>OW285240.1:142555910-143987713 GCA_935421215.2 Melolontha melolontha
ATTGCTGATTTTTTTCAAATATACGAATTAACTATTTCCGATTTTTTGATTTTATTTGGTTACTGTTTGCTTGATCACTTTTTTATTTGGCTTACCTTCGACAGCTTCTGTGTTAGCTGTGCAGATTGAGATATAAACACAGTGGCGCCTATGATAAAAAGAGCCTATCCCTAGCTCGCCTCTAAACTAGCTAGCATCTCAACCTAAAAAATTCTTCGCATTCGTGTGTGGTAAGTAAGTAAGTCGTTAGGTTTTTAAGATAGTTAGAAAAGGCGCGCGTAACAATCGAAACAGCAAAAATCGACACTCATTTTTCTAATTTTTAAATTTTATCGAGGTTCAAAAAATTTCCAAAATTTTAAAAACGTTTTAACTCACTCATTGTTCTTTTTAGAACTTCGAGTTATTTAAAATAAATTCCCTAAAAATATTGTTTTCTTACAGGTCATCGGCTTCTTTCAGATAAACTTCACGTTTCTTTTTTTGTTCAATTATTTAAATAATAGATTTCTAAATATAGTAAGCGCTAAGTGATAATAACCGAATTCGGTAGAGGTAGGATATTAAAACATTCTCAAACACGCTAACATATAAATATGTAACCTCGTTTTTCTTAATGTATAACGTAACTAATAGCGATTACCTCCATACCAGAATAACACCTAACAAGAACGCCAGCCAGCAGTTTTACTTTTAATCTTTTAACAAACCAAATTACATTTTCTCTTAAGCGTATCCGCATTCTTAGCTAATTCCTTAAACTATCATCTCTATTATTACCATCATACCCTGAGACAAGATTAGATGTACACATATCTCCATATGTACATACATTAGAAGGAAAAACTGGAGCAGAACTAATCAATATGACAACAACATCTGCGAAGTCCCATAATAATTGAACGGTCGATCATTCCTGCTCTGCAAAGAAGTCAACATGAAATAGTAAAAGTGTTCTAATCGTTCGAATGAACTAGTTCAATATTCCGGTACGAATATGTAATTCTTGTATTTTTTACCGCAATATCGGATCGCGAATATGCTAGTTTTGCTTGTTTGTCGTTTGTATTAGCGCACAAATGTCCGGCAAGTAGATTTTTAGGTGACATTGTTTCGCCGAAGAACGGGAATAGTAAGACAATGCGTATACCAGTTGCATAAAAATTATTTCATTGTTTTATAATAAGATATACGTCATCGTGATTTTACATCCAACAAAAAAAATGTGTTAAATTTAAAAAAATGTCATTTCGTTAACAGAAACTATTTATTTTTTTGTTATAATTTGCCAATAACATTATGACTAGAGCTGACCAATTTCCGTGCGCGCCATGAGCGCCAGTACGGGAGTGTAATTCGTCATATATTAGAATATGCGATAGAATAGGGACGCAACATGAGCTTGTTACCGATATAAGTATAGAAGTAGAGACATTTATGCTATCAGAAATAATTAAATATACATTTGGTTTTCTGCTATTAAAGTAATATGCATAAACACGCGAAAAATAAGAATAGTACATATTATAGCAGCGTTGTATGTACCTATAAATAAAATGGAAAATGTATGAAATCAGTGATTGTGTGCACGACAGAGGATTTAAAAAAAACGCTTACCGTTTTAAGAGTCTTCCAAGGATTGACAAACTGGAACAACCCGATTGTATATTTTCAACATCAGGTGCGTTTCTAAGATTATTTCTGAAAAGCATGTCCGCCGTGAGGAAAAAATATGTTTATATTCCGAAAACGAGCTTTCTACATCTAGTGATGTTATATTCGCATAATCAAAATACTTTTTTAGGCAACTTAACGCATCTGTAGGCGTGCCTTCACAAATACGTGTTAAGGTGTCAAAATCTGCATTTCTATCTAAAACACTTTCAAATTTAATTAGAACACTTTAACTTTTTGGGTCTTCTACAGCACACAGTTCTGCGTGAACATCTTTAACGATTTGCAGCGATTATTCTAACGACAGCGACGAATTTTCTAATTTTGTTATTGCTTCTTCTAGTCCCAAGTAATTCTCACGAATACTTTGTAAATCCATTTTAATCTTGGCATCTTGAAATTTTTTCTGGCTTGTATTGATAGCTGCATTTACTTTCGGACCGAATGATAAAACCACGTCCTTAATTTTTTCAAAATGTTGATGATAGTAAAACCTCGCCCGTAACCACATGGTTACGGGCGGTGTTTTACTATCATCAACATTTTGAAAAAATTAGGGACGTTGTTTTATCTGACACGTTGGGGTACATACCCCAACGTGTCAGAATCGGCTGTGGTGGCTCAGGGGTATGGGGACACAATTCGTGAAATTTCCGAAAATACGTTTTGGAGATTTCAGGAATACTGCCTTTGTAGTCGATATTAAAGCATCTACCTCTGGATAACATCTACGAACCTCTTTTGCCACAAGGTGTAGAGCATGAAGTTTACAAGTAATATGTAACAAGTTAGGACAATATTTTCTAAGAAACCGGCCTACAGAACACATGGTTGCGGCACCATCGGTCATAAACATTAATACTTGGTCTTTCGAAAGTTTAAATTTTTCCAAAGTATCTAATAGCACCTCTGAAATCTTTTCGGCATTACATTGTTCTAGTCGTCTGGATGCTAATAAAATTGAAGACGTTGGTTGATGTGGTTCCATATTACGTCCCATCACATTAACTACAGATTGTTTTTTGCTGTCAGTTGTTTCGTCTACACATAACCACAGTTTTTTATTTTTCAGTTCGGGTTTGATTTTATTTTCAACCTGTTTACGCACCGATGGTAAATTCCTTCGTAACGTTGTCGTGCTCGGTAATGTTTGATTCGCGTATTTATTCCAAAATGAAATAAATGAATCATTACTTAACAAGGTAAACGGCAGTGTACACACAATCATAGTTACACATAGTTCATATATAAATTGTTGTCGATTAATTTTGTTATTATTGTGCTTCGAACTGCTTACGTGTTCTTTACAATGTGTTTTTGACCAACACATTAGATATGTATTGCACACTAAACATTTAATTTTTGAGCCATCGTATATTAAGTCCAGGAAATCCACAATAAACTTATTCACTTAGTCTGACAACGGTCGTTTTCTCGATTTATGTGTCGACGACATTTTATTACGTATGCTTATACTTACATGCAGTCTAAGCAAGTACCAAGCACATACTGAATGCTTTTTATTATGCAATCATCCTCACATCGGCGCACATGGCGCGCACTGAAATTGGTCTGCTCTACATATGACATACATATGAGTTGACGGTTCACCTAAACGAGTACAATCTGTTATTTGACTAGGTGTATTTTTTAGCAAATTATGTATGAACTGTCGTGGAAGATCATTCTATACAAAATTCTACTGTTTTTCGCATATTACGAGAGATGTTTTGTGTTGCATGTAGCCATAAAATCAAACAGTAGATCGACTCAAAGTGCTTTATTTTGATTTTAAAAATATTTTCCACAGAAATTGTAACATTTCTGCATTCTAACGCTAAGAAATAAGTAATTAAACTTCTACTTTCAAAAATTATTTTATTGTAAATACACTAGAATATTGTTTCGCCATACAGTAGCTTCATCAGGTGGATGAAATACTGAATATGTACAATACAAGTGGGATAACACTGTTAATAGTGTTATCCCACTGGCGATTTGGTGAAGAGCATATCTTCTAAGGTTTACCTTAGCCAAAAACGCTACGTTTAACATTTCTCAGTTTTAAGGTTATTCTACTGAAGATGGCAACTTAGTTGCCGAAATACGTATATAGTATTTATTGATATATATTGTGGTAGGGTATTTTTCTTATTTCTGTTTCATTTTTTGGCTATATGACTTGATTTTGGGACAAACATCGCGACCATATTTTTCGATAAACTTCGCTAACGGTTAACTTTTTTCGGATTCTCTTCATCTTGAAACATCTAAACAGCGGACTGACGTATATTTTTGGATTCATAGGAAACAATCCATGTGATGATGATGTAGACGTTTTTTGAATTGCTGTTATTGAATCGGCTCAAAGTTTTTCGGCACCAATTAACGCGATCCGACTTTTGCTCTTCGGTTTAAAGATGCGGAATTTAACGGAAAACCAACTTTCTCATACCCAGCTTATCATGTAGGATCGCTTGAATTGAGATATTTGATGTTTTACCGGGTGATTGCTGTGCTTGGAGGACCTGTCCTGGTATCGTCGCTGATACTGGTGCGTCCACGTTGAAATTTGTAGTGCCAATGTGAAATTGTCAACTGATTGGTGCCTCACTTTTAAAAACAGAAATAAACTCAACAAGACATCGTTATTGAGTTAATCTTTTCAGAAAGTTGAAAACAATTATTGTACTCAATCCCATCTTTTGGCCAACTTATAACTGATATTCACTGATGTGAATTGTCGCATCGACATGCAATTTGTTTTTGCTATACTACGCCACCTGACGTAATGGACTCACAGTAATATACGTATTTTAACTTCTTTTCCAGTAATAGCTTAGCTATTCGAGAAGAAACACTTTGCACCGGCGTGGTCGGTTTTGTCCGTCAGATGGTATGAGGTTATCTGATGTCTTCGGATAGGACAAAACTTGCTACATGACCGCAAGTGTACCTACAGTCTTTTGTCTTCGTAAACCTATCATTGACAAAGTAGTTACACAGAAACGCATGCGTCTGGTAGTTGAAGCAAAAGCTGGTAAATACGTACTGTGTGTCCATGCATATACAGATACATATTTGTTTTTATACAGATTTGTATTATTTTGTATCAAAGCTTGATGTGAATTGTCGCATCGACATGCAATTTGTTTTTGCAACTTATAAACGTTAAAAATCCACTACGACTAAATCACTTGCCGTCTTGATGACACTTTAGATTTCAATTAACGAGATTGAGGTTAATTTTGACGCCTGACGTTTTATTACTGTCGCCATCTATGAGGCTATATGCAATACTAAAAAACATATTTCGTAAAAAGAGACTTGAAACTACACCTTTTTGAAACTCAGTTAGTACAAGAATTAAAGGAAAGTGATTATCCTAAAAGATTTAAGTTTACCAACCAAATGTTGTAAAAAAATTTGACGACTTTCAGAGAATTTTCTTCTCTGATAAGGCACATTTGCATATTTGCATGTGCATAGTTATATCAAAAAGCAAAATAGCCGTTCTTGGTCACAAGAAAATCCCTGAGGGAAACATCAGACCCATTCCATAGTCCTAAAGTTACTGTTTGGGTAGCAATATCCTCAAGAGGCATAATAGGCACATCATTTTTTGAAAATAACGAGCAGATCTTGCATTTTTCGCGAAGTTATGTAAATATGCTTTCTACGTATTACGACGTTAATTTATTCGAATTTTTCAAAGAAAAAAGAATTCGCCCTTAAGTAGGATTCGAAACCAAGTGCATGGCTTGCCGGACCATCGCTTTAACCACTAAGCTATCAAAGGTAGTGATTTCGAATCTTTGTGGGTATGCTTTGAGTTACATCAACTAAACAGATTATATATATATATTGCCCGTAGTAGGCTGTTGTGCAAATTTGTTGCATTTTTCGCCGAAGTAATGTAAATTTAAATATGCTTTCTACATATTACGACGTTAATTTATTCGAATTTTTTTTAGAAAATAATTCGCTCTTAAGTAGATAGTTTCTATAAACTGTGTACGTCCTAATAATCCGTGAATTTTTTGGGTCTGTCCCTCAAAAATTTGTTGATTTTAATAACCAGTGGTGGTTCCAGTAATATGGAGCTTATAGCCATACATCCGATACCATGCCGCATTACTAGCTATAAGAGGCGATTTCAGTTGGCAACCAAGAAGGGACTTGGCTACAAACGATTTTTTTTTTGTAGGCCGTCTTAAGAGAAGCAAATTTTATTCGCCTAAAAAAATGTAGCAAAATATTACTTTTGACTTATACATAAGAGTAATGGAAAATCTAAGGTATGTCTCTCAATGTCTTAGATAAATTTCCAAATCATCTAAGACATTGAGAGTCAACCAAAATTTTAAATTTACTCAGTAAACGTTATAGTATTTTGGACGGAAATGTACATTAATTTTTTTTTCTAATAAAACAAACGATGACCAAAGAAATATTTTAATATACTTAAACGTTTTCGATGCGCTATTCATTTTACGTTTATTATGCGTCACGTCACCTGTCGCCTCTAAACAATAATTTACAAAAGATTCCTAATACAATAGAAGCAACATTCCACACAGTAAATGATTCAAAATATTACCGGAAATGTCTAGTGACATAAAATTAAATAATACTTGGAGTCGTTTGTGTGTTGAAACATAATTACTATTAACATAAATGTATTTAATGATTTTAGAGTTTGTCGTGTTGAACAAAAGCACCTTTGACACCCGTGACTGTGACCAATTTCGAAACATTGAGGGATATCCTATAATAAACTTTGCGATATAATACAATAAAATCTACGTGTGGGTTTAAAAAAAAAGATTAAAAATATTCGAAAAATTTATTAATTTTATAGAGGAGTTTTTGTTTGAAAAAATAATAGAAATTATTAAATTGTTGCGTTGGCAAAAAACGTACCAATTGTGCCATGGTTTGTAGCTAAAAAAATTGTTTGCTAAATTTCTGAAAGAAATAACTTAAAATTTTAAACGTTTTAGGATTAAAATATTTGTGGTTTTTCATTTATTTATTTCCTACACTTACAAATAAAACGTTAAATATCTATATTCGCCTTAGAATAAACAAGAAAGAGATATGAATAATATTATTACTGTGTGCATTAAGTAACCGCAAATATTTACAACATCCGATCAGTATTATTAATTAAATTGAAAATTCCTTTTAAGCTTAAAATATTTTTTCAATTGCATACTAAATTATAAATTTTCCTATTTATTCTAGTACAAGTTCGAGGTTAGCTTGGTTTTTTTAATTCTAATGAAAAAATTTAACTGTCTATAATATACCTTTATTTACATTATACAATTGTTAAATCTAAAAATGTGTAGGTATTCAATTTAACAATTAAAGATTCTATTTACTTCTATACTTATTATTTGTACCTAAAATCTCTTAATAAAACGGCGTTGATAGAAGCGTAATCTCTTATAATTTATTTAATTTATTTAGTTTATATTTCTACACGAAAGCAGTTGAACCCATTAGAAGCCATCTTTCAAATCAGTACCTATGGATAAGTGCCGACGAAACTGTCGATATATTAGGACACTGTGTGGTAAATATTGTAACTGGTAACTACATCCAACTATTCCAAATAAAAAGTCTTTCTCTGGAGACTGTGGTTAAGTAAAAACTTAAAAAAGGTATATAACCCCTTAACACAATTACTAATCGTGTCCTAAATACGTATTTCGACAACTATGACACTGATTTTAAAAATACAAATATTTCAACTAAAAATTGCGACAAAATTATCTTAAGGAAAGGGCAATCACATCTGTTTATTCTCTTTCTACGCGTCTACAACCTTTCTACCTCTTTTCTAAGAATGAAAAGAGACAGCTATAAGGGATCGGCCCCTTCTCACCATTCATAGTGTTCTGTTTGTTTTTAACGATATGAATACTTTTGTATGGGTCACGATCGCAAAAATAGATGGCTTTGACAAGTTTTAACCCTTTAACCCTGTAAGGGTCACACCTCCAAATACTTTTAGTAAAATTCTAAAAATTCGTGCACGTGACTTTCAAGCCACTAAGAATGTGCTTGTGTGGTCGGAATATGCAATTTTTACTCGAAAAGTGGAGTTTGATAATGTTGCTCCCAAGCAACGTTGTTATTTAGTGGTAAATTTAGAATGTTGCCCCAAAGCAACAGTAACAATTTGAGGTTCAAATTTTAATACAAGTCAAACGAGAGTTTAGTACTGACAAAAATAATTTTTGGAAGCCTAAAATACGTAAGAAAAACTACAGAAATAAGTAATCATAAAGTTTAATACCTTCACAGTAACAAGACGTAAAAAAATAAAGTTATTGCGAATTATGAAAGTCAAAAAAACAATTCTTGGCCGGTGTAAAACAAAGTCTCATGTCACATTTTTGACACAGAATTGTAGTGTAACCGTTCTTACAAAATCGACATCGTCCTTTTGAACCATACATAGGTCAGTGCCCCACGTTGTCCTTCCTAGTGGCATCATTTGGTCGACTTTTCGTAGGATTTACAATTTGTTCGACAGTTTCGTTCAGTGAGGGGCGCCCAATTTTTTTAATTTTTCCAGTTTGGTGAAGAGATTCCGATATGTCCATCTTAATTTTTTTTAAAGGCATTGATTTGACGTTTAGCTCAGCACAATCATGTTCATACACTAGCCAGGCGTTAACAACACACATATCTAGTAAATATGTGAATAAAGGATAGTACCATCTTCTAGCCCTACTGGGACTGCGATATAATCCTAATAGAGAATTGGCTTTATCCACACCTCCCATATGGCTGTTATATTGTTTAATTATGGAAGGACAAGGCACATCAGTTTTTTGTTTAGTAAGCTTGTCGTATTTTTTTATGTGAGTAACAGGTTCGATTCCACAGTGAGTACTCCCTAATAACACACATTTGTTATCATGCCATTTTACAAGAATTATCCCCTTGTTAGAGTCGGACTTAAAGACATAGGAACCTCTTGGTCGTCTTTGCATAATTTTGTCAGCTTCCAATGGACAACCAGCAATTCTGTCTGCTCTAAATGTTCCTAAACTGTGAATTCCGAAATTATTTTTTAAATATGGAAGCAATTGTAGGCTGCTAAAATAATTGTCAAAAAATACCACCGCATTTTCTGGATCTGGAAGTGTTTTACAAAGTGCAACAACAATACCTGGACCGACACCTAACTCCTTTTCTGAACTTGTCAGTTCATTCGAGCTACCTAATAACTGTTCAAATGTAAATGCACCCTGATAAGCTATAAAATCGGTTATAATACCAGAAACCGTTCCTTTTACAAATAATTTGAAACCCCATTTGTGTGGCTTATTTTTAATATATTGCCTGAGATTTCCTGCAAAAGTACCTTTATAAGGTACCATAGTTTCGTCTACAGAATACATACTGGTTGCCAATATGAAACTTCTGACAATTTTTTCAAATTTTTTCTATTAGAGGCCTTACCTTGAAAAAACGGTCTTTAGTATTTGGGGTTAGTGTAGAATTATCAGCAAAATGCACATATCTTCTGATTTTCATAAAACGTCGCAGAGGCATTATGTTAGCTATTTTGTCAATTCGACTATTTCTAGCCCAATAATCACTTATAGAAGGCAACTTTATAATGCTCATTGTTAGAATTATCGAAATAAAATCAGTAAATTCTGCATTGGTTATCTTGAGAGAGGAACCTGTTTTTTCGGTACTATAAATATTTGTTTGATACACCGTATCACTCATTATATCCAAAGAGAAAAACTTTGAGAAATATTCCAGAGATGTTGAAACTTCAGTTATTTGAGATGGAGGTAGATCAGGAACATAATTTGTAGGTATGTCTTCTTCTGACCACGTGTACGTTACAATAGGCTTCTTTCCTTTTTTCTTTTTCTTCGACTGTGGCTCTTCCACAGTAATTTCGTCCTGATGCTCTTCTTCCCGTCAGATTCTTCAATTACAACTTCGATATTTCTGCTTTTTGCTATTGGACTTTCATCATGTTCATCGTCTGAATCTTCTGCTAGATATTCTTCAATTTTTTTATTTTCAAGCTCCTCGTCATCAGATACAGATTCTGTGTCTGATACATCTGGCCTAACAGGAACTACGTAACTCTTTCTTCCATAAAATGTAAGAGGAAGTATTTCCATTTTTCTAAAAAAAAAATTACAATTTGTCATAACCATTACCACTAAATGACGACGTTGACTCTAAGCAACATACTTTTCAGATGAACTTTGTGCCAAATCTACTTGACAAAATAAAGAACTACTCCTTTTAGGTAATAGATAAACATTTTCTAAAGGTATTCTAAAAATATCATAGTAAAATATTTGTTTTTACTCACCGATTTGTTTATATTTAACTGTAACTGTCACAACAACAACACTGACGTTGAAATCTCACAATATGAAATGCTTCTACCAAGCTCAAACATTTTAATACAGATGGCGCCCATAAAGTACAAGTAGAAAAACGGTTGTTGCTTGTATTCCACACTGTCCTATTGCTATAGATTATGAGTTATACGAAAATTCTGGTGTTTGAAGTCAACGTTGCTTGAGAACAACAACTACACTTACAGGGTTAATCGGCATATTGTGTAGTGCATTTAAAGAATGGCTGGCCACGGTAGATTTTTCTGGTCTATTGAATTTAATATGTGATACGTGTTCTTTAAACCGAGTTATTGTTGAAGGTTTTGTTTGGCCTATATATTTATATAATATGTATATATATATATATATACATATATATATATATATATATATATATATATATATAACGCATATGTAATAGCAACAAGAGTTATAAATATAGTTGATGCGGAAACAGTAGCTAAAACCGTTTACCGAGAATATGCACCAAATGCTTCTTTCGGACGACAGGTACAAAGAAAAAATACATTTATTTGTCAGTGACAGTGCAGCATATACAGGCTGTTCCCTGACGTAACCGACAAACTTACACAGTGTATTCTAGAGGTGATTTTAAATAAAAAAGTTCATATACACTTTGCTTAATTTCTTTTTCGTTCTTTAGATTTCAATAAAAGAAAAAAACTGTTTCAGTAATATATTTAATTATGAAATTACATAACAAACTAATAAATTGTCGAGAATTACTCGAGAAGGTATAAACAACAATCGGAATTCTCACACTTGGCCTACTGAAAATCCACATAATGTAGTTTTGGTTAATCACCAACATCGTTTTTCTGTAAATGTATTGTGTGGGTTTTATCTAAGGAAATCTTACGGCAAATTATTATAGGAATTTCTTAGAAGATACTTGCCGGGATTATTGGAAAATGTTCCACTGGAAACTCGACGCGGCATGTTTCATCAACATGACGGCGCTTCACCGCATTTTAGTAGGCAAGTTATTGACTTTCTAAATCAAAATTTCCTGGACGGTGGATAGGCAGAGGGGGCCCTGTACTATGGCCTGCACGTTCTCCTGACCTTTCACCATTGGACTTTTTCTTTTGAGGCTGTCCAAAAAATCGTGTTTATCATAACGGTAAGCTAAATACGCGAGAAGAATTGATCGAAAGAATAATTGCAGGAGTAGATAGATTCTCTACGAAATGAACTTGCAGATTTTAACTGGCAGCAGAATATGGTTCAAAGACTAGCAACATGTTCAGAAAGAAGAGGCGAATATTTCAAGCAATTGTTATAATATTAGTTTATTAGCTTGTTATGTAATTTCATGATTAAATACATTACTGAAACAGTTCACTTTTGTTGAAATCTAAAGAACGTAAGAGAAATTAAGCAAAGTGTATATGAACTTTTTTGTTCAGAATCACCACTAAAACACATTGTGTAAGTTTGTCGGTTACCTCAGTGAACACCCTGTATGTTAAAAACTGGCAGACTATTAAAGGAAACATATCCTAATATGCTGCATATTATTTGTGTAGCACGTGCTCTTCACAGAATCTGTGAGTATATCAGAGACACCTTTCCGGAAGTTGATGAATCAGTTGTACTTTCTTCAGAACAGTTAGACGCAGTTTTTAATAGAAATCCAGATTTAATAACATTTCGGCAATTGTGTATGGGGACAATGCCTCAAAATCTAACTGCTAAATACGCTGAAATAAAATAATATTTCCAGTATGCACCTATAACCAGTTGCGATGTAGAAAGTACATTTTCTATCTACAAGTATGTATTTCATTCAAAGAGAACCAATTTTACAGAAGAGCACCTTAAAAAAGTATTGCTGGTTAATATTAAAACTCCTTTACTCAACTTGAACTACAAAATGTAGAAATAAAAATGTATTTCGTATTTTATAGATCAAAACCCGTTTGTTTTGTAATTTTGTAATTGTATTCCTCAGGACGAATTTTAAAAATTTTGCAAACCGTTTTTGAATTAGTTTTGTTTTTATTTGCTGATAAATACTTTAATGTAACTTGTTTATATGTATTTTAAAATAGGATAGATTCACAAAATCTGTTATTGCTTAAGTGAATATAAAACAAATACATTCTCAAAACAAACACAATTTTTTTTTAATGTTGACATTAATAACAGTATCTACCACGCCAAGATTACTGCCTACAAACTTACAACGAGAATTTTATCTTCCTACAGATGCATTTATTTACTCTGGAACTAATTAAGTTATTTCAGATTTGATTTCTAAGCAGCAAGCAGTCAGTGGTCTTTGAGTTGTTAAACGTTCTGGGTTTCGCAATAAAACACCGAAGAATAATAACAATGGCATTAGAAATTAGCGCTGTTTTCAATGTCGATTTCCGCTTGATCCTTGCATAAAATTAAATTTCCATAATTTTCTGTGCTGATGTGTATTGCTTAGTAAATGGGGAGATGAAAAAAATGTAATATTTATGTTCAATTTAAATTATCATTATTAATCATAAGAATAATATTTCCTTAATAGTAATACAAATTAATAAAGTCCTCAGAAATAGAAACTTAAAAAAGGTATAAATACCTTTATCATATTAATATTCATATTGTATAAACGTGTTTCTACAACTAAGTAGTCATTTTGACGGTTTACATACGTCGACGCCATCTATCGGACGGCGAAAGAAATTTTTTCTACAATTACTTTATGTCGGTGGAGTTGGAAACATTTCAAATATCATATAAAAGCAGTTTGAGTATAATTTTAGTACTATTTGAATATTTTTCGTATTTCCTCTTCCTGTTAGTCAGAAATTTAGTAGGTCGACACTGTTTATAGTGAAACTCTATATAGTGAAAAACTCTTTATAGTGCAATTTTTTCAAGCCCTAGAATATTTTAATGAAATTTCATGTAAAAAGCCCTGCACATAGTGAATCTGTAAAATAGTAACACTCTATATAATGAAATATTTACCGGAATTTCATGTATAAATTTTTATGCATTTATTGAGATTTTGGCTACTTCTGGTTTCCCATTTCTACCTAACATTAGCACGAACTCCATTTTTATGACGCACTGTTTTGAAAAGGTTCTTAACGCGTTCCTAACGCTAAATCAGGTACAATAGATTTCTGTGAGAATCCCGGGAAAAATCCATTTTATATGTATGTAGTCCAGGCCGAGATTACATATGTAATTCGCAAACCGGTTCAGTTTGTTTTTGTTTAAGAATCGGCTAAGATGTCCAAGCGAGTGTGTTTAAGTTTAGCTGAGTTTTGGAGGAAGTTGATCAAGGCTGCAAAAAAATTGATGTTGCTGCAAATGTTTCTCCAAGTTGCGTCTCTCTGATAATAAAAAGTCGCGAAAGTATCATCAAGAAAACGAATGTTCCAAGCAGCCGAAAACAAGTACGGGTGTGTTCTTACGAGAATGTAAATGAAGCAGTTTTACGATGGTTTCAAGTGGCTCGTATGCATCAAAACGTACCAGTATCGGGAAATTTGATAAAGCATAAGGCACTACAATTTCCTAAAGAATTTAACTGCGTTAATTTTCAAGCTAGTGAACGGTGGTTGAGTGCCTGGAAGACTCTCAATGCAATTGTTTTCAAGACGGTGTCCGGCGAGAGTGCAAGCGTTAGTCAGGAGGACTGTGACATTTGGACTGAAACTGTTTTAAAAAGTGTATTGAAAAAGTACGAGCCAAAAAATGTTTTCAATTGTGATGAAACCGGTTTGTTTTTTAAATGATTGCCAAACAAAACTTTTGCTTTTAAAAGTTATAAATATTTTGGTGTTAAAACAAGTAAAGAAAGGGTGACACTGATGGTTGGAGCAAACATCAATGGCTCAGAAAAACTGAAATTACTGCTGATAGGTAAAAGCAAAAATCCCCGTTGTTTAAAAGGAGTTAAATCTCTGGAGTTAGATTACGCCAGTAATAACAAGGCATGGATGACTTCTGAGATTTTCGAAAGATGGATCAAAGAACTGGACACGAAAATGAAAAGGCAAAAGCGAAAGATTGCGATGTTTATAGACAATTGTCTAAATTGAACTGATAATATTGAACTGATCTATTTTCCACCAAACACGACCTCCAAATTGCAACCTATGGACCAGGGTATTATAAAAAACATAAAACATCATTACCGAAACAGAATTGTCCACAAAATTGTCAACGCAATTGATAACAACCTTCCAGTCCAAAAATTTATTACCCTTAAAGAGTGTATAACCGAAGTCACTAAAGTATGGAGTGAAAATGTTTCTCAGAAAACAATCAAAAACTGCTTTTCTAAAGCAGGTTTTACTGAAAAAATTAACGAATGGGAAGAAGAAGACGAAATGGATCTCGCTACCTTAAGAAAACAATGGGGTATTCTACAAAAAACTGCTACCGTCGACGCAGATTTTTTACTTGAAGATTTCTTAGAAATCGACAATGATGTTGGCACGACAGATCTCCCAACTGACCAAGACATAATTGACGATATAAAAAGTATAAAAGATCATGAAGAAGAAACTGAAACCGGGGAATGTCTTGCTAAATTTAGTGAAAATGAAATAAGAAATGCATTTGACACTGTGCGAACTACTTTCAGGGACCAGGAAAGTGTATCTGATCAAATATTTATGCATTTGAATAAATGCTAGAATTTTGTTGAGCAACAATTATTTTTCAGAAGTAATGTTCAAAAGAAAATAACTGATTATTTTTCCTAGTACATAATATTTATTATTTTTATTTAGCAATTTCTGAAGACTACACAAATTTTAAATGTACATACATACATATTGCTGTGAACTGTGGGTTTCTCTTGTGACTCGCGAGCAAATATATATCTAATAGATCATTAAGAAAACTCTCAAATTCAAAAATTTAATTAATAAATCCCAACATTTCAATTCGTAAATAGACCAATCGTCAAAACACGTAAAATAACTCTCGCTCGTGCGCACTAACACAAGCATAAAATCTCCCTCCAGAACCTGACTTTCAAAAATATATTCTAGAACAACGTGACAAAAAACTCCCTCATAAAAAAAATGTTATAATTTTCTTAACTATCTATATTTTAAGCTAATATAATAATAATTCAAAATTACAAATAGACACAAATATCATAGAATTACAGTAAATAGAATTTATATAAAACTAATGTGAAAATCTTACTTACGTTAACGTAAACCTTTTCACCCACAAAAACTAAATACGAGAGATATCAAGTAAAATTCAAATATTCATAAAAATACGAGATAAACAACACTCGTAATAAAACGATAGTGATATTTAAATACACATCAAAGCAAACAAGCAAAATAAATCGAAATTAAATCAAATAAATAAATAGAAAATGAGTTTTTTATTTCTTAGACTATATCATACAACACTCAAGATATCTCTGACCAGCCGGAAAAATAAGATCGGACATCAGGTACATATAATACAATATAATTCCCCTAGTCGAACTATTTCCTGTTCAATTTTAACTTATAAATATACAGGCACGGTCAACAAAACCAATCCAAATAAATATATATACAAAATTCAAAATATACACAATAATAAATTTGAAAATACGTTTAACATAATACATAATAATTTTTTAAAAATGTTCTTCGGGGAAAAGTCCACTACAATATGTAATGTGTACATTATGTACATACTATGTATTTAAACTTTCAAATGTTTAATAAAATCATTTCTAATAATTAAATTTTGTGATTTTTTTATGTCTTTATATAGTGAAAAACTCTATTGTGAAATTTCGGTCAACATTTTGGCCTTTTACTATATAGAGTGTCGACTGTATTTGGAATAAAAACGCTAATATCTACTTTATCCGTAACAACAAAGCTGTAAATCTTTGAAAATATTTTAGTTGAACTGTTCGCGGAGTTTAATTGTGTTAAGACGTGAATTGTCAACTGTCTTTCAAATTTAAAGTGCAAATTTGGAGGACACTTGACAACTCACGTGTCAATACAGCAAGAAAGAGCTTGACCTAAAAAAAATTAATACATTTTTTTCTGCATTAGTATTTACCTTTCGCACAAATTATCCTGACATAATTTTTCTAATATTTTAATCTCCAATATCGACATATAATAAATACGAAATGCATCAGTGCATCACATAACGCGAAATTCCAATCTCGTTATCCTACTATTAAATTTACTTTAATTGGTAATAATTTTAAGAATTTATGTAAGAGAATGCACATTCTACGTCTGTAATTAGGTATAGATTGGATAATTTCAGGAGTTGTTCTGAAATCACTGGTTAGTTTATATAATAACAATTTCTGCAGAGAAGAGTGAGTTTATTTAAAAGTAAGCAATTATTTTATTTTAAAGGAATTGTAGTTGGATTTGCTTTAAAAATTATCGTCAAATTAAATGTTATCAGTTAGTTTCTAATTCATTAAGTATAGTACATAAAATAATTTAATGAATATTAATTTTAGATTTAAATTTAGGTTTGTATATATTTCTTTGTACAAGTAGTATATTTGAGGAGAGCCAAGAGTACATATCGCAAAATTTGTTTTCGAGAATTTACGGTACAACGCCGAAACACTGTATTGATCCAAAAACTTACCAGCTTAAAATATTATTTATTAATTAAATATAACCCATGGAAATAATATTGGTTTTCAGTTATCTGACAACGGTGTAAGGCCAGTTCCATGCTACGGAAGACGGTAAATTATCTAGCGAAGAATCTGACCACGTGGGCAATTATCTACTGCGTAACTCCGGTAGAACTTAAATCCTTAAACCTTTAAATCTTTAAGCCAGCTCCAAATTTATTTTAGCTCCGGACTGGTTAATCTTAGCTTACTACCCTAAAGGTGCAATAAAATACCTGTATTAGAAGATTTATTAGGTACAAAGCATAACGAAAAAATGGCGTCGACTTACTATGTAACATGATCTCGGGCGTAAATATCGAAGACTGTGTGTGTTAAAACAACTACAAGTTGTCGCCGAAAGATTCAGCTTTAGATTTAGGACCAATATGCGATTTTCAATCGAAAATAGCACAAAATACAAAATGGTCTAAATCTTATATACGACCAGCTTATTTGTTAAGACGGAAGTGAAATCAGACGTACACTAATTCTTTGTTCTGTGTCCCAAAATTCTAATACTCAGGCTCCTAGATTTAATCAGGGTCGTTGGCGTACTTTTCTAGCGCCGTTATCGGTGAAATACGACGTTGGGATAGAGAAATACAAATGCTCGCGAGGGCAGTTGACAAAATAGCGTAATATTTTACTAAAAAAAAAAATAATTATAATTTTTAGAATTAGAGAAATAGCAGAATAAATGAACAAAAAATGTAGCAAATATATTTTGTATTAGTTATTTACGTACCAAGGGAGTAAGGTAATATTTTGCAGTCGTAACCATGTCAAGACTGTGGTATTACTTTGCTCCCGTGTTGCATACAACATTTTTTCGCCCGCACTATAATTTTTACTCAAAAAAATATCATAAAATTATAGAAACGAAATCACAACTGTGTTGACAGTTACTGATGTCAACTCTCAAACTGGATGTAACCGGCTGTGATGAATGCATTCGTAATTGTGTCGAATATGCAACACAATATACACCACAGCGATTGTTATTGTTTTTCTTTCTTTATGTAATGAAATTGTGTATCTTTCTATCATTGTTCAAAACGGGGGTGTAATGTATTTGATTCCCATGGGTCGTTATGACAAAGGTTGCGTCTTCGATAGTAACTCAGTTATGTTTTCTTAACATAGTGAAGGACGTAAAACATATTTTACATGCCTCAAAAATATAAACTTAAGAAAACCTCAAAATAAAAAAAAATTAATAATTAAAATAAAATTAACTAAATTGTATAAGAAAAATACATATTTATTTAAGCCTAATTATGCGTTCTTAGACTCTCATTGAAAATATAATTGTTGTGATATCAGAATTCTTAAATGCCCGCCTGCATTAAAGCATTATTTCATGGTATACCATAATAAAATTTGCAGAGCGTCTGGTAGACAATCCCGAAACATTGAAATTTATTTTTGATAACAAGAATGGACACAGAGAAAATTTTATATAAAAATTTAAGTAATGAAAATGTCTCTTCATTACTTAATCCCTCTGGATCATACGCACATTTCCAGGCAAGCACAGATAAATGATAACAATAAAGAGAAATAATACTAAGAACAGAAAGAAATGGACTAATAAGAAGAAACGAAAACTAGTAGTAAATTAAAATTAATATTTATAAAAAAATATAGGATAAATATACCATATAACAATAAAAAAGGATTTTTTAGATTACTAAACGTTGTAACCAAATAACACTGAAAGAAACGAAGCCAGAAGCACGCCACTGTAAAATAGAATTTATGAATGAATAGACACAATAATGACGGAAATAACATCTGCTCGACAAATGCAATTGAGCAAGCAAAGTGGGGCTGTTATAACATGCATACTATACATCAGTGATGCACATGCCGCGGCCCGCGGGCCGCATGCGGCCCACTGTCGGTATTTACGCGGCCCGGCAACGAATTATAAAAATTGTTCGAAAAACTACAGAAGTAGCTAAAAATCCATTCAAATTAATATTTCTTAACTTTTTACTTTATTCTAACTTTTGTAATTGTTAGTAAGATATGTATCTTTAAGTACCTACTACTTTCTTGTTCAGGTTTACTACGTAGGACAGGTATGCTCCTCGTCGTTCCAAGAATATTGTTACGAGACTAGAAATCTGTCGAACCAACTAGATTACAGGAAGATTCGCGAAACACGTCGGTATTAGCCACGAACAATGTGGTAGGTTCTCGATGTCAGGTAACTCGTATAAATACAACGTATCGCCCGCTATCGGGGCAGTTAAGTTTTAACTACGGACAAGCGAACGTTATATTGTTTGAATTGTAATCTGCGAAGAATAAATATTTCGTCATTCGAACTTGGCATCTACCTACGTAACAATATAATATCAATTTTGATATGGATAAACCAGGCTCCACTAAAAAACGTGGTCGTAAGGTTGAAGATGAAAATCGACAGTTTCAAGATATTTGGACCGAGAAATACTTTTTTTATTTCATCGCATAACAAAAGTGTCTGTTTAATATGCAAGAGTAGTGTTTCTATTCCGAAGGAATATAATATGAAAAGGCATTATGAAACCCAGCATCACACATTTATCAAATTAACCGGCGAAAATCGAACGCAAAAAATTTCCACTTTACAAAGGGAACTAAAGACCAGCAAGCTAGGCTTACAAAACCAATTCAAGATGCTGAAACAGCTACTGAAGTTAGCTTTGAAATATTTCGAATAATAGCGAAAACTTGTCGGCCTTTTAAAGATGATGAGTTTGTTAAGCAGTGTTTAGATGTCGCCGCAAAAAAAATGTGTCCGAAAGATGCAAAGAGGTTTTTAGAAAATTCAACTAAATCGAATGACTGTTCAAAGAAGACTTACCACATTAGCAGCTAATATAGAAGAGCAATTAGCTACGAAATCGAAAAGTTTTGAGTATTTTTCTATAGCACTCGACGAATCTACAGATATAAGTTCCACTGCTCAACTCTTAATATTTTTACGAGGTGTAACGCAAAATTTTGAAGTGAGTGACGAACTAATTGGTATGAGTTCTTTGACAAGTCAAACCAAGGGGAGTAATATGCTCAAAACTCTTCTGGAAAAATTTTCTATAATGGATTTGGATTTAACGAAATTATCTGAAATTACGACTGACGGAGCACCTTCAATGGTTGGAAGTAATGGGATAATAACTATGTTAAAAGAGTATTTACAAACTAAAAACATAGATACCAATGCAGTTTCATTGCATTATACATCAAGAGGCCCTCTGTTCAAAATTATTGGGATTTGAAAATGTGATGAAAGTTGTAGTACCTACTGCAGACTTTATAAAATCACAAGGTCTCAATCAGCGACAATTCACACAATTTCTCGAGGATATTGAAAGCGAATATGGTGATCTCCTGTTTTACACTGAAGTAAGGTGGCTAAGTCGTGGGTTGTCACTAGAGCGGTTTCTTACTTGATTGAAGAAATCGAAATTTTTCTGGCGGAAAAGAAAAAGGACGTCTCCGAACTCGACAACCCTGATTGGTTGTGTGACTTAGCGTTTCTTGTATACATCACAAATCACTTGAATGTCTTAAATACGCGATTCCAAGGCAAAGATCAATTGATTTCGCAGTTATACTCTCATGTATCGTCCTTTCAATGCAAATTGAGTCTTTTCAGGACACAAATCAATTCAGCCAATTACAGCCATTTTCCGAACTGTCAAAAAATTATGAAGAAATTCAATAAAACTGATGTCAATTTCGCTTATGTTGAAAAAATTGATATTTTAATACAAGCTTTTCATGATCGTTTTCTAGACTTCAAAAAAGTTAAACCTCTATTAGGTATTTTCAGCAATCCTTTCAAAATTTCATCCGAAAATGCACCGGAATCAATACAACTGGAATTGATAGACATGCAAAATGATGATAGTTTACGAAACAAGTTTAATGAAGGTAATTTACTCAACCTTTACCGTTGCGTTGACAAAACCGCTTATAAAGAGTTGCGAATAATTGCTTTGAAATACGCAAGCTTATTTGGATCGACGTATATTTGCGAGCAAACGTTTTCAGTGATGAAACTTAACAAAACAAAAAATCGAAACCGTCTGGCAAATGAAAATCTGGAAGCAATTTTACGTGTGGCGACAAGTAATGTGGAGCCAAACATAAACAAAATTGTTAGGTCAATGCAATGTCATGCATCAAAATAATAAAACATGAATTATTACATGGTATTGATTATATTACATTACGATTACATAATTACAAGAAACATTTTTGAATGTTTTTTTATTTTTATCATTTGTAGTAATTCATACTAATTAAAAATAAATATATTTTTGTTAATAAGTATTCTTTGTAGTGGCCCGTCCTTGGCTTATAATTTTCCCAAGTGGCCCCTGTTCCCTATAAGTCTGTGCATCCCTGCTATAAATGATACCGCCGCAACGTTTTATCGGGGCAATTGGCTATTCAATCGCTTCAGTCCACTCTCTGGTTATTACAGAAGTCCAAAAAAAAAATACTTTAAAATGTCCAAGCAATTAATATTTATAATTTATATGAAATTATTTGTTATTTTCAAACATTCCAATGTTTTTAGTTGAACCAAGCTTATATGTACAAATATAAATTTTAAAATTTAATATTTCTGTAATTAACATGGAATTTCCGCCTTATTACTATGAATTTCTCATTTCCGCTCTATCCATTTTCTTATTTTAATAGTTTCATTTACAATCTACAAAATTTAATGACCAATTTATAAAATCTCGCTCTCCCCTAGAGGGATCACGTATCCCTTGGACAGCCACGATAATTCGAATGTTTTTAATGGAGCCGAGGCAGTGTATGCGTACAGCAAGATAGATGGGTAGTTCAGAGTTCCCTGCTGGTGTTACTTTATGCGGTAATTCCATAATAAAAGTCAGCACGCCGTACTATTTCTGCTTTGTCTATTTTGTATACCACGATAATGGCTCTCATTTATTCGTTTGTATAATTTGTAATCTAATATGCTTTAATGATATCGCGCTGGTAAAATTGTGCCGTGATCTTGTGCATACGCACACATTTTCCTGTTTTGCAAATTGTGATTAGCAATTAATAGCATTATTGTAGAATATATATGCGAAGTAATATATGCGAGACTGCATGCGAGCGTGCAATGCGATAGATTGAGTAATTATGTTTGGATGGAACGAATGATAATTGTGCGCACTGGGATGCCTTTTAAACAACAATAATAAAAATTGGTTTAATAATTTAATTTAGAGGGATCATTGTAACATATTACTATAGATTTTTCCCCGCAAATATTTTGAAAAGTTTTATTATTTATGAATGCACATTTATTTCGAACTTATATATATTTTTGACTAGGGCAGTTGAAGCACGCCGTTAGCATTGCTGTGTACGATTTTTATAACTGTATTTTTTATAGGGAGCCAGCAGGTTTGCTGTATCTGAAGGAGACGCAAATGTACTCTGGGTGTAGAAAGACGTGTTTATTATGAGATAAATCTTTATCTTTGTTAAGTAACTTCGTGATTTTTGTTTAATTAGTGGCTGGTGTTTTATTTCATTACCGATATTTTTATACGAGTTAGTTGATCTCGTTATTGTTAATTTTATAAGCTTTCTACCTCAGGTGTCTCGAGAAAATATATATATATATTTTTTTTTTATTTACGTAAGTAAATTATATTTAAAGATATCTTAATATTATTATTATTATCATTATTTTGAATGTATTGAATTTTGTATTTTTCCATTGTGTTAATTTTAATATTTATATTTTATTCTTAGTTATTTGATCGTTTTTTAAAATTTCTAATATAAAAAAATTTTCTATAACTATAAAATTTTGTACGCTTGGGATATCAAGGTAATTTTTTTCATGTGGTTGCACATGTTTTAGAGTTTGGGTCGAGCTGTAAATTTTGTTTATTTTGATTTTTGTTTCTTATGGGAGAAATTAAAAAGCATCTTTGTAATTTATTAGTTTTAATTTTGATCGGCTGTCATAAAGGATGTTTTTTATCGCACGCTGCGGTCATTTCCGTGCGATATTTTTACCATAATAATATTGTTTAATGACGCAATATTACCTAATCTTTATACTTCATAAAAATATTTTTTTAATTTTTTTTATTTTGTATTAAAGTTTCATGTAAATTTAACTGTGTGTATTTTTTAAATTCAACCTTTTTTGTTTGTGCTCATAAGTAACCTAAAGACATAATTACTATTTCTCAAATTAATTTTGAGTGGCGCTCAAACATTTTACTAATACAATTGTGTTTTCCACTATTCCGATTGGAACTCTGAGGGAAAAGCAGTTTCATCTTGAACATTAACCGACTGAATATCCAAGCTGGACACATTGGTGGTGAATAGTGGTATTACCAAATTCAAAACCACTATTCATAGCAATATGTATCTTTTAGTGTTAACATTTTTTTGATTATAAATCGACTACAATTGTTTCGCCATACAATTGCTTCATCAGGTAGATGAAAAACTGAATTTTTAAAATACAAGTTTGAGAATATTTATATACAAATTATTGAGAAAAAATGGTTGTGGAAATTTCTTTTTACTTAACTACTATCACAAAAAGTGGATCAAAACTCGAAATATTGGCTCCTACAATGAATTCAAACGTCTTCGTACTATAGCAAAAATGAAAATTCAGGATAATTATACATCTTGCCTTTCTGCAATGGAGCTTTCAATCAAAACAACCCCATCTAATCTCTGGAGTTTTCTTGGCAATACACAGCGCTGCAGTAGGATACCTAATTCACTTCATGACAGTAATAGTAATGCTTTTTCGGATCCCAGTACTATTGTAGATGCCTTCGCGGATACGTTTTCTACTGTGCCAACCTCCTTGTCGGGGTTCACTTGTGATGGATCGGACTACCGTTCCCTACACTTTTCCTTCTTGTTGTCCTCCGAGGATGAGTTAATTGATTTAATGACCAGTTTTCCTAACAAATACACCGCTGGAGATGATTCATTACAGAGTTTTTTGATACGTGATTGTAGATTTGTCCTGGCATATCTTCTGAAATTACTTATTAATCTATCTATAACAATTAATATCTTTCCTGATCGTTGGAAGAATACAAAAATTATCCCCGTGCATAAGAAAGGAGAGCGTGCGTTGATTAATAATTACAGGCTGATCTCTATTATTTCTAACTTCACCAAACTGTATGAGAAGGTATTATACTCCAGACTATTTAGTGGGGCGTGTTCTTTTGTCTCACCTCACAAAACCAACACGGTTTTGTCACTGGTAAATTTACTGCCACTAATTTGGCGTCGATTGTTCAGCATATCGGTGAGGTTTTGGACGGCAGAGATCATGTTGATGTAATTTATTCTGACCTATCTAAGACCTTCGATTCAATTGATCATGAGATTTTACTTCATAGGTTGAGATCTTTTGATCTCGTTCCAACTTCTATCAATTTCTTCGGTCTTATCTATTTTAAAGAAAATGCTCCGTGACCTACAATGGGTATTGCTCTAATAATTTTGACCTCCTGGCGTTCCTCAGGGATTAAATTTGGATCCTTTGCTATTTGTTTTTTTATGAATTATCTCCTTTTCCTAGTGAAGTGTCTCATTCTCGTCTATGCAGATGATATAAAAATATATTCTGAAATTTCCACGACTGACGATATAGTTAAACTACAGCAAAATCTGGGCGTATTAGTTGCATGGTGTGATCGTTTCAAACTTAAATTAAATATTGACAAATGCTGCGTGGTTACTTATACTCGATCTGCTACGCCTCACGAGTCCTCGTATTTTAGTAAAAACAATATTTTAACCAGTAAGACTGAAATAAAGGATCTTGGTGCCATATTTGACTCTAATCTTACGTCCAGATCTCATATAATCCATATGTGTTCCGATGTCTACAAAACTCTGGGATTTATTATGCGTGTAATAAAATACTTTAAATATCACTTTGCTTAACCCTTTGAGGCCGACATTTTTAAAAATGCCAATAAAGTCTTGTTTTATGAAAAATATAGTTTCTAGGCTTTATTTATGGGGGAAAATTCAACAAGACTAATTATCAAAATTTGTTTTTTTTTTGTAGGCCGTGTTCTCAGGGTGTAACCACAAGGAAAATGAGGCACAAAATCTCAATAAAACTAATTTATTTTAAAAATTACTTGGTATGAAATTGTGTAAAACAATTTTTGCTTTCGCTTAGACATAAGCCTACTTGGCAGACAAAACAGCTCCAAACGGTTCTGTGGGGTTTCGCACGTGCACTACATAGTGCACATCTTCTTGATTTTCCATGAACTGGAAGATGTGCACATTTGTCATACCTAATTTCGTATGGTACTGTAATTTTAAAATTGTTTGGAGGTTGTGCAGCGCTTCGTCTACCTTTCTTTTGTTCATTTTGATCGGCACCAATTAGGCCTATTATAACCGACAACCTAAACAGTTTCAAAGTTTCAACTTTCTCACTGCATCGATTTTTATAAATTGTAAATGCATTTACTAACGCCACATCAATAAAATAAAACATTATGCGATGCCACCATTTCTTGGACTTTCTATCAATGTCATAGCAACTTTTGAGTATATCCATTTTGTCCACATATCCCAACAGCGATTGTAGTCCTTCACTAATATGGGACAAGCTATTTTTTCTCGTGAACCATCTTTATTTTTTCTTGATATTGTTTCAACAACAGACGGATCATGGTTTTTACCCACTCATGTATGTTTCAAATTATTTTGTTATAATAACAAAAAAGAAATATTTGAAGGTGATTATTTAAGCAAAAACCTTGGCAAAAATTTTTTTCATATGACGTTTTAACGGTGTAATTTTCACTTCTAATGGTTCGTTTTTAACTGTCGTCCAATTTCATCCTCATTAATTTCTCGTTTTTTCATAGGACCGTTAAAGTATGGAAGGAAAAGGGACACTAAAAATATCATGCAGACGGATAACAAAACGATCTGTTTATGGAGAAATAATAAGGTGCAATTAATTATAAGCACGCAAAGCACAAAGTAACAATGGCAAATTAACATGAACAATATAATAATACCTTACATCGTGTATGTGTGTGTGTGCAAGAAGATGATTTTTGTATCAACATTCCTCGAAGTCGTATAACATTTACTTTCTAAGATCAGTTAGCAATTTTAACGGATCTTTAGTTCATCGAAATATCTTGTTTCCTAGGTGCGATTGTTTTATTTTACCCGTTACTTTTTAGAAGCAATAAAGATGGTATGAATATATTTTTACAATTGATTAAAAGTATGAAGGCACAAGTGCTTCTAATTACAGGAAAACAAACAATTAAATAAGACATTAAAATTAATAATCACCTTCATAGAACACTTAAGAGGGTCGTTTCCTTTAAGTAATAAATCAAAATTAAAAAATATATTTATCGTAAATGTAGTATCAATACTAGTTAAATTGTAATTAAATTACACTAATTGGCATTCTATTTAATCGGTATTTTAAGTGAAAAGCTGTTTAAAAATCTCTTTATATTTACTTAACATTTATCGCCCGGTATACTCGATTCACGTTAAATTCCATGATTCTTACTTTTCACAAGTTATTTCTATTCTCTCGAGTACGTTATTGACAATCTGTGTGTTTTTCTCACGGTATCACCATCCCTCTGCGCTATCGCCTCGCCTAGCATTTTCGCAATAGACGGGCATTCATTGTGATACGATAAGTCCAAGCGGTTGAGTTATTAGTAGAGAACGGACACGCTTACCACATGACGCAAAGCCCAGTGCAGTACTGACGAAAGGCTGTATTTCTAAAATATTTAATTTTATTTATATAATTGGAAAACTAACGGGTGCTGATCTATAAAATTACGAAATACATATTTATTTGTTGAAAAGTTGTATTTATAAAGTTTTTAATTTTATTTATATAATTGGAAAACATACGGGTGGTATTCTATCTATCTAAAATTACGAAATACATATGTATTTGTCGAAAAGTTGTATTTTTAAAATTTTTAATTTTATTTCTATAATTGGAACATTTTATTTGTTAATTTTGTCGTTCAAGTTGAGTAAAGGAGTATTAATATTGACTAGCAATAGTTTCTCAAGGTTTTCTTCTGTCAATTTTGTTCTCTTTGAATTAAGTACATCCTTATAAATAGAAAACGTCCTTTCTACATCGCAACTGGTTATAGGTGCATACTGGAAATATTCTTTTATTTCTTCATATTTAGCCGTTAGATTTTGTGGAATTGTCTCCATACATAATTGCTGCAATGTAATTAAATCTGGATTTCTATTAGGAATTGCTTCAAACTTTTGCCGAAGGCCACATCCGAAGTCACTTGGAATACTTTTCAAATTATTAACAGCCACATCTAATGTGGTTAATCCGTCATTTAATTTGAGATTTCGATTTTCAAAATAAGTGATTAGTTTTGGCAATTTTCCAAAGTGTTCGTGAAGAAAGTACAACTGATTTTTTAAATTTGGGATTTGTGTGAGCTCCTTGCACTCACCTATACTTCTAGCATGCTCCTTTAGCAGTGTTACGAAATGTTTTAGACTATCGAAATTCTCAACATAATAACTGGTAGCTTCCAGCCATGTTCCCCATCTAGTTATTACTGGAGTGGGAGGCAGTGACAGAGATGGAAATTTTTCCCTGAAAAGAGCTACTCTCAATGGTGCTTTTCTGAAAACTTTTTTAAAAGCTGATACAAGTCTATCAACTTCCGGAAAAGTGTCTCTGATATATTCACAGATTCTGTGGAGAGCATGTGCTACACAAGTAATATGCAGCATATTAGGATATGTTTTCTTCAATAGTCTGCCTGTCTTTAACATATACGCAGCACTATCACTGACAAATAAAAGTATTTTTTCTTTGTACGTGGCGTCTGAATGAAGCATTTTTTGCATATTCTCCTTAATGGTTTCAGGAACTGTTTCCGCATCAACTCTATTTATAACACTTGTTACTATTACATATGAGTTATAGGGAATAGTTGGATGTAGTACACCAGCTACAACATTTACCACACAGCGTCCTAACATATCCACCGTTTCGTCGGCGCTTATCCATATGTATTGATTTAAAAGATGGCTTCTAATGCGTTCTACTGTTCTCATGTAGCACCTAGAAACATAATATTTGCGTAAAGTTGATTCATCAGGAACATTTCGACCAGTATATTTTTTCAGAAATGTCTTCAAAATTGGATTGTTCAATTTATATAATGGAATATTAGCTGCCATAAAAGTTTCACAGAGTTCTTCGTTAAAATGGTCAGATTCCAACGGGTTCAATTTTTTTTCGTGCTTTAACGATCCTACGTGACGTTTTACGGTTGATTTATTGCAATTTTTCAATAACGTTTCACACACTTCACAATAAATTTCAGAATCACTGGCAATGTACATACAGTCAGTATGGCCCTCAATCGAACTCGCCATTGTTTCACGATGCCATTCTCGACGCTCTTCCATTGTCTGAAAAAGTAAGAATATTCTAGATCCAAATAAACGAAATTAAATAACGAAATTTTATACACACTTACGTGAAAATAATTGGAAGAAGTTGCTTAAATGAAAAGAAAAGGAATGTACGTGCTATTTCTCTTACGAAATACGATAAACTTATTTATTTTATCTACGTACACGACACCACTGAAAAACTATAATCTCCGAATACAATAGCTGGGTTGTCCATTGTTATCGCAGCGAGACCAGGTGGCGAGTAAGTCAAACAAATACTTCATTGAATTACGCCGGGATGTACTGAGCGACGTTATACACAATTCCAATGCCAATGCCGATGCGTTTTATGGAAATTGCATCCGTTCTCTAGTTATTAGGTGTTTTCGATTGCACCCTTGGGGTTAGTTAAATGAAAGTAACGTAAGTCTGCGTGGTTTGCTAAGTTGCTTCTGCGGATTAAAACGCAGCGCGTCCATAGTGTGGCGATTGCCAAATATCGTTTCCTTTTATGGCGTATTTACGGCAGAAGAATCAAGAAAATTTCTTCGTGCCCAAGTTTTTTGATTGACAACTCTGAAACGTAATGTTACAAAAGATAACGACTCTCCAGGAGTAGCGTAGAAACACCGAGTAACTTCATCAACCGCAGCGAATAATACATCGGCGAGACATCTCTAAATACCGGTAACCATTGGCTTTGCGACACGATATCGGACAACGCTCGAATATTCTTTGTGGCATCTATATTTTACTTATAATTTACCGATTTGACGTTTTATATTTATATATTTACTAACTTTTATAGATTTATATTATTTTCCTTTCTGTTCAAATTAGAGTATTGTAGCTTCATTAACTTTATATATTACTTGTATGGTCTTTTGAAATATCATGTTAATCTAAATTCAATTTGATTGAAATTTATTTGCTTGGTAAATGAAACATCGAATTTCATTGCTATAATTTGTCTATTTTTTACCGTTTTATAAAATTTGTTTTTCATAAAGATAACTTATAGTTATATTGTAACGTGAGAATTTATTTTTAACTGTAGTGTTTATGAATGAACATCTGGCGTACTTGGCCGGCACTTATATAGACAAAAACAAAATCCTGTCTGTAATTTTGTTTGAGTCTATATCTTTTGGCAAACAAATTACTGTATACCATTCAGCGTTAACAGTTTTTCGATCCTCTAAAGGAATTATTGCGATGTGTCCTGTACAGCCGAAGAAACAAGCCAACGAATTTTCTTGGAAGTGCTCCTTGCACGAACAACTTTTGTTGGGTTCGGTTCGTCTTGGAACACTCATACAGTAGATTGTTGCTTGGTTTCCGGCTCATACGCATATATCCATGTTTCGTCACCTATGGCGATGTTGTATACGGATTTTGCGGTTCCTATCTCGAATTTTTTGCGCATCTCTTTACACCAATTGACACGAGCTGCAATCTGTGCTTCGGTCAAGTTATGTGGAATCCATCTCGAACATATTTTTTTTTACAAATAAGTGTTCATGTAAAATCGAATGAATTGCAGTCTGCGATATGCCAAGAGATGCCTTTACCTCACTGTAAGGTACATGTCGATCGTGTTCTATCATTTTCCGCACAGCATAGATTTTTTTGGAATCACAACAGTTTTTGGTCGACCTTTACGTGATTCATCACTCATTGAGGCACGACAATGACGAAATTCTGCAAACTAATTGTAAACTGTCTTCTCTGATGGTGATTCATTACCAAAAGTTGACCGAAGCGATATAATGCATTCTTGTGGAGTTAGGCCTTTTCTATAATCGTAAAAAATCATCCAACCTTCAACTTCACGAGTAATCTCCATCATTTTACAAACTCACTTAAAACTGTCACTGTAAACAAACTACAGACTCAATTTCTAAGCTATCGGGGATTCTCATTGACAAATGTGAAACTTTAAAAATATAGTGATTACATATGCCAAAAGCACCATCTAATGGTCGATTGAAAAAATATAAAGGGTGTGGCTCGTATTGCTCAACTACCCGCGCAGTGTGAGGTCGCACGTTATCGTGTATTAGAGTAAAATTCTCACCTACGAATGGAGCAAATGGTACGAGGTGATCAGCTAAACATTCGTTGATGTACCTAACAGCTGTCATGGTATCATATTCAATGAGAACAAGGTAACTTTTCGCGTATACTGAAATGCCAGCCCAAACCATTATACTGCCTCCCTCAAATGCCATGCTGAATATCGTTCACCAGGAATTTTCCACACACGTTCTCGTCCATCTGATGAAGGCACATAAAAACGAGAATCATCCTTGAACAATACAGAGCTCCATTGATTCATTGTCTAATGCCTATATGTCGTATTTTTTAGACACACTTTGTATGTTAATTTTCTTAGAACACAGCCAGTAATATATCTCGTGCATAGCTTAAATTAGCAAGACATATCTATTAAAATTATACTAATGTATATTTTTAATAGTATATTAACTGTATTAACAGATGAAGATCTTAAGCATTGTAAGACATATATGGTATTCAAACTAAATCAATATTTGTTGTAGTAAATTAATTGTGATAAAAAATGCTATTTAAAGCCCGATATGATAATTGAAGTGTGTTTATAAGTATAGCATTTATTTATAAATAAACACATCCGCAACAATGTACAAACGCCACCAGTGACGCCAATATTTATACGATATAATTGATTCCAAGATTTACTGCATTTTAATAAGCGCTCATAAAAACGAACGAAAAAAAGACGAAAGAACTTAATTGAAAACAACGAAATCCGATGGCAATCTAGCACTTCCATAAATGGCTATTTATTCAAGGCAAACGCGGTATTTATAATTTTTCTAGATTTATGTCCATCGCTAGTGAATATACGCACACATCTAGCAGTTTAATTAAATAAGTACTTATTATTACTGTCTGTTCTTTTTTGACGAATTCCGATACTGATTACCGTTGTTTTTATCATGAAATTTAACACTTTCAAGCCTTCACATCAAGAGGAACTGGTAATTACAGTTACTTGTCAGGGAATCGATACCGACCGTCTTTCGTGTAAGGTAATGAGAACATATTCTTTAATTGGAGGATATAAAATACAGGTATTGTTAATTAAATCAACTATTTTCTTCTCATAAAGATAATCCGTGGTAATTATGCAGTTAAGCCCGTTATATGGTCGATTTTAAATCGATTTGGGTGTAATAATTATGGGAAATTGAAAGATATTCAAATATATTTGACCTACATATTATATTTGCGGTTTCAATTGCCGGTTTTGAATTGATTTAAAATGGTTATTTTCATGGTAAAACATTTTAATGTAGAATACGCTATGATTTAATATATTTTATTGATCCATAAATTTGTATGGTTCATATTGAACTCGAAATTTACTAATTTCTTAACAAATAAAATACATGAACTAATCAAGAATATATCCTTCTTCTATATTTACGATTGCCTCCCAACCATCTGGAAATTCAATAGTTTCAAAGTGAAAAAGCCGAGGATTTGAAGGGTGACATCGATATTAAAGGATATTCCCTGAGAATTGTTTGATGTGCTATGACCTCCTAAAGAAGTTCTTGAGTGGCCGCTCTTGTATTGTTAATATGTGGACGACGGTTATCGTAGTGCAATATGACTTAATAATGTTTTCGTGGTCTCTTTTCTTCAATTGTGATCTCAAACTGACTGAGTTGTTGACACTAAATCTCAGTTGTGATAGGTGGATTCCTCGGAGGAAATTCATATTAGGCCACGCTGTCTTTGTCAGGAGAATCAGTTTTTGCTATGAGATTTGCCTTCTTATTAGGACTAAGGTATTCTTTTCGGTTCCTGATCTTAACGTGAAGGCATTACTTTTCGTCGCCAGCAACAATATGAGAGAAAAACGGTCAATGTTGGTGGCGAACTAAGCGATGACAAGCTAGCACAGAGGTGCAAATATTGATACGCTGTTGATTTCAATCGACTGATAATGTATGCATTTTAATACAATTTTCGTCGGTTACAGTGGTGTCTGTCAGGGAAATCATTTTCTTTGTCCTAACTAATACACGAAACTAACTGAACTTTAACTAAAACTTAAGCTAAAACGAAAACTATAAAATACAATAACGAATTCCGAGTGTTGACCATAAGATAGAAAATAAAGTTACAAACTTATTATTAAATTTAAAAATGATGGTACGAGGGAAGTTTTTATGTTATCAGGAATTTAAGGAATTTGAGGAATTTGAGGAATTTGAGGAATTTAATGAATTTGAGGAATTTGAAGGATTTGGGGGATTTAAGGAATTTGAGGAATTTTAGAAATTTTAGGGATTTGAGGAATTTAAGGAAATTGAGGGATTTGGGGGAATTAAGGAATTTTACGAATTTGAGAAATTTGAGTGATTTGAGGAATTTGAAGGATTTGGGGGATTTAAGGAATTTGAGGGATTTGGGATTTGAGGAATTTGAGGAATTTGAGAAATTTAACGAATTTGAGTGATTGAGGAATTTAACGAATTTTAGTAATTTATAGAATTTAATGAATTTAAGAAATTAGAGGAATTTCGGAAATTTGAGGAATTTGAGAAATTTGAGCAATTTTAGGAATTTGGGGGTTTGAAAAAATTGAGGGATTTGGGGGATTTGAGGAATTTGAGGGATTTGAGGAATTTGAGGGATTTGGGGGTTTGAGGAATTTAAGGAATTTGAGGGATTTGAGGAATTTGAGAAATTTAAAGAATTTAAAAAATTTGAGGAATTTCGGAAATTTGAGGAATTTGAGAAATTTGAGGAATTTAAGGAATTGGAGGAATTTATGGAATTTGAGGAATTTGAAGAATTTGAAGAATTCAAGGAATTTTAAAAGAATTCAAGGAATTGTTATTTGAACCCAATGATGTTGGCCACGACAGGAGAAAATAGGAAGTCCAAGATAAAGTCTTATTTTCAGGCAATTTGGCTTAAAATAATTGTTTTTGTAATGGGAACTTATTGTAATAGTCATCTTCGGCGTACTATTTAAATTGTTTCAATCATAGAACTCGACTTGCTTATAATATTTGTTGTAAGATTCCTTCACTCGTTGAACTACGAAAACAATATTCTATCGTGATAATTTTCTTTCGTCAAGTTTCTATGACATTTTATAGAGTTATCTCAAAGTTTGGTTCGAATTGCTTAACATTTTTATCTAAAGAGCGCGGTAGCTCGAAGAATATTCATGAGAAAATGTTGGCAGTATATGAAGAAAACAGCCCGCCCTATTTCAAAGTATGATGTAAGCAGTTCAAATGGGGCAGAGAATCCATTCGTGATAATCCAACGTATGGAAAACCTCTGGAAGCACGAACTGAAGAAATCATCAACAATGTTGAAGATTAGATGTTAACTGACCGCCGAGTAAAAGTTTCAGTTATTGCTAGAGAAACAGAAATATCCGAAACGAGTGTTTTTAAAATTCTACACGAAGATTTTGGAACGAGCAAAGTGTCCGCACCATTTCCAGGCTGTTCAGTCCCGAGGAAAAATTGTGTAGACAAAAATAAGAAGAGAATTTGACTGTTTTATCTCAAGATGAAGACTTCTTAAATAAAATTGTAACTGGGGATGAAACTTGGGTACACCACTGAGACCCTACCAAAAAACAAGATTTCATGTAATAGCTTCATAGGGATCTACCTCCCAAGAAGACAAAAAAGCAATTTTCTGTGGGAAAAATATGGCAACAATTTTCTGGGACGTGGAGAGGATTCTCTTAATTTGTTCACTAGAATATTTGTGTAAATTCTCAGATTTTGAAGACAAAAAATAATATTCACCCTCAACTGATATTGTTGGGTCAAATTGCACTCAGAGCATTTTCGAACAGCTGTATTTAGGCGCGTAGACACGATAACCCACCAGGTATTCTTTAGGCGTGATATATCTTTCCTTATGTAGTACAAATGCTTATAGTCAGGCCGGTATACATGTTATTAGTCAGATTTGGCCCAACAATACCACTTGTATTTACCTATTTCACAAGTGGCGCTTCTAGAAAATGTCCCGATATCTAACCGATGCCAAATTGGAAGAATTTCTAAGCAATTTATCTGATGATAGTGACTATGAGAGACCCGTGGAGAATATAATTCAAGAAAGTGTTAGTGACTTGAGTCATGCAAAATCGATACGTGAAGATTAAGTCAGATACCAAATCGGAGAATGATGATGAAGGCAAAAGGTCATCCCCCAACCAAATACAGTACATTTATGGGAAAAATGGGTACGAGTGGTCTAAAGTACCCTCTACAAGTTCGAGAACAAGAGATGAAACATCGTTTACACCTTCCTTGATTGAGTGGATCTGCTGTAACAAACTCATCAACTTCTCCTTGCGAAGCATAGTTCCATTGGTGACGGAGGAAATTATTGAGATCATTGTAGAACGAATTTAGATTGAAAATCAACGAATTTCTAAAAATCAGTGAAGATCCCTGGCAGGAAGAGACGACCACGAGACTCACCCAAAAAGGTGACAATTCAAAGACTGTCCAAGAACACTAGATCGCAAACATTCCACTTTTTGTACTAAATGTAACAAAACAACTTGTAAACAACATTCAAATCAAAACATTTTGTGTAATTAATGTAAAGATACCCAATATATCGTTTTGCAGTTACGAAAAATTAGTGACCAAAAACCATTGTTAGTTTTTAGTTCATGGTTCCTTCGGCGTTTATTTTTGCATAAATGTGTACTTTATACCCTCTTTTACTAGCTTTTAAGGTTTAGTTTATTTCTGAAGTATTAGTTATTTTTATATTCTTTTCTTTTGATAGTTTTATTTATAAGTTATAATAAATGTTTGCTACTTTTCTGTCATAATATTGTTTATTTTTACCTACACAAATCATTCTTTATATTTAAGTGAATAAATAAATTTCCCACACCCCCCTTAAAATGTGCCTGGGTCATTATTGGCCCAACGATACTAGTTGTGACCAGGGTCACACAACTGTTAATTTTCTATTTTTTTTTGTATACCGATTTTAGTTTGTAACATGCTCTTGTAAGTAACTAATGTAGCCACTGTGCTATCGAAACAATTGTCATTTCACGAACTAATATTAATAAAGCGAAGATTTTGATGTTAGTTTTGCTTCTATTTTAAGCTAAGTAGTAGCTAATACTACAATATTTCTATTAAAAGTTCATAGATTTTAATTATATCCGCAACTATTCACAACAGCTGTACTATAAGGTAATATATTTGAAATTCTAGTACCAAACTCGGTCGGAGACCGATCGATCCTCTCACTGTTACGGCAAATCGGGTAACAACGCTTGATCTTTAGCACGTATTTCAGCATAACAGCTAATAATTTTATCGCCGAATGTGTATACGAAACTTGAAATGTTATCGATGTACTGCTGAATCGTTTCCTCAATAATTTAAGCTTTGAATCTCGTAGTATATGGACGGCGGAGATAAAAGTTAAATGTTACTACTTTAGTGAAGCAATTATCTATGTGTTAGAAGACGGACGTTTAACGTTGGTAATATATTACTGATATAAACAGTGTTAAATGCAGCGCAACCTTAATAGGAGGATGCAATATACTCTTCGATAAGCGCCGTGTGGGGGCGACACATCTGACGCATAAATAATACCTCATTGAATTCATAAATCGTCTTGAAAGTAAGAAAGTATAATCTGCTTATTTGTTGTCGTGTTATATGTATTATATTATATATTCTAGTTACCTTTTATATTAGACTTCTCAGGGATTATTAAGATTTCATTGACTTCTCGGAAATTTCTACAATAATAAAATTCATTTAAAATCTGAGTTTGCTATGCTACATGCATCTGCTTGCCACAAATCCCAATATAACTTTATAGTATGTTGGTTTTGCGTCAATAATGCGTCGAATTCTTAATTATTTTCTCCTCAATTTTATTATACATTCAAAGAACCAAACAATTGTCTGCTCACAAAAGTTGCCGACTTGATCAAATTAATAAACACGCAGACCAGATGAAATACAAAAATAACAAAAGCCTTTAGTCCAAGAAATATCCTTTGGCATTTGAGATTAGAAATAGCAGAATACCTACAATTGGAATAAACAAGTTTCAATTCATCATCAACGTAGGACGTCAGAGACAGTCAGTTTTTAAAGAAGTTAGACATTTTCAAGAAATTATATAGAAATGACATTTTTTTACAACAGATTTAAGATTTAATAAGCATTTTTCTTAATTTAATGAAGAAATTACAATATTTATTTGTGATCAGTTTGCCATTGCTTTTTTATATATCGCTAGTAATAGATAATTCAAGACATAATTGTAGATAATATAGTCACCTATATGTACTGTCCATCATATGAAAATATCACATGTTGAAAAAAAGATTTAACACAAGAATGTATTGCTTCTGAGAAAGTATTTGATAATTTATTTAGGTCTCATGGGACAATTAATTTAAGACATTTGTTTTTGTAATTTTAACGTAACTTGTTAGCTGTTAATATCATCACATGTGTATTTTCATTGTTATTAATTTCAATATATAAATTAATTTGTACCTTTGTTTTAATTTTAGTATCTATAAAAAAAAATTAACGCAATTTAAAGAAATAAGTTCGTTAAAGAAAAAAGTTTAACGACTCCAGACTTTTTTTTTAATAAATAAAAAGTCTCATAAAAAAATCTTTGATCAATTTAACTAGCCGAAGAAAAATATTTAATTTCGAGGTTCCTGGCTAAGTTAGTACACTTTTTATTACTATGCAGATTTTTACAATTTGCTTTTAAATTAAAGCCAAGTGTGCCATCACAATATTTACGAAGAGGCTGTATAGCTTATAAATCTATAGGAAAGCGTTAACTAGAATTAAGAATTATATATATTTATATTTAATCGCCTGGGATAAGAGATATCTATTATTAAGTGAAGTGATTACCTTTATATTTATTAATTACCAAATAAGAGTTATCTTCTTATTATTTATATTTTTTACATAATTTAATTTTGTTGTTAAATTTAATCTTTTTACAATATCTGGTGTATTATTTCAAATACCAATTAGGAGTCTTAAATGTTTTATGTCTATATATACTTGTTGAATTGTGTATTTTATTAACTAATCTTCAAGATAATTTTAATAGTAATTATCTATCACATTTCTTATTTATAACATTATGTATATTTAAGTCTTACCTTGTGCTTTGCGTAAAAAGAGATCTCACAGAAGGTCAACGAATATTACAGTCAATACTACTTCTAAATTAGAGACCAAAAATTAATGTAATAAAATTATCTCTTGACCGATATGATGTATGCATTATATTGCTCGTTTCCGTTTTATTGTTAATCTCTGATGCAATACGCCATTATTATTATTATTACAGACGTGAAGCCATTAATTCCGAATTTTTGTTGCTCTTTTCAAAGCCCACACGATAAGAATAATCAGTCAGTCAAGTATCGGATAGAGTTAGAGAACGATCATTAGACGGACCGAACTGGAAAAACGTCTGAAATTAATACCCATCAACCCATCCTTCCTCAGATTTGTACATTGATTACTGTCCATTGCAGTAATTATTAGAGCGATTATCAAATTGCGTCACGTTATAAATTAACTCCGTTATCAGTAACACGACGATGAACACCGCACACCACGAAAGAAAGAGACGGTTCGAGTGTTAGAGAGAGAGAAATTCGTAGCAGTATTTGCATATTATGCAATTATTCCACTACTTACTGGATGTATTATACATGTTGGGTTCCCGTAAGTTTTATTAAAGAGTTCTGCATAAATACAAAATCGGTAATAAAACTATTGAAACGTAGAAAAGAATTTGGAAAAATTTCCCATAGTTTATCAGATAACAAGTCACACATAGGTGATACAAGCATAACTGGTGAAGGATTGGTATATGATTTTTTGGTGTTCTTTGAGAAAACACCCACGATCAATAATTACGAAGCTTTATACAGGCTGTTTTGAAAGTAATCTGAAATTTAGTTGTGGGCGATTCGTCATTCAATTTTAAGACGAAAAGTTCCTCTAAACATGTGTTATAAGTTTTGTCGTTGATGAGATACAAGGTGCTTAAATCTTATTTAAAAATTCCCGTACGATTAATGCAAAATGTGGAGATGCACCGTCATGCATAAACCACATACGCCTTCTAATTATGAAAAGTACATCTTCCAAAAGAACAGGAAGCTCATTTTCTAGAAAATGAAGATATGTATCACCGTTCAATCGTTGAGGAAGGAAAAATAATTAATATTGTCGATAATACCAATCCAAACGTTGACCAAAAAAGTTTTTTGGAATCGTGCTGCAACTGCGACATGCGGATTTTTATCAGCCCACTTATTGTTGTTATGAAAATTCATAATACTATGTCTTGAGAAGTTAGCTTCATCTCTAACTATACAGTGACAGCAAAATTGGGATTGTTTGCAATGTTTCTTTAAAAACCATTGGAAATACTGCATAGGGAGCGGATAGTCATTAGGTACCAAATCTTGAACACGTTGAATATGATATGGATGCAATAAATTTTCATTTAGAATATTGCAAATAGTTTTGTGACTAATATTTACTTGTTGAGCAATTTTTCTGGTACTCGTTTCTGGATGTTCGTCAATAATTTGAGGAACCTCATCTTCAAGTTGTGGAGTTCTCCCATTTATAGGTCGTCCAATAATATCCCTTGATCTTGCAAAACTTCCAGTTTCTTGTTAACGAAGATGCAGTTTCAGAACATGGTAAGCGGTTATTTGGATAACACTGGGCATACATACGTCTAGCCTCTAAGGCAGCGATGCACATACCGCGGCCCACTGTCGATATTTATGCGGCCCGCCAACGAATTATAGAAATTGTTCGAAAAACTACAAAACTAGGTAAAAATCCATTCAAATCAATATTTCTTAACTTTTTATTTTATTCTAACTTTTGTAATTGTTAGTAAGACATGTATCTTTAAGTACCTAATACTTTCTTGTTCAGGTTTACTACGTAGGGCAGGTATGCTCCTCGTAATTCCAAGCATATTGTTACGATACTAGAAATCTGTCGAACCAACTAGATTACTCGAAGATTCGCGAAACACGTCGGTATTAGCCCCGAACAATGTGGTAGGTTCTCGATGTTAGGTAACTCGTATAAATACAACGCATCGCCCGCTATCGGGGCAGTTAAGTTTTAACTACGGACAAGTGAACGTTATATTGTTTGAATTGTAATCTGTGAGGAATAAATATTTCGTCGTTCGAACTTGGCATCTACCTACGTAACAATATAATATCAATTTTGATATGGATAAACCAGACCCCAGTAAAAAACGTAGTCGCAAGGTTGAAGATGAAAATCGACAGTTTCAAGATATTTAGACCAAAAAATACTTTTTTATTTCATCGCATAACAAAGTGTCTGTTTAATATGCAAGAGTAGTGTTTCTATTCCGAAGGAATATAATGTGAAAAGGCATCATAAAACCCAGCATCATATTTTTACCAAATTAACCGGCAAAAATCGAACGCAAAAAATTTCCACTTTACAAAGGGAACTAATAGGCCAGCAAGCTATGTTTACAAAACCAATTCAAGATGCTGAAGCAGCTACTGAAGTTAGCTTTGAAATATCTCGAATAATAGCGAAAACTAGTCGGCCTTTTAAAGATGATGAGTTTGTTAAGCAGTCAGTGTTTAGATATCGCCACAAAAAAAATGTGTCCGAAAGATGCAAAGAGGTTTGAGAAAATTCAACTAAATCGGATGACTGTTCAAAGAAGACTTACGACATTAGCAGCTAATATAGAAGAGCAATTAGCTACGAAATCGAAAAGTTTTGAGTATTTTCTATAGCAGTCGACGAATCTACAGATATAAGTTTCACTGCTCAACTCTTAATATTTTTACGAGGTGTTACGCAAAATTTTGAAGTGAGTGAAGAACTGATTGGTATGAGTTCTTTGACAAGTCAAACCAAGGGCAGTGACATGCTCAAAGCTCTTCTGGAAAAATGTTCTATAATGGATTTGGATTTAACGAAATTATCTGGAATTACGACTAACGGAGCACCTTCAATGATTGGAAGTAAATCTGGGATAATAACTATGTTAAAAGAGTATTTACAAACTAAAAACATAGATACCAAGGAATTAATGCAATTTCATTGCATTATACATCAACAGGCCCTCTGTTCAAAATTATTGGGATTTGAAAATGTGATGAAAGTTGTAGTACCTACTGTAAACTTTATAAAATCACGAGGTCTCAATCACCGACAATTCACACAATTTCTCGAAGATATTGGAAGCGAATATGGTATCTCCTGTTTTACACTGAAGTAAGGTGGCTAAGTCGTGGGTTGTCACTAGAGCCGTTTCTTAACTTGATTGAACAAATCAAAATATTTCTGGCGGAAAAGAAAAAGGATGTCTCCGAACTCGACAAATCCGATTGGCTGTGTGACTTAGCGTTTCTTGTAGACATCACAAATCACTTGAATGTCTTAAATACGCGACTCCAAGGCAATGATCAATTGATTTTGCAGTTATACTCTCATGTTTCGTCCTTTCAATGCAAATTGAGTCTTTTCAGGACACAAATCAATTCAGCCAATTACAGCCATTATCCGAATTACAAAAAAATTATGGAGAAATTCAATAAAACTGATGTCAATTTCGCTTATGTTGAAAAAATTTATATTTTAATACAAGCTTTTCGTGATCGTTTTCTAGACTTCACAAAAGTTAAACCTCTTATTAGACATTTTCAGCAATCCTTTCAACATTTCACCCGAAAATGCACCGGAATCAATACAGCTGGAATTGATAGACATGCAAAATGATAATAATTTACGAAACAAATTTATTGAAGGTAATTTACTCAACTTTTACCCTTGCGTTGACTAAACAATAACAGGCCTGTGATTGTTAACGTCGCATAATAAAATGTTATCCTAAAATAAATAAACACGTGTCGTAGTGCATACAGTAATTTCTTGGAGATCTACAAATAAAAGTACTGGAAATTGCTTTATAATAAAAAAGGTTCTTACTTCTTTCGTAAGTGCTGAACCATGAATATCATACAATAAGCAATTGTTCAGACTGTTTACGTTGCATTTTTTAATAAAGGATTACATTACGTTTCAGTTCATGGCACAGCTTATTAGTGAGTGGGCACGTTTTCTTTATTCAAATTGCCTCACCCATTTTCATATCAAGAGTATGCGGACATGCATTTTGTGTATGGCTACTGTAACGGCTGTGCACGTTTAGCAGTTATTGAATACCTACATCGGTTTCCCGATAGGCGCATTCCTCATTACAGAACGTTTCTGGAAGTACACAGACAATTTCGGGAATGCGGACTGCGTGATTATCTTTTCGACCGAGGAGTAAATTTGCCAGCAGACTTAGAGGAAGAAGCAATAGCTATTGTTACAAGGGATCCAAGTCCCAGTGTACGTCGAATCGCTAGACAACTAGGAGTGCCACGAACGACAGTTTGGCGAATTTTAAAACGTGAGGGCTTATATCCATATCACTATCGCAGGGGACACGGTTTGCTTAAGGCAGACCACTATGCTCGTCTAGTTTATTCTACCTGGATATTAAGACAGTCACGGCTTCATTTTAATTTCTGCAAACCAGTCCTCTGGACAGATGAATCTACTTTCACGAGAAGTGGTGTTACAAATCTGAGAAACCTGCACAGGTGGTCATCAGAAAATCCGAAAGCTATACGCCCATCTAAATTTCAACATGAATTTCTTAACGTTTGGGCGGCCTTAATCGATGACTTGTTGATTGGTTCTGTCGTTCTTCCTGGGAGGTTAAATGCGGACAATTACCTTTAATTTTTTATTGACGAACTGCCAGGTCTTTTAGAGGATGTCCCACTGAGTTCAACGAGACATGTGGTTTCACTGTCCGAAATTGGGTTAACGTCAATTATCCAAGATGGATTAGTCGAGGTGGTCCTGTTGCATGGCCAACCAGATCACCCGATCCTAATCCCCTTGACTTTTATTTATTGGAGTACATGAAAAATTTAGTCTACGCGCAAGTTTCGAACACAAGAGTTGTTGGATTGCATTCACCTGGCTGCCGAGCAAATCCGACAAAACAAGTACGAAATTCAGATAAGTACTTCTTCTGTTGGCTTACGGGCACAAGCCTGCATTCAACAAGGAGGTGGACATTTCAAAAATATTATTAATTGAACTTTTTTAAATAAACTCAGTTCTTATTGACTTTAGGATTACATTTTTTTTCATGATCTGATAATCACATTCATAGATCTGTAACTTTGAAACAAATAAAAATGGATAAGCAAGTTTTGTGTTTTTGTTACTTGAAATGAAGTCCACTTTACACTCCTAAAATTTGAACATAACGATACGGGACAGCGTGTATTTACATTTTTTGCCATCTCTAATCTCGCTGCAAAACGTTTTTTCTCTGTGCCGAAATATTTGTCTAATTGGACTTGTCGACTTAAAACATTGAACCCCTCAATTGTGAAAAACTTCAGGATATAGATCGCTGGTTGTTTGTTCATGACTTCATGTTTCGTTGTAGGAAGGCAAAAAATTTCTATTAACACTCACGCAGTAATTTTTAATCGAAATAAAGTTTGAACATAAATAAAGAAATCTTTCACAATTTTAACACTGAACGTAATACATGCCCATACACACGGCCGTGCGACCATTATAGAACAGAAGAATGCGAAAGATTCACTTCGCAGCGGAATAATTGACGTTTATTTGTTGCACCAACCTTTGGTAGTGTGAATTTGTGTTGACGACGATGCCTGTTCCTACAACGGTGTGGCCATGAGAATAATTATCTACCTCCGTACAACAACATATAAGATCGCGCTGGTGCTGCACTTCGAATGCGCCGAGACCGGGTAGCGTTGCGCTAATTAAGCATGAGAAAGTGGAATTAGATCGGAATCGCATGTAAATTACCGGAGATATCATGAATAACATCGTGCATTATTTAAGTATTTCCGTGCATAGAGTCTGGGACGTTTGGTGAGGCCGACACAACGACGAGTCAGATCCAACGTGAACGCTGAGGGAAATTATTGAGAATGTAATGCGAGCAATAACAAGAGCGTCTCGAACGCGGGTACAACGTTCTCGTGTACGTTCTTGGATGCGGTGTTCTTTGCAATTTCGTGATGGAAAAATTGAAGATATATACACGGTCTTTAGAGAGCTACTTATCTTAAAGAAAATTTAGTTCTTGTTCAGGCATCTATGTTAGATCACATAATTTTTTAAATTGAAATATGATGAAAATGTCTACCGTTTTGATTATTAAAGATTCAGATGTCAGTATACGAAAATTATAAGTACATGGTGGCCCAAAATGACCGAAGGGGTTTTAATTTCTTATAACTTTTTTATTATAATTTTTTTTTTTTTGTTTTCAGTATTTTGTAAAGAAGACTTGGGGAATTTAAAATGAAACAGTATACAATTGAACAACGTGCCAAAATCGTTGAACTTTATTTCTCAAATCAACGATTCATTGTTTTGACTCAGCGTGCATATCGTCGTTATTTTAATGTGCGGGTTGGACCCTCAGAGTCAACAATAAACCGTCTGGTTGCAAATTTTCGAGAACAAGGGGCAGTAAGGAACCTTCCTGGTGCCGGCAGACGACGAACGGTGCACACGGATGACAATATTGAACGGGTACAGGAGAGTATTCGGGAAGATGGAGAAACATCTATCTCAGACGGAAATTCTTCTTGCTTCAGGTCTTGCTCTCGCACGAGCAAGAACGTGGAAAAAATAAAAATTCAAAGTGGCATTAAAATAAAGTCTCAATTTGATTTTACAAAGTTTAGTAAAAGAAAAAAAAAACCTTTACAAAATGTAAAGGGAGCTAAAGCATGATTAACAGTAGCTTGGAGGAAAAAGTCTGTGTGATAAAAACACGCACACAGAGAAAAGCCTCCTGTGACTCGCGAGAAATTATATAAAACTAATAGATTGTTAAGAAAATTCTTAAATTTAAAATCTAAATTAAACCCCTAACTTCAAACGTAAGTAGACTAAACGTCAACTCGTTATTTACTTTACTTGTGCGAACTTAACACAAGTACAAAAATCTCCCCTCCAAAATCCTGACTTTCAAAACTTCTAGAATAACGTGACAAAAAAACTCCCTCAAAAAATATGGTAATTTTCTTAATCATCTATATTTTAAAACTAATGACATTAATACCGCAAAATTACCAATAAACACAATTATAGGATTATAATGAAATGGAATTTATATAAAGCAAATGTGTAAAGTACTTACATCGACGTAACACTTTTTATACACACAAAAAAAAATACGAGAGATATCAAATATAATAAGAATTAACAAAAATACGAGATCACCACTACTCGTAAAAAAAACGTATTTGAAATTTAAATACACATAAAACACACTAAAACAAATAAACCGACTTTAAATCAAATCTACATGAAAGTAAAAAATTATGTTTTTTACCCCCGACTGTGCAAAGCAACGAACCTGATATCTCTATCTATCATATGCCGGAGAAGATCGGACATCGTACGACAAAGCTACAAAATAAGACCGCAAGACGGACTACATCCTATACAAAATAACTATACAGTCCCGGTCATTACAATAATGCAAAAATATAAACATTTTTAAAATATAAATCAATAATTAAATAAATGTGCATGTTAAATAAATGTAATAAAATTTCTTATTGTTCATGATAATTCTTCGGGGAAAAGTTCATTGCAATATGTTATATACCTTGTGGCCGCCATCGATAGCGCGATGCATGTATTAGTAACTACTGGTCGACTATAATGGGCGTGCCAACTTGAAATGCCACACCGACAGCGGGCGTATTATATGAATTCATTTTCGTGATATTTATTTATCATTCTTTCGCAAAATTGCATACGGCGATAATAATCATCGGGAAAAGGAACTTGTGAACTTGTAAATTTGTATGAACGATATTTATTAGTACGTAAAATATTGTGAGCCATTGTTTTGCTGATACCCAATTCGCGGGCAATTTATCGAGACGCCATAGTGGGATTTACTTCGACTAAAGCACATACTCGAATTTCTATATCACTTATATTCTTATCCGGAACAACTTTACTTTTATTTGTTACTATAGAAAATGTAGTTTCGAACCGATTAACTGTCCTACGAATGGTGCTTGCATTGGGAATTTGACTTTCAGAGTAAGTAGCTGCAAATAAAGCTCGAGTTACTTCCGCGGAATTACCACCGTAAAATTGTTTAATCATAAAGAGTTTTTGCTCCGGTGTATAATACTCCATTTTTTAAATGACCGTTACGTACACCAACAACGCGGTTTATTAAATAATTTGAGCGAGTAGTTCCCCTGACGTTATAAACATTGCAACTAACACTCATATGCGGGAGCGGAAGCTAATGCGCTTGCGCGCCTACACCGTCTAAATGTGAATTTATTGGACGAATACGACTGCATCATAGGGATATGCGATATACTAGGCTCTCTTGTAATCCATTGGAACATTGCGTCTACTTCTTTACCGTTCTAACACGCGGACACCTCTGTGTGTTTTGCTTACACTACAGGTTTCGCTATAGTGCAGACGCACGCGGCCACATGGTATATGTATATTCCGTCTTACACGCCACTGTTAAATTGAATTTATCAAGGAATACACACAATGTACTATTCATAACGACGGAAATAACAACATCTGCTCAAGGAATTCAATCGCGCAAGCAAATAGTGGGGCTGTTATAAAATGCATACTATACCTGATACCGTCACAACGTTTTATCGGGGCAATGGGTCATTTAATCGCTTCAGTCCGCTCTTTGTTTATTAAAAAGACCAGACTTTAACTTGACTTTGCGGTAATAGGTTGGTTAAAACTGCAATAATATAATAACTTAATAATGCATTGGTAAACATTGGTGACTTCTGCCTTAATAAAATATCTAAAGAACATCGTAATGATACAAAGGTATTTTTAATAATATAAAATATTATTAAAAATCTGGTGTGAAGAACACAAATGCAGGTTCACTATTAATATTTTCTGTGAACGTGTCCGAATATATCCTATCCCCAGAGACGTAGATACGTATTTCGCTTTTCTACAAGCTCATCGGTACGCCCCTGCTGGAGAAAGGATATTTCCAGACACATTCACAGAAAAGAACCACCTCGCCCTATCACCGTAATTATCCAGACCGAGCGCAGAAGTAAATTCGGCGCTACCTGTTGTCAGACAGCCGAAGTACCTCGCATACCGTCCACATAATTAATGTGAAGTAACGACGCCCTTCCAAAGAGGTTAGCACAGCCAACTCTCTAGAAAACTGCATTTTGTTTGTGCCTTCACTCATACTACGGCTTAACCGCATGTGTAATGTATCAGAATAATTGAAACATACATGAGTAGGTAAACCCCACCAGTTTTGTATAATACAAAGGTATTTTTAATAATATAAAATATTATTAAAAATCTGGTGTGAAGAACACAAATGCAGGTTCACTATTAATATTTTCTGTGAACGTGTCCGAATATATCCTATCCCCAGAGACGTAGATACGTATTTCGCTTTTCTACAAGCTCATCGGTACGCCCCTGCTGGAGAAAGGATATTTCCAGACACATTCACAGAAAAGAACCACCTCGCCCTATCACCGTAATTATCCAGACCGAGCGCAGAAGTAAATTCGGCGCTACCTGTTGTCAGACAGCCGAAGTACCTCGCATACCGTCCACATAATTAATGTGAAGTAACGACGCCCTTCCAAAGAGGTTAGCACAGCCAACTCTCTAGAAAACTGCATTTTGTTTGTGCCTTCACTCATACTACGGCTTAACCGCATGTGTAATGTATCAGAATAATTGAAACATACATGAGTAGGTAAACCCCACCAGTTTTGTATAATACAAAGGTATTTTTAATAATATAAAATATTATTAAAAATCTGGTGTGAAGAACACAAATGCAGGTTCACTATTAATATTTTCTGTGAACGTGTCCGAATATATCCTATCCCCAGAGACGTAGATACGTATTTCGCTTTTCTACAAGCTCATCGGTACGCCCCTGCTTTTATATTATTAAAAATACCTTTGTATTATACAAAACTGGTGGGGTTTACCTACTCATGTATGTTTCAATTATTCTGATACATCGTAATGTTTTCATTGGTTAAAGTTACTTGATATAAGTCGACATCTTGTAAGAATTGTATTATTTCTATAGAGAAATATACAAAATAATTTAGTCCAGGAAGTTTTCCAACCGTCCCTTCTTACATCGTCAAAGTTCTCTTTAAATATGTTAATTAAATATAATTTTTACTATTTATAATCTCCTAACAGGAACCTTCAACGGTAAATACCTTTTAGAAATCTTCTTTTTCACAAAAAGAAAGTTGTTTGAATGGGGAAATGTTTCTAGTTATGAGTATATACAACAAAATCTCTTTTTATACTGCGTAAACCGTACAATATATAACCGCAAGCATTTCTGCAAGGATCTTCAGGAATAACTAGCCCAGACTACGTTCGTTCCATAGAATAAAAGCGTCAACAACATAGACGCGGTTGAACAAGGCGAGTCAGCCAGCAACGCCAGCGAGGACGAGGGTTGCAAAAACTATAATTATTAATTAAAAGTGCTGCTACACTTCGTCTGTGTTGAAAATGTTCAACGAGCTTAAACACTAACGATGTATAATTATTCATTACGAGACGGAGTATATGGAATGGTTCTATTGCGCCAGCTTGCATTCATCCTCTTCTATATTTACGTTAGTACAGTAAGACCCGTTCACAAAATAGATCGCATTTTTCACGAGAACAAAGACGTTGGCTGTGCTGCCGTGTTGTCGCTCAAAATGTCGACTTCGCATTGTGTGATATAATTCTGGATACACGAATGTTTGAATGGTTTGAAGAGTTTGTCTGCTAACTAATTATGTTTAGTTAGTTATGGTTGTGAAATAAAGATATGGAAAACAATTATTTGTGCCTGTTTGTCAAATTAATTTATTCAGGAATATGGGACGGAATATATACATGGTTACATTGTTTCATATTTTATTTATAATCTACTATGTTCTAGTCTATGATTTAAGTACATATCTTATACACAGAAATGGTCTTTAGAATAGAATATTATTTTATTAGATTCAAAGGCCTTAAATATGTAATATTGACATCACTGTCTATTTTTGTTAAATATCTCTATATTATTGGCTAGTTTAAAAAACGGAAATAATTTTTGGTGTTAAATTACTATTTTTTTAAATTTAAAATATTGAGAAAATACAGGAATAAATATATGTATATGTCCACAAAATATAATATCTAATTTTATGTCAATGAATTATTTCAATTTAAATTTAAAATATTCTCGCTAGCTCCAAAGAATTTAATGAAACAGTTTAGAAATCTACTAAATCTTGATACCAAAATTAAATTAAGCAATGAGTTTTAATAATCTTTTCGTCGTTTGTATCACATTACCAACATAAATAGAATATATTGTGCAGTTCTATTAGGAATTAGGTACCTATGAATTGCCTAAAAAATTTGTTGTACAGTTCAGGTGAGGGATTACACTACCGATTAGAGTTCGCATGCACCGGACTTCTTTCCGAGAATGCAGATTTATGAAATTATGACTGATAAAATGTAATATAGACCCACAGTTTATAAAAAAAACTAGTATTTACAGACGATACGTCATTTCCTTACGCGATAGATAGACATAATCCGGCGATTGCTAAATATTAGTCTCGAATGAATTTGTGAAAATCGTTCTTACGTGAACGCAATATTCTCAGAAGGTTAATGTATGTAATTTAAAATATTGCAATTATAAAACTTTAGATAATAAAGAACAGAACACAAATAACACTATATTTATATTATTACTATTCGATTCATAATTGAATGCGAATTAACGGGCGGCATTGCATTCATACGATCACTCAACGTGGATTATGTATTATGTGTCTTATTAAGTCGTAGATTCTCGGAGTGGGAGTGGCTTAACAACGGTGAGACAGTCACGTGGACTACGGCCGCCAATAATCAGCTGCGTACGCGTGTTATATGAAATCAACGCATTAGAATGCAATAGAATAAAATTCCAAGAAATGTTTTCGCTAATGATTTTTATAAAAAAATAGGTCAGGAAACGATTTATTTTGTGTTTTTTATGTACGCGATTTTAGAATGAAATAATAGTATATTAAAGTACAAGTTGCATAAGACATGATTTTAGTGCACGCGTTCAAGTTTAGAAAACGAGCCGCAAGGCGAGTTTCCTAAGGAACAAGTGCACTAAAATGTCTTATGAAACGTGTATTTTATACAATTTTTTCTATTTCGGACATTAAAAGTTCAAAAAGACTTAAAATAAAAGGCATGTTTTGTACGAAAATTGTAGAAATTTTCCTTTTTTGAAGTTGGTAGCATTGGTGTTTAACTAGAGCATTTTAAATATTTGAAAATCGGCGGTGTTATATGTCATTTTAAGTTTAAAATTTAGATTGATTTATGCAATAAATTATTAACGAAATGGACGAAGCAAATAATTGCGCGCCGCCAGATATTCGCAAAACAGCAGAAGATAATTTACAAAATCTTTTGCCAAGTCTCGACATATTTATTAAAAGCAATACGAGCACTTTTTAACTTGGTGTAAAGAAAATAATATCGCGAATATTACTGAAAATGTAATTATTGCTTATTTTGATAAGGAAAGCAAGATAAAAAAGGCATCGACCTTGTGGTCCATATATTCGATGTTACGATGTTGTTTAAATATTTATAAAAATATAGATATCTCAAATTTTTCTAGGCTTCTTGCATATTTAAAAAGATTATCTGAAGGCTACGAGCCTAAGAAATCCAAGATTTTAGAAATAGATCATATTAACTGTTTTATAATAGAAGCCGATCATAAAACATATTTAGCAATGAAAGTAAGTAATACAAACATCCCTGTAATAGTATTTTATTAATGTTCTACATTATTTTTTATAATAGTCATATTAATATTGATAGGTTATCCTTATAATGGGTTATAATGGAGCTTGTCGTCGTGAAGAAATCATGAACATGATTTTAGATGATATACACTTCAAAAATGATGTCATAATGGTTAGAGTGCCAAAAACTAGAACGTATATTCCAAGACAATTTATTATAACAGAAAAATTATGGATTGATTTGGTTAAAAAATATTATTCACTTCGTCCCACTCATGTTACACATAAACGCTTCTTCCTGCAATATAGAAATGGTTCTTGCGTGAATAATCCAATTGGCATTAATACTATAGGAAAAATACCAAAAGTTATTGCTACTTACTTAAATTTGCCTAATCCTGAGCTCTTCACTGGACATTGCTTTAGGCGTTCAAGTGTGACACACTTGGCTAATAGTGGAGGTGACTTAATAACAATTAAGCGCCATGAAGGATGGAAATCTTCAGCAGTGGCTGAAAGTTACATTGATAATTCCACCATGAAAAAAGTTGATGTTGCTCGAATACTGTCTAGTGCACCTAATACATCCACTAAAATTATTCAGAATCCATCGACTTCTGATGCAATAGGCAGTGATGTGTCAATCAATGTGAATCAACAGGAATTCAAACAAAACATAGGGTGTTCCCAGAATCTGCCTGGAATGTCCTTTAATGCACACGAATCTTCTACTGTTTCAGTAAACGTTTGTAACAGTTGCACTATTCAAAATGGGAAGTAAATGTCAATAGTAGCATTTATTACAAATAGGGGGGTGTTGGCTATTTATAATAATAATGAAATTATTCTAAGATCAATAATAAAATTATATTTTAGTTGATAAAGGTAAAGAAAATACACACTTGGTTATTTGTTTCACTGCAATTGCAGTGAAACAAATAACCAAGTGTGTATTTTCTTTACCTTTATCATTTAATATGTTTCACCAAGTGCCTAGCGAGACCTCAATCAATTATATATTTTAGTTATTTTGTAATACAATAATTTGTGGTGTTGGTGAAGTCTCATCAAAGGTCCAGGACGTGCGTGATGGTGGTTAATTAAAATAAATATACAACAACTTAATACATAAAATAAAACACAGCGGCGTCCTTAAAGTTTATATTTATATTTACATAATAAGGATTTGAAATTCGTATATTTAAATAAAAGAAGTTGATATATGTGAAAGTCATTAAATTAGTAATATAGACACAAGGGGCGATAAATTAGTAATCGAGAAATTAATATAAAATATCTGGAATAGAAATGTGAAGCAGTAATAAAACAAAGTACTATATACACGCGGAGCGGTGAATAAGTAGGTTAAAATAATTAACGCACAAAAAATACTCTGAAAAGGAACGTTAAATTGAGCAGTAAATTAAGGGTTAATTAAGATGTATAAAATAACCTCTGTATAGAACAATCCAGAGTTACCTTAGGGTTGGCGATGATGGTCACGTGGCCTTCGAAGATATACCTTGGTCAAGTATATGCAGAGCGATGTTTTACCGGAGGAATAAGAAATTAGTTAAATTAATATGGATTCACTTAAAAGAATAATATGCATAGAACAATGCAGTTTACCTTAGAAGTTGAAGAACACCTGGACGGCATGGTAGCATCGTGACTTGGACAGCACGATGAGCGATGTGTGTATTCACGAAAGGTTCGAAAGAGAAGGATGAACTATTAGTTTTCGTGTCGATAGGAAAGTCTAGAACGGTCGGTTTATGATGTATCGAAGAGGGGATCGATAACTTGAATTATAGTTAATTAAAAGCGCGACCTGAAGACGTCGTCTGTCAATGTCATAATTATTCTTAAAATAACCCTTGTGACATAAGCTTCCTAACGATATCAAACACGACACATAAAAGAAGATGTAAATAATATTAAATTAAAACAATTTAAAATATGGAATTTATCTAGAAGAAATTCGACATTAACGTTACGGTTCTGAGAGTCAGGTAGAAAGAAGGGTCTCGGTCAAGAAGATGACAAAAGAAATGCTTTCTCTTTGTAACGAAAATGAGAGTTTGTACAAATGAAAAAAAAAATGTCTTAGTTAAATATAATTTAATGATATATTTAAAGACGAAATATATGTATTTAAATAAGTGAATTAAACTTCTATACGCTAAGCGTAACACATTAGATCTTCAGTATAAATAAAATGTTAGTAAGTGTTTTTTATTCTTTGTACCTATAAAACTTTTACTACACATGCTTGTTATACACATTTATATTTGACATTTACATATGATTTAGTTCCATTTATTTTTTTGTGACCAACCTCTAAAAACAAAATTTTGCGTGCGAAAAAGTAATACTTTATGCAACCCAAACGGGTGTCGAAAAGTGCACTTTATAGCACCGAAATAGAAAAAAATATTTTTTCTCTTAAAATGGATATTAAAGTAATTAGTTTTTATATTTGAAATTATTCAAACACACATAGAATATTGTTTTCTCCTTCTATTCACATTATAAGAAGCTTTTTGTGTGAAGAGAACACTTTATTATGTGCATCTGTGCAGGTTTTTAATATGTAAACAATTCCTGGAATTTTAATTTGAATTGTTTTCTCATGCTCGCTAATTGATTGACAAAATATTTTTATTTTAAATGTAGTTATTCTAAATGAAATATAAATAATACAAGGAAGAAAGTCTATGTAACTGGATTGATTCGGCTTTTGTTTGATAAAGTGCCTGAATTTGAAATGAAAATAAAACGTCTAATAACTTAATTTTTATTTTATTATTATACAGTGTTAATAAAAAGTATGGAACCCCCAAAATATCTCTGTTACGGACGGTGCATTCTTTTTTTTTTAATTTGGGTATAACTTTGTAAAAGGATTCAGTATTCTAAAAATAATATCAAATTTCCTGTGTCACTTCCTTGTTATTTTAAATGGAACATCCTGTATATTTTTACATTTTTGAATGCCTTATTAAATTCTGGATACAGTAAATCTCCACACTGCTATTAACGTCAAAAACATTACTTCCTGGAAATCAGTGTTCATTAGTAACATCTGATAATAATTTCCAACACGATTTTTGCTGACTTTAAGCGAGACTTATTTTTTACTAATTCGGCTGTGTTGAATCCGAAAATTATATTAGTTTTTGCGTATCACGTCAAATACATTTTCTTAACGAAAGCAGTAATAGTTACCCTTTGACTGGGAACGGTGAAGCTGCCACAAATACAACAGAACGAATCGGCACTAATTACAAATTTTCGAGTAGTAACAACGTTTTATTATCACTCTTGTTTACTTTTAAATAGTCCTAAATTATCAATACTTTTTAATATAATCTCATTGAACGCTAATATGTTCACTTAAACTTGCATTTCTTTATAATTGTTTATTATTTAATTAGTTCATTAAGTTCTTAAATATTATCAGGTACAAGTGTACATTATGCTAATGGATAAATGTATTTGGAATGTCTTTCAAATCTTGCTACAATTAAGAATTAAGAAAGAAAACTTGACGTGATAGGGATAAAGAGTTTCATATTTGGCATTAACGTACCAATATTAATTAAAAACAAGTCAGATCATAATCAGCAGCAAAAAAAAATTAATTGTTGTTTTCAAATCTTTAGGGCCAAAATGTAGTTAAAGTCGATCCATATCTCTGTTTATCCTATATTTAGGGAAATGCAGCAGATAATTCTAGTTCATTGACCTACAAAATCTATAAATAGATACTTTTAACAAAGTTCCTATTCATAGATAGTGAATGTTATTTTTTTCTTACTAAAACATACTCGGCCACACATTTGGCGAAGTTTTTTTTGTGGATATCAATAATAGCCTGTACGTCGAATATGTCGACAAACCTATGCCGAATTAATTAAAATATGATTAAAACTAAATAGTTTGAACACTTGACTTCTTCTAAAAGTAAAATGATTATGTTTATAATAAAACAAAGATCAAAATTACGAAATTATTTTCATAGGTACATATTGTATAACCAATTGTTTGGAAACTCGCTCTTTTTGGTGATAAGATACTTACCACCTCTAAGAACTAACGCTTTTTATGTTAATAAAAAATAATAAGTTTAACACTATCTAATTGTTATGGAGAAAATATTTAATATTAATAATAGCCTGTACGTCGAATATGTCGACAAACCTATTTCGAATTAATTAAAATATGATTAAAACTAAATAGTTTGAACACTAGACTTCTTCTAAAAGTAAAATTATTATGTTTATAATAAAACAAAGATCGTCATAATACAAAAAGCTTTATTTAGGGTATCCAATAGGATAAATAGCTGGTTTTTAATTATTTGTAAGAGATTATTTACATACATATTTTTTTGTATTTAAAATAGAAGTAAAACTACGGTTCAAATCTTTACTTTTTAATTAAAATATAAAAAATATAAAAATAATTATATTAAAAAGTGAAGATTTGAACCGTAGTTTTATTTCTATTTTAAATTATGGATCTACATTAAGTAAAAGCCGAATCTATTCAATTTTTGTATTTAAATTTGTGGTGCTACTGACAAATACCCATAGAACAATATAATTCATCGGTAAAGAGAATTATTGATGAATTAGAGGTGGTATTACCGCCTCCATATTTACCTGCGACAGGGCCAGACTCGACCAATGAAAAATCATTTTCTCATTACTACGTGAACATTGAATCGTGACATACAAAAGGAGACATTATTTTTTCCACAAACTGTACATAGTATCGTTGACAGAATCTAACATTTATGCACCCATTAAATTTACTTAATTAATTAAAAATATAAAATACATTTAGGCAAACAAGATATGTACACACTAATATAATCTTCTCGTATTAAATATATTCTTTGTACTCAATTCTATATACATCCACACCTACATACAGTATATCTAGTATTAATTACAGTAATTATAAGGGAAAGCTAATATGTTCATTGTATGGATAAATCCCGTTATTGCTAACACTACAGTTTCAAAAAATTGTAAAAATGTCTTCGATATATTCACCACACCTTCGAGATCATGTAATGCACTATCGGTAATGAATCAAAATAATGACGGTTTCTGTAAGATTGGCGCTATATAAGTGATAATTTATTTATTGCATACATATTCGAAATCGGGCGATATGAAAAAAGAGATTGAATGTCCTAAAATGGAAACCAGATAATTTAACGATTATGAGTTGCGTATAAAGAACATAAGAAAAGTATGGAACGAAGATGATAGCTAAAGTAACTTAAAAACTTATTACTTTTTTAAGTAAAGTTTTACGACAAAATTGAAACGGTTAAAACCACAATTTATACTTTTTTCTACACATAAGGAATTTACTTAAATTTTAAATGTCATTTTAGATAAGGAAATAAGCATTACCACCAATAATTTTTGAAAAGATCTTAAGCGTTTTTGCGATGTTTATTAATAGAGGATAGGTCGTCCGGTGATATAATCTTTCTTGTTTTTCTAGTACAGTAACACGTTCTGCTTTGAGATATGTGAAGAACTATAAAAATAATGCTGTTATTTTGCCACCATTAATAGACGTGTATTAATTAATTTTATTAAACTATCAAATAATATCAAATAATAGTTATTTCCATTAAAACAATCATATCTAGACCAGTGGCGGCTCGGGGTGGTTCACATAGGGAGTGCATAATTTCAAAATTAAAAAGTGTAATACAAAAACATAGTAGAGTTTGTTTTGAGGGAATAGTAAATATTACACTACACAGTTTAATTACATCTGACGATAAACGAAGTCCATTTTACGTGTCTTTGACTTGCAGAACAGTTCAATCACTTTTTCATTAAAGTTTGGGAAATCATTTATACATTCTTTTTCACAAGACAACATAGTAAGGGCATTTAATCTCTCTTCTTTCATTGTATTTCTCAGGAAAGTTTTTATTCTCTTCAGCCGTGAAAACTGGCGTTCCGCTTCGGACGTTGTCATTGGGATTGTAATGACAATTTTTAAAAGCTTAACAACTTCATTAAAGGTGTCGTTTAAACCATCCAGCAGAAGACCTGGCAGACCTACAGCACCGACATCTATATTTTGTCTAAATTCTTCTCTAGAATATAGAACGCTTAATTCAGTTCGTAGTCTGCTTTCATTGAGGCATGGATAAAATTTTACTGCTTCTTTAAGGCAATCTTCCGGAAATTTTTTTTGAAAAGAGGAGAACTGTTTAAAAGAAATTAAGTTTGCTAATATTAACTGCCCTGTATACCGAAATCTAGTTTTTATTTCTAGCAAAATAATATCGCGCACTTCAATAGTTTCCCTCCTCCTTTGGCTACCATCAATTATTCTTCGCCGCTTTGATGGTCGAGGAGTCAGTTCTGGGTCATTTTGTTTAACCAACTGATTATCTGTGTCAGCGATTTCGGTTCGAATTTTTCCAATAGCGCGTTCAAAATTATCTAAATTATTCTTGATTTTTAATGCATCTGTATTGACATTTTGTAATTGATTAAACAACATGTCCACATGTGGCATAATTTTATGAAAGAAAGTTAACCAATAGATAAAATTTTCCTCCTCTAAAATTCGCAAAATGGCACCAGCTTGATGAATGGTAGTTTGTAAACTATCTTCTCCCTCGATTTGTTCTAGAGCTTCAATTATTTCTTCTCGGTGCTCATATATTGTATTCACTGTCCTAGAATTGAAGTTCCATCTTATTTTTGAAGAACGAGGTTAGCTTTTTCTCTGAAGGAATTCTTCCAATCTTGCAGCTCGTTGTGGTGAAGTGGAGAAAAATGTACATAATCCCGTCAGATTGGTAAAATAAATTCTGCAATTACTACTGCTCGATGTAGCATGTGACATAATTAGATTTGTCTGATGTGTATAACAATGTACAAAATTAGCCCTTGGATACTGGTCTTGGACATGTCTTTGCACGCCATTAATAGCACCACTCATGACTGCTGCCCCATCATAGCTCTGTGCAATCAGTTTTTCTGGGTCATCAACAAGCAAACTAATTTCGTTAAGGATGGAGGCAGATAAAGAATGGACATGATGCTGTCCACTAGGCAGAAGAAATTTCCAAAATCTTTCGACCGGTCTCGCGTTCACAATATATCTTAAAACAACCACCAACTGAAACTGATTGGACACATGTGTGGTTTCATCAGCTATCACAGATATGAAGTCGGTTTCTTTAGTTTCACTGGCAACTTGTTCATGATACACGTTCAACATTGCATCAAGCAGCTCATTCTGTATCGTTTTTGATAATCCCTTAAAAACCGGTGCTGCTTCGATGTGATCTCTGAGCGATTTATCCAATTCTGCCGTAAAATTTAGCAATTCCCGAAAAATGCCCTTCTTATTCGACGTTTTCTGTTCATCATGACCCCGAAGTGCCAGTTCAAATGCGCCACAAAATCTAATGCAATTTATTATTAAATTTAACACATGCCTATTTTTTGTTACCTTTTCATTGTGTTGTTGAATTGCCTTTCTATATGATGAATCTAAAACATTCTGAATGTTATTATTTCCTAACATTCTTAGAGTAAATATATTTTTCAAATACCCTTCGGAATTTTCATGTTTAATAATTTTAGCACTAAGATGAATTAAGGCTCTTATTCCGTTCTTTGACCAAGACGGTTCACCACAAAACAAAAGACACGGAAAACAAAACAAAGTATTTTTAATTTCACACCCACAAATCCAGTCATTTTTCTGATAAATATCCATTTTGAATTTTCTTATAACGTCTTTACCTTTAACGGATTGTTTATTTTCTAAACATAATTGAGGCATCGGCCGTTTAAGATTTTTTACTGCGATTTTTTCATCATACGTTAACCGCGAAAAAGCGTTGTTTTCTAAAGCAGCGACGGAATTCATTTTACAACGGCCTTGAGCAGACTGGACCACTTGCTCAAACGCTATGTATTATACGACGTTGAAGTAGGGCAAAATACAGTTCTCCCCACTTTCAATGTAATGTTAATGGCTTAACGGAGCAACAGTTGGACTTTGCTCATTATATCTGTGACGACGATCGGTGCATGTACGTTGTTAGCGTGTCACGTTCCTCGTCAATAACTATGAATACATAATATACATAATAAATAAATACTTTCACAGTTAGTCGCCACTTGGTTTGTTTTGTTTCATAATTCCAGGGGGTGCAATTGTTCACTTGCTCTCATTAAAGAGCCGCCACTGATCCAGACTAATCAAAGAGTTGTTAAACTACACAGAGACATCTTCTGTTTTACTTTCAATTATATGTTGTAGGAATATATATACCGGGTGGCGAAAGTCTGGCAACAAGGTATTTTTTTTTAAGAATGAACTTGTAATTATGAAATGGTAGGATGATTAATGGGATTGTATTTTGCATTTTCATTCCTTCTTCGTAGGTACGTTTTCTATCACCATATCCAATTAACATTAGTATCTGAATTCGTTCTTTTTCCGATAAGTTTATTATTCTTAATTTTCATTATTCTTAATTTACTTTTAAACACTCTAGCTGTCAAATACTATTAAGACTAAATCAACTCTGACACTTTGTACACTATGTTTTTGGCATTTTTTCAGTGGCACAACTGTTTTTATCGGAGGTGAACTAACAATAATGCAAAATTAGAATAGATTAATACAACTTCAATTTTATGTGGTAGTTCCTTAGTAATGTGGTACATTATAATTATTTTTGAAAAGACAAAGAAATAAACTTTTTTTTTACTCTAAAAAATGCAGAAAACAATCCCATTCACCATCCCACAATTTTACATTCGTCACCACCGAAGTAGTAGTAGATGCTTGCGCAGCTATGCACCGATCTCAGTATTTTTCAGTTCTAGAAAAGATTCGGAAAATCGCTTTCTATGAACGAGTAAAGTATTGCTTGCGATTCCTCTTGAATTTCTTCAATGGTGTCAAAACGTGAGCCTTTCAGCTGCACTTCCATTTTCAGAAAGAGTCCAAAAGAATTCGAAAATTCGAAATCACAGTCATTGATAGCTCAAATGGTAGAGCGGTGGTCCGGCTGGATTCGAATCCTGCTTAAGGGCGATTTTTTTTCAATTAAAAATTCGATTGATTAGCGTCCTAAGATGCGAAAGCATCGTTTGCTGCGGAACGTCGACATCAAAGCTATGGAACATAATAAATATTTACATACCTGGTACCCTATCCTACATTGATCGAGACTTAAAAAACCACAGCGGACCGATCCCAGAATATCTCTCTCGATCGTGTTTGGCCGAATATTCTAATTTGCCGTAGTCCTGCCGTTAAACACATAATGATATAATAAAGCAAAGTATGTTGTAATATAAATAAGTTAACAATGTTATGGTAAGTACTATAAAAATCTCTATAGGTAATATTCTTTCCGTTAAATTTATCAAAATAGTGATATTATTTATATTAAAGCAAAATTAAGATATAATTATTAAATTTTGAATTGATGATAATTAGGCTTTTACAAGAAAATAAATTAACGTGTGTCTTGAAGGGAAGGCGGTAATTCCCTTCAAGACACAGGTTAATTTATTTTCTTGTAAAAGCCTAATTATCATCAATTCAAAATTTAATAATTATATCTTAATTTTGCTTTAATATAAATAATATCACTATTTTGATAAATTTAACGGAAAGAATATTACCTATAGAGATTTTTATAGTACTTACCATAACATTGTTAACTTATTTATATTACAACATACTTTGCTTTATTATATCAACCAGTAAACATAACCATAATTTTGCACATGATATTATATTCATAAATTCATAGTTCCTTGTTTTGCCGTTAGCTAAGTTACATATTATAGTGTATAGATATATTGAGTTGAATAAATATTTTATACTTATTATTTTAAAGAAGTTCTTTTATTTATCTATGCGTAGCTAAAAATATCTCATTGATATTATTAATTTATTATTTATCAGTTTTATAGGAGTATAATCTCCGGCGATAATCCAGAGAAAGACTCGAATTAATTCAGTATCTTAGTCATGCTCTAACGACATCTATTCGTAATTAAAGATACTGCCTACATCGGCTGGTAGACCAATATCATATGTTCATATTAAAGGCGCCCAACATAATCTATCAGTTGAAGTACGATTTATTCAAAATTACACATTTTATTTACACATATTACTATTACATAACTCATCAACATTATTTCATTAGACGCCCGAACGTAGTGCGATTTATTACAATAAATGTATGTGCAATATATATATATATATGTTCATTCAAAATTATACGTTTTGACAGATTACATGCACTGTCATCAACCATTATCAAAAAGCATGTCCGTCTCTAATGAGGAAAGTTTTTGATATAATATGTTAGGCATTTAATAAATTATTATTATTGTAAAAGTAACATGATAATGATAATACATAGGGCAAACCAATGACTGAACAAATACCAAAGTTTTATTATGTAATTTTTCTATCTTGTCGATTTTACAATCATCCAGACAAATACTAAGTCCACTAAGCAATAACTAATGACAATCCTGCCACGAGGGAAACCAGGAAAAGATCTATCAAACCCGAGCGCAACAAATAACAAAACTATCCGTGTGTACTAAAATAACTTATTGCGGAGTCGTACGTCTACATATATATGTATATAATATGTATATACATATATATATATATATATATATATATATATATATATACGAATCCCGCAATAAGTCGTTAATAAATTAACGATATTAATGTTACTAATGTACTTTACCGAGATGTGCACTGCACATATCAAGTCCTTCGCATGAATAATGCATTGCTGTCCGTGACGATGTGCCCATACTGGAATACAGACAGACACACAAGCGCAAACACATGCACACAAATATTAAGCATATGTATGCATATAAATAGGTATGGCCTGGAATACACCTACAAGGATAGAGACTGCATATGACATGATTACATAAATGTCAACAGAAATTGTTATTGATTATTTCATTATTAGACATCATCTACGGAATTTAAGCACTTCTTGTTGAAGCTCAAAATTTCGGTACAAGTATTACATTAGATAAAACAGTTTGTAATTTAAACAAATGTCCTGCTATCCAAGACAAGATTTCCAGGTAACATATTTTCACGGTTTGTAACTGACTTGTTTTGATTCAGTCAGGAACACTATAATACGCATTATTAGTCTGATGATGTAGCATTTGCTAATGCCGGTGCCATTGATGTATTTCTATATTTAAAAGGACATTTTACCTCTATGAGAGCAATTTTAAAGTATGTTGTTGCTCTTGGAACCTAACCTCTACACTAAAGCCAATTCTTCCTAAAAACAAATAAAAATTGTTTACATAGGTACATATTGTATAACTAATTGTTTGGAAATTCGCTCTTTTTGGTGATAAGATACTTACCACCTCTAAAAAACTAACGCTTTTTGTGTTAATAAAAAATAAAAAGTTTAACACTAGCTAATTGTTATGGAGAAAATATTTGTTTGGATTCGCGACCTTTGCCTACCACAACAAAAATGGCGCTGTGACGTAAGCACTAATAGAGCCTATAGATAAAACAAGTATAACAAACACTACAGAGAAATAATATCAACAACAATAGACGATTTTGAAATAAAAAGATTTTAAAAATTGTACTGTACTAATACAGATTTTTAGACAAGTCATTTATTTGGCAATTAAAAATGACCTTGTTGTTTGATAGTTCGCTAACTTAATACAAACCGTAAAATTATCCTTTAGCGCATTTAATGTTCAAGAAAAGTACTAATGTGAAGGTTTGAAAATTTAATCTAATAAGCAAATAATTTTTTTTACTTTGTTAAATAAATAATTTTTCAAAGCTTTCTTTTTGGAAATTAGCTAGCTATTTTACCAATTCATTCATGGCTTATGATTAGAGCAGACCTATTTCCGTGCGCGCCATGTGCGCCGATGTGAGGATGATTGTATTGCATCAGAACTAATAAAAAGCATTCAGTATGTGTTTGGTACTTGCTTAGACTGCATGTAAGTGTAAGCATACGTAATAAAATGTCGTCGACACATAAATCGAGAAAACGACCGTTGTCAGACGAAGTGAATAAGTTTATTATAGATTTCCCGGACTTAATATACCATGGCTCAAAAATTAATTGTTTAGTGTTCAATACATATCTAATGTGTTGGTCAATAACACATTGTAAAGAACACGTAAGCAGTTCGAAGCACAATAATAACAAAATTAATCGACAACAGTTTATACATGAACTATGTGTAACTATGATTGTGTGTACACTGCCGTTTACTTTGTTAAGTAATGATTCATTTATTTCATTTTGGAACGAATACGCGAATCAAATATTACCGAGCATGACAACGTTACGAAGGAATTTACTATCGGTGCGTAAACAGGTTGAAAATAAAATCAAAGCCGAACTGAAAAATAAAAAACTGTGGTTATGTGTGGACGAAACAACTGACAGCAAAAAACAATCTGTAGTTAATGTGATGGCGCGTAATATGGAACCACATCAACCAACGTCTTCCATTCAAACGACCAGAACAATGTAATGCCGAAAAAATTTCAGAGGTGCTATTAGATACTTTGGAAAAATTTAAACTTTCGAAAGACCAAGTATTAATGTTTATGATCGATAGTGTCACAACCGTGTGTTCAGTAGGGCTGTCTCTTAGAAAATATTGTTCTAACTTGTTACATATTACTTGTAAATTCCATGCTCTACACCTTGTGGCAGAACAGGTTCGTAGATGTTATCCAGAGGTAGATGCTTTAATATCTAGTACAAAGGCGGTATTCCTGAAATCTCCAAAACGTATTCGGAAATTTCACGAATTGTGTCCCCATATCTCTGAGCCACCACAGCCGATTCGGACACGTTGATGTACATGGTTACGGGCGGGGTTTTACTATCATAAGCATTTTGAAAAAATTAAGGACGTGGTTTTAATATTCGATCCGAAAGAAAGTGCAGCCAGCTATCAATACAAGCCAGAAAAAATTTCAAGATGCCCAGATTATAATGGATTTTCAAAGTATTCGTGAGAATTACTTGGGACTAGAAGAAACAATAACAAAATTAGAAAATTCGTCGCAGTCGTTAGAGGAATCACTGCAAATCATTAAGGATGTTGACGCACAACTGTGTGCTGTAGAAGATGCAAAAAGTGAAAGTGTTGTAATTAAATTTGAAAGTGTTTTAGACAGAAATGCAGATTTTGACACCTTAACACGTATTTGTGAGGGCACGTCTACAGATGCGTTAAGTTGCTTAAAAAAGTATTTTGATTATGCGAATATAACATCACTAGATGTAGAACGCTCGTTTTCCGAATATAAACATATTTTTTCCTCACGGCGGACATGTTTTTCAGAAATAACCTTAGAAACGCACCTGATGTTGAAAATATACAATCGAGTTTCTCCAGTTTGTCAATCCCTGGAAGACGCTTAAAACGGTGTTTTTTTAAAGCCTCTGTCGTGAACACAATCACTGATTTCATACATTTTCCATTTTATTTATAGGTACATACAATGCTGCTATAATATGTACTATTCTTATTTATGTGTGTTTATACATATTACTTTAATAGCAGAAAACCAAATGTATCTATATTTAATTATTTCTTATAGAATAAATGTCTCTACTTCTATACTTATATCGGTAACAAGCTCATGTTGCGTCTCTATTCTATCGCATATTCTAATATATTACGAATTACACTCCCCCGGCGCTCATGGCGCGCCCGGAAATTGGTCTGCTCTATTTATACCTATATATATAGTATTAGATGGAATTTCTTGTTTTCTTGGTCGTAATTATAATACGAAATAAAAGTAATATTTTTGGGAGTAGCGGCTGGGTAATTAAAACAATTTTTAATTTTACATTTCGATACTATATTTAGTATATTTTTCAAAAACTGTAAAATTTATTTAAATGTTAAAAAATGGTAAGAGACGATATTATAATAAATTCACTTACATTAAATTTTTGTGGTGTTTATATATCGTTACTTATTTGTTACGCATTTCTAGATATTACTAAACATTTTTTATTGTCAGGTAGACCGTTTTCGACCATGTGTTTATTTTAACGAGGTGGAAAGAATGTTAGCTTTGTTAACAGTTTTCGGGGGGGGGGGGGGGGGATTAACTGTTCTCGGACATGTGTTTTTTATTTGATTGTTGTGATGTTTATATTGCTATTATATGGGGGGTGTTTATATAATAGGTAGATATATTGCTGACAAGTTATTTAAATCTGTACGGTCATTTGTTGAATTTGTATTTTTTTTGTATGTGGATGGTTTATAATATATTTCTGGCTTTGTTGTTTTTTCTGATATAATTATTGCGGTTTCATGGAAATTGAAAGTGTGTTTTGTTTGTTTGATATGTTTTTAAGGGTTGTACTATCGTTTAAAAATTTGTGTCGTTTTAACGTTTTTATGGATATTATGTTATTTGGCCGATGTATTCGCCTTCGCAGTCATTGGATGGAATTTCAAATAAATTTTACAGAAAGTTTTTTAAAAACGCACGTTATTTATGAAATTCTATGCAATTATTACTACGAAGGCATACACATGAGCTAAACACACACAATACCTACCTAGAACGTTTAAATGGCCACAAATTTTCAAACAATAGTACATCCCTTAAAAAACATCAAACAAACAGAACACACTTACAATTTCGTCAATTTATTAATGACTTCATCAGGAGAAGAGCTATAGTTAAGCGCTGGCAGTTTTATAAATTAATTTACACATAATTGCCACCAGCAACTCACGAATAAAACATTAACATTATATTTTTAAACAACAACCTAAAGATTTGTTTAAAAATGTTTAAAAATTTAATGTTCAAGTTACAGTTTATATATACAAACTTGAAAAAGACTAAAAATTAATAAATGTCGAAATGTCGTATTCATAAATAGATTTGTTTTATTTCATTAAAGGTCGTTAAAACCAAAAAAATTTCTTGCATTTAGTATGATTATACGGCCAATAAAATAAATAAGAAACTTTAGATTCTTATTAACATCGAATAGAACTATAGAAAATTTCTTGACCGTACTATAATATATACTATATATATATACTATAATATAAATTCACTAATATTTGCGTTATTGGTTTGATTACTTTAAAACTCAAATGTTCATTCTCAATATTTTGTCATTTCATCAGGAGATGAGCTAGAGTTAAGCTTTGACAGTCTTATTTATAAATGTACACACAATTGTTGTATTTGGGTTGCTGGATGAAACTGGCCTTCATGTAACATGTACTTGTGAGGAACTTAAGGGATCCTACTAAGATACTCAAATTTCCCCTGAGAAGGATAGTAGCTTTTATCGAGGACACAATGCTAACAGAGTGGAACTGAAAGACCCTACAGTGGAACTGAAAGACGGTGGTACAAAAAGCACTGTGCTCAAGTGTCCAAAATTATTGATATCTAACCCAAAGAACTAAAAGAAGAAGAAGACCCCAGCTGAGATTCCGTCAGATTTATCTCTTTTGATCTTTATTAGAAAAAGGAATCTTCTTTAACTCAAAATTGACATGACAATTTCTTTCTTCACTTCTACACCACCAGATTTTTCCGGCATGGAATACGACAAATTTCCAGATTATAGTCAATCGTAAATAATGGAGCAGAATATATTCTCAATTAGTTCGTGTATTTTCTTAGTTAAAATATTAATCAATATTGAATCCAATAAAAACGCTACGAACTTTGCGTCAATCCAATAGTACGTCTACAAACTACCTAGTAAAAATGGCAATACGCAACCAGTAAATTTCGATATTCCGATTCGATTTTTGTTATGTTAGTACGACTTTAGTTACAGTTTACTAGTTCATTTATTAGGCAATTCAAAAGATACCATCGCACAAGAAAATTTACCTTTAATAATCTGCATTTCAATGATATAAATATCAGAGATAAAATAAGCTAATATAATACGATTATTCTATAGGGAATTTAAATTTACTAGAAATAAATAAACTCCCTGCTGTGCTGTGAATTTCATTTGTAGGTGACTGTATATTACACGTGTACGTGATCTGCCCTTTGGAGTATATAATTCAGACCATTAGTGCTATGAAGTTGTATAAAGTTACCTAATAATTTACACGGTAGGAATATTAATAGCCATTATTTTATCTAGTTTCATCTTTTGGTGTTTACATTTTGAAATAGGGATTAAGAAGTAACAATCAAGGCAATTTATTATTTCCATTTATATATAGACACCGATTAGTAAGAATTACCGTAATAAAATATTTTAAATATGTTAATGCATCCATGTATATAGCCATCGTTTAATAAATAAGCTAACGAACCTATAAAATAATATGGTTTTCTTTAGCCAAGAATTCATTAAATTTTAATGTTTAGAAGCGACAATTTTATAACATCTATACCTACTGTTTTCTTTGATCTCGAGGCATGTTCGTTTTTTCGCCTGCACAACCTATAAAACTTATAATAATAAAAGCTGCGCTGATCGACTTGGCTTCACAACTATTTAATATCTCCTCGTGAAATCTCGCTATTCATAATAGTGTTAATAATGCTTGAATGCATGCAAAAACCTCTGCGCGAAGAATATTATTGCAACAAGCTCTATTATTAGCATCAAAAGCGAATTAAATTGTCATTTTAATGTACCTATATACACTTGCATCTAAAATATTGTCCATTATTGCTAGTAATAATTGCTATATAGTCATTATCAGTATTTAGATATTCTACATGTTTAGTTCTATTTGGAATTGGTCGATATAAATTAACAGATTTGATGACTTGAATGGGAATCTAAAATTGTGAATGAATAGACGCTGTATTAGAAACGCTAATTTTTTATGTCTTCCCCAGAGTTGGCCATGAAATTTTCAAGTATGTCTTAACTCAATTAAAAATTTGACTGTTGCCAAGTAGCTCCGACATTTATTAACACGTGTAATAAATTAGGAAAGAATTATCTCAATGAAAATATAAGTTTAGTTTTTAATTAGAAATCTGAGAGGATAACTCTTTAGCTCGCGTCTTTAATTAATTCTTAATTCTTAGATATAGTTATTTGCAATCCTTAAACTAGACACGGGTTTTCACTTACATAAAACTCTGTTTTAGTCTCTAACCTTTTCAATAGTGAAACACCTCTCACCACAAGTACTGATTCAAGCATAAACAGTGAAGCCATTGTCCGTCATCTCTTTTGTTTTCTACCTAATTTCCGATTGCGACATCTCATATAGACAGCTACAACGGTGTATTTTTAACACTTACTAGTTATTTATATATTTTTTCTAATTGAAGAATGTTTTGTTCTAAGATGCTTTTTTAGAATTCTTGAATAAAAAATCTGACGGAGCTAGGTCAAAGCTATAAGACAAATGCTCAATCTTGTAAATCTACAGTCAATCGTCTAAAAATGTTTTTAAGTTTTAAATTATGTTTCCATGGTCTTCTTGTAGAAGGGTTTCTCGACATATACATAATAATTGAAGTTCCTTCAATATACTAGCAAACAATTGGGTTCGGTACTATAACATATTAGTTATGAGCTCTGAAGGGCTATGGTAGAAGTTTCTATGATAAAACAAAATTATGAATCTTTACGAAAACAGACATGCAATATACATATCTGTAACTGTACACATGGACAATACACCTCGTATTTTCAGCATTTACTTCTACATATGACACGTGTTTCTGCCATCTATAGGCGTCATCAGTCAAGCTAGTAAAGCAATGTAATACAAATGATACAAATCTTTTTAAAAACAGATTTGTATCTGTATATACATTTACGCTGCCTATAGATGGCAGAAACACGTGTCTTAAGCAGAAGTAAATGCTGAAAATACGAGGTGTATTGTCCATGTGTACAGTTACAGATATGTACAATGTGTCCGAGAAAATGTGGGAAATCTCTCGGATTCAGATAGAACATTAAAAAATAAGATGACAAGTTCCCATATTTTTTTCCTAGCGGCCCTCCCTACGGAGATACGGCCTCCTAAAGGACGCCACTGGAAATCAATTTTTCTTGAATAACTTTTAAACTACTTATTATAATTTAATGAAAATTTAATGTGATAAACAGTAGTAAGGACCTCTTAAAATACTCCCCTTACATTTAAATTAGCAATTTTAGTTTACCAGGGGCGGACTAGGTTGTACATTTTAAAGCTTAAATTTTTAACACCCTGTATGATAAGGAGTTATAAAAAACTAATTTGGATATCTTGAACATTAAGCTAAAGAAAGGTACTCTTGTTCATTGTCGATAAAATGAACCGTTTTCGAGGAAAAAAAATAAAAGAATTAATGTTTTATTTCTATTAAAAAGAACCATGTTTTTTATTTTTTTTTGTCTGCAACAAAGTGTGATACAAAAGTCATTCCAGGAACAAAAAAGTTTTAATTTAGGTTATTTAATACGACAAAATTACAAAGATTCTTAGAACTGCAGTTTTGTCCCAGAAAGGCACCTTAACAAAAATTATGTTTAGAAATGTACTCACTAAAGCTTGCAACGATTGAACCTAAATACGCTAATTAGAAATAATCAATTAAAAACTTCATAAGTGGGTTCAACATGGGCTCCGTGAACTCTGATACACTCGCGGGCACGACGAATAGAGGACTGCTGTACTCGCCACAACAACCCAGTATTGTTTCTTATCACATCACAATGAAATGTGATTCTCTGTAAAGAGAGGAATACACCAAGGTTTTGAGATGACCCCACAGGTGAAAATCCATTGGCGTTAGGTCGGGAGACCGTGGAGGCCAGGCAATGGGACCTCCTTTGCCTATCCAACGGTTTGGATAGACGTTATTCAGGTGGTCGCGTACAGCAACGCTAAAATGAGGTGGGGCCCCATCATGCATAAAATACATGCTTTGGCGGGTTGCAAGTGGCAAATGCTCTATTGAATCCAGAAAAGCGTTCTGAAGGAATTGTAAATAAAGTTCACCATTCAATCGTGGCGGCAATACGCATGGTCCAATCAAAAAATTGCCAATTATTCCTGCCCAAACATTAATTGATTGGAACTAATGTTGATAATGATGAACGACAGTGGCATGAAGGTTTTCATCAGCCCATAGATGCGAGTTATGTAAATTTACAATACCATTTTTGATAAACCCTGCTTCATCGGTAAAAAGAATAGTGCTAATGAAGTTTGGGTTTGCTCGTTGCTGATCTAACAGCCAGTTTGCGAACTGGATTCTACGAGGAAAATCTTCAGGAAGTAGTAGATGCACTTTTTGCAGATGATAAGGGTAAAACAACTGTTCTTTAAGTACTTCATGAATTGTCGTTCTTGAAGTATTAAGCTGCGCGGCTAATCTTCGAGTGCTTATTGAAGGAGAATCACCTACAGTATCCAAAATATTTTCCTCCAATTGCACCGTACGTACTGTTCTTCTCACACCAGCATCAGTACTTTTTTTCGCAAAACTTCCTAAAACATTGAAGAAAGTCAATAATGTTACCTTATTAAATGGAATCGCCCACCAGTCTCTCTTAGACGTTGGTCAAGTCGCTGAAATGTTTTCTGATTTGGAATATTGCGATTAGGATATCTTTCTTCATACAATCTTCTTGATTCCAAAGCATTGCAAGTTGCAAGACCGTACCTAAGATGCATATCTGCATACTCACTAAATGTGTATCCCATTATCAAATTAAATTTACCAAGATATTCAAAATTCAATAAGTTAATATCGAAGTAAAGGATCAACGTGTTAACAATATGAAAGATTACAAGATTTAAAATTTACACGTCAATGCAAGATATCTATTAATTCGTGGGTACCATAGTAACGTCTGTAAAAGCAATGCGTTTTCTAGTACTGAAAACAGTTTTATTTCAGACTTTTGTATCACACTTTGTTGCAGACAAAAAAAAATAAAAAACATGGTTCTTTTTAATAGAAATAAACCATTATTCCTTTTATTTTTTTTTTCCTCGAAAACGGTTCATTTTATCGACAATGAATAAGAGTACCTTTTCTTTAGCTTAATGTTCAAGGTATCCAAATTTGTTTTTTTAACTCCTTATCATACAGGGTGTTAAAAATGTAAGCATTAAAATGTACAACCTAGTCCGCCCCTGGTAAACTAAACATGCTAATTTAAATTTAAGGGCAGTATTTTAAGAGGTCCTTACTATTGTTTATCATATTAAATTTTCATTAAATTATAATAAGTAGTTTAAAAGTTATTCTAGAAAAATTGATTTCCAGTGGCGTCCTTTAGGAGGCCGTATCTCCGTAGGGAGGGCCGCTAGGTTAAAAATTATGGGAGCTTGTCATCTTATTTTTTAATGTTCTATCTGAATCCGAGAGATTTCCCACATTTTCCCGGACACACTGTATATTGCATGTCTGTTTCATTTGTAACAAATGCGTAATACGTGCATAACGTATTGATATACTTAAACTTTTTTTTATATATTTTAAGTTGTTTAAAAATGTTATTATTTAAATTGTTTAGTCATTAAATAAAGAAATTATTTGTATTTTTTAATACTTTCTTCTACTTCCTTAGATATTTGCTCCAATTCTATAAATATTTGCCATATTATCTGCTTCGTTAGTTTTTTTTTTGATACTACACAGCTTCAAAAAAATTTTCTTTTTTAGATTTTTACTAAAAATTCATAGTTTCAAAACTGTTACATTTCAGCTTCAATATTTAAATTTAACGATGTGTTTGTTAATGGTTAGTTCTGAAAAGTGAAACAAACTTTTCCAAAGCACTCGAATTCAACTAGTGTAAACCCGACTTTGTGTATTCCAACTCAAGGCAATAAAAATACAAAATCCAGCGCAAACTGTCCATATGCAAATATTACAAAGTAAAGCCGTATGTTTTATAATGTACTTTAGTGAACTGCCAACATTAATAGATGCACTCCCGACATGATTTACTGAGATACATACGTGTTTGTGAATTGTACCCTGAACAAGTTCGAAGTGTTAATAATCATTAATATATGCCGAGGATGTCCCGGTGATATCAACTACGCTAATGGCACATATCCATTTATGTTGAAGTCTGAAAAGACCATAACTTTCAGTTTGTCTGCGTTGGAAAGACTTTAAACAAGATTACACGATGCACAACTGCATACTGATTATTTTGTATCTGTACTTAAGTACATGAAGTATCTTTAACGTAATTTTCAACAAAAAGGAAAAACTCTGTGTTAGGTTTAGAAATGTTTTCGATGGCTTATATTTTTTTTTAACGCAGTAATATAGTTTATTTAAATATAAAAAACAAGCTACCGGATTGCGCATTCTAAACTTTATACCGTGAATACGAGTTGCAACAAATTCATTTAAAATTCATGCATTTAAACGCTGGGACATGTCAATTTTTATTTTCGACTGCAGTTGTTTTGATGGTAAATTCATGTACACAGGATGGTCGAAAAATAAGTTTCATTTTTTCAAATGAAAACACCTATTTTTTTTCCACCTATTTAATTTTTGAATTTTGCATTTTTACATTATCACCAGCAGGGCAATACACCCGGTTCAAATACTAGACGTAAGGACACTCACGTCGGCAAATGTCGGGACAGAGCACGGTTTAGTCCTATGTAAATACCGCCTCAAAACTAACCTCCAAAAGAAAAAATCACCACTGTACATCCAGAAATTCAACGTGGAATCACTAAACAACACTTCAACGAAAACATTGTATCAGAGTAGACTGAAGGAAAAAATGACTGCGAACCAAATGACCGAGGACGAGGATGTCGAACAAATGTGGTATAAGATAAAAGCCAACATAACGGGAGGTGCCGCAGAGGCACTCGGAGTGAGGAAGGTAAACATAAATGGTAGAGAAAATAGAAAGCAATGGTTTACAGACGAATTGAAAACGCCGTCAGAGCAAAAGAAAGAAGCCTACGTCAGATATAGGAGCAGAAGAACAGCAGAGGAATACCAAAGATACAAAACGATCAGAAACAGAGTGAATGATGCCATAAAGGAAATAAAGAAGACATACTGGGAAAAATTTTCTACCGACATGGAACATGACCTTTACGGAGGACAGAGAAGGATCTGGAACACACTGAGGAACAGGAAAAGAGCGGTAAACGAAGAAGTACAAATAAACATCATTACCCCAGGAGACTGGGAAAGGTATGTAACGGGCTTATATGAAACGCGGACAGACGACAATGGAGAGAATGAAGACAACAACTACACAGAACAGCTCCTTGAGGAGGACAACATAACACGGGAAGATGTACATGAGGCACTAATAAAATCGGAAAACCGGAAGGCCCCCGGCCCAGACCAAATAGTAAATGAAATGCTCAAGTACGGGGGGGGGGGGGGAGGGGGGGGCTGAATTTGAAACAGCAATCACATTATTATTCCAAAAAATAATCTCGACCCAAAAAGTGCCTAATGATTGGAAAAACAACATCACAATACCGATCTACAAAAAGGGAAATAAGAACGACCCGGAAAATTACGGAATGATATCTCTCCTACCTAGCATAAGCAAGCTCTTTACAAAAATAATTGCAACAAAGATAATGAACAGAATAGCAATAAACGAAGGACAACAAGGCTTCAGACAAAATAGATCGTCAATTGACGCAATCTTCATCCTTAGACAAATGATCGAAAAATCCCTAGAATACAACAAGCCGCTGTTTCTCTGCTTTGTGGATCTCAAAAAAGCGTTTGATAGAGTACAAATAGCCAACATCATAGATATACTTCAGCAAAACAAGACACCTGTATCGTACATTAACATAATAAAAGACCTCAGTAAAGGTAATACAACCAAGATCAAAACACCAATGACCACAGAACAAATACCAGTACTGACGGGCATACGCCAGGGGGATAGCCTGAGCCCAGTACTATTCACCTCATCATGGATCAAATAATCAACGGCGTAAAAGAAATGGATGGAGGATATAGAATAGGACAGGAATCGATGCGGATACTGTGCTACGCTGACGACGCAATCCTGATGGCGGATAACGAGGACGATCTTCAGCGACTGCTATATCGGTTCCAAACAAAAGCAAAGAACCTTAACATGCAGATATCAGTGGAGAAGACAGAATCAATGGTCATAGCAAAAGAACCCACTAGATGTAAACTGGCTGTAGATGACAAACCCATCCGACAATGTATGCGATGCACATACCTGGGAGTCGAGATAACAAGCTCCAAAAACCTACAACAGGAAGTCAGAACACAAATGAATAAAGCCTCAAGAATTTCTGGCTACCTAAGGGACCTCATATGGAGGAATAAATATATGTCCACCGAAAGTAAAGTCCGCATATATAAAACAGCCGTAAGACCGGTGATTACATACGCAGTGGAAACCCGAGCGAACACAACAAAAACGAAGAGCATGATGAGAGCAACGGAGATGAGGACCTTAAGGAATATCAGAGGAGTAAGCTTGAGAGATCATATAAGAAGCAGGGATATACGAACAGACCTTAAAATTCAAGACGTGGTGCAATTTACGAGAAATAGACGAAGATACTGGCGAGACCACGTCGACCGAATGACGGGGTATCGATGGGCAAAATGGGCAAAGAACGAAAAACCGAACTCAAGGAGACCTCCAGGCCGATCTCCCAAGAGATGGTGCGAGAGCTGGACATCTGCTTCCCAAGAGGCTGAACAAAATTGAAATAGTAGAAGAAACAAGACTAAGTCTTAAGGAAAGAGAAAGAAGCAGAAGAAGAATTTTGCATTGAATTCTAAATATGTTTCGTGTATCATGTCCTATACCCAAATTCAACAGTTATCGAGAAATTTACGATTGAACATATCAATAACTGAGACTGTGTCCAACAAAATTTCTTTCTATCTGTAGTCCAAAAAGGACCGATTTATTAAAAAAACAGAACTACAGATTAAATGATCAAACTGTTGATCATTAACTTCCTGACAATAGGAAAGTCGAAATTCAAATTCATGTAATGCAATCAAACACTTCAGTTAACGTTTGTGTTTGATTGCATTACACATATTTGTATCTGTACATGTCTATGTGTACAGATAGGATAAATGGCATCAGATAGGACAAAATTTGCTATATATTTAGAAGGTGAGGCGTCAAACTTTACTTCATTAGCCAAACTGACGAAGTCTATTCAGACAGAAACACGTGTCTACGTATACAGATACAAATATGTATAATACATATCTGTTTCATTTGTAATAATTTCAACACCAAAATTTGTAAACTAAATAAGAAATTTTGAAACCTTTGAGCGTTGGTTCAAAGAAAACCAAATGTTAATTTGTCCATAAAAGAAACACTAGTCATCAATCAGTCGTCTGAGTAATTTAAAAAAATAATCATAAAAAAACAAACAAAGTGATTTATGTCATGGTTAGGAATTGTTTCTTGTTTCTGTCTCCTGCAGATTTCAAGCTACAATCTCCACCAATTCCGATTAAAAACTCTTCTTTAGTTTAGCAACATGTATGTACATTAGGGTGGAGTGAAAATGAACAAAAAAATTTTTTTTTAATTGTGAAAACCCCTGTATTGTTAATTGATGACCCTATTAGAAAGCACTATTTATGAAAAATAACAAGACTCTGCGACTTTATTTCGAGGTGGCGCATGAAGGGTGAAGTTGGAAAAATAACCTAATTTACATAAAGGCAGAAAAGTACAATTTAAAAATATTTTTTATCTACCATTAAATAAAACTGTTGGCAACACTTAAGTTTATTGCTCAAAAACAAAGTTAGGGGATTCCCATGCCTAAAATAAAGTATTTAGAAGTGCAACGTGTTAAAAAAGTTGATAAAACTTAATCAAACGTAAAATTTTCGTTACCAAAAGTTAAAACGTGATTGCTGAGGAAAGATTTAAAATGCCTAAAACTAGGAAAGATTTGTGTTGCTCTGTATTTGGAAAACCAATTACATTAAGTGCTAATGTGTTGCCTACGCATTGTGATATTATTAAATATTACCTGTGGCTAAAAAATGATATGCTTGAATTGAACAACCGAAAAGATCCTTCAATTAAGTGCATATGTGAAATAATTGCTACTGACATTGAACAAATATGGAAAAAGGCATCGATTCCTATAATAAGTCATCAAGAAATCTTGGCAAGCTTGATTTCCTATTACAACAAATACAAAAATATGAAGAAACTGCGCAGTGAAGTAAAAAACAAAATTTCTTAAAGGAATCTCAAAAACAATTATTTGGCATCGCAACCTGTAAGTGCGCGTCTAGAAACATATGTAAATGTGTGACAAAAATACCTCCAGCAGAGGAAAAGCTTTTAAAGGACCAACGAAATGAGCGTAGAATGTATATTGGCTGTGTGGATAGGTTGACAACAAAATCTATACGACGCAGTGAAGTTCGAAAGAGAAAATATGATCAATTCGTTCAAAAAAACATGACTTCAAGTACTTCTTCGTCTATGTCAGAATTACATCGGTCATGCAGTAGCACTTCAAGTGAAACATCAGAATCAGAGCAAGATGATTTTTACTTTAATGAAGGAAAAAGAAAAGTTCACAAAAGAGAAAATCAAAAGGGAAATAAGCAGATGAGACAAAAGTTGCAAACCCTTGCTACAGCTTGTGACAGGACTGGAGTTTCAGATCGATCTGCAGCATTTGTTGTAAACATTATAGATGCGAAAAACTCATCAAGCGTAATAGATCGTAGTAAAATACGTCGAGAAAGGAAAAAAGTTCGAAAGCAGTTGAGCTCTATTAGCAATGAAAAACCTCTGACTTCTATTTATTTTGATGGTCGTAAAAACAAAACTTTAATTATAACTTCAAAAGAAAATAAGTCACAGCGTAAGACTATTACCGAAGAACATATTTCAATGATATCTGAGCCAAATTCTGAATATATTGGACATTTCACAATAGATTCAGGAAAAGCAGCTAATATTATGAGGAATATTGTCGCCTTATTAGATATAAAGTATAAATGTAATTCATCTTTGGTGGCAATCGGATGTGATGGAACGGCTGTCAACACAGGGTATGAAAATGGAGTCATTGCGTTATTGGAAACACATTTAAAAAGACCATTGCAATGTGCTTATGTGTTTATTATACGCAAATGAATTGCCACTGCGCCATTTGTTTTAAAGCCTGGATGGAAACACAGCAGGTCCTAATAGCTTTTCTGGAGCTATAGGTAAAGACCTCCTCAAGTGCGTTGATTTTAAGTTACAAGCTTTTGGATATTGATATAAAGTTGCTAAGCACTGATCAAAAATATCTTTACGAGATTTGTTCTTCCATTTCGTCTGGTTTAGTTTCACCAAGTTTAGCTGAAAGAGACCCTGGGAAATTAGCACACTCTCGCTGGCTAACTTGCGCCAATAGGATTCTTCGTTTATACATTGGAATGGCTACACCACCAGAAAACCTTAAGCAACTAGCACTTTTCAATATGAAAGTATACGCGCCAACATGGTTTGACATAAAGTCAAAGCCATCTTGTAACCATGGTCCAGTTCATGTTTTCAACAAGGTCAAGACAAGTTTATATTTAAGAGATGACCTTAAGAGTATTGTTTTAAAAACTATAAACAGAAATTCATTCTTCGCACACCCGGAAAATATGCTGTTGGCCATGCTTCAAGATGATACTTAAAAAATTAGAGAATTGGCTCTCCAAAGAGTATTAGAAGCAAGAAAATAAAATGTGTGTTTAAAAGCAAGAAAGTTCGCGAGTTCCGCCTTCCACAACTTCAAGTAAATGCGACGAATTACTATGAGTTAATAAATTGGTCGAATGTGAGAATAACTGAACCACCAATGACTATGAAATATTCTAATACAGAAATTTCAAACCTGATTCGTTCGGGAAATAATTTCAGTCAATTTGGGATGTTTCCTTGTCATACCCAAGCAGTAGAGAGGTGTGTCAAGCTCGTCACTGAAGCTTCAATATCTGTTTGTGGATCAGAGCAAGAGACGGTTTCATTCGCTCTAGAATTAATGCAAGGCAAGACATTGAGTCGAAATCTCAATTTTTTCAACAACGAGATCCTTTACAATTTGCTAACGAATGATTTTTGTTTTTGTATTAAATAGGCTTTATGTGAGTAAATAAAAGACTGTAACTGTTTGAATTTATTTAACAAATTTAAACCACACTGTTTACTTTTTTATAAATGATAAAGTTCCACAAATTAAAGTCTTGTGCGCCACCTCAAGGCGTTGACCTAGGAATATAAGATTTTTTCTCTGCACTTTTAATTACTTAGAGCATCGATGTTTAATACAGGAAAAACTAAATTAAAAAAAAAATTTTCTCTCCACCCTAATGTACATAATTGATTTACCAGTGAATGTGGACTCGAACGATATTTCCAATAATTGAACTTAAATATCAGAAATATGTTAGAAGTTTTAATACTATTATTTTGAACACATCTGTATATAATACTACCAGTTAGATAAATTACGTTTAACAATTGGTGTATATATCAAAAGACCATAAACAATGGACTAAAAGTCGTGAGGCAAGCATTATAGGTATGTTTGAAAATGACAAACTAATAGCGCGAGATCCGGAACTCCGATAACATTCAGACTTTTAAGTTGAGAAAACAATAATTATACGATGTGCACGAAATTTTAAAATATGCGCTGTAGATAGAATAGAAGGTAGAATCAGTATTCACACATTCAACAAGCACTTGCAAATTATCTCGAATTACAGGAATTTCTTTCTGAATTTATTTTATTCGATTAAAAAGTAATTATGGGAATGAATTCGACTAGAATAAATCGCATTTTTATAGGCTTAATTATGTTTTTTTCTTCAAATAGAAAAATACCACACGTTATTCGTTCCTTTTGTTCTTCATCTTTTTATTACATAGTACATTAAGTACCAAGAATGGTAAAGGACGCTTACTGGTCAACAGCAATTTTACAAAAAACCAGTACAATCCATAGCACACATGCTTTTTCCATTTTTTGTACGATCGTATTAATTTCTACTAACGAAACTGTTACACTTTGCATATATTGATATAATATAAATATACACACAGTCAGTCCGTAATGTAATGCACATCGCAAATAATTTATTACTTGAATATACATATACTCACATTCATATGAAATCCACCACCCACTAAGAATTGGACTACAATTTTGAAACTTCGGTAAAATAATGCTTTATTATCAACTAAGAAACGATGAAAGTTTCCCCCGAAAAAACGCAACTATTATGTTTCCTGTATCATTGTTATCTCCAACTTTCAATATTTTCTTCCTACCAATTAATGAATTTCTGTCAACAAAATGTCAGTTTATTTGATTGTCAGACTATCAAGTAAACACTTTGTAATGCCCCCAGTGCGACGTCGTCGAAATTTTACCCATATTAATGATTTTGTTAGGGGCCGAATTATCGGTATGAAAGAGGCGGGATTGGATGAGAGCTTTGAATCGGCACTTGTCCATGGCAACTGTTTACAAAAGAATTTCTTCCTTTGGGCTTCATTCATACCATCCTTACTTTCGGGTCCATTAACACCTCCCCATAAAGCAGCCAGACTTGCTTGTAAGGGTGGGTTCATCAATGGAATGATATCGTCTTTAGTGATGAATCAAGATTTTGTTTATGGGTGAATGATGGTCGTAGAAGAGTGCGGCGATATCGAGGAGAAAGACGGAATTTGGAGTTCGTTCAAAGACGACACACAGCCTTAACACCTGGGATTATGGTTTGGGGGGCGATATGTGCTGGACGAAGGTCACCCCTTACGTTCATTCCAGGCACATTAAACGCACGTCGTTACATCGACAACTGCTGTGGTTACAAGAACAGTTCTGGAGCAGGTTGGATTGCAGATTTTGCCCTGGCGTGCACGGTCACCGGACTTGTCGCCGATTGAACATGTCTGGGATTTGATGGGTCGGCGACTAAGACAACTACTCAGGCGTCCTGAGAATCTGGATGAACTTCGACACCATCTAGAGGTTACATGGAACGAGATACCCCAGGAGGACATCGACCACTTAATACAGAACATAGGAAGAAGAGTTAATGCATGCACAGCTACGCGTGGGGATGCAACCCACTACTAGCTTCTTCTTGAAAAATGTTAATTTTTGTTTTGCTTTTTTCAACTAAACTTTCATCGTTTCTTAGTTAATAATAAAGCATTATTTTACCGAAGTTTCAAAATTGTAGTCCAATTCTTATTGGGTGGTGTATTTCATATGAAAGTGAGTGTATTTCAAATAAATACTTGAACATGTCAATTTTATCTTTCAAGGAGAAACCTTCTTTTGTAGTTTTAAAATGTTTATCTTATGACGTTTTACACGTAACGTCAACGAATTTTTTTTTTTAATTGTAACCTTTAGTTTTGGTTAGGAAATTTGAGAGAGTATATTTTCCTAACACAATGGCCTTAAGCAAGAAACAAATTAAAGAGACAACTTTTTGAAATATGTAATTTTTATGTAAAAAACATGTCAAAATAAAGGTTATAACTTAACTAGCAAAAGATTGCGTTAGGTCAAAGTTTAATAATTTCCGTGTATATTATGTTTGTCGTGATTATATTCATAGCTGTTTGGTTGAAAATTGTTGCAATAGTTAATCAATGTTAATCAATGATAAAGCAAAGTAAATGTTTTTTTTTATTTTGAATGTTTATAATTGGTCTGAGGGAAGTGAAGACTGTCAGTATTCATTTAGGTGTATCTGACTTTCAATTTAATCAAATAGAACAAATTGTACATTCCTTTTTTTTTGTTTTTATATATTCAGATATGGCATCAAAATAAGAATATAATCTTGTTAATTTAGCAAGTTTATTTTCAGTTCATTTTCCCTTATTACTACTAATCTTTATTACGCCTAATACGTATGTTTACAACGCATTTTCAAATTGCACGTAATCTGTGCCTATTCAATGTATTTTTAGTACACACAGTGTATGTACGAATGCCTAGGGGAAGAATCGAATATTGGTTGTTAAAATTAGCGACGCCCGTGCATCCACATTTAATAACAATAATCATGTTGAAATGAAATTAGATCAGAATGAAAAGCAATTTGAGCGGGCCTAATGGATATTGATTGAAAATCGAAAATGGATCTTCTTTTTCTAATTCAATTTTATGTATTAGATTAGCTACTCAACGAGGTCGGATGCATTAAATAAATTGCGATAAGGCTATTAGTCGTAATGAATTCTGTTCGTATCATAGTAGCTAAATTCAGGTAATTATAGAATTTCGATTTTTTTTTTAAATAATGGATTGAGCTTTTTTTTTAATTGTAACATTGCGGCATATCTGTACTGAGAACTAACACAATTTTAATTTGAAAATTGTAAAAAAAATATTGACTGCTGTTGTTACCGTGATTTTAATAAATATAATTGTAGTTTAAATTTAAAAGGTTTCATTGGACGGACTTAAAAAATAATTAAAATTATATATATAAATATATATATATATATATATATATATATATATATATATATATATATTGTAACCGAACGGATATAAAAATTTCTTATAAGTATTAATTAGTGGGCGTATGTTGTAATTAAGGTCCGGCTAAACTCAAGAACAATATTGACTCTTGTGATAGGGCATTGAGATATGTCCAAATTAAATAGTGCAAGTTCGGTGTCTCCAATCAAACACTCATAAAGTTCACTGATTCTAAAGTGATAGACTGATGGTATTGTTTATATTCTAAACTACAAAATAAAACGTCAGAGATCGAATTAATATATATCAACTTTAATGAAATTACTATCCAAACAATAAGGTAAGTGAAAAATATACTTATAATGAATTATTTATAATATACATGTCACGTGTTGAAACAAATATGGTGATGAATTTAAGGTTAATATAACTAACGAACTAAAAGTAATATAGATACATAAACGAGTATAAAATTTGACTAATGCTAAATTTAACATATTATTGAGATCAAAACAGACACAAAGCAAATCTGATATTAAAAACTAAATTATATTAAAATCTGGATTCTTCTTTATCTTTCAAGTAGAATATCTAAATCTTATATTACGACATATATTATTATCATTTAATCAATTAAAGAAAATATGATGTACTATTTATAAATATGTCAATAAATTTGTCGTTTTCAATATGTGTAGGAGATAATTGGAATACTTAAGTTATCTGGACTAGGATATTCGGTGTATGGGATCAATCTGTAGGTCTGTGGAGACAGGATCTTTCTGCGGCAATTGAACGGCGTCACCCCGGTTTGTTGCCCAGTCCAACGGTCGTCTTCCCGGCAAACTGCAATCTGTGATTACAGTAACACTGGTGATCGTCTAGTTTTGAAAAATATGTCAAACAGGAACTGGGAATACTTGTAGGTATTGACTAGAACAGACGTATGATTTTATTTTAATAATAAATGCTTTTCTTATTATCTTCAGAGAGACACACAAATTCGTCTACGGTCTTTAAAATGGCGACATTTCTAGTGACGCTAGCTTTCTTTTTTTTTTCGTATCCCAATTTTGATTCGTCCATAGGTATGTATTCAATTAATCTTGACATATTATTATTATGAAAATGACAATTAAATAATTTTAAATATATTTATAATTAGCAGCAAATATCTAATTCATTTTGATGAGTAAATGTTTGCTGTTTGAATGTCAAATATTGTACATAATGCTGTTTTTATTGTGGGAAACTTTCCCGCGGTAAACAAAACAAATAATATACAGTTATGCCTAAATAAATGGCGTCATTAATGATTAATCAATTAAGTTGATATTTTTTTGAAAAAACAAATTATCGAAATGAAAATACTGATACAAATGAAATGATATAAATAATAAATGTGTGTATGACTTTTAAAAATAATTTAAATACGCGAAATCAACTTTATTGATTTAGCACGTGAAGAATTCAGTTTTTTTACATATTTAAATAACTCTAGAACCTATATATATACATTTTAAAATTCTGCCTTTTGCTTACTGAGGCATTCCTGGGTGTAGGCTTGACCTATCTCAATATATATATATATATATATATATATACAGTGTGTCCGCAGATGAACCTAACGATACTTGTAAAAATCTTATTTCCAATTTTAAAAAAACTCATTCTTCACAAGTTATTTTGCTTGCTATATAACTACAATTCAAGTTGAGAAAATTACATTTTGTTGTACAGTATGTACATGAAAAACAAAAATGTTGATTTAATAAATCTAAAACTTTCAAGTTAAACGTTTTTTAAGTACTGAAATGGAAGAGCTTAACAGGAGAAATCAAAAAGTCAAATAAAATTTTCTCATGGAATTTATTGTTACTAAGACTTAGTTGAATTAATTTCGTATTATTTTAAGAAGTGCTACTTTATTTTGTTATGTAATAAATCAAGGTTATTGCTGTTAGATAATGATTCACTGACATTTCTAATATCACTGATGAATTGATTGAATGTTACGAATTGTCAATGTAATCAAATGATTACATTGACATCCGACGTGGCAAACTCTACTGAACTCTACTAAGAATTACCACGCCCATACGACGCATGCCATTGGCTCATTGTCCCCAGCCAATAGCAGGCCACCATCTAACCCTGTCCCTCCTATATAAGTTGTGCTTGTCTCTGTCATAGCATTCTTCAAGCTACTGCGAAACGACGAACATCTACGTACAGCCCTGAAGATGTCCCTTGAAACAGTGGACGAAACGTTGGCAATTACGCCTAACTCGACGCGGTTCCAACCCGGAAACCGAGATCTACGTCTAGAGAACGACCGCGGAAACCTACACCTACATTTGATTACATTGACAATTCGTAACATTTGTCAACTGATATCTTCAGAAACTTGCTGACCTTAGAGGGACGCATTTACTTGATCAAATGTTATGGTATTGGAGAGGTGTCCTGTAAATACACACTTGATATTTTCCATTGGAGATTTCCAAATATACAAGTTTCGGTAAATACTTTAAGAAAGTTGGTACGTAAATTTTATCTTTACGGTAATGTAAAAGATGTGAAATAAACAAAAAGGGCTTATAATGAAAGTGATACTGCAACAATTTTAGTACTATAATCACTTCGCAATAATTCTCGACTTCTTTTGTAAGACCCAATCAACTTCGAGGAGGCGATGATTCATACCGACTAGAATTCTCTTTATTAATAGGCGATCGTATTCTGAAAAGCCGTAATTTTCACCATCATATCACATTCAGTGATGATTCTACGTTCATAACAAATGGAATAATCTCTAGTCAAAATTGTCGCTGTGTTTACATTTTTCGCATCGGCACCTCACTCTCATGTGGCACGGTCGACATCTAAGGGGGTATGGAATTTTTTGAGGGTAGTGACCCGCAGGATCTTCTAGAATGCTTCTTGGAAGTGAACCTGATGGTATATTTGTAGTCTTCTTTAAATTACCATGCCGTAGGACCGAAGGTAATGCCGGGTTATATTTCGTTGAATGGAAAATCTGGCAAAACCGACAACGATATATTATCATCAACTTCCTACTCATCGTCATATTCAGATTTATTAATTTCAATTTAAATTTACCCTGGAAAATCGTTCGGCATTTCCGTAGTAACTAGATCATCATCGTCAAACGTCTCCTCATCAGTTTAGTCATCCACATCTGGCGGAATGGTCACTGCATCGATTTCTGATTTGGTAGATTTCACAATTTCAATTACATCTAATGCCAGCTGATAGAGTCTCAAATCGTTTCCCATAAAAAGAAGACTATCGAATTTCCTTCAAATCTATTGTAGAAATAACATTGAAAATGCCAAACAGGTGACTTTTATTACGTCTACAATGCCTACCTATTATACCCAACTGAGTTCAGAAAGATTTACAACAATATATAAACAATATAAAACAATTTAAAGGTGTTGTAATAAGCTAACTTTGTAATTGCAAGCGTGGCAAATAATTTTTAATTCAAGAAGTAATATTTCTCACTAAACTAAAGTCACAATTGAGTAAAATATTCACTACCCTCCGGTAACCTGTAAAATTCAGACAGGTGTGTGGATTTTGTATGTTATTTTTAGAGACTGGAAAATATGCACTAAAAGGTTTGCCAAATATACATGCAATATGCACTTAAAAAATCCCTAAATATGCACTTACAATATGCAATATGCACTTATGATGTGCATTTATTTATTATGTTTTAGGAAATTAAAATTCATTTGTCGTATTTACAAATTGTATATTTATTTATTACAATAAATTGTCGTATTTACAAATTATATATTTATTTATTACAATAAATAACCATATATTTCTTTAAATTTTCCATAGTTATATTATGTCTACGATCTGTAAGTATATGTTTATATTGGGAAAATGTTTTTTCAACATCGCAAGATGTGATCGGTGCATTCTTAAAACTAGGTATTAATGAGGGGCTTATATTAATGTCTTCATTAAAATTGCCATTAATTACATTATTTATTGATTTTAATGTAATAAAACCTCCATTTTTGCTTAGAATTGCGGCTAATTTTTCTATAATTCTTTTTCCAGTCAATCCGTTGACTTTTCCAATTTTCTCTTCAATATCTTTACAATGCCAACACCATCATTTAAAGATAAATTTCTATCTTCTAATCTACTAATTGCCTAATTATCGCAAAATTAGATTTAATATATGATAGCTGATTTTGAATTGTCGAATTATAGAAAATTACGTTACACTTTTCTATGGCAAGACTGGTTGCTGAATCAAATTGAGTTACAACATTTTTGATGCCTTCGTAATTATCGGCAAGAAACACAGCACATTTACGCCATGTTCTCCATCTTGCTAAGATAGGTTCTGGTGGCAATGGAATGCCGGGAAGCATTTCGTTATATAATTGCACTCGTAAGGGCGCTTTTAAAAATACTTTTTTGATATTACTAATTAAATTATTTACATCTGGAAACTCTAATCTAACTTTTTCAGCAACCCTATTTAAACCATGAGCCAAACAAGTACAATGGATTAAATTGGGAAAAAAAATTTTCAGACTTTGAGCTGATACATATACGAAGCGGCGTCATTTTCCATTAACAGAAATTTTTCAAAAGGTACTTTGTCGGGTAAAAAGAAATTCGCTAAGGACTCATTAATAAACCTGGCTATGGTAACATGATTTGTTTTGTCTAAATTACCTACATTAATTAAATGTCTTTTAGATTGAGTTGAACCATTTAAGGTTCCAATAATAAAATTAGCAACCTGACGGCCCTTCGTGTCGGTAGTATCATCAACAAAGACCCAAAGATTTTGGTTTTTCAACTTCTTTGTAACATCTTCATAAATTTCGTTGATGTATTTCTTGCGTAGAGTTGAGGAACTGGGTACATAAATGGGTATATCATCGACTTTGCAATAAGTTTTCAGGAATTCTTGAAATATCGGATTGTCCAATTTATGTAAAGGAATATTACAACCCACAAAAAGATTACACAAATCTTTGGAAAATGCTTCTTGTGGATTCTTCGAATTATTGAGAAAACTTTCCTCCAAAAGTTGCTGCCGCGGTTTATTCAAATTTTCAGAAACCCTGTTCTGATGAAATGTTGTGTTCAAATGTTGCACTACTTGAAATTTCTTCTGGCAGGTAATCTGTGTAACAAATATATATTTTTAACATTCAGTTATAATAATTATTATTAATTACTATTTTACTACAAAAACTAGAAAAATAAATTTCTACAGTTGTTTAAATTTGATTGATTTTGGTGTTTATGACAAAGAAATATTACAAAGATATATTAGCTTTAAAGAACATTAAATTAAACATATCTAATAATAATTTATTATGAAATTGTTTCATTATATTTATGAACACAAAAAAAAATTCTCATAATTGTAGAACTTGTTATTGACAAAATATTTCAAAATTCAACTTACCCTTTTGTCGCAGAGTGTGCACAAAACACTTTCTTCGCCAATAATTTTTAGTGCACTGCAATCACATCCAATTTTTTATTAGAGATGACTTCGCTTTAGCTATCTTCGGCATTTTCAAAAATTTTTAATTCACTTTTGTTTCACCAAATAGCACAGACCTTAACACGTTTACGAATGAACAAACTATGAAGGAAATTATTTCTTTTTCTTATATTGATATTAGTCGTACGGTATAATATACAATACATTTCTGAAAAGGATTTCTTACATAAGTTCTAATTGCCCTGTAAACCGATTATCAGTACAGTTAAATCCTATTTTTGGGAAAGTCCATCTCATTATTAATGAGATGCACTTTCAATGAGTCATTAATGCAAAGTTGAAGGAATGCTAATCCCTTCACGTTTACACAAACAAATTAAATATCTTTGAATATCAGATTTTATTATGGTTCTTATGAAAATGGCGAATATATGCATAAATATGCAAAATAATTATGAAATATGTACGTGCATATGCAGTTATGGTAAAGTGTCCAAATATGCATTATATGCACTAAAAAAAAATGGTAAAAAACGTATTCTGAGGGTGGAAAATGGATAAGTACACAGTATAAAAGGAATATACCAAATAACAACAAATATGCGTTTTGCATAAAATCCAGTCTCTAGTTATTTTCAACCGGATAAGCAAAGATTCCAATCTATACTAGAATTCAAAACAATACTTGTTACTGAATATCACGGTAACTGTAGATTTCAATTATTCCATTTCAGATGTCACCATAATAACATTAACGATGCTGTAGCCAAGAAGGTACAATTGTCAATAATGGGTTAACTCACTTCTGATACCATGCCAAAATGGTATTGGCTAAAACTCAAAATCTGACCATAAATAAAAAAATATTATTTCATACCAAAAACCATCAGTGCATTATGGTATACTCTGTATATTACTTATCATTTCGTTAGACGCAACGAGGATCTCTCGTTCTAATATTCCCTTTAGGCAATCCTAACACGTCTCCTAACATTTCATCCGAGTGTGCGTGTGTACTACACGTGCCTCTCTTTCGTATTCGATGCAACTCCGATAAGGACAAAATTCATTCTTCGCTACTGCGTTACTACTGTTGTAAAACTCGACGATTTCAAGCTCCATTTCATGACGTATATAATACGGGCGCAGTGTCCGATGCATTTCTCGAGATTACGACGCCGCAAGTGCACTACAAATTAGTTTAGCATTTACGACCTTGGATCTTTCTCTGCTCTTAATGGTGTTTTACGTAGATGGCGAGCGAATGTTAACGCAAAGAATAAAGATAATACGCAATGTTACAACATAATATACAATAACGTAACTGTACCGACCAGGAAAACGTTTTGGGAGACAGGCGAGGAGATAAAATGATGATGGGTTTGTGTGAATACATATATATATATAGTTGTGAGTTGATAATTTCGCTTTGATTTATTGCAATTGTGCTAATCACTAATGGCCATATCGTAATAGCGTTAGAATCGCACCGCTGTAGAGGTATTAAATTAAGTACAATCGCTGTGAACAATTTAACAGATTAGAGTTGACAACTTCTAAATTATTTTCTCTTAAGTTAGCAACGATGATAATACACCCATTTTGTAGTGACTCGATTTATTACTGCCATGAACGTCTAATTTGGAAATGAAAACAAGAAATTAGTTCAATAAATGTTAAATACAGTGAAAGTCATTTATAACTACGTCGCTTATAACAACAAGTTGCTTATAACGACCGACCTGTAGAGAATTGGTTGAATTTCTATATGCGACAATGTCTACCATAGTCGTGTATAACGTCGTCGCTATTAGCGACGAAGTCGCTCGTAACGTCTTTCGTGAGCTCTAAGTCAGGCCGGATGTAACGACGTACGTAGGAGAAAAAAGCCCCGTGCCGAGTGTTGTTGTTCCGATTGGTCCCGTTTCTGTGATTCCCCTAATTCCCGACAGTTTTGATGCAGCAATACATACCAATAATTATTATATACATACATATTTGTAAGCCACCGGTGTTGTTCAAATTACGTTATATGTTACATGTATGTATGTCTGTCAAAACAGATTGACACCTGCAAAAAAGAGAAAAGTCTTATCAATAAGTGACAAATTTGCTATAATTACACGCATAAAAAATGGTGAGGCTAATGTGGAGGTTGCAAAAAGCTTTGGTCTATCGCATTCCTCTGTATCTACGATTTGGAAAAATCGAACAATATTTGAAGACGTCTTCAAAAATAATGTTCAAACGAATAAGAAGTTAAGATGCTCTCAATATGATGACATAGATAAGACACTCTTGAGATGGTTCAAAGAGAAACGAAGCCAGGGTATTCCAATAACAGGGCCCATCTTATAAGCCAAAGCCAATGATTTCGGCAAACTTTTAGGACTGGAAAACTTTGAATGCTCAGAAAGTTGGATCAAACGATTCCGAAACCGTCACAATATTGTGGGTGGCACTGTCTCTGGTGAATCTGCATCTGTATCCGAAAGTACAACTGATGAATGGTTGAAAAATGTTTTTGCAGAGATACGCAAAAACTACACGGATGAACAGATATTTAACGCGGATGAAACCGGATTATTCTTCAAAATGACTCCTAACAAGACCCTAAAATTTAAAGGAGAGAAATGCTCTGGGGGTAAAATGTCAAAACACAGGGTCACGGTATTGGTGGTCGCCAATATGACCGGCACCATTAAAAAAAAGCTGCTTGTGATTGGAAAATCAAACAATCCCAGGTGTTTTAAAAGCATGAAGAGACTTCCTGTCGATCACAGATCCAACAGACGTGCCTGGATGGTGTCCGAAATATTCGAGAAGTTTTTACGAGACTGGGATAAGGAGCTATGTGCGGCAAAGAAGAAAATTTTGTTGTTGATGGATAATTGCAGCGCTCATCCTAAGGTTCAGAATTTGAAGGCCATAAATTTGTGTTTTCTCCCACCAAATACAACTTCCGTTCTACAGCCTCTTGATCAAAGCATAATAAGGAACCTCAAAGTGCATTTCCGAAAGGCTTTAGTCATGAAAATGATAGAGAATGCAGATGAAAACAATGAAATAAAAATTAATATTCTAGATACCGTCATGATGATATCCATAGCATGGGATGCAGTTTCACAAAATACAATTGTTAATTGTTTTCGACATGCTGGATTTCTCTCCTCAGTGGGTTTTCAAGAAGAGGATCATTTTGAAGACGAGGATAACATTCCCTTGGCACAACTGATTCGAGAAGCGTACGTCGTGGACACTGATTCAAATGTTACATTTGATGACTTTGTTGACGTTGATAAAGACTTGGCAACATGGGGAGAGCTAAACGATGAAGATTTAATTATGAATTTAAAAGGTTTACAAACAGAAGAAGAAGCATACGAGATCGATGAAGATCAAGATTACCCTGGGATGGAATTCGTACCACCATCAACATTGGAGGCCATTAAAGCTTTGAAAATAGTGCGAAACCACGTTTCATTTAATGACAAGTTGAATGAAGTTTACATTAAGAATGTCATAAAATTGAAAAGGGCCTTAGAAGTGAACTATTTTTTGCAATCCAATAATCAAACAAAAATTACTGACTTTTTTGGAAAATAATTTGTTCATGTGTATGTAATTGTTTTTTGTTATTTATAACTATGTGCTATAATACAATTATCTTCATTTATAGTAAAATACATTCAGATAATTGTGTGTTGTACCTTATTACATATTATAAAAAAATGCATATAACGACGTTCTTATATAACGACGAAAATTATCGGTCCCTTGGTCGTCGCTATAATCGACTTTTACTATATGTTGTAAATAATACCATTTTAAATTAATTGAATTGATTCGGCTCTTAGTTGATGAAGATCCATAATTTAAAATAGAAATAAAACTACGGTTTAAATTTTCACTTTTTAATATTTAATTGTAACACGACAATTGTTTCGCCAGCACAATGGCTTCCTCGGATACTTACAACTAAAGAGTACGTTACAAACTAAATTAAAAAAATATATATAAAATCAAGAAGGTTGGTATTATTTTACAAAGTTTTTAAAGAAATCTATGAATTTACACAAAGATGAGCCATATTTTCTCACTATCTTGCAGCATGCTACACAAAACACTTTTTCTCCATCTATACGCAATTCTGAATAAGGTGCAATCCATCCAGGCACAGTCGCTATTTTCGGCATTTTTGCTATTATATATCACAACTCACAAATCACAAGTTTACACTTCGAAAAGCCAACGAAAAATTACGTTTAAAATAAAATTACTTTCGAATATGGGAATAAATTGCTCCGAATAGCAAAGAAACACATATGCTCCTAATTTTCTAGTAAAATGTATTTTTGTATTTATAAGTTTTAAGGTATTAGCTTTTCCTGGAATTTTGTCTCGGCCTGGATGTACGGGAAGAGCATTAATAAATTTTTGGAGACGCTTATCGGAAAAGTAACGGGAAGAGGCTTAATAAAATGCTATTTTTAATTCGAAGAGGGTTGATTAATTTCTGTGTGTTTGTTACATCCACGACATATTTTTGGTAATAGATATAATAAATTTGATTTAGTAAATAAATAAAACTACGATACTTAAAATATGCAAATAATATACAAAATGCATATATTATGCAAATATGCAAATTTATGTCTTTAGTTATAAATATGCAATCAGCCTTTCCATAACAATATATATATATGTATATAAATTAATTTAAATTCGGGTAAGCGGTCTGTCAATTAAAAAGTCCTTTATTAGATAACCCTATATTTCGCAACAGAATTTGTTGCTTCTTCTGGGGAAACTACAAGATTAATGAGAAATATAGGGTTATTCAATAAAGGAGTTTTTTAATTGACAGACCGCTTACCCGAATTTAAATTAATTTTTTATAATATATCACAGTCGATAATTTCGTTTCAATTATATATATATATATATATATATATATATATATATATATATATATATATATATAACAATTGATAAATTATTGGAGTTTTTTGGCTTTTATATGAAATATTTACAAATATCAAATTAGTATGTATGTAATTGCAAAGTAAGTGGGGATGTAAACATTGCTGTCTACAAATTACAAAGCAAATGCAATAGACCCAGGTTCAAGCTATTTAGAAATGCATTATAAAGTAACAGTGTAAATGAATCAGATGTCAGTTATTGAATGTAGATGTCAGTTTTGAAAGCTGATGTTAGTTTTGATAGCAGATGTCAGTTAGTGAAAGCAAATGTCAGTTATTGAAAGCAGATGTTTTGAAAGCAGGTGTCCAATAAATTATCAATTGTTATATTTAATAAACGGCTAAGAAATTATCTAAACACTTATATATATATACACGTGTAGGATAATTAAAAAAATAATTTAAAAAAATAGGCGACATTGACATGTAAAAATGGGATTTAATATTCATTAATTCTCATTTGCAGTAAGTTCAGAATGTTAACTATATACACGTGTAATTGTGTAGTAGGTATATAAGATAGCCTTGCGTTAGCTTCTAAAGGGAATCGACAATTTATTTATTTATTTCATTATATAATAATACCTTGATTAAGTGTAAGTAGATTACGAACAATTTTATTTTGTAATCTTAACAAGATTCCCTAAAATTACTTATATATTACTAGCCTATCAACATATCTGTTTGTCTTTAGCGGTATTACAGAGGAAAATTATAAAATAAAGACTTCATTCCTATCCCAATTCATTTTAATAAGTATATGTTATTATACCGTGACTAGTCTGTACCGCATAATATTACTTTGTCTTGACTTATTCATGAAATTAATGAATGTTTTTCACTACGGTTGCTTTAAACCAGGAGGCCAGAAGCGACGCGTAGCCTCTATTATAATTAAAGATCCTTTAATGTATGCTATATATCTTTTATTTTGGATATTATATGCCTACTACATATGTACGTATGTATATATATATATATATTTAGTGTTTAAAGAATTTTGTTTTTCTTTTTTCTTTTATTGGCCGTGTCTTATTTGTAGGGTAATTCAACTTTCCAACTCATTTCATACAGTAGTTAATCACTTTAATGTCTCCCTACCTATTCATTAAAGCTATTTTTATTTTATTTTAATTTTATGTAATTGTCAACGATAAATGTTAACTCAATTTGTAATCATTTTTTAATCTAATTTTAAACTAAAATTGTTAATATTTGTTAAGTCTCCAATTAATTCATACAGACATTAATCACTTTAATGTCCCCCTACTTTTCTTTCAAGCTATTTTAATTTAATGTTATTTAATTTTCAACGTAAAATGCTAACCTAATTCGTAATTCATTTCTTAATATAATTTTAATTTAAAATTGTTGATTTAATTGTTATATCACACGAAACAAACACAGTTCTCATGTTCATTGTATTGATTCTTGTTTCCAGATGCTTGAAAAAGACTGAATTGATAAAAGTCTTTCGACTTTTATCAATTCAGTCTTTTTCAAGCATCTGGAAACAAGAATCAATACAATGAACATGAGAACTGTGTTTGTTTCGTGTGATATAACAATTAAATCAACAATTCGTCGTAAACAACATCAAAATTCAATAAAAGGTTGCTAAAACCAATAAAAATCTAGTATTATTTTTAATATATATATATATATATATATATATATATATATATATATATATATATATATATGTATATTTGAAGTGTGTGTTGGTATATGTATATTAGAATGACTGATTCATAAATGCTTTTGAATACAATTTCTTTTATGGTATTCACGACTTTGGTAGCTGTCGTTAATACTACTGACAGGAATATTCGTTAGGTAAATGAATCGAACTTTTATATATATTTAAGCTGGATGTTAAGACATACCAACATGATAAATATCTATGAAAGCCTTAACACCAACCGAAATCAAAGCAGAACTGGATTCAACACTATTACAATCCGCTCCTTCATTTTCAATAGTTGAAAACTGGGTTGCCGAATTTAAGCGTGGTCGTATGAGCATAAATTATAAAATCCCGTAGTGGACGTCCAAAAACTGTTACTGTTCCGGATATTATTGAAAAAGTCCACCGTACCGTCTTGGATAATCTCTGAGTAAAAGTGCGTGGGATAGCAGACATTGTAGTTATCGCACACAGAATTTTAACTGGAGAATTGGAAATGAAAAAATATTCGGCACTTTGGGTGCCGCGGTTACTCACGTCGGAGCAAAAACTTAACCGTTTAAGTGTTTCTCGCGATTTTTTGGCATGTTTTCGCCGTATTCAGAGGGAATTGGTACGCCGTTTCATTACCGTCGATGAAGCTTAGGTCCACCATTCCACTCTCGAAACCGAAGAACAACCCAAACAATGGAAAAAAAAAGGATTTCAGTTACCAAAGAAGGCAAAAACTGTTTTGTCAGCAGGAAAGGTTATGGTAACTGTTTTTTTGAAATTCTCATGGAATTATCTTGTTTGACTACTTAGAAAAGGGTAAACAATAAATGAGGAGTATTATGCCAAATTGTTGCAACAATTAAGCGACAAAATCAGAGAGGAACGGCCTCATTTGCCAAAGAAGAAAGTGCTTTTTTATCAGGATAAAGAACGTGCCCACTATTCTGCGATTGCAATGCCAAAAATTCATCAATTTGGATTTGAATTAGTTCCTCATTCACACTATTCCCTAGATTTGGCTCCCAGCGATTATCATCTCTTTCCAAACCTGAAAAAATGTCTCGGTGGTAAGAGATTTTCGTCTAATTCCATAGCTAATTCGAGGACTTGGATTCATCGACCTACAACGAAGACATTACTAATTTGGAATGTCATTGGAATAAGTGTTCTGAGCGAGCAGGAGACTATATTGAAAAATAAAATGTTTTTTGTAAAAAAAAATTTTTCTTTGTTATAGTTTCCGAATCACCCGTTAATGTGAATAAATCGATAATGTAAACAGACATTGTTTTTTCCTCCTCACACTATCGAGTGTATACTATATAAGTACTGAACCACTGTAATAATGTACAGTTAAGCTCACATAAATCTAGTATAAACCATTTTTGAATTTTTGTTTTTTTATATTTAATTCTCGTGACGTGATATCCAAAATGGCAAGAAAACTGACTCCGGCAGATAAAGTACAAATTTTGTTAAATTCGGAAAGTTGCACCATTAAACAAGTCGCAGAAGAATTTAATTTGAACAAATCTACAGTGCTATAAGTTAAAAAAAGATGGGAAAATGAGGCAGTATATATCCCAAACGAAGAACTGGTCTTAAAAGAATATCAACCGATATAGGAGATCACAATTTGTTTGAATATTTGAGAAAAAAACAAGAAAATGACGAAGCAAATTCATAGATCTTGCTACACTATTGCGACCTAAACAAAATAAAACAAATATCCACGTGGCTGCGAGATGTTCCACAGGGCAACCCTCTCTTGTCCGGACCTACCTGATAAAGGACGTCCCGGGGTAAATACTCTGCCGGCCAGCTCTGTCGAGATTCGGAGAGTGTCGCGAGTTCCTAGGTCGCTAGATGGAGGATAAGACGCCACCGTATTAATACCCTGCAAAGTCCCCCGAAAACACGGAAGCGGGTGGGACTCTGGTAGCCCCAATCGCAAAAGAGTATGCCCCTTACCACTGGTAACCCAATTCTATCTATACTTTGCTCTCAAACACTTGAGGGAAAGGAAAATTAAAAAAAAACACATGTCATCAGCAATAACAAAATTTAATGTCAAGACAAAGTAGGCTCAGAATAAATTTTATGACAAAAATTTAAGTAGACGTATAAGAAGTTAACAGTAGCAAGTTAAATGGATATAGAAAGCAATTCAACAATTAATTTAATGTAACGCCAAAAAAAAAAGAGCAAAATGCGCCATGGCAAAAATTAGGCTAGTTTAAATTTAAAAAAAAAACTCAAAATTACCCAGATAAATTCCCCTGATCACAAAGGAATCGCACTAGGCGCAGTACAGAGTTTACTGAAACAGAAATTCACCTGTCAAAATATCAACACCCTGTATAATCAGGTAGTAACTCTAAGATCAGTAAAGATAAATTCGATTTAAAATTCCAAACATGAACTAAGTAGAACACAAATTAGGTATACATAATTGATGCTTCTTTACATAACGTTTACAAAGTAAATAAGAAAGTAATTAGATCTATCACGTACCCCAAGTTAATGTTAAATCTGTACGAAGGTCCGACTGAGGGTTCTTCTCAGCCTCGTACAATAAAACTAGTCTATCTTCTCCAGGCTGCTGGTGAAGCTAGACAACCAGTTTAATAATAATATAAAAGTCAATGCTTGAATTCCGAAGATCGGACACCTATCTGCTAATATATAATGAAAATGCCTAGTTTGCTATCTAGGTTTACGATCAAAATTTAAGAGGAGGCACTGAGAAGTGAACAAACTTTGTTAAGTTAATAACAGCAAATAATAAATGTTTACAATACATCAGAAAGTTCGTGCCATGGACGAACCCTATTATCTAACCTGATTTCAACAATCTAGGTCTTACGATACTGTAAAAGATAAGAAGGGTTAACTTACATCGTTTGCCCAAGTTAAAGCGAATAACTTCTCTAATGCTTTACTTAAAAGTAATCAAACAGTAAATTAGTTAAATATAAATATGGTTTGGAAAAGGTTAAGCAATAACCATCTTCAAGTAATAGAAAATAACACCTACTTTAATATGCCCCTTACATCGACCCGTCTTCAAACTTATTTTGAGTTAGCCTTCACAGGAGAGCACAGGTAAGACAATTCCGTTGACTTAATCGAAATATAGCTGCCATAATGCCGCCATTAAACTAAGGAACGCCATTTTGGACGCTAACAAAATCCTTCTAGAAGCTTCCTTTTTTTGTAGTCCACGCCGAAATTAAAATCTGCATCTGAGGATGATATGAGGTTATTCTCCTCCGGAATTTCCTTCAAGTTTACGTGAATTAAATGATCTGCAACGAGGGAAAGTGTGTACACACGTCCAGCCCTTCACGTGGTCTAATTGAAGACTCCGTTGGTGTACAGCAGTAAACAGGAAGAATTCTCAACAAAATAGGCGGTTCAACCAAAATAAATAATTATCCGCAAAAACTAAGTTCTTACATGGAAATAAAACAGAACCAGCGCTGACTAGGACCTCGATCAAAGTACCGGTCGTTAGAAGATTTGCATGAAACGATCACCGCCCGACATACGTCACACACAAGATCGATGGACGGAAAATTTGAAAGAAAAGAGAATAATTTCCCAAAAACCCTAACAAGGTTGAAGAGTGATCGACGGAGCTATCAAGCGAAAATTTGGAAATTAAATCACAGCATTAAAGGGTAGAAAGACAATAAAAGGATGACCTCAATCGTCAAGGGATCTGCAATCGGAAGAACAACGAAATGTCGAGAAGAAGCGAAAGAAATGGAATACGCAAAATTACGTTAAATAAAAGGTTAAACAAATAGGTAAAGCACCCCAATAGATTCACAAAATTCCGAAAAAAACACAATACTAGAATCGATTAAGGAGAATCAAAAATTGAAATAATAGTAAAAAAAATATACGAAGCACGACAACGCATAAAAATTTCCAAAATGTCGACCTGCGTCGAGGTTTAGAAAAATAGCCGGTTAAGAATATGGATATAGTGACATACAGAATATTTGAACATATGAAAATTATATGAAAATGACAGAGTGTGAAGAAGCCTAAGGTGATCGATAATTAAAACAAAATTAAATAAAATAAAAATAAACGAATATGTTGAACTATGAAAAGCCTATGATAACTTAACGTAAGCAAATAGTGTAATAAACTCATTAAAAATTCCCAGAAGGACTCAGGATAATTTTTCGAGCGTAACAATCTCGTGTAAGATTTACTAATAGGGAACAACTATGGGAATATATTGAAAATACCTGAGAAAACATTGATGAAAAACTTAATTTTTATTTATTCTGTATCAAGGTTAAGGGGGCAGTAATTGATGCGAATGGCGGATCAATTAAGTATTAGTTTATTTGTGTTTTCTAAATTGTATTAAAAAATTACTTGACATTTGACTTCTTTAAAAAAAAAATTATTAATAAACACTAAGCAATATTAGAAAATTTTAACAATTTTAACAAATTTGACAATGTACTAATGAAAAAATTAGGTTGAGAATATTTGAATAGCAGATGAATTTCAGTTCCAAAACCACTACAAAAAAGAAACATATTTTAACGATAAAAATTAAGTCAGTATTTGGATATACATATTACAAAATTCTATTTACGTTTGAAATGCTAAATACATTTCAAGTCATTTGAACATTAAATTTTCCCATCTTCGAAAATCACACCTTTTTTTCACCGCGTTGTATATCCACCGCCAACAATGGAATGCATTTGTAACAACAAGTACCGTTGATTCCTAAAAAAAAAGTTAAAAATGGTTTAACTTTAAGCAACGTTCATACTATAAAAGTTATGCATTTTTTATCTCTTTTTTCTCCGTGGTTTTCCGTTGATTTCTTGCGTAATCGCCTCGATGTGTCCGCACAAAATTCAAGACCGATATTTCACGGATGCGATGCGAAGAAATCGCGTTAATATTCGCTTGTGCGACTTTCTGATCCGTTACTCTTGTATGTGTGTGCCTGCTTGCATTGTAACTCGTGAATGTCTGGGAATATGAAGTTGTGAGAAATCGAGCAAATTAATATGAGGAATTTACGAGGTACGTGTCTGAATTGGATCGTCAGGTAAATTAAAGTCATTCTAAGAAATACCGAAAAGTATAATAACAGCAATTTTTGGTATTTTTCAGATTTTGTCAGAGTTATTATACGTATATTTTATGAGAATTACGTACGAGGTGCTACCCAAATAAAATTGCAGAATACCTAGATTTTATTTACCTCTGTTACTTTCAAAGTAATCATTAGGGACCAAACACGAGAGGCCGAATCGCTCATAGGCGTACTATTAAAAATTTGTGTTTTTAAAGAGTTTTTAATTTTATTTATACAATTGAAAAACAAACTGGTGGTGATCTACAAAATACGTAATACATTTCTATTTGTTCATTTTGTAGTACAAATTGAGTAAAGGAGTATTAATATTAACTAGAAATGGAGAAATGTTTTGAAGGTGGGATTGTGAAGTTTATTTAATGGAATATTTGCCGCCACTAAAGTTTCATAGAGTTCTTTGTTAAAATTGTCAGATTCCAACGGGTCTAATTTCTGTGTATGTGTTTGCGATGCTAAGTGACGTTTTACGTGCGATTTCTTGGAATTTTTCAACGATATTTTACAGACTTTGCAATAAATTTTGGAATAATTGGCAATGGACATACAATAAGCATGACCCTCGATCCAACTCGTGCAATTAATTCCGGAAGTGGCCTTGGCAAACATCGTTTAAGAATTTGTTCACAAATTTACATATTGTCGAAGTTAATTGACGAAGGAGATACTTGTTGAAAGTTCATTATAACGCTAAGAAATCAGTAATTAAACTTCTAGTTTCAAAAATTATTTTATTGTAAATACCACTACAATATTGTTTCGCGATACAATGGCTTCATCAGGTGGATGAAATACTGAATATGTACAATACAAGTTTGAATATTTATGTCAAAATTATTGGGGAAATGGTGGTGGAAAAATTTTTACAATCTTAAATTTAGTAGAGGGGAGTTGTTTAAATCTAGTTGGTCATTTAAAGCTAATCCTAAACTATTGTGTCTATTAATTTCTAAGTTTTCTATCAGGTTAAGTTTTTTACTTTTTTCTTGAATGTGTAAAATTTTGAAATCTATATTAAATATATGATTGATATCTATACAATGACTTGCGAAAGTTGAATCTGTTTTCTTTTCTTTATGGCTTCTCTCGTGTTCTTTCATCCTAATTTTGAATGTCCTCCCCGTTTGTCCTATGTATACCTTATTACAATTGTTACGCTTGGCATGTGAAATATTTTTATGTAATTTTAAATAATATTTCTTCTTTGAATATCTCTATATTAAACTTAAGACATTTCTTCTGTATATTCGTTTCCAAAGAGAAAGTTTTTCTATTGTCAAAATCTTGACCGACAACCTTCCGTCTACCTGGACCGTCAACCGATAACCGTAATGTAGAATTTAGAATATCGAATTCTTCTGGAACATTCTAATTTTTTAAATTGTTTTAATTTAATATTACTTACATCTTCTTTTATATGTCTTGTTTGATATCGTTAGGAAGCTTATGTCACAAGGGTTATTTTAAGAATAATTATGACATCGACAGACCAAGTCTTCAGGTCGCGCTTTTAATTAACTATAGTTCAAGATATCGATCCCTCCCTCTACTTAGGCCATAAACAGCCCTTTTCAAAACTTTACTTTTTTTCCGATACGAACAACGATCAGGTCTTCTCGTTCGAACGTTCGAAAGTGCAACACCACCGCCGTACCGCTCATGTACCGGTGGCATGGCCACGTGCATCTCTTCCGCTTCTAAGGTAATTCTGTATTGTTCTATATATATTATTCTTTTAAGCGAATTCATATTAATTTGAACTAATTAATTTCTTATCCCACCGGCCAACATCGCTCTGCATTTACTTGACCAAGGTATGTCTTCGAAGGCCACGTGACCATCATCGCCACATAAAGGTAACTGTATTGTTCTATACCGAGATTCTTTATATCGTAATTAATTAACCCTTAATTTACTATTCCATTTAACGTCCGTTTCAGAGTACTTTTATGTGTTAATTTTAGTTACTTAATTGCCGCTCTTCGTGTACATATTACTTTGTTTTAATTGCTTTTAAATATACGAGTTTCAATTTCTTATTATGTAAATATAAATACAAAATTTAAGGACGCCGCTGTGTTTTATTTTATGTATTAAGTTGTTGTATATTTATTTTAATTAACCAATACCACGCACCTCCTGGACCTTTGATGAGACTTCACCAACACCACAAATTATCTTAATTATTACAAAATAAAATAATAAAATATAATTTTATTATTTATCTTGGAATAATTTCCTTATTATTATAAATAGCCAGCCACCACCTATTTGTAATACAATCTTCGCAAGAATTAAATCTATTAAGTGTTTGAACACATTTCTACAAGGTGCTTTTACGTATGATACTACTGGTCGTATTTTCTTTATGTAGTTTAATTAAACCGTATAATTTGGGAGGTAGGGGATTCATAGTGGTTAATATACGTTTTCGAGTGTTATTAAAAAGAGAACCTGATTTTTCTATAGTTTGTTTAATCTGTTTTTGAAATTTGTTAGTAGGATCAGATTTAAGTTTTATTAATGAATTATTATCGAGGAATTCATGAACTTTATGTATGTAGTTTGATTCCGTAATTGTTATAACTGTATTTCCTTTATCAGCTTTTGTAAATATAATATTGTTTCTAATCGCTTTCTGTTTAATTGATTTAATTATTTTATTTTCAATATTAAAATGCTGATAAAGGAAATACAGTTATAGCAATTCCGGAATCAAACTACATACATAAAGTTCATGAATTCCTCGATAATAATTCATTCATAAAACTTAAATCTGACCCTACTAACAAATTTCGAAAACAGATTAAACAAACTATAGAAAAATCAGGTTCTCTTTTTAATAACACTAAAAAACGTATATTAACCACTATGAATCCCCTACCTCCCAAATTATACGGTTTAATTAAACTACATAAAGAAAATACGACCAGTAGCATCGTACGTAAAAGCACCTTGTAGAAATGTGTCCAAACACTTAATAGATTTAATTCTTACACACACTAAATTCAAATCTAAGTTCTCCGTTAAAAATTCCCAGGAATTAATTAACAACATTTCTAACTTACAATTACCAAACAAATGTAATCTCATTTCTTTTGATGTCTCGAATTTGTTCACTAGTATCCCACCCCAGGAAGTAATAGATTTAATTACTTTAGAACTAGAACGTAGAAACACGAACATTGTCACAAAGACCGAAATTTTACAGCTCTTAGAAACGTGCCTGGAACAAAATTATTTTCAATTTAAAAAGAAATTTTATAAACAAGCAGAGGGTCTAGAAATGGGAAACCCACTAAGCCCCTTATTAGCGGAAATTTTCATGAATAATTTAGAAACTATAATTAGTACACATCCTTTGTTTGGTAATTGTGTATATTGGTTTAGGTATGCTGATGACATATTAATTTGCTTTAACGGTTCAGATAGACAATTATAAACTTTACATAATTATATCAACACTATTCACCCCAAAATAAATTTTACTATAGAAACAGAAATAAATAAAAGCATTAATTTTCTAGATTTAACCATATCACATAAATAAATAAACACGAGTTCGCTATATACCACAAACCAACACATACAGATAACACAATACACGCTAATTCTTTTCATCCTATAACACACAAATGATCAGAATACCAATCAATGGTATATAGATTAATTCATGTACCTATGAGTAAAAGTAATTTCGACCTTGAACTAAATAGAATATACACAATAGCATTAAACAATGGTTACTCTATAAATATTGTCAATAACATCCTAAATAGCCAACAAAAATCTAAAACCCTTTCCTTAGTTTATCCAAAATTAAAATACAAGATAATTAATTCCTATAATTCAGTCACTTACTTAGGAAAAATTTCGGAAAAAATTGGTATTTTCATTAAAAAACTTAATAACGAACATATATCATTTAGAACAGACAATACTATACAGAACATTATTAAAAACAACAAAGATTAAATAGACAAAGAATCAAACTCTGGTGTATATAAGTTAACATGCGAAGATTGTAATAAGGTATACATAGGACAAACGGGGAGGACATTCAAAATTAGGATGAAAGAACACGAGAGAAGCCATAAAGAAAAGAAAACAGATTCAACTTTCGCAAGTCATTGTATAGATATCAATCATAGATTTAATATAGATTTCAAAATTTTACACATTCAAGAAAAAAGTAAAAAACTTAACCTGTTAGAAAACTTAGAAATTAATAGATACAATAGTTTAGGATTAGCTTTAAATGACCAACTAGATTTAAACAACTCCCCTCTACTAAATTTAAGATTGTAAAAATTTTTCCGCCACCATTTCCCCAATAATTTTCACATAAATATTCAAACTTGTATTGTACATATTCAGTATTTCATCCACCTGATGAAGCCATTGTATGGCTAAACAATATTGTAGTGGTATTTACAATAAAAGAATTTTTGAAACTAGAAGTTTAATTACTTATTTCTTAGCGTTACTCATTTAATCCCCGATTTATATTTAGTTAATTGTGGAAAGCCTTATTAAAATTTAAGTATATCAAAGATATTTGAATGGATCCATACATTTACCTAACCCTGTATAAAAATCTCCTTTCGTACGTACATGTTGCAGTTTGTAAAAAATAAAATAAAATATTCTTTTAAATTGTGATATTGTAAACCTTTAAAACTATAGATTAAATAACATTAAAACGGTAAGTTTTGGTTTCACACGGGTGTATAGTTTATCGTAGTCAATGGGGACCAAAGAATGACACTGATATTTCCACTAATTCACGCATGTACGACGTTTGACCACACGATCTCCATCCGATTTACATAAAACGTGCCAAATTAATACAAAAAGAGAACCCAACACGAATGAATCTAACGGTACAGGACGCCAAGCAACCCGGTACAAATAAAGAAGTACGTTATTGTATGCTTATGTACGGAATCTCTGCTTCGTATGTTGCCTCGCGTTCTTTATTTTGCAGAAACATATTTCCGATCACGGTTGAAATGCAACGGTCAAAGATCTTCCTCTTCCTGAGGCTAACTATGAAGATTGCAAAGAATGATTCGGCAGGGTATTAATCATTGTGGATGACGGAGAAAGCAATTAAATCTTATCTAAAATTATATTCTTTCTTTAAACGTATTACCTCGAATATTTCTAAATTTTAAGCGAACACTTAACTGTAATATTGAAAGGATATTTCGTAAGTGGTAATGCATTCATTATATGTGGTACTAAAAGATTTATTTAAGCGCAATTGTAATGTATGTAACATTGTTGTACAATATCTGTTTCTAAGATTTAAATACATTAGCTTTAAGTAGATCCGCTAGTGTCCAGAAGTGCAGATATTAGAATAACGAAAAGTTTCATCTCTGTACCAAAAATACATAAAAAATAGAACATTTTAGTAATAAGATCATAAGACCTTTCTTCAAAGAGGGCAGTTTAAAATGGAGTCCTCAGTTGAGCTTATGATAATTATCCGATTTTTGGAAGTAGATGATAACTTGATAAGAGATGAGATACTCTTCCGACAGGGCGGAACTTGCCGTATTTTGTAGCGCGAATAAGGAATATTTGGGCCAAAATTTTTGTAATCAACGGAACGGTAGCAAAGGTCTGATTGATTGTGTAATAATCCCAACGTTAATGCCACATCATTTTTACCATTTGTAATATTACCACCATTTGTAATATCTCCCGGGTAACATTGGTTTCGATTATACTTTGAATCAAATCTGCCAATACTGCGGGTCGTTAATATTTGTTTTAATTAATGCTTAAACTATTGACTGGTTAAGCTATTAAGTTTTTGATTTCGCTGCCACCAACAATCAGAGGCCTGATTGTAACGACCACTGTATAGCTAAATAAAAGGAATCTTATTTTCTAGTAGCGATATCTTCGAAAGCGTCGTGGGTCGGAGTGTAAGGAGATAGCCAAAAGCAAAATTCGTAACAAATTTTACTTAAATTTAAAGGTAACAATTATATTTACAATGTGTTGGTTCTACTTAATACCTAAATCTGTATATAATTCCTATCAGAAAGGCGAGGACTGTTGCTAACAAAATCCCAAATAACGACTCACCGGACTTGCAAGTTTATATCCTTTCCTTCCTTCTTTGAACAGAACTCGTTCACCTTATTTTGCATACGACGATATTTCTCAAGTAATTTTAAGATCAAATTAAATTCTCAAGTTATATGAATACCACAATAAAATAGAATAATAATTTAAGTTAAAACTCTACTTTTAATTCAGATTTAACGACGAAAAATTTATATATATATATATATATATATATATATATATATATATATATATACGGTAAACTTAATAAGTCGGCCATTAAAGGTCTGGTTTATTACTTCAAAGTATATATATTTAAAACAACCCTACATGTTTCGGCAATGATGCCTAAGTCAAGGATATAAAAAATATAAATTTATATTTTTTATATGCTTGACAAAGGCATCATTGCCGAAACATGTAGGGTTGTTTTAAATATATATACTTTGAAGTAATAAACCAGACCTTTAATCGCCGACTTATTAAGTTTACCATATCATACCAAGGTCACGAAAATATTATATTTATATATATATATATATAGAAATAATATTATTTTTTAGACAATTCGGAATCTTTATTAAGTTCTGAATATGAATATGTACTTTTTTCATGGGGTTAGATAATAAAAATATTGAAAAAAAATAAAATTTAATAAAAGTAAACAAACTACAAAATTAAATTAAATGCTGTCCTAAACGTTCCCAAAAATGACGAATTGTATTTTGTAAACTATTAGGTGGTATGGCTTGTATCTCACGAGTAATTTTTGCTCTCAAATCCTCTAGGTTTGTAGGTTTCTCCTTATATACTTGCGACTTCAAGTGTCCCCAAAGAAAGAAATCCAATGGATTTAAATCGGGAGACCTAGCGGGACAATCAATAAAACCCCGACGTCCAATCCAACGACCGAGAAAAATTGTGTCTAAATACTGTCGAACATTAATAACATAATGTGGTGGTGCTCCATCTTGTTGAAACCATAGATTACGGTTTGGCATGCTTGGTTGATTGTCGTTAGGAAATAAAATCAACAGATCTGGTACAATATGGTTACGCAATAAATGTAAGTAACCATCACCATTTAGGTTGTGTTCCAAGAAGTACGAACCTATGATTCGTTCCCCAACAATGCCAGCCCACACATTAAGTTTGTGGCGATGCGGTGTATGATTTTCTCGCATCCAATGTGGATTCTCAGTCATCCAATAACGGCAGTTATGCCTATTTACAAATCCGTTTACACAATATGTAGCTTCTTCAGAAAATATGATGTTGTTTAAAAAATTTCGATCGTTATTGGACAATTCCATTATTGTTTCACAAAACTGTAATCTTCTGTCCAGGTCATCTTCGTTAAGTTCGTGCAGTAAGTGTATCTTATAGCGGTTGTATTTGTTCGCTTTTAATATTCGTCTAATAGATCTGCTACTCATATCATTTTCTAATCCTAGTTGAGTGGTTGACGTAAGTTACAGCAAGTAAAACATGAAGAGATCGGTCTCCGTTAGTGATTTCTTTTGGTCGGCCAGCTTTAGGTATATCTCTAACATCGCCCGTTTCTCTAAATTTAGTAACCAATCTCGAAACTGTTGATTGAGCTATAGGATCTCGATCCAAATAAACATTGAATAAAGTGCAAACTTCGTGATGTGAACGTTGCCTGTCACCATATCCGACCATCATAAGAATTTCTATTCCTTCTTTAGTAGTTAATTTTACCATTTTCACACAAAACACGTATTAAAAAAAGCAAGTTTTACGATGGAAACTATTTTATTGAGAAACGTCAATAATTCAATGACAGTCAAAAAATCTACAATTTCCAAAGCAATCTACAAAACACTGCACTAGTCCAAATGTACGTTTATTAAATTTTATTTTTTTCTCAATATTTTTATTATCTAACCCCATGAAAAAAGTACATATTCATATTCAGAAATTAATAAAGATTCCGAATTTTCTAAAAGAAAATATTATTTCTATTTAAAAAAAAAAATTTTTTTTTGCTGTCATATGTAATCATCATGGAAAAAAAAACGCAAATGAGTGAAGCTAATACAAAATAACTTGTCAAAAAACTTTTGTTGACAACATTTTGTTCTAAAGTTTATATTTACGGAATTATTAGACTGATGCGTTACTTCTGCCCAACCCCGTATATATTTGTTTGGGGAGAAAACTACCTCGAACAGCACTGTTGGCTGATTTCGTAATTCGGACGAATCTACTAACTTCTGTCTAACTCTTACTGACTGACTTGATTGACTAACCTCTTTGTTCCAAGACTTTTTATCAACTTCAATATCACAGAACACGCTTTTCAAAAATTGTCGTTATAATACGCAATACATCGATTTGTTCTTGGCATTTTATTTCATACGTAATGTAACTACCCCTTTTCTGTTTTCAAAACCATATTTCTTATTACTGAATGTTCAGTATGTCATCCTTTACAATTTCATTTCACAAATGTGTCAATTTATGATCCGTAACTAAACGATGAAATTTGGAAATAGTCACGAACTCACAAAGACAATTAGTCTAAGAAACAATCTACTATTGTTGAAAAGCGTCTATAACATGTACTGTATGTCAACTCTTCAGTGATTGATACGTACGATGTACACGTAAACAAAGGAGTTCTACCGACCTGTGTGTATAATCTTTACACATTAGGTCATATCTCGAGACATTTAAGTAACTATTTGTTTACGAACACTCGACCTCCATTTTGTTACGGTTTATACAATAGATCCTGTGCGACGATCGGCTTCCTGTCGATTCTCAATACTTGCATTTTTTGGGTAACAAGATTGCAATTTATTAGCTTTCTACATGTTCGAAGTACCGACATCAGGTCTGTCGCACTAAATTTATCGACAATAGTTCTTTGTTGTATAGTGGGTGTCTTTTATTGGTCTATTCACAAAAAAGGGCTTTGCATTTGGTGTATCTTTAACTCCCGCTTGCCAATAAGAACTACATATTTTCAAAGTTATATTTACATAGAAGAGAAAAAAATGAGGAATGGAATATTTCAATCGCGCGGTTCTAAATCTAACCAAATTTTGAACGAAATTAAAAATAAAAGTATAACAATATCTAAAATGGAACTCTTAATAAAACAAAAATTAAATATGGACTTTCTAAATAGATTTACGTTTTATTACAATTGGCTAGGTCACTCTACCAAATCATACTAGACTTTTTCTTTAGTTGTGACATTCAATTAAATTCTTAAGCAACACAGCCTAATTGTGTAGGATTCCAGACCCCGAAAGAAGTCCTCCAAAAAAAACAAACTTATAAATAATGCCAAAAAAGTATCTGTTATCCCTTTCTTTGGCATAATTTATAAGATTCCTTTGTTCTACTTTTGGGATCTGGAATCCACAACTTTTATCGGTTTGACACCCTCTTGTCAACTAACCACTCTTACTCGTTTAAAGACTGTCCAGTCGGGGCATTTTGCAATAAACTAGTCTAAATATACTTTAAACAATTATTAACTTTAACAGTAGACATATCGCATTAAATTAGGCATGTTGTAGAGAGATTCACTGGAAGCAATTTACTCATGTCAAATATTCTCAAATGCATAGTTTATTGCCCTAAGACAGATCGATAAATAAAAGAAGTTGAAAAAGCAGCCTTCCTTCAAGTTCAAAGCAATTACTTCTTACCTAAAGTATGAGTAATTTTAATATTTGTAGAAACCGCCCAAGTCGATTTATAAAAAGCACCGTACTAAGTCGGTCTTTTCAGAAATTCACCAAATGTTAAAATTTCGTCCAACACTTTTACAAAAAAAAAGGACAATCATTCAACACCTCACCATAATTCATAAGTCAAGATCCGCAGTGAACGGCTTTCCAAATAAAATAAAAACAATACCTCCAAAATAAATAAATTACTTAACGGTAGATGGACCCGACTTGTTGCACGCAAGAAGACAAAAACTTAAACGCTGTTTATACTATTTTTCGCTTGGAATATTTCCTGTTTTTTTATGCGTTTATTGTTTCATAATTTAAAGTACTCGGGTTGTTTACGATTTACGAGATGATGTCGTTTCTTGTCGTTGCTGGGGAAAGAAGAAATCGGCGAGCAGTGAGAATTCTTAGAAGTCTTCAATTGCCCGCTGAAGTGCTGTTACTTTAATGGCCATTTAACTAAAGAGATTGAATTTTATAATCAACTTTTAGGTTAAAATAATTTCTCTTCGTTCTATTTGATTCTTCATATTTATACACCGCGGTTTAAAAGTGATTGACAATCACAGAAGCCGAGTTTGAAGGCCATTATTTAATTAGATATTTATAATGCGAGGAATACCGCTTTTTTCCTCTTTCTAAAATCATTTATTCGTTCCGAATAAAATACACAAATCATTAAGGATATTCATCCATGATAAATCAAGAAATTACAATCATTATCTTCGTAAATAATAACAATAATAATAAAGTTGCAGCATTAGCATTCTCTGAAAACGTTAAAGTATGCAGTGCTATTATAAACGCAGAACAAAAAAAAATATCCGGCTTAATAGATGAAGTCCTTTCTATTACGCTGTGTATTAAATGTCGATTAGTTTTAAGTCATTAGGTAAGAGCTTCTGGCGTTAAATAGACTTAATTAAGTGTGAAAATGAAATAATTTTCTTAAATTAACATAGCGGATGCATCTAATATATTTGTTTTAATTTTCTATTTACAGATTTTCTTTTTTTTTGTTTCTTTAATTTATCACAACTATATTCTTATGCAAACGCTGCAATATTTAACCTAGTTTTTCTTTATTCATTTTTGTTAATTATTTAAAGTTCTAGTTGAATAAAAAGACACAATACAAGTTAATACAACCCTTAACACAATATAACAAGTGTTCATTTGAAAAGTCAATCTAGGTTACTTTGAAATTTTGATAGAATAAGACGCAAATATATTAGTATGTGTTTGTTGTTCCGTAAACGTAAATTCAAATGACATTTGATAATGTCAATCACAAATATTAGTTAGTGCATAAAATAATCGTGCGTCGATTCTGATTTAAATAAATTGCTACTCAGTTTTAAAATGGCTTTCACTTTAGATCATAAAATTTTTTTAGTCCAGGCTTATTTCCGAAGTGGTAATCAAATTGATGGTTTATGGGTTTATTCAGTTCAAGATTGCATGGTAGAATTTCAAGTTGAGTTTCCACATTTTGTAATAGATTATATACAATTTAAGAATACTTTGGATAGAACTTTAAAACTTTTTTCTGAAACTGGTAGTCTCTTAAGAAAATCAGCCAGCGGAGCAGTTAAGAAACGTACACCTTATATTATTCATCTTTCATTTAGAATAATTACATTTAAAATAATAATATTTTGTCAATTGGCCAGCATAAAAATAAATCTAAATACTTGTGACACGATTCAAATTAAAATTCCAGGAATTGTCTACATATTAAAAACCTGTGCAGATGTACAAATTCAAGTATTCTTTTTACACAAAAAGCTTTTTTTAATGGGAATAAAAAGAGAGAGACAATATCCTATGTGTGAAAATAATTTCAAATATCCAATAAAAACATTACCTAAATATACATTTTAGAAAAAAAATTTTTTTTTACTAAAATCTTAACTGAAAGGAATTCGAACAAAAAACACTTAAAAAAATCGTCTGCAGGCCTACTTTTTTTTATAAAATCCATTAGCGAAAACATTTGTTGGAATTTTTCTAATTGCATTCTAATGCTAGGGCATTGGCCTCACATTACACGCGTACGCGGATGATTATGGGCCGCCGTAGTCATGCCGACGTTAAGCCAGTCCCACTCCGAGAGTATATCGCATAATAAATAAGGATAGCTAATATACTTTGACTGATCGTACCAATTAAATTGTAATAATTTATGTAGGGAATTATTCGTTCTTTATTATTTGGAGTTTTATCATTTCAATATTTTTAATTACAGATTTTAGTTAATATAATATGTATGTATTTTGGGCATGTAGTTAAATGCATTATAAATTACATACACAATATAGTTATTTACATATTAAATATTTTTTAATAAGTTACAGTCTGTTGTCTTAAAAGATTGTCTATTCTATATTTGATCTATGAATAAAGTGTTAGCGTTCATGTTGCTACTACAACTATATAAAAAATTAATTTCAATGTTTGTCGTTAAGGATCAATTTTCACCAATTTCATTATAACCTCGATTTCAATTAACATGAAAAATTATCCCAGTTTACAAAGTCTGCAATATTATTTAATAATATATAAGTAAATTCTACTTTATACAATCCAACATATATGAATATAGGTATATAATAATATTTCGATATAAGTAAAAAATAATTTCTTAAATATAATTTATTATTGATAGATTATAAGAACACATGTCCTGATTAAAATACCCTAAAAATTGTATTGCGTGACACCTATGAATTCAAAATATTTAGAATGTTTGTAAATAATAATTAGCTCACACACATACGCTACAGCGTATGCTGTACATACGTTACATACAGCTGGATGAGATAGACAATAACAAAACCATTCCTTTATTATCGTCAGTGAACTTTAACATACCGTCTTTTATAATATAGTCGATCGCACAGTGGCGTAACAAAAATGTTTTAAATATTTTTGTAATTTTTTTTCTCGCTTATGAGAGGGAATTTTGAGAAAATATTATTGATTTATATTCTATATAATTACATCTTTCCATTTTTCATATTGTCTTTTTATTTTAAGGACACTCGCTATAGTATAATATGCTACGGCTCCAAGTGTAATACTTTTTATACTCATGCAGATGACAACTTAGTTGTCGAAATATGTTTTCAGAATTTAAACTCGTATTGTTGCAAGGGTTATTGTTGAGGGTTGGAAAGTACATATTAAAATCGATCAAAATATACATGCAACTATGCACTAAACAGTAGAAAAATATTCACTTAAGTATGCATTTATGCATTTAAATATGTGGTTAGTTGGTCTTTTTCACTGAACATTTACCATAAAAGATCAAACCTACTTTCATAATATTTCCGTATATTTATTTTTAGTAATAAACAGAATTAATATACAGAGTGTTTATTAAACATACGGTAAAAATTCCAAGTAGTTATTCTCTGGGCTATTCTAAGAATATTTTGTTCTACAGATTAGACAATTTTGGACTATTTTATTTCTCCACATTTAAAGAAAACCATTTTAAAGACCAGACGTCACACAATGGAAGAGAATTCTTGTGCTAACATAACCCAAGAAATCCTAATAAATGGCTTTGAAAGCATGAAGCGTAGAGTTCAATTTTGTCTTCAAACTAATGGTATAATCATACTATCAAAATTATACGTTTTATGACAGATTACGTGCGCTGTCACCAAGAATTAAAAAAAAGTATGAGCGTCTCTAATGAGGAAAGTTTTTGAAGGCACGTTATGTCATTAGTTAGTCGATTAGGTGTTACATTCGTAATATCCTTTTCTTATTTATATTCTTACCGTCGAGCCCCGATATATTATTTTGCGAGTTTAATTTCATTTAACGCGTACTGTTTCGCCCTCTGGGCTAATATTTTGATATCATTCCTTAATGTCATTGTGACAATACTTAAGTACTTTCGTGGCGCCATCTATATTTAAATAATAGTACTGCTACTATTGATATTATGTTATTAGGCTCCTAAATTTATGTCTACTGGTCATATCGAGGATTTGAATAGCTTTAAACATTCTCCGGATAACGCGAATCATTTTGCAAAAAAAGACGCGTCAATCAGTGCAGTAGTTTTCATCTAGCTAATATCATTGAACAAATTATAATAAAACTCTAAAGTTCGAGTGATGAAATCGACGCTTGGTCTAAAATGCAACACTTAATAAATAATTGCATGTGTGGTTTAGTCTGATATCAATTAATAAAATTATAAAATGGACGTAAAAACGGACGCTATTTGTATTTAAAATTCAAAAAGGAATACTGACATTTATGAAAATGCATTTTATTCCAACAGAAAATTCCAGTATATCTATCTAAATGCTAGACCGTAGATACCATCCATGCCTCGAAGGTATATGATAGATGTCTCGTGGACTTATTTTGGTAAACCAATTACATTATTAATGTCATAAATTCAATTCAAGATCTTATGCATAGGACGTAATATGTACATTTTACAGATTAGTAAGTACCTGTTGGAATAGATTTTACGGACTTATCAGAGTAATTACTGGAAATCGTTGCAGTTAGTATGCACGTCCTGGTCATGCTAATAACATCGTATCAGAAGTAAAGCACTTATTTTGTACTTTTACTAACGTTTGAATGTACAGGCATGGAGTTAGCTAATTTATAGATCTTAATAAAATGTCTATATACATATATAGTGATAAAATTTCTTTTTAAATTAATCGCTGTATTTTAAAAGTGTTTTTATATTTATTATTCCAATCTTTAGGTATGATAATGTTAAGAACAAATCATTGTAATGTGAAATTCGTCTTGGAACTGTAGCAACAATACAGTTAAATATTGGTAAATAGGTTACAATTAATAGAATATATTAAAAATCTATTAAATACTCTTTGGATATGTATGTTGCTTTTATTTTAACTCTTATTATAGTTAGTACAAGAGTGTATGTCGCATTACGTGAATAAAACAAAAGTTCCAAAAAAATTATTCCAATTATTATTATCAATTGGAATATCATTTAGTAAGGGTCTAAACTCCGCCATCGACCACTATATAACGAGCCATCGAAAACATTCATAATTGGAGTAGCCTGAGAAATTGGGTTGGTACTTTAGCCACTTCCACATAATGACATTTATTATTTGACATTGAAACTATAAGTTTGTGTCAAATTTTTCAAAACTTATTAAGAAAATTAAATTTATTTAAAAAATGGTATTCAACATAGAACAAAAAGCAAAAATTATCGAATGTTACTTCCGTACAGGTGTGAAAGTAAATGGCGAGTGGCAGTATTCAATTACGGAATGCATGGCTGATTTTAGTGAAGAACATCCTGAATTAGTGTTTGACTACAATGATTTTTACAATGTTTTGACCAATTGTGTAAAGTTATTCAGAGATACTGGTAGCGTCGGTCGAAAAACTGGAAGTGGACGACCATCTAAACGTACAGCTGATAATATTGAAGCCCTTCAGCATATTATTGATGAAAATCCAAAAACATCCATTTCAGTAGTGACCCAACAAACAAATTTATCTTGTGGTACGTGCCAATTCATTCTTAAAAAAGTCTTACATTGTCATCCATACAAGCTGCAATGTTTTCATGAACTTTATCCAGTGGATTATTTAAGACGAGTGGAATTTTGTCAATGGTTTCAAAATAATCTACAAAATCAGGATATCCTTAACACAGTTTTTTCACGGATGAGGCCTGGTTTTATCTTTCTGGATATGTTAATTCACAGAATATGAGGTGTTGGTCCTCCGAAAATCCTCATTTTTTTGTTGAAAAAACATTGCATCCCCAAAAAGTTGGTTTTTGGGTTGGAATATGTCGAAGAAGGCGTATGGCCATACATCAAAAATTCGATTTATTCAACGCCAATTCATAATCTGGAACAACTGAGAATTCGCATAACAGAAAAGTGTGAACAGATCAACAACTCACCGTAAATGCTACATAAAGTTTTTGCTGGATTGCGGAGAAGAGTTGGTTTGTGTTTAGATGTAAATGGACAACATTTTCAACAACTTCTGTAGCTATATGTAAATTTTGATTAGGATTTCAATATTAAATAAATTATTTGTTTTCTTTTTTGTTGTAGTATCATTTCAATGCCGTAACCTTTTTTTACAATGAAGCCAAATGACACTGTCAAGCATCAAGTAATGTGTCATTATGTGGAAGTGGCTGAAGTACCAACCCAATTTCACAGTCTACTCCAATTATGAATTTTTTCGATGGCTCGTTATAACCTGACAGCATTTTGGTATGCTGGAAATCAATTTTTACGTATTCGATGGTTAATGATCGGAATTTTTTTCTAATTTATCTACAGTGTGTTAACGCAAAAACTCGTCAGCTCCTAGAGCACTTATTTGGAGTTGGATTGTAAGAAGCGATACGTCGAATTAAAAGGCTTAAAAAGTACTACAAACTGAAGCTTAAATCTAATTTTTGCCTATCTAACCTTTCCAAGGCCAAATGTAAATTTTTTTCAAATTATTACCTTATTTTTCTTTGATAATTTGATAGAGATTCTTTTTCTGAATTCAGTGATGTATCACAATTAATATTTCTGATTTCATTTAGGGTAATAAAAAAAATAATAACTAAGATTAACACAGCCGTTGTTTTTGGAAACAATATTTCAGTACGAAAACAAAAATCTTTTCAATAACTAAATCTAAACAAACAGATAACGTTTAATATCTGAACAACTAAATAAAGACATGGTAACTTAACGAAATTGTTCGAATTGAGCACCGTTTCTTTTAAGACATTCCTGACATCTAAATACTACACTTTGTGTAGCATTAATTTTAATTTCTGCTGGCGTGTCTTGACAAGCGTTGGCTATTCTGTCTCTCAAAATTTCGGCAGTTTCTGGGCGAGTAACATGAACAGTGTCTTGAATGCATCCCCAAAAGAAAAAATTCAAAGGTGTTATGTCACAAGACCGTGCGGGCCATGGTACAGGTCCGTAAGTTCCTATTCATTTATCTTCAAATTCTGTATTTAAATAATCTCTAATCATAAGAGCGTTATGTGGTGTAGCTCCATCACGTTGAAAGAATAGTTCATTCCTTTCAATTAATGGCAAGTTATCTAATATATCTTGTAAATCTTCAGTCAGAATTTGGAGATATTTTTCTTGGTTGAGATTTCTGTCAATGAAAATTGGTCATATTGTCCTGCCGCCTAGTATCCCACACCAAACGTTCGCAGAAAATCTTATTTGAGGATTTTGTTCGATGGGGATATGTGGGATTTCTACACTCCAGTACCGGTGATTAAAACGTCTTTTGTTTGTAAATTTACATTCGTCAGTCCACAAGATTTTTGTGATACTAATGGCTTGCATTTATTCTTCTTTAAAATAGCATGTACGCTTCCCATTGAGACATTCAAACTCTCAGAAATTTGTCTTATTGACGTCCAACGATTTTCTTCAAGGCTCAATAAAACAATCATCTCAAGATTTTCGTTTTTTGATATGTATGATTTTGGCTTTTTTGTTTTTGAAACTTCCATATTGAGGTAAGTTGGATTCTAAACGAGCAAACTTGCGACGACTTGGGATCCGTCTATTGGGAAAACGTTCTTGATACCGACGCAACGTTTTTCCACTGTTTTTATTAATCTCAAAATAAACTTGCAGCATGTCAACGAGTTCATTATTATTAATTTTCGTTGCAAAAAATAGTTAAACAAATTTTTTTTATTGAATATATCTACAATTTAACATTGTGTCCTTCAAAGTGTGCTTCTTGTAAACGCACACAACGTCTTCATCGATTTTTCTATTCCTGATAACAATTCTGGAAGCCTTGATCCGTGAGGTTGTTTAGGATCTGTATCGTGACTCCTGGATATTCTCTTTTATTCCGTGAGGTACTGCGAAAGTTCAAATAGCATTAAAAAATGTTCGACTTATTTGATTTCATTGTAGAGAATCGCCTCGTCTATATACACATGCAGGAAGGAATCAAACCCATATACACAAGAAACAAATAAAAGCTGAAGTTAACTTGGATAAACTAACTTATTAGTGGGTTCATAAAATTTCGCACTGCTAACGCTATCACTCCCGAAAAGAAGTCAATAAAATGCAAAGCCCTCATTTCCCATTTGTTCGTCTTCTTTTCTCTCTATTTCTCGTTCTCTCTTCCTCGGACGTTATACATTTTACTAGTGCTCGCATGTTTTCTGCATTAGCGGCGCTAAAATCGATTCCAAAAGGATCCATTTCGACTATCGTAAAATAAAGTTTTACAGCCGGTATTGAATCTGATGAGGGGTAGAATGCATCATTTTTAGTGCTGGTACAATTTTACGTTGCTGTATAGTTGCGTAGTATTCAGTACTTTCATAAAATCCCATCGACATTGTAGTAAAGACAAACAGATGCATATACAGGGTTATATCTTTGGTATGGCTACTTTGTTACGTCTTTTCATTGTCAGTTTTAACCTGCCTCCATCAATACGTGTTCAATAAACATTTTTACTGAATGAATGAAAATTTCGACAGCAAAAAAGAGCGAGATATCAACTTAATTCGATGTTTTTATACGATAAGATACATAGTTTTAAAACCAACCGATAGATTAGTCGTCTCGAAAGAAGAAATACAAATGAATTACATACTTAGAAGAGAACATTTTGCTACACCAAAATTAAGGAAATAAAATACGAAACCCAACTGAGAAAAAATTTCAATTAAATGCATTTATATATAGAATTTTTAATAAAAGATTCTCGGTCCGAAAATAGACAGAAGATGTGTCTGACACTTTAATACAACAAAGGAGATATTAAAAAGAAAATACCATATCTCAATTCTAATGAAACTCAAGAAAGACAAAGCTATTAGCTACTTCCCCTATAAAATGACAATTGATTAAAATTGTCAATTAGAAGAGTGTGTTACTTAACAGAAATAGTGTTAAAAATAAAAGCTTGTGTTGAAAGTGTAAAAAAATGACCGCAAACCTAAGACAGAAGTTTAGAGACGCATGGATCAAAATTGACAAAATTAACTTTATGAGTGGTGTTGAAGATCAGAAAGTGAAGGATGCAGTTGGGAGTGTATCCGAGATTATAAAATTTGCATCTCAAAATCTTGAAGTAAAGCAACCACGTGATGATTATAAAGAGCTTCTTCAATTAAGTATAGTTTTTCTTGGTGGTACAGTTCCGGAATTTACCTTCAAAAAGTCTGGAGCATTTCATCACGCCCGTTGTATGTCGAAAGCTATTTATTGCCTTAAATTATATTTATTTCGAAACGAATTTAAAATGACACAATTGGAGATAACTAGTATTCGTGACATTTGCATCTTTGTTGTAAGGGTGTACTTAAAAAATTGGATACAAGCACCAGTTGCAGCGGAAGCCCCTATGCAGGATTTAAGATTGATAAAAGATTTACATGCTTATAAAATTGTTGATGAGAAGATTAGTCGTGCGTCACTAAACAAATTAAGTAATCATTTGTGGTATTTAACCCCAGAAACAGCAGCGTTGTCTTTTTATGATCCAAATGTTACATATGAGTCGAAGAATCTTATGGTGCAAGCTCTGGATAACCCTACTGATTGCGAATTAAAAAAATTGATCGTAACTCCTCATACTATAAGCCAATATCTTAATAAGAACATCGAATATTTTATAACCCAAAAATCTCGTAATTTGTTTAAAAGGTTTGATATTCCAATGGACTTTTTAACAAAAGATCCAAAGGAGTGGGTATATGAACCTAGTTTTAACGTTGGCCTTAATATCGTTGGAAATAGGAATTGTGTTAATGACTCGGCAGAACGAGCAGTTAAGCTAATGGAAGATTTTAATTTAGTGTTATCCAAAGATGAAGAAGAAAAGCAATTTATAGTGCAAATTGTTGCGGATTATCGGAAACTCTACCTCAGTGTGAACAAATATTCTCTTTTGAAATAAAATAACATATAAATAACTAAAAACAAAGCATTTTTATTTATCCCTTGTCAGACAGAGGTCTTGTAACATTATCAAATCTGCAGCCACAAGGAATAAGTGAATGTTTTATGTTTTTCCTATTTATTAACTCTGTTTTCCAAAAGTAAACCATTTTTCTATCTTTTTATTAATTTTCATTTATTTTCTTAAGAAAATATGTCACCATATATGTATATAAATATATAGATTTTACGTTGTATTCTAGTCCTTAAAGATTTGGTTTTAAATGAAAACCAGAGAAGCTTTAAGACGACATCGTCTCAAGGAAATTTAAAACATGTTAAAATTAAAGTCAAATATATATTTTAAATTTCCTTTTTAGTATAAATAAATATATTTTTTACAACCAAGAAAATTTTATTTTTAATATTTTTGAACCAAATTTCAAGAGCGATGCGCCACGTCTTAACCTCGCCCAATCGTGATAATTTTTTGCGATTTATAACGAACATTTTGAGGGAGAGTTACGGTCGAAACAACAAAGTTGAAAAATAAGGACCACCCTAGTGAACATGGTTGCATACCCTCCACGTGAATTTTATCTATTTTTTAATTAAATTGAATTAACATTTCAAAATTGCTACAACGAAACTTCCAATTTCATCTAACGGTAGAATAAATATGCGCCGAAGAAAACATTCTATGAATTTTGCAAGATCGAAATTCTCAAATTTAGGCAAAATTCTACGATATACAGATCCGATCATAATTCATTGACCAAGCGATCAAAAATGGCAAACGAGCGAAATCTGCCTGTTACAACTTAGATTTTAATAAAACTTTCCACAATTAATTAGTTTAAAATCGAAGATTCGATCAGTATATTTATATCCGAATCTGACGGTTCAGCTGGAAACGATGTTAACTTATTTTATTCTTATTTTATTTTTTTTTAAATGAAATAGCCTGTATATTTTTACGAATTTCAATGGAGCTCTACTCTGGGAGTTCAACGCAATAAGGTTTGGCACCCTTTTGTTCAACAACGACAAACATATTTAATTAGAACTGATATTTGAACATATACAGGCTGATTCATTTTCGGCCCTCACCATGGGGATCTCTCTTATTATTGGAGATAGAGTATAGGTTTAAATTTGGCAAAGTTGTTAAATTTTGTGTTTGTTATAAATCCGTAAAGAAAATAAACCTGTGACAAATGACCTTCGTTATTTAAAAAAAAAACGCGAAAACCCCATTTTCTTCTTTTACCTGTAGCACCGACATTTGGCCTTGTAGAGAAAATATAAAAACACATCCTTGTGGCCATTTCTAAACCTCTATCCAGTGGTGTACTCTAAATTTTTATACAACGCTTCGTTTCTTTCTGTCCATCATCAACTATCTAATTTCTTATAGGCGCCATATTGGATTTAGACATCTTCAGAGAGTTTTTTTTAATGATTTCAACCATATACCACATGCTGACTAAAGTTTTTGACATTAGGTTTTATTTGAAAGAATAAATTATAAGATTAAATAAGGTAGCCTTTGGAATTTCAATCTGTCAAACATTTCATTTATTGTTCATTAATAATACAGAAATGTTATACACTAATGAAGAGAAACGAGATATGATAAGTATTTTTTATTCTTCGAAACGAAATTCAACAGTAGCGAGTACAAGATAACAAAAACATTAATAAAAATACATGGAAAAGTAAACAATAAACAATTACAGTAAATGTTCAATTATCTGGCCATCTTCGGTAATGCACAATTGGGCACGCCTTCTGGCATTTTGTACTGCCCTTTGTATAGTTCTTCTAGGAACTGCATCGAAGGCATTCTGAAGTCTGTCTCGTAATTGTTCAATGTTTTGTGGCGCATCTACTTTATAAATATTATTTTTAACACATCCCCATAAAAAAAAATCTAGCGGATTTAAATCAGGTGATCTCGCAGGTCATTCAACAACTCCCCTATTTCCAAGCCAACGGTTTGCAAACTCTTGATTTAAGAAATTTCTAACAACAGCTGCATTGTGTGCTGGTGCGCCATCTTGTTGCCACCATAAATATTGTAATTGATTTTATGGGATATTGTCGTCAAGATAGTCAGATACGTATATACGTAAAATGTTTAAATATCTTTCTCCATTTAAATGTTCTTCTTACATAACTGGTCCTAAGAGACGATTTGCCAAAATACCCATCCAAACGTTTATTCCAAAACGTTGTTGTGGTCTTCTAGCCCTGTTTTGTCGGGGATTTTGTACTGCCCAATAGTGCTCCGTAATTCTGTTGAACATTCCAGAATTTGTAAATTTTGTTTCATCTGACCAGATGATTTTCTTAAAAAATTTCAATTTTCTATCCTTCCCATTAACCAATTACAATATTCTAGCCTTCTCAAATTATCTCCAGGCAGTAAAGAGTGACTAACATGGATCCTGTATGGTTTAAACCTACTTTTATGTAAAGTTCTCCAAACTCTGGACTGGCACAAATTTAATTCTGACGCTACTTCGCGTGTAGAAATTGATGGATTATTATTTATCTATAAAAATACAAGATTAACATGAAATTTGAATACACGCTTTTAATTTACCATTTGTAAAATATCTTGTCTATTTTCATTTAAATTCCTGTTGTCTTGACCATTACGCAGCTTAGTAAACGATCCATTCTCGAAAAAATTTCTGTCGAGATCTAGAAAAATGGTACGATGAGGCTGTTGTCGTTCTGGATATAATTGTAGATAAGATATCTACAATTATACTGTTGAATTTCGGTTCGAAGAATAAAAAATACTTATCATATCTCGTTTCTCTTCGTTAGTGTATGACATTTTTGTATTATTAAAGAACAATAAATGAAATGTTTGACAGATTGAAATTCCATGGCTACCTTATTTAATCTTATAAATTATTCTTTCAAATAAAACCTAATGTCAAAAACTATGGCCAGCATGTGGTACATGGTTGAAATCAGAAAAAAAACTCTTTCTGAAGATGTCTAAATCCAATATGGCGCCTATAAGAAATTAGATAGTTGATGATGGCCAGAAAGAAACGAAACGTCGTATAAAAATTTAAAGTACACCACTGGATAGAGGTTTAGAAATGGCCACAAGGATGTGTTTTTATATTTTCTCTACAAGGCCAAATGTCGGTGCTACAGGTAAAAGAAGAAAATGGGGTTTTCGCGTTTTTTTTTAAATAACGAAGGTCATTTGTCACAGGTCTATTTTCTTTAGGGATTTATAACAAACACAAAATTTAACAACTTTGCCAAATTTAAACCTATACTCTATCTCCAATAATAAGCGAGATCCCCATGGTGAGGGCCGAAAATGAATCAGCCTGTATACATATATCGAAAAAATTTGTAAATGGACGAAATATTTACGCTATATTTTTACCTTTTAAATGCATGACACCGCAAAAACGGAATGCAGCGTTTTGCAATATTCGAAGAGGTTTCCAATTTTATCGAATTCTGTGTAAATTTGTGAGATTGGGTTTGCAACCTATGCTTGGTATTAATAAATCAATTACTATACAATTCTGCTCTGATATCAACAACTTAATAAATATTGCACAAGTACCTAACTCAAAAAATCTCATTTCTTTCTGTTCCGTATAATGTATGCAATCCTGAGGCGTTTGATTTACATTTAATACGTTTCTCGATCAGAAGCGTCGCTAAAGTACGTGGATATGCAATTATTTTTGAATAACTCTTGCAAAATCCAATATTATCTAATAAACGATCGTATTTCTAATTAAGTATTCATTACTATTCATGAAGCATTATCATATTAATACATGGATTTCATATGGAATTTTAACATTTAGCACAGCGCTATGTTTAAAATGTACCGAGAGTGATCTCTCTAGTTTTGACGCAATGATTGTCATCATTATTTTTGTTCATTTATGAACTTCAGTATCGTTTATGAGTGAAAAATTATTTTTATTTGCTTTTGGAAATACAGAAACAAATCGAAACAAAATTAGCGCTAGGAGTAGACTTAAAATGTTGCTGTAATGACAATTTTCTGAAGACAGGACATATTTTACTTGGCACAAACGATTCAAAACGTAAGAAAAAACCAAAGCCAGTCAGCATTATAGTTTTGTATTACAAAGAAGTTCTCAAAATTGTTCTACTTTATAAATTATACAGGGTGTTATTTAAGTACATGCAATAACTTTAAGGGTCGATTCTTTGAGTGATTTTAAGACAAAATGTTGATATAAACATTGGTCCGCAAATGCAAGGTTTGGCATTGACAACCACAACTTGACAGTTGTCAAATTATGTATGTACGTGGTATTAATTTGAATTTCTTAAAAAGTATTTTTTATTCAATATACTATAGTATACTAATAGTGAAATGACAGATATGCATTTCTGTTACGGATTGGCTCAAGGAAGCTCTAGCGCTAAAAGACGTGTGTATCATCAAATGTTTCCTCAAAGTGTAGTGCCTAACGGAAGAACTTTTGTAAGTCTTCATGCACGACTTTCTGAAACCGGCAGTTTTAAAAGATCTACGGTTGTTATCGGAAGGCCTGTAACTACAAGAACAGTACAGATTGAAGAAGCCGTTTTTAAATGAAATTAAAGTGAATCCTAATACCAGTACCGGAAAATAGCTGAAGAATTAAACATAACCCGTGTAACAGTATGGCAGATTTTAGGGGATCAGCACCTATATCCCTACCACATGTAACGCATGCAGGCTTTATTGCCCAGGGATTTACCTCAAAGACTTGCTTTTTGTCATTTGTTACATAGTAAAATCATAAGAAATACAGGATTCTTAAGTCGGATACTATTTACAAATGAAGAATGTTTTTCGCGAAATTCAATTATTAATTTTCACAAGAATCACGTATGGGCCGATACAATCCACATGCCTTAGCACCCATGTTTATATGAACATTCGTCTTAAAATACTCAAAGAATCGAAGTAATCGCATATACTTAATCTTCAAATTATTAATAGTGGGCCATTATCCGATTTTCGTCAGTTTTCTTCTGACTTGTCCCATCATTCTGTGGGCATCAGCAGGATCATTTTCTCGCATTTTTTGAAAAATTAGACGTCGTAATTAATTTTCATTCGCAGCTTCCCAACCATTTTCATATACTTTTCTTGACAATATTGAGTAAAATTCCTCTATTAGCCGAGCCTAAAGTACATTGGGAGGATTGTCTAATTTAGGAACAAAATTTATGTTGTTAGCGTTATATCAGTCTTTAGTAACTCTAGTATAACACAGTACAACATTTTTCAGGTCATTGATTTGGGACTCAATTCTGAGAATTGCACGTAAATGTAGCCCCACAAAGAAGAACTTCTGCGTCATTCGTTTTGTCAAGTTGGCTGCATTAATAATTTAATGGCTGTGGAATAAACAACCCTTTTGTTCAGAGTAAATTACATTTTAAAACCAGAAGAACATTGAATATTTCAATATGGAAAATAACAAGTGCTCAAAATTGGATTATTTTTGTTACGTTTGCGGTCATATCGTCCCAAAAAATAGGCAAACAGGATCGAAAAAACTTGTTTACTGAGGAATTTAAAACAGCGTATTTTCATTATTTTGATAAAACAGATTTAAGTGGTGCAAATTTTACGCCGAACACAGTGTGCAAAAGTTGTTATAATACCCTTATAATGTGGATACATGCAAAAAGGTGTACAGTTTTCTTTTATGAAGCCAGTAATTTGGGTGCAAGACCTAACTGGACATGATGAATCCAGGTGCTACGCATGCATAAATTCCGGTTTTGGATTGAACAAAAAAAAATTGAAAACAAAAGTATACATTCCCGCTTTTACTGCGACACTTCCAGTACAACGCGCTGCTGTTACCGATCCACTTAAATCTCCGAGTCTGGATACTGTGTCCCTGCAAGCCGAAACCGTTTTCACCAATCCGACCAATGTGAATGATGCAGATTGGACACCCGATATTGAAAATAATGCACCACAACCGGTAACACAAATCGAAATGGATTACGTTGTGGCTAAGATGGGACTATCACAAAAAAATTCAGAATTTTTGGTATCTTTTTTGGAGCCTAAAAAACTGACAGAGCAAAATGTCAGCGCAACATCATACCGAAAACGCCAAGCTGATTTTCAGAAATTTTATTCCGTTGACGAAGCAAATACGTTCACTTACTGCCATGATATCCCAGGTTTAGTGAAAAATATGGGAATGGATTATATCGCTGGCGACTTGCGTTTATTCATCGACGATTCAGTTTCAAGTTTGAAGGCTGTGCTGTTGCACAAAACAAACAAAAAACCGTCCATTCCATTGGGATTCAGCACAACTATGATGGAAACGTATGAAACATTGGGCGAAATTTTAGCGAAAATCAAATACAATGTACACAAATGGAAGATTTGTTGTGATCTAAAGGTTGTCAACATAATACAAGGCATTATATTAAAGGGCGGTTTTCCAAAATACTTCTGCTTTCTTTGTAATTGAGATTCGCGATACACAGGGAATCAATATCAATGTAAAGATTGGAAAGCAAGAACTCCCGAGCTCGAGAAACAATTAAAATTACGTAAAGAACCTTTGATAAAGGATGTAGATGATATTTTGTTGCCATCGCTCCACATGAAATTAGGAATAGCTGGGAAATTGGTTGAAGTGGTAGTCAAAGATATTGAGGACGCCTATGACTGTTTAAAATCCATCTTTCCAAAACTCAGTGAAGCTAAAATTAGAAAAGGTACTTATCGTTGTCTGTATTTAAATATTGTCATATCTAAATTTGTTCACTTCGATATATTCGCATTATAATTACCAATAACTTTTTCGCAACTATTTTTTTTTAATTTCAAGCAGGTACTCTGAATGGACCGGATATACGAAAATTAATGAAAAGCGAATCTTTCACAAATATGCTTTCGAACCATTATAACCACCTATGGTGCATGGGACGCATTGAAGCAAGTCATTGAAGGCGTTTTAGGAAAGAACCGTGTACAGCGAGATGACATACAGACACGAGTGGACAAGTTGCTGTATTATTTTGAAAAAATCAATGCATGCATGACGTTAAAACTACATTTCATGCATTTCCACCTTGATACCTTTTTGGCACAATTGCCTCAGGAATCGGACGAACAAGGAGAGAGGTTCCAGAGGATCATGTCAATGGAAAAGCGATTCAAAGGCAAAAAATTAGATGCATTGCTTGCGGAGGTTTGTTGGTGGAGTTCTAAAATTATGCAGTTTGAAGATGAAAGCTCCGTAGATGAAGATGACACCGAAATTGGTGGACACACTGAAGAAAACATGCCCTTGAATATTATGTCTAACTCGGATGATGATGCAGACTCAGAACATGAATATGAACAACCTACGAAGAAAACAAGATTATCAGAACCACAAGCGTCAACTTCAACGAGGATGGATTGAATAATAATAATAATAACAATAATTGAAAATGTTCTAAATTTTGTTTCCATGCATAGATAACAAATAAAAATCTCATATTTTCTGTGTAAGAATAGCTGTAATATGAACCGGAATTTTTATTTTCATGCAAAATAAAGTTTATAAAGAAAAAAATAGCATATTTGTGGATTTGTAATCCAGTTATTGAGCAAAAAAGGTGAAAAATGGGGAAAGAATGGGCATTTTTGCGATTTTTAAGGCAGTGGATGCACTTTTTTCGAGTAGGTTTGTTCCGCTTTTTTTTTCTCCAATTCAATATCTACAACTTTGCTTCAGACACAAAAGAGATATTCCGTACGGTATACCCAGATATAACCGTGTTAAAATATAGAAAACGTGATCAAAATCCACCTTGAGCAAAAAAATGCGTATGGCCATTAAATTATTAATGCAGCCAACTTGACAAAACGAATGATGCAGAAGTTCTTCTTTTTGGGGCTACTTTTACGTGCAATTCTCAGAATTGAGTCCCAAAAATATGTGTTGTACTGTGTAATGGAATGAAGCTAGATCAGGCCAAAACATGATACCGTTATTGCCATGATGTGTATTTAAAAACTGAAGCAGTTTAGAAAGGCATCGTTGAGTGTAAAGTTATGTAGTTATGGCTTCTCCTTCAACATGACCAATATACGGCTGCGAGATAAATCCAGCCTCAGAAATAGCACACCACACTAAAATTTCGTCCTCAAATTTAGCAAGAATACACCAGAGGAATCAGATGCAAAAGCATCAACAATCCTCTGAGGGTTTGTCGAATTCAGAGTCGTCGTTATAGAGTTACCCAGGAATTCTGGAACTACTACGTTTGGAGCTTATAAATCTCCAAAAACATTTACGCTCACCCTGAATATTGCAAATATAATTTTGATAGGCCGTAGCTATATCATTCTTAACAGTTCTGCACAAACCCTGAAATTCACATTTGAAGATATTATCCCCAGAATGCAGATATTCCATCAATGATGACGTTATATGCCAAAAGTTTGTTTCTAAAAGAGAGTTGGGATTTTCTTCCAAAGAGCCAATAGTGCTGCGTAAATTTTGATCCAAGTTTTCCTTATGTCTACTTTCCAGGTCAGTTTCTCTTCTAGTTGATCAATTTGATCAACATTTGAATGATATGTAGCCCAAATCACTTCAAATTTGATAACGGGCAATCCAAATTAAATTATTGACTTGAAATAGGTTTACGTTGGAGCTTCCTATTATCAGAAATATGCAAGGAAGACAACCAAATTAAATTCTTATTTCTTATTTCGTTATTCCAACATTCAGTCGACATCGATAACTTTTACCGAATTCTTCCACACAATCAATCATGTATTATATCAATGTCGCATAATGTTGTTAGATGTGTAAAAGAAACTAAGTATTAAACCGCAGGATTGAAGCGACAACTCTAGTAAAAAGGAAAAATTAAATCGCTTCCTACTAAGAAGTATATACATATCAAAATAAATTAAATTATGTTTTATTTAAACGACAAAAGGCGTTTACAGAAAAAGGTTCCGCAGCTAATGCGAAATTTTCTATTACTGAAACGACGTTTTCGCGGAAGCATTCGGTACACAATTCCGCTTAAACGGTTTGTTTAAATTATTCACGGAATCTGCGACCAGGCGGGCGGTCAACGCAACGGCAGTGCTTAAACAGTTCTGCCCGCCCGGATGAATCGACCAAGAAGAAACATGCACAGCTCTGGACGGAGTGAGATGTCGGTGTCGAAATAGCCGTGTCCGAGCGTGTCGAATTTAATCGACTACACTTTTTCCGGACTGCTATCGAATAGGAATTCTATTTGATCTTGTTCCTATTTTAGTCGTTTTTTCCTTATACATTTCGATCTATCTATCCATCCATCCAAAATGCCTTATTATGTTAGTCACAGTCTGATTAAAAAAAAGGGCGATGTGTAAGAGTAATTCTTCTTGTAGTTTTTTCCTTTTGCATAACTGTTACCTGTCCGGTGTGGAATTTTTTGCGGCCATCTTCCGAAAAGGATTTCTGTCAATGTCAAGTGTATTCCGATTGAAAAATTATTGGCGTTTAGATAGAATAGATTTAGAGTTCTGCTTTACGCAGAATTCAGCAAAGCTAATGCGTTAGTTTATTTAGAGATTATACAGTACTGTAAATATATTTCAGACCAGTAGTACTTAATAATGTAAATATAAAAAATTTGATAAAAGTTCTTCTTTATTTCTTCTTTGGTTTTTGATACTGTTCCTTCTCAAGGCTCTAACTTGGACCCGCTTCTCTTTTTGCTATTCTCTTTTGTTATTCAGTGATCTTCTTGAGGCGTTGACGTGTCCTGGATTGGCTTACGCCAACGATTTAAAGTATATATACATATATATATATATATATATATATATATATATATATATATATATATATATATATATATATATATATATATGCCCATTGATGGGCTAGATGACACAATTCTCTTGCAGAATAACATTAATTTAATATGGAATTGGTGTCTGCAAAACAATCTGAAACTTAACGTAAGTATGGGCTCTGTGATTCGGTTTTCGCGAAAAAGGGAACTTTCCGGTTTTAATTATAACACTAACAATTACTTTTCACCTTATAGTACGACAGTAAAAGATTTAGTAGTGTTATTTGACAATGGTCTAACCTTTGTCAACCATATTATTGATATGTGGAGATCTGCTTCCGCGACTCGTGGTTTTTTATGCGTAGTTGCAAATATTTTTTGAACAGGGAAACGATTAAATATATCTTTTGAAATATGGTTCAATAATTTGGCATCCTATATACACTTGCCATAAGGTGTGAGTGGCCCGTTTCAAAGTACCTGAGATTTAAGGCTATTGGAGAGTATTGATCTATAAATACCAATCACAAAAGTTTACTGCCTGATCACGCTTTAGTTATATATCATTTGATAAATTCTTGGAGTTTTGGGCTTTTATATTAAATATTTAAAATATTTTCAAATTAGTATGTTATTTTGCGAGGTAAAATGTGAATGTAAACATTGGTGTCTACAAATTACAGCGCAAATCATACGAAATTTATTTGAAAAATTTTGTCCACGTTGGGACTTGAACCCAAGTCTACGGTTTACCGGACCGTCGCTCTAACCAATTAAGCTACGATAGACCTTGGTTCAAGTTTATTAGAAACGCTTTATAAGACGACGATGTTAATAATTGAGATGTCAGTTTTGAAAGCAGATGTCAGTTTTGAAACTTTGAAATTGCTAATTTTTACTCCTTAGCTATTAATATATGTAGATAAGTTCTTAGCCGTTCATTAAATATATCATTTGATTAAATTCTTGGAGTTTTCGGCTTTTATATTAAATATTTTAAATATTTTCAGACGTGAACAAAATGGTTGAAATAAATTTCGTAAGATTTGCGTTGTAATTTGTAGACAGCAATGTTTACATTCATATTTACCTCGCAAAATAACATACTAATTTGAAAATATTTAAAATATTTAATATAAAAGCCGCAATTTTCAAGAATTTATCAAATGATATATTAAATGAACGGCTCAGAAATTATATATATATATATATACAGGGTGAGTTTTTACTGATGTTTAGCATGAGGATCTCGGAAACTAGGGGAGATAGAGAGACGATTAAATTGGGAAAGAATTGCAGTTTTACGAGCTCAGTTTAATGAGCTTTTTGTTTTTTGGAAAAAATGCATGGCTAACCAGAGGTATCGCAAAAATGATTTTTTTACTATTTTGTTCGGCGCCTATATCTCTGTTATTATTGACTTTAGCAAAAATGTGTAGAGTAGAACGTTATAAGTAATTATGTGATTAATAATACTGTATAACCTAATTTTTCATTTAACACAAACTTGTTACTTTAATGTAAACAATAGTCGGTCCTGACTATAAAAAAAGGCCTTGTTTCGACGATTCAAATGATGTAACACTTGACATAGTTATTTTTATAAATAAACAAATTATGGCCGTTTCTTTCTTTTAATTTTCAAACTGCTTGAGTGGTATGCTATGAAAACAATAATTAGATATACATCGCGTTTAATAATAATGCAAATGACGATTATTGAATAATTTCTAATTATTGTCAATTGAGGTTTCGTCAAATATAAATATGAATTTTTCTAATCTAGTTTCCGAGATCGCCATGCTAAACATCGGAAAAAACTCACCCTGTATATATATATATATAATTACGGGTATATTTTTGCTGGTAATATTTATTTAGAACAAGCATTGCTTTTACAATCGCTAATTACAGTCATTAACAGTTTAGTCTTATACTTAGTGTGTTTTACCATATTTATCGATAACTTTTTTTAAAATATAATAACGTAGTTCAAGTATCCACTATTATAGAAATATTGTTTCCACCATTTTTAGACAAAATATTATATATTGTATAAACTTATTTTTTCTTTTTATTGCAGGTAAGTGCTTCGAGTCTCGTTTTCGACTTTGGGCTTTAACCCGTAAGTATTAATATAGTTTGGCAGCTTTTATATAAATAATTTGCCTTATTTTTGTTAGGTAGTTAGATTTCTTGTAATATTTCACGCTATGCATAATCGCTAACTCAGATAAACATTTAAAAACTATTATTATAAATGTATAAGTTGATGAGATAGCAGACAATCGCGCTGCTTGGTCGATATATTGTAGTGAAATTATTTAATGTACATCTGGAAGCGGTAAGCTGAACGATTTCCACCATTCAAGAAGTTATTGTCCACCATAGTGATAAATACCGTGACGGAGTGACGCATCACCCAAATGTGCTAGCCAAACGGGTATTTAGTTAGAGCGGGGAAGTGGGACGGCTGAAAAAGATCACACCATCTGATCTAGGAACAAAATTTTACATAATGCTATAGACAGAAACAAGAGAAATCCATAACCACACTATAAATTAATAAACTTTAAATACTTATTTCGGAAACTAAGTTGCCATCTACAGTAGAATAATCCGAAAAATAAAGATAGTGTTATATTTAGCGTCTTTGATAAAGGTACAACTCTTGAAGATATGTTCTTCACCAAATTGCCATTAACACTAAAACTAACCCTTATATACCATTTAGACCTCGCGTAAAAATTAAAGAACCGGGAAGCGTGAAAATAATTACAACAGTCATAATAAACCATACTAACTGGGCTAAGGAATTGGTTCATTGCCAGAATTCATTAATTTACTCTTATTTCTATGTAACAGATTATCATAAAATAAGGGATATATTTTAAATTATTATAACTTTTTAACAAATTAAGTTAATAACAAAAAATAAATGAAATCTAATTGCTTAAGAAATGGGATTTAGTATGCACAAAACCTGTTACGGCAATTGCTCAATATGACCTACATTTTGTTGTTGTAAGATTACCAACCTTTCCTCCTAATTGTACACAGCATTCCGTAACATTTCTGCTTAAATTGCACGAATTTGCTCCATAATATTGTATTTTAATTCTTGTAGCGTTTCTAAACACTAACCTTTTTAAATAACCCCACAGCCAGTAATCCGCTGGGTTAAAATCAGGTGATCTTGGTGGCCATAAATTTGCGAAATGTCTGCTTAACACACGATCTTGAAAACCGTTGGTTAAAAATTCTTTGACTGGTCGGAAAATGTGCGGAGGTGCTCTATCCTGCATAAAAATGTCTTCAATTCCGTGGTGCTCGTTTTGCAGCTGTGGAATAACATAATCTCTTAACATTTGCAAGTATCGTTCACTGTTTACAGTAACATACGGCTTCTCCATCCTGCATTTCCTCGTAGAAATACGAAACAATTATAAAATCATCTGTAAAATCGCACCAAAATTTCTGCCAAGAAAGTTTGGAAATTGAACCCGAATGGTTATCCCGTATTTTTGTAGTTCTTGTGGCTCCGATGTTGCTTGGTCAGTCAGGTCGCTGTTCTTTTATTTTATCAAAGGGGGGAACAGTTGTATATAATCTTCGTAAATGTTTTGTTTTTTTTTAATTTATTTATAAACGCATTAAAATTTTAAGATGCTTAGATTTGGCAATTATTTCCCTTAATTTTTTGATATCTGTAGTGCTATTTAGGTGTGTCGTGCAAGAGAAAACAGACAAGTACGGTATTAATTGCTACTTTATTTAATACACACATACAATAGCACAAGGGAAAAAAAACAATGTGACATTTTTTTGATACAAATTACATGCGCATTCTTATTTAAAGTATAACGAAATAATGTTTATTTTCCCCTTTTTAAACTAAATATAAAATCAAACTCCTACATAATATAAATAAATGTCTTTCTTTATTTTTGTGACAAACGCAACCACGCTTATTATCGCAAAGTCGTATTTATATTATTGGATAACTCTATTTAATTCACTGCTATTACTTTTGATAATATAACAAACTTAATAAAAAGTGAGTAAGCACTGATATTTGACCGATACTGGTAATAATGATAACAATGATTTCTAATATTGATTTTGCAAAGTTTATGTAATTTACATGTTTGTATGTACCCGACATGTGCTTACTAAAAGTATTCGTTCCCGCTCGAATTTGCCCCGTTGATTAGCCGATGCTCACTTGGCTGTGATTGGACGGCATCAAGGCTTGAGATGCCGTTTGAAAACAATAGCTTTTCCAGTTCGCGGTCTTTTTTACCATTTTTTTTTCTTCTGTGGTACTTCGCCGCTTTAATATCCGTTTTGAAACCAAATTTCTAGTTGACGTGCCTGGATATTTTCCAATATTGTTCCTTGCGCCGTTGGTGATCCTCCTTGTATATATTGTATGATTTTTCGATCGATATGTTATTGGTTATGGGCGGTTTATCGTTTCGTGTATCACTTGGTGTATAAATCGCTTCTTTTTGCACTAACATTTTTAATAAAATGTACTTATAAGATTCGTATTTTATTTTGATTCTATTTTACTATCTTTGTAAGTTAATCAACTTAGTTTAACCGTATTTTTCACTCTTATTCGCTATGAGAGAAAGGTACCTCAACTCTCGTACAAAGTTCTCGCGCGAGTTGCAATTCTTTTCCGTTTCTTCCTTGACGTTAGCATATTAGATTATGTCTGAAGTTGTTCATAAATTAATTTGAAATTTTGAATGTACACTGATTTTTTTTATTGATTGATTATTAATATAAATACTTGGTTTTTGAATGCCTTTGCCGTGGATGCGCTTTTTACATTAATTATTTACATTTTCTAAATTAATTTTTCATTTTAATAAAATATGTACTGTGCATTTGCAAAGTGTTTCAAAATTATTTTAAAATTGTGAAAACTATCTACTAATTTAAAGGAAATGATAATTAGACTAATAATATATTTTAAAAAAGGTATATAACCCCTTACCACAATTATTAGTCGTATCGTATCAACTACTATACACTGCAACCCTGTAAAGACAGTCTTTACAGGGTTGCAGTGTATAGTAGTTGTGCGGAAGCGTTTATTTTACTTTACTGTGCCCCATGTGTGACTTTTAATTAGTAGTTTTTACCTACTGATGATGACAACTTAGTTGTCGAAATACGTATTTAGGATACGACTAATAATTGTGGTAAGGGGTTATATACCTTTTTTAAATTATTATTTAACCACAGTCTCCATTGAAAGAATTCTAATAATATATTCTTGAACATTAATTACATTTTATATAACCTTTACACCAGTACGGGTTTGAAAGTTGTCTATAGACCAGTATACCTACGTTGATAAAATTTAATTGAACGCGTTCAAATTATTATCTCACTTCAAAGATCAACAAAAATTAAAAACTAAACTTTAAATTTTAATTTAGATAATTCTTTGCTAAATTATTACAAGCATAAATGAAGCTGACAGCTTTTCAGAACAATTTTATAACTGATTTAAGACATACTTGAAAATTTCATAAACAAATCTGTTAACGTCGGGTATAGGTATTTACTTAATAATATTCAATAAAACGATGTATTTTTACTATTCGGTTTAAATACCGAAATGTCTAACTATAGCTATTATCAGGATAAAATAAAACATATAAAATATAGTCCCACAAGCTAGAAAGTCGATTCATTTCAAAACCTATTTTAAGGAATTTATTGCCATACTTTCTTGGTTGTATTATTTATATTTTCTTTAGAATAATTATATTTCAAATAAAAATATTTCGTCAAACAATTAAGTAAGCATAAAAAAATCTAAATTGTTGTGACACGGTTCATATTAAAATTCCGGGAATTATTTACATATTAAGAAGCTGCACAGATGTACACATTCAAGTATATTTTTGATACATAAACCTTTTGGTAATGTGAATAAAAAGAGAGACACAATATTCTATGTGAGAAAATAATTTCAAAATAGAATGAAAACTAATTACTTTAAAATACATTTTAAGAGAGAAATATATTTTTCTTCAATATTAAAATCGCAAAAAAAAATCCAGGAAAAAGCCCGCAGAGTCTTCTGACCTACTTAGAGTCTTCTGACTTACTTAGAGTCTTCTGCCATAGTTAGAGTCTTCTGACCTGCTTAGAGTCTTCTGCCTACTTAGAGTCTTCTGACTTATTTAGAGTCTTCTGCCCTACTTAGAGTCTTCTGACTTACTTGGAGTCTTCTGACCTACTTAAGGTTTTCGTAATGCGAATAATGCGGGGTTTACCCACAAAAAGATTCTTAATAAAAATACGACGCTTAAGACGCTTAATAATTTTTACTCGTTTTAATAATACAGTAATACATGTATTCTGTAATCTTAAACAATTTTAAAAATATTTTTCGTCTAACAAGATGGTTCGTTTGATCATCATATTAACATTTAGAATTCCACAATTACTACTTTTTATTACGGTCGTTACAGACCAAAATAATTGCAAAATTTACTTCAAACTAATAACACGTCGCAACATGAGTGGGTTTTTGAATAAGTGTTAAAGGTTCTTTTTGGTTTAGAAGCCATTTTAAAATGATTTTCAAATTTACTTGCTTTATTTAAAAACTATTGCAAGCACTGTCTTGTCCGACAATTCGAATAGTACTAAACTCATAGTTAACAGGAGCGTTTATATGTACAAGTAAAAGCGGGTGGCAACTTAAGCACGTTCCAACTTGTTTAACTTATCATAAGAGAGCGCCGAATTCAGGGGATGACTCATATATACGACGATATATCGACAAATGCTCCTATAACTTTTATATTTATTGATATAACGCGTTTTCTGTTCATCATAAGTAAATCGCGGATGACTGAAACCGCGGATACGGAGTCAGCGGATAACGGGGTACTACTGTACGTTTTTAAAATTAAATCTTAATATCTAAATATACATTTTTCCCCGTTTGTGTGCAACTGTTTTTTGTTTGCTCTTACTAATGAAAATGATTTAATGAAAATAAAAATATAAATTCCACTCTTGTTGCGTTAGTTTGTTGTTTGGAAATATTTTATTGAATTTGTTGCTTGTCACGACATTGTTTATGGTTATGTGTGTATGAATTTTGCGTTTTTCTTATTTATTTGTGTCGCTTATTCCTCTTGCGCTTGTGCATGTAATCTCCTACTAATGTGAAATATCGATATCGATAACTATGGTTTGACAGCTGAGAATGTCAAACTGTGTTGACATTTCTGTTCAGTAAGGTTTGGCAAGTCATCATGAATCGTTTAACATCAGAATCACCAGAATTCTCGATTCAAAACCATCAACAAGACAAAGAAATGTGCGTACCGAAGAGAATATTGCAGCTGTAGCGCGAAATATTGAAGAAGACGCCGAAATGTCGATTCGTCCTCGTTGTCAACTTGTTGGCCTTTGTCCTTCGACTACGTGGAAAATTTTACGTAAGGATCTTGGCTTACGTGCCTATAAAATACAGCTCGTGCAAGAATTGAAGCCAAACGACCATCGTATGCGTCGCATTTTTGCTGATTGGACTCATTTGAAACTGGCCGCAGATGAGAATTTTTATCAAAGAATTGTGTTTAGTGATTAAGCTCATTTCTGGTTAAATGGCTACGTCAATAAGCAAAATTGCCGTATTAGGAGCGAAGACAATCCTCAAGTCGTTAACGAATCACCATTACATCCATTAAAATTGACTGTTTGGTGCGGTTTACACGCTGGCGGCATCATCGGTCCTTATTTCTTTCGAAATGAGCAAGGAGCTGCCGTTACGATGAATGGCGAGCGCTATCGAGCCATGCTGACTGAATTTTTGTTTCCAAAAATTAATCATCTAAACATCAACGACATTTGGTTCCAACAAGACGGCGCAACTTGCCATACAGCGCGCTTAACAATCGATTTATTGCAAAATCAATTTGGTGACAACTTTCTTTCCAGAAGTGGTCCTGTTCACTGGCCTCCTCGTTCGGGCGATTTAACGCCTCTGGATTACTTTTTACGAGGCTATTTTAAGTTATTTGTTTATGCCGACAAACCAGCAACTCTTGAAGCATTGGAAGCAAATATTCAAGCCACCATTGACGCCATACGACCAGATTTATTGGAAAAAGTAGTCAAAAATTGGACTGATCGAATGGACCATGTAACTCGTAGCCGCGGCGGACATATGCCGGAAATCATATTTAAAAAATAAGTGCCATGAAATTATCTACTAGATTATAATAAAAAAAAATTAATTCCAACAATATTTCTGTCTTGTATATCATTTTAAGTTCTCAAGCTCTTAAAAAAATACCCGATATAATATACATATCGTAATTAATAGTTGATAGCGCCATCTAATAATAAAATATAAATGTTATTTTATAAATAACAACTTGACATTTATAACACTATTTACAGTGCCAACACTTACAAATACAATTAATCTATTGCATTCGAATTGATTCTCTTTAACATTTTAACTCGTAAACATCTTAATATAATAACAATAAAAATAGTAATATCGTAAAAGGAGCAGTATAAATAAAAACGAACAGCGATCTAGGAACACAAATATGCTGTAAGAGCATTTCGCTTTTTCTCCGCGCTACTCTCGAATTATTATTATGATTTGTATTTGTGTCAATGTCGTCGCTAACAGAACTTTCATTATCGCCCGTTTGATTTATGAAGAGCGCTCTTGTAGGCAATGGAACGGGAGCGATATAGAGGGCGTTGCGGGAGTTGCTGGAAATGTCTATTCTCTGCCGTTGCCCTCTGCACTGCCCGAGTCATTGGATTTTGTGTAAACAGCGTAAAGGAAATTGAAGCTAGTTCCGTGTTTGTATGGTTTATATTTTAATTAAGAAAAATATTGTAGGAAATTTATCGAGGGAGTAGAAGTGAGAAATATAGCAAATATACAAGGCGTCTGCAAAAGATGTTTACAAAAATCCACTACATGTTCCTTAATTACTACTAAAATAAGTCGATTTAAGGAAACTTAGTACAAAGTTGCTTAGTTAGGGCGCTAGATGGCGCTGACGTTAAAATTCTAAAATCGTTTTTTATTTATAAATATAAAGCGACTGATGTGATTTTGGTCAAATTGGGCACGTTGACATAGTTTTATGAAATAAAAAAGCCATGAAAATTCTTTCAATGGAGACTGTGGTTAAATAAAAATTTAAAAAAGGTATATAACCCCTTACCACAATTATTAGTCGTATCCTAAATACGTATTTCGACAACTAAGTTGTCATCATCAGTAGGTAAAAACTACTAATTAAAAGTCACACATGGGGCACAGTAAAGTAAGATAAACGCTTAAATTATATAGTTCTAATTCTAATTTACTACGTTTACTGTACAGGTATTTCATTTCTAGGTTCAACCATTTCATTTTTGCATATGAAATGACCTTATCGTTATTTCTACAATTAGTCGTTACATTTACGTTCATGAATTTAGGAAAAACATTGTTAATTTTACACCGTTTCAGAAAATTTATATCTGTACTTATAAGTTTAATTTTAATATATAACTTATGAAATCTATTGAACTCCTTTGACCGGGAAGTCATTGTGAAAATTCTTTCAATGGAGACTGTGGTTAAATAAAAATTTAAAAAAGGTATATAACCCCTTACCACAATTATTAGTCGTATCCTAAATACGTATTTCGACAACTAAGTTGTCATCATCAGTAGGTAAAAACTACTAATTAAAAGTCACACATGGGGCAGAGTAAAGTAAGATAAACGCTTAAATTATATAGTTCTAATTCTAATTTACTACGTTTACTGTACAGATATTTCATTTCTAGGTTCAACCATTTCATTTTTGCATATGAAATGACCTTATCGTCTGAAACGGTGTAAAATTAACAATGTTTTTCCTAAATTCATGAACGTAAATGTAACGACTAATTGTAGAAATAACGATAGGGTCATTTCATATGCAAAAATGAAATGGTTGAACATAGAAATGAAATATCTGTACAGTAAACGTAGTAAATTAGAATTAGAACTATATAATTTAAGCGTTTATCTTACTTTACTGTGCCCAATGTGTGACTTTTAATTAGTAGTTTTTACCTACTGATGATGACAACTTAGTTGTCGAAATACGTATTTAGGATACGACTAATAATTGTGGTAAGGGGTTATATACCTTTTTTAAATTAAAAAAGCCATATCAAAATTTTGAGTAACATCATTCCATAGGCGTCGAACTTGGGTTTTTTTAGTAATTGCACATTTCAAATTTCTACCATGCTCTCATGGTAGCTTTTAAGTGGCGATCTTCGCTCAAACAGTATATTCCGATGAAGCCCATAAAAAGGGGCTTCAAGGTTTGGGTCTTACCTTGTTCATTGTCGAGCTACATGTTGAATTTCAAAGCATATGAGGGAAAAGATCAAGTAGTTGAAGAAGGAACTTTAGAAGAGAGAACCGTATTAGAATTACTACGTCAGTACTACAGCCAGGGCTATTGTGTCTACATCAACACCTACTTTACTACTATTGAGATTTTATCAAAATTACTAGTCCAAAATATTTTTCGTGCGGAACACTTCGAGAAAATCGAAAAATTACCAAAAAAACTTAATGAAGAGAGAGACTACGAAATGAGTATCGGTGAATATGTTTATGCAACTAGCGGATATATTTCTGTCTGCAAATTAAGAGATCGTGGTAAAAAAAAGAGTGTTGTCGTTGCCAGTTCTTTTCATAAACCAGAAGTGACCACCCAAATTCATTGAACTAATAAAGAAGGTCAGGAGGAGATGGTAAACTGTCCAGAATCTATACGATATTGTTTTATTATTTGACAGATGCAGCTGTAACAAATAGTTTCATTTGCCATCAGGTGATGTTAAAAAAATCAAACAAAAAGCCAATGAATCATTTAATTTTCGCAGCGTACTGGCAGATGGATTACTGCAAAATTATTTTAGTCGCAAAATATCTGGGCCAAAACTTGCTATCACCAAAAGCAAAAGGAAACCAAAACGACCCATTAGCGTGGATAATACTCGTAGAAGTTTAAATGTTGGTGTACATTTACCAGTGAAGGAAACAATGCGAGGATGTGCACTATGTAGTAGGGGAGAATCTGATAATGGTGCATGACGGGTAATTGTACGCATGAAGTTTGCTCATTTCCTATTTAATATAGTTTCAAGAACTATATCATTCCAACGTCTATTGGCAAATGTGTGATTCGTCCCAAACATAGAAAGACTGGAGTTACTTTATCGAAGCTGGTAGAAGATTCAATATTCCAGAATCTTCTATTAGAAAAAGTAAGACATGTGTTGATAATGGGTGTGATATTGTTAATCCTGATATCTGAAGGCATTGCATATTTTCTCTCAGCCAAGAAAAAGAATTAAGTGAACATGTTCTTAAGTTAGGATGTCCGCTTTTAACAAAGTGCAAATTACTAACTTTTTTCAATAATTTGCATAATTATACATGAAATTCAAGTTTAAGGAAGACCGAATTTTCGACATTGATGAGAGTGGAATTCCACAGTGCAAAAGCCTTGCAAAAAAAACTTGGACTTAAGGGAGCGAAACAATTTGGTTGCAAAACATCCGGTGAAAGGGGAAAAACACAGTTCAACGCATCAGGAACCTGCTACGTTCCGCCAATGTTCATCTACCCAAGAATTAGAATGACAGACACTTTAACAAAGAATGCCTTCCTCACATCCATTTGTTCTTGTTCCAAAAGTTGCTGGAGTAATGTAGATCTTTTTTATGAATAGCTGGAGCATTTCAGGAATACCGTAAAATCATCAAAAAATGATCCAGTATTTTTGATCTTGGACAACCACTCCAGTTACATTTCCCTTCCTATATTTGACTACTGTAAAGAGCATGGGATTTCTTTTCTGACAATACCTCTCCACACATCACATAAAATTGAACTCTTGGATATGAGTTTCTTAGGCCCTCTTAAATCAGTTTTCAACAGGCAACGTGGCTATTACTTACTAAACACAGTCAAAATTTAAGGCATCTGGCATTTGGTCTTTTCAACCAGATAAATTTACGGATGATAACTTTTTACCCGCAACCTATTATTTACCTGTTGTAATCGATGGTGAACCGTTTCCATCTACATCATCCAGCGATAATCATACGCGAGTCTCCAATACAGGAAATACATATGCTACAGTGACAAGTACATCTAGCAGCGGTATTTTAGAAAATCTAAATCCGCTTCCAAAACCATCTCAAGTGAAAAAGAATCGTCGAAAAAAACAAAAATCAGCGATATTAACAAAAACACCTAACAGAGAAAAACTTGGAATAGAAATTGATAAAAGAAGAGAAAGGCAAAATCGTCTAAACAAGTACAAAACTGAGAAAAGAGGCAAAGAAAAAACCTCTAAATTAAAAAAAGTAGATTTTGAAAATAGCGAGATATTTCAGAAAGATGATGATGAGTTGGACGATTTTGAGTCAGATAAAAATGACTGTGTGTGATATGTTTCGATGGCAACAAAAAAGACAAGATATAGTGATCGGTTTGCCAAAGATGGGCCCTTGCCTTGTGTACTGGAGAGGGTAGTTCAGAAGGATATATTTATACATAGACTATATGTATTTTCCAATCATATATTTCATATATTTTTTTTATATATTCCTTGAATGTTTGTGTTCAATAAACTATATTTTCGAAGCTATTTCTTGTTTCTCGTTTGATGCGCATAGTTACCCGACATATGTATATATTAACACCATTGACCACAAAAAATTGCAAAAATAGCTACTAAAATCATTCTGCGCGTTAAAGGGTTAAACATATTGCATTATAAGGTGACGGTTAAAAAATTCTCAAAAATATTGTTTTCTTTGTCAGGCTGAGAATATTCTAAACCCTCCACATATATTAGAATTACGTTTTGAGAATATAATTACGTAACTACATATTACATTCAGTGGTTTAATCTGATTTATATAGTAGTTAACGTATTTTCAACATTTTTTTAGATTTTTCCATAGATGTTTAGAGAATATTAAATCGGTCATTTGTCAAATGTGATGATTTAGAAATTTAAATTCTACAAGCAGAAGACGACATTACGTTTTTTAAAGCATTTTTAGCATAGTGGAAGAGCTTCCGTGAATTTAATATTACGAAACCTTAAAATATAAATAGTGTGGATATGCGTACAGAAGATAGTGTCTACAAGCAATAATTCAACGGATTATACCAAATATAGTGACGTTTGCACAGGATAATCCGCAGAAAATAACCGTAATTCACATAATAAATAAACGGAATCGGTTATATCTCTAACACAGACCGAAAGTAAGTGGAACTATCACAGCTAGTTATTAGAGAAGAATAGTTGCTTAGATATAACGTTACAGACACACACAGACACACCTAAACACAGTGAGAAATGACTAAAAATCATCAATAACCATTTACGACGAGGATGAATGCCTCTATCTAGTAAATTTCCAGAAAGGAGGACATTCGAATATTCAATATGTAATTGCTATCGTTTCTCACAATGTGCCCCATACACTTGTAATAGGGTCACGGGGATTTATGAATATTTATCAATGTTGACGTTCTTCTTTTTCTCTTCTACACGCTCGAACTATTCCCGTTCTTGTTCTTTCGTGTAGATGAATTTTTTCCTTGCATATAATTTATGTATTATCATCCGCAATGGTTTAATCGTGTTATTTGACTATCTCTTCGGCTCCCCACGTCAAAATGAAATTTCGCAATATGCATATTTAGTTGCTTATTATCTGTATTATTCAATCACGACGTCGCGGTATAATTCCTATTTGCATAAATGAGATTGGGACAAACAAATTCTAATAATTACCATGTCGATATTATATGTTCTTATGTAAATTATCATCTTTGAGGCAAATGCGTACTTGTTTAACATTAAAATAGTTCTGCATAACAGATTTTAACTTAATTTATAATAATAATAACAACAAAAACTTTATTAACCAACAGAAACTCATATCAGGATAATAATCAACAGACTATACCCAGACTATACCCGTTTTCTATACAATATGTTAGTAATCTATTTATAACAAGTGTTCATTTGAAAAGTGAATCTAGTAGCATGTGATTTACTGAGAACATTTTGAAGTATGTCGTAAATTAGAATTTACTACTTAACCTACGAAGTCGTATATTTTGACAGTTTCATACATACAAATAAATAACAAATAATAGGTATTTATTGAAAACTATAACAAATGTTGAAAATGTCATTCAAGATATATGCACTTTAAAATCCTCCGTTCAAAATTTCTGATGATATTCTGCAACATTACTGGATTGTTATTAATTTCCATGCATTTCTGTTCGATTCTCTGTAGCATATCATTCAAATTCAATATAGGTGTCCGAAATATCTTATTTTTTAGATAAGGCCACAAAAAGAAGTCGCAAGGTGTTAAATCGCATGAACGTGCAGGCCAGGCAATTTAAGTATTTCGACTAATTATACGCTCATCAAAAAATTCTCTTAAATAATCCAAAGATTCTGCAGTACAGTGATAAGGTGCTCCGTCTTGTTGGAAATATGCATTTTGAAGTTCATCATCATGCAACTGATTGACAAATGGTTCTAAAATTTCCGTACGGTACCTTTGAGCAGTTAACGTTCCCTGAAAAAATATTGGTTCAATGATTCGCCTTTGGCTTATCGCTGCCCAAACACCAATTTTCTCTGGATGTAGCGATTCTTCATTAATTACATGTGGATTTTCACTACTCCAAATTCTTGTATTTTGTGAATTTAGGTATCCCGTTTTATAAAACAATGCTTCATCAGTAAAGATGACTCTTTGCGAAAGTTCTCCATTATTGTTCATATTAACAAACCAATTACAAAACTGTAGTCTACGTGGGTAATCAATTTCTAACAATTCTTGTACTGCTGTGACACGGTATGGATAATGTTGCATATTTTTTTTTAATAAGTTGTGAGTTGTACCAACAGAAAGGTTTATTTGTTGACTCAAATGTCGAACAGATGTTTGTGGTTTATTTTCCATTATTTCTTCAACACGATTGACAACTTGAGGTGTACGTTTCTTGACTGCTCCGCTGCCTGATTTTCTTAAGAGACTACCAGTTTCAGAAAAAAGTTTTAAAGTTCTATCCAAAGTATTCTTAAATTGTATTTAATCTATTACAAAATGTGGAAACTCAACTTGAAATTCTACCATGCAATCTTGAATTGAATAAACCCATAAACCAACATTTTTATTACCACTTCGAAAATAAGCCTGGACAAAAAAAAATTATGTTCTAAAGTGAAAGCCATTTTAAGCAATTTATTTAAACCAGAATCGACGCACGATTATTTTATGCACTATCTGGTATTTGTGATTGACATTATCAAATGTCATTTGGATTTACGTTTACGGAACAACAAACACATACTATAGTATATTAAAAAACAAGTTTCATAAGGCACATTTTTCATAAGGCCTTTTGCCGCACTCGCTCTTTAGAAAACTCGCCGCTATTGCGGCTCGTTTTTTAAACTGATCTCGTGCGGCAAAATGGTGCCTTATGATTAGAGCTGAGGATGTTTGCGGTATAACCATGGTTATATCATGTAACCATAGTAATTTACTATGGTTACATGATATAACCATGGTTATACCGCAAACATCCTCAGCTCTACTTATGATACTTGTTTTTTAATACCTATACTATTTTCTATTTTGCGTTCGAAATGAACTCATTATGAAACCCAAAACAGTATCGAAATGAGCTTCATTTCGATACGCTTTTTTTCATTTTTTAATGTTGGCGTTGTTCGAATACAGAAATAAATATCATTGCTGTCATTTGATTTTAAGAATTTATGTACATTTGACAGATATGATATATGTCCGTATTTTACACAAACAACGTATGTTGTATACAATTGACAACAACATATATATGTTTCTATGTCACTCATGTTTATATTTTTAAATGAAATATCAAGTAATGTTAACGAAAATTAACAAATAATATGTAATATAATATACTTCGCAGATAGCAAGATTTAAATTTGAAAATGTCAAGTATCAATGTGACCAACTGCATGCTTTATATAAAAATTAAACTCTGAACTTTCAAATTAAATAGTTCCAATTTAAGCAATTTATTAATGTAAAAAGCGCAAAATAGAAAAAATAGTATAAAAACTCGTTTCATAAGACCTTTTGCCGCACTCGCTCTTTAGAAAACTCGCCGCTATCGCGGTGCAACTGCAGAAAATATTTTTAATAAATTAGTAGAAGTTTTTACTAATGCTAATATTCCATTGGATAACATCATTGGTTATGCTGCAGGTGGATGTAATGTGATGTTTGGTGGCATAAGTTCTGTTGCAACTAAATTAAAAAATAAACTGAATGGAATTGTCACCAATAAATGTATTTGTCACAGTTTACATCTATGTGCCAGCGAAGCTTGTAAGAATTTAACCAGAGAATGTGAAGCATTGCCTAGAGATATATATAATTTTTTCAATACGAGTGCAAAGTGACAGGCTCAGTATGGCGAATTTCAAAAATTTTGTGATATTGAACCACACAAGCTTTTAAAGCCAGCACAAACAAGGTAATAATTTTTATTATTAATTTATTACTTAAACTTAAATATGTTTTTCAGATGGCTTTCATTAACGTGTGTAGTGAAACGCATTATTGAACAATGGAATGCTCTTTTATTATATTTCCAAAAGCATTATCAAGAACATAGGTTAATTCAATCTGAAAATATATTTCATTCTTTACAAAATCCACAAAACCGATAAATATTTGATTGCTGATTACAGTGATTACAGAACATTATGCTTTTGAAAGATGTAAATATTATTGCTTACTTTGTTCCATACATAATTATTGTACCATGAACTACGAATATATTATATAAAGTCGTTCAAATTGAAATAGCTTTTTTTTGCAAAAATCTTTCTTTATATCAAAATATATGGTTACTGACGAAAGTCTACATTCATTACTTGAAATCATCATGAAACCACAAAAAATTATTTTCAGAAAACATGAACAATGTAACATGTTTTTTTTTTGCCTTTGTCGAGATCTAGAAAAATGGTACGATGAGGCTGTTGTCGTTCTGGATATAATTATAGATATCTTGTACTCGCTACTGTTGAATTTCGGTTCGAAGAATAAAAAATACTTATCATATCTCGTTTCTCTTCGTTAGTGTATGACATTTTTGTATAATTATTATTTTATGATATATGATATATATCAACAACAATTTGACATTTGAAAGTCATTCATTTGACAGTTTCCTATTTGTTATTTTATGATTAGTAGGTTGGCACGTGTGTTACTTTGCACACGGTTCTGCGACGATTCTAATTGGCCCTCTTGAACTTTTCAGCACAGTTTTAGTTACAAGATAACTTTTCAACACAGTTTTGGGGATACAATGCAATTTGCAATTTTCAGTGCTAGTAAATCATGCGAATTTGTTCTTTTTACATTGTGGTCGTCGGAAAAATATATTTGCGTATTATTCTATCAAAATTTCAAAGTAACCTAGATTGACTTTTCAAATGAACACTTGTTACAAGTGTCCCGTATCGTTATGTTCAAATTTTAGGAGTGTAAAGTAGACTTTATTTCAAGTAACAAAAACGCAAAACTTGTATATCCATTTTTATTTGTTTCAAAGTTAGAGATCTATGAATGTGATTGTCAGATCATGAAAAAAAAATGTAATCTTAAAGTCAATACAAACTGGTTTTATTTAGTAAAGTTCAATTAATAATATTTTCGAAATATCAACCTCCTTGTTGAATGCAGGCTTGTGCCCGTAAGCCAACAGAAGAAGTACTTATCCGAATTTCATACTTGTTTTGTCGGATTTTCTCGGCAGCCAGGTGAATACGATCCAACAACTCTTCTCTTGTGTACGAAATTTGCGCATAGACTAAATTTTCAAAAAGATAGATCTGATGGACTAAATATGACAGGTGTTCTCGATTCTACACATACAAATTAACTAGAAACAGTTAAAAAATCGTAGGCCCGATATGTGTGTTGGGCTACGTAATTCTTCAATATTTATATTTGGTAAAGTAAAGTTTACAAATATCATTCGTATTATTAAATAATTTTGCAGACATTGTAAACAAGGGTAATTATCATGTTTATCAAGATCAGAGTTATCAAAAAGAAATGATTGAAAATTAATATTTAACAGTAAACATTAAAATAAATTTCTTCGTAGTTGTATCTAGTAATAACATAAATGCCGACTATTGTACCTAGATATTCTTATATGAAATAGAGTAAAGACAATATTATAAGACAAGTGACCGTAATCTATTTTTCAAAAATATTTAACATAAAAATACGCAAATTGTAAATGTAGTCTGTAATTCATTTAATAATATTCCCAAAATACATGTAAAATGTATATGTAGTCTAAGTATTAACATCGATAATTTAAAACATTTCAATTATAAAACTTCAAATAATAAAGAACAGGAAAAATAATTTAATTTTTAGATTCCTTTGATTTAATTGGTAGTTGAATCCGAATTAACAACTGCCATTGGTCGCATCGGTCAACGTGGACTAGACATCATGTGTTAAAATGCCAGAGTGGGAGTGGTTTAGTGACGAAACGGCAGACAACGTGACAACGGCCGCCAATAAACGTTTGCGTACGCGTGCACCTAGATCAGGTCAATGTCCTAGCATTAGAATACATACGCTAATTGATTTCATAAAAAGTAGGTCAGGAGATGTTTTTTAAGTGTTTTTGCGATTTTAAAATGAAATAAAAATGTGTTTTCTCTTAAAATACATTTCGAAGTATTTTCGCACACAAAATATTATCTTCTCTCATTTACTCACATTATAAAAATCCTTTTTGTGTAAAAAGAATACTTGAATGTGTATATCTTAACAGGTTTTTATGATGAAACAATTCCTGGTATTTTTATTTAAATTGTATTGGAAGCATTTAAATTTTTGTGCTCGTTTGATTGACGAAATATTCTTATTTAAGATGTAATTATTTTAAAGGAAATATAAATAATGAACCAAGCAAGTCTGGCATTAAATTGTTTTTATGATTAACACGTGGTTTTAAAATCAAATAAAAATCTTTTTTTCTTTTTAAAGGCAAAATGAATTAATTATTTTTAATTCCATATTTGAAATAATTTTCTCACATAGAATATTGTTTTCTCTTTTAACTCACATTATAAAAAGCTTTCTGTGTAAAAAAAATACTTGAATATGTATTATTACATTATTACATCTGATACAAATAGAATTTGAATTTTTTTATACTTCCTAATTGTTTGGAAAAATATTTTTATTTTAAACGTCCTAATTATTATAAATGAATATAAATAATACGTGTTAGAAAGTGTAGTATTAAATTCCTTAAAACAGATTTTAAATAATAAATTATTTCAATAATAATAAAGTATTTCAATGAATTGCGTAATTTTTGCAATGTTAGTGGTGGTTAAGCATCTGCTAACAAATCCAGGTTGATGAGGAGACAGCAGATGACGTAAATCTCCTGATGATATAATTTTTGTTAGATTCGCTGTGTGATCGTTGTATTAATCAGAATCTACCTAAAAAAATTGATTGCAGAATCTAAGATAGCAGAATTACAAGATTGTAGTATAATTGGTTCTTTTCTTAAATTCAATTTCTAATTTGTTGAGTACCAATTGCAAAACCACTTTTATCTTTTCCTGTAAGTTTTTTTTTAAATAGATTAAATAAAATTTGGTTTTTCTTAATTTTCTTTTTAACATATTTCCGATTCGTTCCGGCATCATTGGTCGCGGGTCAAAATGTCAAATAGAATTCCTGACCACAGAAAGTAATGCATACAAATTTTATTAAATCAAGCACGTCAGTATCATTCTCTCCCTTCGCATGACCGAGAAGAGGTTTCGCAGAGCGTGATCAGGTGGGTGTATCATAACCGTTGCAGACAGTCGACAAAGAGACAACCGTTGACAACCGTTCGCAGTTTACACGACACCGCTATTGGTCGGTGTTTATCTTTACTCAATAAATGGTATTTGTGTTGTGTCTTCTTAGCAAGAATAACTATTTGTTCTTCTAATCAACGGTTAGTGTCTGTATAGTACCAGTGCATTGTATACACGGGCGTATCCATTTGGGAGCATAGTTAACGTATATCCTGAATTGACGGCCAACAGTAAATTCCATCTTTATCTGGGTTTCTTCTGCCGTTTTTTTTCTTCTCTGTTTTATTTAAACTCGTCGACATGCATATTGGTTTAATCTTGCCTGTAAAATACTGTCAATTCAATTACAATGAAACATTATTTTCTTTTAAATAGTCACATCCGTATTTGTTGTCTTAAATTTTACGTTAGTCTGCAATACTGACTACGAGGGCTGATCAATAATTACTGAACCTAACGAAAGAGGGCAGCAGTAGAAGATCAAAAAATCCTGTCAAATAATTTGCGTTTATTTTGCTCGATATTTTACTAAAGAATGACGAAAGAGGACAGCACTAAAAGATAAAAAATCCTTTCAAGTTGATAATCCTTCAATATATATCTCCAATAATTTGCGTTCATTTCGCTCAATATTTTAGTAGAGAATGAAGTGTTTTTAACTTGTTTGTAAACATGGAAAATATGTAATACCGATCAGTGATTAAGTTCTTATTTTTAAAGAACCAGTTTACGAACACCAATATCCATTGATTGCAACTATAGAACGACGAACCGCTGAATTTAAAAGTGGTTGCACTAGTGAATTTAATGAGCAACGCAGTAGATACGTAAAAGATGTGTACCCTACAGATGTGATTAAAAAACTACATGATGTGGTGTTAGATGACTGTCGAATAAAAGTGCACGAAGTAGCTATCTCATATAGGTTAGTGGTTTCAATTTTGTGAATATAACAAATTTATATGCAAGATGGGGACCGCATTTGTTGACCGTGAATCACAAACTTGAACGAGAACACATTTCAGCCCTCAATTTAGCGAAGTTAGAACATCATCATGAAGGACTTTTGGTGCCGAATAATAACAATTGAAGTAACCTGGATAAACTATTACACACCCGAAATGAAACAATAAGCTGCAGATGATGCAAGTGCTCCACAGCCAATGATTCTGGACATTTGGGGAATTTTTCTAATGAATTATCTTCAAAAAGTTAAACCGATATTAGGTGAATAGACGATTTTTTGGGGGATTAATTATACAATACAATACAATGCAAAAGACTCTATTTAAAGCAGAAACGAGTGTGTTTTCTATAAGATAAAGCACATGTTCAGAATTCGACTGTTTAAAAGACAAAAACTCTTAAACCACGCTTCGGACTGATTTTTCAACCAGCTTATTCACGAGATTCGACTTGCCCAAACACTTTTCTTTTCCCTAGATGGCAAGAGATTAGGATCGAACGAGGAGACAGCAAAACTAATAAATATTTCAACTTTACTTTTTAGTAGGAATTAAAATACTTGAATATAGGTGGATTAAATGTAATGAGTAGAAACCGGACGCATCAGGCAGAAATTACGATGGGCCATATAAATAGTCTATGACATCGCTAAGTACAACACAAAATACTTTTATTTGTCAGTGACAGTGCTGCATATACAGTATGACTGAAGTTTCATTTTGTTTCTTTTGGGGATATATTCTAAAAAATATAATAAATAAAATAGTAAAAATTTTTTCTAATAAAAGTTGTCTAGAAACGCCAAAAAATTTTTTTTTTATTTTTTATTTTTTTTTTTTTTGGCGTTTCTATACAAGTTTTATTAGAAAAAATTTTTACTATTTTATTTGTTATATTTTTTAGAATATATCCCCCAAAAAAAACAAAATGAAACTTCAATCATAATGTATGTTAAAAACAGGCAGACTATTAAAGGAAACATATCCTAATATGCTGCATATTACTTGTGTAGCACATGCTCTCCACAGAATCTCTGAATATATCAGAGACACCTTTCCGGAAGTTGATAGACTTGTATCCGCTTTTAAAAAAGTTTTCAGGAAAGCACGATTGAGAGTAGCTCTTTACAGGGAAAAACTTCCATCTATATCACTGCATTCCTCTCCAGTAATAACTAGATAGGGATCATGGTTGGAAGCTACTAATTTTTATGCAAAAAATTTCGATAGTTTAGAAAATTTTGTTGCGTGTTTAAATGACGATGCTCGAAGTATTTCTGAGTGCAAGGAACTAACACAAATTCCACATTTAAAAAATCAGTTGTACTTTCTTCAGGAACACTTTGGAAATTTGCCAAAACTAATCACTTATTTTGAAAATCAAAATATCAAATTCAATGATGGATTAATGGCTATTAATAATTTGAAAAATATTTCAGGTGACTTCGGATGTGGCCTTCGGCAAAAGTTTGCCCCAGTTTTTAATAAAAATCCAGATTTAATAACAATTCTGTAATTGTGTATGGGGACAATGCCTCAAAATCTAACTGCTAAATACGCTGAAACAAAAGAATATTTCCAGTATACACCTATAACCAGTTGCGATGTAGAAAGGACGTTTCCTATCTACAAGGATGTATTTCATTCAAAGAGAACAAATTTGACAGAAGAGAACCTTGAGAAAGTATTGCTAGTTAATATTAATACTAATTTACTCAACTTGAACTAGAAAATGAACAAATAAAAATGTATTTCGTATTTTATAGACCACCACCCATTTGTTTACTAATTATATAAGTAAAAAAGAAACTCTTTATAAATACATAATAGTACGCCTATTGGCGATTAGTCATGGGCCTCTATTGTCCGATCCCTAGTAATGAATTACAAGGAAAATACGATCAAAAATAAAAATGTTTTTTCCAAAAACTTTGTGTTTCTTTGTCTAAATTCACTAATTAAGGAACCTCTCTCTTATACCGGGTGGGGCACATAAAGTGTTACAGAGCAATAGCACTCAAACGATTAATCATATCGAAAAATGTTTCAGACAAGAGTTTCAGTGTTCGGGAAGGCGGTCATACTGGGCCACCCAGTTTTTTGATCGGTGTAGGCGTAGAAGCTACGTCAATGTCAACTCCAATTTTTTAAATGGAACCATGTATTTTCTTTTCAATAACATTATTACAGATTTTAAGACGAATTCAGCGACCTACAATACAAGGTCATTCTAGTCCCGCAAAGTATGAAAATAGTCGAAAAATCGAAAAATATCGGAATAATCAGCATCAACTGTCAACGCATACGGCTGTCAGCTAGTCACGCATTACCTTCTATTGTGAGTACATCGGATCGCGAAAATGAACGATTATCAAGAATATTTTGATATGTTAATGGTGCTGGGGGAATGCCGCAAACATTACGGAAACGCTGAGCAGTTGTACGCGGCTCGTTATCCGGACAGACAACAAAAATCGCACATGGCATTTAAGCGATTAGCTGACCGTTTCTGTCGCTTCGGTACAATGAAACAAACACGAGCCAAACGTCGACCGATTGTTGATGAAAATGCGGCTGCTATCTTAGCTTTTACTGCACAAAATCCCCATGCGGGCACCAGGCAAATGGAAAGAGAGAGTGGAATTAGTCGGCGATCTGTATTAAGAATATTACATCAACACAAATTACATCCGTATTGTATGTCACTGCATCAGGATTTGTACGGCAATGATTTCCAAAATCGCGTCAATTTGTGTAACTGGATTCGTCGAAAAATGCACACGGATGTTTCATTTTTGAGTCATGTGCTTTTTTCTGACGAAGCTAACTTCACAAATACGGGAAATGTGAATAGACATAGCATACATTACTGGGCAAATGCGAATCCTCGATGGACGAGAACTGTACGATATCAACATCCGTGGTCCGTTAATTGTTGGGCCGGCATTGTCGGCGATCACGTCATAGGTCCACATTTTTTTGAAGGTCACTTAAGTGGGCAAGTTTACGCAAACTTTCTGCAAAACGTACTGCCCGAATTACTGGAAGACGTGCCCTTGCTAGTTCGCATAAGCATGTGGATGCAACACGACGGTGCACATCCCATTATGCTCTATGTGCAAGACAAGTGATGAATGAGATTTTTGGTGAAAAATGGATAGGACGAGGCGCTACTGTTGCTAGGCCACCTCGTTCGCCAGATCTAACACTAATGGATTACTTTTTCTGGGGTTTTGTCAAAGGACACGTAATGGCGGAAGCACCTACCACGCCTGACGACATGAGAGAAAGAATACGCCGAGCATGTATCGAAATTACATCACAAGTGTTGGCTAACGATAGACGGTCGTTTCGTCGGAGAATTAACCACTGCTTACAAGCGGAAGGTGGTCACTTCGAGCATCTTCTGTAGGTAGACCCAAACCAAAGTTAGTGCATCCTTTGATGCTGATTATTCCGATATTTTTCGATTTTTCGACTATTTTCATACTTTGCGTGACTAGAATGACCTTGTGTTGCAGGTCGCTGAATTCGCCTTAAAATCAGTAATAATGTTATTAAAAAGAAAATACATGGTTCCATTTAAAAAATTGAAGTTGACATTGACGTAGCTTCTACGCCTACACCGATCAAAAAACTGGGTGGTATGACCGCCTTCCCGAACACTGAAACTTTTGTCTGAAACATTTTTCGATATGATTAATCGTTTGAGTGCTATTGCTCTGTAACACTTTATGTGCCCCACCCTGTATAATAATATTTAAATTCTTTCTTTTATGTAAAACGATGTTCGCAGATTTGTTCAATTTATCTTTAGCATTTTGTTTTTCAACAAACACACCGAGACTCAGCAATTTCTAAGGATTTTTACAGGAAGTTTCATAAACATATTGAACAATTTGGGGTAACTAATTTAAGAGGTATGATAATTAATATGTTATTGTATTTCATTTAATGTTTTTTATTAGCTAGTTTGCACACTATTTCCTTATTTTATTGTATTGTTTTTCCTTAATATGATTTTGAATAAATACAGTATTATTGTTGTCATCTTTGATTTTTCTCACCTTTCCTCAATGTAGCGCTATGAAACATTTCACTCAACCCACATATCTATGGGCATAAACTGGGCTAACGCAACAAGTTGTATTATGTTTTTTTGACCATATTTTTATATTCAAGTTATTATCATTATTATAAGTTGTAATCATTATTATAAGTTGTAATCATTATTATACTCGCATCTTTTTTACACACTATTGGATTCAAAAAATAATTCCGTATTTGTTAAATTAAGATATTCTTTACTTAAGTGTTCTTTTGCATTAATCATTTCACGTGAATTTCTACAGTATTTGATGTAATAAATATGGTGATATTTTCTCTAATTAGTTTTACTAATAACTTTTCTATGGTGAACTTAAAGAAAAAGAATCAGATCAAAGTATAAACTTCTTGGACCTTACAATTTCTATACAAAATAATAAACATGTCTTTTCAATATATCACAAACCCTCACACACCGATGTTATCATTCACAATAGTTCCTGTCACCCGGTTAGTCATAAACTAGCATCATTCCATTGTATGATACACAGATTAATATCAGTACCTTTAAATAATGAAAACTTCTTTAAAGAATTAAATATCATTAAACAAATAGCCCAAAATAATGGATATAACCCAAACATAGTAGATACAATTTTAAGAAAAAAGAAATATAGGAAAGCAATAGAAAATGTGTACCCAATAATAAAAGATAAACCAAGCAATTATAAATTAGTAACATACATAGGACCGATATGTGAAAAAATAGGAACAATTTTACGAAAAACAGATATAAATGTAGCTTATAAAACTAATAATTCTTTAGGGAAATTCATAAAAAATAATAAATCCAAGACAAGCAAAAGTAATAAATCCGGAGTATACAAACTAACATGTAAAGAGTGCCCTAAAACATACATAGGCCAAACTGGTAGGAGCTTTGAGAAAAGAATACAGGAACATTTTAAAAGTTTTATTAACAAAAAGACAGATTCCAATTATGCACTTCATTTGTTGGAAAATAATCATAGTTTCAATAAAGATTTCGAAATTTTACAGTCACAACAAAAAGGATTAAAGTTAAATTTACTGGAATCCTTAGAAATAAATAAACTTAAATATGCAGATATATTGTTAAATGACCAATTAGACCTTAATAATTCCCCACTTTTAAACTGGTTTCATCAAATATTAAGATAACAATAACTTTAGACGATATATCGGTAAGAGACGATTCTAATGTAGACAAGTGCAACCCATTGAAATAGTTTAGGAAAAAGCCATACATTTGTGAAGAGCGGGTTCAGTAGTAATATAAGATCTGAAGAAGCTACATCGTAGCGAAACATGTCGTCAATTTATTAATATATATACTAAAGTGTAATATATACTGGAAATTAGTATAAGTGTTTTACTTAAATCCCATTTACATATTATGGATTTCCAGCAAGTATCGGCCGATTCAATTAAATAAAAATAAATAAATAATTATTTGTAAAAATCTAAATTACACCTATGAAAAGTTGGCCGGCTCATTATACAGCAAATTAATTGATACTAAATTATTTAAATTGTAAACCTCTATTAATAATGAATAGCCAACTCATTAAAATCTGATCATTACCTCTTCTAGCAAAAGGTTAAACGGTTAATCACCCAGTGCCAATAATTCCTATCTGTCATATAAATATTTTAAAGTGAACAGTTAGTTATTTCTATTGTGTTCTATATGTATGTACGTGTACAGGTATCTGATTGACGGAAAATATTACACTCTTCGTTTTCTCGTATGTACTTATATATGTAAATACGTAAATACACATCTCATGTTACAGTTAACTATATTTATGTACTTTTACTAATTTCACCGAAGTCCAAACTACTGTTTAAATGAGTAAGAACGAATCAAGAACAATAACAATGAAGTATTGAAATATATGGTCTGAAATAATATGGAAAACAGTGTTTTGTGTGTCTTATAACTGTGACACTTTACAGTTAGGTAATATTTATTGGTCTTGTCATATATAGAAAGGCAAACGAAATAATACAGTTATAATAATATCAATACATATTTTTTAATATTTAATAAATAATATTTTATTGGTGAACTGTATACATAGTGATCATATGGATAAGGATTAATAGAAAACAGATAAATATAAAATATGTCATTTCAATTATGATTTGTTGAATGGTATGCTATGAATATCGGATTTCATAGAAGAAAAGAGATTATTTTGGTCAGTGAAACAAAAAATAACAGACAAAAAATTAATAAATTTAGGGCCGGTATTATATAACAGCAACTAAATTGATTCAACTAATAAACTGAAATCTGGTATTATAAAAAATGCATTCAAGTAAAATGAGTATTTGCAGAATAACTCTGAGTAGGCTATGTATTTAGCAGTTTAGCGTTTCGATAAACGATGGAGCCACTGAATAAAATGAAAGAATTGAAAAAAATCCTAATTCTTTACGATTTATTTTTGTTTATATTTGTAAAATACAAACCGACAAATCGGGCATTATCAAAATTCAATATCAATGGAAATTATTTGTTCCTTTTTTCTTTACATAGTTGTTACTTCAAACTAGTTTGACACACATCCCATTAAATAACAACTATGAAAAGAAAAAAGGAACAAGAGTGATTTGATTGAAAGGAACAATTGTTTCTATGTACAAACTTGACAAAGACCAAAAATTAATAAAAGTCGAAGCGTCGTTTTTTTTCATAAATAAATTTGTTTTATTTCATTAAAGGTCGCTGAAACCAAAAAAATAATAACTTTGTATTTTATATATATATACGGTGTCCCAGCTGACGCGGTTATAAATGACAGAATCTGTCAATTATATTTTTTATATCCTTGACAAAGGCATCATTGCCGAAACATGTAGGGTTGTTTTAAATATATATACTTTGAAGTAATAGACCAGACCTTTAATCGCCGACTTATTAAGTTTACCTTATCATACCAAGGTCACGAAAATATTATATATATATATACAGGGTGATTTTTTCCGATGTTTAGCATGGGGATCTCGGAAACAAGCAGATATAGAGTCGATAAAATGGGGAAAGAATTGCAGTTTTACGAGCTCAATTTAATGAGTTTTTGATTTTTGAAAAAAATTCATGGCTATCTAGATATATCGCAAAATTTTTTTTTTTGTTATATTTTTCGGCGCCTATATCTCTGTTATTATTGACAGTTCGAAAATTAAAAGAAAGAAACAACCATAATTTGTTTATTTATAAAAATAACTATGTCAAGTGGTACATTGTTTGAATCGTCGAAAGAATACCTTTTTTAAAAAGTCATCGACGACTATGGTTTCCATTAGAAAAAACACAAATTTGTGCCATAACTCAAAAATTATAGCTTAAATGAAAAATTCGGTTATACAGTCTAATCAAGCACATAATTACTTATAACTTTCTTCTTTACCCATTTTTTTAAAAGTCAATAATAACAGAGATATAGATGCCGGACAAAATAACAAAAAAATTTTTTTTGCAATATATCTAGTTAGCCATGAATTTTTGTCAACAAACAAAAAGTTCATTAAATTGAGCTCGTAAAGCTGCAATTCTTTCCCCATTTAATCGTATCTCTATCTCCGCTAGTTTCCAAGACCACCATTCTAAACATAGGAAAAAACCCAACCTGTATTTAATAATCTCACTACCAAAGAACGCACATCTACGTTCACGAATTCTTACAATGATCTCATGAAATACATTAAAATTAAATTAATTTGATTGTTTTATATTTTCTGATCTGATTTTGTGTCTTGTGTAATTTTTTTTATTCACAAAGAGAACGTATTTTTTACAGCTCACGTGTTGCAGTATGTATGCATAGATTCACAGTGCGAGAAATTGAAAAAAATTAAATTTCTTCGATTACAGCGCCATCTATCATGAATTGAGAAAATGTTTCAGATCAATCCTACGTACTTTTTCCAGTAAAATTCGAATCTGTAATAAAATATATGGGTTCCTATTTAAGATTTCAAAATTAACCCCGCCTCACCTACATACATGGAGGGAGAGAAAAGGACTAATTCATTTCGTCCAATTAATTATTAAATTTTAAATCTGAACATTTTTCCGTGAACTGCTTATTTTTCGAGATATTTGAAAGTTTCAAGTTAAAAAATGCACCCAGTATTTAACGATAAAAAATGTTTGAAATTAGAATATATCCTCAACATATTCGTACATCTATTCAATCCATGATAGTTGCCGCATCCGTACTGTAAAACGGAAATAATTTAGAATTTTATGGCGGAGCCTACATTCATTTTATCGTAGTTCTTGAGGAGCACTTTCGAATATACATGTTACATTATAACACTTTAATATGCCGACGTTGACAGAATGACCACCTATGCAACCTATTAATTTAGCTTTTAAAAATGACATCTAATAACAGCTCGACGTCAACAATTTATATTTTCATTTAATATGTTTTAAATTGTTATTGTAACTGATGCGTCTATCGCAATGCATCGAGATTCACAAAAGTATTTATTACAATCTAACTTAACTTAATAATCAATTTGAAGAGCGCGAGCCGTGTAATTAAAAGATGCTTCGAACACACCTCACCCGTTCTTTCCACGCTTTTTCCCTTTTACGCTCTTTCTATATACATAGTGAAGCGAACGGTGTGTCGCTATAATTAAAAGGAAACCGAGGCGCTTCGATACTAGTGTTACCATACGTTTTTATGAAGAGACGAAGTACTTATCTTATAAATAGATATTTCTTTTTTTGTAAGTAAATGAGTTTATAAATAGATAATTTCATGTTGGCCTTGCTATTAGCATGATAATTAGTAATCTTATATGCCTACGTTTTCTTTCTTCTTTTAGATGCTTAATAATAACTCGTATTATCGAGAGGAAGTTTTACACAATTTACGTTGGAGAATCGGGAAAATTACTTAGCATACTCTAACAAAGTTGGTTGGGGACGTAAATATATGTATAATAAACATCGGTATATTATTGAAATATACACGTACTGAATACAGAGTAAAATATTTAATCGGTGATTTTATGCGGTGATGGGCTTATATTAAAATTACAAAGGGAGGAATAAGTCATACAGACATAGTAAGTTTCATATTATCGTCTGAGTGGAGATTCTGTTCACAACATTATGTGAATGAAAAGATTCTGATATAAATTATATAGCAAATCGATTAAAGGAATTTAATAATTTTAAGAATATTCCCAGTTTTTAAGAAGGGTGGCGCTTCTGATGTCTGGGAATATTCTTTTATTTCAGCGTAGTTAGCAGTTATATTTTGAGGCATCGTCCCCATACACAATTGCCGCAATATACAAAAAGGTTGTGTTTATGTATGACAATATGTTATGCATGTTTCCTTTAATAGTCTGCCTGTTTTTAACATATACGCAGCACTATCACTGACAAATAAAAGTATTTTTTCTTTGTACGTGGCGTCCGAATGAAGCATTTTTTGCATATTCTCCTTAATGGTTTCAGCAACTGTTTCCGCATCAACTCTATTTATAACACTTGTTGCTATTACATATGAGTTATAGGGAATAGTTGGATGTAGTACACCAGCTACAACATTTACGACACAGCGTCCTAATAGTTTCGTCAGCACTTTTCCATATGCACTGACTTGAAAGATGGCTTCTAATGCGTTCTACTGCTTTCGCGAAGCACTTAGAAACATAATATTTGCGTAAGGTGGATTCATCAGGAACATTTTGACCGGTATATTTTTGGAGAAATGTTTTGAAGGTGGGATTGTTTAGTTTATTTAATGGAATATTTGCCGCCATTAAAGCTTCACAGAGTTCTTCTTCAAAATTGTCAGATTTCAACAGGTCTAATTTCTGTGTATGTGTTTGCGATGCTAAGTGACGTTTTACGTGCGATTTGTTGAATTTTTTTAACGATATTTTACAAACTTTGCAATTAATTTTGGAATCACTACCAATGGACATACAATCAGTACTAGCCTTAATCCAACTCGCCATTGTCTCACGATTCCATTCTTGGCATTATTCCATTTCATATCTGAAAAAGTAACTTAAACAGTGTTCTAAATCTAAAGAAATGAAAATTAAAAATGTATGCGTAAGTTATTGAAACTTAACGAAATTCACCGGACACTTACGTCAAAATAATTGGGAGAAATAGATTCGATGAAATGATATTAAACATGATCTTTTACAAAAATTACGAAGTGTGTAATTAATAGTTAAAAGAATGAAAAAATAAACTAACTCACCGTGCTTTATTTATCTTACGAAATATAAATTAATAAATAAAATAAATTTTAAAAACTCCTAACGCTTCTATTTACGCCCATGCAGAAAGGAATTTAATTGTAATATTGAAATAATTGCGTCACAATTCAACGACGAAAAACATATGTACGGTTAACCGAATTCAATAACTGCGTGTTGTATAGCAAACGCCAATTAAGTTGGCGCGAGGAGGGGTAAGTTCGCGCAGGATTAAAAGTAGTGGGGAGATTTGTATTTGGTTTTACATCAAATGTCAGATAATTCTAACCTCTGAGCGTGTATCAGTTTATGATCTCCTAGCAAGGACATTATGTTCCGTCAAACGTCAATGACAAATGTATTCTGACAATTACTTGGGTAGTGGGGGTGGACGTTTTTAAAAACGGCTTCTGCGCACCCCCTCCTCGCGCCAAATTAATTGGCGATTGCTATACTTAGCGATGTTATAGATTATTTATGTGGTCCATCGTAATTTCGGTCTGATGCGTCCGCTTTCTAATAATAACACAGGAAACTACATCAGAGTTGAAAAATGGTGGACAAATTGACGTGATCTACATGGATTTTGCACGTGAATTTAACACTATCGATCAACTTATCCTTTTGCATAAGTTGAGCTCATTTGGAACTAGTCTTGGCCTTGTGACATTGTTGTACAGTTATTTTAAGCTAAGACCGAATTTTATATACTACAACGGATTCATATCGGATGCTTACTTAGCCACATCTGGCGTGCCCCGAGGATAAAATCTTGGGCCTCTTACATTTAACGTGTTCGTCAATGACTTGCTTACTTCTATTCCTTGTTCAGTGCTAGCCAAAGTACTAATTACCAAAGTAACGGGGAAAAAATGGTACTTTCATTAAAAAACTTAATAACGAACATATTTCATTTATACTACTGGTAGGGATGGATTTTACTCATGTAGTGGGGTATGTGGAGGGCGGGGATGACATTCGTTGTTCGCATCTCGATGCGTGCAATATTGTGTCTGAGCAAACTCCCACGAAAAACTAAAATAAATTTCGTACATTTCATTTAGAATACAGAACATTATTAAAAACAACAAGGATAAAATAGACAAACAATCAAACTCTGTCTATATAAGTTAACATGTGAAGATTGTAATAAGCTATACCGCTAAGAAATAAGTAATTAATAAGGTATACATAGGATAAACGGGGACGACGTTCAAAATTAGGGTTAAAGAACACGAGAGAGTCGCAAAGAAAAGAAAGGAGATTCAATTTTCGCAAATCATTGTTTAGAAATTAATCATAGATTTAATATAGATTTAAAAATTTTACATATTCAAGAAAAAGCAAAAAAACTTAACTTGTTAGAAAATTTAGAAATTAATAGAAATAATAATTTTGGATTAGCTACAACTGACCAATTAAATTTAAACAACTCCCCTTTACTAAATTTAAGATTGTAAAAATGTTCCCACCACCATTTTTTCTCAATAATTTGTACTGAAATATTTAAACTTGTATTTTAAATATTCAGTTTTTCATCCACCTGATGAAGCCACTGTATGGCAAACAATATTGTAGTGGATTTACAATAAAATTTTTCAAACTAGAAGTTTAGCACATTTCTTATCAAAATATTTTTGATATTTGCTTTTAGGTCTTAGATATCAACTTAATATAAATTATAAATATATTCGATACACAGAGTTAAAGAACTTGTTAAATCATTCTTTCAATAAATATTACATGGTACCGTCATACATGTGGTTTGTCTAATGAAACAAGGAAACCTAAGGTGTTACAAATTTTTTCTTGACAATTTTCGTATTTAGATAAGTTCATTCTACTTAGAATATGCTATTCAGCTTCATGTCACAAAAAGAAAATTTATCGGCCAAGTGTTATTAATAGAGAACGGACACGCTTACCACATGACGCAAAGCCCAGTGCAGTACTGGCGAAAGGCTGTATTTCTAAAATATTTAATTTTATTTATATAATTGGAAAACGAACGGGTGGTGATCTATAAAATTACGAAATACATATTTATTTGTTGAAAAGTTGTATTTATAAAGTTTTTAATTTTATTTATATATTTGGAAAACATACGGGTGGTGATCTATCTATCTAAAATTACGAAATATATATTTATTAATTAATTTTATTTATATAATTGGAAAACAAACGGGTGGTGATCTATAAAATTACGAAATACATATGTATTTGTTGAAAAGTTGTATTTTTAAAGTTTTTAATTTTATTTCTATAATTGGAACATTTTTATTTGTTCATTTTGTCGTTCAAGTTGAGTAAAGGAGTATTAATATTGACTAGCAATAGTTTCTCAAGGTTTTCTTCTGTCAATTTTGTTCTCTTTGAATTAAGTACATCCTTATAAATAGAAAACGTCCTTTCTACATCGCAACTGGTTATAGGTGCATACTGGAAATATTCCTTTATTTCTTCATATTTAGCCGTTAGATTTTGTGGAATTGTCTCCATACATAATTGCTGCAATGTAATTAAATCTGGATTTCTATTAAGAATTGCTTCAAACTTTTGCCGAAGGCCACATCCGAAGTCACTTGGAATACTTTTCAAATTATTAACAGCCACATCTAATGTGGTTAATCCGTCATTTAATTTGAGATTTCGATTTTCAAAATAAGTGATTAGTTTTGGCAATTTTCCAAAGTACAACTGATTTTTTAAATTTGGGATTTGTGTGAGCTCCTTGCACTCACCAATACTTCTAGCATCCTCCTTTAGCAGTGTTACGAAATGTTTTAGACTATCGAAATTCTCAGCATAATAACTAGTAGCTTCCAACCATGATCCCCATTTAGTTATTACTGGAGAGGAATGCAGTGATAAAGATGGAAGTTTTTCTCTGTAAAGAGCTACTCTCAATTGTGCTTTCCTGAAAACTTTTTTAAAAGCGGATACAAGTCTATCAACTTCCGGAAAAGTGTCTCTGATATATTCACAGATTCTGTGGAGAGCATGTGCTACACAAGTAATATGCAGCATATTAGGATATGTTTTCTTCAATAGTCTGCCTGTTTTTAGCATATACGCAGCACTATCACTGAAAAATAAAAGTATTTTTTCTTTGTACGTGGCGTCCGAATGAAGCATTTTTTGCATATTCTCCTTAATGGTTTCAGCAACTGTTTCCGCATCAACTCTATTTATAACACTTGTTGCTATTACATATGAGTTATAGGGAATAGTTGGATGTAGTACACCAGCTACAACATTTACCACACAGCGTCCTAACATATCCACCGTTTCGTCGGCGCTTATCCATATGTATTGATTTAAAAGATGGCTTCTAATGCGTTCTACTGTTCTCGTATAGCTCCTAGAAACATAATATTTGCGCAAAGTTGATTCATCAGGAACATTTCGACCAGTATATTTTTGAAGAAATATTTTGAAAGTGGGATTGCTAAGTTTATTTAATGGAATATTAGCCGCCATAAAAGTTTCACAGAGTTCTTCGTTAAAATTGTCAGATTCCAACGGGTTCAATTTTTTTTCGTGCTTTAACGATCCCACGTGACGTTTTACGGTTGATTTATTGCAATTTTTCAATAACGTTTCACACACTTCATAATAAATTTCGGAATCACTGGCAATGTACATACAATCAGTATGGCCCTCAATCCAACTCGCCATTGTTTCACGATGCCATTCTCGACGCTCTTCCATTTTCTGAAAAAGTAAGAATATTCTAGATCCAAATAAACGAAATTAAATAACGAAATTTTATGCACACACACAATAATTGGAAGATGTTGCTTAAATGAAAAGAAAAGGAATGTACGTGCTATTTCTCTTACGAAATACAATAAACTTATTTATTTTATCTACGTACACGACACCACTGAAAACACTATATTCTCCGAATACGATAGCTGGGTTGTCCATTGTTATCGCTGCGAGACCAGGTGGCCGAGTAAGTCAAACAAATACTTCATTGAATTACGCCGGGATGTACTGAGCGACGTTATTCACAATTCCAATTGCCGATTGCGTTTTATGGAAATTGCATCCGTTCTCTGGTTATTAGCAACAAAATTGATTCGCGTCACTCATTTCCATTCAAGTTTATCTGTTGTTATTCCTAGAATATCTCCTAGATATCAAAACAACTTGCAAATTTAGATATTAGTTCATAGATTATGTTTATGATCTTTTTTTTGTCTTAAAATTGAATTATGCACTAATATCTAATTTTTATTTTATTTTTTAGTATTAGTTCTTACAGGAAATAAATAAATAACTAACAATAATATATTATTATAAATAAAATACGTGTTGTTAAAAAAAATTGGATTTAATTCGTTTCCTAAAAATTTAAATTAATGGGTTTTGGCAAAAAGTCGTAACTCTTTTCCTATCTTTTTTTTCGAAAAATATTTTAAAAACACATTTTTTCGCTTTTTCCATTAATATTATTCACGCAAAAATGCATATTCAAAGCGGGTGTCCCCAGAGGACGCGCGTATAAAGATTTGTGCTTATGTGTTCATTAAAATATTGAAATAACTCAGGCGAACGTGTGTGCCTTCTGTACTGTCAGATCAAAGTAATCCCTGTGAGTAGAACTAATTTTTTTTACTAATTTAAATATTCCGACATTTGCGGAAACATATTCGTTTGAGTTAGAAGCGCACATGTTCGCATTGCAATGGCAGAAGCTGAAAATCCAACTTTATGCCTGAAAGATAACGTAGTAGATGATTCATTTTCTGCTTTGTAGCTGAGACAGAAGCGTTTTATTTGTGTTACCGATTTTATAATTTGCGACTTCAGGATAAATATCAAATTAAAAACTAGTCAAATAAGAAATCGCAATTCGTGCCCAGATATATACGAGGCGAACACAGAAAATCTAGAATGGCCATGTTTCTAAATAAAATGAAATTTGTTTTTATTTGACAGTTATTTTTTAATGTTTTGCGAGTTGATTGCAGTGAAGTTTATTCGATTTCCTCTACAATTTGTTAAGTATCAACATTTAAATATGGATCGAGATCTCTGGGGTTTGACAAGTTTTAACCCTTTTGCCTTGACGTTACGATCCGTGTCCATTACATGGTTTCCGATACTCGATTTTTCTGGTCTATTAAACTTAATGCGTGTTCTTTAAAATTGTTTATTATTGAGAGCTTCGTTTGAAATAGATATTTCAAATTTCAATCGCCGCAATTAATTTCGTATATAACTGATTTTAAACTCAAATTAACTTTATCTTTGGTATTACCTAGGAGACTTTTGATTGCGTCTTCGGACCGAAAAGCAACTTGGAGACCTTGAAACAGCTCTTTTAATGTTTTTCGTAGTTGTATGGCATGGTAAACATATTGCTATGGATTTTTCCCCGCAGCATTTTGAAAATTTTAATTATTTTTGATTGAACTGTTATTTTGGTTGCTAGTGTATAAATTGTGAATTTATTATTTTGAATTGCGCAGTGGGCGCACGCCGTTTGTTCGGCTGGGCAAATTTTACCTTGAAACTATATTTTTTTATGATAGAGAGCCTGTGAGCTATCTGTAGACAGACACTAATTGTTATTAGAGTTGAGAAGACGTGAATTATAAGATAATTTTTATCTTAGTTTAAGGAGCTTCGTGATTTTTGTTAATTAGTTTTGGTGTTTTATTTCATACCGATTTATTTACGAGTGTGCAGAACTCGTAGTTGTTTTAATTTTTGTACGTTCTTCTAACTCTTGTGTCTCGTATAAAAAAATACATTTTATTTACGTAAGTAAAAGAAATCATTCTTATTATCTTTATTATTATTTTCGTGTATGTATTGATTTGTATTTTACCATTGTGGTAATTTTGATATATATTTTGTCTTAGATATATTTATAAATGACAAAGAACGTATATTAAAATTTCAATATAAAAAATTTTCTATAACTTTAAATTTTGCACGTTGGGATTCAAGGGCAGAGTTTTTTTTGACATGTGACTACGCATGTGTTAGAGATTTGCTTCGGTCTGTCAGTTCTGTTTGTTTATTTTTTTGGAGTTGTTTATTAGGGGTGAAATTTAAAAAACATCTTTGCAATTTATTAGATTTAATTTAGTTCGGGTGTAATCAGAGGACGTTTGGATTTGTTTTGCGGTCATTTTCAACAAATTATTTTACCTCTAAGTGTAAGTTTGTATTACACAATTCTTTATACTTTATACAGAATTTTTTTTTATTTTTTATTTTTTATATATTAAAGATTCATTTGAGCAAAGATGTGTATATCTTTTTAATTACCTTTCTACTTGTGTGCTTAACAGTAACTTCAGTAAAACTAACAATATTGACAAATAAATTTTGTGTGGCGCCTGATTGTGGTACTAATTCAATTATTTTTCCACGTTTTCCATTGGAAACCTGGAGAGGAAAGCAGTCCCATTTAAAGAAAGTAACCGACTGAGTATCTAAGCTGGACAGAGGTGGTGTGAATAGTGGTACATCCAACTACTAACTCACTATTCATAGCAATATGTAGGTACTTTTTCTCGTGGTTACGTTGAGATATCAAACTTGTGGATTCACGGATCGTCTTTTTTAAATTCATTTTTTAATATTTATTAATTATTTTTATGCCAAAGCCATCATACCTCGCGATATTTCTAATAATGTCTAGTTCTATTTTGTATCTCTCTTTCGTTAACGGAAAATTTAGTTCAAAGAAAATAGAAAACAGAAAATTTCATTGTCTCAAGAATTAGATAAATATCACGTTCAAGTTTATAATTGTAAAGAACTTGGAATTTTCGTATTTTATTACAAGCAAGATTATCTATATATTTATTGCGGTATCTTTGTTATACAGGTATCTTATTGCCATATGTTTATAGATTAGTTGCTAATCAAATCAGGCGTAGGATTTTTGCGGTTTGACCCGTAATGTATGTTCCGTCATTTGGATTACTTTTAATTTTATTGCCGTTCAGTCTCTTGCGGTCTCTTTGAAAACGCCGAATGAACCTTAAGCATTTTCCTTGTACAAAAAGTAGTTCTGCATTCACAACGAACAAACATCTCTTACATACACATTGTTTTTGTATACAGGTTACCGCTGAATAACGCCCAAGCTATGCGAATCTGAAGAATACATAAAAATGTCTAACTAAAAATTTACAAAAATCTTTGTAATTCATCAAAAATGTCCATATTTTTAGGACCAAAATGTAGTTAAAAATCGGTCAATATCTTTGTTTATTCAATATTTACCGAAATACAGCTGTAATTAAAGTTCATTAACCTGCAAAAGAAATCAATAAAATTCCGTACGAAACTTTTAACATAAATTTATATTTATAGATAGCGAATCTTGTTGTTTGCTTACCAAAACATGAACATACTCGGCCGCAGATATTACGTTGTTTTTTTTCGTGGATATGTCGAATATCCACGTCGAATATGTCGACAAACCTACGTCGCATTAATTAGAAGGTAATTAAAATTAAATATTTTGGATATTAAACTTCTTTTAATAGTAAAGTTATTATCTGTATAATAAAACAAAAATCATCATAAAACAAAAAGCTGTATCTAGCGCGTCCATGGGATAGATACCTGGTTTTTAATTATTTGTACAGAATTATTTATTTTTCATTAAATTCGTGTGTGATACTGACAAATACCGATATAACAATATAATTAGTCGGTAAAGAGAATTAGTGATGAATTAGAGGTGAAAGCCCGTATTGCCGCCCGTATATTTAACTGGGACAGAGCCGGACTCGAATAAAGAATCATTTTAATGTTAATACGTAAACATTTGACCGGGATTTTTTGTATGAAAGCATTACTAACACATCTTTCACCCACTTTTTTCTTTTGATCTATTCACAACTAGCATTTACGACTGCCACAAGTTCATTTATATAAATAAAATAACCCAAAAGGGTAAGCAATGTTTTTAATATAATATATTTAAAAAAATTATAGTCCCCGCGGCTTTACAACGCGTGATTCATCAAGAATTGAAAAACCTAACGGACAAAAATCTACCTGTAGAGAAGGAAGGAGATTTGCAGGTAATGGAGGGGCATCAAAATTAATAGCTTATATTTTCTCGCATTGGTACTTGCTTAAAAAGTCGTCATTATAGGAAATATTCGTGAGAGATATAAAGGTAAAATTGAATTTAAAAATGAATGAATATCACTTGTAACAAGTGTTCATTTGAAGAATCAATCTAGTAGCATGTGATTTACTGAGAACATTTTGAAGTATGTCGTAAATTAAAATTTACTACTTAACCTACGAAGTCGTATATTTTGACAGTTTCATACATACAAATAAATATCAAGTAATAGGTATTTATTGAAAACTATAACAAATGTTGAAAATGTCGTCCTTCAAGATCAATGCCCTTTAAAATTGTCCGTTCAAAATTTCTGATGATATTCTGCAACATTACTGGATTGTTATTAATTTCCATGCATTTCTGTTCGATTCTCTGTAGCATATCATTCAAATTCAATATAGGTTTTCGAAATATATTATTTTTTAGCTAAGGCCACAAAAAGAAGTCGCAAGTGTTAAATTGCATGAACGTGCTGGCCAGGCAATTTCAGTATTTCGACTAATTATACGCTCATCAAAAAATTCTCTTATATATATAATAATCCAAAGATTCTGCAGTACAGTGATAAGGTGCTCCGTCTTGTTGGAAATATGCATTTTGAAGTTCATCATCATGCAACTGATTGACAAATGGTTGTAAAATTTCCTTACGGTACCTTTGAACATTTAACGTTCCCTGAAAAAATATTGGTCCAATGATTCGCCTTTATCTTATCGCTGCCCAAACACCAATTTTCTCTGGATGTAGCGATTCTTCATTAATTACATGTGGATTTTCACTACTCCAAATTCTTGTATTTTGTGAATTTAGGTATCCCGTTTTATAAAACCATGCTTCATCAGTAAAGATGACTCTTTGCGAAAGTTCTCCATTATGGTTCATATTTACAAACCAATTACAAAACTGTAGTCTACGTGGGTAATCAATTTCTAACAATTATTGTACTGGTGTGACACGGTATGGATAAAGTTGCATATCTTTTTTTAATAACTTGTGAGTTGTACCAACAGAAAGGTTTATTTGTTGACTCAAATGTCGAACAAATGTTTGTGGTTCATTTTCCATTATTTCTTCAATACGATTGACAACTTGAGGTGTACGTTTCTTAACTGCTCCGCTGCCTAATTTTCTTAAGAGACTACCAGTTTCAGAAAAAAGTTTTAAAGTTCTATCCAAAGTATTCTTAAATTGTATATAATCCATTACAAAATGTGGAAACTCAACTTGAAATTCTACCATGCAATCTTGAACTTAATAAACCCATAAACCATCAATTTTATTACCACTTCGAAAATAAGCCTGGACTTAAAAAAATGTATGGTCTAAAGTGAAAGCCATTTTAAAACTGAGAAGCAATTTATTTAAACCAGAATCGACGCACGAATATTTTATGCACTAACTGATATTTGTGATTGACATTATCAAATGTCATTTGGATTTACGTTTACGGAACAACAAACACATACTAATACATTTGCGTCTTATTCTATCAAAATTTCAAAGTAACCTAGATTGACTTTTCAAATGAACACACGTTATAATTCGTTAAAAATATTCAGAACAGTATTCATATTATTATAATTTACTTATTTCTATGGAATTTTCTTACTAAAATAAAAAAAAAATGCTAATATAATAACGCAGTCCATAGTAAATTATAATCAGCCATTCAGAATAAATCGCGAATAATACAGCAATATAACAACACAATAAGCATCAATCTGTACTGCCGATCTAATGCAAGCTCATATGTGTTTAATACGGCTGGCGCGCGCAAATAAGTGCCAATGGTGGTGAACGAATGAGTTCAAAGTGAGACAGACGAACGAGCAAGGCCGGACAAAGGGTTGATGAAGGCCGAAGGAGTAATGAACCTGTGCATGTTTCAGTGTCTTGTTGTAAATCTGTATTTGATAGGTGTGTGTACAGAAATAGGCAATGCCAATATCTTATTAAATGTCGAGTTCTCCATTGAATAATCGCGATTTATTTAATTCTTTTATGATAATTCGTGAAGTTATTCTGTAATAGAAATTAAATCTAATAAAGATATTTGGTCAGTCTCTAATTTTTTAATTAATCCACTTAAAAAACTATAATGGCCTTTAATATACGTCAGCTGATCTAGAATCTCGCGTTTTTCGAATAAACTTTTGAATTTTATAATTGTTTCGGCTGAACCAGAAAAATCTAATACAATGTTTTTTATATAATTATAGTTTTTCGCGTGGAATTTGGCTGCGTTTAACCACGTTCCTCATCGGGTAATTACCGGTTCGGGAGGTAGAGGAACATTCGGCAATTTTTCTTTATTAACTTGGACTCGTAAAAGTGTGCTTTCTTAAATATTTTTTTTACGTTCGAAACTAGTGAATGGCTCAAAAATATGCGATTTTATGTTGAAAATGTAAAAAATATACATTCACTTTATGCACACAAACTAAAAATACGAACTATAGCTTAATTTTATTCAAAATATGTAAGTTTTTATACCGTTAATCGCATTATTTCAGTGTAGAATGAATATATTGTGATGACTCATCCAACAATACGTATAATACCTCTCGCGCTTTCTCGGCAGATCTAGAAACGGAAAGACCGAGGCTAAGAAAAATCGAGAGGCTCGGCGACCCATATACAGTCCTTCCATAAAGTATGAACACAAGCCCGTAGTAACGTTATTGTGCATTATTTGACAAAATGCAAAGATATGTCGATATGTCGAATGTTTTTTATTAGCTATATTTAGATACAACCATTTTGTTTTTTCCGTAGACCTTGAATAAGTTATCACGTCATTGATAATTTTTTTAAATGTTCACCCCATTTTTTTAATGGATTTTGAAAGCTTTTACAATTCTTATTCGATGATGTAAAAATTTTGGTATGTTACATTAGAAAATTTTTGAGTAAATTGTTTCTAATTCTAAGTTTTATTTTTAACATTTTCAGTATCAAATTTATAACAAATGCTCAAAATGTTTTCCTTCATTTTGTTGACAAAATCCAAAGCGATGATAAATTCCATTTCGCACATTCTGTAATATTTCGGGATTGATTAGTCTAGTTTTGTAGATGATGCGTTGTCGTAAAACGTCCAAATTTTCCGGTTGTGTCGCATAGATTTTTGATTTTAAATAACCCCACAAGAAGAAGTCCAATGGGGTTAAATCTGGCGATCTAGCTAGCCATTCAATTGCCCCTCTTCTTCCAATCCATCTGTTAGGAAATGTATTACTAAGGTATTGCCTTACTGGTAGCGTATAGTGCGGAGGAGCACCATCCTGTTGATACCAAATTCTACGATCTGGCAAATGTGGATCCTCATTATTTGGAAAAAGAACCGCTAAAACGGGTATCAATTCATTCCTCAAAAAAATTCAAGTATGTTTCCCCAGTCCAGTTTACATAAAAGAAAAACGGTCAAACAATGCGATCGCCGATAATCCTTGCCCATATATTTAAGTTTTGCGGGTATTGGGTATGTGTCTTTTGCATCCAATGAGAATTATCAGTCGACCAAAATCGGCAATTTTGTCTATTCACAGTGCCATTCAATGTGAAAGTAGCTTCGACAGAAAGCAAAATGTTGAAGAGAAATAGACGGTCATTATCACAAATTTGCATCAACCGTTCACAATATTCCAAATGCCGATCAAAATTATCCTCAGATAACTCTTGAACTAAATTCATTTTATAGGGATTTTACTCTGATTTATGCAAAAGTTTTCCGACTCCACCCCTTGCTACGTCAAATTCTCGACTAAGTTGCCGTGTGCTTGTGTGAGGACGTTCTTGAACTGTTAACAAAATGTCAACTTGAGTGTCTAGGGCCGTTGATAGACGTCCACTTTTTGGTTTATCTCGAACGAACCCTTCTTCCAAAAATTTTTGTGGATTTTACTTACAGTTGAAAAACCGATAGGGTCCAGTTCAGAATGCGTTTCATTAAACAACTCCGCTACTTCCCTAACATTTCGAAGTCTATCTCCAAACCCAATCATCATGAGCACCTGAATGCGTTCCCGTTCAGATAAATGCATCTCAGAGAATGAATAATTAAAACACTTTACACCAACAATTAGGATTAAATAAAAATGTTGTGATTCGGATTATTTACAATCTGCCAAAAAAATTACCTTGTCACTTTGGGAATGACAAAAAGTTAAAAATGATTACTCAAAAATTTTCCAGTGTAACATTTTTAGATCATCGAATAAAGAATTGTAAAGGCTTTCAAAATCCGCAAAATAAAATGGGTTGACGTTTAAAAAAATTATCAATTACGTCATAACTTATTCAAGGTCGACGGAAAAAACAAAATGGTAGCATCTAAATATAGCTAATAAAAAACATTAATCGACATATCTTTGCATTTCGTTAAATAATGCACAATAACGTTATTACGGGCTTGTGTCCATACTTTATGGACGCACTCTATATAAGCCGTCGAAGAAGGGATTTGGAGGCATTCGAACCAAGTTATCCCGAGCGAACTTAGATAAATATAAATACATACAAAAATGTGCTTATTGTTAGTAACTAGTTTTTATATTGTCATTCGTTTTTATTATTAATATAGTGTGTGTCTAAAGTTACCGTTAGTTTTATTTAAGAACCCGAAAAGACAAACTTTACAATATCCACAATATAGGGGTAATATTCCTAACGTTTTTTACATAAAATCTGAACTGTAGAAATAGCATTAATGATGTTACGTATAAATGAAAATCCTTGAAACAAAATAAAATATAATAATGTAATGATTATTATTTTCTTCTAATTTAATCAGGTTTTGTCAAACAATGATGAGTAATAATGTAAACAAATTAGCAATAATATAACTATATATATATATATATATATAAATATATATATATATATAAATATATATATATATATATATATATATAAATAGCCAGGAAAGTATTATTATTGGTATTGTTATTGGATTGAGTAAATTACACAATCGCGTTACTAAGAAAACAATTCATATTATATACCTGCATATGTATATAAATTATTATTCCATCATTTAAAATGGTACAGCTTGATAGGATAAGTGTAGTTTTTATTAATTAGAAAATAACAAAGGCGAACTGAAAATAACAAGGTTTATTATTGGAAATACAATTTTAACAAACTATATATAATAATAGACATGTTCCCATTTGAATTACTGGCAATTGTGTTAATATTAATGTAAATCCAATGTACTTTTCTCAGAATTGACAGTGGAAGATATGAAATGCAATTATTGTAATTTTGCAATTTTCACATTTCTTTTTGTTATTTTTAAATTGCTAAAATCGATTTTTGTGGGGTTGTTGCTGCGTTCTAATTAAATGAAGGTAACCAGGACATATTTTTATGCAAATTAAAAACTAAAGCGACATAGCTACTTTATTGCTTGATTAAATATATTTTTATAATATAAACAAACAACGTAATACAGCCATTTTTCTTTTTTTGTACAGGTAAACTTATCTATTTAAATTTATATTATTTTGTATTTCATATTCATACAGAAAATCATCTTTTATAAGACGATGAGATAAAATTCTTACAACGAAATCATTTCAACGCACAAAATATTTACCAAAACCTGTCCTAATACCATATTTAGGTCTTTTGACTTTTTTTTTTGTGCTACTTGATGTTAATACGAATATTGATAATGTCAAATATGTAAATAGAACAATTCTACTATAGCACAAATATAGATATGTTTGCCTGCATAGACAAAATGTACTTCAAATCGAACAGCCTCTATTTCTTATTTCGGCTTTTATAATGAATATTTTCAAATGTATGTTATTTTGCGAGTAAATGTGAACGTAAATATTGCTATCTACAAATTACAACGCAAATTACACGAAATTTTTGGGTTCAAGTCCCAACACGGACGAACATTTTTCAAATAATATTTCGTATAATTTGCGTTGTAAGTTGTAGACGGCAATGTTTACGTTCACATTTACTTCGCAAAATAACATACTAATTTGAAAATATTTAATATAAAAAGCCGAGAATTCCAAGAATTTATCAAATGATATATTAGATGAACGGCTAAGAAAGTATCTATATAGTATATAATAAGTGTATAGATAATTTCTTAGCCGTTCATTAAATATAACATTTGATAAATTATTGGAGTTTTTCGGCTTTTTTTATAGGAAATATTTACAAATATTAAATATTAAATTAGAATGTATGTAATTGCAGAGTAAGTGGGGATGTAAACATTGCTGTCTACAAATTACAAAGCAAATCATACGAAATCTTTTATTTGAAAAAACGTAGACCATATTTTTCAAATAAAAAATTTCGTATGATTTGCTTTGTAATTTGTAGACAGCAATGTTTACATCCCCACTTACTCTGCAATTACATACATTCTAATTTAATATTTAATATTTGTAAATATTTCATATAAAAAAAGCTGAAAAACTCCAATCATTTATCAAATGTTATATATATATATATATATATATATATATATATATATATATATATAATAACTTCGTGACCTTGGTATGTTATGGTAAACCTAATCAGTAGGCGATTAAAGGTCTGTATATTACTTCAAAATATATGTATTTAAAAAACTCTACATGTTTCGGCTATATACGCCTTTTTCAAGAGAATACAAAATATGAATGACAGGATATAAATGTCAAGTAATTAAGTTGCTATGGTTTAAATTATTCAAAGATACATTCTAGTAATAATAATAAATCATGCCTTAGTATTCCAAAAAATAGATAACAAGGTCTGAAAATATGTGTTGTTCGCTGCTAGCAATTTGTGTCTCCTTCTGGGTATGAACTTGTGTGTTGGTTGCTGCTGGCAGCTTGCGTCTCTCTATGGGTGTGTGGTTTTGTGTGAGAGCGTAAGTGTAGGGTTTTGTATGTCGGTGCGTTCGTGCGTGTGTTTAGTGATCGGTCGCATGAATTTAGAGAGGTCGGATAACCAGCCGTTGCGTAGGGCCGCCAACCCTTTCCCGACAACTTCTTTACAATTCCGTGCAGTACTTCGACGGTCTGACCCCCGCCCCAACGAGGCAAGGCGCAGACAGGCGAAGCGCACCCTGTACGGGGTTGCTCATCGCAACTAAGGGAACACTCTTAGTGGCTACCTCGGTCGACGATGGTCACACTTATGCCATCTTAACGTTTTCCGCCGAAGCGGGGGCATAGCACACACGTCGAACGTGTGTGTGCAAAGCAAATCATACGAAATCTTTTATTTGAAAAAACGTAGACCATATTTTTCAAATAAAAAATTTCGTATGATTTGCTTTGTAATTTGTAGACAGCAATGTTTACATCCCCACTTACTCTGCAATTACATACATTCTAATTTAATATTTTATATTTGTAAATATTTCATATAAAAAAAGCTGAAAAACTCAATGCAATGGTGTGCGCAATGCACACACCACTAGGACCGGTCCTGGGCGACAACCTGGCTAGGCTGCCGTTAACAGCACACACACGTTCGACGTGTGTGCTATGCCCCCGCTTCGGCGGAAAACGTTAAGATGGCATAAGTGTGACCATCGTCGACCGAGGTAGCCACTAAGAGTGTTCCCTTAGTTGCGATGAGCAACCCCGTACAGGGTGCGCTTCGCCTGTCTGCGCCTTGCCTCGTTGGGGCGGGGGTCAGACCGTCGAAGTACTGCACGGAATTGTAAAGAAGTTGTCGGGAAAGGGTTGGCGGCCCTACGCAACGGCTGGTTATCCGACCTCTCTAAATTCATGCGACCGATCACTAAACACACGCACGAACGCACCGACATACAAAACCATACACTTACGCTCTCACACAAAACCACACACCCATAGAGAGACGCAAGCTGCCAGCAGCAACCAACACACAAGTTCATACCCAGAAGGAGACACAAATTGCTAGCAGCGAACAACACATATTTTCACACCTTGTTATCTATTTTTTGGAATACTAAGGCATGATTTATTATTATTACTAGAATGTATCTTTGAATAATTTAAACCATAGCAACTTAATTACTTGACATTTATATCCTGTCATTCATATTTTGTATTCTCTTGAAAAAGGCGTATATAGCCGAAACATGTAGAGTTTTTTAAATACATATATTTTGAAGTAATATACAGACCTTTAATCGCCTACTGATTAGGTTTACAATATATATATATATATATATATATATATATATATATATATATATATTGTGTTGGTTCCCAAGGTCAGGAACTAGAAGAAATAAACATAAATTACTTAGAAATAAGCTGTTAAATAAATAAAAGGAACCGGACCATGCACATGCAATGTAAATTATTAGATAAGTTAATACTGCATTTTTTATTAGAAAATTTCTTTATAATAATTATTATTATATTTATGTATTTCAAAATCCATTAATTGCCGCGAAACTCACTCATTATATACTACAACCATATGATTAATAATCATTTAAAAACATAATTTAAGATATTCATAATTAATAATGTAATTTTTCCTACTATAAAACATAATTTCGGATATAAAAACTTGTTTATATAAATAATCCGTACAGAAGACGAGATTAATAAAAACATCCCAACAGAGAAAGGAAAATGCCTGGAAGAAAAAAATTAACGACGATATAGAAAGCACGCTCAAAAATTCTCCGAAAACTAATATTAAAATTTAAATGATATATTCAACATTGACTCACCTGAAAACGCTATAGTTATTTGTAGAAAGTGTTTTTTTAACGATCATCAAATAAAAACCTGCAATATCGAAGATTTATCAGAAGAAAAACCGAAAACATTCCTGATCCATCCCTATTCGATACGAATCCCAGAGTACCATTGAACATCACATACCATACCACAGGAAGATAATTAAATACGTAATGAAAATTCATATTTTATATGCAAAAATACGAACTTAACCCACTTTACAAATTACGCAATTTAATTTATATTTAGGTTTTATTTGAAAGAATAAATTATAAGATTAAATAAGGTAGCCTTTGGAATTTCAATCTGTCAAACATTTCATTTATTGTTCATTAATAATACAAAAATGTCATACACTAACGAAGAGAAACGAGATATGATAAGTATTTTTTATTCTTCGAAACGAAATTCAACAGTAGCGAGTACAAGATAACAAAACCATTAATAAAAATACATAGAAAAGTAAACAATAAACAATTACAGTAAATGTTCAATTATCTGGCCATCTTCGGTAATGCATAATTGGGCACGCCTTCTGGCATTTTGTACTGCCCTTTGTATAGTTCTTCTAGGAACTGCATCGAAGGCATTCTGAAGTCTGTCTCGTAATTCTTCAATGTTTTGTGGCGCATCTACTTTATAAATATTATTTTTAACATATCCCCATAAAAAAAAATCTAGCGGACTTAAATCAGGTGATCTCGCAGGCCATTCAACAACTCCCCTATTTCCAATCCAACGGTTTGCAAACTCTTGATTTAAGAAATTTCTAACAACAGCTGCATTGTGTGCTGGTGCGCGATCTTGTTGCCACCATAAATATTGTAATTGATTTAATGGGATATTGTAGTCAAGATAGTCAGATTCGTATGTACGTAAAATGTTTAAATATCTTTCTCCATTTAAATGTTCTTCATACATAACTGGTCCTAAGAGACGATTTGCCAAAATACCCATCCAAACGTTTATTCCAAAACGATGTTGTGGTCTTCTAGCCCTGTTTTGTCGGGGATTTTGTACTGCCCAATAGTGCTCCGTATTTCTGTTGAACATTCCAGAATTTGTAAATTTTGTTTCATCTGACCAGATGATTTTGCTTAAAAAATTTTCGTCATTTTCTATCCTTCCCATTAACCAATTACAATATTTTAGCCTTCTCAAATTATCTCCAGGCAGTAAAGAGTGACTAACATGGATCCTGTATGGTTTAAACCTACTTTTATGTAAAGTTCTCCAAACTCTGGACTGGCACAAATTTAATTCTGACGCTACTTCGCGTGTAGAAATTGATGAATTATTATTTATCTATAAAAATACAAGATTTACATGAAATTAGAAAACACGCTTTTAATTTACCATTTGTAAAATATCTTGTCGATTTTCATTTAAAATCCTGTTGTCTTGACCATTACGCGGCTTAGTAAACGACCCATTCTCGACCAAATTTCTGTCGAGATCTAGAAAAATGGTACGATGAGGCTGTTGTAGTTCTGGATATAATTGTAGATATCTTGTACTCGCTACTGTTGAATTTCGTTTCGAAGAATAACAAATACTTATCATATCTCGTTTCTCTTCGTTAGTGTATGACATTTTTGTATTATTAATGAACAATAAATGAAATGTTTTACAGATTGAAATTCCATGGCTACCTTATTTAATCTTATAATTTATTCTTTCAAATAAAACCTAATATCAAAAACTTTAGTCAGCATGTTGTACATGGTTGAAATCAGAAAAAAAAACTGTTTCTGAAGATGTCTAAATCCAATATAGCGCCTATAAGAAATTAGATAGTTGATGATGGCCATAAAGAAACGAAACGTCGTATAAAAATTTAGAGTACACCACTGGATAGAGGGTTAGAAATGGCCACCAGGATGTGTTTTTATATTTTCTCTACAAGGCAAATGTCGGTGCTACAGGTAAAAGAAGAGAATGGGGTTTTCGCGTTTTTTTTTTTTAATAACGAAGGCCATTTGTCACAGGTCTATTTTCTTTACGGATTTATAACAAACACAAAATTTAACAACTTTGCCAAATTTAAACTTATACTCTATCTCCAATAATAAGCGAGATCCCCATGGTGAGGGCCGAAAATGAATCAGCCTGTATACCGTCTGTAAACGTGGTAAACTAACGACACAGTTGCGCAAGATGCGTCCCCGTCAACTTTACTTCGTACTTATGTATTTATTAAATGTATAGTGTAGCATTTAATTGGATAAGCAATAAGGATAGGTCAGAAGTAGGTCTGGTATCTGGTATCTATCGTATCCGCCATCGACGTATTTAATCAGACTGGGCACACATACACACCTGGCGCTTGGTATGGCTCCTCCCTTCTCTTTTGTCTAGTGTACTGTTGGGGTATCATTCACGCCTCCACCGTTAACGCACTACGTTTATAGACAGTTTTCTATAAATTCTAAGTTCTTCTCAGTTTCTTTTCTTGACCTTTGTATATTATAGGAAATTTTATTATTCGTCAATTTAAGGTCTGTTTTATTTCAGTATGTGTATATTTAAAATAATTTAATTCTTACATGTTTCGGAAATTACTGCTCTTTTCAAAAAGTTTTAACTGTACTCAATTTTAATATGTCTGTGTACGCCACTTTCATTTTTTAACTCCTAGTGATCGAGAATAAATGAGTTCAATTATGTCTGTATCATTCTTGCCAGGACGAAAACTAATAAGATGTGATCCGGTTAGTTATTGCTTCTGTAACGATACGACCTCCTTCCCGAAGAATATGATATAATTAGTAACATTAACCCTGAGAGACTGTATGATTACATTACTGTCACTTCTTTGGCGTGATATTTATCTTTGATGAGGATTCTAGTCAGAGAGTAGTCACAATCTAATTTTAGTTTTGTGCTTTGTTTTTTCTTCATATGTTTCCTTTTTATGTACGAGTATGACCGATCCCAAATAGGTATTTGAAACATTTTATCCCGATTTTGTCAATCGTTTTTTTATAAATTGTTTCCTCCACTCCACAATTATTCCTAAATTTGGAATTAATTTTTTTAGCACACATGCTTTGTAACACTTTAGATTCACTGTTCTTTGTTGGCGAACGCAACACACCGATGCCATCTTGAATACATGATTTTATTTATTATTTTTTATTTCAATCTCCCTCATATTTGATTTCGGAACAAACACGCTCTATTAAAATAAATCTCACTTTTTTTCTTTGGTATTTCTCATTAATACGCGCGTAAATCAGCATTTTTCCCGTTTAATTCACAGTTCGTATAAAGAAAAAATGCGCTATAAATAACCAGACCAAGTCTAAGCTCGCCACCACATACTTAACCAGCGATTAAAATAATTAAAAATTTCCAAGCACACTTTAAAAACAAACCAAAGTTATTTCAGTTTTTTGCGTGCATCTGATCTCGCATGCCTTTGGACATAGAAGAGCTGTTCATCTGGGCCGCGTGTAAGAAGCGGGTTTTTTTAACCGAAGGCCGGAACAAATTAACACGCGACGTCTTTCGTACTCTACCATTATCTATCGGTTTTGTCTCCTCATGAGGAACAAATAATCGAAGCATTAGCATAGGCGATAGGTTCGTGTTCGCTCCGTCGATGCATCTGAAATTTTTTTCCGTCGCGTTACGCAAATAGGAGCCTATTAGGTACGGGATATTTACGGGAGAGAAACAGAGAAAATCAGAGAGAGAGCTTGGTTCTTTTTTGACTAATCGACTAATTTAATGGATGGAAGGAGTGAAGATAACGATTTTAAACACTTATTATGAGTTTCTTTCTCAAATACCAGGTGACATTACAGCTTTTCTAATAATTTGCGGTAATATTAGATAGAATAGTTTCTAATTAAATATTTAATGGACCGTAAATAATTAAATGGGATCAATATCCTTTTTTTGTTTTCAATGACAGAGAGCTTAAAACGTTTGATGTAACTATATAGTCGATGTAATGCGAACAAATTATACCGTAAATAAACTCAGTATTTTTAACTGCTTTTAATGTTGCTAAGTATAACCTATTGACAAGATTATGTATACAGCGTGGCCCAGGAGAAATCTGCAATATTTTGGGACATTAAATTAAGGACTATTTCAAGTCAAAAATGCTGATAAACAATATTTTTATTTTCAACCGTTTCAAAGATTCAGAAAAATTGAGTTATGTGGTAAATACATTATACATGTATATATATATATATATACATATATATATATATATATATATATATATATATATATATATATATATATACTGTCACTTATAATTCTTTGATAAAGGTAACATTTATCGAAACATGTAAGAGATTATTTTGAATATATACATCTTAAAGTAAAATAGGCCTTAAATCGCCGAATATCTAAATCTACTATATTATACAAAGGTCAAGAAATAATTAAAATTAAAAGCGGGCAAGCGGTCTGTCAAGTTTATTGTCCGTTGTACGTCACTTTTATATTTTTTTGAAGTCTACATTTTTATCTCCGAAAGAAGCAACAATGTTGTAGCGAAATATAGAGATAATTAATAAATGAGTTTTTAATTTAATATAAATAATATAATTAATCTCATATATATATATATTTAGTGTTTGTAAGAATTTTATTTTTCTTATTTATTATTAATATTAATTATTAATATTTAAAATAATAGACTTTTTATTGGTTTAGCGACATTTTATTGAATTTTGATGTTTTATTCTACGACGTTTCGACTTTTATTATTATTCAGTCTTTTTCAAGTACCTAGAAACAAGAATTAATACAATGAAAACATGAGAACTGTGTTTGCTTTTGTGAGACTGAATTAACAATTAAATTAACAAAAGCAAACACAGTTCTCATGTTTTCATTGTATTAATTCTTGTTTCTAGGTACTTGAAAAAGACTAATAATAAGAATAATAATAAAAGTCGAAACGTCGTAGAATAAAACATCAAAATTCAATAAAAGGTCGCTAAACCAATAAAAAGTCTATTATTTTTAATATATATATATTTAGTGTTTATAAGAATTAAAATTTATTTCTTATTTATTTTATTGGCCGTGTGCATAATATTAAAATAATAAGCTTTTTTTTTGGTTTAGGGACCTTTATTGAAATTCAATTTATTTATCTAACGAGTTCTAAATTTATACTTGAAAAAGACTTAATTATACACAAAAAAGTCGAAACGTCGTTAGATAAATAAATTGAATTTCAATAAAGGTCGCTAAACCAAAAAAAGCTTATTATTTAAATATATTTATATATTAAAATAATAGACTTTTTATTGGTTTAGCGACCTTTAATGAATTCCAATTTTTTGTATCCTTTAATTTCCTTACTTTAATTTCATTATTTTATTTTTAAATTTATTTCATTAATACAAATGTAAATATATTTCCTACCTTTCTTTGTATTAATTTTTTAGTTCTAATTACTTGAAAAAGACTTAATAAAAAAGTCGAAACGTCGTATTAAAAAATTGGAATTCAGTAAAGGTCGCTAAACCAAGAAAAAGTCTATTATTTTAATAATTTACTAAATAAAACACTTGGTATATTTAATAAATTATTAATCATGTTTCACCAAGAGCCAACCGTGAATTCTATACATTATACTATTATTTTAATATTATGACACGGCCAATAAAACAAGAAATAAATTTTAATTCTTATTAACACTAAATATATATATATATATATATATATATATATAAATGGGATTAATTATATACAGCAAATCACTATATATAATTATGATCACACAATTGATTTCGATCTAAATTGCGCTTCCTCATTTCAGCCCTACTTTCGTCATTCCACAAGCGCTGTGGACGTCCTTTCTTATTCCTTCCCGGGGGTGTCCATCCGAATATCCGCTTGGGCCATCTACTGTCTGGCATTCGAAGAAGGTGTCCAAACCATTTCACACCTCTTTATTCAATTGTACGATTGTTTCTGTAGCTGAAGTTCGATTTCGCATTTCTTTATTGTGGATTCGTTCTAACCTCGATACTCCGGCACTTATCCTTAAATAGTCCATCTCGATAGATAATATTTTTCGTTTATCTTCTTTTTTCAATGGTCATATTTCACTTCCATAACAAAATTCGTTTCTGTTCTTATTACTAATCTGTTTACCTCACCAAATAGAGTTAAGAAATCTAATATAATCTTTCGATCACTTTGAGCGCGATGTTGTAACTCGGTTCTACCTATCCCATACTTGTCCACTCATGCCCCAAGTACTTAAATTCAGTTACTTGTTTTACTTCTGTTTAGTCATCTATTAAAAGCTGAAATTGTGCTTCCGAGTTCAATACTAAGTACTCTGTTTCTTCAAGGCTGACGTCTAGACCCAATTTTTTTTATATTCAAGGTACAGTTGTTTTAGCATAAACTCCATGTCATATGCATCTTGGGCTAGGACTACATGATCGTCGGCGAAATTGAGCGAGAACAAATGGTCGTTACTAATAGGAATTTCCATTCCTTGACAATTTCGTTTCCAATTTCTTAATGCAACCTCTATGTAAATATTGAACAGCAATAACTTGAACAGCAAGACGTTTTGTTTACTAGGAATGGTGGAGATAAAAAGTTTCCTTGTTTAACAAACGTAATATTATTTGTGTATAGTTCTTGGATCAGTAACACGAAGTATTCATTCAATCCGATGGTTTTTAACGTCATCCAGACTTTATCTCTGGGGACGTTGTATACGCCTTCTTCAAGTCTATACAGGTCAGGTGGATTTCATCGTTCTTTCTGGTTTTTATTTTCTGCGAGTTGTTGTATTATGAACAAGTTGTCAATACATAAACGTCTTGGGGTGAATCCACTCTGATCTTGTGATATTCTGACCCCAATTTAATATCTAATTCTGTTGTGTAAAATTTTTCCCAATAGTCGGCTCCACACATTCCTAATGTAGATACCTCTATAATTATTTGGATTCCTTCTAATTCCCTTTTTGTAAAGAGAGAACAAGTAGCTTGTTTTACACTCTTTGATCACTCTCCGATCCAAGCACAAATTAAACAATTTACTTATTCTTTCAAATATATTTCTTCCGCCAGCCTTTATTAATTCCACTACAATACCTACAAGGCCAACAGCTCTACCATTTTTCATTTTACTGATACTCTCTTCAATTTCTTTTAATGGTGTTGGCTTAGTTAAATTTCCATTGTTGATATTTCCAGTGTTCATATCTATGGGCCTTGTTTCAGTAAGTAATGATTCATAATAATTTTCCAAACTGTGATAAATAGTAGTTCGGTAATTTGGTCATAAGGATATGGAAAAATACATGTAACTATCTTAAATATGTAACAAACATATGCAAAATTTGTTATAAAAAACTAAATCTTGAAGTAAAATTCCAAAACTTCTAATCGATTTTGTAGCCAATTAAAAATAGCAAACTTTATAGCGGAAATTCGATTGTAAAATTTCCTTTACTATAATCAGATCTTCGGTTTTATAGAACTTTGTCTTGAGAAAGCTATTTTTGTTACGTACGCCACGACCTTCTACTAGTGCAACATGATTAATACTTTGAATAAAGAGAAGAGATACTGTCGATAATGGAAAAATCTTCATTATTGAATTTAGTGCGGAGAAATTAAGGACGTTGCTGCATAGCAAAAGAGGATTATCTATCCCGGAGAGCCCGTCCGTACGTTCCGAGCACAACGCCGCTCCGGAATTAATAACTAGCCTTGTATCCTTTAATTTCCTTACTTTAATTTCATTATTTTATTTTTAAATTTATTTCATTAATACAAATGTAAATATATTTCCTACCTTTCTTTGTATTAATTTTTTAGTTCTAATTACTTGAAAAAGACTTAATAAAAAAGTCGAAACGTCGTATTAAAAAATTGGAATTCAGTAAAGGTCGCTAAACCAAGAAAAAGTCTATTATTTTAATAATTTACTAAATAAAACACTTGGTATATTTAATAAATTATTAATCATGTTTCACCAAGAGCCAACCGTGAATTCTATACATTATACTATTATTTTAATATTATGACACGGCCAATAAAACAAGAAATAAATTTTAATTCTTATTAACACTAAATATATATATATATATATATATATATATATATATATAAATGGGATTAATTATATACAGCAAATCACTATATATAATTATGATCACACAATTGATTTCGATCTAAATTGCGCTTCCTCATTTCAGCCCTACTTTCGTCATTCCACAAGCGCTGTGGACGTCCTTTCTTATTCCTTCCCGGGGGTGTCCATCCGAATATCCGCTTGGGCCATCTACTGTCTGGCATTCGAAGAAGGTGTCCAAACCATTTCACACCTCTTTATTCAATTGTACGATTGTTTCTGTAGCTGAAGTTCGATTTCGCATTTCTTTATTGTGGATTCGTTCTAACCTCGATACTCCGGCACTTATCCTTAAATAGTCCATCTCGATAGATAATATTTTTCGTTTATCTTCTTTTTTCAATGGTCATATTTCACTTCCATAACAAAATTCGTTTCTGTTCTTATTACTAATCTGTTTACCTCACCAAATAGAGTTAAGAAATCTAATATAATCTTTCGATCACTTTGAGCGCGATGTTGTAACTCGGTTCTACCTATCCCATACTTGTCCACTCATGCCCCAAGTACTTAAATTCAGTTACTTGTTTTACTTCTGTTTAGTCATCTATTAAAAGCTGAAATTGTGCTTCCGAGTTCAATACTAAGTACTCTGTTTCTTCATTTTACTGATACTCTCTTCAATTTCTTTTAATGGTGTTGGCTTAGTTAAATTTCCATTGTTGATATTTCCAGTGTTCATATCTATGGGCCTTGTTTCAGTAAGTAATGATTCATAATAATTTTCCAAACTGTGATAAATAGTAGTTCGGTAATTTGGTCATAAGGATATGGAAAAATACATGTAACTATCTTAAATATGTAACAAACATATGCAAAATTTGTTATAAAAAACTAAATCTTGAAGTAAAATTCCAAAACTTCTAATCGATTTTGTAGCCAATTAAAAATAGCAAACTTTATAGCGGAAATTCGATTGTAAAATTTCCTTTACTATAATCAGATCTTCGGTTTTATAGAACTTTGTCTTGAGAAAGCTATTTTTGTTACGTACGCCACGACCTTCTACTAGTGCAACATGATTAATACTTTGAATAAAGAGAAGAGATACTGTCGATAATGGAAAAATCTTCATTATTGAATTTAGTGCGGAGAAATTAAGGACGTTGCTGCATAGCAAAAGAGGATTATCTATCCCGGAGAGCCCGTCCGTACGTTCCGAGCACAACGCCGCTCCGGAATTAATAACTAGCCCTCTGATTGGTTCCCTGAACGACAATATGCTAACACCCTCATCTGAATGCTAATCCAGTTACATAAGCTGTTAGATTCGCGTTAGAGAAGGCCAAGGGCCATCCTGTGATTTCCCCTGCCTCAATTCTAGAGTGCTGCAAAAAACGATTATAATCGCGTCAAGATTCTGCGATGTGTATGATTGATATCCGCTGAAATGGTGCTTTGTTTGCTGACAGATGCAAAAAACATACCTTCGTAATTAGAAGTACAATGTAGAAAAATAAAATTAATTTAATTTATTTGAGATGTTATATACAAGATAAGCCATCGTAATAAAGTATACCGGGTGTCCTTGAAATAAAAAGTCAGCTTATAAAAATCGAAAGATTAAATTATATAATATACCCAAAATATTTTCCCAAAATTCGCTCTCATAAGCGAGTAAAAAAAAAATTATTTAAAAAAAATTTGTCACGCCACTGTGCTATAGACTAGATTATAAAAGACGATACCTTAATCCTCTATGGTCGAAGTTTTTTCAAATTTTGAAAATTTGCTTAAAAAAATATTTTCGATGCTGCAGTGGTCACTTATCTTCTAGGTAACACATAATGGCATATATAACATTATTCTTCGAAAATATTGGAAATCCTGAAACGTAACGAAAACGGTGCAATAGGCAGTAAGAGGACAAAATATGAGATCCACAAAAAACTTTATTTAACGAAAACATAAACTAATTGCGATGAAAATAATAAAAACAGTTTGCATTTTTATTTATACACAAATACACAGCACACTTTTGACAATAATGTACTGGACTTGAACTGCAACCCGGCTTCTTACAACGTCCCCGTTTCTCCTGCACAACAAGCCAGTGACCTATGCTATCGTGGCGACTATTTTTCTCTGGAATGCACATTGTTGCGTGCCCTTTGCGTTTTTTGGAAGCATGTTCGTCATCAACCGAAGCACTACTAGGTCGACCAACTTTCCTAGATTCAATGGTTTTTCGCTCTTTCAGCAAACTTTCTGCTATTCGACTCTTAAATTCAAAAAGCGTCAGTTCGTTTTTTCTCGGAACACCAAAATCCCGACAATCGCGCCTATACAGTAGCCAACAGTTGACAATGGTCATGTCCATAAAATGGAACAATAGCCGGTGATAATATTTTTTTGACCGAATTGTATTCCTGTAAATGCCGATCAGGGAGTTCATAAGATCAACACCCCCCATGACCTTATTGTAAGTGCTTATTGCAGAAGGGCACTGGATGTTTCTGTGTTCTTTTTTTTTGTCCCACCTACGGATATGTCCCAAAGGTTTCGTTGAGGAAAAGTTAGTTAGCAGTATTACAGATCGACTGTCAAACCATTTGATTATTCGGCAAACAGTACTGGTCGTTTTCATTTCTAATTCCTGAAAAGAGCCTCGCCCATTGGCTTTCATAACTTTATCCGTTGTTAGGGGACATCCTGGTAAACGGTTGCTTCGTACAGTTCCCAGACAATACACACCTTTTTTAGCTAATTCATCCACCAGTTGAATAGATCTAAACTAGTTGTCAATATATAAAAGATGATCTGTAGATGGGACACTCCTGCATAGTGTCAAAACAATGTTTCCACTCGATCCTATTTCAGGGCAGCCGGGATTGGCGGATATTTTCCCTGTGTAAATATCGAAATCATAAACCATGCCGCTGGAGCCGGCTAATATATAAATTTTGCAGCCCCATTTATGGGGTTTCTTTGGTAGATACTGCTTGAATGCTGAGCGACCTTTGAAAAGAACCATTTGCTCGTCGACAACCAACATCTGTTCCTTAGGAATCTCTTGTTTATCTAGATTATCGTGATCAATTTGACTATTGTCATTACAGTGCAAGTTCTTCTTGATCGCCTTCCATCTGTCCCTACTCATTACATTCGCAACTTCTCGGACAGAAAGTTGAGAATTCCAGTAAAGACGTCTTTTCGGAATTTTCAAGAGTGACATGAAGAATATAGTTCCCAAAAATTGTTCCAACTCATTTTTGCTCATATTCAGGGGTTTATATATTAATATGAAAATTTTTGCCGTGACGTAGGTTCAACTTGTTCAGTTACATCTTCATTACCATCTCGATTACTTACATTTCTCTTTCTATTAGTCCTATCCTCTTCTGGCACTTGTTCTTCTATTTCCGTTTCACCTTCATCAAAACTCTCCTCTTCCACTTCTTCGACTGTAGGATTGTACTCAGGATCATCCGAATCGCTAGCCAAACTAATGTCGCTACCATCATTTATTTCTCTTGCAATAGCGCGCTTCTTACCATAAAATAAAGCCGGATCCATTTTTTAGTATTGGTACACCCAACTGACCCAACGTCGAACTAAACAAAATGGTCACGTTTCACAATTGCACTGAAGGACAGAGTCATCGAATTAGACACGTTTAATAGTAAACCAAATTTCGCGCCACGTCTAGAATAAAGCAACCGGTGGTAGCACCATCTCGCACTGAAGTGTCTGAGGTAATAATTATGAATTTTAAACTTTCCAACTGAAAAGGTGTTATCTATGGGTGCATGTAAGAACATAAACTCATAAACAACTGGACTAAAATTCTACTAAATACCACTAGAGAGCGCTCTATTCAGGGATGCAATATGAAATGAAATGTACCGAATACGACATACTCGTAATAGGTGCCCGTACAATCGGAGTCAGATTTCTTCAATAAGCGGTATTAGAATGAAATGTGATGAAAACCTCACGTTCGTCCTTAAAGGGTTAAAACAATTTTACCAAACTAGTTTTCCTATTGTATTTATTATAAAGTTTATTAATTCAATTAAATTATATCTTTACAAACTAAATCATTTATTTCACTTAATAAACTTGATAATTTGTCATTTATATAATATAGACTATATGCAAGCAAACTCCGATAAATTGCCCAGGTATACAACTGGGCGGTGTACAGAAACTCATTAATCACATAATTAATTTTACGGAAACGCATTTACAGTTAAGCATATCACGAAACAAAACAATAGAACACGCATATACGTAAGACAAATAGATCTTACGCACTGATTTCATGATTTCGCGTCTTATTTCGATGTTATCTGGCCATAACGGGTTCCGTACAATTTTCCATTAATACGCCTATTTTAAATGCACACATTTACTGTTGCAGGCGTATATTACTAGAGGTGCATGCACACAGACATGAAATTTGCAACTTTTCTCACACCGATCCGAACCTCCAAGCCATATAAACCTCGAAAAAAGGAATTTATGTGTGCCGATAACGGAACTGTAATTTAAACAAGTAAAATACAATTTTAAAAGAGCTGTAGTGATTATAGGTATGGGATCAGATGGAAATTAAAAGCTATAAATTTGAAATGTTTAACATGTAACTGATTGAATAATGCCAACTCTTCTTAGTTAATTATAATTATTTATTTAACAATTTCATACTCTTTCGTGTAAAACAATCCTGCGAGGGACAAGCTGGAATTATTGAGAATAGAAAAACACGGTTAATATTTTCTAGGATTTTGTTTTAAATATGCTCAGAGTTATTCCCTTTAGCAATGATACACTTGACCATTTTGTCTTTCCAGTGTTTAAAAATTCCCAACCAATCTTCCTTTGAAATACCCCCAAAGTAAGCGCTAACTATAGTATCAACCTCGTCTTCAGACGTAATCTTTCTACCTCGCTAATTGCCTTTAGGCCCAAAAATCACACAATGCTAAATCAGGTGAGTACGACGGACGTTCTATTACTTTCACATTTTTTCCAGACAAAATCTGGAGAGTTAAAACTGCCGTGTGGGACGATGCCTTATCATGGTGGAACATAATTCCCTTCTATGGAAATCTACTGAATACTTTAGGCAAACATTTTTCAGTGTACCACTCAGCTGTAATTATCTTTTGACCATCTAGTTTAATTGCTTTCCTAATCCCATACTTCTGAAGAATACCACATATATAACCTTTTTCATAGCTTTCTGCTTCTTAGTCACTGTAACAGTGTTCTCATTTTCGCGAATCCATACACGACTCGCTTGACGAGTACAAAGGTCGAAAAATGGAATATAATTAAAAATTTCATGGCAAATTCTTACACGGTCTGCTTTTTAGAAGTCAGAACGATGATGCGCGCCACAAAACGACTTACCACTTTTCTTTTAATGCAAGTTATCGTGTATGATTGTTTTAACCGCTCAGAATCCAATCTTGAGTTGATGCTCTATTACAGCAGAAGTGACTTTATTGTCCTCTTCAATTATTTTTTTAACAGCAGGAATGTTTTTGTCGGTAACTGCAGTAGGAGGACATCCTGCTATTGTTTTATGCTGAACAGAGTTCCTTTCGCGTTCAAATTCCTTATACCATCGGTAAATTCCAGCCAAGGAATGTGCTTGTTCACTAAAAACTGAATCTAAACTCACTTTGCATTCATAAGGGCTTAAACCTAGTTTAAAATCATAATAAATTATCATTCGAAAGTGCTCTCTGGTTAATTCCATCCATAACTGAGTTATAACAAACGTAAATTCAACAACAAAACGATAAATAAAACGACGGATAAAGAGTATCCCTAAATCAGCGATGCACATACCGCGGCTCGCGAGCCGCATGCGGCCCACTGTCGATATTTAGGCGGCCCGCCAACGAATTTTAAAAATAGTTCGAAAAACTACAAAAGTAGGTAATAATCCATTCAAATCAATATTTCTTAACTTTTTATTTTATTCTAACTTTTGTAATTGTTAGTAAGATATGTATCTTTAAGTACCTACTACTTTCTTGTTCAGGTTTACTACGTAAGACAGGTAAGCTTCTCGTCGTTCCAAGCATATTTTTACGAGACTAGAAATTTGTCGAACCAACTAGATTACTCGAAAATTCACGAAACCCGTCGGTATTAGCCCCGAACAATGTGGTAGGTTCTCGATGTTAGGTAACTCGTATAAATACAACGCATCGCCCGCTATCGGGGCAGTTAAGTTTTAACTGCGGACAAGCGAACGTTATATTGTTTGAATTGTAATCTGTGAAGAATAAATATTTCGTCGTTCGAACTTGACATCTACTACGTAACAATATAATATAAATTTTGATATGGATAAACCAGGCCCTAGTAAAAAACTTAGTCGTATGGTTGAAGATGAAAATCGACAGTTTCAAGATATTTGGACCGAAAAATACTTTTTTATTTCAACGCCTAACAAAAGTGTCTGTTTAATATGCAATAGTAGTGTTTCTATTCCGAAGGAATATAATGTGAAAAGGCATTATGAAACCCATCATCATACTTTTACCAAATTAACCGGCGAAAATCGAACGCAAAAAAATTCCACTTTACAAAGGGAACTAATAGGCCAGCAAAACCAATTCAAGATGCCGAAACAGCTGCTGAAGTTAGCTTTGAAATATCTCGAATAATAGCGAAAACTTGTAGGCCTTTTAAGGATGGTGAGTTTGATAAGCAGTGTTTAGATATCGCCGCAAAAAAGTGTGTCCGAAAGATGCAAAGAGGTTTGAGAAAATTCAACTAAATCGGATGACTGTTCAAAGAAGACTTACCACATTAGCAACTAATATAGAAGAGCAATTAGCTACCAAATCGAAAAGTTTTGAGTATTTTTCTATAGCACTCGACGAATCTACGGATATAAGTTCCACTGCTCAACTCTTAATATTTTTACGATCTGTAACGCAAAATTTTGAAGTGAGTGAAGAACTGATTGGTATGAGTTCTTTGACAAGTCAAATCAAGGGGAGTGAAATCTGGGATAATAACTATGTTAAAAGAGTATTTACAAACTAAAAACATAGATACCAAGGAATTAATGCAGTTTCGTTTCATTATACATCCACTGTTCAAAATTATTGGGATTTGAAAATGTGATGAAAGTTGTAGTACCTACTATAAACTTTATAAAATCACGAGGTCTCAATCACCGACAATTCACACAATTTCTCGAGGATATTGAAAGCGAATATGATGATCTCCTGTTTTACACTGAAGTAAGGTGGCTAAGTCGTGGGTTGTCGCTCTAGTGACAACCCACGACTTAACTTGATTTCTTAACTTGTTTGAAGAAATCAAAATATTTCTGGCGGAAAAGAAAAAGGACGTCTCCGAACTCGACAACCCTGGTTGGCTGTGGGACTTAGCGTTTCTTGTAGACATCACAAATCACTTGAATGTCTTAAATACGCGACTCCAAGGCAAACATCAATTGATTTCGCAGTTATACTCTCATGTTTCGTCCTTTCAATGCAAATTGAGTCTTTTCAGGAAACAAATCAATTCAGCCAATTACAGCCATTATCCGAATTACAAAAAAATTATGGAGAAATTCAATAAAACTGATGTCAATTTCGCTTATGTTGAAAAAATTTATATTTTAATACAAGCTTTTCGTGATCGTTTTCTAGACTTCACAAAAGTTAAACCTCTTATTAGACATTTTCAGCAATCCTTTCAACATTTCACCCGAAAATGCACCGGAATCAATACAGCTGGAATTGATAGACATGCAAAATGATAATAATTTACGAAACAAATTTATTGAAGGTAATTTACTCAACTTTTACCCTTGCGTTGACAAAACAATATCAGGCCTGTGATTGTTAACGTCGCATAATAAAATGTTATCCTAAAATAAATAAACACGTGTCGTAGTGCATACAGTAATTTCTTGGAGATCTACAAATAAAAGTACTGGAAATTGCTTTATAATAAAAAAGGTTTTTACTTCTTTCGTAAGTGCTGAACCATGAATATCATACAATAAGCAAATGTTCAGATGACTGTTTACGTTGCATTTTTTAATAAAGGATTACATTACGTTTCAGTTCATGGCACAGCTTATTAGTGAGAGGGCACGTTTTCTTTATTCAAATTGCCTCACCGATTTTCATATCAAGAGTATGCGGACATGCATTTTGTGTATAGCTACTGTAACGGCTGTGCACGTTTAGCAGTTATTGAATACCTACATCGGTTTCCCGATAGGCGCATTCCTCATTACAGAACGTTTCTGGAAGTACACAGACAATTTCGTGAATGCGGACTGCGTGATTATCTTTTCGACCGAGGAGTAAATTTGCCAGCAGACTTAGAGGAAGAAGCAATAGCTATTGTTACAAGGGATCCAAGTCCCAGTGTACGTCGAATCGCTAGACAACTAGGAGTGCCACGAACGACAGTTTGGCGAATTTTAAAACGTGAGGGCTTATATCCATATCACTATCGCAGGGGACACGGTTTGCTTAAGGCAGACCACTATGCTCGTCTAGGTTATTCTACCTGGATATTAAGACAGTCACGGCTTCATTTAAATTTCTGCAAAACACAAATAAATTCAGCCAATTACAGCCAATTTCCAAACTATAAAAATATTATAGAGAAATTCAATAAAACTGATGTCAATTTCGCATATGTTGAAAAAATTTATATTTTAATAAGCTTTTCATGATCGTTTTCTAGACTTCAAAAAAGTTAAACCTCTATTAGACATTTTCAGAAATCCTTTCAACATTTCACCCGAAAATGCACCGAAATCAATACAGCTGGAATTGATAGACATGCAAAATGATAATTTACGAAACAAGTTTAATGAAGGTAATTTACTCAACTCTTACCGTTGCGTTGACAAAACCGCTTATAAAGAGTTGCGAATAAATGCATTGAAATGTGCAAGCTTACTTGGATCGACGTATATTTGTGAGCAAACGTTTTCAGTGATGAAACTTAACAAAACAAAAAATCGAAACCGTCTGGCAAATGAAAATCTGGAAGCAATTTTACGTGTGGCGACAAGTAATGTGTAGCCAAACATAAACAAAATTGTTAAGTAAATGCAATGTCATGCATCAAAATAATAAAACATGAAATATTACATTGTAATGATTAGATTACATTACGATTACATAATTACAACAAACATTTTTGAATGTTCTTTTATTTATATCATTTGTAATAATTCATACTATTTAAAAATAAAAATATTTGTGTTAATAAGTATTCTTTGTAGTGGCCTGTCCTTGGCTTATAATTTTCCCGAGTGGCCCCTGTTCTCTATAAGTCTGTGCATCCCTGCCCTAAATGAACTCTGTATGATTGTTTTTCAGTCTACGAGATTTTCTTATTCTTAATAAATTCAGTTTATCCCTCCTATTAGATGATTAATATAATTTGTGAACGATTGAAGGTAAACAGATATTAAATTACGTACGTAGAAGAATCATTCCTAACCAGAATATTAAAAAAAAGGTAAAATGAAAAAAAGTGTCGGTATTGACAAAAAATCCAATTTTAAAACCTTGGAAATACTATTGCAGCCGTAACCCTTGACGGGTTCTTCTGGCCCTTAGAGATCTCACAAACTGGAGCTTGAACCGTCCCACTAGTAACGGTTCTAACTGGTACCGCGAGGGTCGAGACCTCCAGAAGGCATCTTCTTCGACCTTGACGTTTGAGCTGGTAGGAATTTAGATAGGCTCCCCTCCAACTATAAGGTGCTAAAAGTTCCTGTGACCTGGAGTGTGTTAAGAGCGGTGGCGCCAATTAAGCATATCTCAATTTCACTGTTATTGTCGGCGCGCACAGATGGGATTGCATACAATATCAGCGAAATATCATTATAAGAACGGATTGCAGATCGTTGCTTGGAGAAGATTTATAGTGGGGAAGAAATCACTTGAAATAGTGGAAGAAGATCCAAGTCAAAACATGTTAGAGCTTTCTTTTTTTGCACGGTCGGCATACCCCATGAATTAGCTTTCGCAAACAAATGGAATCAATTAAATGTTCGAATTAATCTCCTTTAAAGTACTCTTCTAAGCCAGCGCTTATCCCAACGTTGATTCCATGATCCGAAGGATTTCTGGAAGGCTTATTTCGGAAGGGCCTTCGGCTGCTCTGTCGTGGGCCTTTCAATATCGGGAATGGTGTCAAAACGTTTTTCTTTTAGCAAAATTTTATTTTTGGGAAGAGTCAGAAGTGTGCAGTGTGTGTCAGTTGTGCAAACAACAATAAATGATAACAAGTTCACAAATATTAATTGACAGTTACTATTTTGTGCGCTCTCATTCGATTCCTAGGCAAACTTGAAAATGTTAGAAAAAAACTAAATTATTTATCAAAAGCATTCTATAAGATCAAGTTAAAACATACCATTTGTACTCAGAAAAAAAATCTCTACCAAACGTATAAAAAAAAAATATTTGTTGCTATTTTAAAAACGCTTGACAAAAATGACACATTAAAAAAATCAAAGGTTATACTCTTTCGTAGTATTTATACACCTATCTCGTGCTGTTTTTGAATTTCTGAAATCGGTTTATAAATGGCAGACTTATAGCTTGGTGCGTTTTTCGTAAGACAACCTGTATTAAGCAAAGTAATTTATAGAAGACGGATAATATTAGAAATATATAAACTTACATAAATAACAATCTATAAATCCAATGATATTCCTGTATTTTTTTTTTTTGGAAGTAGCATCTGTTAATTAATGGATAATATCAATGATAACCAGGTTTTCAATCGATAAACAAAAAACACCAATTATTTCGCGCATTGCAATGAACAATTTGTTTGCAACGAAGCCGACAGAAGAATCAACGTGAAACAAGTTATTTATAGAACGAAGTATAAATTTATCAAATTAAAATTACACGATTATGCCGTAGAATATTTATTCAACATAGATTTGCCTGCCATAAATATTATCAAGTGATCATATTTAATGTTCAAATTGAAATAAAGATCTCGAAAAGATAGATAATCAGGAGAAGGGATCTAATATATAATATTTTCCCGGTGCTGTGAGATTTTCACCACAAAATTAATTAGGATAAGGGGAAGAGAGGGTTTTATTTTAGGGTTTGTTAAACATAAGCCTACAAAATATCAAGTTAAATCTCGACCGCCCGAAACTGGGATCTTGGGATTTAGAACCGGGATTTGGAAATTCACTTCGATCCTTCGATCCGACTTCGTGAGATGGAGGGCTCTACTTTTGTGTCCGCATGTTATAATGCTGCGACGTCGACCAGATTGAGTCCTCTTAATGTTGAACTTATGCTATCAAGAGAACAGAAAAATCTCGTAAAAAATTGAATAGTTTAATACGCTAATCCCCATTTGGACGGGGAAGGAATGAAATTCATATAAAATGATTCTGAAATTATAAAACTGATTGTTACGTATGATGTTGTAAATAAAAACATGTAACAGGTTATTTATTATTAGAAGAATAAAAATTATGTTAAAACGTTCTGCAAAATGTTTAATTAAAATAACGACAACATAAAGCAAGACAAAAGATCTATCAAAAATGAATATGTACAGAATTATATTCATTTTCATTAGAGCAGCTAAAGGTAAAACGTTTATTGCTATAGCTAAAGAAGGTTACACAGGTCGAGATGACTTTTGTAATATTAATGAAAATACTCTTTTCGTGTTTCACTCAGGTAAATACATATTATACCGTATTTGTTAAATATCATTACATAACAAGTGTTCATTTGAAAAGTCAATCTAGTAGCATGTGATTTACTGAGAACATTTTGAAGTATGTCGTAAATTAAAATTTACTACTTAACCTACGAAATCGTATATTTTGACAGTTTCATACATACAAATAAACAACAAATAATAGGTATTTATTGAAAACTATAACAAATGCTGAAAATGTTGTCCTTCAAGATCAATGCACTTTAAAATCTTCTGTTCAAAATTTCTGATGATACTCTGCAACATTACTGGATTGTTATTAATTTCCATGCATTTCTGTTCGATTCTCTGTAGCATATCATTCAAATTCAATATAGGTGTTCGAAATATGTTATTTTTTAGATAAGGCCACAAAAAGAAGTTGCAAGGTGTTAAATCGCATGCAATTACAGTATTTCGACTAATTATACGCTCATCAAAAAATTCTCTTAAATAATCCAAAGATTCTGCAGTACAGTGACAAGGTGCTCCGTCTTGTTGGAAATATGCATTTTGAAGTTCATCATCATGCAACTGATTGACAAATGGTTGTAAAATTTCCGCACGGTACCTTTGAGCAGTTAACGTTCCCTGAAAAAATATTGGTCCAATGATTCGCCTTTGGCTTATCGCTGCCCAAACACCAATTTTCTCTGGATGTAGCAATTCTTCATTAATTACATGTGGATTTTCACTACTCCAAATTCTTGTATTTTGTGAATTTAGGTATCCCGTTTTATAAAACCATGCTTCATCAGTAAAGATGACTCTTTGCGAAAGTTCTCCATTATTGTTCATATTTACAAACTAATTACAAAACTGTAGTCTACGTGGGTAATCAATTTCTAACAATTTTTGTACTGCTGTGACACGGTATGGATAAAGTTGCATATCTTTTTTTAATAACTTGTGCGTTGTACCAACAGAAAGGTTTATTTGTTGACTCAAGTGTCGAACAGATGTTTGTGGTTAATTTTTCATTATTTCTTCAACACGATTGACAACTTGAGGTGTACGTTTCTTAACTGCTCCGCTGCCTGATTTTCTTAAGAGACAACCAGTTTCATAAAAAAGTTTTAAAGTTCTATCCAAAGTATTCTTAAATTGTATATAATCTATTACAAAATGTGGAAACTCAACTTGAAATTCTACCATGCGACCTTGAACTGAATAAACCCATAAACCATAAATTTTATTACCACTTCGAAAATAAGCCTGAACTAAAAACATTTTATGTTCTAAAGTGAAAGGCATTTTAAAACTGAGAAGCAATTAATTTAATCCAGAATCGACGCACGATTATTTTATGCACTAACTGATATTTGTGATTGATATTATCAAATGTCATTTGGATTTACGTTTACGGAAAAACAAACACATACTAATATATTTGCGTCTTATTCTATCAAAATTTCAAAGTAACCTAGATTTACTTTTCAAATGAACACTTGTTACACTGTATACGTACATGAGATGCCAGCGAAGACCGCGACGACTGACGATTGTAACCGATACCGATTGACTGGAAATTTTGCATTCAGTCTAGCTGCGGCCGTTACAGTTTGAAAGCGTACAATAAAATTAATGTATAATGGCTCTTTATACACCCACTGAAAAGCTTCAGTTAGTAACATGGTTTAATACTGGCAAGTCTGCAATGGCGTGCATGAATTTGTTTGTTCTGTACCTTGCAGACAAACAATTTATAATATTATAAATAAATTTGAAACTTGTTTCTCTCTCAATAACTGTACGAAATGCAAACCAAGAGAGGTATCACCACAAAAAATTGAGGAAAGAGAACGGCGGGATGTATTAATTTGTAGTATTGTGGAAATTGATAACACGAGATCCACTAGAAGTACAGCCGAGGAATTGGGTCCAAGTAACACAACTATTTCACGTATTTGGAAACGTAATGGTTTAAAATGTTTCAAATATTCGAAAACTCAAGAAATATTTCCCGAGGACAATTTCCGGAGAATGGAGTTTTGTCAAAACGTTATGGAAAATATACATTGAGATGAAAATTTCGTCAAAAATATTATCTTCACCAATGAATCAACTTTTTCATTACACGGAAAGCACAATCCCGCTTTTCTTCGATATTGGGCTTCGGAAAATCAACACCGGCATTTTGCAAATCGCACTCAGTATCCTCAAAAACTAAACGTTTGGGCAGGTATTTTAGGTGACCATTCTATAGGCCCCTATTTTATTGATGGTATATTAAATGCGGACAAGTATCTCGAATTACTGAAAAATCAAATACTTCCCGCCATTCAAAACATTGGAATAAATCAGGAAATCGTTTGGTTTCAACATGATGGCTATCCAGCACATAATGCAGTGAGGGTAATGGAATTTCTAGGAAATACTTTTCCTGACCGTCTTATTACTGGAACAGGAAACATTAAATGGCCCCGCGATCTCCTGATCTATCTCCAAATGATTTCTTTTTGTGGGGATATTTAAAAAATATTGTTTACACTCATGAAGCTGGTAGAGGAGAAAATTTAGTTGCCTTGAGAGAAAAAATAGCTGAGGCTGCGAATTCATTAACTGCCGACATGTTAGCAAATGTAAGAGCTAATTTCTACGACCGCCTAGGACAATGTCTTGCTTTGCAAGGAGGAATTTTTGAATCTCTTGTATGATTTATTATAATTTTTAGAATCCCTTTTTATTTATTTTATTAGGATTATTCTTTAATTTTATTAGAATTACGCTTTTGTTGATGCGACGCACCGCAGCTTAAAAATTTCCTGCATCTACTGAAAGAAATAAGAAAAGCAAATCCCTTGCAATTCGTAAATGTTATTTTAGAACGCATTACAAGTACCTATGTCAATGGTCAAATGATTACTGCTAACTTGTATTTGCGAAACAATCGGAGACAATCGTTGCCGGCCGTTGCGGTCTTCGCCGGCATTGGATCGGCATTTCCATATACATATACATCGTATGTACTCATACGTATTCCCTATACCTAATGATATTTGACACTTGCGGTATACATCTCACACCTGTGGCAGGCAAAAAAGTACGTATATCATATCTCTGACGGGTAAAAACATGCTTTTTTAAAACATTGCCACCTGTTATACGTAACAGCAACACACGAAATACTAAACATTGCTCAAAAAAGGTATGAAACTCCTTACCGCAATTAATAATCGTATCCTAAATACGTTTTTCGACAACTAAGTTGTCATCATCAGTAGGCAAAACCACAAATTCATATGGGGCACAGTAAAGCTAACACACAGCATCGTTGTTGAGATTTATTGTGCCCCATTTGCAACACTTTAATAAGTGGTTTTACATACTGATGATGACAACTTTATTGTCGAAAACGTACTTAGGATATGTCTCCAATGGAAGTCTCTTCGAAACATTGCTCATGCCGGACAACGTGCTTCTTGACAGCTACTGTCAGTCAGTCAGTTAGCAATGTTTCCGAGGCAAACCAGACAATCTATATATCTGTACAGATAATGGAAGAAAAAAAATATTATATACCCAAAAGCCTTGTGAAATTCAGCATATTTGAAACGTGTGGTTTTCAATTTTCCTTCTTTTCAATTTAACTAGTCTGAGCTACAGTAACGCGTAGCCGGGTACAGCTGGTGTGGAATAAAAACTAACCTACCTCTATATGCATTTTAAGGGAAGAACATATTTGTATTTCATTTTAAAATCCCGACAACAGTTGGGGTATTAAAAAAACACTTAAAGAAATCGCTTCTTGATCTATTTTTTTTTAAATTAATAGCGGTAACATTTCTTGGAATTTTATTCTAATGCATTCTAATACCTCCTTGATTTGATATTATAGGCGCATTTACTTAATACATTTTCTGTATTTCTGACTATTCCGTTTAAATATTCAGACACAATTATTTAACAATCTAATATGTATTATTAAAAATCAATTTATGAAATTTGAAGCCATACTTCTTGCTTATATTACTTAGAATTCATTTGGAATTATTACTTTTAAAACAAATATACTAGGGCAAACAATTAGTTAGTATACAAAAATTCAAATACTTGTATCAATGTGACACAGATAGGTATGCATATTCAAGTATTTTTTTACATTAAAAGCTTTTTATAATATGAATAAAAAGACGAAACTATATTATATGTAAGAAAATAATATCAAATATGTAAGGAAAGATAATTAATTCAATGTGCCTTTTCAAAAAAAAAGGGTTTTATTTGATTTTAGAACCACGTATCAGTCATAAAAACAATTTCATGTATATCAGACTTTCTAGGTTGTATTATTTATATTTTATTTTGTATAAAAATATTTTGTCAATCAAGCGTGCAAAAATTAAAATGCTTCTGACACCATTCAAATTAAAATTCCAGGAATTGTGTTCATATTAAAAACCTGCTAAGATATTAATACATATTCAAGGATTCGTTTTACACAAAAAAGATTTTTTAAGTGAGTGAAAGAGAGAAAACAATGTTTTATGTACGAAAATAATTTCGAATATCGTATAAAAGTTACTTCAACACGCATTTTAAGAGAAAAAAAACATTTCTATTTCACTTTAAAATCGCAAAAACCATTAAAAAAATCGTCTCCTGACCTACTTTTTTTAAAAATCCATTAGCGAAAACAGTCCTCGGAATTTTCTCGAAGGCGTTCCAATGCTAGGGCATTGACCTGACATTACCAGCGTACGCGGATGACTATTGGCGGCCGCTGTCACGTTGTCTGCCGTCTCGTCACTAAACCACTCCCACCCTGGCATTTCACACATGATGTCTAGTCCACGTTGACCGATTATGGTCCAATGGCAGCTGTTAATTCGTATGCAACTACCAATTAAATTATAGGATTCTCAATATTAAATAATTTTTCCTGTTCTTTATTATTTGAAGTTTTATAATTGAAATGTTTTAAGTTATCGGTCTTAATACTTGGAATACACGTATTTTAGGAATATTATTGAATGCGTTATAAATTACATTTATTATTTGAGTCTGGCATTATATTGTTTTTATGATTGACAGGTGATTTTAAAATCAATTAAAAAGCTTTTCTTTTCTTTTAAAGGGCATATTGATGTAATTATTTTTCACTGCATATTTGAAATTATTTTCTCACATAGAATATTGTTTTCTCTTTTTATTCACATTATAAAAAGCTTTTTGTGTAGAAAATACTTGAATATGCATATCTCCATATCTGTATTATATTGATACAAGTATTTGAATTCTTTTGCGCTTCCTAATTGTTTGCCAATATATTTTTATTTTAAATGTAATAATTCTAAATGGATTATAAAGTAATAGAAGCAAGAAAGTGTGGCTTGAAATTCCTTAAAATCGATTTTAAATAATAGTATTTGAATATTTAAATATTTAAATATTTAGTAAGAAATACACAAAATGTATTAAGTAAATACGCATGTAATACCAAATCAGGTCAGTAGCATTAGGATGCGTTTGAATAAAATTGCAAGAAATGCTATCGCTAATGATTTTATTAAAAAAATAGATAAAGAAGCGATTTCTTACGGGTTTTTTTTTTTGTATGCGAATTGTTTTCGGGATTTTAAACTGAAATGTAAATATGTTCTTAAATAATCTCTTAAAATGCATAATGAGGTGATTAATTTTTATTGCATACTAGCTGTACGCGTCTTGTTCAATTCAAAAGACAGAAAATTGAAAACTACATGTTCCTAATTTATTTAATTTCACAATGCTTGTGGGTACACAATAAAAACTACCCATCCCTTCTAACTATCGAAAGTATTTGTTAGGGTATATTTATGTAAAGAAATGTTATGTTCATAAGTTAGTTATATGTCTGACGGAGCTCCTGTGTGAGTGAAAAAATCGTTACTTTATGAAGTTCAAAGTAGTGAAATTCGTTAAAATTTGTATTCTTTTATCCTGAAAATACACAATATTTGTTGTTCTTCCGTTGTCTGTATAGATATAGAGATTGTCTGGTTTGACTCGGAAACATTGGAAATGCTAACTGACAGTAGCTGTCAAGAAGCAAATTGTCCGGCATGAGAAATGTTTAGTATTGCGTGTGGTGCTGTTATGTCCAACAGGTGGCGCTGCTTTTTTCCAAAAAAAAGAACCTATATGTAAAAGTTAAAACATGAAAAAAGAAAAATAAAACGAAACATATAGCAAAAAACTAAAGTCACAAGAATATATAAAAATAATGCATTATAAATTTAACAATCTATGGACCAAATAACAAAACAATTTTTAGATGGTCAACTAACCGTCAAACCGAGTATATTAAAATAAATTATACTTAGTCCGTTAGTATCAGATCTATAATTTACGTTATTTGTGTCTCTGTTAATGTGGACCATTTCTAAAAAGGGTCTTCTTTAAAGGTTATTTTCAACGTCTAAGATCTTAACGTTAACAAAATTCAATGTATGGTCACGATCAAGTGCATGGTCCACCAATGCACAAGATCTCTTTCCAATACGGAAATCACTTTTATGCTGAGTGATGCGCTGTTTTAGCCACTGTGATGTCTGACCTATATAAACGCCACAACAATCCGAACATGCTATCCTGTAGACAACATGACCATTTAAAAAGAAAGGTGTTATGTCTTTAATCTTACTATACAACTTCTTCAAAGTATAGGTATTGTATTTAACTATTATGATGTTATTAAATTGTTTGAAACGTGATACAATTGTATGAGTAAGACCATCAATGTATTTGATTTTTTTTTTGTAAATCACACTGTCTGCAGGAACGTCCTCAATTTTGCTGAGAAATTTTGGAACTCCTATGGGTTCGCCCATCAGCCCCATTTTAGCTCAGATAGTTATGGATCAGTTGGTGGAGAATGTGATGGCTAAGCTACCATTTCCATTACCGTTCTTGTACAAGTATGTTGATGACATTGTTTGCTCTGTGCCACAGGAAAAAATAGATCTAATATTAAAGATTTTTAACAGCTACAACAAACATTTACAATTTAATGTGGAAAAAGAAAATAACAATAGCATGCCCTTTTTGGACGTTTTAGTAATTCGTGACGATAATAATTGTATAACTTCATCTGATCGGTTCATTAATTATCGCTCTCATCATCCTCTCAATCAGAAGTATAACACCGTTATAGCTATGAGAAACCGAATAGCACATATATGCCATGAAACCTTTCTAAATGACAATCTTAAAGAACTTTTCAACATCTTCGTCTACAATGGCTATCCTAAGCACATACTTAATAAATTGATATATAGCTCAAACTTTTTTGATGGCCCTACTGAGGACCTTCCTGCAGACAGTGTGATTTACAAAAAAAACCCATACATTGGTGGTCTTACTCATACAATTGTATCACATTTCAAACAATTTAACACCTATACCAGTGGCGGCTCTTGATGACGTACGATGTGCGCTGCTGCACGGATGAGACTACTTCGAACTATTTCGGAAGATTTCGGCACGGTTACTTGCTTCTCTGTATATATGAAAGCTTAAACGAAGCAGTCTCATCCGTGCAGCAGCGCACATCGTACGTCATCAAGAGCCGCCACTGACCTATACTTTGAAGAAGTTAAAAGTCTTTCTTTGGAGACTGTGGTTAAGTAAAAACTTAAAAAAGGGTATATAACCCCTTACCACAATTATTAATCGTATCCTAAATACGTATTTCGACAACTAAGTTGTCATCATCAGTAGGTAAAACAACTAATTAAGGTGTCGCACATGGGGCAAAGTAAACTTTACTGTTCCCCATGTGCGACACCTTGATTAGTGGTTTTTGCCTACTGATGATGACAACTTAGTTGTCGAAATACGTATTTAGGATACGATTAATAATTGTGGTAAGGGGTTATATACCTTTTTAAGTTTGAAGAAGTTGTATAGTAAGATCAAAGACATAACACCTTTCTTTTTAAATAGTCATGTTGTCTACAGGATAGCATGTTCGGATTGCTGTGGCGTTTATATAGGTCAGACATCACAATGGCTAAAACAGCGCATCACACAGCATAAAAGTGATGTCTGTATTGGAAAGAGATCTTGTGCATTGGTGGACCAGGCACTTGATCGTGACCATACATTCAATTTTGTTGACGTTAAAATCTTCGACGTTGAAAATAACCTTAAAAAAAGAACCTTTTTAGAAATGATCCACATTAACAGAGACACAAATAACGTAAATTATAGATCTGATACTAACGGACTAAATATAATTTATTTTATTATACTCTGTTTGACGGTTGGTTGAGCATTTAAAAATTGTTTTGTTATTTGGTCCATATATTGTTAAATTAATAATGCATTATTTTTTTATATCATTGTGACTTTAGTTTTTTGCTATATGTTTCGTTTTATATTTTTCATGTTCTAACTTTTACATATACATGTTTTTTAAAGGTTTTAAAGGCTTGTATCTATAGTTACTTTAAGTTTTAAATCTAATCAATTTTATTGTCCTTGTACGTCACTTTTATTATTTTTTTCAACTCTACATTTTGTAAGTATTTTACTACTGCTTTATACTCTTATTTATTTAATGTTATTTCTCATTAATCTTGTAGTATCTCCGGAAGAGGCAACAAAGTTGTTGCGAAATATAGGGATACTTAATAAATGAGTTTTTTAATTGACGGACCGCTTGCCCGCTTTTAATTTATTTTTTATTCAATATATTACTGTTCATAATTTCGTTTAAATTTATATATATATAATTATTTCGTGACCTTTGTATGTTATGGTAAATACAATTTGTTGGCGATTTAAGGTCTGGTTTTACTTCAAAATGTATATATTTTTCAAACAATCCTACATGTTTCGGAAAATGATGCCTTTTTCAAGGAATATAAAATATAAATGAAAGCATATTAATGTCATACTTATACATTATAAGTATGACATTAATATACTGTCATTCAAATATAAGAAATATAATATAGGCAACTATTAATATTATTAGATAAAGGGTTAAAAAAACAACCCAATACTCTTTTGTGCATGTAATTTTGGTGATTTTTTAATAATTTTCTGTAATCTTGTGTAAATTAATAATTTTATTGGAAATATATTTATTAATTTATATTTTATTTTAATTTTATTAATGCTTGCTACACTTTCTGTTGTTTAAAAACCTACCTAAGAACCGAAATTAGGGAGTACTCATACTTAAATGATAATTAACATGTTTAAAGTTTACACAGTTTGGCAGTTGACATATCTTTTATAGTATTAATTACTTATTATATTCACGTTATTACAATTGGCGCCCCAACGCTGTGCATTTCAAGGTACTGGCACCGCGTTATTACAATATATATATATATATATGTATATATATATATATATATATATATATATATATATATACTCAGATCTAACAATAGCAAAACATTGCCAGGTTCAGCTAGTTAATTTAATAAATAAAGTAATTTCAAAGTCTATTTTTTGAACAACTTCATTACAATCAACATATAAAATATACCTAATAATTCATTCACGTATACACATACAATATAACATGCAAATTGCTATGAAGTAAATTACATATACATAACAAGATTGTTATACCTCGAAGGCGATGAAAAATTATATTAGTTTGATATTACTATGTAATTGCAGCGATTCTGTTAAGCCGAACACCGTTTATTTCCACTGAAAATAAATACAAGAGTAATAAGATACCAACGAGAGATTACAGAATGCTGCCGATTCGATACGCCTCATTTGGATATTTAGAATGTTCCGTTTGTGTTTGCTGCGTCCGAATGGAAAAGAAAGACGCGGAGAAAAAAAAACGTAAAAAGCTTTTCCATCTGTATAATAATAACAAAAATGTAATTGCCTGTTGGCGATCAATGGAGAAGAAAATGGACGGATAAAGAAACCGATGCATATTAAGAAAGGTTCGAGTTTAGGCACCCGAATACGCCCGTCACTTAATCTAGTAGAAGAAAATTGCATCACACTATTGACTGGTATCACACAATAGGCGATTTGCGAAAGATTCTGAGTAGATCGCACGGTCACGAATAAGATTTACTGTTTCTTTTTATCTGTGGCTGCAATAAAAAGTATTTTTTAAATGAAATTATTATCAATGATTCTTTACAGTCCGTCACGTTCTTATTTAAAAAAAGTCTTCATGCTTTAAACTCAACTAAAATATATTTTTAAAGAAATTTTTGGATTATGTTTGTAATCACCTTTCACATTTCAAGACTTCAAGACTTAACCCAGATATGTCTAATATACTATATTATATATCTAGTACACTTCTGAAAAATCTTAACATGCAAACGGGTAACGGACTATTATTGTATAATACGCAAATCGCAAATAAGCAAATCGTTATGTTAGCTATCCTAGTGTGTTAAAAATAATACATTTTAAAAAATGCCTAAGTATAGTGCCCGATTTAAAATGTAAGTATTTAGAATTTATGTTAAATGTCTTGCGTAAGAAATAATATCAAAACATATTTCTGATTTATTACCTACAAACAAAGAACCAAAATGTTTGAGCTTTCAGCTATTATTCTTTGCGTTTTTGTAAGGTGTTGCATATACAGGTTGATTCTAAATATATGCGACAAATTTTGTGGGCTAAATATATGTCTTACACGACTTAGTTTTAAAGTTACATGATATTTAATAGCAAATTAAAAGTTTGTACAATAAAATGTACTAATACAACAGAATTAACTTATAACAATTGTTGGAAATCTTCCATCTTTGTTGCATTAATTAGTGAGTGTGTTCAAGAATACTGGGGGTGTTTCGAATTGTCTTAAATGCTGCAACAATACAATTTCTCTGTTCATAAACATTTTCAATGCATATCGTATAATTCAGTATTGGTGCAATTTATTTTAGAAAACTTTGACAATACTTTGACACCATAATGTTAAAATGACAAAGAAATATTATCCCTTCAAAACGAATGTTTTTGCAGAGACAGGTGTGATATTTAATCTCATAAATCGTGAGATAATTCGAAACAGCCCAGTATTCTTGAACACATGCACCAATCAATGCAACGGAGGATTGCAACAACTTTTATAAGTTAATTTTGTTGTATTAGTATTGTATGAACTTTTAATTTAGTATTAAACAACCTGTAATTTTAAAACTAAGCCATTTAAGGCATACATTCATATGAACTTTTATGATCATAATAATCCTAGGAATCAGCCCATACAATTTGTCGCATATATTTAGAATCATCCTGTATAGCACATTAGGCAAATCTATATTTATGAACGTTTTCTTTACTTTAGAGGTCTTACATTTGAAAATGGGCTTGTTATGTTAGAAGTTAATGAAACTGAAGCTGAAAAAATCCTAGAATTTACAATTTTTCCTCCTAATAATGCAACTACCTAGCTAAAAGATGGACATTCAGACAATAAAGACATTGCGAGTATTATTACATGGATCACAGCTAAAGTTTCAACTGAAATAGTTTTTAGAAACCATTTTGGCAACGACTTTTCCTCTGAAGATGATTTATGGCGTTTATCAGAAGCCAAGAGGTACTGTCAAAAAAAAGATGGTGAAAATTTGTCAATGGATTAGAGAGATTAGAGAGGATTTACAGCCTGTAACAGACCATTTCGAAGATTATGAGGTGTCTTACCCTAGGAGAGCCCACTGCAAATCTTTTCAACCTACCTGCTTTCAGCCGATTCGGATTAGTAGACGAATATTTTTGAAGGAAGTTGTTAGGATTATAAACACTAGTGTTGATGGTGTTCACACTATTGTCCACGACTAATTTAAATTTAGTTGAGTTAACGCCAGATGAGTTCCAAAACGATAGCCACAGTCTCCATTACTGGCGTATTCTGGGATGCATTGGATATATTTACGTCGATTATCTAGGAAAAAAAAATAATTCAGCCTATTACAGTGATCTTCTTGAAAAGGTTAAGTTGGCATACGAACAAAAAGACGCGTTCTCTTAAAGAAGGGTGTTATTCACCTACACGACAACTAACGCACAATACATTGGCAAAGTTAGGTTGTGAAGTACTACCTCACCGTAATGTAGTTCGGACATGGCCCTGAGTGCCTAGCATCTCTTTGGACTACTAAAAAGTTCTTGGGAGACAAGCAAATTGTCTTTAATGAGGAAGTAAAGATTGTGGTGCAAAAAATGGGCTACTGCGTGAACCAAAAGAATTTTTTTGACTGGAATACAGGAGCTACTGTTACGATGGGACAAGTGTATGTTAAGAGGGGGTTATTATTTAGAGAAATTACGTATATACAAAGCAAATTTGACATATTTGTAATGGGTAGTACGTAGAGCGGTGGGATCAGAGACGGTCGTCGACCTCCTCAGCTCGTAGCTCACATCAGAAAGTTTAATTGCAATAGAAATCTGGAGCGTGCAACATCGCGTGTTTCCCGTGGAGGATTTTATTTGCAATTGGGAGTTTATCGTGGCTAGTTGGCGTGCGGTAGATGACTGATTTTCGCACACACGGTAATGTGAAGATAAAGGAGAGAAGAGGTGGTCGAATGGTAGCCACACCAGAAAATATTAATCGCGTAAGAACGTGTTATTCAGAGTCCTACCAGATCAACCAGACTCGGAATGGGCCAACACATCTCAAGGATGGACAACGAAAGGATAACCAAAATGGCATACGAAAGAAAACCTAAGGATCCAGACCACCAAAAAGATCCCTGAAAAGATGGCGATACATCTGGTCATCAATCTCCCAAGAACAGGGAAATTAAACTCCAGTAAAAATATAGGTCATTGACCTGTGGAGAATAATAAATTAGAGTTTGACATTTACAATAAAGAATCTCATACAGACATAACTATACATTAGGGTGGAGTGAAAATGAACAAAACATTTTTTTTTTTAATTTTGAAAACTCCTGTATTGTTAATTGATGGCCCTATTAGAAAGCACTATTTATGCAAAATAACACGACTCTGCGACTTTTATTTCGAGGTGGCGCATGAAGGGTGAAATTTGAAAAATAACTTAATTTACATAAAGGCAGAAAAGTACAATTTCAAAATCTTTTTTTATCTACCATTAAATAAAACGGTTGGCATCACTTAAGTTTATTGCTCAAAAACAAAGTTAGGGGATTCCCATGCATAAAATAAAGTATCATTTTAAACAGTTTCTTTCAATTTCTTCATAGTATTTAGAAGTGCAACGTGTTAAAAAAGTTTATAAAATTTTTTTTCGTTACCAAAAGTTAAAACGCGATTGCTGAGGAAAGATTTAAAATGCCTAAAACTAGGAAAGATTTGTGTTGCTCTGTATTTGGAAAACCAATTACATTAAGTGCTAATGTGTTGCCTACGCATTGTGATATTATTAAATATTACCTGTGGCTAAAAAATGATATGCTTGAACAACCCAAAAGATCCTTCAATTAAGTGCATATGTGAAATAATTGCTACTGATATTGAACAAATATGGAAAAAGCCATCGATTCCTATAATAAGTTATCAACAAATCTTAGCAAGATTGATTTCCTATTACAACAAATACAAAAATATGAAGAAACAGCGCAGTGAAGTAAAAAAACAAAATTTCTTAAAGGAATTTCAAAAACAATTATTTGACATCGAAACCTGTAAGTGCGCGTCCAGAAACATATGTAAATGTGTGACAAAAATACCTCCAGCAGAGGAAAAGTTTTTAAAGGACCAACGAAATGAGCGTAGAATGTATATTGGCTGTGTGGATAGGTTGACAACAAAATCTATACAACGCAATGAAGTTCGAAAGTGAAAATATGATAAATTCGTTCAAAAAAACATGACTTCAAGTACTTCTTCGTCTATGTCAGAATTACATCGGTCCTACAGTAGCACTTCAAGTGAAACATCAGAATCAGAGCAAGATGATTTTTGCTTTAATGAAGGAAAAAGAAAAGTTCACAAAAGAGAAAATCAAAAGGGAAATAAGCAGATGAGACAAAAGTTGCAAACCCTTGCTACAGCTTGTGACAGGACTGGAGTTTCAGATCGATCTGCAGCATTTGTTGTAAACGCAGTAATGGTTGATTTAAACATTATAGATGCGGAAAACTCATCAAGCGTAATAGATCGTAGTAAAATACGTCGAGAAAGGAAAAAAGTTTGAAAGCAGTTGAGCTCTATTAGCAATGAAAAACCTCTGACTTCTTTCTATTTTGATGGTCGTAAAGACAAAACTTTAATTATAACTTCAAAAGAAAATAAGTCACAGCGTAAGACTATTACCGAAGAACATATTTCAATGGTATCTGAGCCAAATTCTGAATATATTGGACATTTCACAATAGATTCAGGAAAAGCAGCTAATATTATGAGGAATATTGTCGCCTTATTAGATAAAAAGTATAAATGTTATTCATTTTTGGTGGCAATCGGATGTGATGGAACGGCTGTCAACACAGGGTATAGAAATGGAGTCATTGCCCTATTGGAAACACATTTAAAAAGACCATTGCAATGGTTTGTGTGCTTATTACACGCAAATGAATTGCAACTGCGGCATTTGTTTTTAAGTCTTGATGGAAACACAGCAGATCCTAATAGCTTTTCTGGAGCTATAGGTAAAAACCTCCTCAAGTGCCTTGATTTTAAGTTACAAGCTTTTGAAGCGATTCCTGCAGAATTGCCGGATATTGATATAAAGTTGCTAAGCACTGATCAAAAATATCTTTACGAGATTTGTTCTTCCATTTCGTCTGGTTAATTTCACCAAGTTTAGCTGAAAGTGACCATGGGAAATTAGCACACTCTCGCTGGCTAACTTGCGCCAATAGGATTCTTCGCTTATACATTGGAATGGCTACACCACCAGAAAACCTTAAGCAACTAGCACTTTTCATTATGAAAGTATACGCGCCAACATGGTTTGACATAAAGTCTAAGCCATCTTGTAACCATGGTCCAGTTCATGTTTTTAACATGGTCAAGAGAAGTTTATATTTAAGAGATGACCTTAAGAGTATTGTTTCAAAAACTATAAACAGAAATTCATTCTTCGCACACCCAGAAAATATGCTGTTGGCCATGCTTCAAGATGATACTTCCAAAATTAGAGAATTGGCTCTCCGAAGAGTATTAGAAGCAAGAAAAGGAAATGTGTGTATTAAAAGCAAGAAAGTTCGCGAGTTCCGCCTTCCACAACTTCAAGTAAATGCGACGAATTACTATGAGTTAATAAATTGTTCGAATGTGAGAATAACTGAACCACCAATGACTATGAAATATTCTAATACAGAAATTTCAAACCTGATTCGTTCGGGAAATAATTTCAGTCAATTTGGGATGTTTCCTTGTCATACCCATGCAATAGAGAGGTGTGTCAAGTTCGTAACTGAAGCTTCAATATCTGTTTGTGGATCAGAAGCAAGAGACGGTTTCATTCGCTCTAGAATTAAAGCAAGGCAAGACATACCACTGTTTGAGTCGAAATCTCAATTTTTTCAACAACGAGATCCTTTACAATTTGCTAACGAATGATTTTTGTTTTTGTATTAAATATGCTTTATGTGAGTAAATAAAAGACTGTAACTGTTTGAATTTATTGAATAAAAACAAATTTAAACCACACTGTTTACTTTATTATAAATGATAAAGTTCCAGAAATTAAAGTCTTGTGCGCCACTTCAAGACGTTGACGTAGGAAGATAAGATTTTTTCTCTGCACTTTTAAGTACTTAGAGCATCGATGTTTAATACAGGAAAAACTAAATTTAAAAAATAAATTTTTCGCTCCACCCTACTATACATAATTCGTCAACACATCCCATACAACACAAATTAGTAGATTTCTACAATTTTTTACATAGATTAATTAATTATCCACTATCCAAAGAAAATTAAATTTTTTAAATAACGTAAAATAATACTAATTTTGTTCATTTTATATTTTTACTTTAGTTTGTAATGTGTTCTTTAGCTGTCAGTACTTGCTGAAGTCACTGTGCTGACGAAACAATTGTCATTTTACGATTATGTATTAAAAAGTGAAGATTTTAACAATTAGTTTTCTTTCTACATATATTAGTTATATTATAGATATTGTTTTAACATAAACAATTTTTAATCTCATTAAATGAAACATAATACAAAGTAAAGGAAAATATTATTACATCAGAATTTTCCATTCGGGCAGCCCATGATGATTGTTTGTTTTCGCATATAATAACATCCGTTCAATTTCACAAATGAACCGCTTTTCCAATCCCCTTTTCGCAAATAGAAAGCAGAAAATAGCGACTGAACTCGAATTCTCAACACACCACTCCGGTTTCAATATCCATTTTCATTCAATTTACAATAACTTTTTTCTCCGCCACCTCTGCCACCAACTCCTCCTCCCTTCTCCTCAACCTCTTTTTTCTTCACATGCACCACGAAGAAAGCAGGACGATATTATCCCTTCCTCTTTCCCTCGTGTCTCTGGGAAAATGTCTTTCGTCGTAGTGCGGTTTTGTTTTTCCCACGGCCATCTAAGGACGGGAGCACAGTATGTGCGAAATTACATCGTGAAAAGTCCTTATGCAAAGCTACCAAATTCACCCATCTTTTTTCTGTTATACTCCGAGTGGTCCCCTCGAGCGTATAACACGGGAGATACTCCGACGCCCTCCGGGCTAGCCATTTTCCAGGAGGGAAATTTAATTTCACTTGCTCTTTATGCGGCATTTTCGCTACTACCGGGTTTCGTATGTTTCGTCGTTGCCGAGTTTTTATTGTTTCATTCGAAGCGGAACAATGTAATTCTAGTGCAGGTATGGATACATTTACTAAAGGCTGTTGCAATTAGGAAAGTCCTGCTAATTAATAATCAAATAATCAATAGCTCAGTTTAACTTTTATGCTAATAGTTAGTGATAGTAACACTTACCCAATGAATATCAATTATTTCCATAAAAGATACTTCCTTATCAGGTAGATACGCGACCAAAGTAATAATTTTTTCTTTGGAGTTTCATCGTTGTGAGAAACAATGAAATCTCGAGTAGCGTCAACGTCTCTTTACAAAACTTGTTCCAAAATGTCATCTCTACTATTTTTACGATTTGGTATATTAAACACATTCTCAAGTAATTCTTCTTCTGAGGCTACCACATTTTTGTTGGTTTCTTGTCAACAATAATTTCAGGAGTCTGAGGTTCATTAGTGCTTTTAATTAGTTTAATTTCTTCTGCTTCAAGTGCTTTTCCGTTAGAGGAATTCTTTTTAGATACTGACTTTTCTTCGAGTTTAAATGGTTTATTTTCCGCATCATCAATCGCTATTAATTCGTCTATTTAAATTAATTTCCTTCTTCTTTTCCTGGTAAAAATAGCTATAGAAAAACTGAACTCTATGAACTTCAAATTAAATGCTAACAACTTATTGAACTTGTAGAATTAATAGAATGCAGTTCTTACCTAGTTACTATTATATGATCTTTATAATTATTACCTTTAGTCAAGCCTCCTTTTCTTTAGAAGGCACCTGCTTAAATTCATAATTTAATTGTAGTAATTTTAGTTTGAAACTATTCCCATCAAAGCAAATATTTTCAATTTATTTCTTTTTCGTTGGGGGGCACGTTAAAATCATTAATCCTCCTAATGTTGAACGTGGGTTCAGAATCGTAAATTAAAAATAAATGCTTTTATTCTATTAGATTTTCAATCAAGTGGATCACCCAAATCTGCAGACTCAATTTGATAATATACCTATGCATAGAATTAAAAAATTTAATCAATTTTAATGTCTATGTACGTCACTTTTTTTAACTCTACATTCTCATCTAGAGATCGAAAATAAATTAGTTTAAATTGACAGACTGCTTGTCCGCTTTTAATTTATTATTAACCAATATAGAACGATCGATAATTCTTATAAGCAGAGAACGGATGCAATTTCCATAAAACGCAATCGGCAATTGGAATTGTGTATAACGTCGCTCAGTACATCCCGGCCTAATTCAATGAAGTATTTGTTTGACTTACTCGGCCACCTGGTCTCGCAGCGATAGCAATGGACAACCCAGCTATTGTATTCGGAGAATATAGTGTTTTCAGTGGTGTTGTGTACGTAGACAAAATAAATAAGTTTATCGTATTTCGTAAGAGAAATAGCACGTACATTCCTTTTCTTTTCATTTAAGCAACATCTTCCAATTATTTTCACGTAAGTGTGCATAAAATTTCGTTATTTAATTTCGTTTATTTGGATCTAGAATATTCTTACTTTTTCAGACAATGGAAGAGCGTCGAGAATGGCATCGTGAAACAATGGCGAGTTGGATTGAGGGCCATACTGATTGTATGTACATTGCCAGTGATTCCGAAATTTATTGTGAAGTGTGTGAAACGTTATTGAAAAATTGCAATAAATCAACCGTAAAACGTCACGTAGGATCGTTAAAGCACGAAAAAAAATTGAACCCGTTGGAATCTGACAATTTTAACGAAGAACTCTGTGAAACTTTTATGTCAGCTAATATTCCATTATTTAAATTGAACAATCCAATTTTGAAGACATTTCTGAAAAAATATACTGGTCGAAATGTTCCTGATGAATCAACTTTACGCAGATATTATGTTTCTAGGTGCTGTACGAGAACAGTAGAACGCATTAGAAGCCATCTTATAAATCAATACATATTGATAAGCGCAGACGAAACGGTGGATATGTTAGGACGCTGTGTGGTAAATGTTGTAGCTGGTGTACTACATCCAACTATTCCCTGCTATAACTCATATGTAATAGCAACAAGTGTTATAAATAGAGTTGATGCGGAAACAGTTGCTGAAACCATTAAGGAGAATATGCAAAAAATGCTTCATTCGGACGCCACGTACAAAGAAAAAATACTTTTATTTGTCAGTGATAGTGCTGCGTATATGTTAAAAACAGGCAGACTATTGAAGAAAACATATCCTAATATGCTGCATATTACTTGTGTAGCACATGCTCTCCACAGAATCTGTGAATATATCAGAGACACTTTTCCGGAAGTTGATAGACTTGTATCAGCTTTTAAAAAAGTTTTCAGAAAAGCACCATTGAGAGTAGCTCTTTTCAGGGAAAAATTTCCATCTCTGTCACTGCCTCCCACTCCAGTAATAACTAGATGGTGAACATGGCTGGAAGCTACTAGTTATTATGCTGAGAATTTCGATAGTCTAAAACATTTCGTAACACTGCTAAAGGAGGATGCTAGAAGTATTGGTGAGTGCAAGGAGCTCACACAAATCCCAAATTTAAAAAGCAGTTGTACTTTCTTCACGAACACTTTGGAAAATTGCCAAAACTAATAGCTTATTTTCAAAATCGAAATCTCAAATTAAATGACGGATTAACCACATTAGATGTGGCTGTTAATAATTTGAAAAGTATTCCAAGTGACTTCGGATGTGGCCTTCGGCAAAAGTTTGAAGCAATTCTTAATAGAAATCCAGATTTAATTACATTGCAGCAATTATGTATGGAGACAATTCCACAAAATCTAACGGCTAAATATGAAGAAATAAAAGAATATTTCCAGTATGCACCTATAACCAGTTGCGATGTAGAAAGGACGTTTTCTATTTATAAGGATGTACTTAATTCAAAGAGAACAAAATTGACAGAAGAAAACCTTGAGAAACTATTGCTAGCCAATATTAATACTCCTTTACTCAACTTGAACGACAAAATGAACAAATAAAAATGTTCCAATTATATAAATAAAATTAGAAACTTTATAAATACAACTTTTCAACAAATACATATGAATTTCGTAATTTTATAGATCACCACCCGTTTGTTTTCCAATTATATAAATAAAATTAATTAATAAATATGTATTTCGTAATTTTAGATAGATAGATCACCACCCGTATGTTTTCCAATTATATAAATAAAATTAAAAACTTTATAAATACACCTTTTCAACAAATAAATATGTATTTCGTAATTTTATAGATCACCACCCGTTCGTTTTCCAATTATATAAATAAAAAAAAATTATAGAAATACAGCCTTTCGCCAGTACTGCACTGGGCTTAGCGTCATGTGGTAAACGTGTCCGTTCTCTAATAATTATTACCTTTAGTCAACTCTCCTTTTCTTTAGAAGGCACCTGCTTAAATTCATAATTTAATTGTAGTAATTTTAGTTTGAAATTAGCAAATTAGCAAAAGAAACTAACTTGTGAAACCGTAATAACTTTGCAAGAACATCAACATTAAATAGACATTAGTTAATATTAGTACTGGAAATTCCCAAATTACTGTATATATTGCTTTTATTACCTGAACTCTGTTAGTGGTGAAAATACCTGCCGGATTATGAGATTATTCTATCGATGCAGGTAGAGGGTAACATTTGGTGGTGAGATTACCTCCGCCGAATACGATCGTCTTCACCAACGGAGAGGACACATTCAAGTGGGATTATTTAAACATATAATCGCAGCGAATGTTGTACATCACAACAAATACACAAAACTTAGTTAATTTTTAACGCTAATGATAACAATGCTTGACTAGTTAAAAGATTTTAATAAAGTACCTATATGTCAACAACTCGAGCTGCAAGAAGGTATCTAACGGTGTAGATACAGAATCACTGAGTGACACTAACAAACAACAGTTGACAAATGCCATTCAACAAGAAAGAAATTTGGTCTTGTTCAGGGGTGTTATTAATATTGAACATTATTATAAAATTACATATTCAGACAAAGAATTCTAAATAACTAACAAATTTTAGGTAAATCATTCGTCTCGGAAGATAGGCTGGTTATTTCTGCGTGAGAAAACGAATTTAATCATTTTTGTAGATCGAGCATTGATTTTAATCGGTGCATCGAAGAGCGTTTCAATCAGGAAAATTCCTTCGCATCGTCGAGAGATTTTGTTTACACGCGCCATCAATAAAAATCGACGCGTTCGAGTGGATATAAGTTCGGTAAACGTCACCTGCAAACATTTACGCGACGCACGCCTTCCAAACATTTCCCTTCTTCCGGGCGAAAATCCAATTAACGGCCGCCCCAAGGGCCATCAACCGCCACCGTCGACACATAGCCCCTCTTCCGAGAGATGCAAATCAATGTCGGGCAGATTGAAGTTTTTAAGGAGCGGATGAACTGGGAGCTTGCGATGAAGGAAGATGACAAGAATGACGGTGATGCGGGAAAGAAAGTAAGCGAAGCTCTTGAACAAGAGAAAAAAATAATTAACTTATGTGGATTCGATATCGGCGAACGAGAAGGGCTTTAAACGCAATCTGGTGACGTCGTTTAAAATGAAAGAGTGTGTTTGTCAAACCTTCAAAGTGCTTTAAGACATACACGGAATTAATTGAAAATGAGATTCTGTTTTGATGGTAATTTTTTTTTGGAAATTTTAAATCAAATTATTTTTGTTCTAAGACATTTACGCATTGGAGAGAAAAGTTTGATTGGCAGCATTAAGCTTAACTTTCTTAGTCTGTAGAAGTTGCCTGTTAGGAAAATTACAGTTTTGCCCAGTAAAATTTAGAAATTTACTTATAAACCTCCAATATATGTGTATTTTTTTAATTTAAAACTTTCAAATATCTCCAAAAATAAGTATCTCACGAAAAAATGCCAATCGAGAAAATACATTAATGCTGTAATTAGTCCCACATGTAGGTGAGGCGGGGTTAATTTTGAAATCTTAAATAGGAGCCTGTATATTTTATTACAGATTCGAATTCTACTGGAAAAAGTACCTAGGATTTGTCTAAAATATTTTTTTCATAATTCAACCCAAAATTCAAAGAGTAATAGTAGTACCCCGTTATCCGCTGATTCCGTATCCGCGGTTTCAGTCATCCGCGATTTACCTATGATGAGCAGAAAACGCGTTATATCAATAAATATAAAAGTTATCGCTTAAAAAAAAAGTTATCGTATAAGTTCGATTTACTTGTGCGAACTTAACACAAGTACAAAAATCTCCCCTCCCAAATCCTGACTTTCAAAAACTTCTGGAATAACGTGACAAAAAAAAACTCCCTCAAAAAACATGGTAATTTTCTTAATCATCTATATTTTAAAACTAATGACATTAATAATCCAAAAATTACCAATAAACACCATTATAGGATTATAATGAAATAAAATTTATATAAAGCAAATGTGTAAAGTACTTACATCGACGTAACACTTTTTATACACAAAAGAAAACTAATTCGAGAGATATCAAATATAATAAGAACTAACAAAAATACGAGATCGCCATCACTCGTAAAAAACGTATATGAAATTTAAATACACATAAAACACTCTAAAACAAATAAACCGACTTTAAATCAAATCTACATGAAAGTAAAAAATGAAGTTTTTTTACCCCCGACTGTGCAAAGCAACGAACTTGATATCTCTATCTATCATATGCCGGAAAAGATCGGACATCATACGACAAAGCTACAAAATAAGACCGCAAGACGGACTACATCCTATCCAAAATAACTATACAGTCCCGATCATTACAATAATTCAAAAATATAAACATTTTTAAAATATAAATCAATAATTAAATAAATGTGCATGTTAAATAAATGTAATAAAATTTCTTATTGTTCAAGATCATTCTTCGGGGAAAAGTTCATTGCACGATGTTTCTGCCATCTAGGCGTCATCAGTCAAGCTAGTGAAGCAATGTCATACAAATGAAACAAATCTTTATGAATAGATTTGTATCTGTATATACATTTCATTGAAATCGCCTAAAAGATAAAGCAAATTTCATCCTATAAGGTGGCACTTATTTCATAAGTGACATCTTACGGACGAAATAGAATTTGCCGAAAAATGCTTTATACGTGCACAACGTATTGTTATACATAAACACAACCTTTTTGTATATTCTTTATATTATAAAATTTTTAGAATTTCTGATTTCAAAAATATATCATATGATGCCAGTATCTTAAATCGTTTTCGAGTTTTTAAATGTCGAATATCGTAGTTACTGTACTATTTATACTGTAATTACGGAAAAGTTAACATTATTAAAGCCAGCTATGAAAATGACAACTATTATGTTTGATAAGTAACATTTCCTTAATAAAATTATCAAAATGGTTTAGTGTGAGGATAAAAAATTGCAAATTTTTTCGTCCTAATTTTTTTAAACTGGAAGCTTTATTTTTAATGCGAATTAAAATGAATGTTAGAATTACCGATTATCTTAATAATAATAATAATATAATCAAATACATTTATACTGCTTACCATAGCAATGCACAGATGTAATTGTTTTTATTACGTATAGTGTAGTTGTAGACTTGGGTGGAGGTTATCTGTTTATTTAAATGTTGTGCCGTCCTCGCCAATCATTCGTATAAATAGATTGATAGAAATGTAGATATTTTGTGATTAAGGGAAAGATGCTGTACCCTTGCCAATAGCTGTATCATCGAATTATTTCTACACTTGAGTTTTTAGACTGAAAATGTAATTCGTTTCAGTCAAGTGACCCTCCACATCACGACAAAGTATGGTATAAGGCTTTGAAGGTAAGGACTCTGACAACATTTTGTCATTTTAGTTTTGGATCTAAATACAGTTCTAAATATTTAGCGATTTCTACTTTTGCCATCGATACTTTTTAATGACGAGTTATTTCTTTGCAATTGAATTTAGTACTCAAATTATTGGTTATTCCATGATCTTTTTGCTGTGTTCTATGTGCCTACCATATCATTACCTAGACGTAGGCACCTTATATAGTATCTAAACAAAATACTTGTATCATGGGTATAGGTTATAAAGTAAATTACGCAGCATATTGGTCACAGGGCAGAACCTTGAGGTATAATGCATGACATTTATTCGATCTTCTGATATAATACGTTTGAAATGCTCCGCTAGTTTTATACAATAACACAGACCTGCATAAAATTTGTGATGACGTGATTTTTGTTTGTTAAGCTCAGTTTTTATATAGCAGTAACTAATTAAAATGCAGTTGGTCTCTACCACCCACAGATTTTTTTTTTGCCCAGAAGAAAAAGAAAAAAATATAAGAAAATCTTATAATAGGCGTTTTAATACATTTTAAAATGAATGTACTACTTCAAATTCTAGGTATTAACCCAAAAATGATTTTCTGTTTTGGTTTTAAAGAAATTTGTTAAATAGGCTCTCATTACCTGATGTAAATCTTTTATTACATGTATTAATTTTGGACAAGATTTCCGGGAATTTTTACCTGCTAAATCCTAATTATTAAGCTTTCACTTTATTAGTACTGCGAAGGATTTCAAGTTTATCACTCCAAACAAAATGTATATTTTAATGTCATTTACTTCATTATAGCTCTGAGTGTCGATCAGTAAACAAGCAAAATTAATTTGTCTTTAGTGTTGTGCGTGGTATTTGATAAATAGACATTGCTTAAAAATATGTCTAGCCGGTGTTGCAAAAACAAACCAGATGATTTCTGTTATATTTGTGGATATTTCGTCTTGAAGAAGTTTAGGAGACTAATTGGTGAATTTGTGAAAAATGCATATTATGCTTATTTCAAAATCAAATTTGATCAAAATAAAGATTGGGCATCGCACGTTGTTTGTAAGGTACGTGAAGAAGGTTTAAAACATTGGACCAAAGGGAATAGAAAAAGCCTTCCTCTTGGAATACCGATAGTTTGGAGAGAACCGCAAAATCATCATGAGGATTGCTACTTTTGTCTTTGTGATATTAAGGGGCATAATAGAAAAACTTTGAAACATATTTTGTAGCCAAACAATATTAAATCAGCTCAGACCAGTTCCTCACAGTGATCATGTACCTATACCTATACCCCCAAAGTACTACAAGAAGATATTGAAACCTCTTCAACTTCCGGCTCCGTACAGATGGATAGTGATTGAACCATCAACCTCAGGTCAACACAAACCTCAGCTATTTTCACAAGCCGAACTGAATGATTTAGTAAGAGATTTGGGACTTTCAAAAGATCTTTCTAAAGTACTGGGGTCTAGGTTGAAACAAAAAAATTTGCTTGCCCCAGAAACTACCTTCAGGTCTTCCTTTAGCTGAATATGACAGAAAAACAACCAAACGAAGCTTTTCTGAAAAACGAAAACGTTTTTTTAAGAAGCATAAAGAATAAATAACTATTTCTAATAGTTTCTATGTGTATATTTTGTATTTTTTTTAATATAATATAAAGCTAGCTTATAAATTAAATAAATTGTGTTTTTTCTATATTTTTTGATTTTACTGGTTTGAAAAATAACCTTACGTGATACAAAAAAAAAAAAAGCAGATTTGAAATCAGCGCTACCCAATTACTAGAAAACAGTTAAAATTTTTAAATCAACATTCAAAGAGTTGAAGAATGCAGGCCTGTGTATTGACGTATTGTGCAAGGCAAGGCAAGCTGTATTGAAATAAAATAAAATCCTCACTCTTCTATTTACGCCCATTAAGAACGTAGTTTAACTGTAATATTGAAGTAATTGCGTCACAATTAAACGATAAAAACACAAATGTGCGGTTAACAGGATGAATTCAATAACTGCGTGTTGTACTTAGCGATGTTATACACTATTTATATGGTCCATCGTAATTTCGGCCTGATGCGTCCGGTCTCTAGTAATGATACTAATGACAAGGCAATAGTGTAATTTGAATAACTGAGAAATGCTCTTGGAAATAGTATTTGACATTACTATTTCATGTTTCAGTGCCTTTAAACCAATATCTGTCATATTAACAATCACTTTAGTGTTCCACCATCTTGAATATGCTATAATATCACATACTTTTCCATGAGACCTACACAGACAGTCCAACAATTAAATAATGAGACTTGTTTTTATTTTAAGCAAGAGAGAAATATCATACATTGCCCAGCAAATGACTACAACTCGGAAGCATTGTATCCTTGTATGACGGAGGCTATCTGGTATCGGTTTCTCGTTCGTACCGCTCAATGGGCTTATTATCCATTTATATGAATTCTAATTATTTTATAGTCAGACTGTTGGTACTCTAATCGTGTATCTGTAACCAAATATTTATTCTACTGAAGATGGCAATTAAATTGTCGAAATGTGTATTTAAATTTTTTATCAAAATACATAATGACAAATTTTCCTTATTCTTTAGTGAATGTAGTATTTCTGTTTTAAATTGTTCTCATCGATTCAGTTCCGTATTCGAGTTAGAGTGAGGATACGCGAAAGAGAAACGACAATAGCGGAATCTATTTCTCTGCGGTCGATCACGGGATTCAGATTCATTGGCTAATCAATCACCGGGCTCTTCCTAAATTGTAATTGACTGTCAATTACCGCTGATGAAGCAGCCCGGCTGCCTCTGCAGCGCCAGAACCCCACATCGCCTCGCACTCCGTCCGACATTCGAAAGAATGTGAACCAATTATGTTCGTCACGAGGAAGAGTTCTTTTTCTTTGTCTTTTATCGTATTTTCGTCTCTGTCACTTTAGCTGACTGTAGTGTGTATTGTGTGGGGAAATCTCGCAAAATTGTCTGGTGGAGATAGTAATTTATATTGGGGGGGAAATTTGCATGGATATGAAGAAGACAGGATAGATTAGCATGCACCTAGTATGTATGTATGCATTGTATCTACGTGATAATCAGAAATGTTTCTTTTGGAATAACATAATTTTGCTAAGAAAAAATTATGAATAAAGAAGATTCAAATTGAAAGAATTCTGAATTGGTTTTGGACATTTATTTTCACAAATTATTTTCTCATCTTATGCTACCAGAGACTATACTGTATTTCAAAAAAAGATAGACAATTTTATGTATAATGAATAATGCCTTCAGAAGAAATATGCAAATTAATAAATATAATATTTTATATTGGAAAATGAATAAAAGCATCACAAAACGGATTAACCTGTTTCTATTATGTGCAAATATATTCAATTAATTAATACCGACAAATTTTCTGTGTACCGAAATTGCACATTAGTATTTAGGGCATGTCTGGACTTTGTGCCAATTTAGGTTATTTTTATTTCGGGTACCTTCTTCATGCACCGATTTGTGAATCACTGTCTTCTCGACCATTTTGGAAATACTTAAACCACTCAAGTACCCGCGCACATGTTAAACATTCATTACTAGACTCGGCAAAGAGCGGCAATTTCCAGTGCAGTGCCGAGAGCAACGTAGAGGGGAGAAGCGCACGGCACGGAAGCTCAAGCGTCCGTATCCAAGCACACTTGTTCGGTATTATTCCACTGGTCGTTGTAAGTGCATGTCAGTACACACGTACTTAGAAATTTTTTTGTAAAGAAGCGGTGCCCGTAAGAAATTATAACTCAGCGAGAGATAAAAAGAAATACTTACCTAAAATGGATAAAATCGGCACCATCAAATCTAGAAATTCTCCAACAAACTTTTTTACTGTGTCAAACATTGTTTATTTTTAACGTTTTCTTTCGTTTGACACACTGATATATGTGTTTATATCATCACAAGTTCAACCGCCGCGCGTCGAGTTATATGCTTAACTGAAATATAAATATCTAGCCGGCATACACGACCTAACACAATGCATACAATGAACTTCCGACCAATGCCTTCAACGGAAGGAACCACACAGCGTTCGTACTGATGGATATGGAGAAAGCTTTTGATAGGGTATGGACAGAAGGGCTCATTTACAAATTAATCAAATTTAGATTTCCGAGCCATATAGTGAGACTGATCCATTCCTACCTTACTAACAGAGAATATCAGGTAAAGATATAATAATACCTTATCTGATCCGCTGGTGGCCACGGCTGGAGTTCCACAAGGCTCTGTGCTGGGGCCTATTTTATACAATATATTTACGGCAGACATTCCAAAATTCTACAACAACAACGACGTCGCACTGTACGCCGATGATGTAGCCATATATGCTCACTCATTTTCCCCGATAGTCGCCATGCAAAAAGTACAAAACCACTTACACCATCTTCAGAACTACGTCACAAAATGGAAACTTTCCGTAAATCCAACAAAATCTTCTTCAGTATTTCATCCACCTGATGAAGCCATTGTATGGCGAAACAATATTGTAGTGGTATTTACAACAAAATATTTTTTGAAACTAGAGGTTTAATTACTTATTTCTTAGCGTTAAAATCTTCTTCCATTGTTTTTACCAAAAGAACCCGACCTCTGCGCTTGCCAAAGCAACTTCAGTTTCAAAACACCCATATCCCAATTCAAGACAACATCAAATATCTCGGAGTACAGTTAGACAAAAGACTGACATACAAAAATCAGATAGAGAACAACAGCAACAGAACTATAGCTGCTCTCAGAAAAATCTATCCAATAATCAAGAATTCAAATACGACCTTCGAAAACAAAATATTACTTTACAAATAGGTGTTACGGCCTATCCTAACATACGGAACACCTGCCTTCGCAAATGTAGCCCAAACTAGGCTCACCACACTACAACGCATTCAAAATAAATGCCTTCGTATCTTACTCGATAAAGACCGATACGTATCGGTACGAACGCTGCACGAACTAGAAAAAATACAGACGATACAAGATTTTATTACGACAATCGCCAACAAATTCTACAACAAGCCCATCTATCACGAAAATCCTTTAATAAAGAAGATTACCAAAACGCGCCAACTCCGGCAAAACATCCCCATCAATATCAAAGTTTGCCAATATTCCAAATGCCCTTTCCGGATTAGATCTAGACTAAAATTCATCGGAATCGTCTCTTCAGTGGATCAACGAAAACGTTAGAGGTTTTTTAGAAGATTTTCCTCTAGTGAACATGTGACAGTGCCTGTTATTAAGTGAAAATGACGCAAAATGTTTCTCGTGTGCGCCAGTGATCTGTGCGTGCGTGTAAATAGCGACAAACACATATGAGTCATTAAAGACACATTCCTAACTAAAATTGTAAACATAGAATATTATGTAGGAAAATTTTATAAGCACAAAAGTTAGAGATACATGTAGATATCTGTAAGCAATTATGTAATATGTAAATAAAGATATTGTTGAGTTGATTTGAGTTGAGTTCTCGTCCGATCACTGAAGTCAAACAGCATCCGGCGCGGTCAGTACTTGGATGGGTGACCGCTTGGGAACACCGCGTGTCTTTGTCACCCTCTACTCTTTTATACTATTTTTTTTGCTTCGAATTCACGAATTTTCATTTTTTTCCCCAATTTATTAACAAATTTTAGGGGGTACGCTCTGAGAATATTACAGGAGCTTCGCGTCCTTAAATATTATATACTTGCGCACACATATTTTAAAGAACACAATTGAATTACTGACGTTTTATTTTTTGTTAATTCCAAGAAGGCACGCACATATTTCGACATGTGTAACAAAATCTTTCACTAAAATGTGGCACTTGAAATTTGAAATGGACGATTAGAAATAAAACTGACGGCAACGACCATACCAAGCTGAAAAGACCAGTTCTCGTCCAGTTCTCGTCCGAGTCTCCTAGCGTGCACTAGGGTTGATGTGCAGGGTAGTTTACGTTCTGTAAAAATATAGTCGTGTGTACATATAATCATTTTACCTGAGTCTCTTTCGTAAGGAGCGTGCGAGAGAGTAAGTGCCTATTTTCAAATTTCCAATTTTTCTTTTTCAACTGGGTGCGTCTCGTAAAAAAAACTTTTCGTAAACATCTCTTACAATAAGTAATTTCTTTGTTAATTCTTAAATCTTATCTGACTGTATATATTAGCGAAAATGCTGAGTTGTAATTTCATACAAAAGTGTCCTTTTTATAAAATCTGATATGTTTTGAAAAATTCGTACGTTGTTATTAACTTATAATGAATAGTATTCTGGAATGTGGGGAAAATCTGACAATTCTACTTATAAATTCTTTAGATAGGTCTTTTTCGTCTTTAACATATATGTAACTGTTACTAGTTCAACAGTTAATGCCTACAAAGTTTTTTATTAGCAATGACTTCAGTAGCCTTAATTGATACTATCTACAATATACCTTCTATTTAATGGCGGGAATATCTTGAATAAAAAACTTTCATTCCATAAGAAAGTATTACTTAAACATCACAGATTAAATTAAAATATTATTGGCACATTCGTCTTGCTTCGCTTCAAGGCGTTAGTTATCTATTGGCCGAAGAAAAAAAATAACTTGCGACGACTGCGTTAATTTCTATAAACGAGTCCAATCGTTCGCAGAACGTGTTCTTTCAGATATTTCGAACAGTTTCCTACCGCGAAAACCGCAAATTATCGACCAGCCACCGACAAATTATATACCTAAGGTGGAATGCTATCATTTTAGTCTTTTGTTAACAACACGTAGAAATGTCCGTTTCGCATATCTCAATGATAGAAACACGCCGAAAATGTGATTGATTGCTCGTATATGATTATGCTATTGATTTTACCCTAGTCGTTGTGTGTTATTTAATGTTGTTCATCTTCATTTCTTCCATTAAGTTTGGATATTATACTTAGTACATTTACTTGTAAGTTTTTCTTTTGTTATGGTGTCATTTGCGATTGCCAATACGTCTTGCTTTGATGTTTGCTGAGTGAGATTAGTACGAGAGATATTTGAGAAATTTCGAGAATCTGACAACGCTGTTTATTTTAATAAATGATGCAAGTGCACTGGTATACTGTAATGTGTCAATAATATAACGTTTTTATCCAATTGTCAAAATATCATTCAGTTCGTGCAGAATACAGTTTTAAAAATTTGCTAATCCTTGTAGATAAAATGGAGTTAACTCAGGAAAATATTAACGCCATGATTTATTATGTTCCTTGTCGTTTAACTCAATACATAGTGCATAGAACACTTAATTTCTACATTTGGTGATGAAGAGCCATCAAAGACAATGGTATATCGCTTGTTTCAAGAATTCAAAATCACAGATCTTCTAAACATTTCTATGACATCATTATAGGTGAGGAATTGTAGATATATTCTTATAAAACCGGAAACAAAGCAGCAATCGATAGTTTAAGGTGTTTTAAAATTAATTTTTGCCATTAAAGTTGCTCGCTATTGATACACTTCTAACTTGTTTCATAGTAAAGATTAGAAGTCAGTCTTGGGCATCCTTAATCTTTGGTTAAAGCATTTGCTGGTCATTTTAGGAACGTTTATAGAGCATCTTCTACCTCTAATAACATAGATCCCCTATCAACCAATTAAATGCTTGTCCATTTGCATCACTTATCTCAAGATGATATAGCTCAGCACTAAGATGCTCAAGGATAAATTTACTTTGTTCCGCAAGGCTCTAACTTAGGACCACTTCGTTTCATTATTTTCAATAACAATCTTTCATACCAGATCGAGTCCAATAACCTTTTCCTTGATAACATACAAATCGGTGTAGTACACCCTCTACTTCTAAGAACATAAATTTCCTATCAACCAATTCAATACTTCCCCATTTACATCACGTACCTTGTGATGATGTGCTGCTCAGCACTAAGACGCTCATGGATAAATTTACTTTCAGAGATGATCAAAGTCCTACTTTTGTTGTGACTATGAAAACGTATTTGCTGCACCATTGGTGAAGATATTTAATTTAGCTCTCGCTACATCTACTTTTGGACTACATCTACGCAGTTTGGAAGAGTACTAAAATTGTTCCCGTTTTAAAGACTGGTGGTACTTTGGATATTACCAACTACCGTTCTATTGCCATCTCATCGAACTTAGCAAAAATTGTTGAAATCGTACTGGACTAAAAATTATATCCTCTTATTAAAACTGCAATATAACTGAATCAGCATGGAAAAGCGACCTACTGTCTCTAACTTTACCGTATTTTGTCAATCCATTGCGATACGCGGAACACAAGTTGATGTCGTATATACCGACTTTGTCAAGGCATTTAATCGAGTGGATCACGCTATCTTGCAAGTTAAATTGGTGAGTTTTAGCTTTAGTGAATCGCTATGTCACCTTTTATCTCCATACTTTATGATAATTACTAGTAATTCGGAAATTAAATAAATTAATATTTCGGGCAATATTATTACTAGTAATTCGGAAATTTAATAATCATAAAATACGGATTTTTTGAACGCTTACTGACCGTTAGCGATTCGGAGACTTTGACGCTTTCTAATAATTTGGAGACTTTAATGATATTGACTTTAATGCTTGCGTTTACCCCCGACCTTCCTTTCATAGAAACGGACAGGGGTTTGTGTTAATACAGCTCTCAAGACTTCTTCGGGTTCGGAGTGCTTCCAACCGGAACGGATGTCGCGCTATTTGCCGGTGAATAAACGGTATTTGGAGCGCACAAACGAGACATAAAGAGATGTCAGAAGAACTCTAAATAGAACAAGGCGGTTAAAGGGGTGAGACCAACGCTATCGCCTCTGGAAGTAATTCTTACCAATATTCCAATCGCTATCGGAATACTGGCAAAAGAGGTCGGTTCGGGTAATATATTATTTACTGACCAGCAAACACTATCGTCTCGCAGTTAAGGTTGCGGAAAGGTTGAAGCTTGTATCTCTGGCATTCGTCGGAAGTCTTTTTCGAAATTAGCCGAATAATTAAAATTTACTAGCGCAATTCGGTGCTTTTAAATGCAAAATAACAAATAAAAACTGAAGAAGGTGGAATAATTCTACGCCAGCGTGAAAATTGAGAAGGGGATTATGGATTTCCGTGCAACGCACGAAATAAGGAACGAGCTAATTACAATTTCATATTGCATACAAATATATTTACAGAAATACACACCCCTCTTCAAACTTAAGAATATTTTGTACTCTTACTTTTTGTTTGAATTGAGGATGCCCAAAGAGTCCTTATATTATTAAGTTTGAGGGCGAGGTTCGTTACAACTTACATACTAGGCCTCAATATCTATTCTACAATAGATATTTTTCATCACCTTACATAGGAACTTTTGGAGTTCTGCAAGGCTCTAACTTAGGACTACTCCTTTTCATTATTTTCATTAATAATCTTTCAGGCCAATAACCTTTTCTTTGCCGATGACTTGAAGTTGTTTTCTTGAGTCACCGACTCGAGGAATTCTTTTATACTACAGGCCGATCTGTTTAACATACAGATTTGGTGCACAGATAACAATTTACGTTTGAACTCCTATAAGTGCAAGATTTTGTCTTTCACGAAAAGACTAAATGCTTCGAACTTTAATTACCGACTTGGAAATACGAATATATCACATGTTGAATCAATTAAAGACTTGGGTGCTACTTTTGATATGAAGCTGACCTTTAATAAACTTGTTGGCAGGCTACGCAAACTCTTGGATTTATTATCCGTAACTGTGGTGAGATTTCTATCGTGAACATATAGAATTCCTTATGTAATACATTAGTGAGATCACATTTGGAATATGCTAGCTTGATGTGGTATCAATTTTATCAAGCATAAAAATGTCTATCTGAGCAAGCGACGATTTTTGAAGTACAAGTGGTTTAAGGTGGATGGTGTCTATCCGCATTGGGGCTTTGATCACGCTCTACGCCTTCCTCGCTTTGACGTGTCTTCCCTCTACTTTAGACGTTTTGGAGTCAGCCTTAACTTTCTTCATAGCCTTCTTCACAACGAACTGTACGATGCTATTATCTTTCTTTAGTTTTCTTGTTCCACCATTCTTCGCACGTCTTTTCTGTACTTTTTATCTTCATTTTCCTCAAAATCAATATATACTTCCATAGTTTATTGGCCTTTAAACGACTTCTCTATGACGTCGGGATAAATAAGCGTTGTGGTCTTGTTGGCTTAATTAATTGCTGGATGTTATTTAGGAATGGCGAAAAAGCCATCCTAAACCTGCAATCATTTTTCATCATGATAATGCTACTATACCACAAGTGCTACACTCGATTATTTGCGAAATAAAAACATCTAATTAATGGCTTAATCACCAAATAGTCTTGGCCGCAAGAATTTTTTTTTACGTTTCCAACAAACAAAAAAATATGTGGAGACGTCATTCTTTCTGTTCAGAAGAGGCCATCGCCGCAATAAAGTAACACATTTGGAGTACGCCAACTTCAGAATGGCTGGCTTGAACTAATGAAAAAGTGCTTAGAATTTAATGGTTATTATTACTTGGAAAAACAGTCGTGCTTTTACGGAAATTTCCGACTGCCTTCAAGGTCTTAATGATACATGTTTTACAATTTCATTGGTTTAATAGAATCTTATTTCTATGTTAGAGGTCCATATATCTATTGCTAAGTGTTCCAGCTTGAAAATCAAGCGACCACCGTGAATGTATGTGAACTAAAATTTACAAGAGATTTCCTAGAAATTTCAATTAAATAAGATATAAAAATGCTACTAAGATACTGGCTTAAATTGATGAGAAAATAGTCCCGATGCGAAACTCGTGCGTTCGGACAAAAAATCTTATAATTTTCAATTTGCAATAACCTCGATTCGAATTCCTGTATCGTTTAAATTCAACACTTTACAACGGGAAATCGCAAATCACCTAACAAACAAGAAACTATCTAAATTATAAGAACTATCTAATTTTAAGCGAAACACATAGGAATTGTCTTGATTACATTCGCAGATACGCAAGGGATCTTACGCTTTCCCATACGTACATTTTCGCGGTACATTAACTGTAAAACATAATTAACAATAAACAAGTGAGCAATAATCGCGATAACCTAAAAGAGGAATCGATTTTATGAAGTGAAACGAGAGACGGAGAAATATGGAAGTAATTCCTTTCGACCGGGATCCGATCAGGTCGTCGTTTGAAATGGTCACGCGGCAAATAAAGTTCCACATATAATCTCTCAGATTCATATAATATATACACATACCATGTACATACATGCTTGTGTACCGGTATATTGTACACGTTTGATGTGGTATATCTTCAACACATGAATGCCTATATCTTTTAAAAGCATATGATCTCTGTGGATCATAAAATACAAACACCTCTGACACGAGAACGACCGGAGAGGAACATATATTTTAAGCAAAATTTATAGTCAGGCCCATTTCGAATAGTGTGTTAGTGTGTATGTATATGTGTTTGTATCTTTGTTACTTTAACGAGGACGCTCTTTCATGTTAGGCCTATCTAATCAATGTTCTCGCTGCGAGTTTATTTACTGGTGTATTACTTTAAATTTTTTATCATGCAATCCCATTTTACCACTTTTGGTGAGGCTTTTTACGAGATACTCAAATTTGAAGAGATATTAGGATAATTAAATCACTGCTTATGTTTTGTAACATTTAAGTAAACTGGATATATTAGCGTGTGATATTCCACATAATTTTATAATATCTTGTAACGGGCTGAAATCGCCCCTGATTCATTTTTAGACGTGTATTCAGCAATTTTCGCACGGACCTGTATACCATCGATTTTCGCATATATTTTTGCAATTTTTATTCTTTAAAAATTTCTATAAATATTTTCGTGTGCGGATATTTATCCTAGTGTTACTTAAGATTAGAAATTTCATCGTAGTAATTTTCAAGTAGTATTTAAAATTAATTAAAAATTTACGATATATTTCCCGTTGATGCAATTTTGTTTTCATCTTAGTATCGTTCATATATTACGCGTGTGAAGCATTGGAATACGCACTAAATATGTTAGGGTTGTTATAGCGTAAACAGTTATTTGGTAATTGGGTTAATTTGTACCATTTTTAATGCGAATTTTTATCTTAAAATTAATTCGAATATTTTCAGGTTTTGTATGTAGTAAATTCAGTTAGAATTGTCATTAGTATTTTCATTTAAGATCTCCTTGGAGTCATCTCGTGGTCATTTAGATTATGGTTTTCGATTATAAGTACGTAAGTAATTAATATTCTTTGTCAGTTAGATTCCAAATTTTGTTATCTTAATTTTGATATAGCGAAATAATTTTCTAATTAGGTATTTCATCATTAATTCGTCTCTACAGTGACTTCCACTGTTGTCCATTTTTGTAAGAACTACTTACATTTTCGTATATAAGAGCGAGTTGAGAAATTCTGGCTCTCTCTTTGCTGTTAAGTTTCATCAAGAACACGCTGTATTGAAGACGTATTGTGCGATTATTAATGGCTTCTTATAAGTAATTTTATTTACTTAGCTATGCGGCTTTTGAGACATTATTAATTAATTTATACGTCTGAAAGTCCTTGAACTTATGGAAATGCCGTTTTTGATATGTTTTTGCACGAAATTGGTGTCCATGAGCAGCTGAGATTTAGAGGTTAGCCCTATATTAATTAGGTGAGTTTTTTTACGATATCCCTGTTAGGGCCTTTTTCCTCTTTTATAATTTTATTTCGTTACATTCATTTTTTCTTTTTAAAATTTAACAGGGTACAAGTTTAGGATAGTTATACCAGTGTGATGTTAAATGAAGCACGTGATATAGTTCAAGCACGAGGTTATTATTTTTTTCAGGTTGAGATTATTTGGAATTGTCGAGCAAATGGCGTTCATTTTGCAGCCAGCAGGGTTTGTTTTGTGTGTATGGTGATCGCTTTTCTAAGACGTTATTCAATCGTAATCATTAAAATATTGATCGTTCTACAACTTACCAGGTGTGAATTGCGTCTATATTTTTCTCGGAAGATTACAGACAGCTCCAAAAGTTAACTTCCTACGATAAAATTTGCTAGTGGCTATTGTGTAAGCTTATTGTAAATTTAGAGTAATTCATTTTCTATTTTTTTGTATGTATTTGATTTAATAACATTTAAGTAATCGATACCCCTGATTTTGCGTATACAGGGTAATCGAAATTTTATTATGTACTAGGGTCATGTCAATTTTTTTTATTCGATTAATTGGTGATATCGTAAAAAACTTTTCTAAATTTTAAATATTAATTATCACTTTGTAGATTGGTATAGACCAGCATATGTCTAAAATTTACAGTATATTTTCACTGTTCAATTTTCTTTATTACGATTTAAAAGTTGTAGATATAGTTTTTTTGTCCTAAATTTAATATTCTAATTAGTATACTGAATGTACAAGAATCTCGATGTGAGATTTATCGAAAGATGTTTCGATAAATTAACCACTATTTATTTAGACTAAGCATATCATTTAGAAATTATGGGTTAATGATTTATATATCTTTTATTGCTTTCGTTGTATAATTTTTTTTGTCTAATTTCATCAGTATATTTTTGATTCAGTTTTATTTCAGTAGTTAATTACTTTTTGAATGCATATTAAAGGTGCATTATTTATTTTTTATAATATACCAAGTTACTATACTGGGTACTCATAGAATCGTCTGCACAGATATTCTTTTTTAAAAACTTTGGAATAGTTTTCCAATGATAGTAAAATTAAGGACTGAAAATAGAGTCTTTTTCAATTCTGTTTAGAAGTCACTATTATATTTTTGTTTTTCTTGTGCCAAAGAAAGGGCACGCAACTAATTATAGTCTGAAGTCCTCTTCGGGATGATAAATATATACAGATTGGCGTAGTTAAAAGTAGATATTTAGCTTCAAACTCACACACATATACATATACGTATATGTATAATAATTTTCAAGGATACTGGTAGGGATGGCTTTCTCTGATGTAGTGTGGTATGTGGAGAGCGGGGATGACATTCGTTGTTTGTATCTAGTTTTTGTGCGATATTGTGTCTGAGCAAACTCTCACGAAAAACTAAAATAAATTTTGTACATTTTATTTAGAATTTTGTTTCGTCTTTTTTTATAAGAATTTTATTTAATTTTCACTAATAATTTTATTTTAGTTATATAAGCATTAAAAATAGTATTTAATCGTATGCAGTAAGTAAAATTAAGGAGTAACAAAGCAAATTATAAATAAACATGCAATACATTTTATTACATATTTATTACTAAACATATTGTAATAGATTATTTTCTATTTTGACAAATATTTTTCAGATTTTATTTCTCTATTTGGAAATGAAAAAACCCTAATCAAAGAATTAATTTAATAATAACATACAACACAAAGTATAACATGTAAAATACAGTTTTATATTCAAGATACAGGGTGCGGCAAAACAAACAGTGCAGCGATGGGCGACTACATCCGCTGTGGTGAGGATGGGAACCTGGGAGGGATTCATTGTGTCCGGTAACTCACCCCGTTTTCAGTCGTAGCAATGCTTCGCCGTTCGCACGTTTTTTGAAAGCGGTCGTTCTTTCATCATCACTCAGCAGACCTTCCGACGGCACTTTAACATTCCACTTCGTGATCCCGTTCCGCACCGCAATGTTATCGCCAGTTGGGTTCGTGCGCTGGAAGAAACTGGTTCAACGAAAAGGCCTAGGGGTATGGGAAGACCCAGAACAGTGAGAACTCCCGAAAATGTAGCTCTAGTGAGAGCAGCTGTTGAACAATCACCAACACGCTCTGCCCGAAGACATGCAACTGCATTAAACATGTCCGACCGCTCTGTAAGAAGGATTTTGCATAAAGATTTATTCTTCCATCCCTATAAGATTATGCTGGTTCAGGAGTTTATGCCTCCAGATTTTCAAAAACCTTTGTGAATCGCGCCCAAGATTAGACCGTATCCCACCAAGGTCAACGTTCTTCAGTAGTGATGAAGCCCACTTCCATCTCTCTGGAGCCGTAAACAAACAGAATTTCCGTTATTGGTCGGACAATAATCCACGTCAAGTTCACGAGAGACCTCTCCTCTCCCAGAAAGTCACTGTATGGTGTGCCATTTCCAAATTTGGGGTTATTGGACCATACTTCTTTGAGGAGGATGAGCGTGCAACAACCGTCACCGCTCGGCGTTATGTTTCGATGCTCGAAAATTTTTTTGATCCACAATTGGCACTGTTGGCTGAAGAACAAGACCTTGGGGATATTTGGTTCCAACAAGACGGGGCTACGGCCCACACAGCGCAGATTTCAATGACAAAACTGCGGCAGATGTTCCCTGGTCGCCTCGTCTCTCTGAGGGGCGACCTGGGGTGGCCGGCGAGATCACCGGATTTGAGCATTTGCGATTTTTTCCTGTGGGGCTACCTCAAGGAAAATGTTTGTCAGCATCGTCCTCACAATTTGGAAGAACTGAAGATCCGTATTACAGAGGAAATCGCCGCCATTCCGATCGATATGTGCCAGAACGCAGTTGAAAACTTCAGAAATCGATTACATCAGTGCATCGCTTCTGGAGGACATCATCTTGCTGATGTGATCTTTAAAACTTGAGTGAAGAAATGGGGTGTAGTACTGACTCAAGCAGAATAAACCACTTTTTCGTAAGTTGTGCCATTTTTTTTTAATAGCCCATCAAAACTGCACTGTTTGTTTTGCCGCACCCTGTACATTTATAATGAGTTCGTGAGTTTTTCAAAAGAGAATACCTCAATTTGAAAGGCATACATACAAATAAATAAATATGTTAGTAAAAGCTGATGCTGTTAATTAATCTATACAATTAAATATGCTGGCCTTAATGATGTAATATGGGCAATTTTATAATTCTTAAACTATAAAAAAATCCATAAACTAATAAATAATTTAATTAAATTTGTAATGGGAATTTTACAACTCTCATAATATGAAAATATATTTTTCCAACATCCTTTTTCACAGTGCAATATACCTGTGAACAGATTGAGATTTGTGGTTGAGAGAAATACCTACAAAAATATGTCGGATTTCGCACATGCGTATAATAACATTTTGTTCAGCGCAGAAAGAGCGAGTGTCGCTTCTATATGTTCTGTGCCGTAACTAAACTACGCCTACGGTCATTAGAGTCACATGTACGTGTAAATATGCGTGCGCTAGTGTGCGTAATACGCTTCGAAATTTCCACCGTTACTTCAGACTGTATATATACTTAGTACATTTATATACTTCAAAGACAATAACACCCATAGTCCAACAGTATGTATTCAAAAGCTTTTTACTATAAATATTCTGATGCGATTACTCACGTGCCACTCTCGTTAAACTTAATGCCTGGTTGGTTTCAAAAGGCACACAAACACATGGTATATATTATATATATTAACATTGTTAGTATAATATGAAATACTGTAATTTATGAGTTTCTATCATAACCACCCATACATGTAGAAAATACCGTAAATGCATAGATCCTAAACCTCTGTTTGCGCATTGCAAAGTCCGTTATATAACGTCTAACGATTGAGCTCATAAATCTTCCCCGCGTGTATCTGTCTATCTTCCGGTGTTATAACGCGAGCAATAAGAGTGTGAGTGAGACGAAATTTCCGGTGTTTGTCAGGATTAACCCTAATGTCACGTGGAAACGATGGAGGTGGCGGTGGTGGCGATGGCGGAATCACATTTTTAATGCCACTGGTTGGAGATTGTCCGTCGTGGTTTTTACGATGCCATTGCCTTTAGTGGCAATAAAATAGCTGGCGTATTTGATCATTTGACCGAGTTTTATTTTGCAATTACTTTTAGTCCTTTAATGTCTTTACTGCGGGAATTATGTTGCACTTAATGCATGTAGATTTTTACTTCGATGTATATAAACGTTAATTCTGGCTGGCACAAGTTTAAAGATGAAATAGTTTGGAATTTAAGGTCCAATGGAAGCCTATCTTCGCTCGTTTTTCACGAATCGTTTCGTGGGTTTCCTTGAGACTAAATTTATGAGTATCCTCTACCAGTTGATCTGTGAGAACATTACAAGATAATTCGTATAATTTGTTTATGTGATATTTTAGGATTCGACTTCATAGTAGCTATACAAGTGTCCCGTAACGTTATGTTCAAATTTTAGGAGTGTAAAGTAGACTTCATTTCAAGTAACAAAAACGCAAAACTTGTATATCCATTTTTATTTGTTTTAAAGTTATAGATCTATGAATGTGATTGTCAGATCATGAAAAAAATGTAATCCTAAAGTCAATAAAAACTGATTTTATTTAAAAAAGTTCAATTAATAATATTTTCGAAACGACCACCTTCTTGTTGAATGCAGGCTTGTGCCCGTAAGCCAACAGAAGAAGTACTTATCCGAATTTCACACTTGTTTTGTCGGATTTACTCGGCAGCCGGGTGAATACGATCCAACAACTCTTCTCTTGTGTTCAAAACTTGCGCGTAGACTAAATTTTTCATGTACCCCCATAAATAAAAGTCAAGGGGATTAAGATTGGGTGATCTGGGTGGCCATGCAACAAGACCACCTCGACCAATCCATCTTTGATAATTGACGTTAACCCAATTTCGGACAGCAATTCCGAAATGTGGTGGTGCCCCATTCATGTGAAACACATGTCTCGTCGAACATTCAGTGGGACATCCTCTAAAATAGCAGTTCGTCAATAAGAAATTTAAGGTAATTTTCCGCATTTAATCTCCCAGGAAGAACGACAGGAACAATCAACAAGTCATCAATTAGGGTCGCCCAAACGTTAATAGCAAGTTCATGTTGAAATTTAGATGGGCGTATAGCTTTGGGATTTTCTGATGACCACAAGTGCAGGTTTCTCAGATTTGTAACACCACTTCTCGTGAACGTAGATTCATCTGTCCAGAGGACTGTTCTGCAGAAATTAAAATGAAGCCGTGATTGTCTTAATATCCAGGTAGAATAAACTAGACGACCATAGTGGTCTGCCTCAAGTAAACCGTGTCCCCTGCGATAGTGATATGGATATAAGCCGTCACGTTTTAAAATTTGCCCAACTATCATTCGTGGCACTCCTAGTTGTCTAGCGATTTGATGTACACAGAGAGTTGAATCCCTTGTAACAATAGCTACTGCTTCTTCCTCTAGGTCGGCTGGCAAATTTACTCCTCGGTCGAAAAGATAATCACGCAGTCCGCATTTCCGAAATTGTCTGTGTACTTCCAGAAACGTTCAGTAATGAGGAATGCACCTATCGGGGAATTGATGTCGGTATTCAATAACTGCCTGGCGTGCACTGCCGTGACAGTAGCCATACACAAAATGCATGTCCGCATACTCTTGAGAATAAAATCGGTAAAGCATTTTGAATAAAGAAAACGTGTCGACTCACTAATAAGCTGTTGTATGAACTGAAACGTAATGTAATCCTTTATGAAAAAATGCAACGTTAACAGTCATCTGAACATTTGTTTATTGTATGATATTAATGGTTCAGCATTTACGAAATAAGTAAGAACCTTTTTTTATCATAAATCAATTTCCAATAATCTTTTTTGTAGATCTCCAAGAAATTACTGAATGCACTACGACTCGTGTTTATTTATTTTCGGATAACATTTTATTATGCGACGTTAACAATCACAGGCCTGTTATTGAATCGTATAACTTTTTTTTAAATAAAATCAGTTTGTATTGACTTTAGGATTACATTTTTTTCATGATCTGACAATCACATTCATAGATCTGTAACTTTGAAACTTTGAAAATAAAAATTAATATATAAGTTTTGCGTTTCTGTTACTTGAAATGAAGTCTACTTTACACTCCTAAAATTTGCACATAACGATACGGGACACTTGTATATGAGAAATATATTGTATTTTTATAACAGATTTCTCTAATTTATAGCGATAATTTATGAAACAACTTCAAATTTTGTATTATACGACAGTAAATTGTCATTAAAGTGTCATGTATTGCAAAAACTATTATGCTTTTCAGCACACCCGAATTAGTAAAAAACAAGTCTCGCTTATATGTCAGCAAAAATCGCGTTGGCCTGTGTTATTTTAGCAGAAAATAAATTTAATTTTCTTAAAAGAATGCATTAGGCACTGACAATTTTAATGTTAGAAGGGTTGTCTTTTATATTTTGCATATAAAGCTTGAATAAGATTTATTGTTTTTCGATGTACTGCGAACTCTGGAAGCAGTTATTTCACTCGTTTGTTGGTACAGTCAAAATGGCGTTTTTGATGGCATCGACTGCTCCCTCTGACGACTGGAACCTTTGACCACGCAGTTCGTCCTTGATTTTCGGAAAGATAAAGAAATCGCTTGGACGCTTGAACTTAGGTCGGGACTGTATAGAGGATGGTGTAACAATTCGACATTTTGTTGCGTTAAAAATTCATTATATTGCGAGCTGTGTGCGAACTTGTATTGTCTTAGTGGAGGTTGATTCGTCATGGTGGGTAGGTTTCCTGCAGATCAGCGATGAATTTTGGCAAACAAATGGTTGTATACCAATTGGCAAGAACAGTTCTTTGATCTTGTAGAGAAGTTTTTGCTACATGACGTGCTTTAGAGACAAATGTCGCAGCCTTTTTGGAAACACCTCGAGAACGGATGACTTTTGTCGGCTTCTCTTCCCCTTGGAGCACCCAACCAGATAACTGGCGTTTATTTTCTTGTTCTATGAGTAAATCCAAGATTCATCACCACTCACGATGTTGTACACTTTTTAGAGTATCGTGCTTTGAAGCGGTATAGAGTTTTTTGACACCAATTCACCTTAGGTGTTTTCTGTTCTACGTTCAACAGATGCGGTATACAACGGGAAACTAATTTTTTACACACAATTCTTCATACAAGATTTATTGAATTGAGGTCTTTGAAATTCCCAATAATGCCTCAATTTCGCAATATGTCACATGTCGATCTTCATTGATAAGCTGACGTACAGCAACGACGTTTTCCTGAGTGACCCTGAGTGGCCGCTTTTGGAGCACCTGCTTTTGGATCGTGGTTAATACTAATCCGTCCTCGTTTGAGATCTTCAGACCAACGAGAAACTGTTCTAATATATTGCTTCATTACCGAAAACGGAAACCAACTCAGCAAGGCATTTTTGTTGAGATAGCCTTCGAAAATTTTAAAAATTATTTCGCGAAAATTTTCACTGTTTAATTCCATTTTTCGACTAACTTGTCAACTTTGACAGTTCGTTGAAGATACAATACCACACGTAACGTAAAGATAGAGGTGAATTTTTAGTACTCTCATTTGATTAGTGGCACGCTCTATGTCCCAGTAGGCAAAACATAAAATACATCCCTCGTATTACGTTTGTCCAACTTCTTTTTAAATCTGTAAATTAGATGCAAATCAATATCGTTTCAGTTATCATGGAATATTGAGTTTGGTCTAATTAATTTTCTTGACTTTCTATACCTCTACTGTAGTAATGTTGTCCATATTAAAATCTTCAATTATTTTTTTATGTATGTATAATATGTATTTGTACATATAGTGGAATGCCCGTTTTTTATAACTGAAACGAGTAGTTTTATGAGATGAGTTATGGCAGGCCAATCTATACTTTATAACTATGTTTTAATTAATTATAATACAAGTTTAACAGTTTTTTTTAACAGTTCAGAAGAAACAAATTGCAATACTAAAATTGCATGGTAGCTTATCAGTACAGAAGGGAACTCAAGTTTTGTAATTGAGTTAAGCTCTTGACCTTTTTTTGTTTGTTAACCACAATTCAATAACGCTTTGCTTCACAAACGAATGACCATACTTATGTTTAACGATAGTGAAGTGCAGTGCGTTTATAAGAATATTTTGACGCGCACTAATTAAAGTTCAAATATGTACAAGCGCCGCTCCAGGCAAAATGCACGAAATAATTACATTAGTATGCCATTAACACTTATTGAAAAACCCATTCATGTTGCGACGTGTTATTATTTTGAAGTAAATTTTGCAATTATTTTGGTGTGTAACGACCATAATAAAATGTAGTAATTGTGGAATTCTAAATGTTAATGATGATCAAACGAACCATCTTGTTAGACTTGTTAGAATATTTTTAAAATTGTTTAAGAGTACAGAATACATGTATTACTGTATTATTAAAATGAGTAAAAATTAATAAGTGTCTTAAGCATCGTATTTTTATTAAGAATCTTTATGTGTGTAAACCGCGTCGTTGTCGTTTGTTTGTGTATATACTTCCATAGCTGGGTTATTTCGTAATATTTTGTAACAAGTGTTCATTTGAAAAGTCAATCTAGGTTACTTTGAAATTTTGATAGAATAAGACGCAAATATATTAGTATGTGTTTGTTGTTCCGTAAACGTAAATCCAAATGACATTTGATAATATCAATCACAAATATCAGTTAGTGCATTAAATAATCGTGCGTCGATTCTGGTTTAAATAAATTGCTTCTCAGTTTTAAAATGGCCTTTCACTTTAGAACATAAATTTTTTTTAGTCCAGGCTTAATTTCGAAGTGGTAATAAAATTGATGGTTTATGGGTTTATTCAGTTCAAGATTGCATGGTAGAATTTCAAGTTGGGTTTATACATTTTGTAATAGATTATATACAATTTAAGAATACTTTGGATAGAACTTTAAAACTTTTTTCTGAAACTGGTAGTCTCTTAAGAAAATCAGGCAGCGGAGCGGTTAAGAAACGTACACCTCAAGTTGTCAATCGTGTTGAAGAAATAATGGAAAATGAACCACAAACATCTGTTCGACATTTGAGTCAACAAATAAATTTGTCAATTATTGTCTACGTTAGGACGTGAACCCAAGTGTACAGTTTGCCGGACTGTCGCTTTTACCACTTAACCCACGATAGACCTTGGTTCAAGCTATTTAGAAATGCATTATAAATGTTAATGAATCAGATGTCAGTTAGTGTTTACATATTGCAGTGGATTTTTCGCTGCAGAAGAAAGAATAAAAGAAGATTTGAGAATTATTGTATTTATGTATATTTTTTTTCAGGAACATAACTATAGAATTTAAAATTTTTATATAATAATTTATTATAATGTGTATTTTGGTCCACGATTGTATGATGCACGGGCCTATTTTGATGTTCGTAGTTCGCGCCAAGCAGGAAGTTATAATAATATAGATATATATATATTATTGGTATGTTGAGTTATATTTTATGTTTAGGTAGGGGTAGCTTGCTGTTTCCTGCTTCATCATGCCGCAGAGACTGAGTAGTTTTATGCAGATAGGTTGTGTTTTTTTTTAAATTAGATAAAACTTAATTTTATTTAATTTAGTTTTGAATAATTACGGTGTGTGTTTTTGGTAGTGTGTTGATGTATTTAAAATTCATTACGTTAATTTGTTTATGAGTATTTAGACTTATTATTTGAATTAAATGACCTATCTGGAGTCTCTCTTATAATAGTTTTTGTGACGTGACGTATACAAAACTAAATGTATGTATTTTTAATATTATATTTATATCTATATTTGTAGTAATAATTCTATTGAAATCAGAAGCTTCTTAAATTTATAATTTTAGTTTGTAATATTTTGTAATCATTGAAAATATTAACAAAACTTATTAGACTGTTTTTTTTGAATATAGTTTTTGTTCATATTAAGTTATCGTAGTATGTTAGGAAGCGGGAAAATTTATTTGTCACATGCTTGAGATATTACGCATGATTCAATTTTTGGATGCGTGCGAAAATAGAGAAAGTTCTATTTTGACGTTTGATTTTTGAGGGGATAAAGTAATTGACGACAGCTAATAAAGTGTGCTTATATTTATTTAGATCTTTGTTCGGGATTCATTTAAGAGTTTTTTTATCTCATGTATCAGTCATATTTTACATGAGTTTTTCTCTAAGTTTGCGGCGTAATAAAGTCACAATCCTGCTTTATACTTGTTAAAGTAGATTTTTTTTCTTTTCTTTTTTGAATTATATGTATGTGGCGATAATGTTAGTTTTATTTCTTAAATTAATCCTTATTATTCTCTTCCATACCACGATATTCGTGAGAATAAACCCTGAAGATTAAGAAGCTCAAGGAAGGTGCCCACCCAACTGAGTCTAGTTCGGCAAAACTACTGTGGATTGTGAACATAAGTCAATAAGCAATTAAAAATCACAATTCATAGCAATATGTATATATATATATATATATATATATATATATATATATATATATATATGTTGTAACTGGATTCCGGGTTTTCTTCCGCCTTTCCGCTGTTTGGTCTTCGTAAAGACCGGTGCTGGTTTCTGGACGACGTTTCGGCAAAATCATATTTGTCATCTTCAGGTCTGCGATAACTGTCTGCTTCAGCTTCTGGTTACTCGTAAACTTAATATATATACTATTTCGAATTTTCAAATCATCAAATGCACAAGCTTAGATTCCTATTCATTTATTTAACACTCTTTAAGGCAACGAATTTTTACGTCTTTATATACGCGAGACTTATTCTACTAAAATCAGGAGTTCTGCTTTTATTTTGGTTTTAATAATATCAACCACTGTATGTGCGTTAACATGAAAGGAGGTGGCGTTACTGAGAAAATCACCTTTGAGAAAACAGCAACCTTCGACCATGAGATAAGCTGGCTGAATTTATCAATGGTTTAGTATATGCGCAAAATATAAAGGATATTTTATTAATAAATTTTATTGATATAACATGTATGATATATTGAGAAAACCTTTCTGTCGAAAATAATATCGAAATTTCCATATAACTTGTAGATCACTTAAAATTTTCATTATTCTATTTCTTATTTAATTTTGCGTCATTTTACTTACTTCGTAATACTTAACTTGTTATATTTTGCGCCCAACGTGGGGCTCAAACCCACTACTCTGAGATTAAAGGTCTTATGCTCTATCGGTTGAGAAAATTCAGTGGCAGAAACGATGCTGAAAATGCCGCCGTGTTCTATTTCTTTTCTATCGGACGATATCGAAGATCCTTCCTTGTACGTGTCGCTTAACAACTTACGCATATAATAAAACTGGGCAGCTAACTTGGAAGAGATCCTTGCGGTAACGGAAAGCGCTGCATAGAAATGTTACGGACTGATAACATGTCTATAAATATCAGCGCGCACTGTACGCGGGACCTTCTCTATATTTTAAATAAAACTCGCACGTACCGCAACAGTTGCTAGATATCCCCGTATGCAAAGCGATTGCAGTGTACTCCTGGAGTCTGTGTAAACGTATCTGCAAAGAGTAGAACCGGGCGACGATGGATTGAGTGCTGTTGCAGCACAAGCTGTTCACAGATTATTAGTGAATCTCCCGGTTATCGGGCAACTCTAGCACATGTTTTGTAGGAAATATTATATGAATATGTTGATGCGAATTATGCAAATGGAAGTATTACGTTGAGTTTTTTTTTGTTCTTTAATGCTTTCGCACCTTTCCCTCCTTACAGAGTTATGTACTTTAAGTACAGTACTTGAGGGAATTAGGGGAACACTTGTGGATCTTTATAGCTTTTGTGTAAAAATTACGTAAATAAATTAATAATTTCCAAAATAGAAGCATTTAGTTAAATTAAGATCATCAAACATAACTTCAAATATTCTGGGTGTATTTTTTAACGTGAAACTTTCAAATATCTCGAAAAATAAGCAATTTACGAAAAAATGTTTAGATTTAAAATTTAATAATTCAATTGAGAAAATAAATTAGTGCTAGAACTAGTAATTAGGGTAACTTTTAGATCTTAAATAGGAACCCGTATATTTTATTACAGATTCAAATTCTACTGAAATAAGTACGTAGGATTTGTCTTAGGAATTCTTTCAGTTCATGATAGATGGCGCTGTAATAATATAATAATAATAATAAACCGTTTATTAACCCAACAGAATACATCCAATTATGGGGTTATAAATATAAATACATGTATATAAGCATTAAACATAACGTGCGTATCAATGGAAAAATTATCCTAAACTAAATTAAATCTAAGAAGTAAAACAAATACATTCTTTCACAGAAACCAAATACCTGAAAGTAATTATCGCCAAATACATCTAAATTATAATTACATGAATTATATAAATGGCACATTCTATAAAGTGGGGAGTTTTTATATGAATTAGTTGCAGCCTGTCTGTTTAAGGAAGTAATTGAGTTTCTAGTGTTGAAACGAGGAATATAAAACAGAAGCCGTGACAAAAACACCGGATCATCTATAATATTATAATCCAACTTATACAAATGTAGTAACGCAATAATCTTTCTATTATTAGATAAACCATTAAAACCAAATTGTTCCAGCAAATTATCATATTATAAGGTAGAACATACACCATGTCTTTTGAAATACAGATATTTTAAAAATCTCTTCTGTAGTGACTCAAGCAGGTTAACATATTTCAAGTACGCTGGTGACCAAACTACACAACAATACTCAAGCCTGCTACGAACCAAGGAATTATACAAAATAGTAATGGTGTCAATATTTACAAAGTCTTTGCAAGATCGCATTATAAAACCTAGCAATTTGCAGCAGTGAGAATAAATATGAAAGATATGTTTACTAAAGGTTAATCTACTATCAAATACTACTCCCAAATCTGTAACTTTTTTTTGAACGTGACTGTTAAATGATAAAGATGAATCAAAACACACACCAAGATCCTTAATTTCACTCATTCTGGTGAGTGGAACATCATAAATTGAGTAGGGGGACAAGTATGGACGGTTTTTTCCTAGTGAAAGTCATGGCATAACATTTGTTAACGTTCAAAACAAGCTTATTCCTGTCGAACCAATTGGCCAGTGCACTCAAGTTATCCTGAAGCATTTCTACATCGCGTTGATTATGTATGCAATGGAAGAGCTTAACGTCATCTGCATATGCTAATACTTGACAAGACATTAATGGAAACAGATCATTGATGTATATATTAAAAAGCAAAGGTCCCAAACTCGATCCTTGTGGAACTCCAGACAATGCAACAAATTCCAATGACTGAAATTCATTATAGAAAACATATCCATATCTGTTGGACCAGTAAGAGTTGATTAACTTACAAAAACCAATATTCAGATCAAAACAATTAAGTTTCTGTATAAGGAGTTTATGATTAATTGTATCAAAAGCCTTGGAGAAATCTGCATAAATAACGTCAACCTGTCCCTGGCAATCCAACTCTTCACATACGTATTGGGTAAAACTCACAAGATTAGTAGTAGTCGAGCGCCCTGTCATAAAACCATGTTGAACAGGTGATATATGGGAACGAACAAAAGGATAAATTGAATTATATATAACTTTCTCAAAAATTTTGGCAAAATTTGACAGTATGGATGTTGGTCTGTAATTACATACATCCGTAGTCTTACCCTTTTTGAAGACAGGCACTATGCCCGCACGTTTCCATCTATCAGGAAAAGTTGACGTTCTGACAGCAAGGTTAATTATTTTGGTGAGCGGCTGTGAAAGAACGGAGCAAAAGTCTCTGACCACGAAGCTTGGAATTTGATCATCGCCAGCAGTAAATTTGTTTGGAAATGTAGACATAATACTTTCAATATTTTCCTGTGTTACAGGGTAGATGGCAAGCGACTCAAGTAGTGTAAAAGTATCAGGTACAGTATCAATATCCGCGCCCGAATAGGCTACGGAGAAATGTGATGCAATACAATCGACGATGTCTTGAGGTGAATCAGTCAAAGCTCTATTGTAAAGCAATTTGCCAGGAATCCGTGAAGTACCCTGCCTTGTACGCACAAAAGACCAAATTTCCTTAGAATTTTCTTTGATAGAAGTTTCTATGCCATTCAAATATTCTTTATAACTACTGGAAATTTGTAACTTCGTCAAGCATCTCATTCTTTTGTACTCACCAAGTAAAAAGGGTTCTTATTTAATCTCCATTTATGCTGGTAATATTGTTTCGTTTTTAAATTGCGCTTAAGTTCCAAAGTAAACCAAAATGGGTAAGATGAAGGACGAGCAGACTGTTTAGGAACAGAGGACTCAAAGGTGTTATTTAAAATGTTATAGAAACAGTTTAGAGAGTAGTTAACGTCGTCCATATCATCCAAACATGACCACTCAAGTTGCTGCAAATCATCAAAAAGCTGATGAAAGTTCGCCTTTCTGAAATTATAAGAACTGCTCCCAGACGTAGGAAAGTTTACTGTGTCAGGAGATGATGCAATTTCAATATTAATCGATAAAGCTGGGTGGCGTGCATCTTCAGGAACCAAAGGCAAATCGTCGTGGGATATTCGCAGATTATGATTGAGGTTAGAACTCGAATGTCAGTATTTAAGATTGTATTATATTGTCTCAGTTGTAGCAAGTTACAAAAATCCAAAAACGAAGAAATTTCCGAGTGACGTAAATTAAGATTTGTATGCTCGTAAAAGTGTGATAAGTTAAAGTCTCCAAAGAATAAAAGTGGTTTATCCATGAAAAAAATTGCAAAAGATTCAAGGAATCTGTAATAAAATATACGCATTCCTATTTAAGATTTCAAAGTTACCCCCGGCCCATCTACATGGATAGCGAGAGGGTATAATTCTAGTACTAATATACTTCTTCCATTGATTTATTAAATTTTAAATCTGGACATTTTGTGAGAACTGCTTATTTTTCGAGATATTTAAAAGTTTCAAGTTAAAAAATACACCCGGTGTAGTAACTATAGGATTTAGAATTTACATGCATTAGTAGTCGATTTAATCAATTAAATTACCAAAGTTTTCTTTTGTTTGGTCGAATTTCCTGTTCGAAAATGATAATATCCTCTCACCCGTATTTATGAGGCCGTGAACGAACCAATTAAAACTAAATTACACTTCTCTGTAAATGCATTTTCCGCGTTGTGCGACCACTTCTCAACAATTTACGCTTCATTTGACAGCAGCACACATACGCCAGAACCCCATAACATACGCACATTCGTGCCCAAAATGTATGTCCAATGTCGACGAGTACACACCAACGAGAGGGTCCGTCCCCTCGCAATACTCCAACGCATAAATCAGCCTTTCAATAAAGTGAATTGCAACGCACTCTATCGGAACAAGCCCGAACACGAAGCGCACATACAGACGCACGCGCGCGTACTTGTGGTAATTCGAAATAACAATAATAACGTAGTTTATCCACTCATTGGCTACATAAATCTCGGTGGGTGCTCTATGAATTCAAGCGTATGAAGTTGTGTGAGTGTATGTAAGAGCACACGCAGGCATATACACCCATACACATCACCAGCAGCATACGAATAACAAGAGGGGTCCGTTTGCGCTGCGTCAGTGTTTGTACAAAGTTGGCTCTGAAGCACCATTTCAGATTTTCGGTTAATACCCGTGGTAAACTAGATTTGCGTTTCACTTGATGCCGAGGTAATTTCAATTACTTTGACACAACACGGCGCATACAAGGGACTCAAGTCAATAAAATAACCATACCTAACTGGGCGACAAATATATTCCCTCTTTCCCATTCTATCTCTTTCACTGTTTGGTCGGCCGAATTAACCCGACTTTGTTTAAAATAGAAACAACAGGAACAGATGTGAAGCATTGATTTAGTGTTGTTCATAATGAAATTGCTATTCAGCCAAAGTGCGATTTATTCTTTTAGAATACAAATTACAAAGGGCAGTGAAATTGTGAAAACCGAGTATTTAATTTTTAAGTGTGCTAATATTGTGTTACAATAAATCAGCAATATCATTACTAGAGAACGGATGCAATTTCCATAAAACACAATCGGCAATTGGAATTGTGTATAACGTCGCTCAGTACATCCCTGCGTAATTCAATGAAGTATTTGTTTGACTTACTCGGACACCTGGTCTCGCCGCGATAACAATGGACAAGCCAGCTATTGTATTCGGAGAATATAGTGTTTTTTAAAGCGTTTTCATGAGCGTAGATAGAAGCGGGGTCTTTATAATGTATTTTATTTATTAGTTTATATTTCGTAAGATAAATAAAGTGCTGTGAGTAAGTTTCTTGTTTTCATAGTTTTAACTGTTAATTACATCGTAATTTTTGTGATAGATCCTGTTTAATATCGTTTGATTGAATATATTTCTACCAATTATTTCGACGTAAGTGTGCAATGAATTTCGTTCAGTTTCAATAACTTACGCACACATTTTTAGTTTTCATTTATTTAGATCTAGAGCATTGTTTAAGTTACTTTTTCAGACATGATATGGAAGAATGTCGAGAACGGAATTGTAAAACAATGGCGAGTTGGATTGACGGTCATACTGATTGTATGTCCATTGTCAGTGATTCCGAAATTTATTACAAAATCCGTAAAATATCATCAAAAATTCGTCACTTAGGATCGCAAACACATCTGAACTCTGTAAAACTTTTATGGCGGCTAATATTCCATTAAATAAACTTAGCAATCCCACTTTAAAAATATTTCTTCAAAAATATACTGGTCGAAATGTTCCTGATGAATCAACTTTACGCAAATATTATGTTTCTAAGTGCTATACGAGAACAGTAGAACGCATTAGAAGTCATCTTTTAAATCATTACATATGGATAAGCGCCGACGAAACGGTGGATATGTTAGGACGCTGTGTGGTAAATGTTGTAGCTGGTGTACTACATCCAACTATTCCCTATAACTCATATGTAATAGCAACAAGTGTTATAAATAGAGCTGATGCGGAAACAGTTGCTGAAACCATTAAGGAGAATATGCAAAAAATGCTTCATTCGGACGCCACGTACAAAGAAAACATACTTTTATTTGTCAGTGATAGTGCTGAGTATATGTTAAAAACAGGCAGACTATTGAAGAAAACATATCCTAATATGCTGCATATTACTTGTGTAGCACATGCTCTCCACAGAATCTGTGAATATATCAGAGACACTTTTCCGGAAGTTGATAGACTTGTATCAGCTTTTAAAAAAGTTTTCAGAAAAGCACCATTGAGAGTAGCTCTTTTCAGGGAAAAATTTCCATCTCTGTCACTGCCTCCCACTCCAGTAATAACTAGATGGGGAACATGGCTGGAAGCTACTAATTATTATGCTGAGAATTTCGATAGTCTAAAACATTTCGTAACACTGCTAAAGGAGGATGCTAGAAGTATTGGTGAGTGCAAGGAGCTCACACAAATCCCAAATTTAAAAAATCAGTTGTACTTTCTTCACGAACACTTTGGAAAATTGCCAAAACTAATCACTTATTTTGAAAATCGAAATCTCAAATTAAATGACGGATTAACCACATTAGATGTGGCTGTTAATAATTTGAAAAGTATTCCAAGTGACTTCGGATGTGGCCTTCGGCAAAAGTTTGAAGCAATTCCTAATAGAAATCCAGATTTAATTACATTGCAGCAATTATGTATGGAGACAATTCCACAAAATCTAACGGCTAAATATGAAGAAATAAAAGAATATTTCCAGTATGCACCTATAACCAGTTTCGATGTAGAAAGGACGTTTTCTATTTATAAGGATGTACTTAATTCAAAGAGAACAAAATTGACAGAAGAAAACCTTGAGAAACTATTGCTAGTCAATATTAATACTCCTTTATTCAACTTGAACGACAAAATGAACAAATAAAAATGTTCCAATTATAGAAATAAAATTAAAAACTTTAAAAATACAACTTTTCAACAAATACATATGTATTTCGTAATTTTATAGATCACCACCCGTTTGTTTTCCAATTATATAAATAAAATTAATTAAAAAATATGTATTTCGTAATTTTAGATAGATAGATCACCATCCGTATGTTTTCCAATTATATAAATAAAATTAAAAACTTTATAAATACAACTTTTCAACAAATAAATATGTATTTCCTAAATTTATAGATCACCACCCGTTCGTTTTCCAATTATATAAGTAAAATTAAATATTTTAGAAATACAGCCTTTCGCCAGTACTGCACTGGGCTTTGTGTCATGTGGTAAGCGTGTCTGTTCTATAATCATTACAATTACAAATGAAACACAATGACATGCATTACACGCAAGCCAAATTACCACCATTGACGCACATTTCATACCTTCGCGCCATATCGAAATGAATCTTTCGCAGAGTTTGTGGGCGGATGTTTCTTATGGCTGCCGTAACATTAATTTTTAATTCTTCCACGTTTTTGAATTTGTTTTTATAGACATTATTCTTTACGGCGCTCCATAACAAAATCTGGTGGCGAAAGTGGCGAGTGTTCGAAAATTATGAGCGGGTGTACCGTCATGTTGAAAGTATCTGAGATTTTGAATTAAATTTAATGGTAATTCATCTAACCTATCTTCCAGTTCGTTACGCAAAAAGTGTAAATATCGTTGTCCATTCGAATTGGTCTCATAAAAATATGGTCGCAATATTTTCATTCGAAAAATTCCACACCACACCTTTACAAAAAATACACGTTGATCTCGCCTTTGCACAGTAGGATGAGGGTTATCTTGAGACCAACAAACATGATTATGCCTATTAAATAATCCATTGTTGGTAAATTTTGTTTCATCTATATAAAGAATTGTGTAAGAAAAGTGTGGACTAGTGTTTGTTTTTTCCAAACACCATCGATCAAATAATATTCTTCTTTCACGATCTTGGCCATAAAATGTATTACTCACACTGTATTTAAATGGCCTGTATTTATTCTGTTTTAAAATTAAACGAGCCTTTTCTGTGGAAGCAGGACATTAACTCGCAGTTTCATGAGTTGATGTCGTGAGTTTGTAACTTTCATAAGCTAAAACCCTTTCCTCGTCTTCCGGTTTGAATTTATTTTTCAAGTGATTTGGTTTTGTAAACGAACCATACCTTTTCAAATTATTTTCTAACTTAGAAAGTAGTCTTCGATCTGGCTGTCTTCTTTCCATATTGCGTTGATAAGCGTCATTACTATTTCTAGTACTCTAGCATAATAACAAAAAAGCATATCACTTTTTTTCTTCGTTGGAATTGAAATATATTTTTACACAAATATTTTATAGATAATACCACTTAACTCTAGTACAGTTAAGTATTTTAATATTTTTAGTTTTGCTCTGTCTTCAATTGTTACAAAGATGTGAATAACTGAAAATTTCGTCAAATTTCAATTTTCCTTAAATATCTCAAAAAGTTGACAACATATGACAAATCTGAAAATGCTATCAAATACTCAGCAAAATTCTGAGCAACTTTGCTTATTTAACTGATCCAGTATCTTCAATACTAAGAGAGATACAAATATACGGAGATAAAAAATATGCACCTTGTATATATATATATATATATATATATATATATACATATAATTTAAAAGAAATTATCGACGATACTATATTCGCTAAAATAAATTAAAAACGGGCAAGCGGTCTGTCAATTAAAACTCATTTATTAATTATCTCTATATTTCGCAACGAGTTTGTAGCTTCTTCGGGAGGTACTACAACATTAATGAAAAATAACATGAAGTAAATTACTGTCTAAAGCAGTAGTAAAATACTTACAAAATGTAAAGTTCAAAACATAAAAGTGACGTACACAGACGTTAAAATTAATTAGATTTAACATTAATGTAAATATAGATATAAGGTGTTACATCAACCTTTAAAAAACATGTATATGTAAAAGTTAAAACATAAACAAGATAAAACAAAACATATTGCAAGAAACTAAAGCCACAAGAATATCAAAACCAAAAAACTATGCAATATAAATTTAACAATACTAGGACCAATTAACAAAAAATTTTTTTAGATGGTCAACTAACCGCCAAACTGAATATATTGAAATAAATTATACTTACTCCGTTAGTACCAGATCTATAATTAACGTTGTTTGTGTCTCTGTTAATGGGGACCATTGAGACTGGAAATTATTTAATTTTCTTTATATACATTTGTAGTTGCTATGGATAAAATTATTCAAAGATACATTCCAATTTAATAATAGTAAATCATGCCTTAGTATTCCAAAATAGATAGGCAACAAAAACAGGCAAACACAAGACATGAGTTATTATTATGTATGCGCCCGTGGAGCGACTTCAGATGTTAAGCTGTCGGCATTCGCCTCAAGCGAGAAGGAAAACCACGAAAACCTACTCGGAGAGCCAGACAGAAATCAAAACACAGAACTGTCAGCATGATAAGATGATGCTAAAATGTATAGATATTTAAATAACACAAGATATATAATTATATATAACAGCAACATATAATATGATGGTAAATTGCAGATCGTTTCATAATTAACTTATAGTATATACTGCTTAAATTTTTTATATCACTTCTGTTGTTAATTGGATTTTTTTCCTGTTTAATACTAATCATTTCTCTAATTTCACTTTTCATTGTGTGTTGTTCTTTATCAATTATCTGTGTATTTTCAAAATCGAAATGGTGATCGCGTTGTAGTTTGTGTGTAGATAAAGTGTGTAGTTTTGTCTGTTTTAGAGTATTTATGGGCTTGTATTCTTTTGTATAAATATTGTTTAGTTTGGCCTATGTAGTAACTCTCGCAATCGCGACATGGTATTTTATACATGACATGTGTTTCTCGATTTTTAGTTTAAGTTTTGAAAATAGATGTTTATTAGTATTACTAAGTTTATATGTTGTAGCTATATCATATTTTTTTAAAGTGTATTTAATTTTTTCTGATAATTGTGGAACATATGGAATCGTGATATATGTTGTGTCATTGTTTAAATTGTTATTGGTGTCTGCAGTGTTGTATATTTGGTGGATTCTTTTTTTAATTGTTTGGTCTATAAGTTGTGGTGGATAATTATTATTTGTTAAGATTGTTTTAATTTTCTTGATGTTATCTTTTCTGTATTGAGTATGTGATTTTACTACTACTAGTTTTACTACTCGATCAGTCAGATTATTTATAATCATTTTATTGAATACTGTAGGTGCATTTGAGTGGTAATTCATGTATCGAAAAGAAGCTGTGGTTTTATTATACCAATGTGTATAAATAGTACCCTGTCTATAATAGCTTAAAGAAATATCAAGAAAATTAATACTGTTATTAATTTCTTCTTCAATAGTGCATTTTAATTTGTTGTGAAAATTGTTGAATTTATTTAAAAGATAGTTTATTTTATTAGTCGGAATACATGTTATGATATCATCAACATATCTTTTGAAGAAAATGGGGTGGAAGTCTAATAATTGATAACGTTTCCAAATGTTCCATTACCAGATTTGCAATAGGAGCAGCTAAAGGAGAGCCCATGGCAATACCAAATGTTTGACTATAAAAAAAATTTTGGTACTGAAAATATGTGTTGTCGAGACAGAAGTGTATACTTCTAATAAATTCGTTTTTATTTAGTGATGCGTGTGGACTAATTTCATCCCATTTGGATTCTATTATGTCTATAACTGGATCTGTAGGAATGTTAGTATATAAAGATTCTACATCAAGTGATATAATTTTGTGATTAGTTGGTACTTTTTATTCCTTGATGAAATTCTGTAATTACCATGAGTCTTTGGTATGATATTCAGTTCTTCCTAACATCTTAGATATGCTATCACCTATGAATTTTGCTATATTATAAGTAGGGGCTTGTATGATAGATACTATTGGTCTTAAAGGGATATTATTTTTGTGGATTTTTGGTAAACCATATATTGATGTATGGTGGGAATTAAAAATGCGAAGTTTGTTTTTAGTGTTGAAATCTATTAGGTTTAGTCTATGCCATTTATTTATTAAGTTATTATTTTCTTTTTGAGTTTTCTCTGTTGGATTTTTTCTTTCTTTTTTATAAGTGAATTTATCGTCTAATGGTTTTTCTATTTTTTGCTCATATTCCTCTTTAAGAATGATCACTGTTTTATTTGATTTATCTACTGTTGTTATTATAATATGAGGGTTGTCTTGGACAAATCTTTTTGTTTCTTTAATGAACTTATTCATATATAGATTTGATATATGTTTTTTATTATTTACTTTCTTATGTTCATGGCTAGTGATTATATTACAGATTTTGTTACGTATTTCATTCTGTTTGTCATGTGGTAAATTTTGTATTCCTGTTTCAATATTAGCTATATAGTCATTAATGGGTATTTTATTAGGTGGCATATTAAATTTGGGTCCTAGGCTAAGTAACTATTTAACATTATCCGGAATATTTGCATTGGTCAAATTGATAATCCAGTTATTGTTAATTTTGTAATTTATCTCTAAGTGTTGTTTCTTTATTAGTTTCTCTACTTTGTTTTTTAAATTATTTTTTTATTAAATGATTATTGTAAATTTTAGATTCTATTTTTTTCGAAGCTGTTTAAAATTTGAGGAGACAATTTCTGTATGATAATATTTTTCAAGTTTGAAATAATTTGATTGAATGTATTTATGTCACAAATGGTTTGGGATATTGTGAAAATTTGTAGGTTGTAACAGGAATACATAATTTTTTGAAATTTAGTTTTTTTAATTTAGGAAAAGCTGTTTTTAAGTTTAAATCATTAAAAAAGCAAAAATATAAACAAATTTGGAAAAATGGAGCTTTCACTATGTTAATTTTTCCATTTTAGAGCTATACATCAAATTTCAACTTCCTATCTTTTACCGTTTCTTTTGTCCATGTAAAATAAGCTTCAGGTAGCGAGCAAACCTCAAAGATATGTTATCTAAATCTATTTAACATCAACACCGTTAGTACAAAAAAACCATTAAAAATTCATGTGTTCATGCCAACCTCACAATGCCCTTTACGCCGAGAATTCTCGTTACGAAACGAACGCGACATCAGAAGGACAGACGACCAATCGCCTAAGTCAAACACAACTATAGCAATGACAACAGAACATTACAACAGAAGGCCATGAATCAACGTGGGCCGCGTACCATTCGTATCGTAGCTGTCATTGTAATCCGTAGGAATAACAAAACGTATTGGTTTAATCTAATCGGGGATGCATGGACGAGGAGAGATGGTCCGCTTTCTGCGTTTGAACCGAGTCTCGAAATGTCCGCGATGACACAGCCAACGAGAACATCGAACGGATGTTTCCGCATTTATCTATCATAATGTCACTCGACAAGAGGTTACACGACAATCGGGGACATTTACACGATATGGTCTTAATACCGATGTATAACGTTTCCTGTTACATCTTGCTTATGTCGATATGTTCCAGAGATCAGAATCGACTTTGTTCGAAGAAACTGAAATTGCATGAATAAAGCATTTCTGCATATATGATGACCTATACATGTTTATCTAAACCTTTTGCAATACTTCAGCAGGATAACGGAGAAAGCAAAAATTTCTTCTTCTTCTGATTTTTATTCAGTTAGTTTTTTTTAAATTTTGTCATTACATAGTTAATAAATTTGGTATACAGGCTGATTCATTTTCGGCCCTCCCCATGGGGATCTCGCTTATTATTGGAGATAGAGTATAGGTTTAAATTTGGCAAAGTTGTTAAATTTTGTGTTTGTTATAAATCCGTAAAGAAAATAGACCTGTGACAAATGACCTTCGTTATTTAAAAAAAAAACACGAAAACCCCATTTTCTTCTTCTACCTGTAGCACCGACATTTGGCCTTGTAGAGAAAATATAAAAACACATCCTTGTGGCCATTTCTAAACCTCTATCCAGTGGTGTACTCTAAATTTTTATACGACGTTTCGTTTCTTTCTGTCCATCATCAACTATCTAATTTCTTATAGACGGCATATTGGATTTAGACATCTTCAGAAAGAGTTTTTTTTTCTGTTTTCAACCATGTACCACATGCTGACTATAGTTTTTGACATTAGGTTTTATTTGAAAGAATAAATTATAAGATTAAATAAGGTAGCCATGGAATTTCAATCTGTCAAACATTTCATTTATTGTTCATTAATAATACAAAAATGTCATACACTAACGAAGAGAAACGAGATATGATAAGTATTTTTTATTCTTCGAACCGAAATTCAACAGTAGCGAGTACAAGATATCTACAATTATATCCAGAACGACAACAGCCTCATCGTACCATTTTTCTAGATCTCGACAGAAATTTGGTCGAGAATGGATCGTTTACTAAGCCGCGTAATGGTCAAGACAACAGGAATTTAAATGAAAATCGACAAGATATTTTAAAAATGGTAAATTAAAAGCGTGTTTTCAAATTTCATGTTAATCTTGTATTTTTATAGATACATAATAATCCATGAATTTCTACACGCGAAGTAGCGTCAGAATTAAATTTGTGCCAGTCCAGAGTTTGGAGAACTTTACATAAAAGTAGGTTTGAACCATACAGGATCCATGTTAGTCACTCTTTACTGCCTGGAGATAATTTGAGAAGGCTAGAATATTGTAATTGGTTAATGGGAAGGGTAGAAAATGACGAACATTTTTTAAGCAAAATCATCTGGTCAGATGAATCATAATTTACAAATTCTGGAATGTTCAACAGAAATACGGAGCACTATTGGGCAGTACAAAATCCCCGACAAAACAGGGCTAGAAGACCACAACATCGTTTTGGAATAAACGTTTGGATGGGTATTTTGGCAAATCGTCTCTTAGGACAAGTTATGTATGGAGAACATTTAAATGGAGAAAGATATTTAAACATTTTGCGTACTACGTATGTGACTGTCTTGACGACAATATCCTATTAAATCATTTACAATATTTATGGTGGCAACAAGATGGCGCACCAGCACACAATGCAGCTGTTGCTAGAAATTTCTTAAATCAAGAGTTTGCAAACCGTTGGATTGGAAATATGGGAGTTGTTGAATGGCCTGCGAGATCATCTGATTTTAGTCCGCTAGATTTTTTTTTTATGGGGATATGTTAAAAATAATATTTATAAATTAGATGCGCCACAAAACATTGAAGAATTACGAGACAGACTTCAGAATGCCTTCGATGCAGTTCCTAGAAGAACTATACAAAGGGCAGTACAAAATGCCAGAAGGCGTGCCCAATTTTGCATTACCGAAGATGGCCAGATAATTGAACATTTACTGTAATTGTTTATTGTTTACTTTTCTATGTATTTTTATTAATGTTTTTGTTATCTTGTACTCGCTACTGTTGAATTTCGTTTCGAAGAATAAAAAATACTTATCATATCTCGTTCCTCTTCGTTAGTATATGACATTTTTGTATTATTAATGAACAATAAATGAAATGTTTGACAGATTGAAATTCCAAAGGCTACCTTATTTAATCTTATAATTTATTCTTTCAAATAAAACCTAATGTCAAAAACTATAGTCAGCATGTGGTACATGGTTGAAATCAGAAAAAAAAACTCTTTCTGAAGATGTCTAAATCCAGTATGGCGCCTATAAGAAATTAGATAGTTGATGATGGCCAGAAAGAAACGAAACGTCGTATAAAAATTTAAAATACACCACTGAATAGAGGTTTAGAAATGGCCACCAGAATGTGTTTTTATTTTATCTCTACAAGGCCAAATGTCGGTGCTACAGGTAAAAGAAGAAAATGGGGTTTTCGCGTTTTTTTTTTTAATAACGAAGGTCATTTGTCACATGTATATTTTCTTTACGGATTTATAACACAAACGCAAAATTTAACAACTTTACCAAATTTAAACCTATACTCTATCTCCAATAATAAGAGAGATCCCCATGGTGAGGGCCGAAAATGGATCAGCCTGTATAAGTTGAAGAATTGTTTATTAACATAATAATAATAATAAAAATAATTTTATTTGCCCAACAGATGTACGCACAATGATGGGCAAGACGCAGAAATTAGGGATGAAAAGCCATTATTTGAAGTATTTTTTGATGAGTGTTTAAAAAATGTAAGCTGGATTACGCCAGAAATTTTTGAAATGAAGAATCATTTATTATTTTTGAAAGATGTAAGTTCTCAGTATCCCATATTTTTAAGTGAATTAAAAAATTATGAAACGTTCTGCAAAAATTTCTTGCAAAAGACTAGACAATAAAGTAATGATTTACTTGTTATGTCTGCTTCGAACATATCTAATGCAGTATAGTCCGTCATCCTTAATAATACGAAACAGTTCAGAGACCACCAAAACTATGACACTGCCAGATAATCGAAAGAATACACTAAAACTTTGCAATTAATTTAATGAGTATTTTATATCTATACCCAGTAAGCTTGTACAAAATAATTTAGCAGGGAACAATAAACGACTAAAAATCTCAGTCAAACTAGCAAATTTACACATGTAAACTCATCTTTTTTTATATCACCTGTTGTTGAACAAGATGTTAAAATTGCTATAAAAAGCTTAAGTAAGTCTGCGTCGACCGATTATGATAATTAGAGAACGGACATTCTTACCACATGACTCGGCGTAATTCAATGAAGTATTTGTTAGTCTTTCCCGGCCATCTGGTCCGCTGCGATTACAATGACAACACACCTATTGTATTTGGAGGATAAATATCCATTAAACGCAATCGGCATCTCGAAATGTTTATAAACTTCGCCGAGAACATCCCGGCGTAATACAATGAAGTATTTCTGTTTGACTTTCTCGGCCACCAGCGTTAACAATGGACAACGGCTATTGTATTCTGAGAACTTAGTCATGTGGTAAGAATGTCCGTTCTCTAATGATAATATAATATATTTCATTGTTAAATACTAAACTAAAAACTATTATTTAATCTTATTAGTTACTTAAGTTCTATTGGGTAAATATGTCGCGTCCACATCCATCGCTAAATACTGTTGAAAGGTGGATAAGAGATTTGCCAGCGCTAGAATTCAACGGTATGCAACTCCGCGAAAACTAGCGTTGTAAAACATGTGTCGCCGGATACACATAAAGCAAGTATTGCTGGCATGACAACTGCTTATGAACAGGGGAAAGTATTAAACGTGGATGTACTTAAAATGCTAATAGCGTGTAACATTCTATGGAATACGGCTAATCATCCTGAGCCTACTCCCTTTTTACAAAATTTTGTTAACGGAAAATATGGTGAATTGTCTGTACCCGTAAAATCCACCTTGAGACGATATTACGTGTCCTCGACGTACGATGAGATGAAATTATGACTTCAATTGTCAGTGATATAAACGATAAACACATTTGAGTTCAGTAGATGAAAACACTGACGTTAAAGGAAGAAATATTGCAAATGTTTTGGTTGGGGTGACAATTGTCCATAGGAAAAAACCTCTACCACATAAACCTATATTAAAACACCTGGATCTATAGGGAACTATTGCTAACTAACTGCTCTCTCAGTGAGAGGGGTGATTAGTAGAGCAGACCAATTTCCGTGCGCGCCATGTGCGCCGATGTGAGGATTATTGTATTGCATCAGAACTAATAAAAAGTAATCAGTATGTGTTTGGTGCTTGCTTAGACTGCATGTAAGTGTAAGCATACGTAATAAAATGTCGTCGACACATAAATCGAGAAAACGACCGTTGCCAGAGGAAGTGAATAAGTTTATTATGGATTTCCCGGACTTAATATACGATGGCTCCAAAATTAAATGTTTAGTGTGCAATACATATCTGATATGTTGCTCAAAAGCAGATTGTAAAGAACGCGTAAGCAGTTCGAAGCACAATAATAACAAAATTAATCGACAACAGTTTATACATGCACTATGTGTAACTATGATTGTGTGTACACTGCCGTTTACCTTGTTAAGTAATAATTTAAAAAGGTATATAACCCCTTACCACAATTATTAGTCGTATCCTAAATACGTATTTCGACAACTAAGTTGTCATCATCAGTAGGTAAAAACTACTAATTAAAGTCACACGGGGCACAATAAAGTAAGATAAACGCTTCCGCACAACTACTATACACTGCAACCCTGTAAAGACTGGATTCAGTCTTTACAGGGTTGTGCTCGAAGAAACGGATCCGTATTATCAATGTAAGCCAGGCTTATCAAATTTGACATGTCTCATTTGACTTCTCAAATTCGACTTAAGTTTTACAGGTATTAACAATGTATGTATAACTTATGAAGTCTATAAGTGACAGTATGAATATATTTGTCCCGTTTACGCAAATAAAAAACTCTGATGCTCATAAGAGTTATACGGGTTTTATATGTCGCGCCGTGTACACAAGTAAAGCGACTATAGCGGGCACCGATGAACATACGCACAGGTAAAACCGTCGAACGCCTATTGTGTAGCTTGTACGGATAGCGGAGAGAAGGGGTGCCAGCATACACACAGATTATAGCGTTGACCGATATACACGCAGGCACAGTAGTGTCGCTGTAGAGAGAGAGGGAGCGCCAGCGATATGGGGAAGAGAGGGGAGCTCTGACTGAGCGGTCGTCCCATGACGGCATTCAAGAGCCGAGTTTACACCCGTTGCGCGCCTTTAAATGTTTCACATCAAAAAGTTCAAACCGTTAGAACAGATGAAAAGATTTTTTAATAGTATTTAATTTGGTTAGATTAAATTGAGTAACGTTCTTGATGTATTGTGCTTGCTGGATTATTTAGGACATGTCCATTATAAAGTCATGTCATAGGTTTATTGCCTTGTATACGGATGAAAATAAATGTAATAAATGGAGTTAAAAAACATAATTGGAGAACATATTGAAATCTACTAGAAATGCATGGAGAAGTCCATTGCAGTATTCATTTTTCCTTTGTGTACAACAACATAATACTACAATCGAATTTCATATATTAACGACTACAATCGTGATAGCCTACGGAATCGTTGTACTATTTTAAATTCAAATTTTAAATTATATTTTCTCAATTTATTATGATATCAACTACCTCCTCTAATTTTAAGTTCAGCGCCCGGTTAAACAAAAATTATACGAGCTCATATTTTATCTAGAAACCCAATTAACGAACAGACCATATTTCAATGTTTATGCACATGTACAGGAACTACGATGTGCATACACAAAAGTAACCCCAGTTCAAAGGTCTCGCCGAGTTTGGAACCTTGAATAATTTCACTTTCCTCCGTCGACCGTCATTTGCGAACGCACTAACAGTCGATACCTGCCGGCACGCACAAGAAGGAGAACGGAAAGAGAAGCGAGTCAAAGGGCAAGGTCTCGTACATAAGCGAAAAACAGGTACCTAGGTCCCGGCGTCTTGTGCCAGGCAAGCAATGACCGGAGACTCACCTCTGCGGAGATTGAGTTCACTTTCACGAACGACCATAAAGGTAACGTGGTGGTACTCCGGTTGACCGTGCTGGAAGTCGGCCTACGTAGACCTTCAATTTTATAATTGGTAAATTATTGCTTCCATGATAAAGGAAGTGATCTTTATATGCGTTGTAAGGATGAATGGAAAATTATGTATGCAGGAACGATTATGCAATGCTCGAAGTTAATGACTGGTACATAATAAATACGAGTTGATTCGAATTTCTCTTGTTGTAATTACGTCTGTGGAACGTGTAATACTGGTTATATTGAAGAATTAAATGCTTTGGGAAAGTTTATTCTTTTCGACTTTATTTTTTTAATGTGACTTGTAGTTCAACGAATCCTAAAGTTCCCACTTAATTAAACTGCATTTATGGTTCTGTTGTATTTTAGTTATATACTTTATTAGTGGGATCGAAGCATTATTAAACTACGAGTGTGAATGATTGCAAATCTATTAGGGCGTTAGCCCGAGCTTCATTTGTAATCACACGAGTTACTGTAATATGATCTAACCCGCGTGTTATGTACAAAACTTTATCTACATCTGCCTAATTCAACTAACTATAAAAAATCTATAATTTCCATTCTAAATAAAAATCAAGGAAACTCGGAGTGGTATGGCAACCTCTTAAAGCGATAAACGACACTTTGGATATCTCAGTGTATCCGTCTGTTACTTATATTAATTATAATTACTAAAAGCCACATAAACGAAGTAACATGTACTTCTTATAAATCATTATAACTTTTAATTCCCAAATGAATTACGCCCACGGATGTTTTCCGAATTCTAATTGCAAGAAAGCGAGATTTCACAAATTCGATACTTTTATGCGATAAGCTACGTAGTTCGTAAAAAACAAACGATAGGTGAAGCCACTGTAGAGAAGAATTTAAATAAGAATTACATTCTTCGAAAAACATTTTGCCACATCAAAATTAAAGCAATAAAATACAAAACCCAACTGAGAAGAAATTTTAATTAATTACGAATTTTTAATAAAAAACATTGTCCAGAAAATAGACCAAAGATTTTTCTGACACTGGGGGATATTAAAAAGAAAATACCACATAACAATTCTAAATAGCCGAAAAAACACAAGATTTAATTTACAAAACTATTTCAATATATTTTATTTTAATTGTCTGCTAAATTCTAGCCCACTGTCTTAAAGCATACTTGACACACACACCCATACACATGTAAGTGTAAATGTCAAGCGAAGTAAACAAAATGAATCACTAACCTCACTTAACTGACAATACTAAACAGGTATTTTTATAAATCAACTGGAAAGCCTGTATGTTCGAAAGGAAATCGAGGTACTTATATATAAAACAATGTCAAACCACCCTTTAATTAAGGTAAAATTTCAGACAATCCCATGCGAGATAAATAACTAGAAAAAGAAAATATGCTATACACAAACAGATATTCCTTGCACAACCTGTTGTCTTAAGTTGCGGAAAATAGGTAATTCAAATCTAACCAAAAGGGGAGTAATATAATAACAAAATCCTTTGTGTACGATAATGTAAATAACAATCTAGGTTTAGTACGTATTGAAATAACTAAATATATAAATTGATAGCTCTAATTGATGGCATTTCACTGCCCAAAAATTAAGGGAACACTTTTTTCAAAACCTGCAACTTTTTAAATAATAGTTCAAGGCAAATCAAATTTGGTATGCTTTAATGGCATATATTTAACTAAAAAATATTCAAAAATAATTTTACAACTCTAGTTATTTCTAAGTTACACTTAAAAATGTAAGTTAATAACGCAAATCAAATTGGAAAAAATTTCAAGTATGCTTTGAATTGACGCATGAAAGTCTACTAAAGATGACAGATGAATTCAGCTGTCAATATTCGTTGATTAGAAGTAAAATGAAGCATCTTAGTGAAGTGCAAGTTGCTCGTGCTGTCGCCTTTATTCAGCACGGCCATTCTATTCGACATGTTAGCAGGGACCTTGGAGTTTTTCCTTCTGTTATTCAGCGTTTATGGAATCGATTTCGAGTGACTGGGCAATATGTCAGAAGAGCTGGACAAGATCGAAATCGAAAAACTACTTAAAATCAAGACCGATATCTTGTCCTTTCCTCTCTACGTAAGCGCATTGACACAGCAAGCGAACTCCTAAATTACCTAAGACGAGCACATGGAACAGAAATATCTAATCAAATTGTTAGGAGCAGATTAAAAGAAGCGAATTTTAAACCAAGAAGACCTTTCCGCGCACCACGCATTACAAAGCAGCGCGAATGAGGTTTGCTCTAGATCACGGAAATTGACAACTTCGGCAATGGACGCCTATACTGTTTACAGACGAGTCTAGATTTCGTTTAACTCGTTTCGACGGTCGATTTCGTGTATATAGACGTCCCGGTAAACGCTACTCAGCCGCTACTATACAGGAAGTGGATAGATTTGGTCTTGGATCTGTGATGGTTTGGGCTGGAATCGATATAGACAACAAAACTGATCTTGTTGTGGTTCATAATAGACTAAATGCAATGAATTACATGGAAAATATCTTGGAGGACTATGTGGTGCCTGCTGCATATGGCGTCTGTCCCAATTTCATCCTAATGCAGGATAATGCAAGGCCACATACCGCTGACATCATCAGAAGCTTTTTACAAGAACGTGGAATTCAGGTCATGTAATGGCCGGATTTAAGTCCTGACCTGAATCCTATTGAACACGTGTAGGATCAGCTTGACCGACGTGTTCGCAAGCGCTCTAATCCACCACTAACCATACAGGAACTGACACACGCCCTGATTGAGGAATGGGAAAGCATACCCTAAGAATATCTTCTCAGACTAGTGCGAAGCATTCCACGCAGATGTGAGGAAGTGATTCGTGCTCGTGGAAGGTATACACGGTATTAAACCTCACCAATCCGCAGAAAATCCTTCTCTAATCGATACTATCTATGACAGTCGTTTTCATTTTGTTTTGCCTTATTAATTTACATTTTTAAGTGTACCTTAGAAGTAACTAAGAGTTGTAACATTATTTCTGTAATTTTCTTTAGTTAAATATATGCCGTTGAAGTATACTAAATTTGATTTTTCTTGACCTCTTATTGAAAAAGTTACAGGTTATAAAAAAAAGTGTTCCCCTAACTTTTTTGAGCAGCGTATTACGGATAACAGAATCTAAATACCTATACAAATACAGTTCAAATAGATGTTTAAGAGATTAAATTAAAGCATTAGACAAATCTCTGATTCGGGGAAAGAATTATCGTATGGAAATCCCCACGATACATACCTAGTCATCCAAAAGTAAACGACAAGGAACTAAGATAATACAGGTTTTAAATAGTTAATTGACGAAGGAGATACTTGTTGAAACTTCATTATAACGGTAAGAAATAGCGTTCAAAAATTCTTTTATTGTAAATACCACTACAATATTGTTTCACCACACAATGGCTTCATCAGGTGGATGAAATACTTGTAGTGGTATTTACAATAAAAGAATTTTTGAAGCTAGAAGTTAATTACTTATTTCTTAGCGTTATACGGTTTAATTAAACTACATAAAGACAATACACCTATACGACCAGTAGTATCGTACGTAAAAGCACCTTGTAGAAATGTGTCCAAACACTTAATAGATTTAATTCTTACACACACTAAATTCAAATATAAGTTCTCCGTTAAAAATTCCCAGGAATTAATTAACAACATTTCAAGCTTGCAATTACCAAACAAATGTAAACTCATTCCTTTTGATGTCTCGAATTTGTTCACTAGTATCCCACCCCAGGAGGTAATAGATTTAATTACTTTACAACTAGAACGTAGAAACACGAACATTGTCACAAAAACTGAAATTTTACAGCTCTTAGAAACGTGCCTGGAACAAAATTATTTTCAATTTAAAAAGAAATTTTATAAACAAACAGAGGGTCTAGCAATGGGAAACCCACTAAGCCCCTTATTAGCGGAAATTTTCATGAATAATTTAGAAACTATAATTAGTACACATCCCTTGTTTGGTATTTGTGTATATTGGTTTAGGTATGTTGATGACATATTAATTTGCTTTAACATTTCAGATAGGCAATTAAAAACTTTACATAATTATATCAACACTATTCCCCCCAAAATAAATTTTACTATAGAAACAGAAATAAATAAAAGCAATAATTTTCTAAATTTAACCATATCACACAAAACTAATAAACACGAGTTCGCTATATACCATAAACCAACACATACAGATACCACAATACACGCTAATTCTTTTCATCCTATAACACACAAATTATCAGCATACCAATCAATGATATATAGATTAATTCATGTACCTATGAGTAAAAGTAATTTCGACCTTGAACTAAATAGAATATACACAATAGCATTAAACAATGGTTACTCTATAAATATTGTCAATAACATCTTAAATAGCCAACAAAAATCTAAAACCCTTTCCTTAGTTTATCCAAAATTAAAATGCAAGATAATTAATTCCTATAATTCAATCACTTACATAGGAAAAATTTCGGAAAAAATTGGTACTTTCATTAAAAAACTTAATAACGAACATATATCATTTAAAACAGACAATACTATACAGAACATTATTAAAAACAACAAAGATAAAATAGACAAAGAATCAAACTCTGGTGTATATAAGTTAACATGCGAAGATTGTAATAAGGTATACATAGGACAAACGGGGAGGACATTCAAAATTAGGATGAAAGAGCACGAGAGAAGCCATAAAGAAAAGAAAACAGATTCAACTTTCGCAAGTCATTGTATAGATATCAATCATAGATTTAATATAGATTTCAAAATTTTACACATTCAAGAAAAAAGTAAAAAACTTAACCTGTTTGAAAACTTAGAAATTAATAGATACAATAGTTTAGGATTAGCTTTAAATGACCAACTAGATTTAAACAACTCCCCTCTACTAAATTTAAGATTGTAAAAATTTTTCCACCACCATTTCCCCAATAATTTTCACATAAATATTCAAACTTGTATTGTACATATTCAGTATTTCATCCACCTGACGAAGCCATTGTATGGCGAAACAATATTGTAGTGGTATTTACAATAAAATAATTTTTGAAACTAGAAGTTTAATTACTTATTTCTTAGCGTTAAAATCAGATTTACAACAACACTTGATTTAAAACAAAATTAATTTTTTCCTCATTCTATTCCCGAGCTAAAGCTATTTTTTAATGCAAAAATTAAACGTTAAAGTATTTATTTTAATGTGTGGTTTTTATTGTTCGCGATGTATAGAAACGACATTTAAAAATTTATAGCAGGAAATATAATCGAAAGAATGTTAGTAATTGTACAAACATCGAATTCGTAGCAAACCAGTGGAAAAGCATAAAAATTAATTTATTTTACAGTTTTAATAAGTTCCACGTACATTTCTGCAGATATACACATACAAACACACACAGAGACACCTACAGGAACGCTGAAATATCAACAGGTTAATATGTTCAAACCGACCGTCCAGTTTAATTTAATAACATGGAAGCCGCATTTTGATTTATAAATTCCACGTTCTCACCCATAATAACATTAAATCGTCCTCTACGATATTCATTGCTTTTATGCGCTTAAAATACACACACAAGCACACATACACATGCGATATACACGTGTACATAAATTTAATATGCAATAGGAATATCTTCGGTTAAAAGAAAAGGAAAAATCTTCGACTGGTATTGTTCTTTGGTGCACCTATGCACGCTTAACGGTACACCACGCCACGATGTGTAGATATCAATGGGAATACGGAATGATTCTGGTACTGTGTAGTCGCTGTTCTACAATCGTCGTGGAAATTGCACGGAATGCAAAGAGGCTTTCTGTAGTGGCTCTGTACGTATGGTACGGCTTACGGACATTACTTTTCTTTAGGAGATGGTATCAGTGATAAAATATGGGTTTCGGAAACTTCAACGCCAGACCTTTTCCTGCTTATTTATTTCACTATTCTTGTTAGGTGCGCACAAAAAAATCGCGGTTGTATTGTTGCTGACAAGGCGACTGATTTGATACGTTCTCAGGCATAAATATGCGCACTGTAAAATCTGTTTTGTTTAACGCGTGTACGAGATAACTTTGATATGGAAATTCGTATTTTTAAACTGCGAGAAAAGCTAATACTTGTGAACTTGAATACAGTTAGATACAAAACGGTCTGCTACACACAAAATACTAAAATATTTAAGCCATCGCCAATTCCCCATGAAAATAATATTGTTCCTAAGATAATAGTTAATCTAGTCTTTCACTTCTGTATTGCTATACAATATACAAACGTGATTTGGCTTTTGAAATAATTTTAGGGTAAAAATGTATATTATTATTCAATACAGGCTCTTCCTAAATTAATTATACAGAAATAACATTTACTGTGAACAGAGTATAAATTTTATTGAACTGAATAATAAAGCAAACAGTTCAGCGAAACTTCACGTTTCATTAAAAATATAACAAGTGTTCATTTGAAAAGTCAATCTAGTAGCATGTGATTTACTGAGAACATTTTGAAGTATGTCGTAAATTAAAATTTACTACTTAACCTACGAAGTCGTATATTTTGACAGTTTCATACGTACAAATAAATAGCAAATAATAGGTATTTATTGAAAACTATAACAAATGTTGAAAATGTTGTCCTTCAAGATCAATGAACGTTAAAATCCTCCATTTAAAATTTCTGATGATATTCTGCCACATTACTGGATTGTTATTAATTTCCAAGCATTTCTGTTCGATTCTCTGTAGCATATCATTCAAATTCAATATAGGTGTTCGAAATATGTTATTTTTTAGATAAGGCCACAAAAAGAAGTCGCAAGGTGTTAAATCGCATGAACGTGCAGGCCAGGCAATTTCAGTATTTCGACTAATTATACGCTCATCAAAAAATTCTCTTAAATAATCCAAAGATTCTGCAGTACAGTGACAAGGTGCTCCGTCTTGTTGTAAATATGCATTTTGTAGTTCATCATCATGCAACTGGGTTGTAAAATTTCCGTACGGTACCTTTGAGCAGTTATCATTCCCTGAAAAAATATTGGCCCAATGATTCGCCTTTGGCTTATCGCTGCCCAAATAGCAATTTTCTCTGGATGTAGCGATTCTTTATTAATTACATGTGGATTTTCACTACTCCAAATTCTTGTATTTTGTGAATTTAGGTATCCCGTTTTATAAAACCATGCTTCATCAGTAAAGATGACTCTTTTCGAAAGTTCTCCGTTATTGTTCATATTTACAAACCAATTACAAAACTGTAGTCTACGTTGGTAATCAATTTCTAACAATTCTTGTACTGCTGTGACACGGTATGGATAAAGTTGCATATCTTTTTATAATAACTTGTGAGTTGTACCAACAGAAAAGGTTATTTGTTGACTCAAATGTCGAACAGATATTTGTGGTTTATTTTCCATTATTTCTTCAACACGATTGACAACTTGAGATGTACGTTTCTTAACTGCTCCGCTGCCTGATTCTCTTAAGAGATTACCAGTTTCAGAAAAAAGTTTTAAAGTTCTATCCAAAGTATTCTTAAATTGTATATAATCTATTACAAAATGTGGATACTCAACTTGAAATTCTACCATGCAATCTTGAAGTGAATAAACCCATAAACCATCAATTTTATCACCACTTCGAAAATAAGCCTGGACTAAAAAAATTTTATGTTCTAAAGTGAAAGCCATTTTAAAACTGAGAAGCAATTTATTTAAACCAGAATCGACGCACGATTATTTTATGCACTAACTGATATTTGTGATTGACATTATCAAATGTCATTTGGATTTACGTTTACGGAACAACAAACACATACTAATATATTTGCGTCTTATTCTATCAAAATTTCAAAGTAACCTAGATTGACTTTTCAAATGAACACTTGTTACAATTACTTAGTGTGTTTTAAATTTTTTATACCTGTCTTTCTGAATTTTCTACTACATTTTTTTTTGTATTTTCAGGTGAGTAACCATTCAAAATAACATGGAAAGTCAGTGTATTACGAGCATTTTATCCGGATGCTGCGGACCCAATTGGTGAGAGAATTGTAACATGTTGAATTTATTATAGGTACGGGAATTCTAAATATATTTCCGTTCTCCAGGGGCTTTACTTGAATGATTGAAATTTTCATCGGGTCAGTGCTAATCAATTGTTTTGCTAGCGCCGCGCTCTTATCAATTATTAATTAAATTTGTGCGTAAACCCGATGTTACCGCTGTTGGGAATAATAAAAATCGGTGCACCGTGATCACAGCGAAAAAACGTAAACAGGAAAGAAAAAACGAACGGGGTTCTTAAATAAAATATTAGCTTTTTCCCGTTTTATGGAAGATAATTTTGTTTGTTTAGTTATATTTTTTTTGTGGATGTACCGACCGTATTTATTGGAAAAATTTAGTTTATCCGGTTTGGAGATGGAAAAAAAATTCTTAATATTTGAAAGCTTTTGTGCAAGTTTCGGTGGGCTGTCAAAAACAAAAGAATAAGAAATGTTTTATTATACAGGGTGTCCTCGAAAGAAAAAGACATCGTTTGTATTATAGAAAGATGCAATTATACAATGTGTCCAGTATCGTTATGTTCAAATTTTAGGAGTGTAAAGTAGACGTTATTTCAAGTAACAAAAACGCAAAACTTGTATATCATTTTTATTTGTTTCAAAGTTACAGATCTATGAATGTGATTGTCAGATAATGAAGAAAAATGAAAACTTAAAGTCAATTAGAACTGATTTTATTTAAAAAAGTTCAACTAATAGTATTTTCGAAATATCCACCTCCGTGAATGCAGGCTTGTGCCCGTAAGCCAACAGAAGAAGTACTTATCCGCATTTCATACTTGTTTTGTCGGATTTGTTCGGCAGCCAGGTGAATACGATCCACCAACTCTTCTCTTGTGTTCGAAACTAGCGCGTAGACCAAATTTTTCATGTACACTCATAAATCAAAGTTAAGGGAATTAAGATCGGGTGATCTGGGTGGCCATGCAACAGGACCACCTCGACCAATGCATCTTGGATAATTGACGTTAACCCAATTTCGGACAGCAATTCCGAAATGTGGCGGTGCCCCATCCATGTGAAACCACATGTCTTCGCGAACATTCAGTGGAACATTCTATAAAAGACCTGGCAGTTCGTCAGTAAGAAATTGAAGGTAATTGTCCGCATTTAATCTCCCAGGAAGAACGACAGGACCAATCAACAAGTCATCGATTAGGGCCGCCCAAACGTTAATAGAAAATTCATGTTGAAATTTAGATGGGCGTATAGCTTTGGGATTTTCTGATGACCACCAGTGCAGGTTTCTGGGTGGCCATGCAACAGGACCACCTCGACTAATGCATCTTGGATAATTGACGTTAACCCAATTTCGGACAGCAATTCCGAAATGTGGCGGTGCCCCATCCATGTGAAACCACATGTCTTCGCAACATTCAGTGGAACATTCTATAAAAGACCTGGCAGTTCGTCAGTAAGAAATTGAAGGTGATTGTCCGCATTTAATCTCCCAGGAAGAACGACAGGACCAATCAACAAGTCATCGATTAGGGCCGCCCAAACGTTAATAGAAAATTCATGTTGAAATTTAGATGGGCGTATAGCTTTGGGATTTTCTGATGACCACCAGTGCAGGTTTCTCAGATTTGTAACACCACTTCTCGTGAACGTAGATTCATCTGTCCAGAGGACTGTTCTGCAGAAATTAAAATAAAGCCGTGGCTGTCTTAATATCCAGGTAGTATAAACTAGACGTGCCTTAAGCAAACCCTGTCCCTGCGTTAGTGATATGGATATAAACCCTCACGTTTTAAAATTCGCCGAATTGTCGTTCGTGGCACTCCTAGTTGTCTAGCGATTCGACGTACACTGAGAGTTGGATCCTTTGTAATAATAGCTACTGCTTCTTCCTCTAATTCTGCTGGCAAATTTACTCCTCGGTCGAAAAGATAATCACGCAGTCCGCATTCCCGAAATTGTCTGTGTAGTTGCAGAAACGTTCTTTAATCTGGAAACCGATGTCGGTATTCAATAACTGCTTGACGTGCACTGCCGTTACAGTAGCCATACACAAAATGCATACCCTTGAGAAGAAAATCGGTAAGGCATTTTGACTAAAGAAAACTAATTAAGCTGTTGTATGAACTGAAACGTAATGTAATCCTTTATTAAAAAATGCAACGTTAACAGTCATCTGAACATTTGTTTATTGTATGATATTAATCGTTCAGCACTTATGAAATAAGTAAGAACCTTCTTTATCATAAATCAATTTCCAGTACTCTTTTTTGTAGATCTCCAAGAAATTACTGTATGCACTACGACACGTGTTTATTTTAGGATAACATTCTATTGTGCGACGTTAACAATCTCAGGCCTGTTATTGAATCGTATAACTTTTTTTAAATAAAATCAGTTTGTATTGACTTTAGGATAAAATGATTTTTTCATAATCTGACAATCACATTCATAGATTTGTAACTTTGATACAAATAAAAATGGATTTGCAAGTTTTGCGTTTTTGTTACTTAAAATGAAGTCTGCTTTAAACTCCTAAAATTTGAACATAACGAAGCGGGACACTTGTATAGACCTAGCTGATCCCACAGATGTTGTACTGTCCAAATTTCAATAAATTTGTTTGTGTTAGTTTTGTGAATTTGTAAAAACCTATTGGAAATGTATAAAAATAAAAATGAGAAGTGATCATTTATCAATTAACGACTGTGGCCATGGATATTCAATTTGAGGAGGAGTACATTTAGAAGTACATGAATGGGAAATTTTACATGCGAGATGAATTCTTCGCGACACAACACAAAAGCAAAAACAAATGCTATTTTAATTTAATTTTAGACTGGAATGCGTTTTTCTAGATTTGTCTCCAAATCTTCCGTGTTGTTTTTCCAATTGGAAACATTCAATTGAGTTATTTCCATCCTGGGAGCATAACGAACAAAACAAAAAAGATTCAACCAAATATGTCTTTTCTACCGTCAGTTATGATTGAGAGTTTATACAAAAATTATAATTTTCGCGGTTTGTTCGAATTTTCCGACTTTCCTTTGTAATTGCCCCAAATTTTTTTTCTGAGAACTTTTCCAGGACCATAACGAACAAAATAAAAAAGAAATTGCGTATATGCATCATTGGAATCGTGAGTTATGGTCTTGAGTTTATATAAAAATCCCATAGAAAGAAGCACTTTCAGTTGTTCCCGAATTTTTCAATTTTCCGGGCAACTTTTCCAATTTTTCTTTCCATAAAAACCTTATTCGGATCATTACGAATAAAAAAAAAAAATTTGCCAAATTGGTCCAGTTGTTCTTAAGCGATACACTTACCAATGAACAGCATACATATTGTTAATTATTTAATATTTGCCTGTTAAATTTGGAGAAAAAATGATAACAACCTTCCACACAACATAAGCAAGATACACACAAAATTTTATGAAAATCGATTATGTAGTTTGTGAGTCTATACATAATAAATTAAATGTTTTTGGTTTTTATGTATATACAGAGTGATTTTAATTATATGCGACAAATTTTATGGGCTGATTCTTAGGGTTATTATGATCTTAAAGTTCATATGAATATATGTCTTAGTTTTAAAATTAGGGGATGTTTAATAATAAATTAAAAGTTCATACAATAAAATGTACTAACACAACAAAATTGACTTATAAAAATTGTTGGAAATGACTGCCTTTAACGCAATTCAAGCTTCTATCCTCCGTTGCATGGATTGGTGAGTCTGTTCAAGAATGTTTCGAATTGAATGCTGTAACAACACGATTAATTTTTTATAGTATAACTATGATTTAATAAGATTTAATATCACTCCTGTATCTGCAAAAATATTCGTTTCCAAGGGAAAATATTTATTTGTCATTTCAATATTATTGTGTCAAAGTATTTGAAAAATTTTCTGAAATTAGTAACAAAAATGCATAGTTGTGCGATATGCATTTTGTTCACAGTCTTACCAATGGTAATTCACGTCTTTATGCACATCATTAATTATTATCACAAGCCTGCGTTTTTTAACTTTCTAAAAATTGTTTTAAATTTGATAGCTGATTCTAATGTGTTTTTGGGCGCTGAATCCAAATATGAACTCTATTTTTCTCCATCACGTAAGGATTTTTCACAAAAAGGCTTCAAATTATATTTTTTTAAAATTAAAAATAATTTTTAGTTACATTTTGAATATATTTACAAAGGATATAAAAAACAAAATTACTAACAAATATCATTAAATCTAATGAAAATAAACAGTAAAATTATATTTATGTCTTTACAAGTCCTTATAATATCTTTTTCTTGGTCTTTCCATACTCCTTTTTGTGCTTTTTCTTCTGTAATCTCGTAGTGGACCATCCCTTTTTAACATCCAACAATAATCAGCTTTCATACTTATATTCCATCTTCCTTGGTATCTTCTCTCCATCTTTTAGGTCTTGGTGGAACCTTTCCCCCTGCCCTCACTTACTGCACCAAGATTTTCAAGGAAGTAGTCGAGATGCGAATCTAGAAAATGCATCTTCAAACTCATGTTACAGCCTAAGGTTTTAAATTTTTCTAACATATTTTGCACAATATTTTTATAATCTTCATGTTTTTTGTTGCTAAGAAAATTTGTATCCACATTTTTGAAGGCTATCTATGCTTGTTTTTCTGCTTCCTCCATTTTAGATTCAAAATTTTCATCTTTCATAAGCTTTCTTATATCCGGCCCAACAAAAACACCCTCCTTTATCTTTGCTTCTGACAAGCGAGGAAACTGGCTGCAAAGATACTTGAAGCACTCTCCATCTTTTTTTAATATCTTCACAAATTGTTTCATTAACCCTAGTTTTATGTATGTATGTAATGGAGGAAGCAAAACTTTGCTCGGGTCTACTAAACTTTTTATTTCACACATCTTTTTACAATAGTGCTGCTTTCTATCACGACTATCCCACTCACACAAAAAACAAGGATATTTAGTATAACCGCTTTGTTGTCCAAGTAACAAACAAAGAACTTTCAAATCACCACAAATTGTCCAGCCTTGATCCTTGCAACGAATTTTAATTAAAAGTAGCTCAAGATTTTCATAACACTCTTTAAAATGAACTGAATGTCCCACTGGTACAGAAGCATATTTACTTCCATTGTGTAGAAGAACGGCCTTAAGGCTCCTTCTTGAAGAGTCAATAAAGAGTCTCCATTCTGAAACATTATATTCTACGTGGAATTGTTCCATGAGTCCGGGTACATCATTACAGAAAACTAGTGCATCTTCTTCGGAATAATATCGAGCAAACTCTTTTTCTCTGTTCCTGAACCAGTAAAATGTTGTGCTAGGTGCTAACAAATTTTATTCTTTCAACTTTGAGCCTAAAAGCTCAGCTGAGTCCTTAGGAAGGTTTAAGTCCCTCACCAAATCATTTAATTCAGATTTGTCAAACAGTTTTGGCTCATCACTTCCAATATCATAGTAATCACATCCCTCATCCAGTTCACTTGCGCATGTACGTGAAACCATTTCGTCATGAGATACATCATCTAATGTATCTGGTAGTGAAGGAACAGGTACTTCTGGTCCATGAGGTATAGGACGTGTTGCGGATCGAAGGGTTGGGGAAACGATGTACTTTTTGTTTTTTAAATTGAATCCGTGTACTACATACGAACAAAAATAACAATCATCGCTATGATTGATCGGTTCTCTCCAAACCATAGGCACTCCAAAGCGAAAAGACTGTTTTTTTCCTTGTGACCACTGGCGAAGCTCTTCAACACACACTGAACAAACCTTATGAGGAGCCCAAGGTTTGTCTTGGTCTCCTAATTTCACACCAAAGTATGCAAAATATACAAAATCTGTAATGTTTCTTTGTTGTTTTTTTACTGTAAACTTTCCACAAATATAGCAGAAGGAGTTAGGTACATTGACACAGCCTCTTGATGCCATTGGAATTTAATTTTAAAAAACTCGTAAAATAAAAATTAAATTAACTCAGCAACTAATCACAAATGTCAACTAATTACACAAATTCACACCACAGTTGTAAAGAAGATATTGAATGAACTAACTGTTTTGTCTAGAATAGCAATATGTTTGTAGTGGAGGTGGGGAGGTAGACATGCAGTAACAGGAAGATGATGAGTCATGTCTTGCGACATGCTCAATTATTTCTATTTGTAACTTCTTTATCATAAATCTAGTGTATGTTTATTCAGAATATCAACTTCTTGCATCATCATAAGTAAAAAAATTATAATAGTTTATTTAAACAACGGTTTAACAAAATTGTCCTTTTCAAAAAGACTAATACATGCAGATAGGTCAAAAAACCCCAGATTGTAAAAAAACCTTACGTGATGGAATTTTTTAAATAATTTTCCCATTTTCAGCACCAAAAAATCTATTGAAATCACTGTATAAAATCCAGACAATTTTACCATCGCAGGCCTGTGTTGTCTGTTTAAAAACAATTTCATTACAATAATATCACGTTAAAGCTTATATATTATGATTTTTCAGAAATATTCGATATACAAAGGTAATCTGGTATGAGAGTGATTTTAATACCAAAAATATGTTTTATTTTTCACCTAATTCCCATCCAATTCTACCCGACCGATAAAAAAAATCGATCACGTTAAAAATTTCACGAAACAATCTACACATATATTAATTCCTTTAGAAATTTGAATTTTGTGGAAGCACTGCACATTCTCAATAATAACCCACGAAATTGAGGGAAAAGAGACGATGTAAAAACAAAAATTAATTTAATTTGAGAAATATAACAAAAACAGTGAAAAATTAAATTTTGCTTCAATTATTAAAAAAATGGCAGCTTCTAATGAACTTTAAACTGAATGTTAATAATTTGCATGTCTTCCTCGAGCCGGGATTATACTGTTCAGTCGTCTTGGCATTGAATTTACCAAATTCGTTATGCAAGTTTGAGGAATTTTTTAGAATTTCTTTAAAGAGGCTAACCGTAGCTCTTACAATGTTGTTGGCAGTGTTGGACGACGACGAATACACCTCTGGAATTCACCCGAAAGGTGTTCTATCAGATTAAGATCCGGGCTGCATACTGGTCGATCAAGTCTGCGAATTCCAACTTCATTAAGGTGCTCAGTAAAGACTCTTGCTATGTCTGACGTTGTCATGCATCAAAACAAAGTCATCTCCAATAAAATTAGAAAAAATTTTGAAGCACCATTTTCTACAAATATGAGTTTTGTACGTGCTTCTGCAGAAATACTATAACAGACACCCGTTCGGAGAAATTACGTTGAATTGCATAATGAAGTTCCATAAGAAAATGTATGGGATTTTAGGGCATTTGCTCAACAGTAAGCAACTACAGCACTCCATAGCGGACTATGTTGAAGGTAACGGACTTGAATTAAATGCAGGTATTCTGAAATTGTATTTATCTCTAACTTTGAGAACTTTTGGGCACAACGTAGTATTATTTTTTTGTCCAAACTGGAGCATGTTCTTTGTCAATATAATGAGCTCCACAAAACATTCATAATGACGCTCTGTGAAACTCACACTGCGAACCAAATTCAAATATTGTTTGTATCAAAACGGGATTTCCAAAGAGCCAGTTTAGATCTATATGTATTCTACAACTGTTTTGCAACATGTGTGATACTTGAGTAAAAAAATTAACGAATCAACATAATTTTATGGCATGTAGTGTTGTTCCTCGACCGCTTCTGAAGCTTTAAATTTACAATTTCATTTTCTTGTCTGGGCAGTACGGATAATTTCTTGGTTTTATGTGACAAATAATGTAACATATTAACTGTAACATTTACCAAATGCACTACAACTATTATCACAAATAACAAGTACACAATGAACATTAAACGCTAATACAATTTGTATGTGTGTGTATAAGTGTTAATGCTGAAGCAGCGAAAACCGGTAGCATTATAATAAAGCTGTCGTACTATTTGAAACAGCTAAAAACCCATTACGCTCTTATAGCCGGGAATTATCATTCCGTTTAACAGGTGTAATTGCGGTGATAGCGAAATTGTTCCGTTTTAAAATCTATTGCCATACCTCCGTCTATTTTGCTGTATTCAGTTCGGTGTGTAGCTCTTTAAATGACTGCGTCTTGGCGATGGAAATAATGAAATTTTATCACTCAATTTGAGCTGAGTGGTCGGCGCTTGTTTCTTAGAAATTAGGGTAATTGTCAGGCCCAGGTAGGGATTCCAAATATGAACTCTATTTTTCTCCATCACGTAAGGATTTTTCACAAAAAGGCTTCAAATTATATTTTTTTAAAATTAAAAATAATTTTTAGTTACATTTTGAATATATTTACAAAGGATATAAAAAACAAAATTACTAACAAATATCATTAAATCTAATGAAAATAAACAGTAAAATTATATTTATGTCTTTACAAGTCCTTATAATATCTTTTTCTTGGTCTTTCCATACTCCTTTTTGTGCTTTTTCTTCTGTAATCTCGTAGTGGACCATCCCTTTTTAACATCCAACAATAATCAGCTTTCATACTTATATTCCATCTTCCTTGGTATCTTCTCTCCATCTTTTAGGTCTTGGTGGAACCTTTCCCCCTGCCCTCACTTACTGCACCAAGATTTTCAAGGAAGTAGTCGAGATGCGAATCTAGAAAATGCATCTTCAAACTCATGTTACAGCCTAAGGTTTTAAATTTTTCTAACATATTTTGCACAATATTTTTATAATCTTCATGTTTTTTGTTGCTAAGAAAATTTGTATCCACATTTTTGAAGGCTATCTATGCTTGTTTTTCTGCTTCCTCCATTTTAGATTCAAAATTTTCATCTTTCATAAGCTTTCTTATATCCGGCCCAACAAAAACACCCTCCTTTATCTTTGCTTCTGACAAGCGAGGAAACTGGCTGCAAAGATACTTGAAGCACTCTCCATCTTTTTTTAATATCTTCACAAATTGTTTCATTAACCCTAGTTTTATGTATGTATGTAATGGAGGAAGCAAAACTTTGCTCGGGTCTACTAAACTTTTTATTTCACACATCTTTTTACAATAGTGCTGCTTTCTATCACGACTATCCCACTCACACAAAAAACAAGGATATTTAGTATAACCGCTTTGTTGTCCAAGTAACAAACAAAGAACTTTCAAATCACCACAAATTGTCCAGCCTTGATCCTTGCAACGAATTTTAATTAAAAGTAGCTCAAGATTTTCATAACACTCTTTAAAATGAACTGAATGTCCCACTGGTACAGAAGCATATTTACTTCCATTGTGTAGAAGAACGGCCTTAAGGCTCCTTCTTGAAGAGTCAATAAAGAGTCTCCATTCTGAAACATTATATTCTACGTGGAATTGTTCCATGAGTCCGGGTACATCATTACAGAAAACTAGTGCATCTTCTTCGGAATAATATCGAGCAAACTCTTTTTCTCTGTTCCTGAACCAGTAAAATGTTGTGCTAGGTGCTAACAAATTTTATTCTTTCAACTTTGAGCCTAAAAGCTCAGCTGAGTCCTTAGGAAGGTTTAAGTCCCTCACCAAATCATTTAATTCAGATTTGTCAAACAGTTTTGGCTCATCACTTCCAATATCATAGTAATCACATCCCTCATCCAGTTCACTTGCGCATGTACGTGAAACCATTTCGTCATGAGATACATCATCTAATGTATCTGGTAGTGAAGGAACAGGTACTTCTGGTCCATGAGGTATAGGACGTGTTGCGGATCGAAGGGTTGGGGAAACGATGTACTTTTTGTTTTTTAAATTGAATCCGTGTACTACATACGAACAAAAATAACAATCATCGCTATGATTGATCGGTTCTCTCCAAACCATAGGCACTCCAAAGCGAAAAGACTGTTTTTTTCCTTGTGACCACTGGCGAAGCTCTTCAACACACACTGAACAAACCTTATGAGGAGCCCAAGGTTTGTCTTGGTCTCCTAATTTCACACCAAAGTATGCAAAATATACAAAATCTGTAATGTTTCTTTGTTGTTTTTTTACTGTAAACTTTCCACAAATATAGCAGAAGGAGTTAGGTACATTGACACAGCCTCTTGATGCCATTGGAATTTAATTTTAAAAAACTCGTAAAATAAAAATTAAATTAACTCAGCAACTAATCACAAATGTCAACTAATTACACAAATTCACACCACAGTTGTAAAGAAGATATTGAATGAACTAACTGTTTTGTCTAGAATAGCAATATGTTTGTAGTGGAGGTGGGGAGGTAGACATGCAGTAACAGGAAGATGATGAGTCATGTCTTGCGACATGCTCAATTATTTCTATTTGTAACTTCTTTATCATAAATCTAGTGTATGTTTATTCAGAATATCAACTTCTTGCATCATCATAAGTAAAAAAATTATAATAGTTTATTTAAACAACGGTTTAACAAAATTGTCCTTTTCAAAAAGACTAATACATGCAGATAGGTCAAAAAACCCCAGATTGTAAAAAAACCTTACGTGATGGAATTTTTTAAATAATTTTCCCATTTTCAGCACCAAAAAATCTATTGAAATCACTGTATAAAATCCAGACAATTTTACCATCGCAGGCCTGTGTTGTCTGTTTAAAAACAATTTCATTACAATAATATCACGTTAAAGCTTATATATTATGATTTTTCAGAAATATTCGATATACAAAGGTAATCTGGTATGAGAGTGATTTTAATACCAAAAATATGTTTTATTTTTCACCTAATTCCCATCCAATTCTACCCGACCGATAAAAAAAATCGATCACGTTAAAAATTTCACGAAACAATCTACACATATATTAATTCCTTTAGAAATTTGAATTTTGTGGAAGCACTGCACATTCTCAATAATAACCCACGAAATTGAGGGAAAAGAGACGATGTAAAAACAAAAATTAATTTAATTTGAGAAATATAACAAAAACAGTGAAAAATTAAATTTTGCTTCAATTATTAAAAAAATGGCAGCTTCTAATGAACTTTAAACTGAATGTTAATAATTTGCATGTCTTCCTCGAGCCGGGATTATACTGTTCAGTCGTCTTGGCATTGAATTTACCAAATTCGTTATGCAAGTTTGAGGAATTTTTTAGAATTTCTTTAAAGAGGCTAACCGTAGCTCTTACAATGTTGTTGGCAGTGTTGGACGACGACGAATACACCTCTGGAATTCACCCGAAAGGTGTTCTATCAGATTAAGATCCGGGCTGCATACTGGTCGATCAAATCTGCGAATTCCAACTTCATTAAGGTGCTCAGTAAAGACTCTTGCTATGTCTGACGTTGTCATGCATCAAAACAAAGTCATCTCCAATAAAATTAGAAAAAATTTTGAAGCACCATTTTCTACAAATATGAGTTTTGTACGTGCTTCTGCAGAAATACTATAACAGACACCCGTTCGGAGAAATTACGTTGAATTGCATAATGAAGTTCCATAAGAAAATGTATGGGATTTTAGGGCATTTGCTCAACAGTAAGCAACTACAGCACTCCATAGCGGACTATGTTGAAGGTAACGGACTTGAATTAAATGCAGGTATTCTGAAATTGTATTTATCTCTAACTTTGAGAACTTTTGGGCACAACGTAGTATTATTTTTTTGTCCAAACTGGAGCATGTTCTTTGTCAATATAATGAGCTCCACAAAACATTCATAATGACGCTCTGTGAAACTCACACTGCGAACCAAATTCAAATATTGTTTGTATCAAAACGGGATTTCCAAAGAGCCAGTTTAGATCTATATGTATTCTACAACTGTTTTGCAACATGTGTGATACTTGAGTAAAAAAATTAACGAATCAACATAATTTTATGGCATGTAGTGTTGTTCCTCGACCGCTTCTGAAGCTTTAAATTTACAATTTCATTTTCTTGTCTGGGCAGTACGGATAATTTCTTGGTTTTATGTGACAAATAATGTAACATATTAACTGTAACATTTACCAAATGCACTACAACTATTATCACAAATAACAAGTACACAATGAACATTAAACGCTAATACAATTTGTATGTGTGTGTATAAGTGTTAATGCTGAAGCAGCGAAAACCGGTAGCATTATAATAAAGCTGTCGTACTATTTGAAACAGCTAAAAACCCATTACGCTCTTATAGCCGGGAATTATCATTCCGTTTAACAGGTGTAATTGCGGTGATAGCGAAATTGTTCCGTTTTAAAATCTATTGCCATACCTCCGTCTATTTTGCTGTATTCAGTTCGGTGTGTAGCTCTTTAAATGACTGCGTCTTGGCGATGGAAATAATGAAATTTTATCACTCAATTTGAGCTGAGTGGTCGGCGCTTGTTTCTTAGAAATTAGGGTAATTGTCAGGCCCAGGTAGGGATTTTAAATGTCTCCGAAAGGAAATTAAAATCACAAGATCGTTTGCGCGTTGGTGTACGCCTGTGGTAAATTGATTTTAAGTATGTCCTTGTTGAATTTAACTGAAAGAATTCGAGGGCCATTTTAATAAAATAAATAAAATTACGGTTGTAATCTCGAAACTGTTTCCTTGGTGTATGGTTTTTAGCGGTTAAATGTTTTCTGCGACATTAGTTAACTGAAATATCAAGTTGATGTTTCGTTGCGTCTTTTAGTTTCTAGGATGAGAGCCTCTCGAAAAAAAATGTTAGGCAATTGAAGAGATCGTGGTTAAGTAGTTACTTAACTTTAAAAAGATATATAAATCCGCTTACCATAATCAATATTCTATCCTAAATTCGTACTTCGATAACTAAGTTGTAATCCTCAGTAGTGTTTACGTGGACATCTTGTAAAGTATTTCGCGATTCCTTGTGTCAGCTTCACTGTACCTCATGTCCAACACTGCGAATATTATTTTTACCTGCTGCTGGGATTGTATTCGACTCGTGAAGGACTATGTTTAAATTATGTCTAAATCCACCGCTTATAGGGCGAAACTTCCGTATAAGCTGGTTATTTATTTTAGTTGGTGGCAGTTATATTGAAACTTGGTATGCTTTCTGAATATTTTATTTAAAAGACACTTAAAACTAATTTATTCAGGAAATGTCACAAATGAAACACTTAAATGAAAACTTAAAACTTAAATTTTTTCCTGTTAGGTATATGAGACTGTATGTCTCTTGTTGTTAATATAATACTTTTGTGACTCTTGTTGCTAGTGTGAGACACTGATGGATACTGTTTTATATGAATGTTATGAAGATAATATTCTGTACTGTGTTACAAGTAGGTAAAAATATACCACACCCCTACAAACTATAACTCACCGGCACAAAATTCGATCCATATACTTTTTTCTTCGTTTGTCATTTTTTTCGTTTTATCCATAAATTTGAAGGTTATTGTTGTCTGTCATAAATATTATGTCAACTATGCTTTGTTGAAATTTTTTGGATGTGTTTGAAACCTTTTTTTACATTAAAAGCGTACTTATTCCGTTGTTAGCTAGTGTTAGTTAAATTTAAACTGTTTTTTTTTTAATTTGGTTTATTTTTTAATCGTTTATTTTATTTTATCTTTAAATTCGTGTTCAACAAAGTTCGTTTTTTGTTTTTTTTAAATTTAAATATGATCTTCAATCCAACAGACATTGCCAAAGCAATAGCTCTGATACATGATGGGCGATCACAATATTCCGTGGCTCGAGTCCTAGGTGTTTCTAGGTGTTCTGTTCAAAGAGCAGTAGAGCGGTTCCATGTAACTAATTGATACACTAGACAGACGAGTCGGTGTACGAGCCATCAGGATGACCACTTTCTTAAATTGGGAGTCCAGAGAAACAGGGACACTGCAGCAGTTTGTGTCAGAAGCGATTTAGGAAAGGTACGTGATGTAGCAGTTAGTGAAAGAACATTAAGAAGGGGGTTGCAGGAATAGACCTGCACACGGTCCGCAATTGACCAGAGAACATCGCGTTGTGCTTTGGTCGTGAAAATCAGAACAGGGTTAATAAGGAATGGAGCCGTATGCTTTTTAAAGACGAGTCAAGATTTAATCTCAGCTCTCCTGATTTACGTCAAAGAGTATGTCTTAGCCATACTCTTTGACGTCCTGGTGAAAAGTTTGCCCAATGTAATATTGTTCCAAGGCTTAGTTTCGGCGGTGGATCAGTTATGATTTCAGGGAGAATTAATATGGAAGCTAGTACGGATTTATTGGTGGTAGATGGAGGAGCTCTGAATGCACACAGATATAGTACGCTTATCCTAGAATCAAATATAGTGCCTTTTGCTCCATTTGCTGACGACAATTTCATGTTAATACACGATAGCCGGATTATTTTTTATTTTCACGCTGCTTTAATGGTCAATGAATATTTGGAAGAAGTTGGAATCCATCGTATGATCGGCCAGTAAGAAGTTCAGGCCCAAATCTGATCAAATACGTGTGGGACATGGTCAGAAGGCGACTTCGAGCTCAAATTTCAACACCAAGAAACATACGAAAGCTAAACGCGGCAATTGTCCAAGAATTGGAGAAAATTGACCGAAACGGCATTCGACTCCTTATTGATGAAATGCCAAGAAGAAGGGGGAGTGTAATTCAAATACAGGAAAGAAATACACGCTATTAATCCCAATTATTTATCATTTACAATAAAAAATACATTTTGTTAATTTAATCACTATTCCATTTTTTACATTATTTTTGTTATTCCGATTATATATATTTTTTAAACTGTTTTAAATACATTACAGTTTTTTGCTTTATTGTTACAAAAAAAAACAACTAAAGTTTAAAAACTAAGAAAAAATATCCAAATTAGTACATGGATCGAATTTTGTACCAGTGACTGTATTACGTAATTAAAATTCGCGTATTGATCATACATTGTATTGGATGACGTCATAACGGGGAATTTTTCTGTGTGATTAATTCGTATAAATGGCACCTACTGACAACAATACCATAGTTTACGATAGGGTCTTAAAAATTCTAACCTTACTAATAAATAAATAATAAAGTATCATTACTAATTAAGTATTAGTTGGTGTTATTACATTGTTCAGTAATGGGACTTATTATACATATTTAGGAAACGTAAGCCTGACTAAAGATGATTAGATTAAACACCGTCTCTGGAATTGGTTCACTGATAACGATAACCCTGGACAATTTACAAAGGGTCTAATGTATAAAGTAAAAGATATTGTAAATATAAATTCTTAGAATCTAAAGAAAGTTTTATAATTTTAATATGATAATAAAAGTATGTTATAACAGTGGTATGAGCTTGAACTTAATTCTTCATCCTAGATTTATTTATCTCTAACATATAACAAGTCTTCATTTGAAAAGTCAATCTAGGTTACTTTGAAATTTTGATAGAATAAGACTCAAATGTATTAGTATGTGTTTGTTGTTCCGTAAACGTAAATCCAAATGACATTTGATAATGTCAATCACAAATATCACTTAGTGCATAAAATAATCGCGCGTCGATTCTGGTTTAAATAAATTCCTTCTCAGTTTTAAAATGGCTTTCACTTTAGAACATAAAATTTTTTAGTCCAGGCTTATTTTCGAAGTGGTAATAAAATTGATGGTTTATGGGTTTATTCAGTTCAAGATTGCATGGTAGAATTTCAAGTTGAGTTTCCACATTTTGTAATAGATTATTTACAATTTAAGAATACTTTGGATAGAACTTTAAAACTTTTTTCTGAAACTGGTAGTCTCTTAAGAAAATCAGGCAGCGGAGCTGTTAAGAAACGTACACCTCAAGTTGTCAATCGTGTTGAAAAAATAATGGAAAATGAACCACAAACATCTGTTCGACATTTGAGTCAACAAATAAACCTTTCTGTTGGTACAACTCACAAGTTATTAAAAAAAGATATGCAACTTTATCCATACCGTGTCACAGCAGTACAAGAATTGTTAGAAATTTATTACCCACGTGGACTACAGCTTAGTAATTGGTTTGTAAATATGAACAATAATGGAGAACTTTCGCAAAGAGTCTTCTTTAATGATGAAGCATGGTTTTATAAAACGGGATACCTAAATTCACAAAATCCAAGAATTTGGAGTAGTGAAAATCCACATGTAATTAATGAAGAATCGCTACATCCAGAGAAAATTGGTGTTTGGGAAGCGATAAGCCAAAGGCGAATCATTGGACCAATATTTTTTCAGGGAACGTTAAATGCTCAAAGGTACCGTACGGAAATTTTACAACCATTTGTCAATCAGTTGCGTGATGATGAACTTCAAAATGCATATTTCCAACAAGACGGAGCACCTTGTCACTGTACTGCAGAATCTTTGGATTATTTAAGAGAATTTTTTGATGAGCGTATAATTAGTCGAAATACCGAAATTGCCTGGCCTGCACGTTCATGCGATTTAACACCTTGCGACTTCCTTTTGTGGCCTTATCTAACAAAATAACATATTTCGAACACCTATATTGAATTTGAATGATATGCTACAGTGAATCGAACAGAAATGCTTGGAAATTAATAACAATCCAGTAATGTTGCAGAATATCATCAGAAATTTTGAACGGAGGATTTTAAAGTGCATTGATCTTGAAGGACAACATTTTCAACATTTGTTATAGTTTTCAATAAATCACAAATAAATAAAACACACATAAGATGTTTTAGATTTACACTTTATTAATAAAATAATGACAGCTGTTTCGCTAACACAGTAGCATCTTCAAATTCAACTTAAGACTAAAGATACATACAAGATACAGCGTTAATCAGGTAGTTGACCCAAGTTAAAATTCTAGGAACTATTTAAGTATAAAAATATAGTATAAGCAACTAAGAAACAATATTTCAATGGGTGAACAGATTTAACAGTGGGGATGAATTCAAGTCTAATTTATCGTTTAGTAACATTTCTGAGTTTTTAAGTTTATTAATTTCTAAAGATTCTAAACAATTTAGTTTTCTACCTTTATTTTCTACATGTATGGTGTCGAATTGTAAATTAAATTCGTGCTCATTTTCTATTAAATGATTAGAGTAGGTTGCACGAATTTAATTTACAATTCGACACCATACATGTAGAAAATAAAGGTAGAAAACTAAATTGTTTAGAATCTTTAGAAATTAATAAACTTAAAAACTCAGAAATGTTACTAAACGATAAATTAGACTTGAATTCATCCCCACTGTTAAATCTGTTCACCCATTGAAATATTGTTTCTTAGTTGCTTATACTATATTTTTATACTTAAACCTCACACAAGTAGGACATGGTATAGTTTTCAAAAAGCAAAATATAAATGTAATAGTTCCTATAATTTTAACTTGGGTCAACTACCTGATTAACGCTGTATCTTGTATGTATCTTTAGTCTTAAGTTGAATTTGAAGAAGCTACTGTGTTAGCGAAACAGCTGTCATTATTTTATTAATAAAGTGTAAATCTAAAACATCTTATGTGTGTTTTATTTATTTGTGATATGGATTTACATCAAGCAAAGGTCGAAACAATTAAAGAATTTTCAATAAATACCTATTATTTGTATGTATGAAACTGTCAAAATATACGACTTCGTAGGTTAAGTAGTAAATTTTAATTTACGACATACTTCTGACTTCAAAATGTTCTCAGTAAATCACATGCTACTAGATTGACTTTTCAAATGAACACTTGTTATAGATGTATATCTATTCTTAATATTATAAAAAGTATAAAACATCCCAATTATAAAACTTAAAATAATAAAGAATAGGGAAAATAATTTGGAATTTAGAATATTACTATTTCATTTGTTATTGAATGTGAATTAACGGCTGTCATCGGTTCTATACTAACAGGCAGCTCCCTCTTGGGCGTATATATATTTTCTTGCCAGACAATAGTAAAGCGGTCTCTTTCAGGCTCTTTGTGACATTATAAAATAATTATTTATCTTAAATAATATTGCATTATTTATCGTAAATAATAATTTGACAAGTAATCAGAAAGATTATGATTGTCGGGAATTTCTCTACTTATTAGTGGTAGATTGACGGAGTGGGAGTGGCTTAACGACGGAACTACCGGCAAAGTGCACTGCGGCGGCCAATAATCAACCGTATACGTGTGTGATACTGATATCAATGCTTTAGCATTAGAATGCAATAGAAAAAATTCCAAGAAATGTTTCCACTTATTGATTTGATAAAAAAAAAGTAGGTCAGCAGACGATTTATTTAAATGTTTGATTTTGTTTGCTTTTATGATTTTAAAATGAAATAAAAATATTTCTCTCTTAAAATACATACTTGAAGTAAATATTTTTTATTCCATATTTGAAATTATTTTCTCACATAAAATATTGGTTTCTCTTTTTACTCACATTACAAAAAATACTTTTGTGTGAAAAAGGATGTTGAATATATACACATCTGTGCAGCTTTTGAATTTGTGGATGATTCCTGGAATTTGAATTTGAATCGTGTTAAAAAGTATTTAGATTTTTATGCTTGCTAATTGACTGACAAAATATTTTTATTTTAAATGGAATTATTCTAGACCTAAGATAAATAATACAACAACAAATTTTCATTTTTTTTAAACATATCTTCAGATCGTCTACATATGCTAAAGTTTTGCAAGAGGAATATATAAACAATTCTTGATGAGATAAAAGAAAAAGAATTTGGCAAATTCCATTACTTATTTCTTAGTAGCGATGACATAATTAGTATTCAAAATTTGCATTATATTCAATAATTTCCTCCCAAAATTTATTTCGATCTCTTGTTTAGATCTTAATTACTTAAAGAAATTTCAATATAGAATATTAAATAGAACTTCTGGATTTACGATACAGAAATTAATTCGGTATTCTAACTATATACGTTAGCGCTCGGCAAGTAAGCAGTAAGTTTTCAATGCGCCATCGACAAAACGACTTGAAGAAAAGTAACGATGTACGCTTTCAGTTTGTTACTCGACATTTAGAATTTAATCTAAATCCCATCTCGTAATGAAAATTAATTCTCCTAAAATGTAATATCATCAGTAATCGATAGCAGTTAACAAGTAATTAGATGCAGTAAAAGGATTACATGCAGGATTATGCCACCATTAAGAATTCCTTATCGGTTTGTGCTTTCATTACGGTTGCGTATTGGATATCTTTATTATTAGATGTTGCGGTTCAACATTCCCTGTATCGCATGAATGAAGAATTTTTCCATTATTGCTGCATATCTGGTTTATTTGAAACAAGATTTGCATTTTCTTTTTGCAACGTCATGAAAATCAGTTTGGTTTTACGGGTAAGTTGCCCGAATTGAAGTTTTAAATATATTTGAACTTGATAAGTGGTGATTTATTTATACAAAACGTCATTGTAACATTTTAATTTCATTCATTAGTTGTTTAAAGAGTGATAAATTCAAAGATTTTGATGGCGTTCTGAAATTATAGTAATTTGAATTGAACATTTCTACAAAAGATTATAAATTTTATAATAAAACACGTTTATACGTTTGTTTCAAATGCGTTTTAATAACACTACAATTGTTTCGCCAAACATTGGCTTCATCAGGTGATGATAGTCAGACTATCATCACCCGATGAAGCCAATGTTTGGCGAAACAATTGTAGTGTTATTAAAACGTATTTGAAACAAACGTATAAACGTGTTTTATTATAATTTATAATGGAGTTTCAACATGTATCTGCCAAGTCAATTAATTATTATAAATTTTAATATCCCACTCGAAATTTCAAGTGCGAAATACGTGAACTAATCAAGAATATATTCTCCTGCATTATTTACGATTGCCTCCCAATGATCTGGCACTTTTTCGTTCCCACGTCCTAAAAATTTGGTAGTTTGCAAATTCGACGGAACGAGATCAGGAGAAAAAACGGATATACAGGGTGGGGCATAGGAACCAAGTGTTTTTGGTTTGGGTAGTACTCGGCCATTTGAAAAGGGAGGGGCGCGCGGTTTATTACAATCCATTCCTCGACTCAAAGCATTTCACTTTCTCAGTTGCCACTTGCCATCATGGAGAGGTGGACGCTAGAGCAACGCGTGTTCGCGTATGATTGTTTTGTTCGAAGTGGCGAGTCGGTGACTGCAGTACAGCGTGAATTTCGCAGAAGATTTAATATCCATCGTAATGACTCTGTTCCTGCCCGAGACACCATCTTACGCTGGGTCAATAACCTTCGAACAGTAGGTTCAATAATGAAAAGAAAGCCGCCCGGTCGTCAACGTACTGTGCGTACTCCTGAGAATATTGAAAGGGCGAGACAAGCATTACTGCGAAGTCCACGCCGCTCTGCACGTCGACATTCAGCTGCACTTCAAATCAGCAATCGCACTGTACGGCGGATTTTGCATGGTGACTTACATTTTCACCCATACAAAATACTGGTTGCCCAACAATTAAATGTAAGAGATTACGCCCAACGCTTGAGTTTCGCAACAAATGCTTGAACTTGTTCAGGAGAATGAAAACATGTTACTCATGAGTGATGAAGCTCATTTCCATCTTACGGGGGCCGTCAATAAACAAAATTGCAGGTACTGGGCTGACGAGAATCCACGACAGTTACATGAGATGCCATTGCATAGTCCTAAGGTAACAGTTTGGTGTGCGGTGGGAAAATTTGGCATCATTGGCCCATATTTTTTTGAAGAAAATGGGGTAACCGCTACAGTAACATCTGCGCGTTACATTCATATGGTGAATAACTTTTTCATACCTGAATTGTTAAGAAGAGGTGTGGATATTCAAGATTTGTGGTTACAGCAAGATGGGGCCACGGCACACACCGCCAGAGCATCTATGGCTGTTCTTCGCCACCTGTTTCCAAATCGTCTAATTTCGAGATTTGGTGACGTTTTGTGGCCTCCTCGGTCTCCCGACTTATCGATTTGTGATTTTTATCTATGGGGGTACCTCAAGTCACGTGTTTACGAGGCCAAACCCCGTACGTTAGACGCATTAAAGGAATCGATTCGTTATGAAATCTCCCTAATCGACAGAGACATGCTGGAAAGAGAGGAGGCCAATTTTCGTCAACGGCTGCAACAGTGTATCAATGAAAACGGACATCATATGCCAGATGTAATTTGCCGTACCTGAATATTCCAAATGCTTTATTATTAGCTATGTTGTACTACCAATAAATTTTTTTTAGAGTAAAAACTAATAATTTTATTAACATTTCAAAAACACTTGATTCCTATGCCCCACCCGTATATAGAATTAATTCAAACGTGAAAAAAAACAGGTAAATTGACCAAGTTTTCGCATCAATAAAAGAATAATGAAAATCTTTTCAGATTTGTACATGTACAGTATATTAAAAATATATCGATTTGCATTTTTAATACCGGAATTAGCACGTACCTATTTTCGAAATGATTTCTAATTTAACTTCAATGATTTCGCATAGCCAAAGTAAGCAATATCCATTATGCGTTGTTATATACTGAAGTGCTTCAGATATTCGGCCGTAGTGCATTGTTCAAAGTCTAAATTCAATTTCGCGTGGACTTGCCACGCGGGCACACAGTCTGTTGTTTAAGCCCTCTGCATCCATTCTACTTGGATTGCAATAAGCCCCGAATAACGGCGATAACAAGCTTCTCTGGGTGGTGGCGAAGGCCCTTGCGGCGTGTTTAACAGAATAGAATTCCGAAGCGGGATGATGTTGTCCACTTTAATATGTTCGTTCTATAACGTTTAACTCGCCTCTATGGTTATGTCGTGATTATGACAGTAGAACAAGTTAGTACTACTTTAATAGGAATTCCGGTGATTTTTAGTTAAAAATAACTAGTTACCTATAATCATTGATGTTGATTTGTTTTATGGTTTTATAAGAGAAATTTGTGTACTGTTTTGTGCGATATTTAGATTTTCTTAAGAAATAATTTTACGTATTCCAACGACTAAGTTGTCTGAAACAGACAGAAACAAAACTGTAGTATAAATTAATAAACTCTAAATTCGTATTTTGACAACTAAGTTTCCATCTTCAGTAGAAAAATAATTTTACACGTAGCGTCTTAAAGAATCTTTAAGCGCGAAAAAAAAACATGTTGCGTAAAAATAACACAGGTCTACAAAATTAAACTTTTTGACAGATGTTTTATTTTGAAAACTGATTTTATATAATTTTGGTAGGCTGATTTCAAAAATTCTATGCATTTATTTGTATCACGTAAGGTTTTTTTGCAAATATTAAATGAAAAGAAACGATATGTCTAAAAAAATTTATTTGTTATTGAGTAAAAAGGTGGAATACAAGTTAAAAAAGTGGAAAAAAATACTTTACTCAGTCTTTTTTAAGTGAAATCTTTGTCTTTTTGCCAGAAAGCTGCGTTGTCCGGAGATTCGGTTGTATGTTTTTAAGAGCATATCCCGTTTTAAGATCCAACAGTAGTCCGCCATCATCGTTATGCTACATCTGCCTTGGTATCGCCGTTCCATTTCCTTAATGTCTTGGTGAAACCTCTCTCCCTGTTCTTCGCTAATTGCTCCAAGATTTTCAGGAAAATAGTTCAAGTGTGAAAACAGGAAATGCACTTTCAAACTCATATTACAACCTAGACGATGAAAGTGTTGTAACATATTTTGAACAACATTTTCGTAGTTTTCGTCCTTAGAGTTCCCAAGAAACTTATCAATTACTTCTTTAAATGAAACCCAGGCGCTTTTCTCGACATTGGTCATTGTGTTTTGAAAATCCTTGTCTTTGCATAATGTTCTTATCTGCGGCCCAACAAAAATACCTTCTTTTAACTTGGCATCGGATAAGGCTGGAAATGTCTCGCACAAATATTTAAAACACTGTCCATTTTTGTCTAGGGCTTTTTTTTTTTATTTTTGGGGTCAACCAAGCTATCTCTTAATACATTTTTCCTACCAGGTGTAAGGCTTGTTCTAGAGGGCCATTCTATTTGATTCCAATGTCTATCCCTTGCTCGACTATCCCACTCACAAATAAAGCATGGAAATTTTGTATAACCTCCTTGTTGTCCTAGTAGCATGCACAGCACTTTAAGGTCACAACAAAGCATCCACTGATGGTCTTGGTAGTTTATTTTCTTTAAAAGAAGTTCAAAATTTTCATACGTTTCCATTAAATGTACCGAATGGGCAACGGGAACCGAGGCCAGCTCGTTACCATTGTGCAATAAAACGCCTTTTAAACTACGCTTACTTGAGTCAATAAACAGGCGCCATTCTTCTTTTACATACGGCACATTTCCTAATTTTGAAATTAAGTCAGGAATATTGTTGCAATACACTAGCAGTTCGTCTTGAGTAAAATATTGACATAACTCTTTTTCGCGATCCCGGTAAAAGCTTGATGTGACGCCAGGTGCCAGTAAATGTTTCTCACGAAGTCGGCAGGCTAACAATTCGGATGCATCATTTGGAAGGTGCAAATCTCTAATTAAATCATTTAGTTCGCTCTGGTTAAACACTTCGGGCTCTCTGAAATCTGGTGTGAAATCTGAGTCATCTGGGTCGCAATTAGATTCCTCTGATTCTGACGATATGACGTTTTCTAGTGCTTTTGGGGCGGTAGGTGTCGGTACATCTGGTCCATGAGGAATTGGGATACACAATTTGTTTCTTATTTTTTCTGTTGAATCCTTGAACATTACACGAACAAAAATAACAATCATCACTGTGATTTCTAGGCTCGCGCCATACCATAGGAACACCAAAGCTTAAACATTTCTTCCTACCTTTTTGCCAGTTTCTTAATGCTTCAACACAAACGGAACAAAGAGTATGAGGAGCCCAGGACTTGTCTTGGCCGCCAATTTTTACACCAAAATAAGCGTGGTATACATTTTTCACAAACGAAGTTATAGTTTGCCTCTGCTTTACTGTGACATAACTACCACAGATATAACAAAAGTTATTCGGATTGTTCACACAATGTCTTCTTTCCATATTTATACGTTCTAGAACACTTAAAATACGCAACAACGAAGACAACAAGCGCGCGGACACAGTAGCACGACGACTAACACAACCAAACTGCACATAAGCAGGTTTCAACGTTGTATTGACGCTTCTGCGCCGACTCTGTTGCTTTGCTGAGAAATCTAATATTAACCAGTGTTGCCAAATCACATTTAATTTCATAAAAATCACTTCATTTAAAAATCATGCCTAACATGGAACAAACATATTTTTGTCATAGGTATTAATAAAAATTCATAAAATAAAAATTAATAAAAATAAATTAATAAAAAATATTAATAAATTAACATTTTTATGATATAGAGCGCTTTAAAAAAAATTTACGTGATAGAGCAAAAATATGGCGTTTTTTGGAATAAGGGCCCCCAAACATATACAAATTAGCAAACAGCTTTCAAACATCAAAATCACTGTAGACCTGTGTAATTACTGCAGTCACAGTAAAGCATACAAATTAGACTGAGGAATTGGTCAATTGTCAGAATTCATTAAATTATTCTTGTTTCTATCGATAAATACTTTCGTAGTTATCTAATTCTCTATAATTACTTACAGTTTAAATTATTCTAAGAGTATTTGGAGACATAAATTGGCCTCTGTCCAAATATGTCGAGTAACGCTAGATTTTTCAGGTCTATTAAATCTAAAATGGAAAATATATTCCTTGTAACGAGTTGACATTGAAGGTTTGCTTTGTCGGATATATTTTTGGTTACAATTGTTACAATTTATTTCATAGATATCAGACTTTTGTCTTACTTCAATTTTATCCTCGGTGCTACCTAAAAGTGATTTAATTTTAATGAATTGAATTATTTAAACACGATTTGAAGAGAATGTTTTTTTTTTTAATTTCGTCTAAATTTCTAGAAACTGAGTGATCAATAAACAAACACACTTTGAATGGTTGCTATTAAAATGTATAATTGATAAATCTGTAAAATTTTGTTAAGTAATTTCTGGGATATTTTAGAATGAATCAAGTTTGTTTCTTTCTAAAACATACAACTACTCATTTTGAATGGCTACACTTTTGATTTTTATTTACTTTTTGCATCACCTGCGTACATATTACAATATCAGAACAAATATTCACGCCTATATGTTGATTTTTATGATAAATCATATAATGGAAAGAAAAATATCTTACGAAAGCTAAAAACATAATTGTAGTAGTCGGACGTGGATAATGAATACTGCTGGACAGTAATAACGTACAATTAGCTCTGTATCGGTTTGCCAGATACCGCCTACAAAATGCCTTCGCATCTCCGTTGTTTGAACCCCTTCAGGCAACATTGTACATATCTATGTATGTCGGAAGTGTGGTAAAGAGAAATCTATTTGTCGTTAGGTAAATTCTAGTGGTTTAATTTTATTTCCAAACAAAACCGTAATTTTCGTAACAGAATTAAGCAATTAAGCCCTTTATTATGTGTAACCCTTAATGCTTATATAATTTACCAATTTCTTATCGCTGAAATTACATTTTTGTAATACGAGGGCAGATCCGTAATTAGCGAGCCTGGAGAAAAAGGTCAGTACCAAGAAAATCTTGTTCGTTTGGTTGGTAATCCATCAAGACATAACTGTCAAAATTAGCGTTCGCTTCAATCGGCAGAATGCTATTTGAATATAAAATGTATCTCGATTTGAAACACAGAAGATGTTGAGTACTGATTTTTATTGTTAAAGAACTGAAATCCGTTTGTGGAGACCAATCTCCATCCATGGAAGGTAACCTATGGGCGTTCTAATTAAAAATCCCATATAATTTAACACAGGGTTCGAAATTTACTTTTTATTCCATCATCTACATACCTCACTTGATATCATCACGTGACGTGAACCAATGCGCCATACAGGTTTAACAGCAAACGGTTGTGGCTGTTCAGAACCGTTTCAGATGCTGTTAAAACTGTATCAGATTTCATAGCGGTTGAACTGGATCTGAACAACCACGCCGGTTTCGAAACTGTTCAGAAGCTGTTGAAATAAAAGATTTAACAGGATCTGAGCTTTAACCGCTCCGAAACGGGTCTGTTCAAATGCTGTTAAAGCTGTATCAGATGCTGTTATGAAATTGGTTAATCTTATCACTGACAAAGTTAGCCAAGACTAAGGAAGACTGATAAGTCTTCTTCAGCTTTGACGGATTGACATTTCGGAGGGCCTCTGGTGAGTACTGAGGGGATTCCCAAAAAGTCTCATAAGGTGATGTGTGTGTACCTTACCCATTCTCGAGAATCAGATTTAACATAACCCATATAGGGTCGGGTCATCTTGTTATCTTCCCCGCACGCCCCTCCGTACCGCTCTTGGTTGACGTCACGTGGTGGCCTCAAGTGAAATAGGTTGTGGAGGGGATGAAACGTAAATCTGAATCCTTGTGTTAATCATATAGGATTTTGAGTTGGAATGCCCATAGCTTATCTACTATCGATTATAACAATAAAACGATTGGTTAATGGTGCCAATTAAGCTTGCAATAGTCAATAAATTTAAAGGTGATGTAACATATTCAGAAATACGTTATGAAGGGGAAATACTTGATTTTGAATATAAAAAAATAAATTTATGGAAAAAATATTTTTAGCCAAAAAGTTTCTTGTTTTCTTGTATAGCCTCACTAATTATTGAAACTTCCTCGTATATCAGGATCTTATATAATTTCATAATAAGTTTTACTATAACAAATTTTTCTATTTGATTTAAATTGCTTGTAACATTTTAAACTTATAAAAATATCAACATAAATTTTAAACAATATTTTCACATACCCTCTGATAACTTTCTGACTATCTCATCTCATTATTAACTCACCTTATTAATTTTAATAAAATTTGAGATAGCTCTGCAAGTTTCGCCATTGAATTTAATAATAAAGTTTCGCTAGGAGATTTTATCGAATTTCGAATGTAAATCTCTTTTTTGTGATCCACTTTTAAAATTTTATTTCACCCCTTGCTATGAAGTTAGTACTTAGTTAGCAGTCGGTCGCTATAGCTTATTGGTAAAGCAGAGGTGTGTTTGCGCCTTCCTGGAACTGCATCGGAAAATCAGTTCGCGTAAGAGATATTTACATTAGATTTTGATCAAAATTGAGTTAAAACTTCGCTTTAAGATGAAAGCGGTGAATTCTATTTTACAGTTTGTGTCATTATTGTATACATCTTTTCAAAGTTTGTAAACAAAATTATATTTTATTTTGGGAGGATCTGCAGATGTTTTGCAGATATTTTGATATTAAACACTGTCAAATGGACTCTTTTCATAATTAGGAATTGTGATTAAAGAGACATTGAATTTAATAAGAAAATAAGAAAAGCAAATAAAGTTTATCATGATAACAATCCAGATAAAACTTTTACCAAGAAATATACAGACATATTCTTACATATGGTTGTGAAGCATAGATTGCAGAAGCAAGCGGTGAAAAAGAAATTTTTAAAGAAAATTGAAAGAGTAATTAGACAGACCGTAGCTGAGAATTAAGAAACAAGCACGACCTCGAAATAGACTCTTTTGAAGAATATTTTTAGAACAAAGGCACCTTGAATGGTGGGGACGTCTTCAGATGGTGAGCAACGCGAAGTATTCGGGAAAGTAAAATATCAAGGAACAAGAGAAGAAAAAAACTTAAGAAGTCGTGAGATAATACACTTGCGAAAATATAGAAAAATAGAGATGAATTCTTTGATAAAGCAAAAAAAATATTTCGAAAATTTAAACAATTAAAACAATGCAATATTTTTAGATTTGTTTTTAACAATTTTCAAGAAAGAAATTTAAAAAAAAACACATTTTAATATAGAGTTTGACCTCCACGTTGATTAAGCAAAACGTATTGTTCATCGACAAAATTACATGGTCTATATCTTGTGGTATATGTGCCCATTCTACTGTCAGAAGTTCCATAAATCGAACAGCATTAGGAATATTGCCTATATGTGGAGTAATGCTTCTCTGAAGCATGTCCCATATATGCTTGATGAGATTCAGGTCTGGAGATCATGCTGGCCATGGCAATACATCAATTCCCTCGTTCGTTAACCAGTCCATCACAACACGCGCAACATGTGGATGAGTATTGTCATACATTAGATGGAAATTTTAACAAACGGCACCGACAAATCAACGCACAATGGACTGATTAATATGATCTAAATATTGCGGAGCTATTAAAAAACCATTTGGAAAAATTAACTCGGTTCGACTGCCAATCATTATTCCGCTCCATACCATAACAGTACCACCTCTGTAACTCTGTACTTCCTGGACAAGACTCAAACGTTCCATATTTCCAGATCGTCGTCATACCCTTGTCCCCAAGTCTGGATTCATTTGTAAACAAAACTGTAGCCCAAGCATTTTCACCCCAGTTTATAAATTCTTGACACCAATCTAATCTTGCTCCGTGATTACCTTGTGAGAGACGTGGACATCTGATTGGTCGTCGAGAATATAGTCCAGCTTCATGGAAACAATTTCTCACAGTATCTCGGTGAAAAATTAAATTACGCGTATGCTGTAGTTCCGTAACTAACTCAGGTGCTGTTATTGTAGGTTGTCTTTTAGCATTTAGAACCAAATATCTGTCTTGAGTTCCCGTTGTACAGCGTCGTCGTGCAGCCAGTCCACCGGCTTCCCTAAAACGTCTCCATAGTCGACTGATGACACTTTAGGAAACTCCTATCCGCTCAGTTATTTAGACTTCCCGCACGCCCACTTTCAAGATGACCTATTGCTCGATTCGTTTCATCTAAAGTCAAATGTCGTCGTTCCATTGTTAAACACAATAATTTGCAATGTAATTTTTGAGAAAAAGCGACGTATAATGAATAAAATTACAATCTGTCACTCTGTTTCGGCAAATGATACCTTTTTCAAGGAAAATTCCTTGAAAAAGGCATACACATTTTGAAGTAAAACCAGATTTTAAATCGCCAACAAATTAAATTTACTTTATATTATATATATATATATATATATACATAATTTTTGTATTTTTCTTAGCCACACTTTTAATTATAAATGGTTAATTATTTCTTGGAATTCGCTTCGATAACCATTCATCAAATAAAACTGCTCATTTTAACGTTTCGACTTTTATTATGGTCTTCATCAGAATAAATGTTGATTACAATACTAGATGTGTTTCTGTAAAAGTAAATTCAAACTAATAATTATATAATAACTGATGTTTTTCGTAAATGTAAACTTATATATATTTAATGGTACTTAAAATTTGTATTCTTCTTTTTTACATTTTTTTGTACAGTTTGAACTATTTTAATTAATATATAAAGTGGCTCTTGTACTTTCTACATATTGCTATGAATAGTGAGTTAGTAGTTGGATGTACCACTATTCACACCAAGTCTGTCCAGCTTAGATACTCAGTCGGTTACTTTCTTTAAATGGGACAACTTTCCTCTCCAGGTTTCCAGTGGAAAACGTGGAAAAATAATTGAATTAATACCACAATCAGGCGCCACACAAAATTTATTTGTGAATATTGTTAGTTTTACTGAAGTTACTGTTAAGCACACAAGTAGAAGGATAATCAAAAAGATATACACATCTTTACTCAAATGAATCTTTAATATAAACAAATAAAAAAGAAAAAAAATTCTTTATAAAGTATAAAGAATTGTGTAATACAAACTTACACTTAGAGGTAAAAGAATTTGTTGAAAATGACCGCAAAACAAATCCAAACGTCCTCTGATTACACCCGAACTAAATTAAATCTAATAAATTGCAAAGATGTTTTTTAAATTTCACCCCTAATAAACAACTTCAAAAAGTAAACAAACAGAACTGACAGACCGAAACAAATCTCTAACACATGCGCAGTCACATGTAATAAAAACTCTGCCCTTGAACTCCAAGCGAACAAAATTTAAAAGTTATAGAAAATTTTTTATAAAGAAATTTTAAAAACGTTCTTTGTCATTTATATATATATATAAGATAAAATATATCAAGATTACCACAATGGTAAAATACAAATCAATACATACAAGAAAATAATAATAATGATAATTAGTAATAATTTAATTACTTACTTAAATGAAAAAATATTTTTTCACGAGACACCTTGAGTTAGAAGAACGTACAAAAATTAAACAACTACGAGTTCTGCACACTCGTAAATAAATCGGTATGAAATAAAGCACCAAAACTAATTAATAAAAATCACGAAGCTACTTATCTAAAATAAAATATAAAGATTTATATCTTATAACGCACGTCTTCTTAACTCTGATAACAATTAGTGTCTATCCACAGATAGCTCACAGGCTCTCTATCAAAAAAATATAGTTTCAAGGTAAAATTTGCCCAGCCGAACAAACGGCATGCTCCCACTGCGCAAGACAAAATAATAAATTCACAATTTAAACACTAGCAACCAAAATAATAGCTCAATCAAAAATAATTAAAATTTTTCAAAATATTGCGGGGGAAAGTCCATAGCAAGATGTATATATAAGTATATTTTAAAATTTGCATTTTGTCCTTGCCTGTAATTTGATAATATCGACTCCGTAATTGGTGAATTCTAAAATATTTAAGTGTTTATATTCTTCGTGTTTTTTAATATGAATTAATTCTAATACTGATATTCCTTTGTAATTTGCTTCCGTTTGTAGTATTTTAACTTTTTTGTAATTGAAAGTGTGGTAAATTAAAATTTCATGTTTTTTAAAGCTGTCATCTTTTTTGAATATTTGTGAATTGTGAATGTTGTTCTATTTGACCTATATAAATGCAATGATTGTAGCCGTGTTTATAAAGGGCAAACAATATTTGAAAGGCAGTATCAACGGTCACAAATATTCAAAAATATCACAGCTATTTACAGCACACATCACAGCACATCACAAAAATTCAAAGTAGATGTTTAAGGAGCTATCCTACCACTCGTGTTCGTAAAAATTCTTGTTTGCTCTCTACAAACATTTCTTATCCTATTTTTCACATTCTTACTTGAGTATTTAATGACTATTTAAAAATATATAGGGCGTTTCATTTAAAATACAAGAGATTTTTTAGCGCAAGTTTCCTTCATTATATTGAACTTTCGCAAACATCCAGTATACATTAGAACAATTTCCATACAAAAGTATCTCATGGCACACCTTTTGCAAACGCCGTACCAAGTTATTTTATTTTACGCCATGGCATTCTCGAATTATTGGCACTTAAAGACGCACATAAAAATATCACTTTTTCTCTTTAACTGTAAATATCTCGAAAACTATTGACTCTAGCTGTTAAGTATCCTTAATAAAAACTATTTCAAATTAAACGCATAAAATTATAAAATTAGACTTATATACAAGCCATTCAATTTAAAAGAAAAATTTGTGCCTGGGATTTACTGAACACTCTGTATAAATCTACACATTTTTAAAATATCTAGTAATAGCAACTCTATAAACTCCAGTATATGATTTTTTATTATATTCACTATTTATGAGCTAATGTTGCTGGTGCGTTTATGGCTGGATTTGACACTTCTTCAAATCACGGGTCGTAAATCCGTGATGACTGGTATCTGCTGAATTATCCGCCGTTAAATGTCAGGTTGTAAATAAGAAAGCCTTCTCTCGCTCAGTGGATCGCAAAATAACAACACTTGTTGAATGCACAACACTCTTTAATTATTAAATAAAAGAAAACAATATTACATAAGTCAAGTAGAACATATCAAACTAGGTTACATTTCTTAAATCTAATAACGCTTGAACCTGCGTGTAATGGCACGTGTGATCTAGTTGGCAGACCTTAGCAAAGTTCCCCTTTAATTTTTTAAAATGTTAGCCTGGTAAAAAAATTGCAATCATAATATTCCACCCTATCTCTTATGATTGGTCGGAACTGGATAAATATATAAGTTTTCACAAACTTGACATCGCTAGATTATGAGTAAAAGTAGGTATGGATAAATAGATGAGTCAGGTATAGCAATCGCCAATTAAGTTGGCGCGAGGAGGGGGTGCGCAGAAGCCGTTTTTAAAAACGTCCACCCCCACTACTCAAGTAATTGTCAGAATACATTTGTCATTGACGTTTGACGGAACATAATGTCTTTGCTAGGGGATCATAAAATTATACACGCTCAGAGGTTAGAATTATCTGACATTTGATGTAAAACCAAATACAAATATCCCCACTACTTCTAATTCTGCGCGAACTTACTCCTCCTCGCGCCAACTTAATTGGCGTTTGCTATACATGCTGTTTTACCTAGATTTGACCTTGGTTATTCTGTCCGAAACACTATTATACAAAGCAGATCCTTGAAAATATGATCGTAATGAACTTGTAATAAGTCCGTGGGGCTTAATGGTCAACTACGTGTTTATAACAATAGGCGGCAAGCCTTCAATTTAAATATTACAATGCTTAACTATAATGTGTCTGAACGTTTGGCGACCAGAATGGCTACACCTTAAAGTAAAAACGATACAAATAGAAAAAGGCCTGAATACACAACTGTAAAGGAAAAGTTTTTCTTTGAAGACTGTGTTTAAGTAAATATCCAATAAGGGTATAAAACCCCTTACCAAAATCAATAATCGTATCCTAATTACGTATTTTGACAACTAAGTTGTCATCATCAGTAGATAAAACCACTAATCAAAGTGTTGAATATGTTCAACACTTTGATTAGTGATTAGATGTAGATTTAGTGGTTAGATTTCTGGAGAAATGTACTTTTACAGATCGTTGATTCACCCGGTATACATAGGACAGTATATGTGGCGTGAGTTATTAAATATTAAAGCAAGAGATATTGATGGTTAACGATAATGTATTAAAATAACAATATCTCTACGGAAAAAAAATACAAGAAATTATTGTCTTAGGAATTAGGAATTTCGTCAGTTGAGACTTGAAGGCCCAAGGATAAATAAATTATAATGAAATGTAACAATATTTGGTGAAAATTAATTTTTTTTTCATTACCTTATTTCAAATTATTTAGTAAAGAATTTTAGAGAATATAAAGTTTTAATTCAGTGTCTGGGTATGTGTTTCTATCTTCCATATTATTCCGTAAACACTCGCAATTTTTTGTTATTATTCCTAGTAAACTTCACGCATCATTCCACACGAAAAACAACAACAGTACATATAGAGAAAATTTCAAATATACAGATATTTAATCAAAACAAAAGCTGTTTTCGTATATTTTTGTTTTGACAAATTATTCTTGAATAGACACGCCTCCATATCTCTTTCGTGTGTGTTTATGTTCGCGTATGGTACACATACACATAGAAGTTTGAATGCATTCGTTCAATAACACAAATGCAACGTATAACCGAGCTTTTGTTGTTGCTATTGACAGCTGGGAAAACTCCTGTAGATCGATGGGTGTATATATAGTCCGTCGAAGCGTTATGGCGTTCAATAAAATGCACGACAGAATTACAATAGCATCGACCGACTGAACACATACTGACAGGACAACATCAACATGGACTGCAAGTAACTATTCTGTGTTGTACGGCCATTGATTCGATAATTTGTTCATGCCGAAAAATGGTGTGTTGTGTAAAACTGTATTTTGTTTAAATGTTAATTTTAAAAGGGCATTTCCTATTCACCACTAATTTAATTGTCTGACCACAACAGACAACCGCTCTTTTTTTGGACAACAAAATAATTTACGTATTTTTCTGACTGTTAAAAAATTATCTAAATTGTTCTTTTTTAAACATATATTCCGCAAAATCGTGTACACAATTCTTTTAAAAAAATGTAACAAACCTATAAACAAATAATAATAAAAACTTGATATTCACTCATGGGAAAAATATATTTAAAAATTAATTTTCAAAGTTAACTTAAATATAGTGTCAAGCAATGTTTTATTACTCAACTTATTTTAAATAATAAAGTATTGCCCGCTAATCAGCGGCTATGCTATAGAGAATGGACGTTAGATAGAGATGGCAAAGCACGGAAGAGAGAATAATCAAATCATCTAGATGATAGGGGGATATTGGATAAAATGTAATTAGTAGCAAGTTAGATAACAAAGTATTCAGTATAAATATTCCTTAAAAAGAAAATACAAGAAATTATCAAAATGATAAGTCGGTCGTCCTTTCATACATCCGTAAACCACGTAAATAATCTTGACATTAAAGTTAAATAATATCTGTAGTTTTACGCAACAAATGGTGGAGGCACCTGGCAGTACTAATATCAATGATAAAATTAAACACTTGGTTTAATATTTTCAGATTCCTGAAATAATTATCACTTTAATACGGTCAAGCAAATACTTGATTATAAAATTAGGTAGTCTATTAAGTCTAGGGACCTGACACGGGAGGCCGATGACTCATTGCCCACGGGTGTACTATTGAAAATTTATATTTTTAAAGTTTCTTAATTTTATTTATATAATTGGAAAACAAAACAAAATCAACAACATTGAGATGTTTATCTTGATGTTGAGAGATAAACAGATTGCGGTTCGGAAATCTTATTGTGTTAAAACCCAACTCTCCAATTCAAGGAGAATTCAATCAGGGTGAGAACTTTCGTTCATACCCTAATATACTTGGCATAATGAAAAGTTTGTATCATCCTGGATATTAGTAAGCAGTACAGCTTCTTTGATGCGGTGTTTTTAAAAATAATCCTCACATACACATTATAACTGATATCTGTTTTTCACGAAAATGCATTGGGGCTCCGCTAAGGCATCCTCTATAGGTATAAGGGTAATGGGTATAAATGGTGTACGACCTTAACCTTTAGAACCTTCTAAATCAGTCAATTTTGAAGTTAGAGCATCGCGGGTGGTACCAATCGATTCCTTTCGGCGAGATACACTTAGGAATGTCTTGACTATGAATAATTACAAAGACGGAAAGATGTTTCAAAAACGCGCAGAAATAGATCTTTGCCTTCCCGACTTTTTTTCAGGGACATGGATATTCTTCGATGGCGGTATTATTTTCAGAATCACCATAGAATCCCCCATGAAAATAGCGATGGGCATATTTTTGTCCAACGCTATGCTGTGTGAAGAGATATATGCAAATTTTGAAACTAAAGTTCATGAAAATTCCTGATTATTTTAAATAAATCGCTGAAAATTTGTAAAAGCAATCTACATTATGTGCTCCAGATGAGAAAAATTTTCAAATTGTGCGTGGTCTAGTGGTTATCACGTTTAACTGTGGACCACATGATCCGAGTAACAGCTGATTAAGCCGCAAAATTTTCGTATTTTTTGTTTTCATGTTTTATTATGTAAAGTGAGAGATTACCAATTTTAACTTTATTTTGATCTACAACTAAGCGTTCGTTAGATAAAAATTAATTAATCAGATGCAATTATCAATTTATTTGAAACCTGCAAAAGCCATAAATTAAACCCAAGAATGACTTTTGGATTTACCTTTCCCCAGCCATGTTGGGAAGATTCTGGATGAATTTAAGGTAGATTTGAAACTAGTAAAATTGCTTTGTCAAAGTGCAATGTATTCCCAAAAAAAATTGTGCACTAGTTTCTTGAAAAATTCCCCAATAGGACAGAAAAAAGATAAATATATTTGTTTGAAGTCTTTAAGTAAATAAGAATGGCGAACAAGAAGGTGTAAGTACAGCTGATAAAAGTTTTGGATTCCAGACCTTCTTATAAATGTTACCAAAAAAATTATATTTTAACCTTTTTTGACATAATTTATAAAATTTTTAGGCGACTATCTTTGAGGTCTAAAACCCATAACATTTTTTCAATAAACTGGTATTGCTAATAAATGATTTCTATATACAGGCTGATTCATTTTCGGCCCTCACCATGGGGATCTCTCTTATTATTGGAGATAGAGTATATGTTTAAATTTGGCAAAGTTGTTAAATTTTGTGTTTGTTATAAATCCGTAAAGAAAATAGACCTGTGACAAATGACCTTCTTTATTTAAAAAAAAAACGCGAAAACCCCATTTTCTTCTTTTACCTGTAGCATCGACATTTGGCCTTGTAGAGAAAATATAAAAACACATCCTTGAGGCCATTTCCAAACCTCTATCCAGTGGTGTACTCTCAATTTTTATGCGACGTTTCGTTTCTTTCTGGCCATCATCAACTATCTAATTTCTTATAGGCGCCATATTGGATTTAGACATCTTCAGAAAGAGTTTTTTTTTCTGATTTCAACCATGTACCACATGCTGACTAAAGTTTTTGACATTCGGTTTTATTTGAAAGAATAAATTATAAGATTAAATAAGGTAGCCTTTGGAATTTCAATCTGTCAAACATTTCATTTATTGTTCATTAATAATACAAAAATGTTGTACACTAACGAAGAGAAACGAGATATGATAAGTATTTTTTTCTTCGAAACGAAATTCAACAGTAGCGAGTACAAGATAACAAAAACATTATTAAAAATACATAGAAAAGAAACAATTAACAATTACAGTAAATGTTCAATTATCTGGCCATTTTTGGTAATGCACAATTGGGCAGGCCTTCTGGCATTTTGTACTGCCCTTTGTATAGTTCTTCTAGGAACTACATTGAAGGCATTCTGAAGTCTGTCTCGTAATTCTTCAATGTTTTGTGGCGCATCTACTTTATAAATATTGTTTTTAACATATCCCCACAAAAAAAAATCTAGCGGACTTAAATCAGGTGATCTCGCAGGCCATTCAACAACTCCCCTATTTCAAATCCAACGGTTTGCAAACTCTTGATTTAAGAAATTTCTAACAACAGATGCATTGTGTGCTGGTGCGCCATCTTGTTGCCACCATAAATATTGTAATTGATTTAATGGGATATTGTCGTCAAGATAGTCAGATACGTATGTACGTAAAATGTTTAAATATCTTTCTCCATTTAAATGTTCTTCTTACATAACTGGTCCTAAGAGATGATTTGCCAAAATACCCATCCAAACGTTTATTCCAAAACGATGTTGTGGTCTTCTAGCCCCGTTTTGTCGGGGATTTTGTACTGCCCAATAGTGCTCCGTATTTCTGTTGAACATTCCAGAATTTGTAAATTTTGTTTCATCTGACCAGATGATTTTGCTTAAAAAATTTTCGTCATTTTCTATCCTTCCCATTAACCATTTACAATATTCTAGCCTTCTCAAATTATCTCCAGGCAGTAAAGAGTGACTAACATGGATCCTGTATGGTTTAAACCTACTTTTATGTAAAGTTCTCCAAACTCTGGACTGGCACAAATTTAATTCTGACGCTACTTCGCGTGTAGAAATTGATGGATTATTATTTATCTATAAAAATAAAAGATTAACATGAAATTTGAAAACGCGCTTTTAATTTACCATTTGTAAAATATCTTGTCAATTTTCATTTAAATTCCTGTTATCTTGACCATTACGCGGCTTAGTAAACGATACATTCTCGACCAAATTTCTGTCGAGATCTAGAAAAATGGTACGATGAGGCTGTTGTCGTTCTGGATATAATTGTAGATATCTTGTACTCGCTACTGTTGAATTTCGGTTCGAAGAATAAAAAATACTTATCATATCTCGTTTCTCTTCGTTAGTGTATGACATTTTTGTATTATTAATGAACAATAAATGAAATGTTTGACAGATCGAAATTCCATAGCTACCTTATTTAATCTTATAATTTATTCTTTCAAATAAAACCTAATGTCAAAAACTTTAGTCACCATGTGGTACATGGTTAAAATCAGAAAAAAAAACTCTTTCTGAAGATATCAAAATCCAATATGGCGCCTATAAGAAATTAGATAGTTGATGATGGCCAGAAAGAAACGAAACGTCGTATAAAAATTTAGAGTGCACCACTGGATAGAGGTTTAGAAATGGCCAAAAGGATGTGTTTTTATTTTTTCTCTACAAGGCCAAATGTCGGTGCTACAGGAAAAAGAAGAAAATGGAGTTTTCGCTTTTTTTTTTTTAATAACGAAGGTCATTTGTCACAGGTCTGTTTTCTTTACGGATTTATAACAAACACAAAATTTAACAACTTTGCCAAATTTAAACATATACTCTATCTCCAATAATAAGCGAGATCCCCATGGTGAGGGCCGAAAATGAATCAGGCTGTATACGACGCTAATTAATCGAATTTTTTATTGAAAAAAATTTGCCTTTATGCAGGATTCGAACCTGCGTCCTTTGGTTTGCCGGACCACGCTCTTAACCCTTGAGCTATTAAGGGACTGAAGTTCGAATCATCGTGAAAAGCCTTAAATTGCAATAAGAGCAGATTTTGTGCCCGCAATTGGCCAATTTGTTCAAATCAATTACATTTTCGCGAAGTGATGTGAATTAAATAAATGCTTTCTACATGTACGACGCTAATTGATCGAATTATTTACTGGAAAAAAAAAGTATTACTAATGCTTAACGAAACCAATATACTGAAATTATTTTTTTAGTTTAATTTCAATGCAATATCTTATCGTCTTACTAATTCATTTAGAAGTACGAAATAATATGAACGTGAGTGGTTCGATTTGTATATAAGTAAAACACCGTTTTACAGTTAGTCGATTATTCAATAACGAATTGAAAGAAAAATCGTTTATTAAGTCTCGGAACTTATATACCATATCAGGAAGAGAATTTGTACATGTAATTTTAAAATGGTACTGTTATTTCGCGGCGGACTTAAAGCGCTCGGACTCACACAGATACGCACTTATATAAGTATCTTTCCTTTAATATTTTTTACATAGCATTGCACCGAACACACACACACTGCAAACATGGTAAACAGTAATATGCAGCTATTTACGGAAAGGACTCTTAAATTTCGCGATTACATCTCTCCGTTTAACGGAAATATAACTATCATATTGGTTTAAATTGAGTATATTATATATACCCTGTTATCCAGTTATGTACAATGTTAAAGAGACGATTATGATATCGGTATAATGCGAATATGGTTCGAAAGGGCAGGTAACGATCGTAAGATAGCATCGGGCCATTGCTATATTACGAAATGACGGTGAATTACAGTTGGTTTTGAAAATGAAATTAAGTCATATATTTGATATGTGTATAATTCTACCTTTGAAAACGACATGTCAGCTTGCTATTATTTCTAATGTGGATAACTGGACGGGACCCCTTCTAATATTCCTGAGAAAATTATTTTATCGTCTTAATGTTCCGTTAATCCTTTGTTCGGTCCATATAGATTTAATTTGTATTTCAGTTTTATTTGCCTATAATCAAATAGATTTAGTTTTATTTATTTTACTTATTAAATCATAGGATTTAATTTTATACTAATTATAAATGTAAAGTGTATAGAAAAGCCTTGGAGTTTCCCAAATATTTAATTTGTTAATTACGTATAATTTATTTGAAATTATAAGAATATAACTTTGAACGGCTCTAATGCTTTTATTGCACCACCTGCGGCAATAACTACCTGGCCGCTCAATACGATTATTTTTTACGCAAACAAACTACTGAGGTCCGTAGTGACAAAATTTAAGTAAATTGTAGGTACTGGAATTTAGATGAAATAAAATTTAATAATAATATAAGTACCAACAGTTGTTAATTTGAATATATAGTTATTATATACCGCCTCTTTCTGAGCAAACGCAACGGCCTGAATGTACGAATATTTCTCCCGCTCCGAATAAAAATCCCCTGAACGCGTTTAGCTAATCACAAAACAGTCTGTCGCGTATAGTTCCAACAAGATGGTTGTCCCGCTTACAACTCGAACTAATTTTTGTGGCAGATTAGGATATTGTCTAGCTAAAGAAAGAGCTAAATTTGAATCTTTTATTTAAGGGTTGTGCATTTTTAAAGAAAATTAAGATTATATTTTCAAAAGTTAATAGTTGCCTTCCGTTTTATATAATTAATTTCTCATTACGAACAATTTATTTTATTATTTGTAAGAGTAAATTTTTCTTTACATTACTAGAATTTAATTTAGTTTTTATTTATTTCTGAAGTTTATTTAGTTTACTATGAATAGTTTTTGTGACCTTTATTATTAAAATTTAATTTTTTAAATCTCTTCATGCCTTATTTGCAATTTTCTTAACCGCTTATTAATCATTTCATTACGCTTTGTGTGACCATCGTCAGTATAACGTATTGCAATTTACTCATTACCATAACACAGGACTAAACAATTTATAGTCCTTTAATAGTAATTTGGTAATCAGATAATTTTTTTTACGCGGCTCCATAATATGTAAGTATGTATGACATATGACATCGATGTTAATGCGCCTACAGCATTCAGGGGAATTGTATTAGGAGCCAGAAAAATAATTGCACATTCGGATCGTTGCGTTTGCTCGGAATGAGACAGACTGTGTTGTGATTGGCTAAACGCGTTCAGGGGATTTGTATTTGGAGCGGGAGAAATATTCATACATTCGGATCGTTGCGTTTGCTCAGAATGAGGCGGTTTAACTAAATAGTCATTAAATTACAATTTATTATTACAATGAAATAAGTGCTTATATGTATTAAACAAAATTTAAGTAAATATAGTTAGGAGAGTTGGTATATATTACATCTAATATTGAGTCTATTTATCATTTATTGTTAATCTTTACTGCTGTATACATATTTGATTTTTCTCTCTTTACTTAACTAACATGTGGCGACCTTTTGCTGAAAATGTTTGTGATTATGATGTGGATAGTGATAATACTGTTGGAGCACGACAGAGAAAGCATATATCAGAAGATGCAAAACAGATAATTTTCAATGTCTATAATACCCTGATGGAAGAAAATAACGAACTACAAACCCAGAACATTCAACGAACGTCGCAATTAACTAAGGTGCCTTTTGGAATAATATATAAAATAATTAAGAATAACGCAGGGCCCCGAAAGCAAAGAAGTGACAAAGGAGCACCGAGAAAAATTGAAGAGTATGAAATTGATACTGTTAGGCAGCAAGTATACTCCTTCTACAGAGGAAATGTTGTATCTACCCTTGACTGCTTACATAAAAGAATCAGTGATGACTGTAAAGACGGCAGACTATGTGCCCACACTGTTAAATTTAATAAATAATACACATAAGGTGTATTAGATAAAAATGTAGATTTTACAAAATTAGGGCAACTTTTTACCAATACTGAAGATCCATTGTACAGATACAAAGAGCGCTTTAATTATGCAAATATAACATCCTTTTTACCAATACTGAAGATCCATTGTACGGATACAAAGAGCACTTTAACTATACAAATATAACATTTCTCAACGTCGAACAATCCTTTTCAGTATATAAACATATATATATATATATATATATATATATATATATATATGTATATTAAATTTATTATATTATATTAAATTTTACAGTGTGGGCACATAGTCTGCCGTCTTTAGTGATGAGACTATAAATATTCAGTGTTATAAAGCAACTTTGTGGCGGACGCTAAAGAATGCTGGTTTTAAGTTTGGCACTATAGACAAACGTCGCACAATTATGGAAAGCCCGAGGTTACAGAAACTGCGATATGAATACTTAACGGCAATTAGAAGGTATAGACAGGAAGGACGATTAATATGTTATTTAGACGAGACGTGGTATGACACCCATGACACAATTTGCAAAGGTTGGGTGGATAGTTCAAGTATGTGTCAGTTGGACACGCCGGTTTCGACAGGGAAGAGAATAATCAATCTTCATGCTGGGTGAGAAAAAGGATGGATCGGACAGCCGCTATTATCTGCTAAAAATGTTAAATCCTCAAGTTTCGATTACTATGAAGATATGACCTCATCTTTATTTGAAGAATGGTTTTGTGACACTTTGCTGCCAAATTTACCAAAAGATAGTGTGATAGTGATGGACAACGCTCCGTATCATTCTCGACAGGAAACCAAAGTTCCTACAAAATGTAATAATAAGAGAGATATTAAACATTTTTAGAAGCAAATGATTTATATTTTGAGGATCATTATACAAAAAACAATTAATAGAGGTGATGAAGACAAAAGAATATTTAAAGGATTATTATGTGGATAACAGAGCCAAAGAAGCAGGACATACAATTTTGCGTTTACCACCATACCATTGCATTTTCAATCCCATTGAAATGATATGGGCCTAACTGAAAAATACCATAAGACGAACAAATCAAACACCGAAATTTAGTGAAAGCAGTTTAACACACATAATAATACTATGTAACATATAACTGCTGTAAATTGGAAAAATGCTGTTAAACACGCAATAGCAAAAGGCGACGAATATATGCGCATGTACAAAATAGTAGCACCTTTGATTATAAATTTGCAATACGATTCAGACACAGACACCGATTTGCAAGACGACTCAATCACAGATGATTTATGAAATGCGGTGACACATAAAAATTTTATCGTGTATTACAAATAAATTAGCTTTATATATCTATATGTATCCACTACACATGTTGCCACACGATTTGTAATTTTTTCTTTGTATATAAACCCAATGTACAGATATTTTTTATTATATACTTGAAATTAACAGCGTTTTATTATTATATTATAGGGCCCTAATTTATAGTCAATACGGCCCCTAAATTCATACGTTGCAAATAGGTAAACCGTACCCGTTCAATAAGGAGACCAGGTATAATAATTATCATCACAGAAGGTGGTGCAATAAAAGCTTTAGAGCCGTTCAAAGTTATATTCTTATAATTTGAAATAAACTATACGTGGTCAGGTATTATATTGCTTATGCATTGTCTTGTTTCCTACGGTCATAAAACTCTTTATTCAATACAGGTATAATCCTTTTCGTAAATACATGCATTTGAGGATGTAGACTTATATAATAGCATAAGTTTGACTGTTATATTTCATTTATTGTATTTATTATATCGAAAGTTACAATGTGTTCATCTTTTACGATAAGGTTTAGAGATTTCGGTTTTTATTGCATTTTTTCTGTATTCTTCGCATACTGTTCTTTATCTCTAGCCCACTTGCTGTTTATTATAGTTTACGTACTCGGTATATTGCAATTCAATACCTGCAACAATTGTATTGTTTGTATTTAGTATTTAATATTTATTTTATTTTCCAGTATTATAATTAAGCGTTCATGTGCATATTATTTATTTTAATCCATTTATGACGTTGGTAAACTGCATCATATACCTTTCCTTGAAGAAGTGAACCTCAGACGCCAAGTCCCTCTTTGTTCACGATACTATCGGTACGAAAAGATTCCGGTTTATATCTGATTCACCCTCGTAAATTACGTACAGCGCATAAACTAATTAGGCTGATCCTTATGAAGTGTCGTGCATAATGGGGCAAAATTGTACAGCGATCACATTTGCACTTAAGCACAGCACTTGTATTTTCGTTGTTCGATCTAGTTAGCCGCGTCCGATTGACAGTTTTCGATATTAAAATTTTCATCGATGATTTTCAACTCTACGTATCTTTTCTCAATAATTTGTACATAAATATTCAAACTTGTATTTTATATATTCAGTTTTTTATCTACTTGATAAGCCATTGTACATATCACCAAACAATATTGTACTGGATTTACAATAAAAAATTTTAGAAACTAGAAGTTTAGTACGTATGTCTTATCATTACAATGAAGTTTCAACAAGTAACTCCTTCGTCAATCAACGATCAATAAATAATGAAGAAAAGATTGGACGAAATATAACTAATATTGTCTGATAACAAAAATTCATTTTGGTTAGTTTATAAGCAAATAAGTTTCACACTGTATATGCCTGTGCGAACAACTCAAGCGAGAAAACAATTTAATTTTTTGATGTAGGATTTTTTTGCCTGTTTCCCACGGGAAGGCCAGATTAAAAGCACACACGTGTTGCCCACCGAAAAAAATTACAAAAAAACCACCACAGTCCGCCTACAAAGAAGTGTGCCGTCTATGAACACAACATATGATCCAACTTAGGGAGCTAACTGAACCGAAGCAAACTGGCGCGGGCGCCGCCAACCCAACAAAAAATAATGAAAAGTTACAGAAATTAATGGGCAATACGAGATTATACATTCATTACGAAAATGCGTGCTTTTTTATTCCGGGTCGGTCGACGGCCTGTCGCTGAATGAGAGCGTGGTAACGGAGAGTGAAGTATTATTTCCTGATTTGGGGGTTTAAAAAATATGAGGGAAGGCAATTAGTTTATTTTTTCTTCTGTTTAGTATTCAAGTGTGCATGCGTTAGAACGTGATGATGTTCAGGATTTCGATTTATGTCACTTTATAAAATTGTTGAGTTTTACACGTAGTAGATAGAATGACTTAGGACTAGGTAAGTAAATAAGAAGATGCGAATGCCTTGAAAAAAATCGATAGCATATGTTAATGTCATATTATACATTAATTGAATAGTTTTTGAATTTGTGAATTCGTGCAAAGATTATGTTAACTCTTAAGCACCGCAGCACGGTTATGGTGACCGCCAGCAATATTTAATTCTAGGCAAACTTCTGCCACTTTGCTCTTTGAATCTTATGCCTTCAAATGACATCATATTTAATATGCATCTAGAACAGTGTGGGCGCATAGGGGAAGGTTGCCACAAATGAACCGATTATTGCTTTTTATTTTTTACTGTTGAAACAAAAAATTTTTTATACAAACAAAAATTATGTGCATCCATTTTAGTGTTTTAGGTATCATATTTTTATTTTTTAATTGCAACATGCACGCTACAAATTTTTTTAAACCTATTTTTTTGAAATCTTGCTTGTGGTCCATTTGGGGCAACCAGTTGCCACGATTGGACTTCTAGTTTCCTTAATTGGACCACAGCACAATAATGTGAAAATAAACATTAATAAACTCATATAACATTCTTAAAAATTGTTTACTAAAAAAAAACAAAGTACAAAATATTCTTAAGTAATAAAACCACATAGGTAAATCAAAAAGATATTTCTTAAAAGTAAATAAAAATTAGCTTTTACAGCACCACTAAACATGTGGTAAGTTAATGCAAATAGGGCAAAAATAACATTTTCGCAGAGGGTTTACATTTGCACAAAGTGCATGCACCCATTTATTGCATTTTTGACACTGAATCATGTCAATTTGTTTGTCCTCCGTACATAGTAAACAATACCATGATGATGTGGAGCCAACATCTGCTTCATCATGATCAGGGCATAAACTAGTGGATGGTTTAGAAGATCGACAGTTTTTCAATTTCTTTTTACCAAATATACTTTTTGGCTTTGCCTCCTTCACTTTTTGCTTGCCAGCAAGTTCTTCTTTATAAGGGCTGCTCGTTATTTCGCAAGCTTCTTGGGCATCTTTTCTTTTTCGTATTTTGGACGTCCTCTCACTGTTGGCTGGATTTGGAATCGGGGAGATTGCTTCCACGGACACACACAGTGAACTATTCCCAAGTGGAGATTTGAAATTGTCTATAAAAAAGTAGAATAATAAATTGAAAAACTACAATAACAAATTGTTTAACCTTGTGTTCCAGTCTGGATATCGCTTTGAATGTTTACAGTTTCCTCTTGAAGATTTTCCGCAGCAACAAAGTCTTTTTCACCAAAAACATTTCTGTCCACTGGCCAGATACCAGTGGTCTTGAATCCACTTGCTGCATTTTCAATTGTAGCTGCCCGTCCGTAGGCAGGTGTAAATACTGATGCAACATTGTACATCGATACGGGAATACTAGGATTGGTTCGCATCCATTTTTCCATTTCCTGAATATAAAAGGTTTCAAGGGGCTTGAAAACTGCTACATCTAGTGGCTGTAATTTATGGGTGGTGTGGGCCGGCAGTTGGAGCATTATAATGCCCGAGTCACGAGCTAATTCCAAAGCTTTCAGGTTTTTGCTGTGTTGTATAACCGTACTGTGGAAATAAAATGTTCCAACCATTTAACAAATAATGAGGAATCTATGTATCCACTCTCAGATATTTCAACAATGCTGCCTTCTGGAGCTCCATTCTTTAATTCTGGTGCCATTCGAAGTCGTTTAAAGATAATGTAATCATAGGTGGAACAAACTGACCTGACGCACTGCAACAGCACACAAATGTGGTATTGACTCCTCTCTCACCACTTGAAAGACCTAAAATTTGCTTTTTGCCTTTGGTTGCGATTATTTTTTGGCATCTTTTCTGAACTGTGGAAAATCCACTTTCGTCCATATTAAAAATTCGTGTTCCATCTAATCCGTTCTCATCACAAATTTTTTCAACCAAATCCAAAAATTTCGTTACGCTCTCTCTATTAAAACCTTTCGCACGAGCTAGTGAAGTACTTTCTGGGGTTCTTAAAGCCAAGTCCGGATGTCGCTTCATAAAGCTGTAATACCACTTTTTACCAGCCAAACCTTTCCCCTTGTTAAAAGAATGAGGTATTCCATTCTTTTCGTCAATATCAAATGCCAATTTGCGGACATCCGTGAGTGTCAACCCAAACATGCATTCTTCCAGTTTCAAAATATGAGATTTAATTTCATTTTCAATAGTTGCAGAAAATGTAGGAACCCCAGCGTAAAATTTAACCCTGTCATTAGCAATCTTATTTTTCGAATCCAAGTGGCGTTTTAATGTTGCTTTTGGGACGTTATAAATTCTAGCACACTCGTTTAAACCATATACTTTGTTTTTTAAAGCACTTAATGCTAACTCTAACTCTTAGCCTGTCCATTTTCCTTTTTTCCTAGCATCCGACATTTTTCCTCTTAAATTAAAAGAAAAACAATAATTGTAACTCAAAGAATCTTATTAGTTGCCTGAAATGGACCAGTTCATTTGAGGAAACCGAGCATGGTCCATTCAAGGAAACTGACTAATATTCGAAATACGAAGGCGTCAACAATATAAACATAACCTGAGAAACTAAGTAGCGGAGTAAATTCATTCTCAATACCCACATTTTCTACGTAAAAATAAAACATGCAGCAAAATTCAAAATCCTTACCTGCCAACGCTTACAGTAGAGGTGATCAAAATTAAATATAAATGCTTTCTTTTAGTTTTTTTCCTTTAAAAACAAACGCCGACCACTCACAGCACAACCGATTCGTTTCTGGCACGTGCTCATATTATCACACGCCATCTATTGCAGCTTCCTAAGACCTATATACCCTGTATACCTACCTGTAAATTGACGGTGGTCCATTCGAGGAACCGGTCCATTCCTGGCAACTTTCCCCTACGTGTTTGTTTTCAACCAAACAAGCATCGAAGTCTCGGACCAGTTACGGTGACCGCTTCAAGACCTTTACCTTATTTTTGGTGCCGTATATACAGTGTGGTGATAAAGTTTGGAACAAAATTCATATAAGCGTTCTTTAATGTTGTTAAGAAAATCGCGCGGACAGGTCAATTTTTGTTTTTAAAATACCGTCTTTTATGGAATTTTTGTTTTGAATGACATCGTTGGTATTTGCACAATGACGTCATCATCATTTTTTTTTAAATAACAACCTTCACTTTTGTTCTATTTTTGTTAGACCTTCTTACTGCGATGATGTCAAAAATTGGCACTTTGCGTAACAATTTTTTTGTATAAATGACATATTTACAAAGTAAAAAATAATTTATTAAAAATCTTAATTCAAATCAACTCAACTGTGAAAATTTCGACAGTTATCTAAATTGTAAAAAAACAATTTGAATTTTGAAGTTTATAACAAAAAATGGCACGTTTAACTGAACGGGAAAAAATAGAGAGAGGTTTTAATAATGGTTGAATAGGCGATAGGCTAAGAACTCACGCGAAAATTTGTGAGTTATTCAATCAAGCACATCCTGATCGGCCTTGAATTGCAAGATCTACAGTAAATAAATTGGTCGTCAAATTTTCGGAAACAGGAAGTGTAAAAGATTTATCTAAAAAAGGTCGATCACGAATAAGCGATGAAACAAAATTAAAATAATTACTTGAATGACAATGATGTCATTAAAAAATTTTAAAAACAAAAATTGACCTGTACGATACCTGTACATACCGGGTATATCAGTTATGTTGTTCCAATGGCGTACATCCGTTATTTAATAAAATAAAAATTTGAAATTTGGGGCATCTGATATACACCTAATTTTCTTTAAATTGACAACTCTCAATTTATTACAGTTTGTATTTAGACTTCAAAACAAAGGTGGTAATGCCCTGACCACTCCCTACCTTCATTAGCAATTATAACTAGAGCAGACCAATTTCCGTGCGCGCCATAAGCGCCGGTATGGGAGTGTAATTCGTAATATATTAGAATATGCGATAGAATAGGGACGCAACACCGATATAAGTATAGAAGTAGAGACATTTATTCTATCAGAAATAATTAAATATACATTTGGTTTTCTGCTATTAAAGTAATATGCAAACACACGAAAAATAAGAATAGTACATATTATAGAAGCGTTGTATGTACCTATAAATAAAATGGAAAATGTATGAAATCAGTGATTGTGTGCACGACAGAGGATTTCAAAAAACACTTACCGTTTTAAGCGTCTTCCAAGGATTGACAAACTGGAGAAACTCGATTGTATATTTTCAACATAAGGCGCGTTTCTACGGTTATTTCTGAAAAACATGACCGCCGTGAGGAAAAAATATGTTTATATTCGGAGAACGAGCGTTCTACATCTAGTGATGTTATATTCGCATAATAAAAATACTTTTTTAGGCAACTTAACGCATCTGTAGACGTACCCTCACAAATACGTCTTAAACACTTTCAAATTTAATTAGTACACTTTCACTTTTTGCGTCTTCTACAGCACACAGTTGTGCGTGAACATCTTTAACGATTTGCAGTGATTCCTCTAACGACAGCGACGAATTTTCTATTTTTTTTATTGCTTCTTCTAGTCCCAAGTAATTCTCACGAATACTTTGTAAATCCATTGTAATCTGGGCATCTTGAAATTTTTTCTGGCTTGTATTGATAGTTGCACTTTCTTTCGGATCGAATGATAAAACCACGTCCTTAATTTTTTCAAAATGTTCATGATAGCAAAACCCCGCCCGTAACCATGTACCCCAACGTGTCAGAATCGGCTGTGGTGACTCAGGGGTATGGGGACACAATTCGTTAAATTTCCGAATACGTTTTGGAGATTTCAGGAATACCGCCTTTGTATTCGATATTAAAGCATCTACCTTTGGATAACATCTACGAACCTGTTCCGCCACAAGGTGTAGAGCATGGAGTTTACAAGTAATATGTTACAAGTTAGGACAATATTTTCTAAGAGACCGGCCTACAGAACACATGGTTGCGGCACCATCGGTCATAAACATTAATACTTGGTCTTTCGAAAGTTTAAATTTTTTCAAAGTATCTAATAGCACCTCTGAAATTTCTTCGGCATTACATTGTTCTAGTCGTCTGGATGCTAATAAAATTGAAGACGTTGGTTGATGTGGTTCCATATTACGCGCCATCACATTAACTACAAATTATTTTTTGCTGTCAGTTGTTTCGTCCACACATAACCACAGTTTTTTATTTTTCAGTTCTGCTTTGATGTTATTTTCAATCTGTTTACGCACCGATGGTAAATTCCTTCGTAACGTTGTCGTGCTCGGTAATGTTTGATTCGCGTATTTATTCCAAAATGAAATAAATGAATCATTACTTAACAAGGTAAACGGCAGTGTACACGCAATCATAGTTACACATTGTTCATGTATAAACTATTGTCGATTAATTTTGTTATTATTGTGCTTCGAACTGCTTACGTGTTCTTTACAATGTATGCATGACCAACACATTAGATATGTATTGCACAGTAAACATTTAATTTTTGAGCCATCGTATATTAAGTCAGGGAAAGCCATAATAAACTTATTCACTTCGTGTGACAACGGTCGTTTTCTCGATTTATGTGTCGACGGCATTTTATTACGTATGCTTACACTTACATGCAGTCTAAGCAAGTACCAAACACATACTGAATGCTTTTTATTAGTTCTGATGCAATACAATCATCCTCACATCGGCGCACATGCCGCGCATGGAAATTGGTACGAATTGTACCCCATCTACCATATTCGGCAGATTTTACTGTCTGTAACACCATTCTTTTTCCAAATTTGAACAAATGGCTTGGCGGGAACAAATGGCTTGTTCACGCTAAATGAAGAGACCTATTATGCAGAGTTCGACTAATCTTATTATTTGCATGGCTGAAAAAAAGTTGGAAAATCTCTGAATTAAATGTATAGAGTTACAAAGAGATCATGTCGCGAAATATCTTTAGTAAATGGAAAATAATTGCGTTGTATTCCTTAACACAGATATTTATCATACTATTCTTAGAATTCTGTTTTTTCGTTCTGTTTTTTCTATTATTTATTTTATGCTGCACGTATGCTTCTACGCACGTCTTCTCTTCCTGAACGTTGTAGATCTGGTAATTTTCTGTTTGTGTATGAGCCCTTTTCGTAAGATGTACGCGTGTGTTTAGATACAATGCTTAGCAATGTAATCCTTTTGATCTTGGCGTAGTTACTGTTACATCGCATCATAAACTATACTCGTATATAAAATAAATTAATTTTCGAAGTCAATGCTATAAACAATTAAACTTAACGAACAAAAAAAACGCATATATTCCCCTTCGGCTCAATATCCAACATATTATATTCAAAGATTTGAATCATGCTGGGAAACTTCGCCAATTTACTGCTATAACGGCTCGCGAAACATAATCCCCGATTAAGTATTTAATTTTTCGGTTTAATACCAACACATTGTACATTAGTATTTGCCGTATATAAATTTACACGACCAAACGGGTCGTCGGTGCCGTATGATTATTATCTCTAAATTATGCGCGACTTCCTGGAAGAAGTACCTATTTGGTCGGTTCGCATGTTGCACCGTGGCCGAGCAAAGATAATGCGAACGAATTTATGTGTAATACCGGTCAAAAGGAGTCGATAAATCAAGTCCGGGCAGCACACGATGGCATACAGTATATATATATATATATATATATATATATATATATATATATATATATATATATATATATATATGTACAAATTACAGTTATAAGGAGCGAATTTCTAATTAAATAATATGTACGTGTAATGCCGCGCACAGATATATCTACTAAATCAATATAATTAACGTGTTATTAATGTATCGTTAACGCGCGTGTACGCGTGTACAAGCTTACACATGATTTTGTATAAACGTGACCCCACTATGTAAAAAAAAAATAGAAAAACAATAATCTCAGTAGTAGTATATTCTCAGTTTAAGAAAACAATTACTGCATTAAATATAATTTTTTATTACAAATATATTTGTTTTACATTTCTATAAAGTTATGAGAACTAAACTAATGTAAAAAATTTGAGTTCGTATAAAAAGAGAAGTAAATATGAAATTTCTAACATTTTTTTTTCACCTAAAATACACGGGGAAGATGGTTGATTAATTTGCGCGATCGTATCGAATTATTTAAGTAAACAAACTTTATTTTTCTACACAATTTCTTAATTCGATACGTTTGGTCTATATGTATTCGAGCTTCTTAATTCCGTCTCTAAAGTAATTTTCTTCTAACCTTGCAAAATAATCGTCCACTGTTGATGTTAGCTCTTCCATTGTGTAGAATTTTTTGCCTCTGAGAAAGCCTTTTAATTTAGGGAATAGATCAAAGTCAGATGGTACTAGGTCTGGCAAATATGCGGTACTAATTCGAACCTTAGTTCTTCAATTTTTTTGCAGCAACCCTACTGAAATGAACAGGTGCATTATCATGCTGAAAGAGCACTTTCTTCCTAGTCATTCCTGGACGCTTTTCAGCAATAGCTCTCTTCGAATGGTCTAGAAGATTTACGTAATGTTCCCCGTTTATGGTCTTGCCCTTTTGAAGATAGTCTATCAACAATATTCATTTTGCATCCTAAAATACTCATGGTATCAACCTTTCCTGTCGATAAAATTGTCTTGGCTTTCTTTGGAGTTAGTTCCCCACGTTTGGTCCACATCTTCGACTGTTGTTTAGATTCTGATGAACCCATATTTTGTTACAAGTAAGAAATCGGCGCAAGAAATCTGTTGTGTTGCGTTTAAAAATTTCTAAATTATTCATCGGTACTTGACAGTGAACGTGTCTTTGTTTCGTGGTCAGTAAACGCGGCATCCATCTTGCTGAAAGCCTTCTCATATCAAATTCTTCGTGCAAAATATAAAGCATCCGTTCATTTTGAAATGCCCACTGCTCTGTTATTTCTAACGATTACAATCGTCCACCATTTAGTAACAAATCATGGACTCTATCCACCATATCTGGAGGTGCAGTCGTTTTCGACCGTCCACTGCAAGGACCATCTTCTAAGCTGCTTCTGCCACACTTAAATTCATTTTGCTATTTTCTGACGGTTTATACGAAGGAAAACCCTCACCCCAGTGTATCTCGCATATAATCATGGATTTTGGTAAAGTATATGCCTTCTTTCAAAGAACTTAATCACTGCACGATGTAAAAATTTTCCATTTACACTTAATTAGTGGTAAGGTAAAATTAAAAAGAATGCCTTATGAACGTAATATCAAGTTAATTCATTAATACTTTTGAAATTCGAACTAAAGGGATGTTATTGTAATTGTGCGGCCATGTAAACATGTTTACATAATATTTTAACGTAGTTAAGACCTTCTATTAACTCTCACTTAAATGTACACACTCTTCATTTCAATGGATACAATCTCGACGGTTTTTTTCCTGTTGTTGTCCTTACTACATTCAAGATTATTGTCGTATGACTGAATTAGCATTCTTAATTTTTTTCTTTTCTTTTTGAAGCCTGCTTTGATGTATACTTGAACAGTTATTGAATCTGACGTTTATATAATAAAATAACAAGGAGGAAATATCTAGGAGCTCTAACTAACTGTAAAATCATCTTCCCTGTACAGTATTAATGTATATCTATATACATATCGATACATTCATATGTTGTTTGTTGAATCAGCACCGGTTAGATGATACATTAATTTAAAGTAAATGAATACTTAAAATATTAAATTGTTATTAATGCCGTTATCTATTGCGAAAAAGCTCTACAGTTATGTACAGATAACACCGACCGTGCAAGCCGTTTAATTTATAAAAAATTTTACTTTTTTCATTTGCAAGGATCTAAATTCTCTGTATCAGCCAGTGTAAATTGATAAATCAACATTTTTAGAGGTGCTAATATGGGATTTAATTTTGTACTTTTTGTTATTAATCTTCTGGGTAAATAAAATGGAAATTTGTTGCATTAGCTTCGTATACACTCTTTAATAATTAGTTCAAAAGATTCCTAAACTTCAAAATTTAAATACATAAACATAAATTAGATTGATCTATTCATAAGTATTGTTTTTAAGTAAATTATTAAAATGTTTCAAGGAAATTCTTGTAGCTATCTTATAAGTACCTGTCCAAGAAACTAGAGCATTAATAAAAATTTGAACACATTCCTAAAATGCATAGACACGTATGTATATGTATTCTAAATACTAAAATCAGTAATTTAAAGATACAATTACCAAGCTTCAAATAAGAAATAACCCGAAATAAAATTTAAAATTTACATTACTATTATTTAATTGGTAAATGAATACCAATTAAGGGCTGTCATTGGACATATCAGATATCAGTCAATCAACGTGGACTAGTTATCATGTGTCAGATTATCGTGGTGGGAGTGGTTTAGTAACACGTGACTGCGGCCGCCAATAATCGTCCGCGTACGTCCCTCATGTGAAATCAAGGCTATAGGATTAGAATGCGATAGAAAATATTCCAAGAACTGTCTTCGCTAATGATTTTATAAAAAAATAGGTCCAGACAATTTCTTTTTCTCGGAATTGTATTTGTGATTTTAAAATTAAATATTTTTCTCTCTTAAAATGCATTTAAAGGAATTAGTTTTCATTCTATATTTGAAATTATTTTCTCACATAGAATATTGTTTATCTCTTTTTATTCATGTTATAAAAAGCTTTTTGTATAAAGAAAAATACTTGAATACATACATCTGTGCAACTTTTTAAATGTAGAGATTCCTGGAATTTTAACTTGAATGGTGTCACAAGTATTTAGAATTTTTTTACACATGCTAATTAATTGATAAAATATTTCTACTTTAAACGGTATTATTCTAAATGAAATACAAATAATGGAACCAAGAATGTGTAACATTTGAAAATTTAAACTGAATCATAAAAATTCAGAAGGTATATTAATTAAGTAATTAGTAATTAATTTAAATATATATAGAGAGAGAAGATCTATTTCTTAGCCCGTTTAATTAATATATCGACGTTAATAAACTCTTGGAAGTTCGGCTTTTTTGTTAAAGAAATAAATGAGTCTGTTAACGTTTCGACAACTGTTAATTTCATACAGGCAATTGTATCTTCATCAGAATATTTTTACATATCTGTAATATTAATTATCCTTGAACTTGAGTATAAAAGACAAGGTCACATGCACTATTCACAATTAAATTTTATTTTCGTTAAAAAATTACGGTTACACACACAGAATCTGTGAATATATCAGAGACACCACTAACACATTTATTTCATCGACTAAAATAGTGTTTTATTGAGTTCTTTACGAATTTTATTGAGGCGCAATTCGCGAATTAAAGATATGGTAATATTGAGAAATTGATAGATATTTTCATACTTTCAAATCGCTGTCCCGCTACGTTAAGGTCGCTGCTGGAGTCACCTGCCGGTGAAATCCCACATCATGCTAGATCTTGATATCTGCTATGTTATTGAATTTCTCCCTCCCTTGGTTATGTTTTCATTTTTAATTCTTTTATTTAAGTGCTTTGGTATACACTATATTTTTAGTTATTTCTTCTTGACAAAAAATAAATCATTTTATGGTTATCCTACTCGTGAGCATGCAACATATAATTGATCATGTGAAAAGCATGGGGCTTCCAGATTGAAACAGCACACATCAAGCAATTGGCCTTGGTTATCGTCATTGAAAAAGCAAGATGAATGCTATGCGTAAGAGACGCTGCGGAAAAGCTGCAGGAATTCTGTTACCTCACCGTAATTGATGCAACTAGGAGATCAGAATTAGATATAAAACATCGTATATGGAAGACACACTGATCGCAAAGCTATTCTACAGACCGTCCCTCTAAATAACCATGTCATTCACCTCATGTGTTCTGTTAACACGTAATTGGTTTTATTTTTTTGTGGGAATTTAGAAAACAACAATCTTCTTTGAATTTGTTAAAAATACTTAAAATTGTTTGCGCATGAGGCCTGTCAGGATCATTAAGGGAAATGTCTCTAACCCTTCTTAAGCTATTATTCTTCTGGTACCACATTATCATTGTTATCTTTTAATCTTTGCTGTACTTATTCACGATTCACTTGTCAATCAAGTGTATTTAATTTAAGATTCATGTATCAATATTTGACATAAAAAAAATGTTTAGTTTTTTTTCTCTCCATGGCAAATTAATTTAAGAATTAAGCTATATGTAAATCGTTCGCTGGTGTATAACTGGTTGCCTAATATGCCGCTACATTTTCTTTTCCAAAGTTTCTGTAATAAAGGAACAGCAGATTGTGATACGAAGAAAAATAATCGAACAGCGGTTACTCCCGCTGATGCTCAATAGTTGTAGAACATCCACACAAGCACATCCATAAAGAAAAATTTGATGGAGTGGAAGTATTATAATGGTAGAATGATTAGAGAAGCCATCGAGACAAACAACCACCAAAGTTTAACTGGGAGGACAGCGACAAACGAGGCCAGAAATAATTTACTATCAAAATGCGTCTGCGTCATTGCCAATGACGGGCACCCAATATATTTAAAGCATTATCGAAGATAATTAATTTGGTAGGTAATTCATGGCGAAATTGAGAATACGAACAATGAAACGTTGATTATTACAACGACTATGCGGCAAAAACCGGAGGAGATTGTATCGTTGTTGATATCGCCAGTGGCATTTTAACATATGGAATCGTATATAGATTCACTATCTCTTTTATTTTGAAATTTTCAGTCGTTTAACCTTCCTGATGTAAAACTTAATTTAACACACAAAACTTTCCGGATTTTGAATTCTTCCTGTACAGATTCACATCAGGCACTGTTAACCTCTTTTTCTCACGTGTAGCACAAACATCTGCCGTAAGATTTTACCAGCATTATCACGATAAAATTCCGGATTTATATATAGAGTATCTTCAAGTAGGAAGCGGGTTAACGAGCTGCGTTTGTATAAGTATGTACGTACGGACGTGTCTTCGCTGAACACGCTCCACATAGAGACGAAGGAGTTCTGTTCTTTACATCCATTTTGTACTTGGTAATGTCTACGTGTATGTATAGTTGTGTCAGTTTTGTTTATTTCCCGATCTGGACCAGCTATACGAAATCTGAAATCTTTGAACATACGTACATACCTAAGGGTTCCGTTAGAAGTTGCAGTCCAGTTGGTTTGTTTATCGATGTCGCGAGTTGTCCGTGCCTTCTCAGTTCACAAACAGGACCGCATTATCTGTTATATAATGTAAAATATTTATCTAAAAATACTGCTACAAGGGGAGTTTTTGGTTGTCTACCTAGCTATGAAAACGATATGCTATCGTGACAATTTTCTTACGTCAAGAGTCTCTGACAATTTATAGTGTCATCTCCAAGCTTGGTTCGAATCACTTAACATTTGTTACATTTACATTCGTTTAAAGAAGAGAAAATTTGAAACTTGAACACAGAAGTGCCATGAAGTTTTTATCAAAAGAAGGCAGTAACCCAAATAATATTCACGAGAGATTGGTGGTAGCGTATGGAGAAAATAGGCCGTCATATTTCCAAGTCAAATTTTGGTGTAAGCACTTCAAATGGGGCAGAGAATCCATTCATGATTACCCAAAATGTGAACTACGAATCGAAGAAATCATCATCAAAGTTGACGATTTGGTGTTGACTGACTGTCGAGTAAAAGTTTTAGTTGTGCTAGAGAAATAGGAATATCAGAAATGGGTGTTTTATACGCGAAGATTTGGGAATGAGTAAAATATCACCATGATGAATTCCTAGGCTGTTTAGTCCCGAAAAAAAATAGTTTTGACGATAAATTTGTAAATGAAGTAAGTGCAGTTGATTGTTTTATCTGAAGATGAAGACTTCTTAAATATAATTGTAACTGGGAATGAAACTTCTGCGAAACAAATGTCAATGCAATGGGTTTGTAAGCGCTCTCAAATGCCCAAGAAGACAAAAACGCAATTTTCTGCGGGAAAAGTGTTGGCCACAGTTTTCTGGGACGCGGAGAGTTATGTATGTGATATATTTATTTAATTTTTTACTAAAGAAAACACTCGGTATATTTGTCAAAATATATTTATTAGATCTCTAACATATGTTTCGACTTTTCAGTCATAACATATAAATATATACCAATGTTAGAGATCTAATAAATATATTTTGTGAAACAAATATACCGAGTGTTTTCTTTAGTAAATTATTCATTATGTTTCACCAAGAGCCAACCGTGGATTCTATACATTATATATATTTATTTTATTAAAATAGTTAACATATTTAGAACAAAGCTGGACATATGCATTCGAACCGGAATCAAAACGGCAGTCGGCTCAATGGGTGTTTCCAACAGAACTTAATCCAGTCAATGTGAAAAAATCTCGAAGCGTTGGAAAGAAAATAATTTATTCTCAAAATCAGGACCTATCACAACAGTTGTGCTTGAAAATAAACGTACGGTTACTGCAGAATGATACACGACAGTATGTCTGCCAGATGTTGTACAAAAGAATCGTTTACGACGCCCTATATCGGAGATCGTTCTTCACGACAATGCTTCAAGTCACACTGCGCGTCAAACAAACAAATCTTTAAAAGCTTCCGGATTAAAATTACTAGATCATCCGCCATATAGTCCGCATCTGGCACCTTCAGATTTCTTTCTATTTCCAAGACTAAAGGATAAAATGCGTGGTGTACGATTTGCAAGTCCAGAAGATGTAGTGGAGAGCTTCAAAACCTTATATCTCAAATGACTCAAGAAAAGTGGAATTTATGCTATGATAACTGGTTTTATTAACCCTTTCGTGGGCGGTGGGAGATATGTTTCCCACCAATTTTAAATGTCCTTGCAAACGTCAGAATTCTAAATTAACCATTTTTTTTGGTGGCGTCATCTAGTGGTACAGTTTAAAAACACAAAATCGTAGGAATCTACTTAATTCTTCCTTGTCAACAACCATGAAGTTCATTTGTACGTCGCAGCGGGCGCACTTTCTGCAGTTTTTAGTCGGCAGTTGGTGGTTTTTTTAATTTTACTTTTTTTGGAAAAGTAAGTATATATGCTTTTTCTTTCGATATTTAGTTTTTCTATTATGTAGTGGTCGCAAACATACAAAAATAACCATAAATTTTGTTTATGGACATACTCAAAATGAACTTTGAATTGGTGGGATATATTTTTCCCACCGCCCAATTTACCACAATCATTGAAAGTTTATACATCTTTGTAGTTCACCAACAAAAAATGTCCAAGCAATTTGTTTGGAATCTTGAAGACCCTCAACAGGCCGAAAAAGCTTTGGAATATTTTTACAGTTTGCCGGAAGACGAATATAATTCTGAAAACGAAGCTGACTCCGATGCCGAGGAGCAATTGAATGCTTTGGATAAGGAATCAACCAGAAATAACAACATTTATACAAGTTCGCCTGTACCCTCAGTATCAAGTGGTAGTAACAGCATTTACTCAAATTCACCTGTGACAGCAGATTACGATCCAAATGAAATATCGGAAACAAGTCCGCAATTAGATGTTTCTACAAACGTACAGCTTTCGCCAAATATACATCAGGTAGACAATGAACCAGAGGAGACAGGTATGACGAAAACTTTCTAACTGCAGCTTATTTATGTTTCATTTTTAATTTTTTTGAAACTAGTTCGTCTGGCAGAAGAATCTGATCATATTGCCCCAATATCAGCAGAAGTAGAAGAAGATGAATTTGATAATTCAGAGTGGACAGAAGATTCTGAATATTTTGCAAATCTGTCGGTCATATTCGATCAACCACCTACGCCTCATACGTCTATAGGGATTTCCAAAGAACTGTCATACTTTATGGAATTTTTCGATAATTACCTGTTTTCTCTGATTGTCGAATAAACTAATTTGTATGCATTACAAAAATCAGTAAAAAATTGCAGTCCTTTGAGCGTTCCTGAATTGAAGGCATATATTGGATGTCTAATTCTGATGGGGATACACCAGTTACCTAGACTTGAGTATTATTGGAGCAGCGATCCATTGTTGAACGTTAGTGGTGTTTCTAATGTTATGAGTTCAAAACGGTTCAAAAAAATTACCGAAAGGCTCCACTGTAATGATAATGAGACCTGTCCCCCTCGAGAGTCCCCAAAATATGATAAACTTTATAAACTTAGACCGCTGATTGACTATCTAAATAATAAATGTCGTTCTGTTTATGATTGCTCTGCAGAATTGTCTGTCGATGAGTCAATGATCCCCTTCAAAGGACGTTCTAGCTTCAAGCAATATATGCGGATGAAGCCGATAAAACGGGGGTATAAAGTTTGGTGTCTTGCAGATTCTCAGACCGGTTTTGTTTCGAAATTTGATATTTACACGGGCAAAAGTGGCGTCCCAGAAACTGAGAAAGATGTTGGGCTGGGAGAACGAGTGGTGCTCAAACTGACTGAGAATTTGACCAATAGAAATTGTTTAGTAGCTTTCGACAATTTTTTCACTTCTGTTAGGCTGTCAGATGTCGGGTCCCGAAAAAGGATCATATAGAAGGTGTAGAATCTGCAGCACTAAAGTGAATGAGAAACGAACACCATATACATGCACGCAATGTAAAGTTCCCGTTTGTGTGCCAATTTGTTTTAAAAAATTACATGGAAAATAACAATAAGTTGTAAACATACTCATTTATTTAAGTTTATATAGTTAGAAATTAAATATAAACAGAAAATTCATAATTGATTTTTATTGTAAACTTTATTTATTTATTATTTCTCATTAAAACATGGTAAATTAAACGGGCGGTGGGAAATATGTTTCCCACCTCTATTTATTTAAACAAAAAAGAAAAATAAGACTTAGTTATGCCGAAATTTTATTAATCAGTGCTGAAGAAAAGTATTTCTGCCAAAAACAATTTCAAAATGCATCAGCTTATTATTTGCCCGCGAAAGGGTTAAATGTCTAAATGCATTGAATTTAAGGCCGATAATTTTGAAAAAATAATAAAAATAATTTTCGACTACAACATTTTGTTTTATTAGTTTGCAGAAATAATCGGTGGTGCCCGCGTATGTGAGTCGTACTTAATTTTGGAATTTCCATATCGTGAATGTCTAGAATTTCTTAATAGAAACTGGATACGGTTCTGTCTTGATACCCCTTATCTTTCGCAAAGTATCATACTACCGGTCCCCTTTGTACGACACATCGCATAATACCGTTCGCAGTCGTTAATTCTACCTTCATACCATAGGTGGCAGTGGCCTGCGCTACGTCCGGCGAGTCTGCATTCTTATGATAATGAAAATCAAATCCTGTGCCGCCGAAAGCGCCCGCAAATCTCGCGGACTCTCCTTAAAGAAATTGAATGTTGAACAGGATAGGTGTGCGTGGTATATTAACAATCGATTGCTCGCTGAGTGCATAATATTTTTAAAGTTCTATTTCGATCTTTTCAACGGTTTTATAAATTATTGTAGCTCTTAGACAAAGAGCACTTAAGATATTGAAAGATGTTTTCAGCAGAAAACTATTCGAGTTATTTTGAATAATAGCGCTATAATCTAAAAGAATTATAAATTAACATACGTATATTTACATATATCGCAGCTTATAAGTGGGTGGAAAAGATCAAGATATAAATGAATAAAACATTTAGAACACACTGTTTTTTTTACGTTATCCGGGACAAAACTCGATAGAAGTACAATTTTATTTATAGTAAAGAGAATGATTTAGTACTTCAGCTTATCATAAGACATCTTGTTCTTATTTTCGATCAAAAAAGGATTAATAAAAAGCAAGTATACTGTTTTAACAAATTTTTTGGGAATGATGCATGAATTTCTAAAATGAAAAGTTTCATAACCTTGTAATATAATGATTATGTTAGTAAACTCAGGCACGCCGCTAAAACAGTATAAATGTAATAATTTATGACATCTATAAATTTTCAAATTTGTTGGATTTGTAAATTGAGAGAAGTAAACTAAATTATACACGGTTATGATAATATCATATTTCCAGAAATGCTCTAATTGGAATCTACACACAATACAATTTAGACTCGGATTTTATTGGAATCCAAAAGTTATAGATAGAATGCCATGAAGTATGAGTTCAAAAGAAGTATTTGAAATGCAGCGACCGACAGAGTTTGTAGTTAAAAGTGTTATAAAAATAATTTGCTAATTCGTAATACAATATTATGTTTTATCTAGTTTTACGATTATTTAATGTAGATATTTGTTGTGAATATTGTGATAACGTATGGTCAGCGGTTGATTGAATATTAGATTTTCATAAATCGTAACCGTAACCAAGGTATATATTTTATATCGTATGCTCACAAATTTCACCTTTAATTTAGTCATGTTTGCCATCCGCCCGCCTGCTAATATATCTTTTCGCATATGTATGTGAGAATTAATTGTAGTAATGCGCCAACAATTTTTAAGAGATGTACAGACAGTCAGCTTAAATCATATAACAACGAATTACCATGGTTTAATTGTTTGCATTAGAGTTACCTAATGCTTTTTTCATTTTGATTAGAAATATTATTATGTCATTATGCACTGATTTAGAATTTAGATATATGGATATGTGGATATGTAGACGTTAATAGGTATATTTATATTTCTCCTACCAATAACATTTCTATTCGTTCGAAAATCCATGTTTAACGTTAGTTTTTTTTAATTACGTCACAAAAAAAAGTGGAAACCGGTGTATCACGTGATATTCAAACAAGAATGAACGCGCCGAAAGTTTAGAGATTCGATGTAAAATATTGTACACCGAACGTTTACTATAGGTCGTTTCAGGTTCACGAGTATATTCTTAGGGGGATATTATACATCTCATTTTCTCTTTAAGAAATTACAATAACGGTTACTTTTTCTATTCTATTTTGATTAGTTTGATCATTTTGAGCATCATGACTATTTTCAGCATTTTCAGTATTTTGAGCAGTTTGATAATTTTGAGCATTTTAGGTATTTTGGACATTTTGAGCATTTTGAACATTTCGATCATTTTGAGCATTTTAATTATTTTAGACACTGAGCATTTGAGTATTTTGAACATCTTGAGCATTTTCAGTATTTTGAGCATTTTAATAATTTTGAGCATTTCAAGTATTTTGGGTATTTTGAGCATTTTAACCATTAAGATCATTTTGAGCATTTTAGGTATTTTGGACATTTTGAGCATTTGAATCATTTTAAGAATTTTAAGTATTTGGGACATTTTGAGCATTTTGAACATTTAGAGTATTTTGAGCATCATGAGCATTTTCAATATTTTGAGCATTTTAATCATTTTGAGCATTTTAAGTATTTTGGGAATTTTGAGCATCTTTAGCGTTTTCAGTATTTTGAGCATTTCAATCATTTTGAGCATTTTAAGTATTTTGGGTATTTTGAGCATTTTAGGTATTTTGGACATTTTGAGAATTTTGAACATTTCTATTTTGATCATTTCAATCATTTTAAGCATTTTAAGTATTTAGGACATTTTGAGCATTTTGAACATTTAGAGTATTTTGAGCATCATAAGCATTTTCAGTATTTTGAGCATTTTAATCGTTTTGAGCATTTTAAGTATTTTGGGCATTTTGAGCATCTTAATCGTTTTCAGTATTTTGAGCATTTCAATAATTTTAATACACGTATTTTGATACACGTATAAAAATGATACACGGTTTTATGGAGAAAAGATCAACATCTCCATAAAACCGTGCTGAAATGGTGATATATAGCATCTTACTGCAGAGTAGATTCGTGCAATAAATAGCTCTTTGAAACACTTTAGCAAAGTTGGATAAAAACAAAATCGATTTGTAATTCTTAATATCAAAGGCGAACCGTTTTTAAAAGTAGGACACATCTTAGATATCTTTCATGTTTCGGGAAATTTCGACGTCTTTCGACGTCTAAATTAAAGATGATTGTTACAGGGGAAATGAGAATAATTCTGCAGTCTCTTATAAGGAAACTCGGAATCCCATCATAACCCGAGATCATGCCATCTTTAGGTTTTCTTATGAAGCTATATCTAGTTCCGTAAGGGCAAAAGAATTCACAAATGCTGAACCGTCTGGTAAGTCAGTTTCTTCGAAAAAAGACAAGTCTGAAACAGAAAGAAACAAGAAAAATCCTTAATCACAATATAAATCAATGAACTCTAAATACGTATTTCGACAACTAAGCTGCCATCGGGAGTAGAACATCTGAAAAATTAAAATAGTGTTAGACACTGTTTCCTTCTTGATAAAAAGTAAGTGTTTCAGCACGTTATATAATATATTTTTTATCATTATTTTATGTGTAAATATTCATACGTCCGCATCGCCTATGCTCACTCATGAAAGTCACGAACATAAATGATGCGAGTATGTAAACGTTACTGAACGCTCGCCTTGATGGAAGCTACGCCCCTCCGCGCACTGTACTGAAACGTGCCCATTTTTGCCGACGCTAACGATAGCTTTATTATTCTTAGCAAGTAGACAGTTACCCTGCATGTCGTGACTATGGTTTCCTAACAATTACGAAGTTATGACTTGGCAAGAGATGCAACGGTTTCTATATGTTACACGCACAGTCACAATTTGAATATTAGATTAGAAAAAGCCACTAAATTGTCTTCAACGGAAAACTTTATTTTATCGAATCTATCGACGGACACGCATTTTATATCCGTACAAATCCGTTGGACAAAATGGGCTTTCAATAGTGTTAAAATATACAAAAAGAGAGGAAAAAGGATTTCCAGACTTTCGTTTCTTTATTAAGATTCACGAACGCATAACATAAGTTATTTAAGGTGAAGCGGTAAGCCTCTACGGCTTAAAGCCGTGTTTATTTATTCCGGTGAATAAATTATGGGAATTCCGTGAGGACCGACGATGGCGTGCGGCAGCGGCGACGGCAGAGACGGCAGCAACAACGGCGAATCCCCTTTACAAGTGCGTACACTGAGTTAAAATTTATATTGCATAATCTCGGGGCCAATTTCTCCAATTCGCCGCTCTCAATTGATTCACGGAGCGCGACGACTGCGACGACCCTTATTCATTCTCGTGCGACGTTTCATTTCATTTATTCGGGCGCGCGTCGGAAGAATTATGGATGATTTAGTTCAAAATCATCTTATGAAAGCGGTTCGAATCATATTCGATTGACGTAAAAAATATGTGGTAGTCTGGAGAGGTTATAAATGTCCTAGATTAGTATTTTTTGGTCGTACGAAGAATGTTTTTACAGTATATATAATAAAAAACGCAAGCTAATATTTCTACCAAAAAAAAGACGCTAGATTTATTGTTACAATGTACACTTTATATGCAAATATTTATTATTAAGTTACTATAGAACTGACCAAAAATTAGAAAATGGAAATTGGGTTTATTCCTCTAATGAGTGCTTACAGGATTTTCGGCAACAGTATCCTAATCTGCCAGTTACTTACGGCTAATTGCAAAAAACATAAACAGAGGCTATAACTCGTAAACCTGGCGGTGGAGCACCTAGAAAACGAACTGAAAATTGCATTGAGGACATTCGACGTCGAATGGACAACACACCCAAAAAGTCAATCGCAAAACTATCACAACAAGTTCATTTGTCAATGCGAACATGTCATTCTATTTTTAAAAATGACTTAAAATCGTTTACATATAAAATTCAGGTAGTTTCGGAACTCAAAGAGGTAGATTTTGTCAGGCGCGGCTCGTGATGACATACTGTAGGGGCACGTACAATGATGCGAGTGCGTCGTATGTTTTCTGCGTTTACTAAGAAAACGCTAGAGTTAGTACACGAGAATACACGAAGCACTCGCATTTATTGTACGTGCCCCAATAGGACACAGTATAGTCTATGGTTTTTGAATAACATAAATAATAATGATATTCTCGACAAATGCTTCTTTTCAGATTATACTTGGTTCGATCTTTCAAGATATTTAAACAAGCAAAATATGAGAATTTGATCTGCAGAAAACCCTCATGAATTTGTGGAAACTATGCTACATCCATAAAAAATAGGCGTCTCACTAGCAGTTTCAAGAAGACGTATTATTGGGTCTATATTTTTTAATCAAATCATAACTGCTGAAAGATATCGAAACAAACTATTAGAGCCGTCGATTAATGAACTTCATGATGATGAACTTACGAAAGGGTATTTCCAGCAAGATAATACACCAGCGCACAAATATCGAGAAACAATAGCTTTTTTTCAGGAACTTTTCGATACAAAAATGATTAATTTTCTTCAGATCATCAGATTTGACAATTTTAGACTATTTTATTTCTCCATATTTAGAAAATAAATTTTAGAAAAAAAATTTTAAAGACCAGACATCGCAGAATTGAAGAGCTTCGTAATGCTATTGTCAATTCTTGTACTGGCATAACCCAAGAAATCCTAATAGATGGCTTTGAATGCATGAAGCGTAGAATTCAACTATCAACTAAAATAATGATCAACATTTCCAACATCTGCTTTAGTATTATTTTCTTTTAATTTTAGCTGTCGTAATAAATATTTTTTGAAAAACTAGATTACTAATTATTACACACATTTACTTGACATAACCAAACTATCAAAATAACACATTTGTGACAGAATAAGTTACCAACCATTAAAGAAAACAGTCCGTCTCTAATGAGGAAAGTTTTTGAAGGCACGTTATCAACCCAGACCATTATTTTTAGGAATAGCTTCACAGCAACTTCTCATACTTGCGGCCAAATTTTTTTCATAATTCGTAGGCAATGAACGCCAATCTTCTATAAAAAATCTATAACCACTGAACGATTTTATGAACATGCCTAATTACTCTCAATATAACAACATAAATAATTATGAACTCATAGCTATTTTATCGAACTTTTCAAAGATTTTTGAGCAAATAATATACCAAAGCTTTTACATCCATGTTAAATCTAAAATCTCCTTCAGATTGGCTGGGTATCTACTTGATGTAGATCATTTTCATTTCGATTTTCATTTATAGTTAAAATATTGTGTAAATCTGAATATATTAATTGTTTGTTTCATTTCTGAAATCTCTCGCATTCAGCATGGCTGGTCGACGATTAATAATCTAGTATGTATTTTACACTATTGACACACCGGATGATCGTGGTCAGGTGGATGTGGTTACCATTGATCATAATATATTAATGAAGAAGCTTCATAAATTTGGATTGAAAAATAATTTTCTTTATCATTATAACTTTAGTTTTTATTTATTATCTGCAACGCAGATCTAATCATATATATTATAATGGATTTAAATCCTCCGAATTTATTTATTATACTGGCGCTCCTCAAGGCTCTATCTCAGGGCCGCTTCGCTTCTTCTTGTTCATTAATGATTTCCTTGAGTCATTGAACGTGTCCTGGAATGACTTACGCCGACGACTTAAAGATATATATACGCATTGATGGGCAGATAACTCAATTATCTTGCAGAATAATATTGACCTTTCTATTGGAATATAGACTCAAATTTTTAAACTGGTTTATTTAATCAGACTCTTTGCGTTCTTATCAACGAATGTGTATCATAGACATTAAAATACGGCGATGTCATGGACTGACGTCACCCACCGTGCGAAGTCAACACGGCCGAAAGCGCCGATGACCGCAATGGATAACGTCACCAGGCCCGTATGACCGAGAATTTTTATCGAACAGAAAGTTCGCGAGAAACGATATACTATAAATGGCACTTGACAGAGAGGAAGCATTCATTCAAAGTAATTGCCATCGTGCTGATATTGTTATATAAATGTAAAATAAATATTGAAATAAATACTGTTATTATTGGTTATTGAATGTTATTTGGTGTGTTTTATTATTAATGTAGTGGGTTTTAAATTATCTCTAGTTTGTTTTATTTAATCGAATCCTGAGACAAATCGTATTTAAATTTTATATTAAAATATAATAGATCGTACCCAGTTTAATTCACAAACAATATCAAATAATATCTTACTTCCTCAAAAAAATATTGTTATAGAAAATTGAGATCAACTATATTTTTTAATTCGGAGGAATAAAATGAAAAATAAATAATAGGAACCAAAACAACAACAGCTATTGTGACAGTATGGCGGCCGGCAACATGTCGAATTTTGCTAGTGTAATTTTTGTCAATAACTGATCAATAGCAACATTAATTTTTAGCGCTTCAATTTACAAAGCACTCATCAGAATTAAAAAATAGAGTTTTTCGAACACTGTTTCTTTGGAGACTGTGGTTAAGTAAAAACTCAAAAAGGTATATAACGGCTTACTACAATTATTAATCGTATCCTAAATACGTATTTCGACAACTAAGTTGTCATCATCAGTAGGTAAACCCATTAATCAAACTGTCGCACATGGGGCATAGCATATGAAAACGTACCAACTTTACATGGTGTCCACGTATACACTCTTTATTTTTAAATTCTACTTCAGATTGACTCATGAATAAATTAGCTATGAAAGGCGTAACGTATACACTCTCAGTGTATATGTAACGCCGTGTAAAGTTGGTGCGTTTTCATATATATGTGTGTAGCTTTACTGTGCCCCATGTGCGACACTTTGACTGGTGGTTTTACCTACTGATGATGACAACTTAGTTGTCGAAATCGTATTTAGGATACGATTAGTAATTGTGGTAAGGGGTTATACATTTTTGAGTATTTAGAACACATTCATCTCATCAACTGATAATTTTCTAAACACAAACTTACACATTTTTTTAATATATGCCTTTCAACTAGCATTACTGTAATTTTGCGTTGAAAGAGTTTGTATATAGGGAAAACTACCAAGTCCAGTATTCCTGCAATAAATAACAAAAGAAGGGAAGATGCAATTTTAAAATCCCATGTTTTTATTAGAGCGTTGAGATCCTTTATTTTTCAAATTCATTTTTTATAATGTTCCTCATATAATTTCAAAATTCCTCCTGCCTATACTTACGCATCAATATACAACCACCACAGAAATAATTCTGATTAACTTTCAACATAACTCATTAAACAGTTATGCATGATAAATATGTGAATTATAATCCGAATTACGGTTAACCTTACTAAGTCATAAATCTGTAATTGGCCGACAATAAATTATCCTCTAATCGCGGTTTAAATATTCAGAAATGGTCGATTTATAGTCTCAATATATGTGCTATCATTTTATATTTCTTTGTTTTTTGTTTAATTTCTGATATATGTACTTTCAATCGTGTAGTGACTTGCTTAGTAATAGAAATATTTACATTGAATAAATGTATATTAAACGTAAGATTATACTAATATCTTAATTAAACTAAATAATTAAATGTTTTTAAGGATTACTCATTATACATTATACAAAGATGTGAAGGCGTGTATAGACAACTCGAGCCACCGCTAAATTAACTCCAGAAGATGATGAATACGATTTCGTTGAAACGTCGCGACTAGAATGTATTGTTTCCAAAAAAAAGTACAAAAATTTTCTTATATTTCTTATAAATAACAAATTTGAAGGGTAGCTTATTGGATTAGACCCTAATCTAATTCATGAAATTCTATTCTATGGTAAATAATTATGTTTTCTAAATAATTTCCGCCGTGTTGATAAACCAACACAATACCACTTCAGAATTATAACGAATTTACATCTTACGCTAAAGGAATATTAAAATTAGAATTAAACCCAAAACTTGTTAAGAGGGGAAACATTTTAAAGAAAAGACTAAAGTTTCGACGGATCGCCGGAGGCCTAATAAAGCTGTTGTGAAATTGTGACGTATTTTTACTAAGATTTTTGTTCTTTCTTTTTGAGCAATTTCCACCTCCCGCCGGCACCTTGTTACCAATTTGTACCCTCCTGAAAAAACGGTGTTATTACTCCGGAGAAAATCGATTCATAAAGCATACCCCGAATACTTTTATTTTTAATGTGAACAGCAGAAATTCTAAAATCTCCCTTCGGGCGTCATTAAATATAAAGTTTTACTTTTTTTTCAAGATTTTCAAATTAGATTTGTTGAGTTTCCTCCTCAAACTTGCTTTGAAAATTACTTAGTTTTTCGTTTAGTTTTATATTCAATTACGTTACAAAAGGAAAGAGAAAATTAAAGATGTTTGCCAGCAGTGAACTGATGATTATGTAAGATATTTCCTTTATGCTTTTAAAATGTTAAAGCTTCTAATATTAAGAGAAAGATTCTTTCAAACTAAGTAAGCCATAATACTGGTGGAGAAATTTTCATTTTTTAAATTTTTCTTTAGAAACTATGAAGAATTTACGTCTCTTTTATAGTTCTCACAATAGTAATTACTAAAGTTCGAATTTTTATTCGCAAGAATTGCTTTAAATATGTCACGTTCTTGCCAAAAATAAGTCAAATATATAATTCTTTTTTACCATTTATGCACTTTATTTTTTATGTATTTCGCTTACTGGAAATCAAGGATAAGAACATTGCATAATAATATGGTAAAAGATTATAATTGATAGCTATATACATATAATTCTATTTATATAGCTATTAATATTAATAGCTGTAACGTTACTTAATAACATATATGTATAGTTGTTATTAATAACTATTCACTTTCGCATCGAGGTCTATTCGACTTATTATTGCACCAATTAATAATGAAGTGCTTTTCTAGATTTTCGACACAAAAATTTTCTCCTGTCTCTTAAAATATGTTTATATTGAAAACGTTCTTTCGACTTCAACTTGCATATTATAATGTTGCCAGATGTTCGGAGTATAAATGTAAATTATTATATTTAACAGTCGATTTTAATGATAATGATAAAACCTTTGATCTTTCTGTTAACTTTTGAAAACCATTATTCTTTGTTATAACTAGGGACCGGACACGCGGGGCCGATAACTCATCGCCCACGGGCGTACTATTAAAATTTTGTATTTTAAAATAGTTTTTAATTTTATTTATATAATTGGAAAACAAACGAGTGGTGATCTATAAAATATGAAATACATTTTTATTTGTTCCTTTTGTAGTTCAAGTTGAGTAGAGGAGTATTAATATTAACTAGCAATACCTTCTCAATGTTTTCTTCTGTAAAATTTGTTCTCTTTGAATGAAATACATTCTTGTAGATAGAAAACGTCCTTTCTACATTGCAACTGGTTATAGGTGCATACTGGAAATAATCTTTTATTTCACCGTATTTAGCAGTTAGATTTTGAGGCATTGTCCGCATACACAATTGCCGCAATGTTATTAAATCTGGATTTATATTAAAAACTGCGTCTAGCTTTTGCCGAAGACCACATCAGAAGTTACTTGGAATATTTTTCAAGTTATTAATAGCCACATCTAATATGGTTAATCCATCATTTAATTTGAGATTTTGATTTTCAAAATAAGTTATTAATTTTGGCGAATTTCCAAACTGTTACTGAAGAAAGTACAACTGATTTTTTAAATTTGGAATTTGTGTTAGTTCCTTGCACTCAGAAATACTCCTAGCATCGTCATTTAAACATGCAACGAAATTTTGTAAACTATCGAAATTCTCTGCATAAAAACTAGTAGCTTCCAACCATGTCCCCCATCTAGTTATTACTGGAGAGGGAGGCAGTGATAAAGATGGCAGTTTCTCCCGGTAAAGAGTTACTCCAATGGTTCTTTTCTGAAAACTTTTTTAAAAGCGGATAGTCTATCAACTTCCGGAAAGATGTTTCTGATATATTCATAGATTCTGTGGAGAGCATGTGCTACACAAGTAATATGCAGCATACTAGGATATGTTTCCTTTAATAATCTGCCTGTTTTTAACATATACGCAGCACTGACACTGACAAATAAAAGTATTTTTTCTTTGTATCTGTCATACGAATGAAGCATCTGGTGCATATGCTCGTAAATGGTCTTAGCAACTGTTCCCGCAATAACTATATTAATAACTTTTGTTGCTATTACATAAGCGTTATATGAAATAGTTGGATGTAGTACACCAGCTACAACATTTACCACACAGCGTCCGAATATATCGACAGTTTCGTCGGCACTTATTCAGAGTTACTGATTTGAAAGATGGCTTCTACTGCGTTCTACTGCTTTCGTGTACCATTTAGAAACATAATATTTGCGTAAGGTGGATTCATCAGGAACATTTCGACCAGTATATTTTTGGAGAAATATTTTGAAAGTGGGATTGTTAAGTTTATTTAATGGAATATTAGTCAGATTCCAAGGGTTCAAATTTCTGTGCATGTGTTTGCGATGCTAAGTGACGTTGTATGTGCGATTTCATGGAATTTTTTAAGGATATTTTACAGATTTTGCAATAAATTTCGGAATCACTGACAATGAACATACAATCAGTACATATAACCGTCAATCCAACTCGCCATTGTTTTACGATGCCGTTCTCGACGTTCTTCCATATCATATCTGAAAAAGTAAATTAAACAATGCTCTAGATCTAAATAAATGAGAACTAAAAATGTATGCGTAAGTTATTGAAACTGAACGAAATTCAATGCACACTTACGTCGAAATAATTGTGAGAAGTAGATTCAATCAAACGATATTAAACAGGATCTATCACAAAAATAACGATATAATTAATAGTTAAAACTATGGAAACAAGAAACTAACTCACAGCACTTTATTTATCTTACGAAATATAATCTAAATAGACTAAATTATTAAAACTCCACACGCTCCTATCTACGCCCAGGAAAACAGAAATTTAACTGTAAATAGCCAACAAAAAACGTCGCAATTCTCAATGAAAACAGATGTGTACGGCAGCCAGATTAATAGTGCATTCAATAACTGCGCGATGTACTTACAGATGTTGTACACTATTTATATCGTCCGTCGTAATAACGACGTCATTTCAACCCGATGTGTCCGGTCTCTAGGTATAACACTATAAAATTTGTCTAGTATAACTTTATCAGTTCAACGTGGAACATTTTTCAATAAATTTTCACAATGTTCTACAATAGGAATTGACTGTAAGAAAGATATTTGGTCAGTCTTTAATTTCTTAATTTATCCATGCTCCCTTCATCAAAAATATGTGATTTTATGTTGAAAATTTAAAAAATATTCACTTCATGCGCACAAACTAAAAATATTAACTAAAAGCTTAATTTTATGCAAAATATGTAATTTTTTTATACCGTTAATCGTATTATTTCAGTGTAGAATATACTGGTGGCCCCCCCAAAAATTTGGAAGCAGTCAGTTTTATGAAAAAAAGTTTCAAGTAAAAGTTTTACTACAAGAAGTGTCCTATCTGATGGTTAAGTAGTCGTACACCAAGGAGAATGTATGAAGGTCATACGAAGGTCAAGTTTTTTTTTAAATAGAACATGGCATTATTTTTTACAAATTCTGAAAAAGGATGTAATTGCGAGTAGAAAAGTACTAAAACTCATGTGGCCTAAAATTAAGATTCAGCGACATATTCAAGAAAAACAAAATATAAATTGGAAACAATACATGAAAAACATAGTATTTTTAAAGCAATAATGTGGACGTATTACAAAATAATTAATAACAGATTTACATAACATATAAGTCATATTTGAAATAGCGGTTGTAGGTAATTAGAAAGTAATTACCTACGTATAAGTTTGTTCTTTATAATTGGATTTTAATAGGTCTATGAATTAGTTGCTTGTTGTAATAACGGGTTATTTGTTGCCGCTTAATCCGAGAATACCATCGAAAAAGCCAATTAACTTTCTATTTGTAATCCCTTGCAGCTGCATAAATATGGGTATAAGTTTGTTCTTTATAATTGGATATTAATAGGTCGTATGAATTAGTTGCTTGTTGTAATAATGGGTTATTTGTTGCCCCTTAATCCGGGAATACCATCGAAAAAGCCAATTAACTTTCTATTTGTAATCCCTTCCAGCTGCATAAATATGGGTATAAGTTTGTTCTTTATAATTGGATATTAATAGGTCGTAGGAATTAGTTGCTTGTTGTAATAATGGGTTATTTGTTGCCCGTTAATCCGAGAATACCATCGCAAAAGCCAATTAACTTTCTATTCGTAATCCCTTGAAGCTGCATAAATACCTCACAAGCTAGGTACCTGACTTAATGTTACTTGTATCGTTGTGATAAAACTACCAGTGTTTGAATATCAAGATTGGATCCAGCAACACGTGCAAAAATTGATATTATTTTCATTTATGGTGAAGCGGGAAGAAATATTCGCGCAGCGTGTCGTTTGTATGCTGTAAGATACCCTGATAGACACCAGCCGAGTCGTACGACCTTTCGTCGTGTTGTACAACAGTTCACTACCACAGGAAGTATTGTGAAGAAGAAAAGAATTCGAAAAAAGAGTGTTACCGATGAAAACGCGCAAATTGCTGTTCTAGCGACAGTGGCTTATTATCCACACGTCAGTACTAGAGAAATTGCCGGCCAGTCTGGAATCTCGCGAACTAGTATTGGTCGAATACTGAAACACAAAAAATTTCACCCATACCACATATCGATGCATCAAGACCTTCACGGAACTGATTTTGAACATCGTGTACAATTTTGTGAATGGGCTCAGCAAAAAATTCGCGATAACAATAACTTTTTTCTCAATGTGCTATTTTCCGATGAATCCCCTTTTACGAATCATTGGCAGATAAATAGGCATAATATGCATTATTGGGCAACGGAAAATCCAAAATGGTTACGACAAGTAGACCGGCAACATCCATGGAATGTCAACGTCTGGTGTGGGATAATTGGTATGAAAATAATTGGACCTTTCTTTATTACTGGCAATTTAAATGGTAATAAGTATAGCGACTTTCTACAGAACATGTTACCGACAGTACTTGAAGATGTACCCTTAGAGCGGCGAGCCACAATGTGGTACCAACATGATGGGTGTCCAGCTCATTATTCACACGCGGCTCGAGAAATATTAAACAGGGATTACAGCGATCACTGGATAGAACGCGGCGGACCTACATCTTGGCCTGCTCGTTCTCCAGATTTGACCCCTCTCGATTATTTTCTGTGGGGTTCAATGAAAGAGAAAGTGTACCGTACTGCCCCAACAACACCGTAAGATATGCAGCAAAGGATAATAAATGCATGCTCTGAAATTACGGCAGACGTGCTAATAAACGTCCATGTTTAGTTTAGTCGGAGAATTCTAAAGTGTATCGAGGTTGAAGGTCAACACTTTGAACATTTACTTTAATGAGTCCGAAGTTTCCGAAACAATTGTCCCGATTAAATTAAATTAGTGTAGCCAGGGGGTGATCGGATATTTTGTGTCTATTTATGTTATTCTTTTAATAAATTTTTATCATTTTTTTTGTGTTTTTCTTGAATATTTCGCTGAATCTTAATTTTAGGCCATATGAGTTTTAGTACTTTTCTACTCGCAATTACATCCTTTTTCAGAATTTGAAAAAAAAATGCCATGTTCTATTAAAAAAAAAATTTACCTTCGTATGATCTTCATACGTTCTCCTTGGTGTACGACTGCTTAACCATCAGATAGGACACTTCTTGTAGTAAAACTTTTACTTGAAACTTTTTTTCATAAAACTGACTGCTTCCAAATTTTTGGGGGGGCCACGATAAATGAACCACTCGGTATATATACACAATATTGAGGTGATATTGTTATAAAAAAATATATTTTTTACATAAAATCGGAACTCTACTCATAATAAATAATTATTATTAATAATTTTCGTTTTACTGTTAGGAGGTTACAACTGGCCAGGATAATTCCCACAACGAATATATTTTAATTAATTAATTAGTCAACTGGCATCTTTTTAACTATATTTGGCTCCACAACGTGGGGACAATGAACACAAATCGTAGGTTACTAATGTCTAGTTTATAATTTGTAAATACTTTCAAATATATTGATAATTACGGGAATGTAGTCTTAGTAATTAACACTAAAACAGCTACTCTAAATGCGTATTCATTTACAAAGTCATTTTTTAATTGATATTACATTTAAATGATCTGATTAAACCAAAACAAACTATATAGCGAACGATTTTCGTAACACAATGAAATTTTTAATAAAGATGTCGACCAGTTAGCTATTCTTTTTTTTGACACATGCAGATGGGGCTTGATTAAACCCCAGAATCCGGGGTGGTAATAATCCACAGTAATAAAAAATAATAAAAATGAGAAGCCGGAAAATGGAAAAAAAATTGAAGGAAGAACCTTTATGAATCGTCTATGAGAGCAAAGAAGGAAATGTTGTTCCTTTTTTATTTTATTACGCGAACAATTTATTATATCCCCCGGACCTATCTTAGACACACCAGCACACGCCATCCCCTTCCTTCCCGCAGTTCATTTCTCCCTTTGTGCAAGTCGTAAGGTTGAATTTTTAATAAAAATTTGCATTTTATAACTTGAGGTTATTGAAATTTTATACTCTGTATGACTTCGGATCGTGAAGTGCTCGACTCCTTTGGAATTCATAAATTTATTGATTATTCACATACCGGGTGTTCCGAATTGTTGCGGAGAACGCGAACTAACTTATTATGATATTCAAAATATCAAATTCTTCAGAATTTTCCCCGTAGTCATAAATTTATCGAAAATCACTACATGTAACTAAAGATCATTGTAATATTTTTAATTTATGGAATTCATAAGAGCGTACATAAGGATAAAATTTGTCAATGGATATATAAAATAAAAGTAAAATACGAAGCAGAAAATATACATAAAATTGTCAACTGCACATTAATAAAAAAATATCCCTTTAATAACTCAATAAAATATTATTAAAAAATATAGTGGTACCACCCTCTTAAGCCCAAACAACAATCGTAAAGAATACAGACTAACAAAAACAACTTTTACGTTTTGATATATCAAAAAATACATAAATCGTAACGGGCTGAAATCGCCCCTTGTTCATTTTTACACGTTTATTCAATAATTTTTGAACTGACCTGTATATCATCGATTTTTGCTTATAAATTGTAATTTCTATCTTTAAAAATTTTTATAAAGGTTTTCTTTTGCGGATATTTATCCTATTGTTAGTTAAAATTAGAAATTTCATAATAATAATTTCCTAGTATTTCAATTTAACCTTCTGTCGGGCGCGGTCATAATCGTAATAAGATCAGGCGCGCTGTATCAAAATGATCATTCTTTCTTTTCAACCGCGAAAAAAAGTGTTAAAACAAAAAGTAATTACATACGTCTCGTTTGGTATAGGTATTTTGACTGAGAATACTGAAATTATTGAAAATAATGAACATGCGCACTTTAGTAAAGGAATTTATTACAATAATGTTGGAACAGAAGAATATATAATAGCACTTGTTGATTGTGCTTGAAAATGAAAATAGTGACATATCTAAATACACATAAATTCAAGAACTAAAATAAAAGTAAAATATAATGGAGGATATAGATTTAAATCTTCAATCTGAGCTCTCATGGTCGTCCTGTTGCAAATTACAAACTATTTGACTGCATTCTGAACAAAAGCTCTGTAAATGCATGAGACATATTGATTTGTTGCATTTGACACACTTATATTTAGTTAAACGTCTCTTCTCAGTACATATTTCACATCTCTTCCTCTTACTTCCTCTTTCGCTAACTGCTTCCGTATTCTCGTTTTCTTCCACTGGTCTGTACCGCTGAAGTTTCAGTTTTAGGTCCATATGCATCCCCGAAGTATTTGCGCTTCTTCTAACTATATTAGGTAAAACTAGTTCACTTGATAATTGTTTTATGAATTGACTTCTTCTGATAGTGTCCTGATCATTGCCAAAATAGATCACTTGGGCATTGATCCCACTCATGTTCAACATGGCAAAAAATATTACCATCGGCCAACGACGAACATTCCTAGCCACATTGTAAGAGGCGCATAGCTTATCTGTTGTATCAACACCCCCTTTCGTATGATTGTAAAATGTAATCATCGAAGGCTTTTGCTTATGGCCACTCTCAGAATCTATACAATTATCATTATGTAATGTAGATGCCAAAATTACACATTTTCCTTTTTTTGGTATATATGACAATAACGTACATCCCTTTCTAAATCCAAAAAGGCTACTATATAGATCTTTGCCTTTTGTAGAGCTAAATTCCAACGGAAACTCTCTTTTTTTTTTTCATGGTACCTACATATGAAAGGCCTTTTTCTGTTAGTTTTTCTAATAGTTCCATACTACCAAACCAATTGTCTGCAGTAATATTTCGCCCTGAGTGATATAGAGGCTAAGCCAGTCGTAGAACTACATCCATGGGTTTGTTGCTCAAACAATATGGACCATTTGGTTGCACTCCAGCATATATTTCTAAATTGTGTAAGTAGTAAGTTTGAGAATCGACAAGAGCATATATTTTAATACCGTATTTATTGACGTATTTATTGACATACTTGCTAGGTATGTATGGCTTGAATGCGCACTTACCACGAAAGCCCTCCAGCTTTTCGTCAATAGTAACATTTTCACCCATTGTGTAGGATTTCTGACAATTTTGTACAAATATCATAAATATTTCACGAATAGCTGCTAGTTTATCTAGGCATTGCCGCTCTTTTCGGGTTTCGCGATCATCAAATCGTAAACACCTCACTATGAACTTGAACCGTTTTATACTCATCATAAGCTGGAATTTTTCAACACCATTTCCATCGGCCCCCATAGATCCTCTAAGCTCTGCCTATTGCTTTTATACACTCCGGCTAAAAGCAATTGGTCTGGTATCTCTCTCTCGTTGAAACAATGGTCTGATTATTTCAATATACTGATTCGTATATTGAAGAATGCTTTTCAAAATATCATCAGATATGAGGCAACTCCAACATTCCAAAGAAGTTCGTGCTGTTCTTGCCTCACCTATCACTCCCGGCAGTTTTCAAATTATATTGTGTCTTCCGCAGCGCACTCTTTGTGAGGAAGGAGTTTTATTCCATTTCGTAGTGTTGTCTTTCCCAAGGAAGCAGTTTTCTTCACTTTCTGGAAAATCGTCGTCTGATGCATCTTCTTCGGTTCCTGAATCTCCTTCACGAGTTTCAGTTACATCTTCACCATCAGTGTTACTTTCGTCCTCGAAATTTTCTTGCAAATCATCATTGTCATCAAACATCATCCTTTCCAATTCTTCTACATCTTTCGCATTTGTTAAATCATATTTTTTACCCTTGCCAGCCATTTTAGGTGTAAGTAAACTGAAAGATAAATATTTTTCTTACAAAATATTTCCTATTATTATTATTCGGGCGCGGTGTATCAATTTGATATTTGCGCGCTGGTAAAATAAAAATAAAACCGATAATGAAATGATTGACATTTATGTATCCATATAAGAGAAAGGTACTTACCTACGCACAATAATAACTAAATTCTATATTTTTAAATTATAACAAGAACGGGCGCAGTGTATCAAAGTGATATAAAACTCCAGAACTGATCAGCCTAACAGTTGCCATAAAACTAAATGTACTGATAATGTAGGGCATTAGGAAAAATGAAGCTACCAGAAAGTAGATGTCGCTGCACACTATAATTTACAAGTACCAAATGAAACCGTTTGGTGTGTATCAATTGGATCAGGCGCGCCCTACAGAAGGTTAATTAAAGATTTGCGATATGTTTCACGTTGTTATAGGCAACTTTGTTTACATTATAGTTTAGTTCATATTGTATACATGTGGATGGCGTGGAAGTTGTCGGTAAAAATGATAGAGTTGGTGTAGTGTAAACAATTAGTTGATAATTGGGTTAATTTGTACCAGTTTTAATGCGAATCTTTATCTTACAATTAATCAGAATATCTTCCAGTTTTATCTGTAGTAAATTCAGTTAGAATTGTCATTGGTATTTTCATTTAAGATGTCTTTGATTATTGTAGCGTTAGAGTCATTTCGTGTTCATTGTTTTAGACTATAGTTTTCGATTAATAGGTCTTGATTAAGTACGTAATTAATTAATATTATTTGTCAGTTAGATTCCAAATTTTATTGTCTTAATTTTGATGTAGCGAAATAATGTTCTAGATATATACTTCATTATTAATTTCTTCTCTACACTAACTTCATCTGTCGTCTATTTTTGTAGGGACTACCTAGATATACCTTTTCGTATATAAGACTCGAGTTGAGGAATTCTTGTCCTCTCTTTTACTGTTGAGTTTCATCAAGTACACGTGGTACTAAAGACTAATTTATACGTCTGAAGGTCCCTTGAGTTGCGGGAGATACAGTTTGCAGAAATTTCGTGCTGTTCTTGGGAAGAATACTAAACGATTTCATTATGCAAATAAAATTCTCAATTTAAGAAATATTAATGGTGCGGCATGGTCTGTTATAACGGAACTCACCAATAAAGAGAGGAAGTCATGCTGATCAACTTTCATGTCTTGGAGTTGATCAGATTTTACTATAGGTAAGTCTATGCCACGATTTCGTTTGTAATTATTGTATGGGGATTTTCACGGCATGCTTATGATGTGTTTCTCGCACAAAAGCATATTGTTCGCTGCATTGTTGGTGTTCCTTCCGCAACTGCCTGCAGGCCTTATTTCAGACAATATATTTTACCTCTGCCTGGGGTGTACATATTAGAACTGTTAATGTACATTTTCAAGAATCAAAAATGATTCAGGATGAATTCCTACTTTCATGTATATATCACCAGGCAGAGAAGTAGTGTCAGGTTGCCATACAATAAATTAAATGTCCCCAGTCTCAATGGACCTAAATATTTTTAATCGACTCCCTGAAAATTTCCAAGCTCTCACCAGTTCCCGGGATTTTAAGCTAAAGTTACGGATTTATTATTTCATATATTCCTTCGAGGAGTTTTTGACCGTCCTTGAATGGTGACAGTTTTTTGGTTTAAGTTTTTATTTTATACTCGACAGTACACATTATTGTCTCTTGCTTATATTTGATTTTTATGTATTTATGTTATTGGACAAGTCCATTGTACAATTTTTGTATTTTACTGGATAATAAACCTATCTATCTATATCTGCGGTTAAGTGAACAACACAAACAGGTCAGGGTATACTCAGACCTGTTTAAAGATGTATTTGAGACAAATATTTACCGACCAGCAACTTTGTGATAGCGAAGACGATGTAATAATGACATGAACAGTTCTCACATTTATGCTTAATTTTGGAGAAAGTCTTTTCATCTGATGTAGCAAGACGAGCCTGGCCTTTCCTGGCCAGGAAAAATCTTTAGCTGATTATTTTTATTGTCTAAATTTTCATTAGTTGACGCTCTTTTGCAGTCAAAAACTCAATAACCACAAAGATTATCTTTGGATGAATTGTCTTTCATAAAAGTAATTTTCCAGCTTGACCACAAGGCATAGGAAGCGGAAAATAGTGAGTATATATGACAATCTAAACAACTGATTGTCGTAACCTAGTATTTGCATAATTTATTATTTAAAATATTGAAAAAAAGTCTTCACATTACATGAAAAAGGATTTCACAAATTTTTATTAAAATCAAATTCCAATTTGGAACATTTCCAATACATTTCACCGGCATCCCGAAATAAATCCTTTACAAACAAATAACAAACCGAACACCTGCCAATATCCCGATAATACCCGGACCAAATTGAAAATCAACATTCATTCATCGGCCACAGACGAAGATCAGGACGCGTCCATGAATACTAACACATAGGGGACGGAGGTAGCGTTTTTGCGGTAAACTTAACGACAGTTGCGACTTGTGCATTTCTATTCTGCATGATATACCCCTCCATCGTCCCCGATCTCTTTCTTAATCCACCTGCCCCGCCTGAAAAATGCCCTTATTATTCTACGTGTTCTCCCGTGAGCGCAACTAGCAAAGAAGACAATCAATTGGGTTTGCGTATTTTTCTCCGATAAAATTTCCAGACCGCAAAAGGATTATCTCCGGTTTGGGAATATTTGAACGTTCTGGAATGCTACTTCGAACTTTTCCTCGGAGGGGGAACGCCGAACACGGGTCGGAGAAAATTACCATTATATCAGTTGAAGTTGGATGTGTGTGTGTTTTATTAAGGAAGCCCTTGGGCCTTTAGTTTTAACGTGTTTGTTTATTAGATGAAGAGTTAAAGCTTTCGAACGAGAAATTAAAAAGCGTTGTATATCCAAGTTGTTTGCCGGTTATGGTAGAACAAATGCGCTATAAAATTCATTTACTTTTATTTAGTTGGCAATATAACAGTGTAATAAAAATAACAATCATGCACCAAGAGCTAGTGGATACTTACAACGCAATCACCAAAACACAATAAGTACATTATACTGTTAGAACAATTTATATAGACACTTGGAGGTTGATTCTTAACAATAGTAAACTAATCCAAATTTAAGAAATACATTATGTTATTGTAAGTTTCGCATGGAAACCTTGTTAAAGACGTAGGTACTTTAAATTGATTGAAAAGCTTTAAGACTGGATTTGAAATTACAAAATGACAGAACATACAGGCTATTGCGACACAATCTTTCTCAAAGTAATTACCCTTCGACAGAGCACACTTGTTCCAACGATGTTTAAACTTTTGGAAACATTTCTGGAATATTTTCATATTTGCTTGAATGTCTTCAATGGAGATAAATCGCTTAGGAAACAGGTAGAATTTGGCAGGGTCTCGATTTGGAGAGTAGACGGATTGCGGAAGCACAGCAATGCTGAATTTTGAACGCACAATGAGCTGTGGTGGAGAATCCAATTCTTGTTTCGCTAGAGTGCAGACCTTTTCTTCCGCAGATTCTCGCATAAATCTTCAAGGACACTTTTATAGCATATATATCCACGCTCATTTTTCGATTGCGGCGAACCTGAACTCTTCCACTGGGATGATTGTGCCTTTGTTTCGCATACCCATACCCATAAATCCATGATTCATCGCTTGTAGTAACTCTATTCAACAAATCTGAGTCAATTTTTGCCTGAATAAGTAGTTCTCGGGACACTTAGAGTCGGTGTTCGTTATGTTCGTCTGACGATTTCGGAATAAATTTCGCGAACGCTCGGTGCATGTTCAAATCTTCAGTTAAAATAGACTGAACCGCGTAAAACCTTAAATTCCATTTATCAGCCATTTCTCTATTTTAACTCGACGGTTAGAACGTACTAAATCGCGAATTTTAGCGATATGTTTGTTGGTCTTTGAAATGAAAGCTCTACCAGATAGAGGGTCATTATTAGAGAACGGATGCAATTTCCATCAAACGCAATCGGCAATTTGAATTGTGTATAAAGTCGCTCAGTACATCCCGGCGTAATTCAATGAAGTATTTGTTTGCCTTACTCGGCCACCTGGTCTCGCTGCGATAACAATGGACAACCCAGCTATTTTATTCGGAGAATATAGTGTTTTTCAGTGGTGTCGTGTACGTAGATAAAATAAATATGTTTATCATATTTCGTAAGAGAAATAGCACGTACATTCCTTTTCTTTTCATTTAACTTCTTCCAATTATTTTCACGTAAGTGTGCATACAATTTCGTTATTTAATTTCGTTTATTTGGATCTAGAATATTCTTACTTTTTCAGACAATGGAAGAGCGTCGAGAATGGCATCGTGAAACAATGGCGAGTTGGATTGAGGGCCATACTGATTGTATGTACATTGCCAGTGATTCCGAAATTTATTGTGAAGTGTGTGAAACGGTATTGAAAAATTGCAATAAATCAACCGTAAAACGTCACGTAGGATCGTTAAAGCACGAAAAAAAATTGAACCCGTTGGAATCTGACAATTTTAACGAAGAACTCTGTGAAGATTTTATGGCAGCTAATATTCCATTATTTAAATTGAACAATCCAATTTTGAAGACATTTCTGAAAAAATATACTGGTCGAAATGTTCCTGATGAATCAACTTTACGCAAATATTATGTTTCTAGGTGCTATACGAGAACAGTAAAACGCATTAGAAGCCATCTTTTAAATCAATATATATGGATAAGCGCCGACGAAACGGTGGATATGTTAGGACGCTGTGTGGTAAATGTTGTAGCTGGTGTACTATATCCAACTATTCCCTATAACTCATATGTAATAGCAACAAGGGTTATAAATAGAGTTGATGCGGAAACAGTTGCTGGAACCATTAAGGAGAATATGCAAAAAATTCTTCATTCGGCGCCACGTACAAAGAAAAAATAATTTTATTTGTCAGTGATAGTGCTGCGTATATGTTAAAAACAGGCAGACTATTGAAGAAAACATATCCTAATATGCTGCATATTACTTGTGTAGCACATGCTCTCCACAGAATCTGTGAATATATCAGAGACACTTTTCCGGAAGTTGATAGACTTGTATCAGCTTTTAAAAAAGTTTTAAGAAAAGCACCATTGAGAGTAGCTCTTTTCAGGGAAAAATTTCCATCTCTGTCACTGCCTCCCACTCCAGTAATAACTAGATGGGGAACATGGCTGGAAGCTACTAGTTATTATGCTGAGAATTTCGATAGTCTAAAACATTTGGTAACACTGCTAAAGGAGGATGCTAGAAGTATTGGTGAGTGCAAGGAGCTCACACAAATCCCAAATTTAAAAAATCAGTTGTACTTTCTTCACGAACACTTTGGAAAATTGCCAAAACTAATCACTTATTTTGAAAATCGAAATATCAAATTAAATGACGGATTACCCACATTAGATGTGGCTGTTAATAATTTGAAAAGATTTAATTACATTGCAGCAATTATGTATGGAGACAATTCCACAAAATCTAACGGCTAAATATGAAGATATAAAAGAATATTTCCAGTATGCACCTATAACCAGTTGCGATGTAGAAAGGACGTTTTCTATTTGTAAGGATGTACTTAATTCAAAGAGAACAAAATTGACCAAAGAAAACCTTGAGAAACTATTGCTAGTCAATATTAATACTCCTTTACTCAACTTGAACGACAAAATGAACAAATAAAAATGTTCCAATTATAGAAATAAAATTAATAATTTTAAAAATACAACTTTCAACAAATACATATGTATTTCGTAATTTTATAGATCACCACCCGTTTATTTTCCAATTATATAAATAAAATTAATTAATAAATATGTATTTCGTAATTTTAGATGGATAGATCACCACCCGTATATTTTCCAATTATATAAATAAAATTAAAAACTTTATAAATACAACTTTTGAACAAATAAATATGTATTTCGTAATTTTATAGATCACCACACCCGTTGGTTTTCCAATTATATAAATAAAATTAAATATTTTAGAAATACAGCCTTTCGCCAGTACTGCACTGGGCTTTGCGTCATGTGGTAAGCGTGTCCGTTCTCTAGTCATTATCGACTGATTCGCTGCCATTTTTAAAAGTATTGAACTAAATAAAAACATTTGATCGGCTTTTGCTGTTTTCAAGAGGTCATAAGTCTCCGATTCTGATTTTTTTTTAACAAAATTTTACAACAATTCTTTATTCCGTTTTTGATCCATTTTCGAAAACGATAAATCCGCCAAGAACCGAAAACACGTATTCAACTACTAGATTCTCTACTGAAGAAACATAACGAGTTAATAATTTTAGAACATTTCAAGAACAAATCAAACTTTCATTTCACATGTGCAGGAAAACCCATCCTCTCGTAATAAGCAGTGACGGCCCCTGACCTAACCCAGATTTCAACATGCAAACGGGCAACGGATTATCTGTAATACGATACGTTATATTGAGCATACATCTGATAGTAGATACTAACTGACACAGTTTTATTCTAAATAAAAGTTCGTTAAAATAAAAAAAAATGTAACCTTATTAGAAGCGTACATACATATAGTTCATTAGGCACCTGGGTAGAAACTTTCCAACCAGTCCGCGTATAAGGTATAAAGTAAAATATTCGACCTTTTTTAAGCCTCTTGTGAAGTCGATCCAGCTAGCCACTGGAAGAATTGCCATGTGATGTCCCCTGGTCCTCGTCACCGCTTCATCTCCGCGGCGGGCTCATTAGAGATCGGTTTTATTAATGTAATGTATAATACACTCGGAAACAACATAAAATAACATTTAATACTTAACAACATTACATGGTTATGGTGTACACACGTACAAGATTGATTAGATTAGATTAGTTCCCTTCTGTCCTTAGTTTATATATCACGTCCTAACTTACCTACTTTCTTAATGTTACATTAACCTAGTTACACAATTAAACAGGAATGCGAAATATGCAACAATTAATGAGGACAGGTTTCGTCAAATAAGTGTTACATTGAATATGTGGAAATGGCTGTTCTACTTTAGCTATTACGATCCTGTATTTGAAATAGAATTTCTGCAGCTCAAAATCGAGTCCATTCCATTATCTAATATTGTATGGAGTGTACATATTGATGCATGTGGATACACATTAATGCAATCGTAGCAATTAAATAGTGTATGAACCCAATAACACAAGACACTTTTATCTGCAGGAAATTGCATTAGCGTACGTTTATATTACTCTAGTTTACTTTGTCGATACGTTGTACAGTCTCTGATGTGTTCATGTTATAATTGCGTTGGTGGCAAGCAGTATGATTTCATTGCACATCCGATAGATATCGTTTTAGTTCTCTTGTGAAGAGATAATGTAGAAAGTGGTTGACCTATTTGTGTCATTAACGAAAACTGATTTTTCGAATTTTCTATTTTTATTTTATCATAAGTTTGTAACGTTTTTGGTTTTTAGAATGAGAGTGCCGTGAAAACAAATTTTTGGGCTTATGTCAAATTTATTTTAGGTCGCATTATGTCGTCTATATTCTAGATTCAGACCAGTTCTCGTTCGGAATCAAATAATAATAATATTAAATAATGTTTATTAATACAGCAGGTTATACAATCTATTAACAGTACAAAAATAATACACATAGTAGGGAATATCAAGCTTTGCTTCGTACGATGGTAGGCTGAAAAGTAATGCACACATGTTGCTACAGCGCGAACGAAATGACCTTCAGAAACGCGCCAGGTGGAATTGTGGAAGTGACGTCCCTCCTTTATACGCACGCAAAGGTTTGAGGTCGTTGAATTCATCTAGTGTATTTTGAAAACCGAAAGTATGGAGATGTGTTCTACTGCTGTGTCAACGCGAATTAAACAGCGTGCTGTTATCGAATTTTTGACTTCTAAAAGTTTCTAAACTTCTATCGAATTGACTCCTAGTAAGATTCCTCGTCGTTTAAAGGATGTTTATGGTGACGATGCTGTTAGTTGGTCTACTGTAAATCGATCGCTAATAAAATTTCGTGATTGCAAGCCTGTAAACGTCAAAAATTATTGATAGAACACGCAGCGTATGTCCAATCACTGCCACAGAAGGTAAACATCGCAAAATCGTCGATGATTTGATTCTAAATGACCGGAAAATCACTCAAAATCTTATGGCCAACCATATTGGAATATCTAAAGAACGTGTCGGCTTTACTATTGAACAATTTGTATACCGAAAAATCTGTGCATGATACCACGATGTCTCACAGACGAGAACAAACAGCTTTACTCAAGCGAGACCTCAAGGGTAATCATTACACGTCGAACGATAAGGTGAAGGCAGCTCTCAAGTCCTGGATTCGAATTTTTCGGTGACGGTATGAAAAATCTTGTTACACGTTGGGAGAAATGTGTTATCCTTAACGGTGACTATCCAGAAAAATAAATATATTATTTTGAAGCTTAGGAATTGTTTTAATGTAATTTTTGCCCGATCTTGCTATTTGTCTTTGTTCGCGCTGTAGTTTACTTTTCAGCTTATCCTCGTCCATAATCTCCTCTTAATTCAACACATTTAGTCCATCTGTGTTCAAGATTCTTTATACCGTCTTGAAAATGGTTTCCTTCTAACCCTGCAAAATAATAGTCCACTGTCAAAGTTAGCTCTTCATTTGTACAAAATTTGTTGCCTTCGAGAAAATCTTTGAATTTAGGTAATAGAATAATGTCAGATGTTTCTAGGTCTGACGAATATGGGGATTTTGTACTAATTCGAACCTTAATTCTTCAATTTCTTTTGCCGCAACCGTACTGGAATACATACGTGCATTATCATGGTGAAAAAACACTTTTTTCTTAGCTATTCCTGGATGCTTTTCAGGGATAGCTGTCTTCAAACTATCTAGAAGATTTGCGAAATATTTTGAAGATAATCTAATAACAATATTCCTTTTGCATCCCAAAATACCGATGCCATAACTTTTCCGTCTGATAAAACTGTCTTGACCTTTTTTGGAGTTTGGTTGCTCCACGTTTGGTCCACATCTTGCGACGCTTTAATTCATTGTCTTATTTTTTGACGATTGTATACGAAGGACAAACCTGAGTGTATCTCGCAAATCATCATGGATTTCCTTTGAAATGCCCACTGCCTCTGTTATTGCTAACGATTTCAATCGTCGGTCACTTAGCAAAAATCATGGACTTTATCGATAATTTCTGGACTTGTGGTCGTTTTCAGCAGTCCACTCCGGTTGTATACGAAGGATAATCGTAAGTGTATTTCGCAGATCATCATGGATTTCAATAAAGGACATGCAATTCTTTTAAAAGATACTTAATCAATGCAATATACCAAGGATATTTTTTTAAATTTCTTGGCCTACTCTAGACGATTGCACTAATAAGTCAACCTGACTTTTTTCTGTAATTCTGGATCTTGTTTCCGCTCCTCCTTCTCTTGTGTCTATCTTCATGCCTAATTGCCTAAATATTTAAATTCTCTGACATGTTTTATATATCATCTATGACATTTTCAAAATCTGAATCTCTATTTACTGCAAGATATTCATTCTTTTAAAGATTTATTTCTAATCGCCCTTTCTTGTATTTGATATAAAGTCTTCGTAGCTCGTTCCAACGCCTTTAAATTCGACTACCTATTTATGTATAATTTTAGCTAAAAATGGTATCTAATTTTTCTGAACTAAGTTATATTTTACGTAAACTTAATCAACGTATAATCTTCAACAATACTCAATTGAACCCTGTATAAAAATATTTCCACATCCGTTCAATCTCGCGCACAAATTCCACTCTTTATTACTGGATAAATGTTCCACACATAAATACGGGAATTGCAAGAAATCTCTTTCATTTGCCAGTGATTTCGTCTTTAATTACTTCTGCCTACCTTCTCGCTGCGTGAAACTTACAACAGAAACGGAACAGTTCCTGTCACAACTATTATTCGGTCGTTTCTAAAACCCAAAACCAACCGAGGCCTAATATGACGTCTTGCACGCTATCTCTTGAGAATATCGAAACGCACGAAAGTTTATACATTGTAATGAGACATTTTGCGAGTTCTATTTAACCAAGAGGAGACACGACCGTGATGATGGCGCTGGTGGGTTGTTTCTAACTTTATTGTTACGGCGTTATTTAACCGAGTCTGTGTATGTATAAGTGTTGTTTCCCCGTTTACGGTCTCTGGTATTCATAACGGCTTTGAAACCTTACAAGTAACGATACACCTACGCCTTCAATGGGGAAGTTATGTGACATACGTCTGGTAATATTTATTGCAGTTTCTTTTATGTTAAAGGCGATTTTAAATGAAGATGTACTGCGATATTGTTTTACTTATTTAGAATATAGATTCTTGTTGACTATTCGCCTACGAACTACTTATAATAATACGTGACAGTGCAGTAACTAGCAAAATCCAAAAATCCAAGTGGAAAACCCAAAAATATGCATATAAAGATACAAATCATTTAGTCAAAATATGCACAAAAATGTTGAAAATATGCCAATTTAAAAATTACTTATAATTAGAGCAGAGCAATTTCCGTGCGCGCCATGTGCGCCGATGTGAGGATGATTGTATTGCATCAGAACTAATTAAAAGCATTCAGTATGTGTTTGGTACTTGCTTAGACTGTATGTAAGTCTAAGCATACGTAATAAAATGTCGTCGACACATACATCGAGAAAACGACCGTTATCAGGCGAAGCGAATAAGTTTATTATGGATTTTCCTGACTTAATATACGATGGCTCAAAAATTAAATGTTTAGTGTGCAATACATATCTAATGTGTTGGTCAAAAACACATTGTAAAGAACACGTAAGCAGTTCGAAGCACAATAATAACAAAATTAATCGACAACAGTTTATACATGAACTATGTGTAACTATGATTGTGTGTACACTGCCGTTTACCTTGTTAAGTAATGTTTCATTTATTTCATTTTGGAATAAATACGCGAATCAAACATTACCCAGCACGACAACGTTACGAAGGAATTTACCATCGGTGCGTAAACAGGTTGAAAATAAAATCAAAGCCGAACTGCAAAATAAAAAATTGTGGTTATGTGTTGACGAAACAACTGACAGCAAACAACAATCTGTAGTTAATGTGATGGCGTGTAATATGGAACCACATCAATCAACGTCTTTAAGTTTATTAGCATCCAGACGACTAGAACAATATAATGCCGAAAAAATTTCAGAGGTGCTATTAGATACTTTGGAAAAATTTAAACTTTCGAAAGACCAAGTATTAATGTTTGTGACAGATGGTGCCGCAACCATGTGTTATATAGGGCGGTCTCTTAGAAAATATTGTCCTAACTTGTTACATATTACTTGTAAACTCCATGCTCTACACCTTGTGGCAGAAAAATGAAGAATGAAGAAGGCAGAAGAATGAAGAACGCCAGAAAATGAAAACATTTTCTTGCGTTTTATGATATTGTTTAATTTTTTGCAATATAGGCCTCTGCCTCGGCGAAGACCTCTTCATTTAGCGTGAACCGCCTTCCGCCATTTTTTAAATTTTGGAAAAAGAAGAAAGTCACAGGGGACCGAATCTGGTGATTATGGGGGCACCAATAGGTACCGTAAATTGATTAATTTTGCTGTCGCAGTTGCTTATGCCGGGGCACTATTATGATGGTAGAAATTCTTTTTATTCGTGAGGTCGAGCCCTTTTCTCTTTAATTCAGCGTCGAATCGATCCAATAAAGCAACATAGTTCTATTCCATGATTCTCGTTCCCTTCTTCAAATAATAAATCAAGATTATGCCTTGCAAATCCCAAAATATCGTCGCTATAACTTGTCCTATTATGGAATCTTATAAGCACGTTCGCCGGGAAAAAGCCATTGTGTCAACTGATCTTTGGTTTCTAGCGTGTAGTAATGTATCCATGTCTCATCTATAGTCACACAACACCCCAGAAAAACACTCATATTGCGCTTAAACAAGTCAACACACTTTGAAATTACCACGCGATTCCCTTTTTAATCAGTCGGCAGCAAACACGGCATCCACCTCGTCGATAGCTTTCTCATACACAATTTTTCGTGAAGGATGTTTGGCAAACGTTTAATTAAGATGTTTACCATATTAGCAATATCTTTAATCTTCACCCAGTCTGCTAACATCATATCATCAACTTTGCATATTGTTCGTCGTTACCTCAATGGGGTAACCCGCTCCTCATCAAAAATGGATGTTCGACCACACTTAAACTTATTAAACCAGTATCTAATGGTAATCATCGAAGGTAGATTGTCCTTATGAACTGCATCCAACTTGTCTTTTGATTTCTTAATATATCATTAGGTACAAATTGCCTAAATTCATTTTATAACGTTCTATTTATCCTTCTTTAAATACTTGACTAAATTCTAAGTTACAATTTCACATATATTCGAAATGGATTGTAACTGATAACCTCAAAATACCTTCCCAGAAAAAATGAATTTTATCAGACAACCGCGATGATATGTTTGCATGAAAAGAATTAAACGATCAAATATTGTAATGCCAATAATCCCTCTGTAGATCAGTGTGATTTCTATCAATTCCTTGATTTTTCTTAATATCGGTTAATGTCATATTAAAAACGTTTGTTGTAATAAATACAAATAGATTAAAAGATAACATGTACAAATGTGAAAAAAGGTTTTACATTCGAGCTATAAATGAGCTACAAATAATGCATTAAAAATAGAAGAAATTTCAATAAAAACTTTTCCGTAATCGTAATGAATACTTTATACATTTCCATTAAAAACTCGATCCAGTTGTTGGTGGCAGGGAAATGTGGTAACGACAAGCCACCGGAAAACACATATAAACTCTCACGTATAGTCAAACATGGCAATTACAAAAAATAAAATTACGAACAACAAAAGCTAATCAAGTTATTGTTTTGTACGTGGCGTGCTTGCCCAGTGAATATTTTTCTCAAATTTCGACCGTACAGACAATCCCATTTTTTACAGCAGTTCGAACAGGCTCATTCTAATTTTCCGGTCGAAATAAATGATTCAGCAATTCAATCTGCTCCGAAAACGCCTTGAAATGAACGGTCAAATACATTGAAAAATTTTTTTTTTTCTGGTAAGGAATTTACTTTTAACGAAAAGAAATAAGGACTAAACTTCTAGTTTCAAAATTTTTTTTTTATTGTAAATCCACTAAAATATTGTTTCGATATTCAATGGCTTCATCAGGTGGATGAAAAACTGCATATTTAAAATACAGGTTTGAATATCTTGAATATGTAAAATTTTTAAATCTATATTAAACCTATGATATATTTCTAAACAATGATTTGCGAATGTTAAATCTGTTTTTTTTCTTTATGACTTCTCTCGTGTTCTTTTATCATAATTTTGAACATCGTCCCCGTTTGTCCTATGTAATCTTCACATGTTAACTTATATACAATAAAGTTTGATTCTTTGTCTATATTATCTTTGTTGCTTACCAGTAGTATCGTACCTAAAAGCACCTTGTAGAAATTTAATTCTTACACACTAAATTCAAATCTAAGTTCTCCGTTAAGAATTCCCATTAATTAGCAACATTTCAAACGCATGTTAAAGGTACATATTTGGTTTAATAAAAATTACGTTTTCTTCCGAATTTGTTGCAGGAATCCAAGAACATTTCCGTTTGTTTATTGATCTATTCCATCACGTAATTGTATAAAGATGTACTAGATTCCTATACAACTTATTTCTAAGAAAATACAGACGGGACGCTTTAGTCTTTTCATTAAACCAACGTCAGTCAGATGACATTTGCCCACTACATAGATATATATTGTTAATAGGTAACAACGTTCTTAAGAAATTTAATTTTGATTTCAATCTTGCAGGTGGAATTTTTCCACAAGTTGATGTTGTTCCAATTAATTTTTCTCGGTTTATACTGCAAATTGAGTAGTAAAACCGGTCGTAAGGTTTACAGAATTTAATAGAACGAAAGATGCCTTTTTAGTGTTGTATATAGCCTCATAGAGGGCGCCAGTAATAAAACGTCAAGTGTCAGAATTAGTCTCGATCTTTCGTCACCGTAAATCTAAAGTTTCAAGATACGGCAAGTAATTTAGTTATAGTAAATTTTTAAAATTTATTAGTCGAAAAAGCTAATTGAGGGGAGAAAATTTTCGCGCAATAATTTTTTACAACTTTCGAGTAGGATTAACTTAACATTAAGTTGGTTTCTATTTTTGAAGATGAAATACCACTGTAACACTCGCTTTTTCTTTTCTTACCGTCGAGCCCCGGTATACTATATTTCAGACATGAATTATTTATGTATCGCCCTCTGATTTTTAAATATTGAAATGGAATCGCCCCCTTACCGCTGTCGATTGTATCTGGGGTGAAGCATGATTTGAACGCAGCTCGTTAACAAATCCAGTTGACAGTGTGGTAGTGTAAGTATCTTTGATTAAAAGGAAATTTCATTTTCACGAATACTATGACTTTGTGTATTAGTCGCCTATGCGGATCCTATTTTATGGCGGCATTTCTTATGCGGACTCCGGATTAAGTAAAACTTCTCTTGCGAAGGCAAAATCTCCGACAACCTACATCTTTTAGACTGCAGCTACAGACGAAATTGATTTTTCAGTGTCAATTAATGAAGAAAAAAATCTGCAAGTTTTTTTTCGAGGGCCGGATGTCCATGAACTTCCGTTTCCGATTGAATGCCCGTAGAGCCAATTTTCTGTGGACGAACGTAGAATCAGAGTAACTCGTATGAACTTTTTTTATAAATGCTTTAATATTTGTGACTTTTAAAACTAGTTTAACGTTTTGAATTTTAATTAAGTTTAATTTCTCTTATTCGTCTTTCTATTAACTAAGAATAAATTTCCTATTTGATCTAAAATTTAATTAACGTTTCGAATTTATTATTCATTCATATTTGGTGGTAGTGTGTAACATATTTTTTTTGTAAGATATTTGAAATCTAATTACGATTTGATTATTTTTATTACTGGTTTGATTTTATTCTAAATTTCTATTCATTTTGGTACATAATATTTTAAAGTAATATTTCTTGTTGCTGTTAGATTCTTGTAATAATAAAAACTTAACTCTTTTTTTTTGGTTGCCAGCTATTCCTGGGCGAACATTTACTCTTGGCTTGCGTGACTTGTATGAAAACTATACATTTCAAGTGCAGGTGCACTGACGCTAAGTCAATATCATTCTAGATATATACTTGATTAAAAATTTTTGAATTTCACGTAAAATAATCACGGTAATAAATTACCGGTTTTGATATGTTTTCGGCCATCTTCCTATCGTTATCGCTGCGCTTGCGCGCACATTGATAGCACCACATTAATCGACAATTTCAACGTTGGTACTGGGAATTTAAACGTGAAAGCACCAGTATCAGCAACGATCTCAGGACAGCGCCGCCAAGAGCAGCACCCAGAAAAATATCCATGCTGTGCACTGCTTGGTTAAGAAAGACAGACATGTGCATTTCAATTGATGGGCAGTTCAAAGACCTCAATCCAGACGATCCCACATGATTGATGGGGAACCCGTTGGGTAACCGAAGAGCAAGGCATCTCGCGTTAATTGGTGTCGAAAAACTTTGAGCCGATTCAATAATGGAAACTCAAAGAACGTCTATAGCATCGTGAGTGGTGTTGAATCATGCATTTATTCCTATGAACCCGAAATCGAACGTCAGTCTGCTGTTTGTGTGTTTCAAGATGAAGAAAATCTGACAAAACTTATCCGATCGCAAAGTGTGTCGAAGAAGATGGTCACAACGTTTGTCTCAAAATCAGGTCACGTAGCTACAATTCCTTTGCAAGATCGAAGAACTGTTAATACGGATTGATCCACGACCATTTGTTTGCCAGAAATAATCGTCGTGCTCCGAGAAATGTATAAAGTGTTCCATCTGTATTTCTACTAGTTCATCACTGCTTTTCACTGGTTTTATATCTTGCCTCTCCCATGCTGTAATTATGTTCTTATATCCTTATCGAAGGCATATACCCAACACACATACGTGAACTAATTTTGTGCTTTCAAGTATTAGGTACAACTTCTATCATATTCTCACTTTTATGATTAAATTCACATCCAAAAGAAACGATTAAAAACACAATCACGACTAATTAAATCTAGTCTCGTAGTGTAGTTCTCGATTCTTATATCAATGCACAATGCATTTTACACACAAAACGAGGAACTGAAGCTTTTTAGCGTTGAGTTTCGCATTTCATAATGCCACCCTTCATGGCGCGGAAACCGAAAACGTCAAATGTCGAGACCGATATTGAGCGAAGTGTATTGTTAGTGGCAAATGTGCAACTCCTGTACTTCGGCGTCGACTTGGTAGTGTTAGATACGTTTTGTAGAAAATAGAAGTGGCGTGCTCTATGAAATACAAAGTTTATGTGTTTCCCACGTTGGCATTTATAAGCCAGCGATTGTTCAGGACCCGATACCAATGGATAACTCTTGTACTTTTCAAGAAAGAGCCTACACACCGTGAAGAGTGAAGACAGTGAACCGCTTTAAACGCGAAGCATTGTGGAAGTGTTACGTGTCACAATGGCTTCTCGAATTCTTGCCACTTTATAGAAATGGGAAGGAGAAGTACCACCGAAGACTTATCATTATATAATTCGCATTGTAACAGTAGAAAACACTCTGCGATTGAATCTGTGAATACTCTATACTGTCTTATCATTCTGTCACAATGAGAGAAGTTTTACTTTGAAATACAGCTAGAACTACTCACAACGATTCTCAAAAAAATACTGTCTTCCCGCAGTATTACATCAACATTTAAATTCTATTTAATAAATTATTATTGCCACATGTGAATTTGATTTTCATCTTTAACTACTTTATTACAAACGGGGGCTTGTGCTGGATATCGGGATGTGGATGTGCCGTGCCAATAATAATGAAATTATTCTAAGATAAATAAAATAATTAGTGGTGCTGGTGAAGTTTCTTCAAAGGTCCAGGACGTGCGTGATGATTGTTAATTAAAATATATATATAACTTACTTACTATATAAATAAAACACATGACCGTTGTCCTTAAAGTTTGTATTTATATTTACATAAGAAGAAATTGAAATTGGTATATTTAAAAGTAATTAAACAAAAGTAATATATGCACGAGGAGCGGTAATTAAGTAACTAAAAATTAACACAAAAATACTCTGAAACGAACGTTTAATTGAGCAATAAATTAAGGGTTAATTGAATACGATTAATATAAAATAATCTCTGTATCGAAGAATGCAGAGTTACCTTTGGTTGGCGGCGATGGGCGGCCACGTGGTGCGTCGTATACCTGGACAGATATGCAGAGCGATGTTTGGCCGGAGGAACAAGAAATTAATTAGTTTAATTAATATGGATTCGCTTGAAAGAATAATATATATAGAACAATACAGGATTACCTTTTATTTTTAATTGCGATGAGATGCAGGGGCACGTGGATCATGCCACCGGTACTTGACCAGTACGGCGGGTGATGTTGCACTTTCGAGCGTTCTAACGAGAAGATCGGACTGATAGTTTTGTATCGAAAGAACACTGGTTTTGAAAACGGTCTGTTTTATGACCTGTCGAAGAGAGGGGTCGATATCTTGAATTCTAATTAATTAAGAAGCGGGACCTGAAGAGGTGTTCTATCGATGGCATAAATATTATTAAAATAACCCTTGTGACATAAGCTTTCTAATGATGTGACAACATATAAAACAAGATGTATGTAAATCAATTAAAACAATTTAAAATGAAATGTAAATAGAAAGAAATTTCACTGTAACGTTGTTGGGTCAGGTAGAAAACTAAGGGTCTCGGTTAAGATATAACAAAAGAGATGCTTTCTCTTTGTAACGAAAATGTACAGAAAAATGTTAAAAGTTAAATCGAGATATTTAAAGACGAAATATATTTAAAAATAGATTAAAATATTTTTATATGCTAAGCGTAACAACTTTAATCTATTGTTTCTCGCGCTTTTGCTTTTATTTATGATTTGTCGTCTTTACAGAGTCTTATTTAACCATAATTGAGTGAAATTTAGTTAGAACATAGAGAGGCATGATAAAATTCTTGATGAAAGAAGAAAATGGAACCAAACATATTCAATAGAGGATTACTAAGTGTAAACTGACTAGTTTGTGTAGTGTCCCTCAGGTCTTGAGCAAGCTTTTAGATTGGCGTGGTCAGGTAGATGTCATTTATACTGACTTTACGAATTTGATACTATTAGCCATAAATCCTTACTTTTTAAACTTAGCTCGTTTGACTTTGCACCATCCTACTTAAATTTCATGAATTCGTATTTAAAAATTCGTGCAATAGTTTTCGCTCATATGCATTCATTGCAACATGTGATGTGCGTCAGCGTTTCAACTTGGGGCCACCTCCTTTCGTATTGCTTATCAACGACCTGCTGGCTACTCTCACCTGTCCAGTTTTAGGATATGCAAGTGACTTTAAAGATATACTCTGAAGTAAATAACACCAACGATACTTCTTTTCTGAAAAATAATTTAAATATAATCTCAAATTGGTGTATACTAACAGGTGTTGTTTTGTGAGTTCTGCGGTGTACTCTGGTTCAGTGTGAGTCTGGCAGTGCAGACAGTAGAAAACACCCAGTTGTAAATCGTTCGGACATTCTTTCGTATTATTTTGGTCGTCTAAAATGACCACTGTGATTGAAAATCCTGTCGACTGTGAATTGCGTACCGTTATCCAACTTCTATGTGCAAAGAACATAAAGGTTGCTGACATTTATAGTGAACTTAGTTCTGTTTATGGTGAATATATCATGAGTGACAGTATGGTTAAAATATGGTGTCGTATCTTTCGAGAAGGACGGAGCTAGTGGCCATGATGAAGAACGGAATGGAAAATCAACTGTTGTGACGTGCGAACTTTGTAGGTAATGTCGAAGAAAAAATTCATGAAAATCGGCAATTCGCAATCACAGAACTGAATGCCTTTTTCTCTAAAATTCCACGTATAGTTTTGTATGAAATTGTTACTGACCATTTAAGTTATTACAAATTTTATTGACGGTGGGTGCCAAAACTTACCGAATACCATAAAACAAAGAGAATGGGATCGGCACTAACTTTTTGGACAGGTTACGATGTTATTGGTGAAGATTTCCTTAGGTATATAGTAACAGGTGATGGGATTTGAGGCGCCTATATCAATGTTGAGACGAAGAGACAGTCAATGCAGTGGGGTCGCGCTAACTTACCTACGAGGAAACTTTAAGTGCCGTCAAACTTTTTCTGCTAGAAAAGTCGTGGTCACTGTTTTTTGGGGACAATAAAGGCGTCCTTCTTGTAGAATTTATGGAACGAGGAACCATAAAGTCTACAAGAAGGACAGTGGTACTTCGTGGCTTAATTCACAGGCGGTGGAGTTCTCCGAAGAGGGCATTAAAAGCTGGTTCACCGCTATTACGAATATATTACGAATTGTAACTTTAAGTTGTATATAATGAAAACCTCTTCATATATTTGCTGCTTTTTTTAATAACCACACGGAACTTACTTTACGAATCGAACTTGTAAAGGATGTGTGATGGGAAACGAATGTTTTTCAGGAAAAAAAAAAATTTTATTACCATAGAAACAATTACTAAACTATGCCATTATGGATTGTTTATGCGCGAAAAATTATGTCTGACACATGATGGCCATTCCTGCAAGCACAAATTTGAAGTCACTCTCGAAAGTTAGCGCCAACTCTTGCCAAAGCTTCTTCATCAAACCACGCTGATGCCCTATTGAGTCCTTGTCTGCAAAGCTCAGTTAGGAAACAGATTTTGAACATGTTGAAATAACGATCTAGAATGACCGTTATTGTCAATCCTTCTTCTTCAAAAAATAAAGGCCTGAAAATTCCGCACTTCTGAATACCGCCCCAAACAATCACTTTTGAGCTGCGTAGTGGTCGCTGATGTAATCCATGAGGATTTTCTAAAGCCCAGAATCGACAGTTTTGTTTATTTATTATCCCTTCGAAGTAAAAACGGACTTCGTCGCTCGTTCTGATGGTCAAATCTTCATGTTCTTAAAAAGTTAACTATTGTTGAGGCGTATGTGGCTGGATTTGATGCTTCTTCGAATCACGGGTCGTAAATCCCCGATGACTTGTTTCTGTTGAATCGTCGTTGATTTAAGTTGTGAATAAGAGGGTCTTCTCTCGCTACGTGGTTCGTAATAATAACAACACTTGTTAAAGTCACAACACTCTTTAATTATTATATACAAGAAAAGCAATGTTACATGGGCATATACCGTGTGTCCCAATTTCGATGCTCACCATTGGTATCTCGGTTATTAGAAGATATAGAACAACGGTTAAATGGGGAATGTTTTGCAGAATTCAATACTCGCGGCAAATCTCATTTCAAATTTGATCTAACTTTTTAAATTTTTAAAATATTTTGAAAAATGAAAAATTTGCCGATTTCGTGATTCCTCAATAACTCGATAACGCTTAGTCTGACCTCTTTTAAAGTTTTACATTGTTCAGACACTTTTTTAAAACAAATTATTTGATACAAACAGAAACCCCCGATTGTTATTTGTTTTTAAGTTATTACCACTATCTTTTGTTTTTCATATGGCGGCCATATTGGATTTTGGGTTTGTTAGGTAGTCCTCAAAATGTGCTTTTCAACGATGTATAACATTCCTGAAAAATTTTTATTTATAAGGAAAATATTAATAAAAACGTAAATTAATCTTTAATATGAAATTAGTAGGCTGAAAAATTAAACACCAATGTCAAATAAAAGTGAAAAGATATTCTAAATAATACTGTAAACAAACGAAACGATAAAAAAATTATAGAAATAAAAAGTAAAGATACAGAACTTAAAGTTCACATTCACTTAAAGAAATTGTTCAATATGACGACCATTCTGTTCCACACAATTTTGACACCTTGTTCGAGTGGAGTGATCGTAGCACATCTAGTACTCTTTGTTCTAAAATTTCCCGAGTTTCTGGCGGTTCAAAATCAAATACTTAGTTTTTAGTGGTACCCCATAAATAAAAGTCAAGCGGGGTAAGGTCGGGTGATCTCGCAGGCCATTGCACGGGTCCATTATTTGAAATCACTCTCTCATTAAAGTTTTCTCTCAAAAAATGTTGCACGTTACGAGTGTTATGGGCCGGGCAACCATCTTGCTGGAATCAGATGTTTTGCATGTTCTCGGGATTAATAATTTGCCTCAAAGCTGGCATTAACTCGTTTGTTAGTAGCTCCAAATATCTGTTACCAGTTAAATTGTAATCAAAGATGAAAGGACCTATTAACTGATTATCCAAAACGAAAAAAAGAGTTTAAAAAACAAAAAAAATGTAAACAAAATGTCATACCAATTAAACCGCACCAGACATTAAAACCAAATCGAACTTGAAATCTTCTTTGATTTACCAAATGTGGATTTTCAGTAGACCAATGATGATAGTTATTCCTATTGAACACTCCACAATTGGTAAATCGTGTTTCATCTGTCCATAGTATTTTCCTAGGAAAATTAGCGTCATATTCACATTTTTGAAGGTACCACCTGCTAAACTGTAATCGGCGGAGATTGTCATTATCACTTAACCTTGTACAATTGTTGGTTTGTAAGGGTGATACTTGTTTTTTGTCACGGTTCTGTGAAGAGTAGATTTTGAAATCCCTGTTTCTCGTGTCACACGACGAACTGATGTGCTGGGATTGTTCCTAACGTTCTGCAAAATATTATTTAGACGTGTATCAGCATCATTAACTTCATAGTTAGCTCGTTTTTGTTCGAAGCTTCCAAAGTTTTTTAATTTGCTAACTAGTCTTCTAAAAATTGTCCTGTGTGGCTGTTGTCTTTCTGGAATACGCTCTGCATAACTCGTGTACGCATTTTTTGTGTTTCTATTTGCTTTGAAATACACTTCCAACATATCAACTTTTTCTTGGTTTGAATATGTATGTGCCATTATCATTACTTATAAATCTTAATACTTGACAATAATTACTTATCACTTACTACAAGTAGTTTTAATTAACTTATCACTGCAGCACTAATTGTACTTTGACAGGTTATCGTTTTGTTTCATTGTCAGAATACATTTGTCATTGACGTTTGACGGAACATATGTCTTTGCTAGTGATACACGCTCAGAGGTTAGAATTATCTGACATTTGATGTAAAACCAAATACAAATCTCCCCACTACTTTTAATCCTGCGCGAACTTACCCCTCCTCGCGCCAACTTAATTGGCGTTTGCTATACTTAGAATATCTTTTCACTTTCATTTGACATTGGTGTTTAATTTTTCAGCCTACTAATTTCATATTAAAGATTAATTTACGTTTTTATTAATATTTTCCTTATAAATAAAAATTTTTCAGGCATGTTATACATCGTTGAAAAGCACATTTTGAGGACTACCTAACAAACCCAAAATCCAATATGGCCGCCATATGAAAAACAAAAGATAGTGGTAATAACTTAAAAACAAATGACAATCGGGGGTTTCTGTTTGTATCAAATAATTTGTTTTAAAAAAGTGTCTCAACAATGTAAAACTTCAAAAGAGGTCAGACTAAGCGTTATCGAGTTATTGAGGAATAACGAAATCGGCAAATTTTTGATTTTTCAAAATATTTTAAAAATTTAAAAAGTTAGATCAAATTTGAAATGAGATTTGCCGCGAGTATTGAATTCTGCAAAACATTCCCCATTTAACCGTTGTTCTATATCTTCTAATAACCGAGATACCAATGGTGAGCATCGAAATTGGGACACACGGTATATACATGGGCAAGCAGAACATATTATTATAAAACTTGATTACATTTCTAATTATAATAAGGCTTGAAGCTGCTCGGAATAGCACGTGTGATCTCGCTGATAGATCTTTAGCATACTTAAACTTTAAATTCTAAAGTATTAGTCGAGTAAAGAAAATGCAGTCGTATGACTCCATTCTATTTCTTATGATTAATCGAAACAAGGTAGGTACATAAATTTACATAAATTTGACATCGCTACATTGTATGGAATAGATAAATAATATGGGTCAGGTACATACGGTTTTACCCAGACTCAACCCTGGCTAAATTGTGTGTCCGAAACACTATTATACAAAATACTTTTGAAATATAGCCGTAATAAAAATTGTAGAAAGTCCGTCTGGCTTAACGTACAACTACGTGTTTATAACAATAGGCGGCAAGCCTTCGATTTAAACATTACAATGATTAACTGATGTGTCTGAACATTTGGTGACCATAGTGGCTACACTTTAAAGTAAAAACAATACAAATAGAAAAAGACCTGAACAATTAACTACAAACAAAAATGACATATACGTATTTCAAAGGACATTTCCAGGAAAGATGAACCACAAAATAATTGTAAGATAAACAGTTAATGCAGGCCGTGCTTTGAACAATACTTCTTGGATAAAGTAAGTAAAAGTACGTCATAAAATTATGTTTGACACTGACATAAACACTAATAACGGGAAATACCGTGACTCTTCTGAATAAAGTGTATAAATTTGAAGTTATAAGGAAATTTTGCCTAAACAAAATTTAATATTTAATCGAAACAACTTATTAATTAACATTATCCAGATTTCTGGACAACTATTGTTTGACAAAAAGTGAGATGTTGTTGGTAATCTCGCTCATTCAAGTGTTGGACTATCATAATTTTAAATCGGTATTAATTACTGCAGCTTTTTTTTAATTATCTTTCTTATGAATAATGTGGGCAGCTCTTTCAACAACTTCTAATTTCACAATATTTTCAAATACTGTTACATAACAAAGAGGGCAGTGATTAATCAAGATTTTCTTGCAGGCAATTTTTCTTCATTATTCTCATTATATTCTTTATTTCGGGTACTCTTACATCTCTTACCTAATTTTAACAATCTCGTTTGTATATTGCATCTATTTTTATATTTATCCCCAATCTTTAACAGTTATTGTACATTTTTATAATGATCTTATCGTCTCTATTTTTCATTAGATTTTAAATTCGCATTAATTCGTAATTAATGGGAGGTATTCCAAATAACACAGGTCTACAAAATTAAACTTTTTGACAGATGTTTTTATTTTGAAAACTGATTTTATATAATTTTGTTAGGCTGATTTCAAAAATTCTATGCATTTATTTGTATCACGTAAGGTTTTTTGCAAATATTAAATGAAAAAAACGATATTTCTAAAAAAATTTATTTGTTTATTGAGTAAAAAGGTGGAATACAAGTTAAAAAAGTGGAAAAAAATACTTTACTCAGTCTTTTTTAAGTGAAATCTTTGTCTATTTGCCAGAAAGCTGCGTTGTCCGGACATTCGGTTCTATGTTTTTAAGGGCATATCCCGTTTTAACATCCAGCAGTAGTCCGCCATCATCGTTATGCTCCATCTGCCTTGGTATCGCCGTTCCATTTCCTTAATGTCTTTGTGAAACCTCTCTCCCTGTTCTTCGCTAACTGCTCCAAGATTTTCAGGAAAATAGTTCAAGTGTGAAAACTGGAAATGCACTTTCAAACTCAAATTATAACCTAGACGATGAAAGTGTTGTAACATATTTTGAACAATATTTTCGTAGTTTTCGTCCTTAGAGTTCCCAAGAAACTTATCAATTACTTCTTTAAATGAAACCCAGGCGTTTTTCTCGACATTGGTCATTGTGTTTTGAAAATCCTTGTCTTTGCATAATGTTCTTATCTGCGGCCCAACAAAAATACCTTCATTTAACTTGGCATCGGATAAGGCTGGAAATGTCTCGCACAAATATTTAAAACACTGTCCATTTTTGTCTAGGGCTTTAACAAACTGCTTCATCAAGCCAAGTTTGATATGGAGAAGAGGCAGTAAAACTTTTTTGTGGTCAACCAAGCTATCTCTTAATACATTTTTGCTACCAGGTGTAAGGCTTGTTCTAGAGGGCCATTCTATTTGAGTCCAATGTCTATCCCTTGCTTGACTATCCCACTCACAAATAAAGCATGGAAATTTTGTATAACCTCCTTGTTGTCCTAGTAGCATGCACAGCACTTTAAGGTCACCATGTTCTTGGTAGTTTATTTTCTTTAAAAGAAGTTCAAAATTTTCATACGTTTCCATTAAAGGTACCGAATGGGCAACGGGAACCGAGGCCAGCTCGTTACCATTGTGCAGAAAAACGCCTAAAAACTACGCTTACTTGAGTCAATAAACAGGCGCCATTCTTCTTTTACATACGGCACATTTCCTAATTTTGAAATTAACTCAGGAATATTGTTGCAATACACTAGTCTTGAGTAAAATATTGACATAACTCTTTTTCGCAATCCCGGTAAAAGCTTGATGTGACGCCAGGTGCCAGTAAATGTTTCTCACGAAGTCGGGAGGCTAACAATTCGGATGCATGCTTTGGAAGGTGCAAATCTCTAATTAAATCATTTAGTTCGCTCTGGTTAAACACTTCGGGCTCTCTGAAATCTGGTGTGAAATCTGAGTCATCTGGGTCGCAATTAGATTCCTCTGATTCTGACGATATGACGTTTTCTAGTGCTTTTGGGGCGGTAGGTATCGGTACATCTGGTCCATGAGGAACTGGTCGAATAGCAGAGTCAAGATTGGGATACACAATTTGCTTCTTATTTTTTCTGTTGAATCCTTGAACATTACACGAACAAAAATAACAATCATCACTGTGATTTCTAGGCTCTCGCCATACCATAGGAACACCAAAGCTTAAACATTTCTTCCTACCTTTTTTCCAGTTTCTTAATGCTTCAACGCAAACGGAACAAACAGTATGAGGAGCCCAGGACTTGTCTTGGTCGCCAATTTTTACACCAAAATAAGCGTGGTATACATTTTTCACAAACGAAGTTATAGTTTGCCTCTGCTTTACTACGACATAAGTACCACAGATATAACAAAAGTTATTCGGATTGTTCACACAATATCTTCTTTCCATATTTATACGTTCTAGAACACTTAAAATACGCAACAACGAAGACAACAAGCATGCGGACACTGTATCACGACGACTAACACAACCAAACTGCACATAAGCAGGTTTCAACGTTGTATTGACGCTTATGCGCCGACTCTGTTGCTTTGCTGAGAAATCTAATATTAACCAGTGTTTCCAAATCACATTTAATTTCATAAAAATCATTTAAAAATCATGCCTAATATGGAACAAACATATTCTTATCATAGGTATGTATATTAATAAATTAACATTTTTAAGATATAGAGCGCTATAAAAACAAATTACGTGATAGAGCAAAAATATGGCGTTTTTTGGAATAAGGGCCCCCAAACATATACAAATTAGCAAACAGCTTTCAAACATCAAAATCACTGTAGACCTGTGTAATTTGTCTGTAGGTGTATTATAGAAATCTGAGAACGAAATATTGTAGGTGAATTATAAGGAAAAGCTCAAAGTGTTATTATTGGCAATAAATTTAAGCGCCGTCGATAAAAAATTCACTGGGTCAAGTCGTTTTGCAATAAGAAGCGGTTCAGACTTTACTATTACGATTAATTCATATAATTCACATTTTCTATATGGTTCTCATAAACCCAGTTAATATTATATCATAAATAGAATTCACCTACTTCATGGAAGAACAGAAGAAGGTCAAATTAAACACCGGAAAAAATATCAATCTCTCACGATACCGAGTAAGCTCGTTAAACGTCCTTTTATTTAACCCGTTTTTAGCACAAAATGCAACGCCTGACTTCAATTGCCGGTAACGCTTCCACGAGCTAATACACACATCTCAGACATTAATAGGTTGGTCCAACTCGAAAGGCGACGAGTCGAACCAATGTCGGGGCCGTTATGTCGTTTGGGGGCTCCGATGACCTATAGAATGACACACATTGAATAACCTCTGAACTTCGGCGAGGCCGTAGGGAACCTGTCTCTTGTCAGCTGGAGAGAGAGACGGAGACATGTCTTTTGAGCGCTCTCTCCGGCTTGGAAATGGATCGTTTTAACTGTTTTGTGTTAGCCAGCACACGGTCTGGAATTATTAATTATATCGGCACTTTTTAAACGTTCCAAACTCGCCTTGATCCGTTGTACGTAATGGTGTTATACGTGGCCTTTATCAACTTTGGCATTAAGTTCTTGTGAGAAAGCTACTAGGCAAGGATATTTTACTACGGGAAATTCATGTACCACCGGATAAAATATAGCAAAGATATTTTAATGTTCTAATGGCACTATAAGAATGTTAATGCTAAGCATTTCACAATAAATATATTGCTTTGTTTGTGTAGCCTCGGGTTTGTAACGTTATTCGCGCTTTTTTAAGAATATGTAAAAATAACTTGATACCAGAAAGATTTAGTACACAAATTTAAGCCTAATAAGTAGGGGCCGGACACGAGAGGCACATGGGCGTACTATTGAAGATTTGTAATTTTAAAGAGTTTTTAATTTTATTTATACCGGGTGTATTATGAAAAACCTTTGGGGCTGTAGCTTCCTTATATTTTATCTGATTTTAATGAATGATATGTCAAACTAAATCGTTTTTAAAGCACTGTAACCTGTTTAAAAAAAAAAAAAAATTTGACATTTCGTTTTTGACAGACAGTAGTAAAATTTTTTTTTTAAATTGTACTACATATTTTTTTTTACTTATTCTAATAAACATTTATTTCCTGAAGACACCTCCATTAAATTGAGTGACAAATTTATTATTATTAAAAAAAAACTACGAAATTTACAGAAATCGAGCTATATATATATATATATATATTTTATATATTTTAATGAATCAAATGTTCGAAACTGGCCCCATTTTGTTCCAGACACATTTGACACCTTCTATTAACTCCAACTGCTGCGTTTAATATAAGATTTGGTGGTATTTCATGACATACTTGTACTATCCTTCTTAATAAATCATCTCTGGTATCAGGTGGAGTCAAATAGACATGATCTTGAATGTAAGACCACAGAAAGAAATCCAGTGGATTCAGATCTGGCGATCTAGCAGGCCATCGAATAGGTTCGTAAGTGCCCATCCATCTGACGCCAAAATAATTATTTAGAAAATCAGTATTCATTCGTGCATTATGGGGTGTGGCACCGTCCTGTTGCAACACCACCCTGTTTAACTCAGCAAGTGGCAACTCATCTAAATAATCGCCTAATTCATTGCGTAACAAATTATTATACTTTTCTTGGTTTAGATTACCCTCCACAAAAAAAGGCCCTACTACTCTATCGCCTAAAATGCCACACCATACATTTACACTGAACCGATTTTGAAAATTGTGTTGCATCACAACATGGTTATTTTCAGTGCTCCAATGGCGATGATTATTTCTGTTGAATACACCATTTTTCCCAAAAGTGCATTCATCTGACCACAACACACGACGATAAAAAATTGGATCTTCCCTTAGTTTATTCATGAAAACCGTGCAGAATTGAACCCTTCGTTGAGGGTCGTTTTCACCGAGAGCATGCACCTTCCGTGGTTTATAAGGAAAGAACTTGTGCTTCTTCAGAATGTACTGAACTGTAGAATGTGATACCTGCATGTAGTGAGCAATTTCTCGCGTAGACGTATTAGGGTTTTCTTCCACATAGAGCAAGACACTTAATTCTAAATTTTGATCTTGAATTACACGTGCGTTTATTTTCGGTTTTTTGAATGATCCAAAATTTCGTAAATTTCGCACGAGCCTTCCAAACTTATCGGCACTTGGACGCAGTCTGTCAGGAAAACGATTTCCATAAAGTCGCAAAGCAGCTGCAGAATTTGTTCCGCATTGAAAATATGCTTGAATCGCATCCACACATTCGCCATTATCCATTTCAATAACAAAATTTAGAAATAAATCGTTGAAAATGTTATAATGAATGTGTGACTGACAGATGTCACAGCTCTCTTCGAAAATTTGGAATGCACTTTTATCGTTCAATATGACTACTTGATTTTTAAATTTTTAAAATAAACACTGTAAATGTTGTTGTTGACCCACCGCTCACTGATAACATTGGTTTGTAATCCTTTATGGGCTATATAGTATTGAATGTAAGTGATTTTAAATGGTACACACATTTGCTGGTAATAAAATGAAATAGAGTATTTAAAATGCATTTAAGAAATCTCTGTGTTCGGAAAAACCAGAATAAATCGAACTAAAAAAAAACCTTCAATTTCTCGATTTTTTTTTCATACAAGGATATCGTTGTTTACAGTTTCATATTCAGAAAAAGTAATATATTTGAATAAGGAAAAAAAAAGTATAGTGCAATTTAAAAAAACAGTTTGCAGCTGTCTGTCAAAAAAAAAATTCAAAGCGGATCACGTTACAGTGTTTTTAAAACGATTTAGTTCGACGTATAATTTATTACATTCGGATAAAAAGTAAAAAAGTTACAGCACGAAAGGTTTTTCATAATACACCCGGTATAATTGGAAAATAAACTAGTTGTGTGTGGTGATCAATAAAATACGAAATACATTTCTATTTATTCATTTTGTAGTTCAAATTGAGTAAAGGGGCTTTCTCAAGGTTCTTCTCTTCTATAAAATTTATTCTCTTTGAATGAAGTACGCCCTTGTAGATAGAAAACGTCCTTTATACGTTGCAACTGGTTATAGGTGCATACTGGAAATATTCATTAATTTCAGAGTATTTAGCAGTTAGATTTTGAAACATTGTCCCCATACACAATTGCCGCAATGTTATTAAATCTGGATTTCTATTAAAAACTGCGTTTCTTGTGTGTCTCTAGGTGTGAGTGAATATCATCCACAATTTGAACATGATCCACAAACGACATCAAATCATTTTATAATTTTTCAATTCCCTTCGTTAGTCCATAGTAGTTCTTGCGAATAGTTTCTAAATCACTTTTTACTTGACTATCTTGAAACATTTTCTGGCATTTCTGAAACGTACCTAAATGCGACATTTTCTAAGTATGTGTATACTGACATGCACTCACAACGACCAGTAGAATAATACTGAACAAGTGTGCTTTGATACGGACGCTTGAGTTTCCGTGCTGGACGTTTCTCCCCTTTACGTTGCTCTTCGCATTACATTGGAATTGCTTTGAAGAATCTACCTATCACCTACTATGTAATGGATAGCCGGATACAATAGACGTTTATAGGAGTTCCCTTTGAATCCATTATAAGCGGATTATACTGTATTTTATATGAATCTTAGCATTATTAATACAAGGCATGTTTTAGAAAAAGCTGCATGCAGTATAGATATTTCATTAGTTTTATTCAAACCACGTAAGTGCTTGCTAGTCACTTCTCCAAATATCCTTATTACAGAAAACATTACAGAGAAACACTTGTATACCAGAAAAACTAATTCGAAAATATATTACAGATTTTTTTGGCAATTTCACAGGATTCATTTGAAAGTAGATATATCTACATACATACATGTATACATATATATAAGTAAAAAACGCATATGTAAGCGGATGTCTACTGTCGTAATTTAGGACTTATTCTGTGCTTTTTGCCTCGCCTATGTTCGATTATCTCGTTTTTTTTTTTTTGGAACGGCCGAGCTCTTATCAAATTATCCACCGCAAAACCGTTAACTCCTCTTACATCAAATTAACAAGAATAATATTGGCAATTACCTTTAATGGTGAACAGTTTTTACCGTAAAATTGCGATATATCATGAGAAATTATGAGCGAATAATGTAAATGACTTCGCGATTTTTTAATGCAGAGACACAGAAGATCAATAAACCAAAAATTACAACGGTACTTATATTAATTAATTCGGTTTAAATTGTATTATTTTTTTTTAAATTTGGTGTAACATTTTAAAGCGAAATAGAGTCTTTGTAAATTAAAAGTCTTTCATTGTAGACTGTAGCTAACGAGAATAGGGAATATGAATACGTAAAAAAATTAAACAGTACAAAAACATTTCAAAAGTACAAGAAGCCAACATACTAAATGTTGAGTTTGGTGGCAGTCGGATCAACCACAACCCCCAGCCTAAATATCTGGGCGTAACGTTAGACCGGTCTCTGACATTAAAGCAGCACCACGAAATAAATAAACCACACAGTAGGTAGTATTAGCTAGTTCTGACACCTGCGCCCTATGGGCGAAACAATGTATAAGAAAGAGATCTCCTCCTGACAATTGGATTTTTTCGAGGGCTAGAGAGATAGATGTTCATACACGAGGTACGCTCCGAAAGTCAGATGAAATTAAATATACGAGGCTCATCTAATAATAATTCAAAAATCAATATGGCGCTCAACCAAATGGGCATTAATATAATTAAAAATCAGGACGTCACTCAGCTGCAAAGGCAGTAATATAAACTTAAAAATCAAAATGGCGATCGATCAAATAGGCGTTAGATAAATTATAGCGCTCAACCAAATTCATAAGGTATATTAATGACCACATGGTCTCGACTAAATTGGCATTAATAAATTTAAAAGTCAATATGGCAGTCATCCAACGCAGCATTTATAAAAATTTTGCCTGTTCATATACACTGTGCTCCAAAAGTTATGAATACACAGTCGTCCAAAAGAATTGTGCATTTAATCGCTTTAAGCGTTTTAAAGGAACTCAAGCTGGCTGGTTATTCCACATTCGCCTTGCAATCCCGAACTCGCTTGGCCAGATTTTCTTGGCTTTCGCTCTCTATGAAACAACCTTTGAGGATTCTCCTTTCAAAACGACGTCGTACTTCAAAATTGGTTTCTTCCCTTCCAATTCTCTGGATTTTTTTCAAGTGTGAAATCAAAAATTTCCAAACAGTAAATAATGGAGGAGTTTGTGTATTTTGTTTGTTAAAGATTAATCAATTTTGAGTTCAATTAAAGCCCTAGGAATTAAGCCATTAACCCAACAATACAGGAAATAAAAAAAACATTATTGTTCTATACTTCTAAGTCTAAATATGTGTAACAGGGTTCCATTACTGTACAAAGGAATTAACCGGAACTACATACTTAGATTTATGACACGTACTAATTACTTAATTATTAATTATATTTTATTTATTTATTTATTAGTAAGATCTTTAAGACACTATCGTAAACCTTGGGTATTATTGCTTGCAGGCACAATTTCCACGAAGTAATAACACAAAAATTCCCCGCTTCGATGTCAAACAATACACGGTACAGTCAATCCTCGATTTTTAATCTGCAATAGTTAAGAGTAGCGGTATGTTTTTACCTACTTGTAAAATAGTACAGAATAGATAATGTATGAATTCAACATCAGTACAAGACACACAGTCTTAACACAACGGTTTCTTCATAACATTAATATCAAACAGTATGAACTCGACATCACATCAAGACACACAGTCTTACTTTAAACATCAACATAACAATCATATTTTAACAAGAGACACCAGTCTCAACAGTAGTTTTATGTTAGTATAAGTCGCTGTAGATCCAAAATAAATATATAGAGTGTAAATAAATATATATAGATGAAAGTACATTTATTCATTTAACAGTTACCGAAGATTTAAATAGTAAAGTGTATGCAGCCTTAGAACCTGTACACAGTGAAGCAACATCGGTATCGTGGATGCAACCATAACATTGGTACATCAAGTCCGAACAATTTGGTCTTCGACCCGCATCAATTTGATTTCAAGAGCCGACATTCTCCACATAGAGAATACCAAAGATTTAATAGCTACGGTACACATATCGTGAATATGATTAGATCCCTAGATCCCTAACTTCATTCATTCTGGAAATTGGAATTGGAATTAAGGCTTATTTTGTACGAAGAATTGTTAGTATGTGCCTTTCTTATACACCCTTACAGAACCTGCGTTTTCTAAACCAGTGTTGTGTGCCAATACAACAACTTCATAAAGATAATTATCTACTACACAAGGCAATTTGAAAATTCATATTTGCATTCCAATTATCCCCCCAATACCGACAAGTCATTTGATCGCAATCTCATTTACATATTTAAATGATTTTCACCGCCAGCGTCGTCTCCGAACATGTGCGCCAGCAAATCAGCACAACCTACTTGCCATCGTAAACCGGGCGTCATATTACCAAGTTTTGATCCTAATACAAACAAATTTCTCGAGCATCTCGAGATTTGCTTAATGAATTATTCGTTCACACGTAAATTAGCTTTCGATGTTAACGGAGTCCTGTTTATTCGGCGCAAGACAAGGTCTACAAGCACGAAGTATTAATATGTGTTATTACTTGTTATTACAGTAATGGTAATTCTGTATTATCTCCACTTGTCCGTTGTCGTTTGATATATGCGCGCTTCAAAATACAATAAATACTCGCCAGACACCTTAATGGTTACGTTAAGAATCTAATAAATTCATTGGGATAATCGCGATTAAGTATGTGAGCTGTCGGAATGTAATATATCCAGCTTGGCCTACTGACACAAACGTTAAACTTTTCGCGAACACGAAGGACCCAATTATTTACGATATATGAACTGGTGTGTATGAATTTATAATCCGGAATGATTAAAGTACAGTTTGGCGAGTTGAATCGGTAATATGAGAAATATAATAAATCATGAATGATTTATTATTATAATAGGAAGTCTTGCATATATTTATAATTGATGTACGTAAATATATCTCACAATTTTGTATTTTTAATGAAGTCAAATTTTAAAATTAATAACTTACTTTTAAAAAAGAAAACATTTCGATTACAAAAAAATTATGTATTTTATAAATGCCAAAATTGAAGCAAATTTAAGTTACTTAACCCTAGAATACAAATATATATATTGAGAATAAAACATTTGAAAATATTTCACTAATTTTAACATATGTGTCGACTGTTATGCCATTATCAAAGAGATATCTTTAAATCTAACTTAAAAGATGTAAGTTTAAGGACTTAATACTGTCATTTATAATCTAAATTCTTTGAAAAAGGCAGTATTTGCCGAAACATGTAAGAGATTATTTTGAATATATACATATTGAGGTAGAACAGATCTTAAATCGTCGATTATCTAAATCTACTAACTTTATATATATTTATATATATATATATAACAATTGATAAATTATTGGAGATTTTCGGCGTCTTTTATGAAATATTTACAAATATCAAATTAGAATGTATGTAATTGCAGAGTAAGTGGGGATGTAAACATTGCTCTCTACAAATTACAAAGCAAATTATACGAAATTTTTAATTGAAAAATAATTGTCTATGTTGGGACTCGAACCCAAGTCTACAGTTTGCCTGACGGTCGCTTTTACCACTTAGCCACAGTAGACCTAGGTTCAAGCTATTTAGAAATGCATTATAAAGTAACAGTGTTAATGAATCAGATGTCAGTTAACACTCTTACTTTATAATGCATTTCTAAATAGCTTTAACCTAGGTCTATTGTGGCTAAGTGGTAAAAGCGACAGTCCGGCAAGCTGTAGACTTGGGTTCGAGTCCCAACATAGACAATATTTTTCAATTAAAAATTTCGCATGATTTGCTTTGTAATTTGTAGACAGCAATGTTTACATCCCCACTTACTCTGCAATTACATACATTCTAATTTGATATTAGTAAATATTTCATATAAAAAGCCGAAAAACTCCAATAATTTATCAATTGTTATATTTAATAAACAGCTAAGAAATTATTTAAACACTATATATATATATAATTGTTTTTTGGGGAATCCAGCAAAATTAAACTCTATTACTTAAGTCACTTCTTTATTTTTTATCCCAATATTTCGCATCAAATTCGTATGCTTCCTCAGGGGGTCAAAATGTGAACTGTTTTTATTTTGAGATATTACTTGTCTTAATATTCATAATGTTTGCAATATTCTAAATTAATACAACTAATATCAACGGCGTACACATAGTTTACTCCGAAGTTACATTTTAAAAGCAGGACAAATACATTTAAAAGAGAGCCACAACGCACATGTCATTGTCACAAAGTGAATACATTATATGTATTAACTTTGTGACAATAACATGTGTCTGTGCGAGTACTGCTTTTGTTCGTAAAAACTGCGCGTTGTGGCTCACTTTTAAATGTGTTTGTCCTGCTTTTAAAATGTAACTTCGGATAAACTATGTGTACGCCGTTGATATTAGTTGTATTAATTTAGAATATTGTAAACATTATGAATATTAAGACGAGTAATTTCTCCAAAAAAAACCAGTTCACATTTTGACCACCTGAGGAAGCATACGAATTTGACGCGAAATATTGGGATAAAAAATAAAGAAGTGACTTAAGTAATAGCGTTTAATTTTGCTGGATTCCCCAAAAGAACAATTATCCTTTCCATACATATTCTAACGGCAAAGACTTCTGATATATATATATATATATACCAGATAAAAAATAAGTGTTTCTTGGGATTGGCGGCCGGGTAATTATTACAATATTGAATTTATGTGTACGTTTGGGTTCTATAGTTACAGGTATCCTTGAAATAAAAAGACAACGTCTGAAAAATTGAAAGATGTACTTAAGTCGAATATAAGTCCAAAATATTTTCACAAAATTCCATCTCATAAGCGAGAAAAAGAGTAACAAAAATATTTAAAAAATGTTTGTCACGCCACTGTGCGATTATAAAAAGTATCAGAGACGATATCTTAAAGTTGACCGACAATAACAGAAATAATAGTTTTGTTATTGTCCATCTCATCAAGCTGTTACATATGTAAACATACGCTATAGCGTATGTGCGTGAGGTATTTATTATTTATATACATTCTGAATATTTTGAATTCATAGGCGTCACATAATACAATTTTCCGGGTTAGCGTCGCAATTGAATCACAATATTTTGGATTTATACACTACATAATTACATCTTTCCATTTATCATATATTGTCTGTTTATTTCAAGACCAGCCTGTGTAGAGCCTTTTTTACAACTGTAATATTTATTTAAATGTCATAATGGTGATAGTAATGTTAAATTAAATGTGTTTTTAATCTAATTTTTGTAATTCTTATATTGTCAATATACGAGGTATGTTTATATAATGGGCAGGTATATTGTCGACAGGTTGTTTATTTCTGTTCTGTCATTTATGATATTTGTGTTTTTCTCTATGTGAATACGCATACAAAAAAGCACGTTCTACTGTAAACTACATCTTGTGATTCAGAGAATTAAGTTGTTTTAAGAAATCTTTTAATTGCCTTTCTGTACCTGTCCAAATACACAATAAGTCATCCACATACGTCGCCTAATAATGTACCGGTTTAGTTAGGATACTGATAATCTGGAATAGATTTGTCCAAAGTGATTCATGTAAATTTCGGCCAATAATGGGCTTAATGGATTTTCCATAGGTAAACCATCAACCTATGTATATACGGCGTTATAAATGTCAAGTTGTTATTTATAAAATGTGATCATATTTTATTACTAGATGACGTTATCAACAATTAGTTACCATATATGTACATAATGAACTTCAAGTGTGTACATTATTATCTAGAGATTTTTTTAATACCTTTCATTTAGAAATCTACATAAGAGTAATAATCTATCAGTTTGTTAAGTTCAATTTGAGACAAGTGTCATTATTTCGTCTTTCTTTATTTTATGTAGTTGGAGAGGTTGTATATCAATCCACCCTTCTAATATTGAATTAAGCAATACAATAATACATATTAATAATAAGCAGTATTATACAGGGTTTTACGTAACTGATACATTAACAACCTAGATTATGTTAATCAAGATTAGTAATAATTAGACAAATTCAACATCAAAATCTCCGACTTCGTTGAGTATAAACAGTATTCTAGATATACGTACATAACCTGTAGGTTTACGCTGTGTATGCTAATACAATGACAAACAGCTATTACAGCAAATGACCCACTGATTTATAGCAATGTCCTAATAAGCAAGCGAAGATAATTATGCGACCGTGCACTCGCGCCAGCCTCCTGCACAAAACGAAATATCGCTCGTCCATAATCTCTATAAGGAAAACATCCGGGGAAGATTGTCCGCATATATTTATTATGCGCCGGTAATAAGCGAAGTGTATACCGAATGTTTAAGTTAAATACTTTGAACACTTAAAATTGATCTTAATGTGAAAATATTTATAGTGAGCGAGCAACTGGCTGCAAAATAATCAATCTCCCTTGGTATATTTAAATATTTCTGTACTAATATTGTGGAAGATAATTCTAGAAAGCGAAGACATTCTAACACCGAAAATTATTTTAAGATTTTGATTTGATTTAATAGGATACAGGATCTGAAAAGATCTGCAGGTTTAGAATTTCACTCTTGTGAATGGGTAATTTCAAAAACCTAGATTATTTCGTTGTAAACAATATATAAATCCATACTTTTTCAACAGCGTCAATTGGCACCCTACAAGGCATTGTTTTAAAACTTGGCTTATCGAAAATTTGAAGTTTTGCAAAAGATGTACTCCCAAAAAGAGATTTTTTGAAAACTCGACATGTATTATTATTAGAGAACGGACACGCTTACCACATGACGCAAAGCCCAATGCAGTACTGGCGAAAGGCTGTATTTCTAAAATATTTAATTTTATTTATATAATTGGAAAACGAACGGGTGGTGATCTATAAAATTACGAAATACATATTTATTTGTTGAAAAGTTGTATTTATAAAGTTTTTAATTTTATTTATATAATTGGAAAACATACGGGTGGTGATCTATCTATCTAAAATTACGAAATACATATTTATTAATTAATTTTATTATATAATTGGAAAACAAACGGGTGGTGATCTATAAAACTACGAAATACATATGTATTTGTTGAAAAGTTGTATTTTTAAAGTTTTTAATTTTATTTCTATAATTGGAACATTTTTATTTGTTCATTTTGTCGTTCAAGTTGAGTAAAGGAGTATTAATATTGACTAGCAATAGTTTCTCAAGGTTTTCTTCTGTCAATTTTGTTCTCTTTGTATTAAGTACATCATTATAAATAGAAAACGCCCTTTCTACATCGCAACTGGTTATAGGTGCATACTGGAAATATTCTTTTATTTCTTCATATTTAGCCGTTAGATTTTGTGGAATTGTCTCCATACATAATTGCTGCAATGTAATTCAATCTGGATTTCTATTAAGAATTGCTTCAAACTTTTGCCGAAGGCCACATCCGAAGTCACTTGGAATACTTTTCAAATTATTAACAGCCACATCTAATGTGGTTAATCCGTCATTTAATTTGAGATTTCGATTTTCAACATAAGTGATTAGCAATTTTCCAAAGTGTTCGTGAAGAAAGTACAACTGATTTTTTAAATTTGGGATTTGTGTGAGCTCCTTGCACTCACCAATACTTCTAGCATCCTCCTTTAGCAGTGTTACGAAATGTTTTAGACTATCGAAATTCTCAGCATAATAACTAGTAGCTTCCAGCCATGTGCCCCATCTAGTTATTACTGGAGTGGGAGGCAGTGACAGAGATGGAAATTTTTCCCAGAAAAGAGCTACTCTCAATGGTGCTTTTCTGAAAATTTTTTTAAAAGCTGATACAAGTCTATCAACTTCCGGAAAAGTGTCTCTGATATATTCACAGATTCTGTGGAGAGCATGTGCTACACAAGTAATATGCAGCATATTAGGATATGTTTTCTTCAAAACTATGCCTGTTTTTAACATATACGCAGCACTATCACTGACAAACAAAAGTATTTTTTCTTTGTACGTGGCGTCCGAATGAAGCATTTTTTGCATATTCTCCTTAATGGTTTCAGAAACTGTTTCCGCATCAACTCTATTTATAACACTTGTTGCTATTACATATGAGTTATAGGGAATAGTTGGATGTAGTACACCAGCTACAACATTTACCACACAGCGTCCTAACATATCCACCGTTTCGTCGGCGCTTATCCATATGTATTGATTTAAAAGATGGCTTCTAATGCGTTCTACTGTTCTCGTATAGCACCTAGAAACACAATATTTGCGTAAAGTTGATTCATCAGGAACATTTCGACCAGTATATTTTTTCAGAAATATTTTTAAAGTGGGATTGCTAAGTTTATTTAATAGAATATTAGCCGCCATAAAAGTTTTACAGAGTTCAGATGTGTTTGCGATCCTAAGTGACGAATTTTTGACGATATTTTACGGATTTTGTAATAAATTTCGGAATCACTGACAATGGGCATACAATCAGTATGACCGTCAATCCAACTCGCCATTGTTTTACGATGCCGTTCTCGACATTATTCCATATCATGTCTGAAAAAGTAACTTAAACAATGCTCTAGATCTAAATAAATGAAAACTAAAAATGTTTGCGTAAGTTATTGAAACTGAACGAAATTCAATGCACACTCTTACGTCGAAATAATTGGTAGAAATAGATTCAATCAAACGATATTAAACAGGATCTATCACAAAAATTACGATGTAATTAACAGTTAAAACTATGAAAACAAGAAACTTACTCACAGCACTTTATTTATCTTACGAAATATAAACTAATAAATAAAATACATTATAAAAACCCCGCTTCTATCTACGCTTATGAAAACACTTTAAAAAACACTATATTCTCCGAATACAATAGCTGGCTTGCCCATTGTTATCGCGGCGAGACCAGGTGTCCGAGTAAGTCAAACAAATACTTCATTGAATTACCCCGAGACGTACTGAGCGACGTTATACACAATTCCAATTGCCGATTGCGTTTTATGGAAATTGCGTCCGTTCTCTAATAATAACACTCTGATTACCCTAGTTACATATTTCCAAATTCAACTTATTGTATTTCGGAACAATAAACCATCCATAATTTTGCAAAGCAAGTGAATATCTTGAAAAAACTTCTTTTTGGTATTCAAACCAAATATTAGAAACGAAATCGTTGCCCAGGAAAACCCTTATATCATAAATTTTACAAATTAAATCTGTATATAAATAAATATGGTACATCTTACATATTGGATTTACGGCAATTTCTACTCACAGGTATCTAAAATATTATACGCTAGTTACACATTTATAAATGTTTAATTTTAAAATCAAACATTCTGGTATCGGTCACTTTTGTATTATTAATATTCAAGTATATACAGTATGTTATAATTTCAAATCATTACAGTACTTATATTTTAAAATACTAGAAAAACCATTCTGCTATTAGAATTTAGCTTAACCCGCCTGGCTTGATCCTGAGAGTATGCAGAATCTCATAAGATATACCAGACTAAGTCACTCTTCTCAATGAATAATCTCGAAAATCTACAATCTTTTCCTATAAACAATATATAAATTCGTAATCTATTTATTGACGAACGTCAATTGGTATGGTACAGGGCGATGTTTTAAAACTTTCATTATACATATTCGGAAAAAAATCCAATTTTTAAAAACTTGAGGTGTATTATCAAATACATATTGCTATGAATAGTGTATTTTAAAATTTAACACGTCACCATCCACTAGTTTTCCCAACTAGGTTTCTCAGCCGGTGAATTTTCAAATATGAGACTTCTAGCTTCTCGGGTTCTACTTAGGAAAAGCGTGTCTACAGAGTAAATTTAGCGCCAGTGAAATGTAAAAAAAAATTATATACTTATATTATTAACAGCAATATAGGCATGAGTACAAAAAATCAAACGCAGGATAAAATTAAAATGAATATTTAATACAAAATAAAAAAAAACAAAAAAAATCTATCTTTACAAAGTATAAAGATGCTGTATTATACAAAAATACATGAGGCAGTGGCGGCTCTTGATGACGTACGATGTGAGCTGCTGCACGGATGAGACTGCTTCGTTTAAGCTTTCATATATACAGAGAAGCAAGTAACCGTACCGAAATCTTCCGAAATAGTTCGAAGTAGTCTCATCCGTGCAGCAGCGCACATCGTACGTCATCAAGAGCCGCCACTGACATGAGGTAAAAACATTCATTGTAAATTGACAGCTAAATGAATGGAAAACATCCTCTTTATGAATCCGAACAAAATTATCTAAAAATAATCAAGTTTACTATTAATTTCTCCCCAGAGAACCACATTGTATAATCAGATTCTGATACATGTACAAAATTACGCATGTGCAAACAGACATGCACAAAAAATAACCCTGACTCCCGTTGAACAAACTTTTCAATTATAATAATTACAAAGAAATGTTAATAGTAAGCTTTATTATCTATATTTCTAATTATTAAATCTCTTAATTACAAGCCTGGATACAATAGAAATATACTTATAATTTCAATTTAAATTTTATCATATCATAAAAAATTTATATCTACTTACAAGATTAATGGAGACGAAGAAGGTGCTTATTCAAATTAAACATCAAATAACGTACGAGAATTTAACTCTATAACTCTCTAATACATCTATAAATCACTTTTCAATCAATTAACCGAATTAATTAAAATATATTTAACTATATCTCACAAAGCTACCTTCCCATTCAAACTATAAAATACGTATCCCTTAATTTACCTCGACCTCTCTATGAGAGCGACCTCGAATAACAAATTTTTCTCACACGTTAAATTTTAAAATTTTCAAAATACAGACATGTTCACAAAATATGTACATTTTTAAATTATTCAAATATAAATATATTTTTTAATATATAAAAATCCATAGCAATATGTACTTGTATTTTCAAATACTAGGAGAAAGATTCAGGAGTAGAAATTTATCTTACTTTTCTGGCTTGATCCTAAAAGGATATAGAATGTGAAGAGACCTACCAGACCAAGAATTTTACTCTTGTGAATAAATAATATCGAAAAGCTTAAATCTTTTATTGTAAACAATATATAAAGTCGTAATCTACCGTTCAAGCTTTTGATTTGATCGTAAATTTGAATTTTTGCAAATGGGTATATTCGCAAACTGTTAGAAAGCAGTTGTATTATTAAAAACAGATGTATTTATAATTTCAAACACTCTGATAGCGAATCTGTCTTGATTGTGGGCGGTTACAGAATCTGAACAATTCTACCAGACTAAGAATTTCACTCCCGAGAATGGGTAATTTCAAAAATCTGAACTGTTTTATTGCGAAAAATGTCAATGGGTATATTAACATAATTTCTTAGTGTTGCAAGTCGTTCTTTGGACTTCTAAGTCAAATTTAGTCTACAAAAAGTGGAATTAGTGTAGGCGCAGGGATTTTCTGCAAACATTCCTAGGGAAAATTGCATGACATTCGTATGTCATGCAATTTATTGTAAGGATAATATAATTTTTCAGACAGAACTTACCTTTATCTGTAAAGATATTATTTTAGTTGGATGTCAATTGGTTTTTATGTAACATTTCTAAGAATTCATAACCACACAAGTTTTCTGAAAATAATTTAGCAAATTATTCGCAAGTTGTTCTTCTTCTGCTTGTTGTTATAGAATATCTCCTATTTACCGCCAGGTGAGGATATCCAACTCTTTCTCCATCTATTGGGAGGTCTTCCAACTGGCCTCTTTCCTGGTGATTTTCCTTCTCTGGTTATTCTTGGTAGTCTCTCTTCTGTCATTCTGCGTATGTGCTCATTCCATTCTTTCTTTCGTTTTTTAGACTATTTGACCACATCTTGTACATTGCATTGCTTTCTTATAGAAAGTACTACTTAAAATAGATCTTAACGTTTTTATTTAAACTGTCTTCATTTTTCCTTTCTATTTCTTGGTTTCAGCCCTGGTCTCAATGGCATATGTTAGCATTGGACGCACTAGGGGTTCATTAGATTTTAACCCCACTCTCTGTTTAGATGTATTGCACAAAGTAGAATCGAAAATACTAGTATTAATGAGGCATGCTTCACTAAATTTATTCATTTCTGTAATTCACACATTATAATCAAAGAAGTTAAAAATAATTTATTGCTAATTTAACATTTCCAGTAATATCTCCTTAAAATAAACAGACTGTATAATAAATACATATGTACATATATGTTAAGCAAAAGAGTTGCCTGTTCAGTTAAAATATTACTCGCTATTATTATCCTAAATGGATCAGTTTAAATTACCCGAACAGAGGAAATGAATTATATCTAGAGGCGGCCTAACCGTGTCTTATATTTTTTGATCCGACGTTCTTACCGTTGCCGTTTACAGAAACAAACGATGCCGCATACTGTTCGGCGTATCGACTGTAGCGCGGGCGGTCGCATTACGAAACAATGAATAATTGAAATATTGCGGGCACCCGCTAAAGTGCAGCGCGGTTTAAAATATGTGGTATATTATACTAACGTCAACGTTGGCTGTTATATATTAGCGCTAACGAGCGTTAATGTTCTTATATTCGTTTGTTTCTAAAATCTGTATTTCGTCTCAAATATCCATATGCATAAGTGACAATTTTTTTTTCCGAACACTAATAGTTTATTATATTTTTGTGTGATTATTTCATCCCTGATATTTATATTTCTTATGATTATGGATATTAGCGTGCCAAAATGAATATATTCGATTTATCCAAGGCATTTAATTGAGTGGAACGTAATATATTGTTACATCAATTGAAATATTATGCAGTTAGGGGAAAGCCATTTGATTTTATTAACTCATACTTATCAAATGAAATACAATCGATAGAATGTAAAAAAATTCTGAAATGCAATTAGTAAATTATGTAGTCCCACAGGGTTCAATATTAGCACCATTATTATTTGTTATCTATATTAATACATAGTACTCCTGAATATCCCGAATTGACAAAAATTTTGGTTATCGAAGAAAACAGAATTGAAAATTTGGAGTACTGCCATACTGCTAAACTACCAAACTAGCAAACGGCTACATTTCCATACAGCCAAACTACCAAGGTAGCAAACTGCCACACTGCCAAACTACGAAACTGCCAAACAACCGAACTAGCAAACAGCCAAACTAGCAAACTGCCAAACCAGTGAGGCGCCAAACTACCAAACTAGCAAACTGCCAAACTAGAAAACTAGCAAACTGACAAACTACAAAACCAGCAAACTGCCAACTAGCAAACTAGCAAAGTGCCAAACAAAAGAACTAATAAATTGCCAAACAGCAAGCTGCCAAACTGCCGAACAGCCGTACTTCTAAACTAGCAAGGGGCCAAATTGCCCAACTGCCAAACTAGCAAACTGCCACAATGCCAAACTACTAAACCATCAAACTGGCAAACAACCGAACTAACAAACTGCCAAACTACCAAATTAGGAAACTGCCAAACTACCAAACTAGAGAGCTGCCAAACTGGCAAACTAGCAAACTGCCAAATTGCCAAACTGTCAAGCTAGAAAACTGCCAAATTACCTAACTACCAAACTGACAAACTAGCGAACTGACAAACAGCCAAACTAGCAAGCTGCCAAACTAGAAAACTGCCAAAGAATCAAACTAGCAAACTGTCAAACTAGCAAACTACCAAAGTGAAACTACCAAACTAGCAAACTTTTAAACTGCCAAAGAACCAAACTAGTAAATTTCCAAACTGTCAAACTGCCAAACTAGCAAACTGCCAAACTAGCAAACTGCCAAACTAGCAAACTGCCAAACTAGCAAACTGCCAAACTAGCAAACTGCCAAACCAGCAAACTGCCAAACTAGCAAACAGCCAAGCTAGCAAACTGCCATACTAGCAAACTGCCAAACAAGCAAACTGACAAACTAGCAAACTGCCAAACTAGCAAACTGCCAAACTAGCAAACTGCCAAACTACCAAATTAGCAAACTACCAAATTAGCAAACTGTCAAACTAGCAAACTATCAAACTGCCAAACAACCAACTTGCCAAACTACCAAATCAATCAATATTTATATTTATATAAAAAAATCTTGAAAACAATAAATAACTAAAACAAATTTTAACTGATAAAATTCACTAGAACATTAGGCGCGATTTATTTGAAAAAGACAATATGCCTTGTATTCGCAATAGGTTTGTTTCTGTAAGCGATCCGTGAGTTTCGAACAAATTGATACGTATGGTCACTGCATAAGTGACACATACCTACATATGCGGTTAATATGTATCTGTCGATGCACAACAGAGCCAATGTAATAAACGGTTTGGTAACCGGCAGCAACTACTGATCAAACAAAGGTAATGCTGACAAGCGAATTGCGTATCGAATTTTGAATAAAAATAATTTACAAAGAACAAAACTCAAAACTATGTATTTTCTGTAAAACATTGAAAGTGTAAAACATTACTATGAACAACTAAAATTTGTTCAAGGTGTTCCTATGTTAAATTAGTTCTTTCAGACACACAACTGCTGATGGGTGCGTGATTAAAATTTTGCAAAAGTACACCATACTTCGAACCAAAAATTAATCCAAATTTGAAATCCCTGTAAAAGGCAAAATATATTGATTATTACTAAAACAATTACTTCAAATATATCACGAAGTAACAACGACGCATTGTTACTTTTATGTCTTTGGAATAATAGATATAAAGATAGCAATTACATCGAACGAAAGTGGCTACTGCGAAAAACTTTACGCTAGAAATTGATGAAGTATTGCTTTGGCAACTAAGTAGAATTTAAGAATATGAAATATAAATATATATATATATATATATTATAATAAAAATGTTAATTAACATAAGCCTTAATTTGTTACATTTCTGTTATTAGGATTTCTTAGAAGGTGGAAGACTATTATATTTATATTGTTCTTTTTGACCTAAAGTGTCAAGTCTAATAATTTTAAAAGTATATGACTTTCTTACATTTCCCAAAATTATAGAAAAATGTAAATTTAGTTAATTTTATATACAATTGTTAATGTTTGATAATGTCAAAGGTTATGTGTGAAGGAAAAATTTAATTGTAAACCAATAAGTTCATAATATTAAACAAGGATCAAAATTATAGTTTATATATCAAATATTTTGGAAAATTTTGTATAACTAAAGCGACCAATGAGCTTAAAAAGAGGAAATGCTGTTGGGTTGCTATGGTGACTTATTGAGACGTTAGGGCCTGATGATTTTTGCATTTTTTAATCGAAAACACTTAAACTTATTTTATAGATGTGATGACGGCATGGTAAATATAGATCTATTCCGTTCCCTTGCTCTAAAAGAACACAAGAACCTTGAAGTCGGCCTAGGTTAGAAGCTGTGGTATCGCAACATGAAGCTTCTACTTTTTGAATTAGGTTCCATTCTTGCAATAGGTCATACACCATGCTTTTTCAATCGGCTCTTTGCAGAATTGATATAATATATTCCAATCTGGATTTCTGCTAAATATGGCATCAACTTTTTGTCTCAGTTAGTTTCCAAATTCAGAAGGCATACTTTTCATTCGATCGATAAGTTTCTAAGTTAATTATTGCCTCTTTTAGGTTAATATCTTGATTTTGCATGTAAATAATCGAATCTGTAAGACACTGGAAATCAGCTTTAATCAAGTTTAGCTGGTTTTGTAAATTTTCAATTTGTATCAGGTGTTTACAATTAGAAATGCTTTGCGTATTATCATCTTGAAGATGCTACTCCAAAACTAGTAAATTAAACTTAATATTTATTCAAAATTATAGGATAAATATACAACATAACAATATAAAATGGATTTTTAAAATACTAAAAGTTATAACGAAATAACACTGAAAAAACGAAACCAGAAACAATCCCTTATAGAAATAAATAGAAAATATACCATCTCAAGAACAATAAATACATATATGTATATGCATGTATAACAGCATGTAAACACGAGAATACACTTTGGAAATTAGCGGATACAATTTTTAAGCGATTATTTCAATGAAGTCATCGAAATTATATATAAATGTATATTTCGTCTTACACGCCGCTGTAGAATACAATTTATGAATGAATAGTCACAATGTACTTACTATTCATAACGATAGAAATAACAGTCATCAGGGAATAATGACTCAATATGTCTCTTTATGTCTCATTATTAATGAGACATAACGATATCATTATTCCTTGCATTGCGCCAATAAGAACGGTCGCATTTAATTACTCCCTGCAAGAAATATGAGGCCCATTATTAACTAATAATCACTAATATAATACCTACTTTATTGTTCTTTATTGTTTAGTCGTAGATAAAAGGTTTTATTTTAATTCCAAAATATTCAACAGAAACTAAATTTTTGTTGCGATTTTCGCTTTCTTTTACCGTCAATATTTTAATACTGTTCCATTCGCTAATACCAGCTAAAATAACCAACAACAATCTCCGGGATCACCAGTGCAAATAATGCTTAAATACCATGACATAGTAATTTCATTATTCTATTAACAATAGTGTTTTTAATCCTTCATTGAGGTGTCTACGTGCCTATGTATGTGTGAATTATAACAAGTAAATTTGACCAATTTGAAACTGGTCACCGCATCTTGCACCGCACCGTTTTTTCGCGTGTTCTCTTTATATGAATCTTGTAGTAAAAGCTTACCACGAATAACTTTTCTTTTTTTGATGGTGATTATTCTAGCATGATACATTTCAAAATGTATTCAAAGTTAAAACGATACCGTTATATATTATAGAAAAAGACATGGAATCCTATTAAGAGACGTTGTGAAATGTTATAGCAATTATTTAAAATTTCTCCACGAATTCTCAGTATCAATCCACATTTACTGAAGAAATGATATACAGTTATATGCTTATAATGCATCTTTAATCTGGATGTGATGTTAGTAGATTAGTTCTTAATAATTATTTTTTGTAAAAATTTCTTTTCGGTATGTTAGGATGATTATTTTTTGGTGCATAAACTGACAGAAAAAAAATTGTTTAAACGAACAATAAACAGAAAATTACATCAGTCAATCATGTTGCTTTAAGTCAAAAAAAATTAATCCAAATTTGAAATCCCTCTAAAAGGCAAAATATATTGATTATTACTAAAACAATTACTTCAAATATATCACGAAGTAACAACGACGCATTGTTACTTTTTATGTCTTTGGAATAATAGATATAAAGATAGCAATTACATCGAACGAAAGTGGCTACTGCGAAAAAACTTTACGCTAGAAATTGATGAAGTATTGCTTTGGCAACTAAGTAGAATTTAAGAATATGAAATATATATATATATTATAATAAAAATGTTAATTAACATAAGCTTTAATTTGTTACATTTCTGTTATTAGGATTTCTTAGAAGGTGGAAGACTATTATATTTATATTGTTCTTTTTGACATAAAGTGTCAAGTCTAATAATTTTAAAAGTATATGACTTTCTTACATTTCCCAAAATTATAGAACAATGTAAATTTAGTTAATTCTATATACAATTGTTAATGTTTGATAATGTCAACGGTTATGTGTGAAGGAAAAATTTATTTGTAAACCAATAAGTTCATAATATTAATCAAGGATCAAAATTATAGTTTATATGTCAAATATTTTGGAAAATTTTGTATAACTAAAGCGACCAATGAGCTTAAAAAGAGGAAAAGCTGTTGGGTTGCTATGGTGACTTATTGAGACGTTAGGGCCAGATGATTTTTGCATTTTTTAATCGAAAACATTTCTTAAACTTATTTTATAGATGTGATGACGGCATGGTAAATATAAAAGATCTATTCCGTTCCCTTGCTCTAAAAGATCACAAGAACCTTGAAGTCGGCCTAAGTTAGAAGCTGTGGTATCGCAACATAAAGCTTCTACTTTTTGAATTAGGTTCCATTCTTGCTATAGGTCATACACTACTTCCGCTTGTTGCTTTCCCGTTCCAGATGATATTGCTGGGATTCCAAGTAAGTGTTCCTTGCCATTGTATCATATAACTACTGGAATCCGATCAATAGATTCTTTTTCTTTTAACGATGGCAAAATTTTACCACCCCTGTGAATTTTAATCAATTGTCATTTTATAGGGGAAGTCCCTTTTTAATTTTCTTAAATGCTGCACCACAGTGATGCCAACTTTTCTTAACAAAAACGCGTAAGAGTATTCCAAAAAAGGGATAAAAAGCTATATTTAGAACTCGTTGGCTTAAAAAAATATCTATGCTTGTAAACTATTATCAGGATATGTAAATAATTTAGTTACCGCCGCAATTTTTGAAATTTGATTCCAATTAAATTTTTATAATCAAATTCTTGTTACAAATCGTGGCAGTTACCGTAAATTTAATTAAGTTATAATAATAAAGTTAAATACAAAGGTATTTTTAATAATATAAAATATTATTAAAAATCTGGTGTGAAGAACACAAATGCAGGTTCACTATTAATATTTTCTGTGAACGTGTCCGAATTTACTTCTGCCATCGGTCTGGATAATTACAGTGATAGGGCGAGGTGGTTCTTTTCTGTGAATGTGTCTGGAATATCATTTCTCCAGCAGGGGCGTACCGATGAGCTTGTAGAAAAGCGAAATACGTATCTACGTCTCTGGGGATAGGATATATTCGGACACGTTCACAGAAAATATTAATAGTGAACCTGCATTTGTGTTCTTCACACCAGATTTTTAATAATATTTTATATTATTAAAAATACCTTTGTATTATACAAAACTGGTGGGGTTTACCTACTCATGTATGTTTCAATTATTCTAATAAAGTTAAATATTGTATACTAAAAAATATAAACACATAAAGAAAATTATATTTCTGTTCATTTCACCAACAGGGGTCACCTTGAGAGGCGGTGCGCCACGCCTTCCCTTTGTTCGATACGCATAATTTTTTGTAGACCGTATTTTTACACAAAAACAAACATTTCTAGAGGGAGTTACGATCTATAGCTTCAAAAATTTTTTCTTCCATACATCTAAAGACCACCATTATATATATGGTATATTGGCTTTATAAAAGGTAAAAGTGTATTGAGAAACGGCACTGGATGGTTTTGAATTGAGATGATGGTTTATGGTACGATGGATATCGTGCTTAGAATAGATGTTATTAATTGATATTCGTAACATAGGTAAAATCTTTGGATAAGGAATTTAGTTCAGATATGAAGGAGGGACCAAAGAACTTTCTTCAAATGCTCACATGTGATTTGGGCCCAACTTTTTTACATGGGAGTGGACGATTATAATATATGAGTTAGAGCGATTAGTCGCTTCAAAAGTGTTTAATAGTAGCTACATTATAATATATTTCCTATGTTAGTATGTACTTTTTAAAATATTCCATAGTTATAATTTCAAATAAATCTTAAAAATATCTCAGCAATAATTAATTTTCTTTCAATTTTGCTATAATTTGATCTGGAATTGAAAAATAACTGCGCATCACTGTTAGTATAGCAAAAATCTACTTCGGAATATACACTTTTACACTAATCCTTACTAATGTTACAATGTATTAACTGCACGTATATAGTAGATATCCATTGTTCATCTGCGGTATTTCAGTGACCTAATGGCCAAGAAATACCGCCAACAGACGAAATTTATGGACAAACTTGCATGACACGTATATAATTAATTTGTTAAGTTATCCGTTTGTGCTGTCTAACAACTGCAGCAGCGTGCTCCCCCAAAGTAACGATTACGAAAACGCGAGCCGAGAATGTGGCCAGTATTCGTCTAATGAACGGTATGTTCTTCATTTACAACAATTATCCCATATATACATTGTAAATATTCCGTCCTCCAATGAAAGTAATATTAACAATGCGTATAGAAGCGGTATGCTTACATGTGATTATGCATGCGAAGACTAATTGTTGATTAGTTAGTTTCTAGGAAAATTTTACATTGTTATTAAAGTCTGGTCGGCCATACGCCATCTGTTATTCTACATATGTTGCCATTAAATATCAATTTTGCTAGCTATCGCTCTATCCTAAATAACATGCAATCATTTAAATTATATATTGTGTTGTCAGTGTAAGTAACATCTGAAGTATCCGATTCTAATAAAATTTCTGTTCCTTTTAATTGACGAAAAATGCATCTGTGGCTATTAGGAATTGTTTGCTTTGGTTAAATTATTAATTGCTCTTAATACTTGATTACTTAAAGAAGGACAACTGAAAGAGAAAACGGTGTTGCTTAAATTTATTTTATTATGTACCTTTAAATTAGAATATTTAAAATAATATTACATAGACAACTTATAACACTGTAAATTATAAATTTCCAAAGGTTTAACAAATTACACAGGTCTACAAAATTAAACTTTTTGACACATGTTTTTATTTCGAAAACTGATTTTATATAATTTTCGTAGGCTGATTTCAAAAATTCTATGCATTTATTTGTATCACGTAAGGTTTTTTGCAAATATTAAATGAAAAAAAATGATATGTCTAAAAAAATTTATTTGTTTATTGAGTAAAAAGGTTGAATGCAAGTTAAAAAAGTGGAAAGTCTTTTTTAAGTGAAATCTTTGTCTTTTTGCCAGAAAGCTGCGTTGTCCGGACATTCGGTTGTATGTTTTTAAGGGCATATCATCGTCGTTATGCTCCATCTGCCTTGGTATCGCCGTTCCATTTCCTTAATGTCTTGGTGAAACCTCTCTCCCTGTTCTTCGCTAACTGCTCCAAGATTTTCAGGAAAATAGTTCAAGTGTGAAAACAGGAAATGCACTTTCAAACTCATATTACAACCTAGACGATGAAAGTGTTGTAACATATTTTGAACAATATTTTCGTAGTTTTCGTCCTTAGAGTTCCCAAGAAACTTATCAATTACTTCTTGAAATGAAACCCAGGCGTTTTTCTCGACATTGGTCATTGTGTTTTGAAAATCCTTGTCTTTGCATAATGTTCTTATCTGCGGTCCAACAAAAATACCTTCTTTTAACTTGGTATCGGATAAGGCTGGAAATGTCTCGCACAAATATTTAAAACACTGTCCATTTTTGTGTAGGGCTTTAACAAACTGCTTCATCAAGCCAAGTTTGATATGGAGAGGAGGCAGTAAAACTTTTTTGGGATCAACGAAGCTATCTCTTAATACATTTTTGCTACCAGGTGTAAGGCTTGTTCTAGAAGGCCATTCTATTTGAGTCCAATATCTATCCCTTGCTCGACTATCCCACTCACAAAATAAAGCATGCAAATTTTGTAAAACCTCCTTGTTGTCCTAGTAGCATGCCCAGCACTTTAAAGTCACCACAAAGCATCCACTGATGTTCTTGGTAGTTTATTTTCTTTAAAAGAAGTACAAAATTTTCATACGTTTCCATTAAATGTACCGAATGGGCAACGGGAACCGAGGCCAGCTCGTTACCATTATGCAATAAAGCGCCTTCTAAACTACGCTTACTTGAGTCAATAAACAGGCGTCATTCTTCTTTTACATACGGCACATTTCCTAATTTTGAAATTAAGTCAGGAATATTGTTGCAATACACTAGCGGTCCGTCTTGAGTAAAATATTGACATAACTATTTTTCGCGATCCCGGTAAAAGCTTGATGTGACGCCAGGTGCCAGTAAATGTTTCTCACGAAGTCGGGAGGCTAACAATTCGGATGCATCCTTTGGAAGGTGCAAATCTCTAATTAAATCATTTAGTTCGCTCTGGTTAAACACTTCGGGTTCTCTGATATCTGGTGTGAAATCTGAGTCAGGGTCGCAATTAGATTCCTCTGATTCTGACGATATGACGTTTTCTAGTGCTTTTGGGGCGGTAGGTATCGGTACATCTGGTCCATGAGGAACTTGTCGAATAGCAGAGTCAAGATTGGGATACACAATTTGTTTCTTATTTTTTCTGTTGAATCCTTGAACATTACACGAACAAAAATAACAATCATCACTGTGATTTCTAGGCTCTCGCCATACCATAGGAACACCAAAGCTTAAACATTTCTTCTTACCTTTTTGCCAGTTTCTTAATGCTTCAACGCAAACGGAACAAACAGTATGAGGAGCCCAGGACTTGTCTTGGTCGCCAATTTTTACACCAAAATAAGCGTGGTATACATTTTTCACAAACAAAGTTATAGTTTGCCTCTGCTTTACTACGACATAACTACCACAGATATAACAAAAGTTATTCGGATTGTTCACACAATGTCTTCTTTCCATATTTATACGTTCTAGAACACTTAAATTACGCAACAACGAAGACAATAAGCGCGCGGACACAGTAGCACGACGACTAACACAACCAAACTGCATACAAGCAGGTTTCAACGTTGTATTGACGCTTCTGCGCCGACTCTGTTGCTTTGCTGAGAAATCTAATATTAACCAGTGTTGCCAAATCACATTTAATTTCATAAAAATCAATTCATTTAAAAATCATGCCTAACATGGAACAAACATATTCTTGTCATAGGTATGTATATTAATAAATTAACATTTTTAAGATATAGAGCGCTATAAAAAAAATTTACGTGATAGAGCAAAAATGTGGGGTTTTTTGGAATAAGGGCCCCCAAACATATACAAATTAGCAAACATCAAAATCACTGTAGACCTGTGTTATTAATAAAAAAATATATAGTGTTATTCTCAATAAATGCTAGAGAATGTAATTTTAGATTAACCATTTTAATTAACAATATTTAATAAAAAAAAGAATTATCTAAAAAGTCGGCTGTATAATTTTATTTTTAATTTTAAATTATTTATTAACACTATTTTGGGACTGCACAAAATAATCATCCGAGAGTACGATGCATCGAGAGTACAATGTACCTTACTAAATCATAGATATCGTTTATGCATAACTTATGTATAAACTCATTCATTGTAAACAAACCGTATGTCAACAAATACGTCTGCATATCTACAAAGCGACGCGGAATAACTGACGGCACATATCGGGTAACTCTCGATGGACAGCGGTTCTCAAAATTTATTTGCTTAAATTAGTTTTTTCACATTTTTTAAAAGTTAATATAACACAATTGGCACATACTCTAGTAGTATAATCTAGTAATTAAATTAATGACATTTATTTAGAATAACCCCGTATAAATGTGTACATATAAGATCCGGATGTTTCCGGACTGATGCTATAAAACTTCTGTGAAAGATATTTTAAATTTTTCGATGCTATCAAAACGTCGGACTTTTAGCTGTAGTTTCATTTTCGGGAAGAGACCAAAGTCGCAGAGTGCCAAACCTGGCGCATATACAAATATAGGGGTGGGGCGGAGAACGATAGTTTTTGATGTTTTCGTTAGAAAGACTTTTGTGATAAAAGAATGGTGAGACAGCATATTGTCGTGATGCAGCAACCAATTTCGTGCTCACCACGGTTCTGGTTGTTTGCCTATAATATCCTCTGGCATCGCCTCAAAACAATGCAATAAATTTCCGAATTGACCGTCTGACCATCTGGAACGAATTCTCTGGTATTATGCCTTTCATATCCAAAAAAAATACAATGAACATGCTCTTCATATTGCTTTTCACTTATCAGTATTTCTTGGATCTTGGCGAGTTTGGCCTCTTCCACTGACTTCATTGTTGTTTAGTTTCTGGAGAAAAATCATAAATGCATGTCTTGTCGCCGGTAAATACTCATGACAAAAAGTTTTCATCGTCCACAACAAGTTGTTTAAGCTCAGTGCAAATAGCAATTCGTGCCTGTTCTGATCCTGAGTCAAAAGAATTTTCAATTATAAATTTTATAATTTAAAATTCTTTGAAACAGGCAGTAATTGCCGAAACATGTAAGATTATTTTAAATATATACATATTAACGTAAAACAGACCTTAAATCTATAACTATCTAAATCTACTATTTAAATCTACTATAATATACAAAGGTCAAGAAATATATTGTTTTGGAAGGTATTCTATTTTGTGTTTTAAAAACTGTTCATAGTGGTGACATTGATTTATCAACAGAAGATTTAAAATTTTCACGACGCTAAAAAGTGAGATTTTGTGGCTGTGAGGCTGTGCAAATAGTTTTGAATGTTTGCAACAACTTAAAATCGGAAAATGATGAAACTAACAAATTTTCATTTGAAAAGTCAATCTAGGTTACTTTGAAATTTTAATAGAATAAGACGCAAATATTATTAGTATGTGTTTGTTGTTCCGTAAACGTAAATCCAAATGACATTTGATAATGTCAATCACAAATATCAGTTAGTGCATAAAATAATCGTGCGTCGATTCTGGTTTCAATAAATTGCTTCTCAGTTTTAAAATGGCTTTCACTTTAGAACATAAATTTTTTTTAGTCCAGGCTTATTTTCGAAGTGGTAATAAAATTGATGGTTTATGGGTGTATTCAGCTCAAGATTGCATGGTAGAATTTCAAGTTGAGTTTCCACATTTTGTAATAGATTATATACAATTTAAGAATACTTTGGATAGAACTTTAAAACTTTTTTCTGAAACAGGTAGTCTCTTGAGAAAATCAGGCAGCGGAGCAGTTAAGAAACGTGCACCTCAAGTTGTCAATCGTGTTGAAGAAATAATGGAAAATGAACCACAAACATCTGTTCGACATTTGAGTCAACAAATAAACCTTTCTGTTGGTACAACTCACAAGTTATTAAAAAAATATATGCAACTTTATCCATACCGTGTCACAGCAGTACAAGAATTGTTATAAATTGATTACCCACGTAGACTACAGCTTTGTAATTGGTTTGTAAATATGAACAATAATGGAGAACTCTCGCAAAGAGTCATCTTTACTGAGCATGGTTATATAAAACGGGATACCTAAATTTACAAAATACAAGAATTTGGAGTAGTAAAAATCCACATGTAATTAATGAAGAATCGCTACATCCAGAGAAAATTGGTATTTGGGCAGCGATCAGCCAAAGGCGAATCATTGGACCAATATTTTTTCAGGGAACGTTAACTGCTCAAAGGTACCGTACGGAAATTTTACAACCATTTGTCAATCAGTTGCATGATTATGAACTTCAAAATGCATATTTCCAACAAGACACCTTGTCACTGTACTGCAGATTCTTTGGATTATTTAAGAGAATTTTTTTATGAGCGTATAATTAGTCGAAATACTGAAATTGCCTGGCCTGAACGTTCATGCGATTTAACACCTTGCGACTTCTTTTTGTGGCCTTATCTAAAAAATAACATATTTCGGATATTGAATTTGAATGATATGCTACAAAGAATCGAACAGAAATGCATGGAAATAAATAACAATCCAGTAATGTTGCAGAATAACATCAGAAATTTTGAACGGAGGATTTTAAGGTGCATTGATCTTGAAGGACAACATTTTCAACATTTGTTATAGTTTTCAATAAATACCCTATTATTTGTTATTTATTTGTATGTATGAAACTGTCAAAATATACGACTTCGTAGGTTAAGTAGTAAATTTTAATTTACGACATACTTCAAAATGTTCTCAGTAAATCACATGCTACTAGATTAACTTTTCAAATGAACACTTGTTACTCCTGAATCAGATATTATATAAAGAACATCAAAGTTATTAGAAATACACTTCATGGAACAATTTATAAAATTGCTAAATATTGCGTTTTAAACAAGAAAAATGGGAAGAGATAAAGGATTCCCAAGGAAAAATTTCATGATGAAACGACTATTGATACGATTTCAGAGATTAAAGCATATATTCATATTCATATAAATTATTTCAGTTTTGATATCCAAGCAATAAAACATGTACTTCTTATTTATTTTTAATTACCATAATTTGTTGTATTATTGTTATTATTTGATTACACAATAAACATATCTATAAGCATGCACACATGCGTACACATTGCATACTATTATGCACTTTCCACATTAGCAAAGTAAACGTAAGGATTATTGTTATTCTTATAGAATAAAAATTAATACTTAATATTTTTCTGGTTTTTATGCCGATATTTTAATCACAGTTTGTATTTCTCTAAACTGTCACTGCAGTGTGCGTAATCAAAGTATTTACAAATCGGAAAGATATTTTCTTGTTACTTGAAAAGGACTATACTTAACAATTCAAAATGTTTCCTTTTTTGGACATGTTTTGGAGCTTGTGCATGCGTACGTAATTTTTTTATGTTAAGTCTGACTACGATTTTAAAAATAATAACATTCTAGGATAAAAAAAACTAATTTTGAGTTACAAAATTATGTGAAATTGTAACTTCACATTAATTGTTAAATAAAACTATGAAGCAAGAAATTGATGATATAAACTTCAATATTCAATGTATGTAATACCTTACAAACATTTCCTCCATTCAGAACGCTACATATTTAATAACATTCCTATATCAAAGCGAAATGTACCGTGTAAGATGACGGAACTCGCTGTTTGTAATCTTTTATAATTATGTTCGGGTCTTAAGTTTGGCCACACGTTTCAGTTTGAGACCGGTTCATATATGTAGATGTATGCAATATTTACATGAACTAATGACCAATCTGACGTGTTATTCGCGTTGTGTATTAAATTAATAACATGTGTAATTAGACAGTGTGCTAATAGCATTTCGTTAATTAGTAATTAGTTTGATGGACGTGATTAATCAGATTGTTTGCTAGAGTTGTACGTATAGGATATGTCTATTATGTCGGCACTACAGTTCGATGTTCTCGGTATAACAACAACAGCAACAAGGGCTACAACACGTATCGAGCTTGTTTGTAATTAATAATATCTTCATCTTCATAATTAATATATAAACATTATGTGTATCGTAACCATACGTTTAATTTTCTTTATTACGCAGAGTGGTTGAATTAAGTGGTTCTATCTGATTTGATTAATACAAAAAATAATATTAACAAACTTTACTGTTAGTATTTTGAAACTTTTCAAAGGATTTTAATTGCGTATCTTATAGTATCATCTTACATAATCTGGAACATTATGGATTCAGAGGTAATTCCCAATTATGAATTAAGATATTTATATTAACCTGAAAACAATAAGTAAGTTTTAATTCTACATCACCATTGCGGAGTTGCACAAGGCTCCATCTTTGGACCTTTTTTTGTTTATACTATACATAAGCGAGATTTCTTACAATATCACAGTACAAACAATTTTACTTGCTGATAACACAGCCTACTTAACTGCCAGTAAAAACGACAATGACTTAAATCAGATATTATCCGATATAGACGGAGAAAGTAAACAGTGATTTGTATCCAATGCATTAAATGCCGCTAAAACAAAAAATTATGTTTAGGAACAAAGAAACGCATGGACAATGATAACACAGGTCTACAAATTTGGAACCATGACGTTCTCCTTTGAATTCGATGGCTGATTCTGAAGTATTTTGATGCGCTGTTTATGAATATGTATTCAGTTTTTCTCCATTACGTCCAGATTTTCCAAGAGAGAAAATAGCACAAAAGGCACCTTTACTTAAAAAAAAATACATATACAATGTGGCATTGAAAAACTACAATGTATAATACCACGCGATAGAAGACCATAAAATACTTAAAATTGTTCTTATATACTAATGTCCTATACAAGGCGTCCCGTATCGTTATGTTCAAATTTTAGGAGTGTAAAGTAGACTTCATTTCAAGTAACAAAAACGCAAAACTTGTATATCCATTTTCATTTGTTTCAAAGTTACAGATCTATGAATGTGATTGTCAGGTTATGAAAAAAATATAATCCTAAAGTCAATAAAAACTGATTTTATTTAAAAAAATTCAATTAATATGTCCGCCTCCTTGTTGAATACAGACTTGTGCCCGTAAGCCAACAGAAGAAGTACTTATCCGAATTTCATACTTGTTTTGTCGGATTTGCTCGGCAGCCAGGTGAATACGATCCAGCAACTCTTCTCTTGTGTTCGAACTTTGCGCGTAGACTAAATTTTTCATGTACCTCCATAAATAAAAGTCAAGGAGATTAAGATCAGGTGATCTGGGTTGGCATGCAACAGGACCACCTCGACCAATCCATTTTGGATAATTGACGTTAATCCAATTTCTGACAGCAATTCCGAAATGTGGTGGTGCCCCATCCATGTGGAACCACATGTCTCGTCGAACATTCAGTGGGACAAACTCTAAAAGACCTGTCAGTTCGTCAATAAGCATAAGAAATTGAAGGTAATTGTCCGCATTTAACCTCCCAGGAAGAACGACAGGACCAATTAACAAGTCATCGATTAGGGCCGCCCAAACGTTAATAGAAAATTTATGTTGAAATTTAGATGGGCGCATAGCTTTGGGATTTTCTGAGGACCACCTGTGCAGGTTTCTCAGATTTGTAACACCATTTCTCGTTAACGTAGATTCATCTGTTTAGGTGATTGTTCTGCAGAAATTAAAATGAAGCCGTGACTGTCTTAATATGCAGGTAGAATAAACTAGACGAGTATAGTGGTCTGCCTCAAGCAAACCGTGTCCCCTGCGATAGTGATATGGATATAAGCCCTCACGTTTTAAAAATTCGCCAAACTGTCGTTCGTGGCACTCCTAGTTGTCTAGCGATTCGACGTCTACTGAGAGTTGGATCCCTTGTAACAAGAGCTACTGCTTCTTCCTCTAAGTCTGCTGGCAAATTTACTTCTCGGTCGAAAAGATTCACGCAGTCCGCGTCCCCGAAATTGTCTGTGTACTTCCAAAAACGTTCTGTAATGAGGAATGCGCCTATCGGGAAACCGATATCGGCATTCAATAACTGCTTGACGTGCACTGCCGTTACAGTAGCCATACACAAAATGCATGTCCGCATATTCTTTAGAAGAAAATCGGTAAGGCATTTTGAATAAAGAAAACGTGTCCACTCACTAATAAGCTGTTGTATGAACTGAAATTTAATGTAATCCTTTATTTAAAAAAATGCAACGCTAACAGTCATCTGAACATTTGTTTATTGTATAATATTCATGGTTCAGCGCTTACGAAATAAGTGAGAACCTTCTTTATCATAAATCAATTACCAGTACTCTTTTTTTGTAGATCTCCAAGAAATTACTATATGCACTACGACACGTGTTTATTTATTTTAGGATAACTTTTTATTATGCGACGTTAACAATCACAGGCCTGTTATTGAATCATATAACTTTTTTTAAATAAAATCAGTTTGTATTGACTTTAGGATTACATTTTTTTTTCATGATCTGACAATGATGATGACATAGATCTGTAACTTTGGAACAAATAAAAATTGATATACAAGTTTTGCGTTTTCGTTACTTGAAATGAAGTCTACTTTACACTACTAAAATTTGGACATAACGATACGGGACGCCTTGTATATTTTACTTTCAAGACACAGGAACTTTAAGTTTCTCAGAAGAATTTTTCTTTAATTTCTTCCCATGACAGAGCTTAATTATTCCAATAATTTATGAAAATTTCACTTATTGCTGATTTAAAAAAAATAATCTTCAACATACTTCATTAGAAAATTTATTTCTCTTTAGTAGCTCACAACAAAAAAACATCGACATGAGCTTTAAAAATAACATCACATAACAAAAAAAGCACCAACAAAATTTAAAAAATATGTTTAAGGTATTTAGCTCTAAAGGTGTTCAAATTGATGGACTTGTTCTTGGATACACTTTTCCAATCTTTGTGTTAATGATTGAGACGGCGTCTTTGATAAATGCCTGGATTATTCCGGAATCTACCAACAGACATTATAATTCTGTTCCATAATTGTTTTTTATTGTTTATTTCTACGGCATACACTTCTGTTTTCATACACCCCCAAAATGAAAAATCTACGGTTATGACGGTTTAATGAGAGTTTTCATTACTCCAATAGTACATATTTACATTTTTAATAAAACATGAAATTTTAAGTCCCTATTACTTCCACAAAAAAAAATACATTTGCAGAATGTTCTGTCCTTTAATCAATATCTATGGTCCTTCGAGCCGGATTTTAATCAGCGACCTATGGATATTTACGAATAAGCAGAATAATGAATAACTAGTTTCGATTTAAATACCTGACTTGGATATGCTAGCAATTGATTGCTTAAATATAATACGTAAAATATACAGTACGATAATTACAAAATATGCAACTAACTAGATTAAATAGATTAATTATGATGTTTCTTATCCAGCTATTTTCTACCTTGAGAACTTTCGATATATTCACATTTCATTAAACAATTTCAACAACCCATATATTGTTAATAGGCTCATTACTTAATTAGGCTAAAATCACGCGAATTGCTGTTGTAAAGCTTAATCTTATAATCAAATTGATTTGAATCAAATTAGGGCTAATATTACAAAACTTTTCGAATATAATTTTAATTTTGGCTAATAAAGATGGTACCTTAATTTTTTTAATTAATTTTATCATAATCTTCCACACATAATAACCTAAATGGATCATCGTAAACACTATCAGCAATAACAATAGTAATTTTCACAAGTCCTGCTGTAATAAAACCAGTCAATAAATATTTCACTGTTGGAGATTAATAACATATAAATATCGTAAAAGAATCGAAATAAGGGGGAAGCTATAAAAGAGGTGTATGAGAGAGGGGGAAGGGTGAAAAAGCCGTTATAAGAAGTTGGTGTGTACAGGAAATAAAGGACACCTAAAATATAAATGTTATAGACTCTGAAAGTTTGGTCCCGAAGTCGAGAAGTGCGATAATGGTACTGCCGTAGTTTTCCCATTTCGGCACATAATACTAACATCCCCCCCTCACACTCTAACTTTTGAAAGCTCTGAAAACTTATTACAACCATATAGCTAAGCTCCGTGTAGTCTGTGTGTACATATCGGATGTGTATAGATGTTGCTTTTCTATACACGGGCTTACACACATATTGAAAAATATTAAATGTAACTTGATTTTTCATTTATCTTGCATATAATACTTCATAACGCTTCTTCTAAACACTTACGTAATGACCCACTTAATTCACTTAATAATTTCAAATTATTTATATTTAAAAAGTCAGATTGATGTAGGAAGTCAATAAATATAAAAAAAAATTGTGGCATATCTCTTGAATCTGTGAGGTGTTAGTCGACCATATTTAGATCCTAACGGTAGCTATAAATTGTATTTATGGACCATTCCGTTACAAAAATAGCAACACTTAAGACATACATATATGACGTTGTATCCTTTCTATATAGGGTCATGCGTTTTTACAGCTAAAAACATTATTTAAGACAGTTAAAATGTAAAATATGATTGTAAAATAATAGTATATTATAGACCAGGCAGGGAAAGTTCTTATTATAGCCGTGCATACATTTCATTGCCGAGGCGCTAGTCGAGGCAATTAATATGCTTTCGCTGGCGTGTGTTATATACTATTTCTTGTTAAGCGTTTAATTAGAATATTTCTGTGAGATTTTGTAAATCATTTTTAGGTTATACTCAAATGACGGATTACATATTTAATTCTCTTTATTAATGATAATGTTAGCGTTTGACGTTTTAGGTTAGTTGCACAAATATCTGTCAGAATAAATTTACGATACGTACCTGGGAGAATACATAGAGGGAGACACTCTTCTCATGTTATTTATTTGTAAAACTAACGCCGAATGAAAATAAACTCTTTCAATATAAGGTTGTGAATAGTATATCTAACTTATTATATGCTTGAAAAAAAAAAACATTTTTTGTGAACTTTGGCAGTATTCGTTCCCAAAATTGGATCGCCACTTATTTTCTGTAGTATTTATTTATTCAAGAGAATGATTAAGATTACATACCTACTTCAATTATTTGTTTTATAATTATCTATAATTGAGTGTTGCTATTGCAATTTGTTCGACATTTTAAATCTAATTATGCAATTGCTTCTGAATTTGCTTGGGTTTCGATCATTATTCATAAAGCTAATTTTCATTTACATTCTATTGTCAGCACATTAAATAATTCCACCTACAAACTATTTAAATATCTTGTTAAATTCCTCACCCGCTATATTGGTAACAGTGAATCCCTTATCTAAAATTCCTAACTCTTTGTACAAAAGGGGAAAGAGTTTTGATGTCGAATCCCTGTTCACAAAAATCCCCATACCTGACCAAACAAATTATCCGAGAAACCCTATTTTTGATAACCTGAACCTAACAACGTAGCCGACTTGGTCGAAACTTGTTTAGGCGCTACCTCGACCAAGTCAATCATTGACCTTTCAATTTTATTTGAAGATATATTGGTAGTCTGTTCTTCACTGCCATCTTCTTCATTTTGCGTTTTTAACATCATCAATCATGTTTTTATCGCTCTCTTTTTGAATTTTAAAGGAATATGTGAATACGGGGTGACACAATAATGCTTTGACGAAAATCTCGCTGTGCAAGATATGAAGACATGGTTTGTGACTTGATCAAGCGTTTTTTTTTAGCGTCGACGACCCATCACAATAATGTGTTCGGGTCTATTCGAAACAATATAATAGATATTTTATTTTTCCTTTTCGTACGATGGGAGCTTTTGGCGTTATCTACCTAGCTATGAAAGAAACGAGTTATAAAACAACCAAAAAAATTCAGTGTAAAATATAGTTAACACTAACACACACATATTCCAACGCAATGCTTTAAAAAAATGATTTTGGTAATTCCGCAAAATACGACCCCCACAGTGTTTTCCACGTCGTCATTCGATAAAAAATGACCCACTCAAGTGTGCTTTAAGTTTTGGAAAGAGATGATGGCCAGAGGGAGCGAGATCGAGAGTATAGGGTGGATGCTGTAATTCCTCAAAGCTGCATTCACTGATTACTGTTTGAACAATTCGTGCCTCATACATCCTGCAGTTGTCGTGCAGAAGCAGAATTCCTTTAAATTCCTCAAGTTCCTCAAATTCCTCGAATTCCTTAAATTCCTCAAATTCCTCAAATTCTTCAAATTCCTCAAATTCCTCAAATTTCTCAAATTTCTCAAATTCCTCAAATTTCTCAAATTCCTCAAATTTCTCAAATTTCTCAAATTCCTCAAATGTCTCAAATGCCTAAAATTCCTCTAATTCCTCAAATTCCTCCAATTCCTCGAATTCCTCGAATTCCTCAAATTCCTCCAATTCCTCCAATTTCTCGAATTCCTCGAATTCCTCGAATTCCTCAAATTCCTAAAAATTCCTCAGATTCCTCAGATTCTTCAAAATCCTCAAATTCCTCTAATTCCTCAAATTCTTCAAATTTCTCAAATTCCTAAAATTTCTCAAATTCCTAAAATTCCTCAAATTCCTAAAATGCCTCAAATTTCTCAAATACCTGATATCCTCAAACTTTTCAAACTCCTCAAATTCCGCAAATGCCTTAAATTCCTCAAATTCCTAAAATGCCTCAAATTCCTCAAATACCTCAAATTCCTCAAACTTCTCGAACTCAATAAATTCCTTAAATTCCTCAAATTTCTCAAATTCCTTAAGAACAGTTCGTCAACTGCATTCAAAGTTTACCATGCTGTATGGCAATAGTATATTAAAGTACAAGTTGCATAGACATGATTTTAGTGCACGCGTTCAAGTTTAGAAAACGAGCCGCAAGGCGAGTTTTCTAAAGAACATGTGCACTAAAATGTCTTATGAAACGTGTATTTTATACAATTTTTTCTATTTCGGACATTAAAAGTTCAAAAAGACTTAAAATAAGAGGCATGTTTTGTACGAAAATTGTAGAAATTTTCTTTTTTTGAAGTTGGTAGCATTGATGTTTAACTAGAGCATCTTAAATATTTGAAAATCGGCTGTGTTATATGTCATTTTAAGTTTAAAATTTAGATTGATTTATGCAATGACCAACCTCTAAAAACAAAATTTTGCGTGCGAAAAAGTAATACTTTATGCAACCCAAACGGGTGTCGAAAAGTGCACTTTATAGCACCGAAATAGAAAAAACATTAGAGTTCGAGGGGGTGGTACGCACTCTTAATCGCTTAATTGTGTGAAAACTTAGATGTACAATCTAGCCGATAACACAATTTTTTAATTTTGCACAATTTACTGTTTCGTGACTTCTTATTGATTAAATTGTTAAGTATCTTTTTTATTTTTCATTCTTACTTTGTAGATAATGTTTCATGTCTTGTTAAAAAAAAAAGAAAAAAATAAATGTTTATTGTACTAATAGACTTACTTCTGTATCCGGAATTTTTTGTTCACGATGTATGAACAAAAAATATAGCAACGGCGGAAATTCTTGTAAGTTATACTTTTTTTAAAATAAAAAACGAATGTTTGAATTTATATCTCCATCCTGTATATAACATTTTAATAACCTCCATGAATTTTAATCAAATCTAACCTCCATTGACTCATAAGTACGTATTTTTATTTATTCAAGGCTGAAAAGCTAAAACAATCGTGAATTTAAGCATGATGAATGGGATCTTACAATTTCGGAAAGATCAACATTGAATATTTTTACATTAATTATCCAATTGTCTGCCGTTTTATCCAAATATTTATCTTCTATTTCGCGAAATAAAACGGGAAATACAATATCCGTTGAGATTTCATTGTGTGTTCTTGTATTATTTCGAAGCCTATAGAAAGAAAAACATGCAGGAAGTATTTTCTTCTCTCCCGAAATAAAAAAGAAGAAACATAATTCAAATGCGCGTGGCAGACAAGCCGGTGTACGCAGTAGACTGTTAAAGAATGCACACACAATGAGGTTATTATAATGATATTTCCTAGTTCTCAGTTCGGCTCGAAGATGTTCCGCATTTTAAACATAATCATAGTTTTATTTAAATTTTCAGAACTTTTATAATAACAATGGCGTAAAAGTGTAACAGAGGATGCTTTTATAATTCGGATTTATTGTTGTTTGGTCGTAAAAATGGCAAGTTTTCTAAAGTAGAATGGTAAATATACAGATCTAGATTCACATTAAACAAACGCAAACAAATTATTACTTTTCAGATTGCGAAATTTTTATATCTCTATTCTCATAACTGTTTTACATCCTGAAAACTATGAAAATATTAAGCTTTATATTCAAGAAGAGGAAAAGATCAAGTGATTGCTTTGCATAGTCTGTCTCGTAAAAGTCAAGGGGTTATTAAAGTGTTGGAAAAGAAGTATATATTTCACAATTACTAGAACTAATATGAAATGTTTTAAGTACGTGTGATCATATGCTATTGTAATGATTCATATTCTTACTCATATATTTAATAATTATATTTTTATAGAACTAGAATTGTATTAAATACATTTACATTTGCATACTACATTTACTTGAAGTACATTAAAATAACACTTTGAGAACCACTGGAATTAATTAATGTAATTATAATTTGTATATATATACTATAAAATTTGTTAAATAAATCCTTAAGGAATGTTCTGTCCTTTGTTACGCTGTGCTAACGGTGGGGCCTTAAGTGGCTGGCAGGAATCGCCATGTGCTAACGGTGGGGCCTTACGCCCTTAGGCAGAATCGCCATGTGGTATTAGTGCCGTTTAGCGCACTTCGTGGCAGGACGCCACGTGATGTTAGCCTGGTCCTGAGGGCTACATCGTTGAGCCTTCACGCAAGTATCGTTGTCCCGTTAAATGATACACAAAGTTCGGGTAACATATATTTAATACATAACAACACTTAAAACTGGATAACGTTTATATACATTATGATATACTCATCATTAATATTATTACTGTCTATCTAAAGAGAGTATAAAAGAGGACATGATTCTGGTTAAGAATCTGACTCTTGTTTAAGACTGAATATGTGAACGTGACTGTGAATCTGTGAATCAGTGAATCTCTGTCTCTTGCATTACTCTCGTTATATATCCATCAGATCATCCTCGTACTACTTAGGGAATATTATACAACCCTGACATGCAGCTTGTGTTTGCAAACAACTCGCGTGAGCGAGGACGTATTTGTAACACACGTTACACTTGCGTTACGGGAACGAGGCTGTGACCTGGTTGAGATTGTTTGCATACACATAAATTGCATTGCGTTATCACACCACCCTTCCTGGGGTTTAAGAAAAATAACGCTGAGGTGTTTGTTTTTCTTACGTTAAAATCTGTACCTTTCTTATTCTTGTAGTACGGTGATCACTAAAAATATGACATATACTATTAACCTTAAAAATAGTTGCTTATTTAGTACATGTATACAAGTTTCTTATTTCCTATTCTACAATATTATAATACAATACAAAAATACAATACAATGCAATACAATACAATAATATAGTACAATACAATACAATAATAGATATTTAATGGATAAATATATAAACGAATAAACTGTAATGATAAATATATAACATAGATTGTAAAACTTTAAATAAATTTTCATAGTACGTTTTTACATTGTTGCAAAAATAATAGTTATTAATATTCAATAATCGGGCCTTCGTAATTTGTACACTGTCTCAATCTTGTTAGTCTGTTCGCTTTTTATATTTTATTCCTATATTATGAGTTCGTATATATCTAATAGTTGACTTACTTCGTATTTGCAATTCTTGCTTCTAATTTCTAATTTTTCGCATTTGATTCTCTGTCTTGAATTCTTCATGTTCGCTTGTTTGTCTTAACTCTTTGCTTTGATTGTTCGTTTTCGATTCCTTATACTTGATTGTTTGTCCTCAATTTTGTGCGTGATTGTTTGCTCCCAATTCTTATGCTCCCTTTCCAACCATACTTTAAAATAAATTGACTCTCCGTTTTTCTATCTATTTTCCTCCATGGAAAAAATTATTCTGGAAATCACTTTTTCGTGTATTTCCCTGGACAGCACATATTTCGTGTCTGTCATGTTCCTGCGCAGAACTATCATTTGAAGCTTATTCTGGCTACAGTAAGGTGGCACGTGCTGCTGATCCCTTATGCTGTAAGCCTTTTCTTCAATCTAGAAAAACTTGAGACCAGTTAACAAAACACACTTTTGTTATAACTGCAATCTCTAAAAAAAAAATTCTGAGAGCGTTTTTTGTCGTGCAGGACTCTTTCCTGGAAGCGCATGCTTGCTTCGTCACGACCTAGGGGCGAATTGGAGTCTTTTTTTGCCTTTCTCCTACTTTGAAGTTCGTCTGATTCGGTTGGTTATCGTTTTCGCCAAGTCCACAACTCTAGGATGATCTGTCCTGTAGGTTGCACTGTAGTTGGTGTCGTAAAGGTACAATCGATAGGTCTCTGTTGTCTTATAGGGCTCCAGACGTGATTAGGATGCTATCGTATTGTCCCGTTACTAACCATTATGGCATTGGAATCAACTTCTAAGGCATTTGTTACAAAAATTTCGGAATCTTTACCAATAAAATTAATACACTACTCCTCGTATATTGGTTTCTTCTATTAATTTAAAGTTATTCTCTTTTATTGCGAACTTTTGAATGCGTCGGCACTATATTCAATGCCAAGTATCGTCGTTTAGAAATAAATGATGTGTTTGCATTCTTATAAGCGAACTTGACTCGAGTATTATTAAACTATACATATTCTATTTTGAATTCGATGTTTATTTACTCGCGATTAGTTTAAATATACAAGTTATTGTTTATAATTTGTTTGTGATATATGCAATATATGGCGCTTATTAAAAAGTACAACGCATGCATTTTTTATGCACGTAATTAAACTTATGAAAAAATATAACATATTGTATATATATATATATATGCGCCTTCTAAACAAAAAAATATTTAAACTTTTGCGTTAATTAACAAAATTGCGAAGTGTACGGCCGAAATATAACGTCTCTAAGTCATATAGTACATATTAATTTTTAAATAAACTTGACCTTTACATAAAGAAACGTATGGTACGCGCTTTGCAACTTTTGCATTCTTGCGTAAGTAGACATAAATAACATGGTATGCATGGATTAAATCAATATTATTGTCTCTTATAAAACAAATAAACATTTTCACTCGCGAAATGTACGTAATTCATGAACGTCTTGCACTTTATTTTTATACACCGTAATATTTGTCTTTGTTAAATTTATTTTAAAGAATACCTGCGTTTCTTCTTTCGTGTGGAGCTTCTGTTGCTCTTCCTTGTTCCGTGCTCCGTTCCTTGTTGCCATCCTCTTGGTTTTGACCTGCTACACTGTAGGTTTTTTTTTTCTGGTCCGTTCCGAATTTCCACTTGGTCTTTTTCGGCCTTAGATGGCTGGCAGAGCCATCTAGTGGTGTGGACAGGTAGGATCGCCATGTGCTAACGGTGGGGCCTTAAGTGGCTTGCAGGAATCGCCATGTGCTAACGGTGGGGCCTTACGCCCTTAGGCAGAATCGCCATGTGGTATTAGTGCCGTTTAGCGCACTTCGTGGCAGGACGCCACGTGATGTTAGCCTGGTCCTGAGGGCTACATCGTTGAGCCTTCACGCAAGTATCGTTGTCCCGTTAAATGATACACAAAGTTCGGGTAACATATATTTAATACATAACAACACTTAAAACTGGATAACGTTTATATACATTATGATACACTCATCATTAATATTATTACTGTCTATCTAAAGAGAGTATAAAAGAGGACATGATTCTGGTTAAGAATCTGACTCTTGTTTAAGACTGAATATGTGAACGTGACTGTGAATCTGTGAATCAGTGAATCTCTGTCTCTTGCATTACTCTCGTTATATATCCATCAGATCATCCTCGTACTACTTAGGGAATATTATACAACCCTGACATGCAGCTTGTGTTTGCAAACAACTCGCGTGAGCGAGGACGTATTTGTAACACACGTTACACTTGCGTTACGGGAACGAGGCTGTGACCTGGTTGAGATTGTTTGCATACACATAAATTGCATTGCGTTATCACAACGCCCAGAAAATTGTTTCTGAGACCTTTTGGTAATTTTTGAACGTGTTATTACTTTATTTGTTTACTTTAAACCTTCGTAGCCTTTTAAAACTTTATCCTTCCATTTATTTATATTTTATTTGTCATATTCCCTAAATATCGAACCATTTAGGCTTCTTCAAACTTCGTTATTATTATAAAAGTTTCTTATGTTTAATGTTTTGGATGACCGTATATCCTTAATGTTCCGGAGTAATTTTCTGCCTTCTCTGCGCAGTCGCCTCTTTGTGTGAATTATGCGTACTCATGTTTTTTTTTTTATAATGCTTTATGCGAGTTTCGTTTCTTTTAAACGATTATTACTTACTGAACGAGTCATTATTTTAATTATGGAATTTTGGTAATTCTTTCAGGGCGATTTATTTGATTGTTTAACCTTTATTTTAAGTTTTATTTTGGAATTTCCCTGTCATTGGCTTTGTACGCCATCTACGCGGCATATAGGATTACTTCCGTTTTAGTTTGCTTTGCATTTTTCTGTAATTCAAATTGGTCAATTACCTTTTTCTTTGTTGCGATTTTATTCCCGAATTTCAGTTTATTAGCTTCTGTATTCACACCCTGTTGTTGTCTGGGTTTTTGGTTTATTATTTCCTTATTTTTAACATTTTCCGTTGGAATGAGGTTTTTGTGACTATGACGCAGTTTACCTTCTCCTATAAATGTCGCACAGGTAAGAGGCTCGATCTTTATCGTGCAAGCTCTGAAGTACTCAGAAGTTCGAAACCTAAGTCAAGTTTTGTTTTTTTCCCAGTTTAAATTTTCTGCATCTTTGTTCTTACTTGACCTATTGGCTTTAATTATTCTTTAGTGAAGTGTAAATTTTATTCGACCTCGTGCTTCAGGGCTATAGTTTACGGCTCAGGGGAAGATTGCCAATTAGCTTCTGCGCGGGAAATCCCGACTCAGACAGCATTCCGGCAGTAAGAGTTCCCACATCCACGTTTTCCGGGACTCCGGTAACCACGTTCTGGAGGCCACTGCTTATGAATTCTCGCAAGGTAGTGTGGTAAATTATAAATTGACGCATTATCCAGATTCACGACGAAAATCCCGTAATTTTTGACTTTAAAGTTTTATTCTATTATATAAATCAAATTTGTGCAACCACGTGCTGCATGGTTCGAGACGCCATTTTGACGAAAACAGAAAAACTACTTTAAAGTAAATTTATTCCGAATACTTTTGTAATTTCATCTAATTTATTGACTTAATTTTGATTAGTTATATGCTTACGTTAAATTTAATTTATATTTTCTTTTAATTATTCCAAGTGGCTTAAACGCTCTAATTATATAATTTTGAACCTAGTTTTACTTTTACTCATACTTGGATAACGTTTTATGTTTTCATTAAGTTACTCTTGATAAAATTAATTTCATTCATGTCAGAGAACTATTGTCTCTATTACCACGTATAGAATCTAAAACACCTCCTAGTGTTTATTTTTTTTTAATGTTACTCAACTGATATTTATTTTTTTAAGTATATACGTGCTGTACCCTGAATAGTTTGATTCACTTAATTTGTGATTTCCTTAGAATTAGTTTACGTCACTTTAGTTTTACTTTACCTTTTAATTACTGCTGAAGATTTAATACTGGGTGATGCGTAAGCAATGTAAAGAACTTCAAAGCTTTGATGATCTACTGACGCTAGATCCAAATTCTTAACATACTTTGTTTTTCTTTAATGTTTAAGTGATTATCTTGACAATTACAGTACAATCTTTGGAATTACTTTTCTTTACAATTTCCTTAATCAATTGTTTTGCGCTAGATTTGTTTGTAGCCTTATTAGTTAATCATTTGGCTGTTCAATAAATTTATTTGTTACTGTTATATCCGAGTTTGCGTTTGTTTGCCTTAATACCCTAACGAGCAAAAGTATTTGAGTTGTTACTTGGAAGTCGAACACCCCTTTTAAGTGTTCTTAAGCCCTTAAAGCCGAGGGTGTTCTACGTTTGCCTAGATACTTGCCAGACCAAACGTAGTGGTGCCCAATTAAGATCTTGCGTTGTGTTGGCCCATGACGCTTCCGCTTTATTTATTAACTGAGCTGGCCGGCAAGTTATTCGAAGGGCCTTTGAGACCAATTTATTAATTAAACTACTCAAAAATGAATAAGGAATTTTTACTTTTTTGTATTTTTTAGATAGTATGGGTAAATATTTGTAGTGTATTATATTAGATACATAATTGTACACAACAATTTAAAATTTTCAAGTATATTTATTCAGAAAAATCGTTAGATTACTAAGAAATGATCAAAAATGATCAATAAATAATAAGCAACATTTTTAACAATAGCTAAAATAAACATTTTTCTGTAACAATTAATTCTAAAATCGTGTATAATGGCCACGGACATCTCTCACAGCTGTACATCTTCGGGGCATACTCATGATGCAATTATTAATGTGTTCTTGTGACACTCTTCTCCAACACAGCGGTAAAATTTCCCGAAAGTGTTGCACGTTAACTGGGGGTGGATTATGTTCGTTGAGCTGTTCTTCAAGTTTGTCCCAAATGTGCTCAATTGGATTCAAGTCGGGAGACGTTGGTGGTAAAGGTAGATGGTTAATATGGAGGTCAATTATTGCTTGCATTACAATTTGTGCACAATGAGGTCTTGCATTATCATCAATAAAAACCATGTTTTCATCCACAGCCTCACGAAAGTCGGCCACATATTGCTGAATAATGTAATCTCTGTATATGTGTCCATTGACATTGTTTTCGAAGAGATGGAGGTTCGTACGTCCATTCAAACTAATGCCCGCCCACACCATGATACCACCGCCGCCAAAAGGCACCACAGCTTTTGCAAACTCGCGTCTATAACGGTCTCCTCGAGTTCTCCAGACCCTTACTCTACGATTATCACTAAATAAGCAGCATCGGTGTATAAACCATGCTCCCATTGAAAATTTTCTGCTAGTCGTTGGTTAACCCAAGTTCTTCTAGCCATTCTATTGGCATTAGTTAATTTTAGGCGTCTCACAGGCCTGCAGCTATGAAAATCCATTTCCCTTAGACGGCTTCTGATGGTTTGATCCGAAACTCTAACTCCAGTGGCGGCACGTAAGTGTGTTTGCAACCATACAGCACTTCTAAACGGATTCATCCTTGTCTGAATTCGTATGTAGCGGTCTTGTCTCTGATTTGTTTTCCTCTCAGATCCACTACCGGGTCTTCTCCTTGCAGATCCTACCTGTTGGAATCTTGTTTGAGCCCTACTAATAACACTAGGGAACACATTAAAAATTGCGGCAATTTCTGCTCCAGATTGCCCTCGCTGATGCAATAACGCAATTAAATCAAAAGTTTCTTTATTTAAATGACGTCTTGGCATCGTGAAAATGTGAAATGACTTTTAAAATGAATAAAAGTTGTCAAAAAATGCGATTTTTATAATTTTGTATTCTAAATTAATTTAAGGTTAAAATACAAGATTCAATATTTTATCACACAGAAAAGACATTTACCAAATAAAATGTCCACAAACGACTGTGGGCCTTCTAATTTATCTACAGTTTGAGAAAATACGTTAACTTTAATGAATTAATTAGATCTGTTAAAAAATATCTATCGATATCTATATCTATAAAATTCCCTATTTATTTTTGAGTAGTTCCTATCTACACTATCAAATTTAACACAAAAATTTTAAATTCTCAAACTAATCAAACATTGTATGTTAAGTTAATAATTTAATAGCGACTATAATTACTTCAAATTACTCGTACAAAATAACGTTGAATTTTTCATATTTAAGATTTGCTAAAACCCTGTTAGAAAGCTTATGTATGTGGAACTGACAAGTGAGCGTTTCTAAGACGTCTTTTTTGCATCTTTCAGTTGAACACCATGAGAAAATACCGTCTGCACAGCAGGTGTTCTGCATAAGAGGCAACAGTAGTTGACTTTAACATGATACGACAACAGTAACATTGTTCTCCAACGTCCTTGAGCGTATATATCACATGTATAACTCACATATTCCCGATTCTTCTTTACATAAGACTTTAACCTGTTCCACCGAGACACTTTCAAGGCATAAAATAAAGTTTCTTGGTGGGAACCGGTCGGGAAAAATTGCACAACATAAATCTTATGTAGATGCAGGTCATTACCTAAAATTTCTACACTAACTGCTGCCGTTAGTAACGCGCAGAACTAGATGATTAAGTGCTGTAGCCAGCATCAACACGGTAGTGAGGTAATTTGCAATATAGGACGTGTTTATCTATTATTACACCTGGAAGTAATAATATAATGTGTGTTTCGTCGCTCGTTGTATGTGAAGATTTTAAATTGATGTTTTTGAAATGACCTTACACACTTGTGGGAAACAATGCCGTTCTTGAAATGAACTCATAAATGAGATCGTTCTGAAACAGGTGCTGATAATGTTTATGAGATGGAATTATATACGATATAAATCAAGAGCGCGTATAGGATGTTTAAAAATTAACACGCGATAGTTTAAAAATGAATTCACCGCGACATTTATTATACAGGCTGTCCAGAAACTCTCCTGACAAACGAAGACCGGAGTTTCCTCAGATAATTTTAAGACAACTAAACCCAAATTCACCTAGTCCGAAAATGCTTCCTAAGGGAGCTAGAGTTCCTTGAAGATGGCGCCTTGTATTTATTTTTTTTTAAATTCCTCCAGAACGCTTCTATTTAGAAAAACAAAAACTGGTATGCTTATTTATCCTCCAGAGATGAATCGATTCCATCAATTGCGAATTTCTAGTACCGGTCATAGGCGTCCGTTTTGGGTAGGTCAACGGTTATTTTAAGGCATAACTTTTTTGTCTTTAACTTTTAAGCATTTGTGACACTAGATTATTAAATTTTCAGGTATTCCAGTACTAAAAGGTACTCTTACTTTAAGTCGGTAGGATACACCGTTTTCTAGAAAAATCGATTTGTAAATTTTTCGTTTTTTCTTCATTAAAGTTCAATTTTTTATTTTTTGCAATAGTTAGCTCTGAACTGCCAACAGAAGTAAAACCTACGTTTTTCATTGTCAAATTGTTGTCAGTTCGCGAAGTTTATCTTTTCATTTTTTAGTTTGTGTTTTTCAAACACGATTTCAATTTAAAAAAAAATGGTTTTTACTAATGAGGAATACGCCGATATGCATTTAGTTTATGGCGAAATGAGGTGTAACGCTCGAGCGGCGCAACGTAGATACGCTGAAAAATTTCCCAATCGTCAGCATCCCACTCACTCAACATTTACAGCTCTTCATCAACGATTAAGAGAAACAGGTTCAGTGGTCCCAAAAAATAATGAAACAGGGAGACATAATGATGTAACAGCAGAACATGAAGATGTTATTTTAATGGAAGTTGAGGAAAATCCAGAAATTAGCGTTCGAAGACTATCTTCCATGTACCCCACAATTTCAAAATCTTCCGTAGGAAATATCTTACACAAAGAAAATTTATATCCTTTTCATTTTACAAAGGTGCAAGCACTGCTAGAAGGAGATTTTCCTGCTCGCGTAGAATTCGCTAGATGGTTATAAAATCAGAAAAATCAAGATGAAGATTTCTTCAGGAACATTTTGTTTGGTGACGAAGCTACATTCTCAAAAAATGGAATTTTTAATGTACATAATGCACATTATTATTCGTACGTTGGTGACAACCCCCACGTTGTTCAAGAATTTAAGCATCAGCATAGGTTTAGCATAAACGTCTGGATAGGAGTAGTTGACGATTATCTACTTGGACCTGTGGAATTACCTGCTCGTTTAAATGGTGCTGATTACTTACATTTCCTGAAAAATATTTTACCTGATTTGTTAGATGAGGTACGTTTAAATATTCGGCAAAACTTATGGTTTCTACAGGACGGCTGCCCGGCCCACTTTAGCAGGAATGTACGAGACTTTCTAGATAATAACTACGAAGACCATTGGATTGGAAGAGGCGGTCCAGTTGCTTGGCCAGCAAGGTCGCCGGATTTGAATCCTTGCGATTATTGTGTTTGGGATACATAAAAGCATTTGTTTATTCCGTTCCGATACAAAATCGCGCACAACTCTGGCTAAGGATACAAGATGCTTGCAACGAATTTAGAAATAACTTTGGAATTTTTGCAAGAATTCGGTGTTCTCTAAGCAAAAGGGTAAACTTATGCATAGAGACTAATGGTCATCACATCGAGCAACTTTTGTAACAATCTACCTTTGATACTTGTTCTTTTTTTGTTAGTTTCGTTCCATTGTAATAAATAATTTGTTTTTAATTTATTAAATTAATTTTCATCCATGCCTTGATAGTCCAAGCCAACTTCGTCGCTAAAAATAAGTAGGTACATAATAAATTGAACTTTAATGAAGAAAAAATGAAAAATTTACAAATCGATTTTTCTAGAAAACGGTGTATCCTACCGACTTAAAGTAAGAGTACATTTTAGTACTGGAATACCTGAAAATTTAATAAATCTAGTGTCACAAATGCTTAAAAGTTAAAGACAAAAAAGTTATGCCTTAAAGTAACCGTTGACCTACCCAAAACGGACGCCTATGACCGGTACTAGAAATTCGCAATTGATGGAATCGATTCATCTCTGGAGGATAAATAAGCATACCAGTTTTTGTTTTTCTAAATAGAAGCGTTCTGGAGGAATTAAAAAAAAAATAAATACAAGGCACCATCTTCAAAGAACTCTAGCTCCCTTAGGAAGCATTTTCGGACTAGGTGAATTTGGGTTTAATTGTCTTAAAATTATCAGAGGAATCTCCGGTCTTCGTTTGTCAGGAGAGTTTCTGGACACCCTGTATACACGTCTGCTATAGTTACAATAATAGTTAGTGCAAGAAAAAGTCAATGTCAATTACGAAAGGTTGTATGCAACAAATTGACCGTTGCAAAAGGATATTTCAAAACACCCGAATCATTACGGAAATCATGGCAGAAGAAGAATATAAACTACAAGAACTTTTGGATATTCCGCGACGGTTAGAATCTTCAAACAAACCCTACACATTCAATAAGGAAAAATCTGCAATAAATAAAATCCAAAAAAGGCATCAGAATATGACATAATATTTGTAACAAGAAGGATACTAAAGAAGCTATCGGAAATTACGATGAAGTTTATTAGACTTTGCTTAATTCTATTGATAGGATTGGAGATTCACATATTCCATGGTGGTGCTAATAGCCATGATCTTAAAATGAGGAAAGTCGAAAGAAGAGCCAAAATCGTATAGACCTATTAGCTTATTTCTAATAATGCCAAAACTTCATGAAAATTTCTTTATATAAAAATTGAATCCTTCCCTAAAACATCTTGTACCAGATCGCCTGTTTGGGTTCTGCCACATAATTGTAGCTGTAACTTTTGTCTTCAGGCTTGTCTAATTTTAGATATAATTCCGTAGACAAGAAGCAGTGAAAGAGGATGAATAAAAGCTATTATAGCAGGTACAATATGAGCGATTATAAAGATAGGAAGCTATCAGGTCTGTTAGGGATGAAGTAAAGCCAAATGAGCTTAGTTTCGACCAAAATATGGTATGGTCAAGAGTGTTGAAGGCGTTGAAGGCCTTCGCGATATCGGTATAAACAACATCGACTTGATCTTCAATAGAGGAACTGATATACTGAGTAATCTCAATCAAGTTAGTTAAAGTTGTTCCTCCAGACTGCTGCGTGGATGGATTTATATAACTTGACATAAAATAAGTGCTCAAAGATTTCAGAGCAGCTGGATAAAATAGTAATTGGTAGGTAGTTAGACATATAATTTTTGCTTCTTACAAGATTAGAAATAACGCACAACGGATGACAAAGAACAGAAGTACAATCCTTGATTATAAATTTAGATAGTCCATCATGACTAGATGCATAGTCTGCCTTGAGGTGGTCTATGGATGTTAGCTTACCTGAAAAGGTTCCGATGTTAGCAAAAAAGAAATTAAAATAATTACATGGTTAATAACCGGACATTGTCCTTTAAGGAAGCATTTGTACACCATGGGCTTGATTAGCGAGCCCTGGTGTAGGAGATGTGAAAAACAGGAAGAAACTAGCCTTCATGTAATATGCACGTGTGAGGAACTGAAGGAACTCAGACAGAAATATTTCGGGAGAGATCTATTGGATCCTTCGAGTGTACTCAAAGTTCCCCTGAGGAGGATAGTGGCTTTTATCGAGGACACAAGTTTTTCCAGACTTTCCTGGAGAGTCGACGAGTATGAAATTGCCTGTGGTTGATATAGATCAGCAAAAATATTAAGCAAAAGCTTCAACTATTTGATCTGGATCCGTCAGCAACATATCGTGCAGGAATTCTTGAGATTCCGTTCCTCCGTCCAATGAATCGCGAAAATATCTTGGGGTTCCTGGGAATTTCCATGTTATAATTTGTATTCGTATTATTTTTGACTATCAACTCCTTGTCACTTGAATAATATGAATTATAGTAATAATAAATTTATATACGACGGTTATAACGCTTGTAATTATTAGTATATAAAAACTATTGTTATTTTTTTTGCTGTCAACAAATTAACAATTTTAGAAAACAAAGCACTTTTAAGGAAAAAAATTATTTGGAAATTTCACTCAGTACAATAACGATATATTTATTAAGTTTTAACGCACTAATAAACAAAATAAATTAAAGAAAATATGTTTAACATCATTATATCTCGACATCATAAGTTTCATTGAAAAACGTAAAGAGCATCATAAACTTCTATTTATTATCGGAAACTCACTTAACATTAATGGAGACTTACGCGTTTTTCGGGCATAAAAACATGAACAAAAACGCCTCGCTTACGTAATAAATTCCCTAAAAGAGGAGCATAATTTATAATGAACGTATATAAAGTATTAAAACCTAATACGAGTACAATATGTCACCGTGGTTGCCGAACAATTCCAATAACATTAATAGAGGAGTCGCTCTGACGCCACAACATCGTAAAATTGCTATATAACAAGTGTTCCTTTGAAAAGTCAATCTAGGTTACTTTGAAATTTTGATAGAATAAGACGCAAATATATTAGTATGTGTTTGTTCTTCCGTAAACGTAAATCCAAATGACATTTGATAATGTCAATCACAAATATCAGTTAGTGCATAAAATAATCGCGCGTCGATTCTGGTTTAAATAAATTGCTTCTCAGTTTTAAAATGGCTTTTACTTTAGAACATAAATTTTTTTTAGGCCAGGCTTATTTTCGAAGTGGTAATAAAATTGATGGTTTATGGGTTTATTCAGTTCAAGATTGCATGGTAGAATTTCAAGTTGAGTTTCCACATTTTGTAATATTATATACAATTTAAGAATACTTTGGATAGAACTTTAAAACTTTTTTCTGAAACTGGTAGTCTCTTAAGAAAATCAGGCAGCGGAGCAGTTAAGAAACGTACACCTCAAGTTGTCAATCGTGTTGAAGAAATAATGGAAAATGAACCACAAACATCTGTTCGACATTTGAGTCTACAAATAAACCTTTCTGTTGGTACAACTCACAAGTTATTAAAAAAAGATATGCAACTTTATCCATACCGTGTCACAGCAGTACAAGAATTGTTAGAAATTGATTACCCACGTAGACTACAGTTTTGTAATTGGTTTGTAAATATGAACAATAATGGAGAGCTTCCGCAAAGAGTCATCTTTACTGATGAAGCATGGTTTTATAAAACGGGATACCTAAATTCACAAAATACAAGAATTTGGAGTAGTGAAAATCCACATGTAATTAATGAAGAATCGCTACATCCAGAGAAAATTGGTGTTTGGGCAACGATAAGCCAAAGGCGAATCATTGGACCAATATTTTTTCAGGGAACGTTAACTGCTCACAGGTACCGTACGGAAATTTTACAACCATTTGTCAATCAGTTGCATGATGATGAACTACAAAATGCATATTTCCAACAGGACGGAGCACCTTGTCACTGTACTGCAGAATCTTTGGATTATTTAAGAGAATTTTTTGATGAGCGTATAATTAGTCGAAATACCGAAATTTCCGGGCCTGCACGTTCATGCGATTTAACACCTCGCGACTTCTTTTTGTGGCCTTATCTAAAAAATATCATATTTCGAACACCTATATTGAATTTGAATGATATGCTACAGAGAATCGAACAGAAATGCATGGAAATTAATAACAATCCAGTAATGTTGCAGAATATCATCAGAAATTTTGAACGGAGGATTTTAGAGAGCATTGAATTTGAAGGACAACATTTTCAACATTTGTTATAGTTTTCAATAAATACCTATTATTTGTTATTTATTTGTATGTATGAAACTGTCAAAATATACGACTTCGTAGGTTAAGTAGTAAATTTTAATTTACGACATACTTCAAAATGTTCTCAGTAAATCACATGCTACTAGATTTACTTTTCAAATGAACACTTGTTATGTATATTAATGAAGTAATGAAGCGGACTAAAGCGATTGAATGACAATTGCTTCGATAAAATGTTGTGGCGGTCTCAGGTATAGTATGCATGTTATAGCATCCCCACTATTTGCATGCTAGATCGCATACCTCGAGCAGGTGCTGTTATTTCTATCGTTATGAATAGTACATTGTTACTATTCATTCATAAATTCTATTCTACAGCGACGTGTAAGACGAAATATGCATTTATATATTATTTCGATGACTTTTCGCGTTCTGCCAATAAAACATAGTCTTACCAGCGTTGCCATAGTAACGATAAACAAGCCCGGATATTCTAATTGTCAAACCTGTCGTCGATACGATAAAACTAACTGTCAAAACTTCAAGCACCATATCGATATTATAGTATAATGTTTGTTTTACTTTTAGTAATTTTCAGTTAGTCGTAGATAAAGTAGTGTATACTAACTCGTGATAGTGACTATTATTTTCTCGAGCTGAGTTACTCCCTCGCCGCTTGGCGGTTCGGTTCGTAAATTCAGCTCTCGGGAATAATAACCGTCATTATTGTCTCATTGTATAAACTGCTAGTATACCTCTATAATTATACTAGAATAACGCAGTTCCTAAGTTCCTAAAAAAACAAGCAATAGCCCAAAAATTATTCATGACAGAATACTTTCTGTGTATATGTATTTTATTACAGTAAAAGGTGAAGACCCGTAATAACATATTACATATACTTGCCAGCAATTCATGGGAAGTAAATGGTTGAGAGTATCGCTGTCTTTGATAGGTTCAACTTGTTGCCAATTAAATGTGAGTTTTGATTTGAAGTAGTTGTAATTATATTGGTTATGTTAGCTAAAAGAACTGACATTTAAATCATGTCGAATAAAACTTCAAATCGAAACTGACATTTAATTCCTGTCAAATAAAAATTCAAATCGAAACTGACATCCAACTAACATATAGAACCAACAATGGACTGAACCTATCAAAGACAGTGATACTCCCAATCATGGCCATCCCTTATCTAAACAATTCTTGCTCATATGGTATTTAAAAAAAAACTTTGAAAAATAATGCCATAAGTGCCGAAACATGTAAGAGTTAAAGTATCTTAAATAAATAAATATTCAATTAAAAAAACACCTTAAACCGCCAAATAAAGAAAATCTCGTATGCATATATGTATGGTTACTTTGAAAACTAGATTTTGACGTGAATGTCAAAAATTCAAAATTTTGTAATGTGTGTAAATCAAATTTTCATGAGTCATTTTGATGACAATGTCACATTTCACAAATCCATAGTTAGTTTATTTGAAATGCCGCAATTATTAGAATTACAAAAATCTATTATCAAAATTAAATACTAATTTTGAAGTTAAAGTTTTGTATTCTGATAATCGAAATGATATTTTTGAAATTTAAGTAAAGCAGAATTCTATCTGTAGTTCTGTTAATAATTTTTTTTATTTACTATTTTTGCAATTATTTAAAAAAAGTTTACACCGTTTAAAGAGTCTTTGTATTTAAGTGTTTGGGATTTCAAGTGCCGCAACTGCGCATATGTATATTGTTTTCAAGTTATCTCTTAGCAATTATTTCAACAGAATGCTAACTACTTCGACATTATGGTGAGCAATGCATTTTTGTCTGCGAGCACAGTAATCGAATTGCTATGTGTAATTATAACATCTGAAAATTATCAGTCCTCATGTGCATAATGCTGTGTTCTTTTCTAAGGGAGATATATTGAAAAATTGGAAAGAGCTGGAAACGGCAATGAAAAACTTAAACCGGGTAAATTTTAAATACACCTTGTATGAGCATCGATATAACAAATCTAATGTTTATTTTATATAGAGTTTCTCGTTATTTTCTGTAAAAAGTTTAAATATACAACAATACAGATCATGTTAAGAATAACACATCTTTGTATATTTAGTAAATTTATATTGTATGTCAAATGTCATGTAGATTGTTATATATTTTTACGTTCTAGTTTATAAATGTTAATAACTTAAAATTTACATCATGCTATAGCTACCAAGATATAAAAGGATATTTTAAGTATTATAATAATAGTAAACTTCATAATCAATACTTGAATTTTGCAAATTTCTTGAATACGTAAACGATATTTATTGTAACTGTCGCGATGCAAGTGAAATTTTAAACATCCATTAAGGTTTTAAAGTATTATTATTTGATATGCATCACAAATCAGAATAAATAAAATAAAACTATACATGATAAAATGTGCATTTCAGAATTAAAATTTTACAATACTTATCCATTCCATTCGTAATAAAATATGTATTATTAATCTGTATAGAATATAAATACCAGTAAAAACAATTTAAAAGATTTTATAATACACAAAATAGACTCTAATATAATATTTGTTCATCCATTAGAAATAAATATATTCGTTTAAATATTGTAAACAATGCAGCTCTCAATAATAGAATTCAGAAATAGAGGTTAGATACGTTTCAAGTTACGATGAAAGAAAATACGGAAGATAAGAAAGGATAGTCAATCAATCGATAAGAGAACAAAGATATGACGTGTGGATTTATAATATGGAGTTGTGAGTTCTAAAGAACATCGGACGTTAGAGAAGGACAGAATAAATGAAAGAGGCAGATAGCATGCGATCTTGAGAAAAACGGAACACTTGAAAATTAAGACAAAACCACATTTAAAACATTAAACACTGTTAGAAAGAAATATTAAGAAAAGTAAACCAATATAAGAACAAAAGTTTTTAAATATGAAAATAATTTAGAAGAGTATTATAACTAGAGCAGACCAATTTCCGTGCGCGCCATGTGCGCCGATGTGAGGATGATTGTATTGCATCAGAACTAATAAAAAGCATTCAGTATGTGTTTGGTACTTGCTTAGACTGCATGTAAGTATAAGCATACGTAATAAAATGTCGTCGACACATAAATCGAGAAAACGACCGTTGTCAGACGAAGTGAATAAGTTTATTATGGATTTGCCGGACTTAATATACGATGGCTCAAAAATTAAATGTTTAGTGTGCAATACATATCTAATGTGTTAGTCAAAAAGACATTGTAAAGAACACGTAAGCAGTTCGAAGCACAATAATAACAAAATTAATCGACAACAGTTTATACATGAACTATGTGTAACTATAATTGTGTGTACACTGCCGTTTACCTCGTTAAGTAATGATTCATTTATTTCATTTTGGAATAAATACGCGCATCAAGCATTACCGATCACGGCAACGTTACGAAGGAATTTACCATTGGCGCGTAAACAGGTTGAAAATAAAATCAAAGCTGAACTGAAAAATAAAAAACTGTGGTTATGTGTGGACGAAACAACTGACAGCAAAAAAACAATCTGTAGTTAATGTGATGGCGCGTAATATGGAACCACATCAACCAACGTCTTCAATTTTATTAGCATCCAGACGACTAGAACAATGTAATGCCGAAAAAATTTCAGAGGTGCTATTAGATACTTTGGAAAAATTTGAACTTTCGAAAGACCAAGTACTAATGTTTATGACCGATGGTGCCGCAACAATGTGTTCTGTAGGCCGGTCTCTTAGAAAATATTGTTCTAACTTGTTACATATTACTTGTAAATGGAGTCTCTACACCTTGTGGCAGAACAGGTTCGTAGATATTATCCAGAGGTAGATGCTTTAATATCGATTACAAAGGCAGTATTCCTGAAATCTCCAAAACGTATTCGGAAATTTCACGAATTGTGTCCCCATACCCCTGAGCCACCACAGCCGAGTCTGACACGTTAGGGTACATGGTTACGGTCGGGGTTTTACTATCATGAACATTTTGAAAAAATTAAGGATGTGGTTTTATCATTCGATCCGAAAGAAAGTGCAGCTATCAATACAAGCCAGAAAAAATTTCAAGATGCCCAGATTACAATGGATTTACAAAGTATTCGTAAGAATTACTTGAGTCTAGAAGAAGCAATAACAAAATTAGAAAATTCGTCGCTGTCGTTAGAGGAATCACTGCAAATCGTTAAAGATGTTCACGCACAACTGTGTGCTGTAGAAGACGCAAAAAGTGAAAGTGTTCTAATTAAATTTGAAAGTGTTTTAGACAGAAATGCAGATTTTGACACCTTAACACGTATTTGTGAGGGCACGTCTACAGATGCGTTAAGTTGCTTAAAAAAGTATTTTTAGTATGCGAATATATCATCACTAGATGTAGAACGCTCGTTCTCCGAATATAAACATATTTTTTCCTCACGGCGGACATGTTTTTCAGAAATAACCGTAGAAACGCACCTTATGTTGAAAATATACAATCGAGTTTCTCCAGTTTGTCAATCCTTGAATGACGCTTAAAACGGTAAGTGTTTTTTTTAAATCGTCTGTCGTGCACACAATCACTGATTTCATACATTTTCCATTTTATTTATAGGTACATACAACGCTGCTATAATATGTACTATTCTTATTTTTCGTGCGTTTATGTATATTACTTTAATAGCAGAAAACCAAATGTATATTTAATTATTTCTGATAGAATAAATGTGTGGTTTTTTTCATTCAATTTTCATTATCCGCACAGGTGGATGGCTAACGTCGCGACGTGTTTGCGACTACATTCTTCGGCAGGAGTAATCTTGTCAGATTGTAGAATCAATTGCACAAATTTAGCGACAATTACATGTGAGAGGAGATTTGAATAATTGCTATTTCTCACTCCAATTAAATTCAATATATTTATATATATATATATATATATATATATATATATATATATATGTATATAGTAAATTCAATCAGTTGGCGATTTAAGGTCTGGCTTTACTTTAAAGTATATTAAGTATATATACTTAATACAATACAATATTTAAAACAACCCTACATGTTTCAGCAATGACGTCTTTATCAAGGATATAAAATATAAATGACAGTATACAAAATTAAATAATTATATTTATATATATATATATATATATATATAAATATAATTATTTAATTTTGTATTATATATATATATATATATATATATATATATATATATTGTAGTAATACGTATATCAGTGTATTTAAATATAAATGTAATATGAATTGTTAAAGGTAAATGAATGATTTAAATGATTTAATTGAAACTATTAATTGGGCGCCTTTTATATATAATAAATACACTTCAAACAACGCTATCTTTACTTTAATATGCCAACTAGTCATCGGTTGCATGGAATCTATAAAAATCAATGTTATCTCAGGATCTTCGCGAGTGGAGGCTGTTTAAATCTTCGTATGGTGCTTAATTAAATAATACTAAAGAGAAATAACTCCTACAATTTAACTCTTACAAATAAAAGAGTGAGAATAAATAAAAATAATCTGTTTATTGACAAATAAAAAAGAAAACTGTAATGTGAACAATAAATTGGATCTAACGTTGATAAAAATAAACTTTAAAAGATGTGCACGTGTATAAATGAAGTGAAATAGGTTATGAACAGTTAATAATTACAAACATGTACAAAATTATTAGGATTATCAATTATAACCGAGTAGGTACTTCTAAGATTATTATTAGGATGATGGTAAAATATATACTACGGGATGTTATAAACAGTGTGATATGGATGCTAATAAAAGTAAGATTCGAGTTTTTTTTATTAATAATTAATTTAATTTTATGTAAATTTTTAATAATGACGGCTTTGTTGTAGTATGTGGTGATAGTGAACCTGTTGTTAAGTGTTACTGATGCGAATCTCAAGTCTAGTAGAAATCTCAGCGGACGATGCGAGTGCGGGATCTCCCAATCTCTTGGCGGCGTCAGGCGTCGCTTGTTGGGTGACGCGTTCGTCAATTTCTTCGGACTCTGTATTCGTATGATGCTCTCGCGATTTTACGGCCACAGTCAAGTGATGGACTTGAGGTTTGTTCTTCGTTGATGTAGAGCCCATACCCCCCCCCCCCCCCCTCCATACCGGCGCCCATACCGGCGCTCATGGCGCGCACGGAAATTGATCTGCTCTAATTATAACTTACAAAATGTATTTGAAAAAGGATTAACGTCACAGGTGGTATATATAGAAAATTTTTCAAGAGGACACTAGCCTAGCTACTTGTAAAGTCCTCAGGTTCAGTATCCTATAATTCTTGATTTACATATATTTAGTAACTCGACTTTATGCTAAACTGTGCTTAAACTATCAAGTAAATGCCAAATCAATTCAAAAAATATGTTTTTTTATTTTTACCCAAAATTATTTATTTCACCGAAAAGTCATCCTCTCGCCTGTATATCTATACTACTAACAGTAAAATAGATTTGATACGGATTTTCCTAAATGATTTATTTCGTCGTATATTTCGCATTTATTTGCTCTTACAAGTGTATGTTTATCTCTGGAGATCGTATATTAAGACAAGAAGAAGTCCGTACGCTAAAAAAAAATAAAACTTAATTAAACTGATGGACGTCAATAAATTTATATAATCTTCTAATTAAACTTAATGACGCGCATTAGATACAAACACCTACTATATATACTCGATCGTATAAGTGGCTCTAGCATATCTCGCTAACGTTTCAGATATTGGTCTAGGTTAAAGCACTGGCTGCATCACATTCGCGAATACGTAGAGTGCCCTGACGGACGATAACGTTGCATGACATTTAACAATTGTCAGTCGCTTACTGTACATTGCATTTAATTATATGTCGTTCCCTGTGCGAAGGAACACTTTTTTCTCTATGTCGAGTTCAAGTCCCGGTCCTTAATTAAAGATTCGAGTTTTACGCGCATAAACATGAAAATTAACAGGCCGCCAATCAAAATTAACGAGGATTGAAGTTGAGTTTCAAATTTTTTCATCCAATTATATGGTTTTAATCTCTTTTTTTTTTGCTCTGTTTTGCTCTTTCTTTTTCTGTAAATAAAAATTAACGTTTCCATTTCATGTTTTCCGTTTTTTAATTTATTAAAGTTTAATGAGAAAAATGATGTATTTGAATTTCAAAATGTGTTTATAAACTGGATAGTAATAATGCTTTTAATCGAAAGCTTAATTAACAGTTCGGTTTAAAACTATTTAAATATTCATATCTGTTAGAAATTTATAACGCGTTTATAGGTTTTTGTCAAAATATTAATAGTTTCAAACAGAAATTGGTTAAAATCGGGTTTTTAAGAATTTACAGTTATAAAAAGCTTCAGCTTCGAAGATTTAACCCCTTCAGACCCATGTTGCCACCGGTGGCAACAAGCTTACTATACATTGTGATACCAGGTTGCCATATGTGGCAACAAATATTATAATGGGTGATTCATTTAGAGATACTTTTTCCAAAAGCAAAGAACAAATGAAAAAGGCCAATTTATTTAAGAAACTTGATTATCATTCAAAAGAACCATTCTTTACAATTATTTTTTAAAGATTATTTCTCTCAAATGTTGGCCGCGACTGCGGTTAACGTAGTCTATTCTGCTGTTCCAATTTTCAATGACGCGTTCTAGCATTTCGAGTGGTATTAGTCCAATGACCCGAGTAATATTGGCCTCCAATGCCTCAATTGTAGCCGGTTTATCCATGTAGACTTTAGACTTCACGTAGCCCCACAGAAAAAAAGTCTAATGGTGTGATGTCACAAAATCTAGGCGGCCAATTTACTGGTACGAAGCGTGCAATTAAATGTTCACCGAATCGTTCTCGCAGTAAAGCCATAGTTTCACGAGCTGTATGGCTAGTGGCGCCATCTTGTTGGAAGTAAATGTCTTGTAGACCACGGGTGTCAAGTTCAGGCAGCAAATAGTCCCTTATCAAGGCGCGATAACGGTCGCCATTCACAGTCACATACCGGCCGGCTTCTGTTTTGAAGAAATATGGACCAATTATTCCACCGGCCCATAATAGGCACCAAACAGTTGTTTTGTCTGGATGTAATGGTAGCACTTCAATCTCTTCAGGTTGCTCATCACCCCAAATACGAGCATTTTGCTTATTCACGTACCCATTAAGCCAGAAATGGGCCTCATCGGAGAACAAAATTTTTGTCGAAAACAGTGGATCTTCTGCAAGTTTATCAAGAGTCCAACGGCTGAAACGGAAACGATTCGGAAGGTAGGTCGCCTTTAGTTCTTGCACTAGTTGAATTTTGTATGCTTTTAAACCAAGATCCTTTCGTAAAATACGCCAAGTTGTTGCATACGACAAACCAAGCTGTTGAGAACGGCGACGAATTGATTCTTCCCGGTCTTCGCGTACACTCGCTGCTACCGCCGCTATATTTCCTTCACTACGTGCTGGATGAGGTCTATGTGGTCGCTTATTATCCATTATTGTAAATTGAGTTTCAAACTTATTGATGGTGTAGCGAATTGTGCGTTCGGTAGGCCGATTATGTGGCCCATATGTTGCTCTAAGTGCACGATACACATTCCTTGTAGAACGCCCATTTTCGTAATAAAGCTGTACTATTTGTAGACGCTGTGCCGGGCTAAGTCTTTCCATTACGTAATGTCAAATAGTACTGAACCATAATACGCAGTCCGCTGACGCGTCGCATGCGCGCTCAGCCATTAAAGCCCCACCTAAAAAAGTACCTCCAAATGAATCACCCATTACTTTTGCTATAAGCCTGGGATAATTTTGTACACATTGTTTTATATAAAAAGGTTTTGTTTAAGTATGACAATACGTTAAGCACATATAAAGCGTTTGTACAATATGAAACAAACATGTAAATAATTTACATATCTGTAACTATGCACATGGACAATACACCTCGTATTTTCAGCATTTACTTCTGCTTAATACATATGTTTCTGCCATCTAGGCGTCCTCAGTTAAGCTAGTGAAGCAATGTATACAAATTAATACAAACCTGTTATAAACAACTGGTTTGTATCTGTATTTAAATTTACTGAAATAGCCCGCATAGATCAAGCAAGTTCCGTCCTATAAGAAGACAACTATTTAATAATTGACATCTTACGGGCGAAAGAGACTTCCCTCCAGACAAAGTCTCTTTCGCACGTGTGCACACATGTTAATATATTTGCGTCTTATTCTATCAAAATTTCAAAGTAACCTAGATTGACTTTTCAAATGAACACTTGTTATATAAGGTCGATTTTTCTTGGAATTCGTCTTATTAATAGATTATTCTGTAAATAAGAAACTTAGTTTCGACATTTATTGTCTTCCTCGGAAACACATTGATTTAGATACTAGATATATAAAAAAAATTAAAAATATAGTAATTATGTATGTTGTATGGTACTTACAATTTGAATGCATTTTTGACTGTTTTAATAATTATTAAATCTACACTGAGTTTTACACATATTGACTTTACTAGTGTACTATACTCGTACATACTAAGGAGGTCGACTAAACTTTAAACCTTTTATAACATTTAGTTAGTATAAAGCTACAAGCCAAATTAATAATTGTATTTTTGAATTTCTACAACAGATTAAAAATACTTGTAACTGAATTTGTTATTTCTTTTTGTTTTAGGTGAGTGATTAGTTACAAGAACTCCTTGGCAATGAATATGTATGTAAGTCTTTTAAGCTATGATTATGTAATAACAGTATTATAAATGTTAGTAATTACTCCTAAAAATAAATATACTTTTCACGTTTCTTAAATCTCAATTAAATTTGCTTCTAATCAAATAAAACTATTTAGTATTTGTTTGTGTAATACCTGCATTGGATTAGTGAATTTAAACTCAATTTACTTGAAGAAACAATTACCCAATAACAATGTCCAGATCCGGAAGCGCCTACAGGTAAACGTTGCGTCAAATATTGGTTTATTAACGGCATCGCTCACGCGAGGTCTCATAGTTTTCGCTGGAATTTAGTCGGCCGTAAGCAAAGCCGACCGAATAAGTAAGTGGCTAGGGTTTTGTCAATTAACAAGAGCCATCGAGTGATTGTGGAAACGGATCCGTGGCGGGAGTGAAAGAGAGAGGTAGTGAGAAACGGCGCAAATAGTTAATCGTTTTGTGATTTGCATCGGCCGCCGTTAAATGCTTTTCTATTCATTTGGCGGCTGATCGGATTAATTGTTGGTTGTTTAACAAATTGCGGACGACGGGGCGGTTTTAGGAGCGAATCAATCGGAAATGAATGGTGATCCTAGGCGGCTTTCGCCCAATTTGAACGAAACGGTGTGTCCAAAATAAGAACTTATTTATTATTATGGCTTGACGCGAATTATTTATGCTTGTAAATATAGAAAATGATTGAGAAATTCACAGTACTGTTGAAACGTTACGAGTATATTATCTAATGAAAAATAAAATATTTTTACTACTTTAAAAATATCTCCAAGTTACACATCCAATTACATGAAATATAGCTTATAAGTAGAGTCGAAAAAGAGGGGCAAGTTTCATTGCAGTGCGGAGAACGACGTGGAGCGGCCTAGCGGCCGTATCAAGGCGAGCGTTGTATAACGCGCTGAAAGACTTACTGTTTTAAAAAGCTTCCATGAAATCACAAACTGTGTAGCATCATTAAATATTTGAATCATTAAATATGTTTCCACACTTGCTTCAGTCAAATTAGTACGCGTGCGGAATAAATATTTTTCAATGATAAAAACGACCGTTCCATATCGAGTGATGTTATATTTGCAAATTTAAAGTAATCTTTGTGACAACTTAATAGATTTTTCGACGTACCTTCACAAATTTGTCCTAGTATGAGAAAATCTGAATTCTTGTCAATAACACTTTCAAATTTTCGTTTTACACACTCATTTTTTCGCCTTCCGTCGCATGAACATCGTCCACAATTTGAACAGAATCCACAAACGACATCGAATCATTTTGTAATTTTTCAATTCCCTCCGCTAGTCCATAGTAGTTCTTGCGAATAGTTTCTAAATCACTTTTTACCTGACTATCTTGAAACACTTTCTGTCTTTTCTTGAGAGCTTCGGCGTGTCTCGGATCAAATTGTAAAACTTCCTTCTTTACACCATCAAAATGTTCGCAGTAGTAAAACGCAACCTCTAACAATGTTCCCCAACGCGTAGTAATCGGCTGTGGTGGTTCAGGCACTTTGGGACACAATTCGTGAATTTTTTTTGTACGTTTTTGGGACTTTAGAAACATTGCCTTCGTATGAGCATTTATTAGTGGATAACATTTAGATGTCAATTGCGCCACAAAGTTTAAAGCATGGATTTTACATGTTACATGTAACAGATTGCCAGTACCTTCTTTAAGAGATCGGCCTAAGGAAAGCATGTTAGCGGCACCGTCACTCACAAACATTAAAAGTTGGTTGCTTCTTCTTCTTCTTCTCTGACTTGGGTTGGACGCCACCACGTCCAGGCACTTGAGCATACTGGTCTTTGTACTATCCCCAATAGATCTCTCAGTTCCACTCTGTTAGTCTTGTGTCCTCGATAAAAGCCACTATCCTCCTCAGGGGAAGTTTGAGTACACTCGCAGGATCCAATAGATCTCTCCCGAAATATTTCTGTCTGAGTTCCTTCAGTTCCTCACACGTGCATATTACATGAAGGCTAGTTGCTAAAAGTTGGTTTGTTTAAACTTGAAATTTGTTCAATGCGCTCAACACCACTTTTAAAATTCATCGCTAGTACATTTTACAACTCTTTTGGAAGCAAGTAAGATGGAGGATGTTGGTTTAAATTCTTCCATCACATTCACCACAGAATTTTTTTGCCGATCGGTTGTATCGTCCACACATAACCACCATTTTTTATCTTTCAATTCTGCTTTAATTCTTCTTTCAACATAGTCACGAGCAGATGGCATAACGTTTCTTATCGATGTTCGACTTGGTAATATATAATCCGAATATTTACTCCAGAAGGAGACAAATGCTTTTTGGTCTAGCAAAGTGAGCGGTAGATTACATATAATAAAACAAACACCTATATCAAATGTTAATTGTTCGCTGTATCGTTTGTCACGGATTTCAGAACAGTGTTTTATACTTTTTAGGTGGCGTTTACACTTCCACCTGCTGGTACACGTCAAATAGTCGTTCCACCTTACACATTTAATTCTGTCGCCTTCGTATTCTAAATCCGGCATACTCTCTATTACGTTTTATAGTTTCCTCGAAATATAATATAAATGTGACATTTTCTAAGAATGTGTGTACTGACATGCACTCACAACGACCAGTGGAATAATACTGAACAAGTGAAAGAATCTGGTTATGTATGTGAAAGTTGAGCCATTGAGTCAAGAGCCATTGCATCCCGTCAAAGTGTTTTATACGGCATTTGCAGTGAAAAAGTTATTGGACGTCAACAGCACCACCGTAACCGTAATTGCTGAGGGCTGCAGATACATGTTAAACGAGTTTTTTCTTACGGCAAATTGCTGAAATGCGTCTTGAGCATTGTTTATTCCAGCGGAACGGAGCAACCGCTCACACAGCTAACACAGCTCACACAGCTAACGATGGAGATTTTGAAACACCAATTTCCTAGTCCCGTGATTTCCCGTTTTGGCGATTTAAACTAGTCTATGTTATGTTGTCAGTTGTTGTTCATTACACGCTGATACCAACCCGTAATGTGCTTAATTTTTCCTATTAGGTAAATTAATAATAATTTTGAAACTCCTTCATAACTAGAAAATGATGCATTACAGGAAAACAACTGAAGCACAACAACTCTTATGTTTCAAATTAAACGGGGAATTCAAAAATAATTTATATTTTGGAAAAAGCATTTTTCGACACCCTGTATTTTCGTAACGGAACATTTTTAGATCATAGTTTATAAAGCAAACAATCATATATTTTTCAAGTAGATTCCAGGCTTAAATATTCACAAATCAATGAGGAGCAGCCTGCATATATACTTATATATATACAGTGCGTCCATAAAGTATGGACACAAGCCCGTAGTAACGTTATTGTGCATTATTTGACAAAATGCAAATATATGTCGATTAATGTTTTTTATTATCTATATTTAGATGCTACCATTTTGTTTTTTCCGTCGACCTTGAATAAGTGATGACGTCATTGATATTTTTTTGAAATGTCAACCCCTTTTTTTTAATGGATTTTGAAAGCTTTTACAATTCTTATTCGATGATGTAAAAATTTTGGTATGTTAGGTACATTAGAAAATTTTTGAGTAAATTGTGTTCTAATTCTAAGTTTTATTTTTGACATTTTCAGTATCAAATTTATAACAAATGCTCAAAATGTTTTCCTTCATTTTGTTGACTAAATCCTAAGCGATGGTAAATTTCATTTCGCACAATCTGTAATATTTCGGGAGTGATTAGTCTGATTTCGTAGATGATGCGTTGTCGTAAAACGTCCAAATTTTCCGGTTGTGTCGCATAGACTTTTGATTATAAGTAACCCCACAAGAAGAAGTCCAACGGAGTTAAATCTGGCGATCTAGCTGGCCATTCAATTGCCCATCTTCTTCCAATCCATCTGTTAGGAAATGTGTTATAAAGGTATTGCCTTACTGGTAGCGTATAGTGCGGAGAAGCACCATCCTGTTGATACCAAATTCTACGATTTGCAAATGTGGATCCTCATTATTAGGAAAGAAAACCGCTAAAACGGGTATCAATTCATTCCTCAAAAAATTCAAGTATATTTCCCTAGTCAAGTTTCCATCAAAGAAAAACGGTCCCACAATGCGATCGCCGATAATCCCTGCCTATACATTTAGTTTTTGCGGGTATTGGGTATGTGTCTCTTGCATCCAATGAGGATTATCAGTCGACCAAAATCGGCAATTTTGTCTATTCACAGTGCCATTCAATGTGAAAGTAGCGTCGTCAGAAAACAAAATGTTGAAGAGAAATAGAGGGTCATTTTCACAAATTTGCATCAACCGTTCACAATATTCCAAACGCCGATCAAAATCATCCTCAGACAACTCTTGAACTAAATTCATTTTATAGGGATGATACTTTGATTTATGCAAGAGTTTCCCGACTCTACCCCTTGCTGCGTCAAATTCGTTGCCGTGTGCTTGTGTGAGGACGTTCTTGAACTGTTAACAAAATGTCAACTTGAGTGTCTAGGGCCGTTGATGGACGTCCACTTTTTGGTTTATCTCGAACGAACCCTTCTTCCAAAAATTTTCTGTGGATTTTACTTACAGTTGAAAAACCGATAGGGTCCAGTTCAGGATGCGTTTCATTGAACAACTCCGCTACTTCCCTAACATTTCGACGTCTATCTCCAAACCCAATCATCATGAGCACCTGAATGCGTTCCCGTTCAGATAAATGCATATCAGAGAATGAATAATTAAAACACTTTGCACCAACAATTAGGATTAAATAAAAATGTTGTGATTCGGATTATTTACAATTTGTCAAAAAAATTACCTTGTCACTTTGGGAATGACAGAAAGATGAACAATGATTTCTCAAAAATTTTCTAATGTCACATACCAAAATTTTTACATCATCGAATAAAGAATTGTAAAAGCTTTCAAAATCCACAAGAAAAAAATGGGGTTGACATTTAAGAAAATTATCAATGACGTAATAACTTATTCAAGGTCGACGGAAAAAACAAAATGGTAGCATCTAAATATACCTAATAAAAAACATTAATCGACATATCTTTGCATTTTGTCACATAACACACAATAATGTTATTACGGGCTTGTGTCCATACTTTATGGACGCATATATAATAATGATTGATGGATGTATATTTTTAGATAGCCTCATATTTATTTCAAATACATCAATTAATTCAATTGCTCCACGTTAGGATGCCAAAATATTATGATTAAAAGAACAATCGGCCAAATTGTGAAAAAACTGGTGCTTATTTTATTTACGCAAAGCACAAATATATAAATTATTGTTCAATATTTAGGTGTGTAGGATAAAATAAAATGTACAAATATAATATTATTAAATCATAGGTATGTAACAACTTCCCAAACCAAGTAAATTTTTCGTGTTTATTATGTTGAGATTATGAAAGAAATGACTGAAAAGTGATATTTAACAATAATTATTAAAATTATTATTATGATTATTATTATATACGCCAATTACTGTGTTTGTTTGATGAAATGGAGTATAAACAATCTTTCAAGACAACGATTGTAACTTATTGTTCAAAAATATTTAATATGAAAATACCCAAATTATAAATCTAATTTAAATACATGCCTAAAATGCATATGTATTCTAAATATTAAAATCGGTAATTAAAAACATTTCAATTATAAAACTTAAAAGAATAAAGAACAGGAAAAATAATTCGGAATTTAGATTACTACTATTTTATTGGTTATTGAATGCGAATTAACAGCTGTAATTGGTTCTATACGATCAGTTATCCTCTACTAAGTACTCCTTCCTTATTGTTAGAGAGGTTCGGTCCAGGAACATCGTAACAGGGAATCGTTCCCACGCGTATATATATTTTATTAGTCCCTGCCGGACAATCGCAAAAACGGTGTCTTTCTGGCTATTTGTGACATTATAAAATTATTATTTATCGTTAATAATAATGTCACAAATATCCAGAAAGAGACCGTTTTAGGAATGTCCGGCAGGGACTACTTATTAGCGGTAGATTGACGGAGTGGGAGTGGCTTAACGACGGAACTACGGCCAACGTGGACTACGGTGACCAATAATCAGCCGCGTATGTGTGTGAGATATCAAATCAATGCTTTAGCATTAGAAAGAATGCGATAGAAAAAATTCCAAGAAATGTTTCAACTAATTGAATTGTTAAAAAAAAGCAGATGATTTCTTTAAGTGTTTTTTTTTGTTTGCTTTTATAGTTTTAAAATTAAATAAAAATATTTCTCTCTTAAAATACAAATTGAAGTAATTATTTTTTATTCTATATTTGAAATTATTTTCTCACATGGAATATTGTTCTCTCTTTTTATTACACATTATAAAAAACTTTTGTGTAAAAAAGGGAACTTGACTATATACACATTTGTGCAGCTTTTTAATTTGTAAATAATTCCTGGAATTTTAAATTGAATTGCGTTACAATTACAAGTATTTAGATTATTATACACCCTCCGTCCAGAAATAAGTGTCCGATTTTAGTTTTGTCTCCATCCATAAATAAGTGTCCATTTTCTCAAAACAAATTTATTCCTTATAAGTTAAACTACAAATTTAATAAAACTAAAGTTAGTTTAGTTAAGTTTATTAAACTAGAAATTAAACTAGATGGACGATATTTTAGATTTTTGTTACAAGATCCATGTCACACTTAATAACTAAAGGTAGCATCCCATTTCTTTGTAATTGATCCTCCCCCATATGGGGCAATCGATAGTTATTGCAACCATCAATTCTCATAGTTTCCATCATACACTGCTAGTGAGTAAAGAAAGGTTTATTCAGCACTATCATATCGTATCGTATATAGCAGGGATGCACAGACTTATAGGGAACAGGGGCCACTCGGGAAAATTATAAGCCAAGGACGGGCCACTACAAAGAATACTTATTAACACAAATATTTTTATTTTTAAATAGTATGAATTACTACAAATGATAAAAATAAAAGAACATTCAAAAATGTTTGTTGTAATTATGTAATCGTAATGTAATCTAATCATTACAATGTAATATTTCATGTTTTATTATTTTGATGCATGACATTGCATTGACCTAACAATTTTGTTTATGTTTGGCTCCACATTACTTGACGCCACACGTAAAATTGCTACCAGATTTTCATTTGTCAGACGGTTTCGATTTTTTGTTTTGTTAAGTTTCATCACTGAAATCGTTTGCTCACAAATATACGTCTACCCAAATAAGCTTGGGCATTTCAATGCATTTATTCGCAACTCTTTATAAGCGGTTTTGTCAACGCAACGGTAAAAGTTGAGTAAATTACCTTCATTAAACTTGTTTCGTAAATTATCATCATTTTGCATGTCTATCAATTCCAGCTGTATTGATTCCTGTGCATTTTCGGGTGAAATGTTGGAAGGTTTGTTGAAAATGTTTAATAGAGGTTTAACTTTTTTGAAGTCTAGAAAACGATCATGAAAAGCTTGTATCAAAATATCAATTTTTTCAACATAAACGAAATTGACATCAGTTTTATTGAATATCTCCATAATTTTTTTGTAGTTCGAAAAATGGCTGTAACTGGCTGAATTGATTTGTTTCCTGAAAAGACTCAATTTGCACTGAAAGGACGAAACATGAGAGTATGACTGCGAAATCAATTGAACTTTGCTTGGAGTCGCGTATTTAAGACATTCAAGTGATTTGTGATGTCTACAAGAAACGCTAGGTCACACAGCCAATCAGGGTTGTCGAGTTCGGAGACGTCCTTTTTCTTTTCCGCCAGAAATATTTTGATTTCTTCAATGAAGTTAAGAAACCGCTCTAGTGACAATCCTCGACTTAGCCACCTTACTTCAGTGTAAAACAGGAGATCACCATATTCGCTTTCAATATCGTCGAGAAATTGTGTGAATTTTCGGTGATTGAGACCTCGTGATTTTATAAAGTTTACAGTAGGTACTACAACTTTCATCACATTTTCAAATCCCAATAATTTTGAACAGAGGGCCTCTTGATGTTTAATGCAATGAAGCTGCATCAATTCCTTGGTACCTATGTTTTTAGTTTGTAAATACTCCTTTACCCCTTGGTTTGACTTGTCAAAGAACTCATACCAATCAGTTCTTCACTCACTTCAAAATTTTGCGTTACACCTCGTAAAAATATTAAGAGTTGAGCACTGGAACTTATATCTGTAGATTCGTCGAGTGCTATAGAAAAATACTCAAAAATTTTCGATTTCGTAGCTAATTGCTTTTCTATATTAGTTGCTAATGTGGTAAGTCTTCTTTGAACATCCGATTTAGTTGAATTTTCTCAAACCTCTTTGCATCTTTCGGACACATTTTTTGCGGCGATATCTAAACACTGCTTAACAAACCCACCATCTTTAAAAGGCCGACAAGTTTTCGCTATTATTCGAGATATTTCAAAGCTACGTCAGTAGCTGTTTCAGCATCTTGAATTGGTTTTGTAAACATAGCTTGCTGGCCTATTAGTTCCCTTTGTAAAGTGGAAATTTATTGCGTTCGATTTTCGCCGGTTAATTTGGTAGAAGTATGATGCTAGGTTTCATAATACCTCTTCACATTATATTCCTTCGGTATAGAAACACTACTCTTGCATATTAAACAGACACTTTTGTTATGCGATGAAATAAAAAAGTATTTTACTGTCCAAATATCTTGAAACTGTCGATTTTCATCTTCAACCTTACGACTACGTTTTTTACTGGGGCCTGGTTCATCCATTTCAAAATTGATATTATATTGTTACGTAGGTAGACGCCAAGTTTGAACGACGAAATATTTATTCTTCACAGATTACAATTCAAACAATATAACGTTCGCTTGTCCGTAGTTATAACTTAACTGCCCCGATAGCGGGCGATGCGTTGTATTTATACGAGTTACCTAACATCGAGAAACTACCACATTGTTCGGGGATAATACCGACGTGTTTCGAGAGTCTTCGAGTAATCTGGCTGGTTCGACAGATTTCTAATCTCGTAACAATATGCTTGGAACGACGAGGAGCATACTTGTCCTACGTGGTAAACTTGAACAAGAAAGTAGTAGGTACTTAAAGATACATATCTTACTAACAATTACAAAAGTGAGAATAAAATAAAAAGTTAAGAAATATTGATTTGAATGGATTTTTACCTACTTTTGCAGTTTTTCGAACAATTTTGAAAATTCGTTGGCGGGCCGCATAAATATCGACAGTGGGCCGCATGTGGCTCGCGAGCCGCGGTATGTGCATCGCTGCATTAAGCAATGGCTTATGTATTGTATGAGCAGCATAGGAGCATATGAGTAGCATATATGGTTGAAATTTATTAAAGAAATGGCAGAAAAATCGATGGAATTTATTCTCTGAGAGAGGCCTACGACGATTTTTTAAACAAATTTGTAGATGATGCTGTCCCATATGACCATTTCTGTATTTCCATTCGTCGTTTTGCAAATTTATTCAGGGAAACAGGACGCGTGAATCGTCAAAAGGGATGTGGATATCAAACCCGATAACGCCCGCGGTATCTCCGGCTAAATATATGACATCAATATACCATCTCTAATTGTGGGAATTCCCAGCAAGTTGACAATAAACATAACTAAAAAGTGACGTAAAATAAATTGATTTTAATTATAACGAAATTGTGCGAATTCACGAAAAATTATGCAATAAAAAAAACACTTTTCCTAATTTCACAATTTCACAATTCCTAATTTAATTGAAATCATTTTGTATATTTTCACAAATATGATTACATTACACCGTATTACACGTAATAATTATTAAGTAAAAAGTAATTGGATAATTTCTCTCACAGGCCATCAGAAAATAAGAAACGAGATAAATGTTCCGAAATAATATTTTAAACAACTTAATTTCCATTAGGGAATACATAACCTCAAAACACGCACACCATAATAAATTATTACGAAGGTTCAGCACGCATGTATAAACGAAATAATCTACTGTATTTATGTCGTAAATCTTCTCCAGTGTTAGTGTGTGTTTGTACGATTATCCCTAATCATTAACATTATCAACTCGAATCGTTATCATTATTACCTATTATTATTATTACGGAGCAGATGATAAAATGCATTATTTGAAGTTAGACCGTTGTTGGGACAAGGGCACTGTGTAATGGTCATATCACAATATCGTGGGGGAAGTTAATTGAGTGTGAAAGGATTAAACGTGCCGGGCGTCCCCGGTATTATTCATTTACCTCTGGTGGAAACATTAAATTGAAGGTAATTGTTTAGAGGCAGGGAAATGTGTGGTGTGGTATTGTGGTAAGCAGCACAACACAAATTGGATACATTTAATAATAGAAAACAACAGCTGAAATAGAATAAAGAATTTAGCAAGGACGTTTTATATAGAAATAGAATTAGAATATACAGATATAGTCAAAAAGATATTGTCACTTGCGGTGGTGTGAACGTTAAAATTTTCCTTTCCATCCTTTTCATCCAATCTATGCTCGATAAATTTCGATTTTGTATCGAAAATATGCTATCGGTTAGTAGCAAAAACAGATTTCGAAAAACTGACTACTGAAGCTTTACGAAATACTGCGGAAATACGGTAGGGTCAGTCCTCAGACTCACCAGTGTGGGAGGGTTGTTGGTAGATACAATTTAACTAGCCAGGCCCAGACTACGATCAGTGAAGACGGCGTGTGGTTCTTATCTAAACATTTATGAGTTTTTGACTATAATAAAAAAAAATAAGGACGCCACCAAAATATATATATATATAGGTACATATATTTTTTCATTATATATATTAAAATTTAGACGATTGATTTTAACATGTTTAGTGGCGTCTTTGCTAGATTTTTGCTCTTAATTGAACTCCTGAAGAAATAACATATTCGTTGTGAAAATATAGAGTGAAATAAATGAGTTTTTTTATTTGACAAACCGCTCGCCCGTTAATTAATTTTTACTAATGCAGTACGGTCGATAATACTTAATAGTATATATATATATATATATATATATATATATATATAAGGTAAACTTAATAAGTCGGCGATTAAAGGTCTGGTTCATTACTTCAAAGTATATATATTTAAAATAACTCTACATGTTTCGGCAATGATGCCTTTTTCAAGAGAATACAAAATATAAATGACAATATATTGTCATTTATATTTTGTATTCTCTCTCTACTATAATATACAAAGGTCAAGAAATAATTTTCTTTGTATATATATATATATATATTATATATATATATATATATACAAAGAAAATTATTTCTTGACCTTTGTATATTATAGTAGATTTAGTTATTCGGCGATTTAAGGTCTGTTTTACTTTAATATGTATATATTTAATAAATATTAAATAATTTAAATCTTACATGTTTCGGAAATTACTGCCTTTTAAAAAAAAATTAACTTATAATTTAAAATTCTTTGGAAAAGACAGTAATAAATAAAGCAATAGAAGGCAGTAATTGCCGAAACATATAAGATTTGAATTATTTTAAATATATATATATATATATATATATACATATATATATATATATATATTAAAGTAAAACAGACCTTAAATCGCCGACTAACTAAATCTATTATATATGTATATATATATATATATCTTCAAACGGATATATATATATATATACAGGGTGTTTATTAAATATACTGCGAAAATTGAAAGGGTTATTCCCTGGACTATTCTAAGAATATTTGTCCTTTGATGATTGTTGAAAAGCCGCTTTGTTTCGTAGATATAGAGCGAAAAAAAATTTGTACGAAGACATTTTATTTCCAATAATTACATATAAAACTTCGTAATCTACGAGAACTGTTGAAAATTACTATCTCCAGCTAGGATGCAAGAATCTAATCTTCTCCTCATTTGACTGTTGAACACTTTCAAAAACACCAGGGTTGTTTCTTATTGAGTTACACCCAGCAATTATCAGATTTCTCAAATCTTCCACATTTTCCATTGGAATAGTGTAAACCAATGATTTTAGATGGCCCCATACGAAAACGTGTAACTGTATTAATTAGAATTAAAGAGTAGAGCTATGTTCAAATAAATATTCTATGTATTAGTGCTAATTTAATATTTATTCTGTGGAATATTTCTTTTTATATTTCATTTACATCTCTGTATTATCGTTTTTAATATAGTTAAATAAATGGAACATATCATCAGTTAAACTTTGAAATATCCCCTACAACATTACCAAGAATGACCTTTGACGGGATGTATTGATGGTATTTAGTTCTACCAAAGAAATTCATCTATTCGTAGGGCGTTACTGATTAGAAGTCGACGTGTTTAATGAAATTCTTCAGTGATTTATCCTATCTACTTTGCAGCTAAGTGTTTTCATCAAATAGATCACTTACTATTTGTTTCTTTGCTTAATGCAGCAATATATTCGTGGGTATAGTGACACATAAAATAATGGAACAATTAATGTAATAGTCGGTAATAAAAATTGTCGATAGAGCGTTGAAAAATCAGTTTCGATAAACATAAGTGGATCGGAATATCTTATTCAGTATTACTTATATTTTGGGTATTTATTTAATTGTTTTCTATAATATAAAATTATTAAATACTATTTAAAAACATTATATTTATGTTCACAGTACAATAACATGATACGTTGTTCACATTATTCAATATTTTTGCTATTTATCAATGGTTTACCTGATTTTTTGCTGAAGTTCACCATTTGTACCTACATCTAAACAACACAATGATATTTCTATTTACACCAGATCTAAAAGAATTCCTAATTAATCATAACATATACTTTAAAAGTACATTAACATCATTAGCAGCTAAACAAACGAGTTAGTTTTCATTTTCATAACACGAGCTTTGAACAAATTGACCAAGTATTTGTCAGTGATTTTGCACGTTATGAAAGTTAATAGTTTTACTGATATTTGATACTTAGCCAAATTGTCCAATTAAAACCTTTTTATTAAAAATATTATTTATTTGTAAACAATTTTTAAGACTTAACGAATTATTTTACGGGCTGTTTTTATTATATTAAATTCATTTACTATTTCATTATTCCTTATTTGGTATTTTGCCAATTTATAATTTTTATTCTAATCACTCGCATTAAAATCGCAGGCCTGAAAATTTGGAGTAATTAGGTCCCATTTTGAATCGATGACTAATTCGTGCGTAGGATTTGTCGAAAACATTTTTTCCAATTCATGATGGCGCTGTAATCGGTGAAATTAATTTTTTTTCAATTTCTCGCACTGAGAACCTATGCACATGATTCTGCAATACGTGTGAAATAAAAAATATGTTTTCTTTGTAAATAATCAAAATTAGTCTTAAAAAACTTTATATTCATTTTACAAATTTCGAATAACTGGGAAACGTCACCTGTAAAAATGGAAATTGCTGGTGAAGAAATTACTTTTAGCGTAACCCAACAACGACGTGTACGTAGGAACACCTTGGGGTGTTTGATTAACCTGAATCTCCTCGCCTTTCACGTATCAAAGTGCTTCATTTATGTAAGTCCCTTCACCTCTCATTTATCAGGCTGCTAGATTTCCCCTCGTCTCTGTAAATTGCCTCCACACATAATCTCGTGCTTTTTTCGTATTTAATGGATTTTAAGGTGGATTCATCAGGAACATTTCGACCAGAATATTTTTGGAGAAATGTTTTAAACATGGGATTGTTAAGTTTATTTAATGGAATTTTTGTCGCCATTAAAGTTTCACAGAGTTCTTCGTTAAAACTATCAGATTCCAGCGGGTACAATTTCTGTGAATGTGTTTGCGATGCTAAATGACGTTTTACGTGCGATTTCTTGGAATTTTTTAACGATATTTTACAGATTTGTTACATTTTTCGTTAAGTAATATAAATGTAAATATGCTTTCTACATATTACAACGCTAATTTATTCGATTTTTTTATAGAAAGAAAAAATTGATAGCTTTGTAGTTAAAGCGATGGCCCGGCAAGCCTTGCATGTGGGCTTCTGCTCAGAGCGAATTTTTTTCTACAAAAAATTCGAATAAATTAACCTCGTAATATGTAGAAAGTATATTTACATTTACATTACTTCGCGAAGAATGCAACAAATTTGCACAACAGCCTACTACGGGCAAGATATATGTCATCTCTTTCTTTGATGTAACTCAAGGCATCCCCACAAAGATTCGAAATCACTGCCTTTGATAGCTTAGTGGTTAAAGCGGTGATCCGGCAAGCCATGCACGTGGGTTCGAATCCGAATTTTTTTCTATAAAAAAATTGAATAAATTAGCGTCGTAATATGTAGAAAGCATATTTACAGTTACTTTACAGACTTTACAATAAATTTCGGAATCACTGGCAATGGACATACAATCAGTATGACCCCTAATTCAACTCACCATTGTTTCACGATGCCATTTTCGACGTTGTTCCATATCATACCTGAAGAAGTAACTTAAACAATCTTCTGGATCTGAATAAATTAAAATTAAAAATGTATGCGTAAGTTATTGAAGCTTAACGAAATTCACCGGACACTTACGTCAAAATAATTGGGAGAAATAGATTCGATGAAACGATATTAAACACGATTTATTACAAAAATTGCAAAGTACGTAATTTACAGTTGAAGCAATGAAAAAAGAAACTAACTCACCGTATGTATCTTACGAAATATAAATTAATAAATAAAATAAATTATAAAAACCACTGACGCTTCTATTTAATCCCATGCAGAAAGGAATTTAACTGTAATATTGAAGTAATTGCGTAACAATTCAACGACGAATAACAGATGTGCTGTTAATAGAATGAATAGTGCTATACAGTAACTACGTGTTGTACTTAGCAATGTACTGGACTGTTTATATTGTCCATCGCAATTTCGGCCTGATGCGTCCGGTCCGTACTTATTACTTGTTTCACTGGAAACTAATTTGAAAAAATGGTTTAACTTCTGGAATAGTTCTCCATATACCAGCCGTAGTTAAAATATTATAAACTATTTATATTACTTAAATGCAAGCACACCACCTGATAGCAACCCAAAAATAACACAGGCCTGCATTTTTCAACTCTTTAAATGTTGATTTAAAAATTTTAACTGTTTTCTAGTAATTGGGTAGCGCTGATTTCAAATCTGCTTTTATTTTTTTTGTATCACGTAAGGTTATTTTTGAAACCAGTAAAATCAAAAAATATAGAAAAACACGATTTATTTCATTTATAAGCTAGTTTTATATTATATTAAAAAAAATACAAAAATATACACATAGAAACTATTAGAAATTGTTATTTATTCTTTAAATAAATAAACGTTTTCGTTTTTCAGAAAAGCTTCGTTTGGTTGTTTTTCTGTCATATTCAGCTAAAGGAAGATCTGAAGGTAGTTTCTGGGGCAAGCAAATTTTTTTGTTTCAACCTAGACCCCACTACTTCAGAAAGATCTTTTGAAAGTCCCAAATCTCTTACTAAATCATTCAGTTCGGCTTGTGAAAATAGCTGAGGTTGGTTTTGACCTGAGGTTGATGGTTCAAAATCAATATCCATCTGTACGGAGCCGGAAGTTGAAGAGGTTTCAAATCTTCTTGTAGTATTTTAGGGGGTATAGGTACATGATCACTGTGAGGAACTGGTCTGATAGCTGATTTAATATTGTTTGGGTACAAAATATGTTTCAAAGTTTTTCTATTATGCCCCTTAATATCACAAAGACAAAAGTAGCAATCTTCATGATGAATTTGCGGTTCTCTCCAAACCATCGGTATTCCAAAAGGAAGGCTTTTTCTATTCCCTTTGGTCCAATGTCTTAAACCTTCTTCACATACCTTACAAACAACGTGCGGGACCCAATCTTTATCTTGATCTCCTAATTTGATTTTGAAATAAGCATAATATGCATTTTTCGCAAATTCACCAATTGGTCTCCTAAACTTTTTCAAGGCGAAATATCCGCAAATATAACAGAAATCATCTGGTTTGTTTTTGCAACACCGGCTAGACATATTTTTAAGCAATGTTTATTTATCAAATACCACGCACAACACTAAAGACAAATTAATTTTACTTGTTTACTGATCGACACTCAGAGCTATAATGAAGTAAATGACATTAAACTATACATTTTGTTTGGAGTGATAAACTTGAAATCCTACTTCGCAGTACTAATAAAGTGAAAGCATAATAAATAGGATTTAGCAGGTAAAAATTAATACATGTAATAAAAGATTTACATCAGGTAATGAGAGCCTATTTAACAAATTTCTTTAAAACCACAACAGAAAATCATTTTTGGGATAATACCTAGAATTTGAAGTAGTACATTCATTTTAAAATGTATTGAAACGCCTATTATTTTTTTTTTTATATTTTTTTTTCTTTTTCATTTGTGCAAAAAAAATCTGTGGGTGGTAGAGACCAACTGTATTTTAATTAGTTATTGCTATATAAAAACTGAGCTTAACAAACAAAAATCACGTCATCACAAATTTTATGCAGGCCTGTGTAATTTATAATGCTTTAACTACATATGGTATAATAAATGACCATTTTTCTCTTAATCAGCGCATTAAAAATTAACGGGAACGCTCCTCCCATCTTAAAGGGGAAACCATTGTAGACCTGTGAGATTAGAAGAAATATTTAAATTATTATGTAGAGTGGACGTTTGTACCTTAGCTTTATGTTCAGCATTAAAATAATAGATCAGCGTGATTTCACCATATATTGCATAGAATGTCAAAATAGACAATTCAATATATGTAGAATTTAAAATAAGAGAATCCAGAATTCTAAACGCAGATCACATATGCCTACAAATAGCGTAGTAAATTTTCGTCCTTTCCTATATACGTATCTCTATTTGTGTTTATGTTTAACTCAAGAAAATATTAGATATAGTAAATATTTGCCCGTCTAACTATACGTTTGATTGAATCCAAGACTAGCGCACGGTTAAGAGGTAAAATAAATATCTTCTACCGTACATGGGATATTAAGTATGATTTCTTAGTAAACCTCTGAATTATGAATAGAATCGAAGTTTCTTCCTTCTTCTTTTTTAAATTACGTTGATCATCGAGAATCTAATGAATATTGAATATATTTAATATAATAATAATAAGATAACTGTATTTGACCAACAGGAAAAACTTATTACAGGACAAAATAAAAAAATCAGAAACAGAATTTATTGTAGTTGCGTATAATGGGTAGAGTGGACCAATTCGGAGCGAAAGCAGAGGCGTGACTAACGAATTGGTTCCCGCATGCGAAACATTATTAATATCTAGAGATATACTATCACGAACGGTGCTGTTATTATGTTATTAAATAATATAATAAGTTATTATATTACTTAATACTACATATTTGTATTATATTTTGTTTATTTTAGTTCCAATTTACAGCCGTGTATTGTGTATTGTGCATTCTATAGAACAGGAAAGTGTTTTATATTTATATGAATATGAATATCATCTATATTTCTCTCAACACTGCTTTATAGAAATTATGTGTCAACAAATTTTTGCTGTTCCCTAGTTTTGATTTATTATAATTCCTACCTTTATCCGTCGTCTAAAGTTGAATATAAGTGCTTATATTAAACTTTAGACGACTTATATAATATAAGTGTTTATATTAAACTTTAGACGACGGATAAAGGTAGGAATTATAATAAATCAAAACTAGGGAACAGCAAAAATTTGTTGACACATAATTTCTATAAAGCAGTGTTGAGAGAAATATAGATGATATTCATATTCATATAAATATAAAACACTTTCCTGTTCTATAGAATGCACAATACACAATACACGACTGTAAATTGGAACTAAAATAAACAAAATATAATACAAATATGTAGTATTAAGTAATATAATAACTTATTATATTACTTAATAACATAATAACAGCACCGTTCGTGATAGTATATCTCTAGATATTAATAATGTTTCGCATGCGGGAACCAATTCGTTAGTCACGCCTCTGCTTTCGCTCCGAATTGGTCCACTCTAATAATGGGTGTCCCAAATATGTGGTTTCAATGGCATACCTCCCTTATCTAATAAAATAAAAATTTGAAATTTTGGGCATCTGATATACATCTAATGTTCTTTAAATTAAGGTTAATATTCATGTTCTTTCGCTTCCGGTTTAACCGGAAACGATCCTAACATTTTATTTTAAATAGTATCCTGTGTATTTTCCTCACAATTTGAATTATACGGAAAATTCTCTTTCCCATGAAGTATTACACTTGTAAATAGACTTCAAAGCAGAGGTGAAATTGCATTTTAAATATTCAAAAATTGGGATTGTAGAAAATTATGAAAAGCATGTTCATATTTCGTATATCAATTTAAAGTAACAAAAATACACTTCCCAAAAATGCGTTTTTAAGATCTCTGTTAGAAGGAATGTTCATTTAGATAAGAGTGATTTACAAAGATTTTGTTGAAGGTCAAATAACAGAAAAATAATGTTAAATGAATTTTAAAAATAATCGTATCCTAAATACGTATTTCGACAACTAAGTTGTCATCATCAGTAGATAAAACGACTAATCAAGGTGTCGCACATGGGGCACAGTAAAGCTAGAATACCGCTTACGCAACAACTACTTTACACGACGTCCACGTATAGACTAAATTCAAAATGCAAATATATCCAACGAAAAGATCGACAAACTTACCTCTCTTAGGGAAACGGCATTCACATATGTTTATACTCCAATTTGAAATATTTCGAACGAAAGATCGACAAAAATTACCTCTCTTAAGGAAACAACACTCAACATGTGTTAATACTTCAATTTAAAACGTCGACGGCCCTTTTATGGTTCTAACAATGAAAAGAGACAAGTGAAGGGAATCGGTCCTTTACCACCGTTCATGGAGTGTTGTATGTTTTTAGCGATATATATACTTTCGTAGGCGTCAAGATCGCGGGGGTTATTAATGCCCTTGGCCAGCTTTAACCTTTTAATCGACACATTGTGTAGTGTACTTAAAGCATGGTTGGCAACGTTAGATTTATCCGGTCTATTATATTTAATATGTGATATGTGTTCTTTAAACCGGGTTACTATTGGTCGTTTTGTTTGGCCTATATATTTCAAATTACAATCATCGCAACTAATTTCGTATATACCTGATTTCGAATTAAAATTAACTCTATCTTTGGTATTCCCTAGGAGACTTTTGATAGAATTTTCAGACCGAAGGGCAACTTGGAGACCTCTTACTTTCACAACTTTATTAATATTTTTCGTGATGGGGTGGTATGGTAAACACATGTACTTTTTCTCCTGGTTACTTTGAGATATCAAACTTGTGGATTCGCGAATTGTATTTATTATTTTTGTTTTTCTAATTAATTTATTGATTATTTCTATGTCAAAGCCATTATATATCGCGATATTTTTAATGAAATCCAGTTCTATTTCATATCTCTCTTTTGTTAACGGAAAATTTAGTAACCGATTGACTAAGAAATTAAAGGATGCTGTCTTATGTTGATAACTATGATTTGAATCCTCGGTGATGAATCTATTAACATTGGTTTCTTTCCGGAAAATATCGATTTCTATTTTATGTTTATTCCTAATCAGTAAAGTATCTAAAAATGGTATCCTGCCATTGTGTTCCTTTTCCACCGTAAATTTAATCGTCGGAAATTTCAAATTTAATTGGTTAATGAACATGTCTAATTCGCATTTCCGTGTATCAAAAATCGCGAGAATGTCATCTACGTACCTAATCCAGACTCTCGGGAAATATTTAGCGTTATTTTTAAATTCTACTTCAAATTGACTCATGAATAAATTGGCTATGAAAGGAGATAGGCAGTTACCCATTGTTGTGCCTTGTTTCTGTTCATACAATCTTTCTCCTACTTGGAAATAATTTTGCGTCATGCACAGAGTTGTCAATCTCATGTACTCTTTTATTTTTAAAGGTACAATGTTATTCTTGTGGAGCAAGCTTTCTAAATATTTCATAGTCTATGGAATAGGTACCGAGGGGAATAAAGACGTTACATCGAATGAAATTAAAATTTCCCCGGCTTCCAGTTCACAATCTTTAATTAATTTAACAAATTCTAAGGAATTACTAACTGAGAAATTTTCCGGTTTTTCGGGTAAATTTTTAAATTCATTCACTAACCATTTGGAAATCAAGTAAGTCGGTGAGTTGATACCTGAAACGATAGGTCTCATCGAGTTACCTGGTTTATGTATCTTCGGCAAACAATACATTCTTAATGAATCACAAAAAATATTATACTTTTAATTAATTTTATTTATAAAAGAACGGTATTTATGAATCTCTTAGTGGCACCAAACTTGACCGTGAGCACTAGAAAAGGTGCTAAAGAAAATGTTCAAAATGTTGTCCATTTGCTTCAATGCAACATTCGGCTCGCGCAAAATTCACCAGAGGTAACACTTCTTAATAACTCGAAATTAAGAGCTACGCATTCATTCCCAATTCTATTTTTTAAATCTTTCAAATCTGCAAGAGATGTGTGTTCCTTCAAATATCCCCATGGAAGATAATCTAACGGCGTAAGATTGGGTGATTTTGCCGGCCATCTTATTGGTCCATGTGTGCCCCTTCACTTATTAGGGAAAATCTGATTTCACATAGTCAGTCACAATTCTAGAGTTGTGAGCGGGTGCCCCAGTCATGCTGAAAATATGTTGGCACGTATATTCAGCGGAACATTTTCATGAAAACCTGGAAATTCGCCCTGAATTAATTCTAAATATGTCTCACCAGTTAAGAGTCTTTCATAAAACTTTGATGCAATAATATACCCATCGATCATGCCGTACCATATATTAATTCCCCAAATTCTCTGAAAGTTGGTCTCTCTCATTCAATGTGGATTTTCATTCAATAGTCATCCAATGTGTATTTTCTACAGACCAATAATGGCAATTGTGTCGATTTACGGTTCTATTATTATACCAGCGGCTTTCATCTGTCCACAATATTGAGCTAATGATGCTACCTTCACGGGCAGTCGCTAACCATGCAAGAAACGCTAGTCTTTTGTTACAATCTCCTTGTTCTAATCTCTGATGCAGGTGAATTTTGTCGCTTCTTGTTAATTTATTTTTTTTTACGTTTGGGATGTCATATTTTTGGTACTTTCACAATCTCTTTTATTTTTTGATCGTAATTCATCCAAAAGTAATTTTTTTTTGTTTCTTGTTATTTCTATTGTAAAATTCCGATTATCAAAATTGCGCGAAATTTTCTTCAGGAAATAGTCCTCGATATGTTCCTCTTGCGTGCTATCCTTGGACATTTTTTACGCGTGCTCTTTGTCCACTTCACCAAAATATTCGCGTGTTTGACATGCATTCGGGATATAACTACTGAACATTTGGAACTTTGAGAAAATTAGGCTCGCTGTACACCAAATTAAAGCTTGTTTCGTCTAGATTAAAAATATGTAAGAGTTTTTTTGGGGATAAAGCATCGTAATCGAAAAAATATTTTCTTTAACTTCCCAGATAGTTAATTGTATTTGTTTAACTAGAGAATTTATTTATGTATTTTTTAGTTTTATTGGAAAATTTAATGTGTTTTTTTTAAGTTTATATTAAAATATTACAGGAATATTTCAATTTAAATTTAATCGAAAGAGTAGTCCTTTTCAAACACCAGGATATGAATAGTTTTGTTTCATCCTGTATACCTACATGTTTAATAACTTTATTACTCACAAAAGTAATCTCATAAAAGCTATTGAATTTCCATTTTATACATCAAACATTGCTACACAGTTAACCTCTTAACCACTCATTCCATTACGGGATAAAACCAATACAGAGTAGAATTAATTCCCCGATGGAAAATTATGCTCGAATAGTCACCGCTAGTGATTGGAATATAGTCATTTATTGGTCATGCATTGTTCTTTCCTCGTTCCAACTTTACAAGGTTCAAAGGTCTTTATATGGGGGATGTAGGTTTGTAGAATTTGCGGAAACGATTCGACGATTCTGGGCAAATGTTCGAATCGTGCTTTGTCGTTTACCGTTAAACCTTTTAGACGTTGTATCTTTTATATGTGATTCTACGACGGCTATTTACCCGCCGCCGTAGTATGTGCTACGTCGACGTGGAATGAAGAAAAGAAACGAATGGGGAAAAGGAATTGTAGCGGGACAAGAAGAGGAAAGGAACGAAAGAAAATAAAGAACTGTTGAAATATGAAATTGTCTCTGCTGTGTATCTTTCTGTACCGCTTATTATTACGGTCGTTCAGAAACGGCCTGGACGTAAACGTTCACGCTGTGTTCGCCGCGTGAACTTCGAGAAAGACTTTGGTCGTTGCTTTCCGAACGTGGAAAACGCTACATTCTATCACGACGTAATAGATTTCTATTAGTTATATTTCAGTGTTCACTCCTAGATGGGAGCAATTAAAAGAGAGAATTAAGTACTCGTTCTTAAATAAGATTTCTTTTAACATTAGTTAGAGGTGTGTTTTGTTTATTCACAAACGGACTATCTTCGGTTTTTATTGTGCTGAAAAACGTTTGTAATTGAAGTTTAAGCCTTTTACACATACTACATCGTTTTTATTAAAATCAATGATGTACATCAATTTACTTATGAATTGAAATGCAAAATTTGAATTTATTAAAATATAATTTTTTGCTTTCCATTTTACGAGCTCGATATACGAGAGCAGTATGAAAAATACGTTTGTAAGGAAAATATCCAGCGATTTTCCAACTGTCTTAAGCCAACTAAGGAATATTATTTATCGAGTTTTGCAAAATAGGCCTCTCTGTTTTTTTTTGCGACGTTAAACTATTTTTCCATGTTTAGAAACACAAAGAGATTTGTAAGGGGGCTATCTATATCTTTTAGTCTTACTTGTGTGATTTCGCTTCGAACATCATGTTTACCAGATCTCTTATTTTAATTGATAATTGGTCCACACCATAACCATAATCCAATTCAATTTTTTTTTGTTAGGTAATTCCACATAATTCCATTTATCGATTCTATTGTCTTCTCTAGTATATAATTCAGACATATCTTGAGCTTTATTGGGGACAAAGCACAACATCACTTTACACTTCTAACGAGCGATCATTAAAATTTTCACTCGTAGCTGGCCGTGTATATAAAAATTATGTCGTAGCTTTAGTCATTAAGATGTTATTTCAAACATCTGTCAGTGTCAAATATATATTTTAAAGTTTCATCAAAAGAAAAAGTAATGGCCTTTAATGATATGCATAAAGCGTTTATGGTAGAATGTTACTTCCTGACATCCCAAAAAATTAATGGTATTTGACAGCATTCAATAGAAAATTGCCTTGCGGAGTTTGAAGAGAGATATCCAAATACTGTTCCTAGCTATAAAACTTTCCGTGATACGCTAATGCATTGTGTAAATCTTTTTCGTCAAACAGGCAGTATTTTAAGGAAAAAAGGAAGCGGTCCTCCTCTCAAGAGAAGTCGCGGCATAATTGAAAATGTCAGACAAATTATTAACGAATCTCCTCAAACATCTATTCGCAGAGTTTCGCAACAAGTTGGGCTTTCGTATGGAACATGTCAAAAAATTTAAAAAAAGGACTTGCACATGTATCCACATAAATTAACTTCTGTACAAAATCTATTACCTACGGATTATGAAAAAAGAACACAATTTTGCCAATGGTTTATTCAAACAATGACAGACAATATTTTGAATCATACTTTTTTCACCGATGAAGCTTGGTTTTATTTGAAAGGTTATGTTAATTCACAAAATATGCGTATGTGGTCCAGTGAAAATCCTCATTTCTTCAGAGAAGTTCCTCTACATCCAGAAAAATAGGCGTATTGGTAGGTATGAGTCGTCACCGATTAATAGGACCAATATTCTTTGAGGGCACGATAACATCGGAGAAATATCGTAACGAAATTCTCAGTGTTTTTACTAATCAATTGACTAATGATGAACTCCAGGTCGGATATTTTCAACAGGATGGGGCTACATCTCACGTTACACTTGAAAATATTCAGTTTTTGCAACAATTTTAGGGCGATAGGATAATAAGTAGAAATACAGCGATTCCATATCCACCACGATCGTGTGATTTAACAGTCATGGATTTTTTTGTGTGGCCATATATAAAGAATATTATTTATGAAACACCAATTAATAATCTACAAGAGTTAAGACATAAAATCATAGAAAAATGTGAACACATCAATAACTCAGCGCAAATACTGATCAATGTTTTCAATGCTCTACGAAATAGAGTGCGATTATGCTTGGTGAAGAATGGTCATCATTTTACACATTTTTTATAATATTCTATTACTTTGTATAAAAATTATAAATATATTTAATATAAAAGTCAGCATTTCAAATTATTTTTTAACAATCATGACGTTTGAAATTATAATGACAGATCTCCTCTAATAACTTAAGTTAGGACATACTTTTTGTGTACATGGCTTACTTGAGCGAAAATTTTAATGATCACTCGTTATCTTACTTTTGTTATGTTGTTGATGGTTATATGACGCTGCAAAAACTTGCTTAAACAAGAGTAATTATTGCTGTAATGTTGTTTCTGGACTACGTTTTCGTTTAAAGATGTACGAACGTGATATTCATCTCGCTGATAGCTATTCATGCCTAATTATTTGTGAAGAATAATTGGTGCACGTTTAGTTAATATGTTTACAATATCTTCTCTGATCTTCACTTTGCGGTTTGCTAATACGATATTATGAATTTGTAACCATCTCATTTGAGCGACCTGGGCAGTCTTTATCAAAAACAGGTGTTCAGCCATGTTTAAATCAATTAAACCATATAGTAGTCGTCTAAGATGGATAGTTCTTGTGAGGCGCCCGCAACACCTCTCTTCTTCTTCTTCTTCTTCTTCTTCTTCTTCTTCTTCTTCTTCTTCTTCTTCTTCTTCTTCTTCTTCCTCTTCTTCTTCTTCTTTTTTTTTCTTCTTCGCCAGCCCACCGAAGCTCTTAAAGACAGTGTTCTTTTTACCGCCCACAGTAGTTGTCTCAGTTCCACTCTGTTAGTCTTGTGTCCTCGACAGAAGCCAACATCCTCCTCAGGGGAAGTTTGGATACCCTCGTAGGGCTCAATAGATATCTTCCGAACACGTGCATATTACATGAAGATTAGTTTCCTTTTATTTTTCACATCTCCTACACCAGGACTCGCTTATCAAGCACATTAAGTCGGTAAAAAGTATAGAGTGCCAGAATATAGACTTATTATTTCTACAGGATGTTCTCCTCAAGTTCTATAGTAGTCTGCAACTTGTCTACCTATACTCTTTCTTTCAAAGACCAGCTGATTGCACGTCTCTTCGAAATTATTTATTCTCCGAAAATGTCGCAAAGAATCTGCATTGTGACATGTAGCTCTATCTTGCGAAAACCACATTTCAAGCCTATAGTCTACATAAGGGCGTATCACATATTCCAGTATTTCTTGATACCATTGTCCAGTTACAAACACTGCATGGCCATTTGGATTATCGGAGAAGATTTGTAGAATAATTTCCTGTGAGGCTACGCCACACTAGACTGTCACTTTTTCGATGTGTAGTTCATGCTGGTGAATAATTACCTTTGGATTCGCTTATTCAGTAAGTTGAGTCTCAGTACACATCATTAACTGGTGTATAAATTCATTTTCTTCGCTGGTTAATCGTTGGAATCGGGCTGCATATGTTAATCTCTCTTGTACAAATTGAATTTTGTACAGAAAAGGGCGCAAACTATATAAAATGCGCTAAAGCGATGTACGTTTTAAGCTCAATTGATATGATCCTTTGCTAGTCGATGTTCGTTATTATTCAACATACGCCGAAAGTTTTCTTCTGTCCTAACAGAACATGGTCACATAGCACATAGAAGGTCACTTACTGGAACCTGTTATCTAAAACGTTGCCTCAAACGACGATTCGTTGAGTCTGAAAGACGTTATCACATTCTAAAATGTCGGCGATATATCCGTTGAGTGTTGATGATTGATTGAAGATTTTCAAAATAAATCTCAATCTCCATTACAAATATTCCTAATGTTGACTACAATTCCTGAAAAAAAATTAAAAAAGCCTCAATTAAAAGAATTATTAGAAGTTCAAATCCCGCCATGACTTATGGGCACCCTATAGAAGTTTGTTTATTTTGAATATTTGTCAAAACAAACACCACGTATCAATTATGTTTGAAATTTCGACATTCGTCATTAGAAGTTTGGTACTAAACGACAGTATACAACTTTTAAATCAGTAGCGTCCTCTATCGTCCAACACAGGCACTTATCATGTCGTCCTGGTAAACACTGACACTAACAAATCAATTAACAATTCTTAATTTAAAGAAAGTAAGATGGACGCCTTCGATAATTAATTAAAGTATTTATCAAAATAAAATTGGACTGTATTGCGTGAATATGTAAAAAATAATTTACATATTTTAAAATGAAAACTAGCAATATTTTAATCAATTAATATCAACCGTAGAGTTGGCCAGACACTTTCGAAACGCACGAAAGATGTTGTAAGAGGGTTAGTGTGGCCCTTTTCGGGTCACCAAATGTTAACACATCGCTTAAGAGCCAGTGCTAAAAAGAAAATGGAAGTAAAATTTTAATGTGTTTTTCCCTTGGAAATCCCCCTTCATCGGCTTGAAACTGCACCTAAAATATTCATAAAACGGATATATATGTAGGTGTGTGTGTGTGTGTCTGCGCGTGTGAAAATGGCGAGAATGAAAAATATTACTGTTTTATGAAATTTCACGCCTCTTTTCACTTTTCGTCTCTGCGAAAGGCGCCTCGCAACGAATATAAGATTAAATATAAAATTTTAAAAGGACTTTCGACTGATTTACCTGATCGCAATGCTCAAATTTTATCAACGTTTTAAGCTTACGCAAGATAAGCTTTTAATATTTCTAATTAAGTGGTGTTTATTAAATTTTATCATTTCGCACACACTCTAGCGGCATTTTGACTAACTAAGTATTCGTAAGTCATTTACTTTTTTTAACGCACGTTGTTTGATAGTATTTTTCTTTTGGGGTATACAAGATGTCCCATATCATTATGTTCAAATTTTGGGAGTGTAAAGTAGACTTCATTTCAAGTAATAAAAACTTGTGTATCCATTTTTATTTGTTTCAAAGTTACAGATCTATTAATGTGATTGTCAGATCATGAAAAAGAATGAAATCCCAAAGTCAATAAAAACTGATTTTATTTAAAAAGGTTCAATTAATAATATTTTCGGAATGTCCACCTCTTTTCTTAATGCAGGCTTGTCCCCGTAAGTCAACGGAAGAAGTACATACATAGCCGAATTTCATACTTGTCTTGTCGGATTTGCTCGGCAGCCAGGTGAATACGATCCAACAGCTCTTCTCTTGTGTTCTAAACTTGCGAGTAGACTAAATTGTTCATGTACCCCCATAAATAAAGGTCAAGGGGATTAAGATCGGGTGATCTGGGTGGCCATGCAACAGGACCACCTCGACCAATCCATCTTGGATAATTGACGTTAACCCAATTTCGGACACCAATCCAAAAATGTGGTGGTGCCCCATCCATATGAAACCACATGTCTCGTCGAACATTCAGTGTGACATCCTCTAAAAGACCTGGCAGTTCGTCAATAAGAAATTGAAGGTAATTGTCCGCATTTAACCTCCCAGGAAAAACGACAGTACCAATCAACAAGTCATCGATTAGGGCCGTCCAAATGTTAATAAATAATTCAAAGTTGAAATTTAGATGGGCGTATAGCTTTGGGATTTTCTGTTGGCCACCTGACCTGTGCAGGTTTCTCAGATTTGTAACAGCAGATCTCGTGAACGTAGATTCATCTGTCCAGAGGACTGTTCTGCAGAAATTAAAATGAAGCCGTGACTGTCTTAATAACTAGGTAGAATAAACTAGACGAGCATAGTGGTCTGCCTCAAGCAAACCGTGTCCCCTGCGATAGTGATATGGATATAAGCCCTCACGTTTTAAAATTGGCCAAACTGTCGTTCGCGGCACTCCTAGTTGTCTAGCGATTCGACGTACACTGAGAGTTGGATCCCTTGTAACAATAGCTACTGCTTCTTCCTCTAAGTCTGCTGGCAAATTCACTCCTCGGTCGAAAAGATAATCATGCAGTCCGCATTCCCGAAATTGTCGGTGTTCTTTCAGAAACGTTCTGTAATGACGAATGCGCCTATCGCAAAACCGATGTCTGTATTCAATAACTGCATGACGTGCACTGCCGTTACGGTAGCCATACACAAAATGCATGTCTGCATACGCTTGAGAACAAAATCGGGAATTTTGAATTAAGAAAACGTGTCCACTCACTAATAAGCTGTTGTATGAACTGAAACGTAATGATATCCTTTTTTAAAAAATGCAACGCAAACAGTCATCTGAACATTTGTTTATTGTATGATATTCATGGTTCAGCACTTACGAAATACGTAAGAACCTTCTTTATCATAAATCAATTTCCAGTACTCTTTTTTGTAGATCTCCAAGAAATTACTGTATGCACTACAACACGTGTTTATTTATTTTAGGATAACATTTTATTATGCGACGTCAACAATCACAGGCCTGTTATTGAATCGTATAACTTTCTTTAAATAAAATCAGTTTGTATTGACTTTAAGATTACATTTTTTTCATGATTTCATAGATCTGTAACTTTGAAACAAATAAAAATGGATATACAAGTTTTGCGTTTTTGTTACTTGAAATGAAGTCTACTTTACACTCCTAAAATTTGAACATAACAATACAAATACAAAAACAATACAAGACCTTGTATATATAAATATATAATGTATTCTTTGCGACCTTATATTTGATACAATATTCGATAAATTCTAGGCGTTTTATAGGTCAGATAAAAGTAGTAATTATTGCAAGATGTTTTTATTTATTTCCCATACATTTTTCGGAAGTGTGTTCCATTTCCGAAAGTGTAGGTCTGGCTGTGTTGTTAATTATGTCCATCCTGTTATAAGACGAAATTATTTTTATACAAATCACTTGTGTTTGCATTATACATTTGCAACGTTAAAATGTCAGAATTGTCTTTAAAAACATATAAATAGATAAAATACAATAAAACTAACAAGAACATGATAACATATTAAAATTATTTCTTGTACTGTATAAACAGTAATCATTGATTACTGTTTCATATAAGAATATAGCGTTGGAAAGGATAAGGCAAAATTTCTAAAGCTGTATTTTGTCAAAAACTTACAAAGGATAAATTTATATGTAAATATTTATGTTGGATTAAGTAAAATCTACAAATATATTATTAAAAGAAGTTCATGAAAGGTGAGGTTATAAAAGAAATGATTGGAAATTGGCGTTTAACAATAAATGTTAATATAATTTTTTTGTATAAAATGTGCACCAACTACCTATTATATATATTTTAATATAAAGCGGACTTTAGACATTCCTTTAAGATAATAGTTTGTTACTTGTTCAAGAATATTCAGTAAGAAAATAGCTAATTAATTAAGTATAATTTTAGTTTATAATGCATTTGATTGCATGCCTAAAATACATAGGTATCTATTCATGCATCCGAATTTTAAATATTAAAACGCGTGGTTTAAAATATTGCAATTATAAAACTGCAAATAAGAAATAGCCGGAAAATAATTTAATATTTAAATTACTTCTATTAATTTGGAAATTGAATGCGAATTAGCGGTTGTCATGGGAACCCTACGATCAGGAAACCTGGACTATGCATCTCTCATATCAAATTGTCAGAGTGGGAGTGGCTTAACAACAGAACGGCAGACCACGTGGACGGTGGCCGCCAATTAGCATTCGCGTACGCGTGTACTTATATCAGGTCAATGCCCTAGCATTAGAATGCATTCGAATAATTCCAAGAACTGTTCGCTAATGGATTTTATAAAAAGTTGGTCAGGAGACAGTTTTTTTTTGCTTGGAATTATTTTTGTGATGCTTTCTCTCTTAAAATGCATTTTGAAGTAATATTTTTTTTCCGTATTTGACATTATTTTTCTCACATAGAATATTGTTTTTCTCTTTTTATTGACATTATGAAAAGCTTTTGTATGAAAAATATACTTGAATATGTACCTCTGTGCACTTTCTTAATATGTAAAAAATTCTTGGAATTTTAATTTAAAGCGTAAACAGAAGATTCGAGTTTTATCCGTGTTAGTTGATTAGATTGACAAAATACTTTTCTTTATACGAAATATTTATAAACAATACATTTAGAAAAGTGTGCTATTAAACTCTTTGAAATGTATTTTTACATAAATTGGATCTAGCTAGGATTTTACATTTGCAACCTGTTGGAGCGCTCTGCAATTGATAACTACTTTTCTGATTATTGTCAAAATTAGGCACATATGCAATATTCAATTCTAAAGGGATATCTTATTGCATGTCTTAGTCTATACCTATTGTGCAATACAGCGATAGCAACTACCTATAACTGTGATTATTGCATTTACATTTAGACGAATTGATGGGCTTAACACGAAGTATGGAATTCATTCATATTTACTAACATTTGATGTTACAAATTACCACGATTGCAGCCCGTGTGTTCCTTGTAGGTTAAATTGCCATTTAAATCAGGGAAATGGTAATTTTTATTCCTTTAACCAAAAACCGATTTCAAACAAATTTTTAAGCTAAATAGTAATTATGAGACAAAATATTTCACTAAAAGCGTTTTCAAAAAAATAATAGGCCCTTTATAGTATATTAAAGTACAAGTTGCATAAGACATGATTTTAGTGCACGCGTTCAAGTTTAGAAAACGAGCCGCAAGGCGAGTTTTCTAAAGAACAAGTGCACTAAAATGTCTTATGAAACGTGTATTTTATACTATTTTTTCTATTTCGGACATTAAAAGTTCAAAAAGACTTAAAATAAGAGGCATGTTTTGTACGAAAATTGTAGAAATTTTCTTTTTTTGAAGTTGGTAGCATTGATGTTTAACTAGAGCATTTTAAATATTTGAAAATCGGCGGTGTTATATGTCATTTTGAGTTTAAAATTTAGATTGATTTATGCACTAAATTATTAACGAAATGGACGAAGCAAATAATTGCACGCCCCCAGAGATTCGCAAAATAGCAGAAGATAATTTACAAAATCTTTTGCCAACAAAGTCTCGACATATTTATCAAAAGCAATACGAGCACTTTTTAACTTGGTGTAAAGAAAATAATATCGCGAATATTACTGAAAATGTAAATATTGATTATTTTGATTAGGAAAGCAAGATAAAAAAGGCATCGACCTTGTGGTCCACATATTCGATGTTACGATGTTGTTTAAATATTTATAAAAATATAGATATTTCAAAATTTTCTAGACTTGTTGCATATTTAAAAAATTATCTGAAGGCTACGAGCCTAAGAAATCCAAGATTTTAGAAATAGATCATATTAACTGTTTTATAATAGAAGCCGATGATAAAACATATTTAGTAATTAAAGTAAGTAATACAAACATCCTTGCAATAGTATTTTATTAATGTTCTACATTATTTTGTTATAATAGTCATATTAATATTGATAGGTTATCCTTATAGTGGGTTATAATGGAGCCTGTCGTCGTGAAGAAATCATGAACATGATTTTAGATGATATACAGTTTAAAAATGATGTCATAATGGTTAGAATGCCAAAAACTAAAACTTATATTCCAAGACAATTTATTATAACAGAAAAATTATGGATTGATTTGGTTAAAAAATATTATTCACTTCGTCCCACTCATGTTACACATAAACGCTTCTTCCTGCAATATAGAAATGGTTCTTGCGTGAATAATCCAATTGGCATTAATACTATAGGAAAAGTACCAAAAGTTATTGCTACTTACTTAAATTTGCCTAATCCTGAGCTCTTCGCTGGACATTGCTTTAGGCGTTCAAGTGTGACACACTTGGCTAATAGTGGAGGTGACTTAATAACAATTAAGCGCCATGGAGGATGGAAATCTTCAGCAGTGGCTGAAGGTTACATTGGTAATTCCACCATGAAAAAAGTTGATGTTGCTCGAATACTGTCTAGCGCACCTAATACATCCACTAAAATTATTCAGAATCCATCGACTTCTGATGCAATAGGCAGTGATGTGTCAATCAATGTGAATCAACAGGAATTCCAACAAAACATAGTGTGTTCCCAGAATCTGCCTGGAATCTCCATTAATGCATATGAATCTTCTAGTTTTACAGTAAACGTTTATAACAGTTGCACTATACAAAATGGGAAGTAAATGTCAATAGTAGCATTAGATCTTCCAACTCTGTTTAACAATTCATATTGTTAATTAGTATAAATAAAATGTTAGCAAGTGTTTTTTATTCTTTGTACCTATACAACTTTTACTACACATGCTTGTTATACACATTTATATTTGACATTTACATAAGATTTAGTTCCATTTCTTTTTTTGTGACCAACCTCTAAAAACAAAATTTTGCGTGCGAAAAAGTAATACTTTATGCAACCCAAACGGGTGTCGAAAAGTGCACTTTATAGCACCGAAATAGAAAATAGTATATTAAAAAACGAGTTTCATAAAGCACCATTTTGCCGCACGAGTCCGGAAAAAGGCCTTATGAAACGAGTTTTTTATACTATTTTTTCTATTTTGCGTTTTTTACATTAATAAATTGCTTAAATTGGAATTATTTAATTTGAAAGTTCAGAGTTTAATTTTTATATAAAGCATGCAGTTGGTCACATTGATACTTGACATTTTCAAATTTAAATCTTGCTATCCGCGAAGTATATTACATATTATTTATTAATTTTCGTTAACATTACTTGATATTTCATTTAAAAATATAAACATGAGTGACATAGAAACATATATATGTTGTTGTCAATTCTATACAACATACGTTGTTTGTGTAAAATACGAACATATATCATATCTGTCAAATGTACATAAATTCTTAAAATCATATGACAGCAATGATATTTATTTCAGTATTCGAACAACGCCAACATTGAAAAATTAAAAAAAGTGTATCGAAATAGAGCTCATTTCGATACTGTTTTGGGTTTCATAATGAGTTCATTTCGAACGCAAAATAGAAAAAATATATTATGAAATCGATCCTAAATAGTGATATGGATATAAGCTCTCACGTTTTAAAATTCGCCAAACTGTCGTTCGTGGCACTCCTAGTTGTCTAGCGATTCGCGTACACTGAGAGTTTGATCCCTTGTAACAATAGCTACTGCTTCTTCCTCTAAGTCTGCTGGCAAATTTACTCCTCGGTCGAAAAGATAATCAAGCAGTCCGCATTAACGAAATTGTCTGTACTTCCAGAAACGTTCTGTAATGAGGAATGCGCGTATCGGGAAACCAATGTCGGTATTCAATAACTGCTTGACGTGCACTACCGTTACAGTAGCCATACACAAAATGCATGTCCGCATACTCTTGAGAAGAAAATCGGTAAGGCATTTTGAATAAAGCAAACGTGTCCACTCACTAATAAGCTGTTGTATGAACTGAAACGTAATGTAATCCTTTATTAAAAAATGCAACGTTAACAGTCATCTGAATATTTGTTTATTCTATGGTATTCATGGTTCAGCACTTACGAAATAAGTAAGAACCTTCTTTATCATAAATCAATTTCCAGTACTCTTTTTTGTAGATCTCCAAGAAATTACTGTGTGCACTACAACACGTGTTTATTTATTTTAGGATAGCATTTTATTATGCGGCGGTAACAATCACAGGCCTGTTATTGAATCGTATAACTTTTTTTTAAATAAAATCAGTTTGTATTGACTTTAGTATTACATTTTTTTTCATGATCTGACAATCACATTCATAGATCTGTAACTTTGAAACAAATAAAAATGGATATACAAGTTTTGCGTTTATATTACTTGAAGTGAAGTCTATTTTACACTCCTAAAATTTGAACATATCGATACAGGACACTTTTATACAGGATCTTAGTTACACAAAAGTAAACTAATTCATAAATTTTACGCTACTTCCAGCTCGGTACCTGTGCGGATTCAATATATGGTACGTTTTTTATGTTTTGCATACTGGAACATAGAGGGCGCCACTAACCAAATGTCAGTACTAAAAATTAACCTCCATCTTTAGTTAGTCTAAATCCAAAGTTTTAGCCATTCCTCATTGTGTGCAAAATATTCAAACACACTTTACCATCCCAAATTCCTATATAACACCCGTTGTGTTTGAGACTTTAACACGTGTTATAATTAGAGACTGGATTTTATGCAAAATGCATATTTGTTGTTTTTTGGTATATTCCTTCTATACTGTGTACTTATCCATTTTCCACCCTCAGAATACGTTTTTTACTATTTTTTTTAGTGCATATAATGCGTATTTGGACACTTTACCATAACTGCATATGCACGTACATATTTCATAATTATTTTGCATATTTATGCATTTCCATTTTCATAAGAACCATAATAAAATCTGATATTTAAAGATATTTAATTTGTTTGTGTAAACGTGAAGGGATTAGCATTCCTTCAACTTTGCATTAATGACTCATTAAAAGTCCATCTCATTAATAATGAGATGGACTTTCCCAAAAATAGGATTTAACTGTACTGATAATCGGTTTACAGGGCAATTAGAACTTACGTAAGAAATCCTTTTCAGAAATATATTGTATATTATACCGAACGACTAATATCAATATAAGAAAAAGAAATAATTTCCTTCATAGTTTGTTCATTCGTAAACGTGTTAAGGTCTGTGCTATTTGGTGAAACAAAAGTGAACTAAAAATTTTTGAAAATGCCGAAGATAGCTAAAGCGAAGTCATCTCTAATAAAAAGATAAGTGATAAGTGATTGTAGTGCACTAAAAATTATTGACGAAGAAAGTGTTTTGTGCACACTCTGCGACAAAAGGGTAAGTTGAATTTTGAAATATTTTGTCAATAACAAGTTCTACAATTATGAGAATTTTTTTTTGTGTTCATAAATATAATGAAACAATTTCATAATAAATTATTATTAGATATGTTTAATTTTATGTTCTTTAAAGCTAATATATCTTTGTAATATTTCTTTGTCATAAACACCAAAATAACCAAAATCAATCAAATTTAAACAACTGGAGAACTTTACAAAACCAGACAATTTATTTTTCTAGATTTTGTAGTAATATAGTAATTAATAATAATTATTATAACTGAATGTTAAAAATATATATTTGTTACACAGATTACCTGCCAGAAGAAATTTCAAGTAGTGCAACATTTGAACACAACATTTCATCAGAACAGGGTTTCTGAAAATTTGAATAAACCGCGGCAGCAACTTTTGGAGGAAAGTTTTCTCAATAATTCGAAGAATCCACAAGAAGCATTTTCCAAAGATTTGTGTAATCTTTTTGTGGGTTGTAATATTCCTTTACATAAATTGGACAATGCGATATTTCAAGAATTCCTGAAAACTTATTGCAAAGTCGATGATAAACCCATTTATGTACCCAGTTCCTCAACTCTACGCAAGAAATACGTCAACGAAATTTATGAAGATGTTACCGATGGTATTAGAAAGGAGTTGAAAAACCAAAATCTTTGGGTCTCTGTTGATGAAACTACCGACACGAAGGGCCGTCAGGTTGCTAATTTGATTATTGGAACCTTAAATGGTTCAACTCAATCTAAAAGACATTTAATTAATGTAGGTAATTTAGACAAAGCAAATCATGTTACCATAGCCAGGTTTATTAATGAGTCCTTAGCGAATTTCTTTTTACCCGACAAAGTACCTTTTGAAAAATTTCTGTTAATGGTAACTGACGCCGCTTCGTATATGTTAAAATCAGCTCAAAGTCTGAAAATTTTTTTTCCCAATTTAATCCATTGTACTTGTTTGGCTCATGGTTTAAATAGGGTTGCTGAAAAAGTTAGATTAGAGTTTCCAGATGTAAATAATTTAATTAGTAATATCAAAAAAGTATTTTTAAAAGCGCCCTTACGAGTGCAATTATATAACGAAATGCTTCCCGGCATTCCATTGCCACCAGAACCTAACTTAACAAGATGGGGAACATGGCTTAAATGTGCTGTATTTCTTGCCGATAATTACGAAGGCATCAAAAATGTTGTAACTCAATTTGATTCAGCAACCAGTCTTGCCATAGAAAAGTGTAACGTAATTTTCAATAATTCGACAATACAAAATCAGCTATCATATATTAAATCTAATTTTGCGATAATTGAGCAGGCAATTACTAGATTAGAAGATAGAAATTTATCTTTAAATGATGGTGTGGGTATTGTAAATGATATTGAAGAGAAAATTGAAAAAGTAAACGGATTGACTGGAAAAAGAATTAAAGAAAAATTAGCCGCAATTCTAAGCAAAAATGGAGGTTTTGTTACATTAAAATCTATAAATAATGTAATTAATGGCAATTTTAATGAAGACATTAATATAAGCCCCTCATTAATACCTAGTTTTAAGAATGCACTGATCACATCTTGCGATGTTGAAAGAACATTTTCCCAATATAAACATATACTTACAGATCGTAGACATAATTTAACTATGGAAAATTTAAAGAAATATATGGTTATTTATTGTAATAAATAAATATATAATTTGTAAATACGACAATTTATTGTAATAAATAAATATACAATTTGTAAATACGACAAATGAATTTTAATTTCCTAAAACATAATAAATAAATGCACATCATAAGTGCAAATTGCATATTGTAAGTGCATAATTAGGGATTTTTTAAGTGCATATTGCATGCATATTTGGCAAACTTTTTAGTGCATATTTTCCAGTCTCTAGTTATAATATGTGGTAAACTTGTTCATTAATGTAAAAGGTTTTCTTCAATGTTTTGTAATGATATGGTAACATGAAAAGTATCTTCAAATGCAATATAGGTAAATGTTATAATTCTAAGATGTCGACGTAATAAAACAAACTTTAAAATATTCTTGAAACAACATGAAAAATGAGATATAAAATACAAATTTCTATACTAATCATTGTTGTTATTACAATAAACCACATTGCGGAAAAATTAAAATAAATCGAATATTACTAGGATTAGAAATGAACGATCTCCCAGTCCAAATACAATTACAACATAAGGAATTGTTCCTCGATTGTTGGTACATAAAACGAAGCGGTATGTCGAAGTTTATACGACAGCGGCGGCATCTGTCCAGTGAGAGGCCGTAGATAAGTAGTAATGAGGAGTCCGCTACTTTTATATACACTCTCACAATGGACAAAAGGTTTGATGAGAAGAGAAGAAAGAATTCCTCTCCGTCATCCAAGCAATTGTCCAATCGACCGGACCACCATTGTTCTTCTTAACAACCCGTATAAGAGACGCTAATCTCTTCTCTATCTTCTATTATCTGAAATTTATTATGCCTGTTTTGATTTTAATTACGCGTTCAATTGTGTAATAAGTAGGTACCTATCTTCTACTTTGACTTCTGTTTCCTGATCAGCACTTTTCAACCTGTACAAACTGGTTAGAATTGATTCATATTCTTTCTGTGTTTGACCTCGACCGTTGCAGACGTAAGAATTGAAATTAAACGATTAGAACATTAGAAATATATAATTAATAATACAATAAATATACATACATATTTATGAAATCCATAAAATTCAATAATTTACAAAAGGAAAACGATAAATTAAAAAAATATTGAAAAAGTATCCTCAGTGGAATATAAACAACCTAGATTCACAGACAGAAAGATCTAAAAATGTAACGTAAACAACTAAAATAAGAGTAAATGAAAAATCAAAAGACGAAAACAAAGGTAAGAGACTAACAATGGACAAAAATAAAATTCTGAAAATAAATAACTTAATTGAAAATATATGACAGACATAGAAATTCCAGGAAATAATACAAATAATGCAAGTGGAGATTTATATATATCTACCCAGCTGCGTTATAAGAAAAGCTACATTTTATTTTTCAATATACAAGGTATGCCTCAAATGTAGTGAGAATTATCTATATTAAAGTTTTTTATTGAATGTATTTACAATTAAACATTGCCCCCTTCAAGATATGCTTTTTGGGAATGCAAATAATGTCTTCAGCGATTTTTCCATTCCTTGTAACAATTTTGCAAGTCTTGTTCTTTAAGGCTGTTTAGAACCTACGTCGTAACACATTGGATGTTGTCTATTACTCCATAATGGTAGCCTTTCAACTTCTGTTTAAGTGTAAAAAGAAAATAATCACATTTCTAGACTGTGAGGTGAGTGTGGGGGTACTGGAATGTCTTCTCTGACAAAAATTATCTAACCGACAATAATGTATGACTGGGGCATCTACTTCTTCTGTTTTGGGTTGGGCGCCAATTCGTTCATGCACTTGGGCACAGTGCTCTTTGTACTACCCCCAATAGATTTCTCAGTTCCACTCTGTTAGTCTTGTGTCTTCGATAAAAGACACTATCCTCCTCAGAGGAAGTTTTAGTACTCTCGTAGGATCCAATAGAGCTCTTCCGAAATGTTTCTGTCTAAGTCTTTTTAGTTGCTCACACGTACATATTACACGAAGGATAGTTTCCTTCTGTTTTTCGCATCACCTGCACCAGCCCATGCTGTACAGATGCTTCCTTATAGCTCAATGTTCGGTTATTAAGCCGGTAATTATTTTTTTTTTTTTTTGCTACTAAAAATTAGGTTGGCTGAAACCCTAGCGTCCAGCTTCTTGGTGGTGTTTTAGTGATTCCACTTACAGGTTTTGGTCGTATGAGATTCCTCTTAGTACCTTCCTTGGCCAGTTCGTCGACCAGTTCTCATTGCTTTTAATTGCCTTTATGTCCTGGCACCCATATTAATTGGTACAGTATTGTCTTGTCTCAGTTTATTGAGGTTCTGTTTACAATATTTCACTAGTTTAGACCTGGTAGATGGGTTCATAATGGCATTAATAGCAGTCATTATGTTTATTTTTTGTTTGGCCGGCTTCCCGAATTTCCTCGGCGCAGGCTGCGACAGCAAACAATTCAGCGTGGAAAACCGTTTTATGTTTCCCCAGACTTATCGATATATTCCTTCTGGTCCGCATATACCTGCACCTGTGTCCTGATTGGATTGTGATCGTCTGTGTTCCAGATGCCGGCACTACAATCGCTCAAGTGACTTTTTGCCTGTTACCAGGTCGGTATAAATATGTTCAGCTTAGCTGTAAACATAATCTCAGGTTCCATAGTGTCCGCCGGCATAGTATAGTTCCTGTCATATCTGTATAGCCCCCTACAACCTCGTTAGGACACCATACGCCATTGGCCTTCAGCCTCCGGATCGCAATGATGGCCTCTGCTTTTACAAATAGTTCCAGCGGAGGGAAACTCACGATAGCTTCCATGGAGGCGGTTCCCATATTGTTCATCTCTCCCTTGATTCCCAACAAAGCTTATCGCTGGGGAGTCGTGAGGAGACCCACCGACGATGTCAGTGCTGTCCTTCTCCACCAGACAACTACCCCATAGGTAATCGTTAGTCTAACTGTGTGTACCACATTTGGTTTTAGTCACCAACAGCTCTTCTGCATCTCCAGAAGAGCTGCGTCACTCTGTCTGCCACTTTGACTAGGCGTCTGCTACAATTCAATTTCGCATCAAGTGTTATGCCTAAATACTTCACTTCATGGATTAGTTCCAACTCTTGGTCCAACTCAGCCTTACGCTGCCCAGATCATTTAGTGTATTGTCATGTTGGTAAAGGCTACCAACTTGATTTTTTGAGGATTGACAGTTAATTCCTTCGCAAGGCACCATCTCTCCACAATTCGCATAACATTTTGCATGATGCCCGCCACTGTCCATGGGAATTTACGCTGGAACACAATGACAATGTCATCGGCGGACCCCTGCGTGACTGGGCCATTATACAGATGTAAGATGCAAGAGCTGGCAATATCAGGTCGCAAACGCAAAACCCTTTTCCGCAAACGTTCAAACACCTCGCCATAAAAGGTTTGATTCACTGTTTGGCCCGAATTTTTTGTGGATAATCCCACGACAATCAAAAAAGATTATAAGTATGGACTTGATTCGGTATTTGCTCGTGCGAGCTTTCTTCGACCGCGGTGATGATAAAGTGTGCCACTTCACGCTTTGTCCTTTTATTTCAGAATCGGATTCAAATACAAATGATTTGATACCTGTTACCACTCTGTGCATGAAGTTGGGTTCGATTGTTAAGCGATCCAACAGTTTTTAGCTAACGGGTAAGCTATTTTCCTTTTATTTATTAAAAGTTCTTAGGTTCTAGCATTCCAAAAAATGAGGAGCATGACGTTCTGCGCTGGCTAATCAGCAGGTTTTAAAGCTTATATAGGTAAGATATGGTACAGGCGCAAATCGAAATGGTGTTCTCCATATACTCATGTGGCCTACGTCATATCTGTTGTATATTTCTTGGACACTAGCAGAAGGTTGAGCGTTGACCATATTAAGTATTGCTTCTTCTTGAGCAAGTTCTTGTTGCGCGCGTTCAGAAGTAGCTGCACGGAACTTACATGTTTCTCTTAAACATCGATGGACAATACTGAAAATAGTTTTACAAGGTAATCAAGTGGGAAATCCCCGGCAATATTCATCAACTGCCGCTCGTCCATTTCCATTACACCGGCTTATTTTTCATTAAAAAAAATTAAAATACTCTTAAGAGCAATGTGCAATAAAGAAGTAAACACGCTAAGTTATTGACGTTTACTGTCACAATGAATAATAAATGGTGAATCACAGCCACCCTGACCTTTTAATAACAACCTATTCAACAGCCTGCATGATTAGGGTTATCTAAAATTTCAAATGCTTATGGCTCAGTTACAAAAGGGTTTTGAGCATATGTTCATTAGTCATAGTTAACTTAAAATTGCTTTAGGAACACATCCTTAGGTTGTAGTAGTCATGTAATAGGACACCCTGTATACGTACAGTATTAATAAGTCGGACATATATTCATGTGCTTTACTTGCAGAAAGTATGTGTTAGTTTTCGAAGTGTAATACTTTTTCTATTACTGATGATGACAACTAAGTTGTCAAAATTGCATCTAGGATTTCAAGTTATATTATGGTAAAAGATTTAGAAATCAACTTTTATGTTTTTATTAAACAATCCTAATAAAAAATAATAATGAACAAGTGAATTTTGTATCTAATTGTAAGTTATTTTCTTCTATTTTTATTTAGCTACTTTTGGTTTGAACTTTTGTTCTTCACAATATTTCATAAAAACATACACAATTTTATAATTGATTGAAACTATATTTAATTTTAATTAAATAAACAAAATCTATTTTTATTCTTATCTTTAACGCGCACTTGTTGACTTACACACTTACTGGAGAGTTTCCAAGTATTAAGTATGATTCTATTTTAATCTATGGGACATGAACGATATCCCCTCCAAGGTCATAGTTTATTGTACATAATTTTAAAACAGCATACATTCAATTTTTCTATCAGTAAGTTTCATACAAGCGCTTAGACTGAGAATGTCGTCTCAGGACAATAGTGTTGGTGTCAGTGAAGAAGCCAAACAGCTCGTTCATGACATCATAGCAAAACATAATTTTAACAAAGGTTGTGAGGTGAAATATTATCCTGGAGCTCAAGTTGGCGACGGCTACGCTACAAACGCTATCGCAGTGGATATTATTGACGGGGAAAATACATTAAATTTGTTTTTGAAATGTGCTGTAAATGTCGGAAATAAAGAATTGGTCACGCATATGATACACGTCAATGAAATATATTTTTATAGAACTATATATCCAACCTATACGGCCTTCTGGAAGGATAAGGGTATTAAAGATGGTTTTCAAAACGTACCAGAAAGTTACGGTTTCCACGATACCAGAGGTTCTGAAATTGTTGCTTTGGAAAACTTGAAAAAGAAGGGGTTTACTATGTTCGATAGATTTACGCTAATGAACGATAAACATCTGAAATTGATTTTCCAATCCTTTGCAAAATTTCACGCCATATCCTTTGCAATGAAAGACCAGCAGAAAGCTTTACACGATGAATTTTGTGAACTTTGTCCAAATTACTACGGCATAGAAACAATTTTCGGGAAAATGCTCTGTCAAATCGCTAAGAAATTAGTTTGCCAATTGGATGCTGTTAAAGATAAGGATATATTAGACAAATGCGATAATATATCTACAAAAATCTACGACCAAGTGGTTCACATGGACAGTTATTTAACTGACTATTCGATATTTACGAAGGGCGACTGCTGGGCCAATAATATGATGTTCTTATATGAGGTAAGCATTTTAAATCAAAGTGTGTTTGTATTTATGTCTTACTATCTCAATAAAATGATTTTGTAGAATGGTGACAGAGGGCGACCGATAGATTTGATCCTAATCGACTGGCAATGCATAAGGTACGCGTCACCTGTTCACGATATCGCAGCAGTATTTTATTCAGTAGCATCAAAAGCAACCGTGGATAATTACAAGTATTATTTAGGAATATATTATGATGAGCTCAGCGAAAGGATAAAAGAATTAGGTAGCAACCCGGAAGTTTTATATCCCCGCTCTGTTTTTGAAAAGGAATGGGTAGATTATGGTGTGTACGCGTTTGGGTTCTGTTTAATGATGATCAAGGCAATGCTTTGTAAACCGGAAAATATACCCAAATTCGACAAAGAGATGAGCCAGGATGAAATAGAAAATATGTTTGCTAACCTGACAGATAATGAAGAGGAATATTTGATGCGTGCAAAATATATTGCTCGACATCTGATTGATATAGGAGCCCTTTAATAGGTTAATAACACAGGTCTACGAATTTAAACTTTTTGACACATGTTTTTATTTTGAAAACTGATTTTATATAATTTTGGTAGGCTGATTTCAAAAATTCTATGCATTTATTTGTATCACGTAAGGTTTTTTTGCAAATATTAAATGGAAAAAAACGATATTTCTAAAAAAATTTATTTGTTTATTGAGTAAAAAGGTGGAATACAAGTTAAAAAAGTGGAAAAAGATACTTTACTCAGTCTTTTTTAAGTGAAATCTTTGTCTTTTTGCCAGAAAGCTGCGTTGTCCGGACATTCGGTTGTATGTTTTTAAGGGCATATCCCGTTTTAACATCCAGCAGTAGTCCGCCATCATCGTTATGCTCCATCTGCCTTGGTATCGCCGTTCCATTTCATTAATATCTTGGTGAAACCTCTCTCCCTGTTCTTCGCTAACTGCTTCAAGATTTTCAGGAAAATAGTTCAAGTGTGAAAACAGGAAATGCACTTTCAAACTCATATTTCAACCTAGACGATGAAAGTGTTGTAACATATTTTGAACAATATTTTCGAAGTTTTCGTCGTTAGAGTTCCCAAGAAACTTATCAATTACTTCTTTAAATGAAACCCAGGCGTTTTTCTCGACATTGGTCATTGTGTTTTGAAAATCCTTGTCTTTGCATAATGTTCTTATCTGCGGCCCAACAAAAATACCTTCTTTTAACTTGGCATCGGATAAGGCTGGAAATGTATCGCACAAATATTTAAAACACTCTCCATTTTTGTCTAGTGTTTTAACAAACTTCTTCATCAAGCCAAGTTTGATATGGAGAGGAGGCAGTAAAACTGTTTTGGGGTCAACCAATCTATCTCTTAATACATTTTTGCTACCAGGTGTAACGCTTGTTCTAGAGGGCCATTCTATTTGAGTCCAATGTCTATCCCTTGCTCGACAATCCACTCACAAATAAAGCATGGAAATTTTGTATAACCTCCTTGTTGTCCTAGTAGCATGCACAGCACTTTTAGGTCACCACAAAGCATCCACTGATGTTCTTGGTAGTTTATTTTCTTTAAAAGAAGTCCAAAATTTTCATACATTTCCATTAAATGTACCGAATGGGCAACGGGAACCGAGGCCAACTCGTTACCATTATGCAATAAAACGCCTTTTAAACTACGCTTACTTGAGTCAATAAACAGGCGCCATTCTTCTTTTACATCGGCACATTTCCTAATTTTGAAATTAAGTCCGGAATATTGTTGCAATACACTAGCGGTCCGTCTTGAGTAAAATATTGACATAACTCTTTTTCGCGATCCCGGTAAAAGCTTGATGTGACGCCAGGTGCCAGTAAATGTTTCTCACGAAGTCGGGAGGCTAACAATTCGGATGCATTATTTGGAAGGTGCAAATCTCTAATTAAATCATTTAGTTCGCTCTGATTAAACACTTCGGGCTCTCTGAAATCTGGTGTGAAATCTGAGTCATCTGGGTCGCAATTAGATTCCTCTGATTCTGACGATATGACGTTTTCTAGTGTTTTTTGGGGCAGTAGGTATCGGTACATCTGGTCCATGAGGAACTGGTGGAATAGCAGAGTCAAGATTGGGATACACAATTTGTTTCTTATTTTTTCTGTTGAATCCTTGAACATTACACCAACAAAAATAACAATCATCACTGTGATTTCTAGGCTCTCGCCATACCATAGGAACACCAAAGCTTAAACATATCTGCCTAGCTTTTTGCCAGTTTCTTAATGCTTCAACGCAAACGGAACAAACAGTATGAGGAGCCCAAGACTTGTCTTGGTCGCCAATTTTTACACCAAAATAAGCGTGGTATACATTTTTCACAAACGAAGTTATAGTTTGCCTCTGCTTTACTACGACATAACTACCACAGATATAACAAAAGTTAATCGGATTGTTCACACAATGTCTTCTTTCCATATTTATACGTTCTAGAACACTTAAAATACGCAACAACGAAGACAACAAGCGCGCGGACACAGTAGCACGACGACTAACACAACCAAACTGCACATAAGCAGGTTTCAACGTTGTATTGACGCTTCTGCGCCGACTCTGTTGCTTTGCTGAGAAATCTAATATTAACCAGTGTTGCCACATCACATTTAATTTCATAAAAATCAATTCATTTAAAAATCATGCCTAACATGGAACAAACATATTCTTGTCATAGGTATGTATATTATTAAATTAACATTTTTAAGATATAGAGCGCTATAAAAAAAATTTACGTGATAGAGCAAAAATATGGCGTTTTTTTGGAATATGGGCCCCCAAACATATACAAATTAGCAAACAGCTTTCAAACATCAAAATCACTGTAGACCTGTGTAATCTATCTTTATAAAAGTAACAAATGCGAAAATATCTTTAGCGGTTCTTGAGTGTCAATTCAATCATGTCGTCGATGAAATTTAGGGTTCATTTTTATAGTTTTACGTGTAAGTCAACGAGGGTTACACTGAAATTTGTTAGAAAATCTAACAAGGATTAGTTCCAACAAAAAATGATTTTAATGTTTTCCAAAATATTTCCGTTCAATTTTTGCATTCGATGAAACTAGTCCTTAAAGAAGTGAGACTCTTCCTGAGACACTTCACAAAACATTTTTTATAATGTTTCACTGCTTCATCTGATGACGTAAAAGTGTTTCCAGGCATTTTATCTCTAATTTTTGGAAACAAAAAAGAAATAACAAGATGCTAGGTTAGGGCTGTATGGTCGATTGTTCATGGTGTTAACGTTTAGGGCATCCAGATACTCAATTGTTAGTTTTGCTTTATGCGACGATGCGTTGTCATCAACAGTATCGTTCGGACGCTCTTTCGTGTTATTTCGTTTAAAATGCTTGGTGCAACTGAAAACCCCGTTGACTGTGAATTGCGATTTCTGTGTGCAGCGAACATGAAGGCCTAAGATTCATCATGAACTTCGTTCTGTTTATGCTGAAAATGTCATAAGTGACAATATGGTTAGAAGATGGTGCCTTATCTTTCGAGAAGGATGAACTAATGGCCGTGATGAAGAACAGAGTGAAAAACTAACTGTTCTGACGAACGAACTTGTGGGTAATGTCAAAGACAAAATATCGTAACAGATGATGAGATCTGGGTCGCCTATGTCAAAGTTGAAATGAAAAGACAGTCAATGTAGTGGGGTCGCTCTAAATCGCCTACGCAAAACCCTTTGACCTGCCTTTTGGGGCAAGAAAAGCGTCACTTTTGTAGACATTATGGAACGAGAGACCACAGTAAACAGTGAATTCTACTGTGAAGCTTTCAGAAAACTGAGAAGAGGTATTCAGAACAAGCAAGCGACGTGGATTATTAAGTTCTGGAATCGTTTTTCTTCATGACAATGCTTGTCCGAACACCGCCCCTCGCATGGTTTAAATGGAAAGTGTTTTAGAATCCTTCCTACAGCCCTGATTTGGCCCCTAGCATCTACGATCTCTTCCCTAACATGAAGAAATGGCTTGAAAGCCAATGGTTTGAGGATGAAGAGCTACATGACGGTGTTACAGCATGGCTTAATTCACAGGCGGTATAATTCTATGAAGAAGGCATTAAAAAGGTGATTCAACGCTATAACAAATGTCTAAACCTTAAAGGCAACTATGTATAAAAACAGGTGAAAGTAGTAACTTTAAGTTGTATATAATGAAATCCTCTTCATATATTAACATTTTTTTAATAACCAAATGGAATTTCTTAAAGAATTGCTCTTGTATAAAATCAGAAAACTAAAGTGAAATCGTTAAATTGTCAAATGTAACGATTTCATATGATTTATATTTGGCTTTTTATCATACATCAACAAATGATTTATAGTTTTTAAACAATTTAATATTTTTTAAATAAGTGATTGATTGTTTTTAAATAGTATATTAAAATACAAGTTTTGTAAGGCACCATTTTGTCGCATCAGTTTCATGTTCTAGAGAACGAGTTCGACAAAAGGCCTTATGAAACGAGTTTTTTAATACTATTTATTTTTTTCTATTTTGCATTTTTTACATTAATAAATTGAAATTATTTGAAAGTTCAGAGTTTTATTTTTATGTAAAGCATGCAGTTGGTTACATTGATACTTGACATTTTCAAATTTAAATATTGCTATCCACGAAATTCTATTCGTTACCTTTCGTTAACATTAATCGATATTTTCTTTAAAAATATAAACATCAGTGACATAGAAACTAAATCTTCCACTCCAATATACAAGTGTCCTTGAAATAAAGAGACAACATATGATAAATTGAAAGATGTAATTATGTATTTAACTTTTTCTGATATTTGTGGAATATATGGAATCGTGATATATGTTGTGTCATTGTTTAAATTGTTATTGGTGTCTGCAGCGTTGTATATTTGGTGTATTCTTTTTTTAATTGTTTGGTCTATAAGTTGTGGTGGATAATTATTACCTCTTAAGATTGTTTTAATTTTCTTGATGTTATCTTTTCTGTATTGAGTATGTGATAGTTTTACTGCTCTATCAGTCAGATTATTTATAATCATTTTATTGAATACTGTAGGAGCATTTCAGTGGTAATTCATATATCGAAAAGAAGCTGTGGGTTTGTTATACCAATTTGTATAAATAGTACCATGTCTATCATAGCTTAAAGAAATATCAAGAAAATTAATACTATTATTAATTTTTTCTTCAATAGTGAATTTTAATTTGTTGTGAAAATTGTTGAATTTATTTAAAAAGTTTATTTTATTAGTCGGAATACACTGTGTACACTGTGTCGTATACACTGTGTATACGGGGACGCGGTGTATAGTAGTTGTGCGTAAGCGTTTCTCTTGCTTTACTGTGCCCCATGTGCGACTTTTAATTAGTAGTTTTTACCTACTGATGATGACAACTTAGTTGTCGAAATACGTATTTAGGATACGATTAATAATTGTGGTAAGGGGTTATATACCTTTTTTAAATTTGTATGTTATGGTAAATTCAATTTGTTGGCGTTTTAAGGTCTGGTTTTACTTTAAAATATATATATTTAAAACAATCCTACATGTTTCGGCAAATGATGCCTTTATCAAGGAATATAAAATATAAAATTTTTTTTATTTTATATTCCTTGATAAAGGCATCATTTGCCGAAACATGTAGGGTTGTTTTAAATATATATATTTTAAAGTAAGACCAGACCGTAAATCGCCAACAAATTGAATTTACCATATATATATAAAACATTTCGGTAGGTTTTTAGGCGATTTATAGATGCAATAAAACAAATTAATGTTTCAAAAAATATAGGTGTATTTATTTACCAAACATGTTTCGGATTTATTTCTTTTTTCAATGGTACAAGTCAACTAAAACAGAATTACGTTTTTACATAATTATATTACAATTTGGGGGTTACAGATATGTTTATTTATCTTAATATTTAGACCTTACGATACTTGTTTTAATACGAAAAATTTCTATTTTTTACATTTTTTTTTTTGCAAAATAAAAATCAAAGAAGCATAACATTTATTTTTGATAAAAAATTTATTATTTCTAGTTTTACGATTTTTTTTTGTCTTCTTTGTTAGTACAAATTTGTGTCCCCATATTTTTTTTTTTTTATTATTTATAAAAGAAAATGTTTTTCATTAACATTCCAATAAAAAAAACACGGCACTTTTATTTTAAATTACCAAGGCCTCTGCAACACATTGAGTGTTAAAATTTCCGGCCACACCGGTTTAGGGTTAACAGTAAACATTAAAATGAATTTTTTCGTAGTTGAATCTCGTAATAACATAAATGCCGACTATTGTATCTAGATATTCTTCTATGAAATGGAATACTGACAGTCTTATAAGATAACAGATTGTAATCTATTTTTCAAAAATATTTAACATTTAACGATCAACATTTGTTACTTTTACATTCTCTATGTGAGAAAATAGTTTCAAATCTATATAAATAAAAATGTTCGTTTGTTCAAAATCTTAAATCTTCAAAAGTTTTTCACAGATTGCTTTGAAATTTTGGCACAACGTTGCATTGGAATAAACGCGTGTTTTGTATACATATCATATAGATGTCACACCTATGATAGGTAAGAACATGTGTATGTCATACCTGTGACAGGTAAAAACATGCTTCTTTTTGGAAAAAAGCAACTCCACCTGTTGGACATAAAAGCAACACACGCAATACTAGACATTTCTCATGCTGGACAACGTGCTTCTTGACAGCTACTGTCAGTTAGCATTTCCAATGTTTCCGAGTCAAACCAGACAATCTCTATATCTATACAGACAACGGAAAAAACAACAAATATTGCGTATTATCAGGATAAAATAAAACAAATTTTAACGAATTTCACTACTAACGATTATTTCACTCACGCAGGAGCTTCGTCAGACATATAACTAATAAATATACCGTAACAAACACATAACGGATGTTCACTTGAAAAGTCAATTTAGTAGCATGTGATTTATTGAGAACATTTTGAAGTATGTCGTAAATAAAAATTTACTACTTAACCTACGAAGTCGTATATTTTGACAGTTTCATACATACAAATAAATAACAAATGTGATTGATATTATCAAATGTCATTTGGATTTACGTTTACGGAACAACAAACACATACTAATATATATGCGTCTTATTCTATCAAAATTTCAAAGTAACCTAGATTGACTTTTCAAATGAACACACGTTACTTTCCATAGTTAGAAGGGATGGGTAGTTTTTATTGTGTACCCACAAGCATTGTGAAATTAAATATATTAGAAACGTGTGGTTTTCAATTTTCTTTCTTTTCGATTGAACAAGACGCGTACAGCTAGTATGCAATAAAAATTAATCACCTCAATATGCATTTTAAGAGATTTTTTAAGAACATATTTACATTTCAGTTTAAAATCCCAAAAAACAATTCGGATACAAAAAAAAAATCTCTTAAGAAATCGCTTCTTGACCTATTTTTTAAATAAAATCATTAGCAATAACATTTCTTGGAATTTTATTCAAAAGCATCCTAATGCTACTGACCTGATTTGGTATTACATGCGTATTTACTTAATACATTTTCTGTATTTCTTACTATTCGGTTTAAATATTCAAATACACAACTATATCTATTTATATAATGTATTATTTAAAATCCATTTTAAGGAATTTCAACCCACACTTTATTGCTTCTATTACTTTATAATTCATTTAGAATTATTACAATTAAAATAAAAATATATTGGCAAACAATTAGAAAGCGCAAAAAAATTCAAAATACTTGTATCAATGTAATACAGATATGGAGATATACATATTCAAGTATTTTCTACACAAAAAGCTTTTTATAATGTGAATAAAAAGAGAAAACAATATTCTATGTGAGAAATAATTTCAAATATGCAGTGAAAAATAATTACTTCAACATGCCCTTTAAAGGAAAAAAAGTTTTTTATTTGATTTTAAAATCACCTGTCAATCATAAAAACAATATAATGCCAGATTCAAATAATTAATGTAATTTATAACGCATTCAATAATATTCCTAAAATACGTGTATTCCAAGTATTAAGATCGATAATAATCTAAAACATTTCAATTATAAAACTTCAAATAATATAGAACAGGAAAAATTATTTAATATTGAGAATCCTATGATTTAATTTGTAGTTGCATACGAATTAACAGCTGTCATTGGCTCATAATCAGTCAACGTGGACTAGACATCATGTGTTAAAATGCCAGAGTGGGAGTGGTTTAGTGACGAAACGGCAGACAACGTGACAGCGGCCGCCAATAGTTATCCGCGTACGCTTGTAATGTCGGGTCAATGCCCTAGCATTGGAACGCCTTCGAGAAAATTCCAAGAAATGTTTTAGCTAATGGATTTTTATAAAAAGTAGGTCAGGAGACGATTTTTTTAAGGTTTTTGCGATTTTAAAATGAAATATAAATGTTTTTCTGCTCTTAAAATGCGTGTTGAAGTAATTAGTTTTTAGACGATATTTGAAATTATTTTCGTACATAAAACATTGTTTTCTCTCTTTTACTCACTTAAAAAATCTTTTTTGTGTAAAACGAATACTTGAATATGTATTAATATCTTAGCAAGTTTTTAATATGAACACAATTCCCGGAATTTTAATTTGAATGGTGTCAGAAGCATTTAAATTTTTTTATGCACGCTTGATTGACAAAATATTTTTATTCTAAATGAAATATAAATAATACAACGTAGAAAGTCTGACATACATGAAATTGTTTTTATGATTGATACGTGGTTCATAAAATCCTTTTTTTTTTGAAAAAGCGCATTGAATTAATTATTTTTCATTACATATTTGAAATTATTTTCTTACATAGAATATAGTTTCGTCTTTTTATTCATATTATAAAAAGCTTTTAATGTAAAAAAATACTTGAATATGCATACCTATCTGTGTTACATTGATACAAGTATTTGAACTTTTATATACTTACTAATTGTTTGCCAAAATATATTTGTTTTAAAAGTAATAATTCCAAATGAATTCTAAGTAATATAAGCAAGAAGTATGGCTTCAAATTCCTTAAAATTGATTTTAAATAATACATATTAGATTGTTAAATAGTTGTGTTTGAATATTTAAAGGGAATAGTCAGAAATACAGAAAATGTACTAAGTAAATACGCCTGTAATATCAAATCAAGGAGGTATTAGAATGCATTAGAATAAAATTCCAAGAAATGTTTTTGCTAATAATTAAAAAAAAAAATAGATCAGGAAGCGATTTCTTTAAGTGTTTTTTTTATATCCCAACTGTTGTTGGAATTTTAAAATGAAATACAAATATATTCTTCCCTTAAAATGCATATGGAGGTAGGTTAGTTTTTATTCCACACTAGCTGTGCCCGGCTACGCGTTACTGTAGCTAAAACTGGTTAAATTGAAAAGATAGAAAATTGAAAATCACACGTTTCAAATATTCTGAATTTCACAAGGCTTTTGGGTATATAATATTTTTTTCTTCCATTATCTGTACAGATATATAGATTGTCTGGTTTGCCCCGGAAACATTGCTAACTGACTGACTGACAGTAGCTGTCAAGAAGCACGTTGTCCGGCATGAGCAACGTTTAAAAGAGTCTTCCTTTGGAGACGTATCCTAAATACGTATTTCGACAACTAGTTGTCATCATCAGTTGGTAAAACCACTAGCATAAATCTAAAATATTGCTAGTCAATTACAGCGCAAACTACGAAATTTAAAACACCCTGAAAATTGTATTACGTGACGCCTATGAATTCAAAATAATTCATAATGTGTATTGTTACGCCTTTATTTCCCTTCTAAAATTTTCTTAATAGTTTTCATTATTTATCGACGAGTTTCGGTATCTTATTTTGCTTGTGTATCATTTAATACGTATGAGTGCTGATATCGCTGTCTGGGGATGAGTTGATAACTATTTTCCCCTTCTGCGAGCGTCTGCTAGTACGCGGAAAAGAGGAGAATGGCCGACAGCCTTTGGTAGTGTAACGTCGTTTAAAAAGTTACAAAAGAACATCTTCGTAACGGAAGTTAAATCACGCTTCTTTGACTTATAGAATTTCACGTTTAATTACGGATCGGGTCAAGAGTTAGTGAAATTTTCAGAACAGCCAATTTTGCCGCTTGCGACTCAAGAAGGTTGGAGAAAATTATCAACCGACTTGGGGTCTTTTTCTGCTTGGCGTTCTACTTCGACGTCGTTTTCAGAAAAATATAATTAACTTTCGCAAAAGACACCACGCACACTACCGCTTCTTCGCTCGGGGCTGTTCGGTGGATTAGATTACCATGAACTGTATAAATGTATATGTAATGTAGAAATAATAAATACCTCACAAACACATACGCTACATCGTATATTTACATATTCTTTTTGTTATTATCAACTGTAAAAAATCGTCTTTTATAATATAGACGATCGCTCAGTGGCGTAACGAACATTTTTTTAAATATTTTTGTTATTTTTTTTTCTAACGTATTAGAGAGAATTAAAAAAAATATTTTGGATTTATGTTCTATATAATTACATCTTTCCATTTTTCATACGTTGTCTTTTTATTTCAATGCGTAGCATTCTTCTTTTCTACATATACAGGCTGTCCAAAAACCTACCACATATTCCTTACACCAAAATGAGCCGATTTAAGGCAACTTATCTTAGTACAAAGTTGCTTAGTTTGGTCGCTATACGGCGCTGAAGTTACACTTCTGAAATCATACTTTTTATTATAAATATAAAACGGCTCATCCGATTTTGCTGAAATTTGGTACGTTTACATAGTTTAATGAGACAAAAGAATTCGTATCAAAATTTTGTGGAACATCATTCCATAGACGTAGAACATGGGTTTTTTAATAATTGCGCATTTCAAATTTCTACGCCAATGGAAGAGGATGGGTTTAAATATAAAATTTAGATTGTGTAACTTATTTACTACAGAAAAGGTACTCTTTATAAGACTGGATTACTGTCATGGTTTTCGTGAAATTTGTATTTTAATGATTCAAAGTAACAATAAACAGAAAAACTATATTAACTAAAACATGCAAAAAATTATTAAAGATGTCATAGAAATTGCTGAAAGTGTCCATTATTTACACGTATACAAAGATTTACGCGATGAAGAAAATTAAAATGTAGTGTTTGCATAACTTCTTCGTCAGGTCCACCACATTTTTAATTAAATGCTCGAAACCACTTAAATCAACAGTACTAAGGCAAATGGATTATTTTTTATGAGGACATCTTAAGTCCACAGTTTACATGACACCTATAGATAACGGAGAGTAACTGTTGCATCTTAACGTATATAAGATGCAAAAAATAATGTTAATGTTAAGCTGATGAAGAAATATAATTTCTGTCAAATGTACTTAAATTCTTAAAATCAAATGACAAATATAAGATGTTAGTTCAAACAATGCTAACATTGAAAAATGAAAAAAAAAGCGTATCAGAATGAAGCTCATTTCGATACCGTTTTGGATTTCATAAAGAATTCATTTCGAATGCAAAATAAAAAAAAGTTTTTTCAAAACGCTTTATCTTGATTATTAGAAACTTGAATTTACATTAATGTAACGAACTATTTACAATAAACAATATGAAGAATAGTTTTATTTACATGAAATATTTTTATCCATTTTTAGATTTTATGTTCTAAATATGCAATCGCATTTATCTTCCAAATCTAAATAAAAAAAGATAAGAATGGCAAGCAAATACAAACATAATTTGCACGTATTTTAGATTACATAAATTATTACTATTAATAGCTTAAGACCGTACAGCTCCTGGGCTTGGAATTGTGTATGCGCATTACTAAATCGAAAAATTGGAAGTGGGGATGACAGTTTTCGCCAAGCGTTTCAAATCGCTTTGTTATTGTGTAGTACATTACATTTTATAATGTATGATTCATGCATTTTCTATTTCATTCATTTTAAGCCTAGCCTCGGTTTGCACAAAACATTTCCTCCACCAGCAAGGGCCAGTTATACTGTATACGTGTAAAATAAAGGACGTAAATATCCAAAACGCTTAGTGAATCAGTTCAATTTGTTCAAGTCAAACATTTAATTCACAGATAAATACATAAGGTAATCATTTTATCGACATTGTATAATGATAATTGATATTTAGTTATTGCACCGATTCGGTTTCGATAAAAAACGATAAGGATGTCATCTCAAGAAGATAACGTCGCTGTTTGTGAAGAAGTTAAACAACTTGTTAGTGACATTATTGTTAAAAATAATCTAAGAACATGCGAGGTAAAATACAATAAGGGATCCCAAGCCGGTGATGGATACTCCACGAATACCGTTTTCGTACATATTACAGATGGTAAAACTTCAATTAAATTATTCTTAAAATGCACTATAGATATATCAGATAAAATACTCACCGCGAAAATGTTACGAGGTATCGAAACATTCTTTTATCAAACAATATATCCCGCATACACAGAATTCTGGAAGAGTAAAGGCCTCGAAGATGGATTTAGAAATGTACCAGTTTGCTATGGCTGCGACGTAAACAATCGTAATGAGATTATTGCCTTAGAAAACTTGAGGGATAAAGGATTCACTATGTTCGATAGATTCACCTACATGAACGACGATCATTTGAAATTGACTCTGCGATCCTTCGCCAAATTTCACGCTATATCCTTTGCCGTAAAAGACCAACGAAAGGACTTGCATGATATATATTGCAAACGCTGCCCGTATGCCTTCGGGGTAGAAGACTTGGTCGCAAACATGGTTAGCAATATATTGAAAGATTTTATTGATCGGTTGGATCCGATCGAAGACAAAGACATCTTGGAGAAGTGCGAAAATTTGCCTTCGAAAGCTAGTCAGCAAGTTTTTAAGATGGACGATTATCTAACTGATTATGCCATATTGACTAAAGGCGATTGTTGGGCCAATAATATGATGATCTTATATAAAGTAAGTAAATTTATTTATGCATTTATTGATAAATATTTACTTTGCCAAACGAACAGAAACATTAGCAAATAAACAAGAAGCTTGTGAAACATGTTTGGGTCATCCAGTTAATTGACACAATTTGGATTGTAAATGTCTTTATAACAAGTGTTCATTTGAAAAGTTAATCTAGTAGCATGTGATTTGCTGAGAACATTTTGAAGTATGTCGTAAATTAAAATTTACTGCTTAACCTACGAAGTCTTATATTTTGACAGTTTCATACATACAAATAAATAACAAATAATAGGTATTTATTGAAAACTATAACAAATGTTGAAAATGTTGTCCTTCAAGATCAATGCACTTTAAAATCCTCCGTTCAAAATTTCTGATGATATTCTGCAACATTACTGGATTGTTATTAATTTCCATGCATTTCTGTTCGATTCTCTGTAGCATATCATTCAAATTCAATATAGGTGTTCGAAATATGTTATTTTTTAGATAAGGCCACATAAAGAAGTCGCAAGGTGTTAAATCGCATGAACGTGCAGGCCAGGCAATTTAATTATTTCGACTAATTATACGCTCATCAAAAAATTCTCTTAAATAATCCAAAGATTCTGCAGTACAGTGACAAGGTGCTCCGTCTTGTTGGAAATATGCACTTTGCAGTTCATCATCATGCAACTGATTGACAAATGGTTATAAAATTTCCGTACGGTACCTTTGAACAGTTAACGTTCCCTGAAAAAATATTGGTCCAATGATTCGCCTTTGGCTTATCGCTGCCCAAACACCAATTTTCTCTGGATGTAGCTATTCTTCATTAATTACATGTGGATTTTCACTACTCCAAATTCTTGTATTTTGTGAATTTAGGTATCCCGTTTTATAAAACCATGCTTCATCAGTAAAGATGACTCTTTGCGAAAGTTCTCCATTATTGTTGTTCATATTTACAAACCAATTACAAAACCGTAGTCTACGTGGGTAATCAATTTCTAACACTTCTTGTACTGCTGTGACACGGTATGGATAAAGTTGCATATCTTTTTTGATAATATATAGAATCCACGGTTGGCTCTTGGTGAAACATAATGAATAATTTACTAATTTACTGGGATTAGCAATAAAGTTTCTAATAAACTGAATAAATTAGGGTTAAATGTCATCCAAGTGAATAAAGTCAATCTAGGAAATATTTTAGTAAATAATAAAGAAAAAACAGAATTGTGTGATAAGTCAGGTGTTTACGAATTAAGTTGCAGTGATTGTTTTGCGATATACATCGGCCAATCAGGACGCTCAATAAAAGAACGTATTAAAGAGCATAGAAGTTCTATTCTTTATGGTAATATGAATACGGGATTCGCGGAACATTGCATTGAAAATACACATTTGTTCAATACCAATAATTTTAAACTTTGACATACTTGTAATAAAGGAAAAAGACTTGACTTCCTCGAAATATTAGAAATTAAAAAAGCCATCAATCTTAATAGACATGTCACAAATACACAGCTGGATTTTTTCAACACCCCTACTATTGATGCCGTAATAAAGTCTTTTTAAAACTCATAAATAGTGGTAGAAGTGTACTTTTTATTTTAGTTTTACAAACTCTTTGATGAACTGAACTTTAATGACTGAAAAGTCGAAACATATGTTAGAGATTTAATAAATATATTTTGTGAAACAAATATACCGAGTGTTTTCTTTAGTAAATAATTTGTGAGTTGTACCAACAGAAAGGTTTATTTGTTGACTCAAATATCGAACAGATGTTTGTGGTTCATTTTCCATTATTTCTTCAACACGATTGACAACTAGAGGTGTACGTTTCTTAACTGCTCCGCTGCCTGCTTTTCTTAAGAGACTACCAGTTTCAGAAAAAAGTTTTAAAGTTCTATCCAAAGTATTCTTAAATTGTATATAATCTATTACGAAATGTGGAAACTCAGCTTGAAATTCTACCATGCGATCTTGAACTGAATAAACTCATAAACCATCAATTTAATTACCATTTGGAAAATAAGCCTGGACTACAAAAATTTTATGTTCTAAAGTGAAAGCCATTTTAAAACTGAGAGGCAATTTATTTAAACCAGAATCGACGAATAATTATTTTAAGCACTAATTGATATTAGTGATTGACATTATCAAATGTCATTTGGATTTACGTTTACGGAACAGCAAACACATATTAATATATTTGCGTCTTATTCTATCAAAATTTCAAAGTAACCTAGATTGACTTTTCAAATGAACACTTGTTGTAGCTGAGCTAAAACAAATTATTCAAGTTAAGTGTCACACTGACATTAAGCTTAATATATTGAGAAATTTTAACGTCAGCATAACATGTGCCACATTCCATATTGCCAATACTATAAATAAATGAAATTTCTTATTGATTTGTGATTCGATTTGATATTTGAATTTCGACAATATTTTGTAGGATAACGACATAGAACATCCAGTAGATGTGATGCTAATAGACTGGCAGCGTGTAATGCGTGCCTCACCCGTTCACGATCTTGGAACTGTATTTTACCCGGTAGCATCGAAAGAGGCTGTCGATAATTACAAGTATTACTTACAAATATATTACGAGGAACTCAGCGCTCGTATTAAGGAATTAGGTAGCGATCCGGAAGTTTTATATCCACGATCCGTTTTCGAAAAAGATTGGATAGATTTCGGCCTGTATTCGCTAGGTTTCTCTTTCTTCTTTATCAGAATATTGCTTTGTAAAGAGGAAAATGCTATCACCTTTGACAAAGATATGGAACACGAAGAAATTGTAGATGTGTTCTCTAACGTGAAAACAAATGAAGAGGAATTCTTAAAGCGAGGAAGATATATCATCCGGCACATGATAGACATTGGAGTTCTATAATAGTGTATTCATATATTTTTCTGGTTGTGGGTAAAAGAAATCCCAATGTTATAATCTTAGCTTAAATAAATCTTAACGTATATGTATTAAATGTTGCTTTTACTTGTCTTTCAATGTTGAAAACCTAGAGGATGTAACAGAATATAAGAATATCTATTAGTAATAAACACATGTGTTTACATAGTTAATTGACGAAGGAGATACTTGTTGAAACTGCATTATAACGCTAACAAATAAGTAATTAAACTTCTAGTTTCAAAAAATTATTTTATTGTAAATACCACTACAATATTGTTTCGCCATACAATGGCTTCATCAGTTGGATGAATACTGAATATGTACAATGCAAGTTAGAATATTTATGTGAAAATTATTGTGGAATGGTGGTGGAAAAATCTTTACAATCTTAAATTTAGTAGAGGGGAGTTGTTTAAATCTAGTTGGTCAATTAAAGCTAATCCTAAACTATTGTATCTATTAATTTCTAAGTTTTCTAATAGGTTAAGTTTTTTACTTTTTCCTTGAACGTGTAAAATTTTGAAATCTATATTAAATCTATGATTAATTTCTAAACAATGATTTGCGGAAGTTGAATTTGTTTTCTTTTCTTTATGGCTTCTCTCGTGTTCTTTCATACATAGGACAAACGGGGAGGACATTCAAAATTAGGATCGAATTTATTTCTTGAATTTGACGAGACTTGTCATGGGGCAGTATAACCTTTTGAGCAATGTTTCCTTATAATTGTTTTCTTATACAGGCTTAGGCAAATATATGAATCTATCTTTGATATGCCTACTTAGACTTTGATAAGACTTTCCGCAATTGATTAAATGCAAATCGGGATTTCGATGAGTATATTTACCGAATCAGACTTCTGGTTAGCCGGAAACTATGTTACCTTTCTTATTTTAAATGAAACACCCTGTATATTTTTAGGAATTTCAATAGAATTCTGATAATTCAACAATAAAAAGATTTGATACCCTTTCGTTCAACAACGACAGAGATATTATTAAAGCTGATATAGTTGACTAAACGGAATGATTGAAACTCCAATTTAAAATAATAATAAAAAAACAGAGTATTTTTAAAGTTTTTTATTACTATTTCGCCAAACTGTGGCTTCATCATGTGATGCTAAACTGAACAATTTTACATATATTTCTTTTACAGAAGTCTATTAGTATATCTTAAGTGGGGATGTGTTATTTTATTTTATTACTTTAAAACTGATATTTTAAAATCAGGTATGTGATTAGTAGAGCAGACCAATTTCCGTGCGCGCCATGTACGCCGATGTGAGGATGACTCTATTGCATCAGAACTATTAAAAAGCATTCAGTATGTGTTTGGTACTTGCTTAGACTGCATGTAAGTGTAAGCATACGTAATAAAATGTCGTCGACACATAAATCGAGAAAACGACCGTTGTCAGACGAAGTGAATAAGTTCATTATGGATTTCCCGGACTTAATATACGATGGCTCGAAAATTAAATGTTTAATGTGCAATACATATCTAATGTGTCGGTCAAAAACACATGTAAAGAACATGTAAGCAGTTCGAAGCACAATAATGACAAAATTAATCGACAATAGTTTATACATGAACTATGTGTAACTATGATTGTGTGTACACTGCCGTTTACCTTGTTAAGTAATGATTCATTTCGGAATAAATATGCGAATCAAACATTACCGAGCACGACAACGTTACGAAGAAATTTACCCTCGGTGCGTAAACAGGTTGAAAATAAAATCAAAGCCGAACTGAAAAATAAAAAACTGTGGTTATGTGTGGACGAAACAACTGACAGCAAAAAACAATCTGTAGTTAATGTGATGGCGCGTAATATGGAACCACATCAACCAACGTCTTCAATTTTATTAGCATCCAGACGACTAGAACAATGTAATGCCGAAAAAAATTCAGAGGTTCTATTAGATACTTTGGAAAAATTTAAACTTTCGAAAGACCAAGTATTAATGTTTATGACCAATGGTGCCGCAACCATGTGTTCTGTAGGCCGGTCTCTTAGAAAATATTGTCCTAACTTGTTACATATTACTTGTAAACTCCATGCTCTACAACTTGTGGCAGAACAGGTTCGTAGATGTTATCCAGAGGTAGATGCTTTAATATCGAATACAAAGGCAGTATTCCTGAAATCTCTAAAATGTACTCGGAAATTTCACGAATTGTGTCCCCATACCCCTGAGCCACCACATCCGATTCTGACACGTTGGGGTACATGGTTACGGGCGGGGTCTTACTATCATGAACATTTTGAAAAAAATTAAGGACGTGGTTTTATCATTCGATCCGAAAGAAAGTGCAACTATCAATACTAGCCAGAAAAAATTTCAAGATGCCCAGAGTAAAATGGATTTACAAAGTATTCGTGAGAGTTACTTGGGACTAGAAGAAGCAATAACAAAATTCGAAAATTCATTCGAAATCAAATAGTTAAAGATGTTCACGCACAACTGTGTGCTGTAGAAGACGCAAAAAGTGAAAGTGTTCTAATTAAATTTGAAAGTGTTTTAGACAGAAATGCAGATTTTGACACCTTAACACGTGTTTGTGAGGGCACGTCTACAGATGCGTTAAGTTGCTTAAAAAAGTATTTTGATTATGCGAATATAACATCACTAGATGTAGAACGCTCGTTTTCCGAATATAAACATATTTTTTCCTCACGGCGAACATGTTTTTCAGAAATAACCTTAGAAACGCACCTGATGTTGAAAATATACAATCGAGTTTCTCCAGTTTGTCAATCCTTGGAAGGCGCTTAAAACGGTAAGTGTTTTTTTAAATCTCTCTTTTTTAAATCACTGATTTCATACATTTTCCATTTTATTTATAGGTAACATACAACGCTGCTGTAATATGTACTATTCTTATTTTTCGTGTGTTTATGCATATTACTTTAATAGCAGAAAACCAAATGTATATTTAATTATTTCTGATAGAATAAATTTCTCTACTTCTATACTTATATCGGTAACAAGATAAATTTCTCTACTTCTATACTTATATCGGTAACAAGCCCATGTTGCGTTCCTATTCTATCGCATATCCTAATATATTTCTAATTACACTCCTATACCGGTGCTCATGGCGCGCACGGAAATTGGTCTGCTCTATAGTAAGCCATGGAATTAAAATTCAGTACTTGACTTAAAACTGTCAGCCGTTGTAGACGTCCAAATATTTATAGTGAAATATTTGTAATAAAATAATTAAAAAAGAACTAAATTGAAATTCTGATAACGATTAGTTTAGAACTCATGAAGAAGTATACGATTTATTTAACAATTTGCATCAAGATATCACGAACTGTCGTTGATAAAACTTTGAGAAGGTACAGAGCTTGGCGGGAAATGTTAGAAATTTTGCCGTAAAATCGAAAGACATTCAATAAGATATTTATTATTGTGTTCAAATAATAACAACCATTGAAAAATTAAAAAAAGCGTATCAAAATGAAGTTCATTTCTATACTATTTGAGGTTTCTTAATGAGTTCATTACGAAAGCAAAATACATAGATAGCTAGATACAAACTTAAATTTACATTGATTTAACGAACTATTTACAACAAACAAAATAAAAAATTGTTTTGTTTTCATGAAATATTTTTATGGATTTTTAGATTTTATATTATCGCCTTTATCTTCTAAATCTAAATTAATAAAGATAAGAATAGCAACTCAATACACAAATAATTTACACGTATTTTAGATTATATAACACCATTACTATAAATAGCCAAACATCGTACGACTCCTGGCCTTGGAATTGTGTGTGCGCATTACCAAATCGAAAAATTGGTAGTGGGGATGTCAATTTTCACCGAACTGATCAAATAATCTTGTCACTACATTTTGTAACGTATGATTCATACGGTACGTACATTTTCTATTTCATTCACTTTAAGTGAAGTCTCGGTTCGCACAAAACATTTCCCCCACCATCTAGGACCAGTTATACTGTATCCGCGAAGAATAGAAAATGTAAATGTCCAAAAATCTTAGTGAGTCGGTTCAATTTGTTCAAATCAAACGTCATTTAATTCACAGATACACATATATATATATACATATTGTATAACGATAATTGATATTTACTTCTTTACCGATTCGGTTTCGATAAAAACCAACAAGGATGTCATCTCGAGAAGATAATGTTGATGCTTGTGAAGAAGTTAAACAACTTGTTAGTGACATTATAGCTAAAATTAATTTGGGAACTTGCGAGGTAAAATACAATAAAGGATCCCAAGCTGGTGATGGATACTCCACGAATACCGTTTTCGCAGATATTACAAACGGTAAAACTTCAATTAAATTATTTTTGAAATGCACTGTAGATGTATCAGATAAAATACTCACCGCGAAAATGTTACGAGGTATCGAAACATTCTTTTATCAAACAATATATCCCGCATATACAGAATTCTGGAAGAATAAAGGCCTCGAAGATGGATTTCGAAATGTACCAGTTTGCTATGGTTGCGACGTGAATAATCGTAACGAGATTATCGCTATAGAAAACTTGAGGGATAAAGGATTCACTATGTTCGATAGATTTATATACATGAACGATAATCATTTGAAATTAATTCTGCAATCCTTCGCCAAATTTCACGCTATATCATCTGCCGTAAAAGATCAATGAAGGGACTTGCATGATATATATTGCAAACGCTGCCCGAATGGCTTTGGGATATAAGATATGTTCACAAATATGGTTAGCAATATGTTGAAAGATTTTAATGATCAGTTGGATCCGGTCGAAGACAAAGACATCTTAGAGAAGTGCGAAAATTTGCTATCGAAAGCCAGTCAGCAAATTTTTAAAATGAACGATTATCTAACTGATTATGCCATATTAACTAAAGGCGATCCATGATAGTTGGCAATCCAAGGTCCATCGCAAGAAGTCGGCCTCCTCGCCAAAGGCAAGTTGCATATCCCTGTATCCGATATCAATTTCCATTCTTTTGGCACCAAATTTTATTAGATTCGTTTTACTTACATTTATTTTTAAATTGTTTCTTGTAAACCAATCATCAAAGCACGACAAGTGCGTCGCTAACAATTCAGCAGCATTTTCTTCTGTTTTTGCTTTTACTACTGATGAAGAGTCATCGGCAAATTGTATAGTTGGGCATGTAGCTACTGCTGGCAGGTCATTTACATATAAAAGGAACAATAATGAACCTAAAATTGATCCCTGTGGCACTCCATTCAGATCGTATCTCTTGTGCAGAAATTTTGTTGGCACTGACATACTGCCTCCTATCTGAAAGATATGAACCAATCCACTCAAATGCCCCTCCACGAAAACCCATGATCTCCAACTTATCAAGAAGCACTCCATGATCCACGCTATCAAATGCCTTTGACAAGTCCCTGAACATACAAATAGTTGTCTCTCCACTGCTCAGTCCATTCGAAATCTCTTCCAGTAACTGGAACATGGCCCTTGAGGTTGATCGGCCTTTCATAAATCCATTCTGTGTGTTATTTAATATTCCATGTTTATTAATGAAATTTGTCATTCTGGAAAACATAAGCTTCTCTAGAATTTTTGATAAGTTTGAGGCCAACGCTATAGGACGGTAATTATCAAATACCGACCTATCACCCTTTTTATACACTGGTTTTATTATGCTAGATTTCATCTTATCTGGGTATTGACCCTTTAAAAGAGAGAGATTTGCTATATGCTGTAACGGTACTGCTAGACTCTCTGCACAGTATTTTACAAGAGTAGTAGGTACTTCGTCATCTCCTACAGATTTTGTATCATTCAAACTGTAAATTGTTTGTTTTATTTCGTCGAGATCTGTAAAATGAAGCGAACATGTCTCAGAAATGTGTTTGATGTTTCCATACATAGGTCCACAATTATTATTGTTTATATTTGCACAAACGTTCATAAAATATTCATTTAGATCTGTTAATACTTCTTCTGTACTTTTATTACCATTACATTACATGTATACCATTTATGTTCTTTACTACATCCCACGTTGCTTTTGCTTTATTGTTTGAATTTATTATGTATTCTGAATATGTTTTCTTCTTCGAGGCTAGAATTTCCCACCACAATAGCTTAAAGTAGTCGGTGTACACTGGTTTTTGTATTCTATTACTTATCATAGCTTCGTAAAGTTGTCTCTTAATTTTGGACATCATTTTAATATTTTCTGTCAACCAGCATTTTCCTGTATTTCCTGAAACTTCAATAACCTTTCTCTTTGAATATTTAAAATTTTATATTTATCTTGCAAACCTAAATTTGATAAGATAAGAATAACAGCTAAATATAGACATAATTTTCACTTGATATTTCATAATACCGCGATTACTATTAGTAGACTAGCAACGTACATATTAACAATCGATTCCTGGCCTTCGGATTCGAGGTGCGCATTAGCAACTCGAAAAATTGGTAGTGGGATTGCCAGTTTTCACTTACAGTTGTGTATGGATGTAGATTAAAGCATGTCATAATTTACTTAAAATGTACGAAAATTTTAGTGAGTAATTTTGATTTGTTCAAGTCAGACGACATTTCCTTCATAGATATATAACGCAATCATTCTACAGGGTGAGTTTTTTTGAATGTTTAGCATTGGGATCTCAGAAACTACTGGAGATAGAAAAGCGCTTAAATGGGGAAAGATGCGCAGTTTTACGAGTTTGATTTAAAACTACTTTTGTTTCTCCGATAACTTTCATGGCTTATTAGATATTCAAAGAAAACTAAATTTTACGATTTTCTTTAAACATGCTTAGCATCGTTAATAGTGATTTTACAGAAAAAGTGTTCAGACAAAAGTTTTAGATAATTTTATGCCAAATGGAACTATGCAGCTAATATTTTATTTTCGTTCACCATTATCGAGTTATTACACAAACTTGTGTTTTTTTAAATGGAAACCATAGTTGGTTTTGACATCATTAAAAAGCTTATTTTTTGCTGATTACAATGATATAAGGTTTGATATGGTTATTTTAAAAAATAAAGATGATATAGACATTTTTATGGTTTTTATGGAAAACAATTGAATTTCGAACTGATAAAATACAAACCAAACGAAAACTTATTTTGAAATCTTATGTAGTAATAAAATGAAAACTATAAGAACTTTTATTAAGGGCACACAACATTATTAATGTTCAAAGATACCTCCATTATTATTAATACACAAATTGCATCTCTTCACAACATAATTTGTAGCATTGCGGACTTTACGCCTATCGATGTTATTAAAAGCAACTAAGACAGCTTCTCTTAAATAGTCGATTGTTTCATATGTTCTTTTGTATACTGTGTCTTTTAGTACACCCCACAAGAAAAAATCCAAAACTGATAAATCATGGGATCTAGCCGGCCATTCAATGGGTGCATTTCGTCTTAACCAATCAATTAGGGAAGTTCAAATTTAAATAATTTATAACATTCAGTTGATTGTGCGTAGGCGCTCCGTCATGTTGAAACCATTGCAGCATTGCTCGGGTTTTTAAATTTAAATTATCTAACATTTCCTCGAGATCTTGTAAAAAATTAAGATAACGACTGCCAGTTAGTGATCCATCAAAAATAAAAGGAGGAAGAACAGTTGATCCTATAACACCACACCAAACTTAAACCCAAATTTAATTTGTGGTCTCCTATGTTCAACGTGAAGTGGATTTGTTTGAGACCATATGTGCTCATTGTGCCTATTAAACATTCCACAATTTGTGAAACGAGATTCATCAGTCCATAATATTTTCATTGAAAAGTGTGGATCGTTTGATACTGATCTTTAAACCATCTACAAAAAGCTATTCGTCTGATGTTATCACCTTCATGTAAAGTTTGTGATACTGATAATTTGTAGGGACGAAATTTATGCTTCTTCAACACTCTGACAATAGTGCGTTGAGAGGAGCCCATTTCTGTTGAAATTTGTCGGGTCGATGTAGATGGATTCTGAGCGACACTTGCTAATATGTTTATTTCTCTATCTTCATCCATCCCTTTTTTTGATTTTGGTTTAACGAACGAGCCATAATCTGCTAAATTATCCCATAATCTCTTAAAAGTAGGTAGCGACGGCTGACGTCGATCAAAATAATTTTCAAAATAAACTTCAGCAGCTCTAGTAGAACTTTTCTGGCACTGAATGTAACATTCAACCATATCACGCTTTTCTACGTTAGAAAATTCCATAGCCAATGCAAACTTATGATTAACGGCCGTATGCACCGCTTATAGTTAAGTTACAATTAAATTAATTAATAGTTAATTGTCAATGTTTGACAATTAACTTGACTTAAAAGTAAAAATTAACAGCTCTCACTTCTGTGACTCAACGTGAAAGCAATGTTAGTATATTTATCTCGACTGCTCCAACGAACAATATTGTAACTCAGATTTTTCGTTTTTTAAATTACAAAACACCAAACATTTTTTTTAAAGCTTTTATCTTTTAAAGTGAACAATCATAGAAATGTGTATATCCTCTTTATTTTTTAAAATAACCATATCAAACCTCATGCCATTGTAACCAGCAAAAAATAAGCTTTTTAATGATGTCAAACCCAACTATGGTTTCTATTTAAAAAAACACTAGTTTGTGTCATAACTCGATAATGGTGAACGAAAAAAAAATATTAGCTACATAGTTTTATTTGGCGTAAAATCATCTAAAACTTTTGTCTGAACACTTTTTCTCTAAAATTACTATTAACGATGCTAAGCATGTTTAAAGAAAATCGTAAAATTTAGTTTTCTTTGAATATCTAATAAGCCATGAAAGTTATCGTAGAAACAAAAGCAGTTTTAAATCAAACTCGTAAAACTGCGCATCTTTTCCTATTTAAGCGTTTTTCTATCTCCAGTAGTTTCTGAGATCCCAATGCTAAACATTCAAAAAAACTCACGCTGTATATGCATTGTAAAAGATAATAACTAATAACACTTTATTACTTTACGAGTTCCTTTATCAATGTTGAAAGTCTAAGACTAAACCTAGGAAGACGGAACGTGCGCACAATATCCAATATTCTATTTATTCAGTTGCATCTCAATAAAGTATAGATAATTACAGATATATGCAACTATATTATGAGGAGTTTAGTAAACGAATAGAAGAATTAGACAGTGAGAGTTAGATAATTAAGAAAAGTCAGAATTGCGTCACGTCCTTGGAATTCTGAGTATGCACGTGTCCTAAACGTTACGCTTGTTGTAAATAAGTGACTCAGTAAAATAATTGGCTATTTTAAAATGACATTTTAGTCTGTTTAGTATATCAAGTATTCTCTCGAGAGAACGGCATCAAAACTAGCTGCAGAATCTACATTATTATTTAACTTCAGAGAAAGATTCAAGACCAGAATGTCTTCTCAAGATAAGAGTGTCAGTGTTAGTGAAGATATTAAACAATTCGTCCGCAATGTTATAACAAAAAATAATTTTAGTGAAACAAGTAAGGTGGAATATTATCCCGGCTCGAACGCAGGCGATGGCTATGCTAGTAAGACTTTTGCAGTAGATATAATAGACGGCGAAAACTCGATGAATTTATTTATTAAATGCCCTTTAAATATTGAAAATAAGGTGCCTTCTCTGAATGTAATATACGCTAATGAATTGTACTTTTACAAAACTGTATATCCGACCTATACAGCGCTCTGTAAGGATAAAGGTGTTAAAGACGGCTTTCGTAATGTACCCAAATGCTACGGCTTCAACGAAACGAAAGGTGGTGAAATCCTGGCTTTGGAAAACTTGAAGAAGAAAGGATATACTTTATTCGATAGATCTACGTTAATGAACGATGAACACTTAAAATTGCTTTTGCAATCTTTCGCCAAATTCCATGCTCTATCTTTCGCAATGAAAGATCAACAGAAAGATTTGCACGATGAATTCTGTGAACATTGTCCAAATATTTTCGCGGCAGAAGAACTCTTTCCGAAAATGATTTCTAATTATTCGAAGGTTTTCGTTGAGAAATTGAATGCCATTGAAGATAAAGATATTTTCGAGAGATGTAAGAATTTGCACTCTAGAGTTTTTGATCAGATTAAGAACATCAAGGACTACTTAACTGATTATTCGATATTCGCGAAAGGCGATTGCTGGATCAATAATATGATGATATTGTATGAGGTAAATACTGTTCGATATTAAGTTTTCCGTACAGCATTTTATTAACAGGCTTTTCACAAATACTCGTATATGCTTCTAAATTACGAGGGTATGTCAAATATTAACCAGATTTTTTTAAATTGCTCCTACATTAAAAAAAAACTAATACATCTTATTTTTCTACATAATCTCCGCTTTTATTAATACATTTCTTCCTTTTTTCCGTAATCCTGTTTAAGAAAATGGCGCTGACAGTATAGCGTCTATTACCAATTTCGTCAACGTCAGAACATAGTTCTTCTAACTCTTCCTTGAATAGTTTAAATATGTGGTAATCAGGCGAAAAGAAATCAGGACCATGCGGCATTTTCCAACAAATTTCTCTAATTTTCGTCAGGTAAATATGTAGCAAGTGTTATCATGAGGAAAAATCACACATCAGATAAGAACTTAGGTCATCTTTTTTGTCGACAGACCGGTTTCACTTCATCCAGGAGCTGGCAGTGATACCTGTATGAACTCTACTCGTTTGTCCCGCACGAAAGAAATTAATAAGTAGTATGTTCCAGAAGTCCCAAAATGCACTTGTTAAAGCTTCATTGCAGAAAAACTCTGAAGTTTTCCACTTATTTTCTATCACTTGAAAATTTCTTGTAACCTTCGTAAATTTTCGTTCTGAAAATTTTCTAGCAAATTTATGAAATAAGTCGACCAAAAATTTTAACAAATTTTACCCCATTTCGCACGAAAAGTTAAACATAATGCATTATTTAATGAACATGTGTACTTTTTGCTTAGACATGATGTCATTAATAATCAATTAACATTATCGAGCCGGACAAACCCAGTACATATTCAAGAATTCACGCCAGTTGCTTCGCTTAGTGAACGGTAAAATTGATTTGTATTTGATTCACCCTCGTAATAACACTTATGTACAGTTCTTATCCTTAACCAATACCATTTGCATGTTAATTCATGTTTATACGCAAGTAATCTAAATTTAAATAGAATATATCTGACTAGAATATACCTATGACTTTGATTATATTTTGTAGAACGATGACAAGGAGCACCCAAGAGATGTAATGCTATTCGACTGGCAATGTGTACTGCGTGCCTCACCTGTACATGATTTTGAAGGTCTGTTTTATTCAGTCGCCTCTAAAGAAAGTATAAGAAATTATAGATATTATATGGAAGTATATTATGAGGAGCTTAGTAAACGAATCGAAGAGTTAGGCAGTAATCCAGATGTTATGTACCCTCGCTCCGTCTTTGAAAAGGATTGGATATCTTATGGTGTGTATGCATTAGGACATTCACTAGCTGCAATAAAGGCGATGCTTTATACAACGGAAAGTTTTCCCAGCTATGAAGATGATATAGGTGTAGAGGAATTTGAAGCTATGTTCGTCAATCTAGCATACGATGAGGAGGAATATTTAAGGCGTTCCAAGTATCTAATTCGGCATATGATTAGTATTGGAGTTCTATAAATAACTGCTTAATATATCTGCTTTAAGATTAGTATGTAACTTTGTTATAATTGCTAGATGTCACAAATACATTAATCTAATGATGCTTAACTAAAAACTTTAGTTTTATTTAGAAATGATAACCAAAAACGAATACATTATATATTAACAGCACAATTTTACTGTAGGTAGTTTTTATTTTAACATTGTAGCATTTTTAATTTTTCAATAAATTTTACAGTTTTGAAAAAGGCACTGTATATAGTACCGAAACGTCAAGATAAAATAAATATTGTTTTAATTACCTGGCCTTGTTCCCAAGAAACAATTATAGGTGCCATTGAAATAAAAAGACAACGTATATAACGTATATAAAATGGAATGTTTTTTGTTGTTGTTTTGAAAGGTTAGGAGCATTTTGCCTATATTTAAATGACCCTCTAGGAATAGGAGAAATGATTCGAAATTGGTGGAGACTGTGGCTTGTAATCTGAAACAGAAATAAGAAAAACACCCTAACCATAATATATATCAATAAATACTATATACGTATTTCGGCAACTAAGTTGCCATCTTCAGTAGAATAACATAAAAACTGAAAAAATGTTAAACGAAGCGTTTTTTTGCTAAGGTAAACCTTAGAAGATATGCTCTTCACCAAATCGCCAGTGGAATAACACTGTGTTATTAGTTAGCAGTGTTATCCCACTGGCGATTTGGTGAAGAGCATATCTTCTAAGGTTTACCTTAGCAAAAAACGGTACGTTTAACATTTTTTCAGTTTTTAAGGTTATTCTACTGAATATGGCAATTTAGTTGCCGAAATACGTATATATTATTTATTGATATATATTGTGGTTAGGGTGTTTTTATTATTTCTGTTATAGGAGAAATGAATGATCTTCGTTATTAAATAAACATAAATTTGCCAAATGCGAATACAAGAATGAAAAATTCTTTCTTAACAATTTTTTTTTAAACAAATATGTGATAGTGACGGATATACGAGTGTGATTTTACGAGAGAATAATTTTCAAGGGAATACTTATTTTAGGATTGTTTTCAAAATAATTCTCAACCAATTATTATACATTTAGTTCAGCGACTGCTAAAGATAGAGATCTATTGAACAGGTGCTGCAATTTGAATTACAGAATTCACGAACATATTATAAATGTAGATAATTATTAGAGAGCGGACTCGAGCGATTGATTATTCATTGCTCATAGGCGTCTGCCTTGTATTCGCAATACATTTGCTTTTGTAACCTATCCGTGAGTTTCGAATAATTTCATACGTATGGCTAGTTGCATAAGTGGCACATACCTATATATGGAGTTAATATGTATCTGTCAATGCAAAACAGACCGAATATAATAAACGGTTTGGTAACCGGCAGCAAGTACAGCAAGTACTATGAACAACTAAAATTTGTTCAAGGTGTTCCTTTGTTAAATTAGTTCTTTTAGATGTTAAAACGTCTTTAAAAATGGAAAACCATGTGGTGGTCGCTGCCCGTCGCACCCTCCTGTGAAATTCCATATCATGTTTGATCTCGATATTGGAGATCAGCCATCTTATTGGATTTGCCCTCCCTCAAAGCACTTACAACGTGCTTTGAGGTACACTATATTTTTAGTTATTCCGTCTTGAGCAAAAATGAATAATTTTGTGGATTGTTCTACTCGTGAGCATCAAATGTATAAACTGACCAATGTGAAAAGCATGGATTTTTTCAGATTTAAACCGCACATTTCAACCGATTGGCTTTAAGTCTTGTTCGTCGTCATTGATAAAGTAAGACGAACTATATGCCTAATAATTGCTGATAATTTTTTGTTAAATGTTTCGCCCATATATACGAAATAAAGAAACAATATAAGCGATAAGAAAGAAATTGAAATTGATGTTGTTGATTGTATTAACAACAAATGCATTTTCATACAGGTGATTACACTTGCTTGTAATCGAATAATATTGTTAGCATTATATTTAAATGGTATTCATCGTGCCCGTCAAAAAAAAATTTTGGATCGTAAGATCGAAGAGTTTCAGCAATACGTTGAATCGTATCATTCCGTCGATGAACAATAATGTCACGCGTATGAAACTCATCACCCACCATAACAATGACTACTTCATCAGTAGTTGGTGCGTTATAGCGTCTGGCATGTTCTCTGGCTGGTGTTTTGTCAGTTACTAAAACTTTTCTTTTGGCATAGATATGTAGACGATATTGTACTTTGTTTTACTGGAACACAATGACAATTAAACTTGCTATTAGAATTCGTCAATTCTATTCATAAAAATATGGAATTTACAATGGAACAAGAAGTAAACAATAGTATTCATTTTTTGGACCTAACTATTAAAAAAATAAACAATAAATTAGAGTTTGATATTTACCATAAAGAATCTCATACTGACATAACTATACATAATTCATCAACACATCCCATACAACACAAATTAGCGAGTTTCCATAGTTCTTTACACAGATTAATTATCCACTATCTAAAGAAAATTATGAAAAAGAATTAAATTTAGTCAAACAAATAGCTATCAATAACGGCTACACAGACACTTTAATTGAAAATATGCTGACAAAAAAAAAACTTTTCAAAAAAGCTATCTCTATGGTATACCCTGCAATAAAGGATAAAGAAAATTCAAAATTTAGATTACAAACATACATTGGGACACCTAATAAGCATATTTCAAGTGATTTAAAAAAACTTAATATTAACACTGTTTTCAAAACTAATAATAAGTTATCAAAGCACATGAAAAACAATAAAGATAAAACAGACAAAAATAAATCCGGAGTCTATAAGTTAATGTGTGGATGCGGTAAGATATATGTCGGTCAAACAGGAAGATCGTTTGAAAAACGCATTGGCGAGCATTGTTCTTCGTTTAAAAATAAAAAACAAGATTCTACTTTTGCGAATCATCTATTAGAAGAAAACCACACTTTCGATAAAAATTTTCAAATTCTGCATTTAGAAAATAAAGGCAAAAAATTAGATTTACTGGAAAGTTTAGAAATCAATAAATTAAAACAGTCACAAATTTTATTAAATGATAAATTAGATTTAAATAACTCGCCTTTATCAAATTTATTTACTTAAAATCTGTTTAGACGATAATACAAATGTATATGTAGGTTATTAAACAAATTTATGCGTAAACATGTTTAGTACCCTATAATATACAGTTAGGGCCGACCAGATGGGCCACATTCTTTCACTACCGACAATACTTGTAATTCAGAGTTTTCTTTAAAATATTTTAAATACCATCCTCCTTGATTTTATAGATATATTATTTATTTTTTATTTAGTTTGTAACGTACTGTTTAGAGGTAAACACCTGAGGAAGCCACTGTGTTGGCGAAACAATTGTCGTTTTACGAGTAATGATTAAAAGTGAAGATTAAAACTGTAGTTTTATTTCTATTCTTAGTTACTAAAACCTTTTTTCACAACTGTTTTGTTCAGGAATTGTTCACCCTAACGTACTGAGATTTTCCTCGAAATTTTCACCGCAAACTTATAGTCAGCTTACTCTTTTCGATAAGTATAAAATTATACAACAGCTCGCTCTGTCTCTTCGTGACAATGTCAAATCGCATTTATTAAATTGACAGCCTGTTATGTCACTCCGTGACAATGGTTTCTCCGTGACAGCGTCAAAGCGCATTTATTAAATTAATGACAGCACGTTCTATCACTCTGCGACTTTAAAAATATTTTTATCGGTCATTTCAAGTGATTGACCTTGACTCAATAAAAGAATTTTGTTTAGTTGTACAGAAGCGATCGCCGAGCCGAAAACAACAATTTACCAAAGTTTCATCGCAATCGAATGAACGGTATAAGAGCCCTATACAAAACGAACCGATACACATTCATTTTTATATATCGGATAGCTATCCAAGGTCGTCTACCTATAAATACGCTTTTAATGAAATCTAAATATCAGACAATAACTTAATCTTGAGGTTATTCGTATTTATTTCTGTTTTACGACTTAATTTTAATAGTTATACTCGCGATTAATTGTCCATAATATTTATTAAATACAATTTCGCGATTTTATCTTTATCAATTTTTTTTTAATAATAAATTTAAAGGATTTCTACTGCAGTGTTTATCTGTATTAGTAGCAATGACACTCATTTTTATTTTATCGTTTTAAATATATAACCAAGGCTATCCACCTATCAATACGTCCTTGTACATACATAAATCATTTAATCTTGAAACTGATATGGAACTCAATTTAACACATCATTTTTGAATATATTTATGGCTATAGAAAACATCCAAAATATGTATGCCAATCGACTGGCAGTCTGCAATATGTACTTCCCTTAGACACAATATTAGGATATTATTTTATTCAGTGCGGCGAAAGAAATTGTAACTAATTTTTCCTAAATGGGTTGTTTAACATCTTATAATTTTCAATTGACCTGACTCTAAATATAAACATACTGGAATTAAAATGGATTTATGTATCTGAAAAAAATCTATTTTCACTGTTTAGATATTATGTACATGGAGATCTATTCTAATGTTAATGTACTGACTGTTAAACTCTTGAAATAATTTTTGCAATTTCTTTTATTGACTTTTTATAAGCAGGTGTATTATGAAGAATTCAGTAAAGGAATAAAAAAATTCGACCGCATTATGTTTTCGATAAAGAATTGGTAGATTTTTATGTTTATACATTGAGTTACTCCCCATTAATAATTAGAATAAGAGATTTGACAGAGATTTGATGAAGATGAAATCATAGACGCATTCCTAAATTTTGACGAAGAGGAGTATTTAACCTTCTGTCGGGCGCGCCTGATCCAATTGATGCACACCAAACGGTTTCATTTGGTACTTGTAAATTATAATGAGTAGCGACATCTACTTTCTGGTAGCTTCATTTTTCCTAATGCCCTACATTATCAGAGTACATTTAGTTTTATGGCAACTGTTAGGCTGATCAGTTCTGGAGATTTATATCACTTTGATACACTGCGCCCGTTCTTGTTATAATTTAAAAATAAAGAATTTAGTTATTCTTATGCGTAGGTAAGTACCTTTGTCTTATATGGATAGATAAATGTCAATCATTTCATTATCGGTTTTATTTTTATTTTACCACCGCGCAAATATCAAATTGATACACCGCGCCGGAATAATAATAATAGGAAATATTTTGTAAGAAAAATATTTATCTTTCAGTTTACTTACACCTAAAATGGCTGGCAAGGGTAAAAAATATGATTTAACGAATGCGAAAGATGTAGAAGAATTGGAAAGGATGATGTTTGATGACAATGACGATTTGCAAGAAAATTTCGAGGACGAAAGTGACACTGATGGTGAAGATGTAACTGAAACTCGTGAAGGAGATTCAGGAACCGAAGAAGATGCATCAGACGACGATTTTCCAGAAAGTGAAGAAAACTGCTTCCTTGGGAAAGACAACACTACGAAATGGAATAAAACTCCTCCCTCACAAAGAGTGCGCTTCGGAAGACACAATATAATTCGAAAACTGCCGGGAGTGATAGGTGAGGCAAGAACAGCACGAACTTCTTTGGAATGTTGGAGTTGCCTCATATCTGATGATATTTTGAAAATCATTCTTCAATATACGAATCAGTATATTGAAAGAATCAGACCATTGTTTGAACGAGAGAGAGATACCAGACCAATTGACGTTATTGAATTAAAAGCATTCATCGGTCTTCTGTTTTTAGCCGGAGTGTATAAAAGCAATAGGCAGAGCTTAGAGGATCTATGGGGGGCCGATGGAAATGGTGTTGAAAAATTCCACCTTGTGATGAGTATAAAACGGTTCAAGTTCATAGTGAGGTGTTTACGATTTGATGATCGCGAAACCCGAAAAGAGCGGCAATGCCTAGATAAACTAGCAGCTATTCGTGAAATATTTATGATATTTGTACAAAATTGTCAGAAATCCTACACAATGGGTGAAAATGTTACTATTGACGAAAAGCTTGAGGGCTTTCGTGGTAAGTGCGCATTCAAGCAATACATACCTAGCAAGCCTAATAAATACGGTATTAAAATATATGCTCTTGTCGATTCTCAAACTTACTACTTACACAATTTAGAAATAAATGCTGGAGTGTAACCAAATGGTCCATATTGTTTGATCAACAAACCCATGGATGTAGTTCTACGACTGGCTGAGCCTCTATATCACTCAGGCCGAAATATTACTGCAGACAATTGGTTTGGTAGTATGGAACTATTAGAAAAACTAACAGAAAAAGGCCTTTCATATGTAGGTACCATGAAAAAAAACAAAAGAGAGTTTCCGTTGGAATTTAGCTCTACAAAAGGCAAAGATCTATATAGTAGCCTTTTTGGATTTAGAAAGGGATGTACGTTATTGTCATATATACCAAAAAAAGGGAAATGTGTAATTTTGGCATCTACATTACATAATGATAATTGTATAGATTCTGAGAGTGGCCATAAGCAAAAGCCTTCGATGATTACATTTTACAATCATACGAAAGGGGGTGTTGATACAACAGATACGCTATGCGCCTCTTACAATGTGGCTAGGAATGTTCGTCGTTGGCCGATGGTAATATTTTTTGCCATGTTGAACATGAGTGGGATCAATGCCCAAGTGATCTATTTTGGCAATGATCAGGACACTATCAGAAGAAGTCAATTCATAAAACAATTATCAAGTGAACTAGTTTTACCTAATATAATTAGAAGAAGCGCAAATACTTCGGGGATGCATATGGACCTAAAACTGAAACTTCAGCGGTACAGACCAGTGGAAGAAAACGAGAATACGGAAGCAGTTAGCGAAAGAGGAAGTAAGAGGAAGAGATGTGAAATATGTACTGAGAAGAGACGTTTAACTAAATATAAGTGTGTCAAATGCAACAAATCAATATGTCTCATGCATTTACAGAGCTTTTGTTCAGAATGCAGTCAAATAGTTTGTAATTTGCAACAGGACAACCATGAGAGCTCAGATTGAAGATTTAAATCTATATCCTCCGTTATATTTTACTTTCTTTTTAGTTCTTGAATTTATGGTATTTAGATATCTCACTATTTTCATTTTCAAGCACAATCAACAAGTGCTATTATATATTCTTCTGTTCCAACATTATTGTAATAAATTCCTTTACTAAAGTGCGCATGTTCATTATTTTCATTAATTTCAGTATTCTCAGTCAAAATACCTATACCAAAAGAGAAGTATGTAATTACTTTTTGTTTTAACACTTTTTTTCGCGGTTGAAAAGAAAGAATGATCACAGTGATCATTTTGATACAGTGCGCCTGATCTTATTACGATTATGACCGCGCCCGACAGAAGGTTAATGCGAACGAAACACACACATTGTTCAACAAACGACAGATATTGAAAAACTTTAATAGTGTGATTGGAAAGTTTTAAGACTGGATTTGTAATTTCAAAATGACAGAACATACAGGCTAATGCGACACAATATTTCTCAAAGTAGTTACCTTCTGACTGAGCTCACTTGTTCCAAGGATGTTTTCACTTTTGGAAGAATTCCTGGAATATTTCCATATTTGCTTGAATGTCTTCAATCGAGACAAATCGCTTAAGAAACAGGTAGAAGTTGACAGGGGTTAGATATGGAGAGTAGGGGGGGGGGTGCAGAAGCACAGCAATGTTTAGCTGTAGCGAGAATCTCGGAAACCAAGGAATCCAAAAAAATCGACAAGATTGTCTTCAAATTCGACCGACTTTAACGCGTTTTTTTTTTGATTGCGACGAACTTGAACTCTTCCACTGGGATGATTGTGCCTTTGTTTCGCATACCCATATCCATAAACCCATAATTCGTCGCTTGTAGTACTCTGTTCAACAAATCTGCGTCACTTTTGCCTGATTCTTGGGGCACTTGAAGTCGGTAACGTACTCTTTAGCTGTAAGTATCTGACGAAAGCCACTGTGCTGGCGAAACAATGTCATGTTACGATTAAGTATTAAAAACTGAAGATTTTAACCGTAGTTTCATTTCTATTTCAAATCTTCAGTCAAAATGATAGAACCGCGTAAAACCTTAGCTTATAATAGAGAAATGGCTGATGAATGGAATATAGGCCATTTCTCTATTGTAAGTAGACGGTTAAAACGCACTAAATCGTGAATTTTAGCGATGTACTCGTTGGTTTTGGAAATGAAAGCTCTACCAGATTTGGAGTCATTATCGACTGATTCGCTGCCGTGATCAGATAAAAACATTTCATCGGCTCATACATTTATCCCCGAATACTGTTTTCAAATGGTCATAAGTTTCCGATACCGATTTTTACATCAATTCTATATTCCGATTTTCATCCATTTTCGAAATCAATAAATCCAAAGAGAACCGAAAAGACGTATTCACTTACTAGACTGTTATGATATTCTTTACTGAACAAACATAACGAGGTAATATTTTTAAAACATTTCAAGAACAAAACAAGCTTTCATTTCACATGTGCAGAAAAACTTATCCTCTCGCAGTGGTGGCCCCCAGATTTCAACATGCTAACTGATAACGGACTATCATTGTGTAATACGATATGCTATGCTCAGCATATATCTGATAGTAGATACGAACAGACACAGTGTCTATCGTTCTAAAAAAAGTACGTTATATTAATGTGTTAAAAAAATACAGACTTTAGAAGCGTACATACATATAGTACATTAAGCATACCTGGGTAAAAATTTTCCAACCACCCCTCGTATATTATTATTTATGTTTCAATTAGTAAAGGTATTAACGTATAGTAATAAAGATAATATACACTAAAGCATCGCAATCCCATAACGAAGACACATGTGAAAGGATAAGAAGTTGACCTATGGAGGACGAAACAGGCAAATTGTTTAAACATTAAAGGATAGAAAAAGAGTAGGAACTTTTGCCTAAAGGGATTTATTTGTAACTTGCATTCTAATGAAGTGTTATTAACTAACGATAAAAGAAAATAATTTTAAAATTGTTTTCCTTAATGCGTGTTCCATAGTATCAAAATTTTGATTTTCCACGAGTTTTCACAACACAATGTACTTTTAGTATTCATTTGGCTTTAAATTAAAATATTTTTTACTTAAAAGATTTCTTAAATAGAGAGATATCTCAGACATCTATTGAATAGTTTTAAAACTAAACACGATATTAATTGAGTCTACTGCTTTGAGCATATTTTATAGAAAATTCCCAGATTTGTGTTTATCAAGTCGGAGAAGTTGTAGTAAGTCTACGTATAAGTCAGTCATATCGCAGGTAATGTTTAGTTAGTTTTGGAAACATATATGCGCTTTTAATATATGTTCCGTGTGCATATAATTACAAGCTTTACTCATAGTATACCTTATTCAAGTTTTTTATTTTATGCCATAGCACTCTTGAATTATTGGCACTTAAAGACGCACATAGAAATGTCACATTTTCTCTTCAATTGTAAATATCTCGAAAACTATTGACTGTAGCTACTAAGAATTGTTAATAAAAAGTATTCCAAATTTAATATATAATCAAAAATAATATACAGGTCATTCAATTTTTAAAAAATATATCATTTTCGTGCCAGCGATTTACGGAACATTATACAGACTTAGTTAAAAGTATGGAGACGGCGATTTATTGTCGTTAATATTCATTTTAGGGAATTATGTTCATTATAAAAGTTTGTTAGGATATTTTGATCTACATTTGAGAATATTTGAATTTTTTTTTTCTTCAATTGTTTTTTAGTTACGCCTGTCCGCGCAGTTTTTTTAAATGGGAACTAGTAAATTTTACTCTACCATTCGATAGAGAATTTTTTTCTCTTTACAATAATATTTTGGTTTTTTTAAAATTCATTTTAATAACTTTTTTATAAGGGTTAGTTAAAAGTATGGAGACGGCGATTTATTGTCGTTAATATTCATTTTAGGGAATTATATTCAATATAAAAGTTTGTTAGGATATTTTGATCTACATTTGAGAATATATGAATTTTTTTTTCTTCAATTGCTTTTTAATTACGCCTGTCCGCGCAGTTTTTTTTTAAATGGGAACTAGTAAATTTTACTCTACCATTCGATAGAGAATTTTTTTCTCTTTACAATAATACTTTTGTTTTTTTAAAATTCATTTTAATAACTTTTTTATAAGAAAAGGCCGGTTCATGTGTTTAACAGATGTTCGGTACATCGCAGATTAGCGATAAACAAACTTGAGCGACATAATTTTATCAGTGGTTATTATGTACGTCAAATCTTTGACAGAAATAATTTATTTGTGCAATTTGTTGCTGTTAATATTAACAATGGCGAGTTTAAGTGAACATGAACGAATTGAAATACTTATGATGTTGGGTTATGGAGATAGACGCAGAAGTTTACAAGACGTTTGTAATTTATTTAATGATACGCATCCAAATAGGAATCCAATTTCTAAATCCGTTGTTGGTAAAACTTTAAGACGCTTTGAACAAACGGGTAGCGTTAAAGATTTGCCAAGGAGTGGTAGACCTAGAACAGCAAAAAGCGATGATAACAAACTGGATATTTTATTGGCTGTATCTGAATATCCCCATTTATTAACCAATCAATTAGCGGCCAATTTCAATATTTCACAGTCATCGATCGTGTCATTTTTAAAAAGTGAAAAGTATAAACCTTATAAGGTACACCTTGTACACGAGTTAACGGAAGATGATTTTGATAGGAGATTACAATTTTCTGAGAAATTTTAAATATTTGCAATAATAATGAAAATTTTGTCAACAATATTCTTTTCTCTGACGAAGCTACTTTTTGCCTTACCGATGAAGTAAACACACATAACTGCAGATACTGGTCATCGGAAAATCCCTCTTGGTTTTTAGGGCACCATACGCTGTACCCCCAAAAGGTTAATGTTTGGGTTGGCATTCTAGGCGGTCATATTATCGGTCCCTTTTTCATCAATGGCAATTTAACTTCGGCTATGTATTTGCAGTTATTGCAAAATGAAATAATACCTGCTTGTGCTACGCTCTATCCTCATGAAAACAATGAACACCTGCCCAATGACAGTATCTGGTTCCAGCAAGATGGCGCCCCACCACATTATGGTGTAAATGTTCGTTAATATCTGGACAACGTTTTTCCCCAAAGATGGATTGGAAGACGAGGAACTATTGAATGTCCAGCCCGTTCGCCAGATTTAAGTTCTTTAGATTTTTTTTCTTTGGGAATACGTAAAATACAAAGTTTACAAAGATAAGCCTGGTAACGTCGAAGATTTACAAATCCGAATTACCAGAACGATACAAGAAATTCCCCGAGATTTTTTACAGAACTCTGTTCGGGATTTTGTAAATCGATTGGGTCACTATCAAATTACTAATGGACGACAATTTGAACACTTACTTTAATTTACTTTGTTATTAATTTGTTTAATTTTTCTTGTAAAAAAGTTATTAAAATGAATTTAAAAAAAACAAAAATATTATTGTAAAGAGAAAAAAATTCTCTATCGAATGGTAGAGTAAAATTTACTAGTTCCCATTTAAAAAAACTGCGCGGACAGGGTAACTAAAAAACAATTGAAGAAAAAAAAAATTCAAATATACTCAAATGTAGATCAAAATATCCGAACAAACTTTTATATTGAACATAATTCCCTAAAATGAATATTAACGACAATAAATCGCCGTCTCCATACTTTTAACTAAGCCTATATATAAGTCAACACATTTTTAGAATGTGCAGAAATATGTTGCAGCAAATGTACTTTGTCAGATTGTTGATTCATCCTGTATATGCAACTTCTCTTGGAAACGTTTGATACTACTGATCGCTCTAACTATTTTCTACCTGTTGACCTTCCCACTACAAATTCTCCGATTCACTAGTGCGCATGTAATTCTCAAACAGTTCTAGTAATTTTGTGGAGTGGATTGTGAGGCTTGTATCTCGATTAATAGCGTACGCAATACAATCTAATCATTTTGAAGTGTAATTCTAAATTGTGTATCAATTTACAGGTTCTTCGTAGATATTCAAGGTAATTATTATATAAAGAATAGTATTATATAAAGATTTTAACAACAATAATAACTTTTAGAAAGCGTTAGAGGTTAACATGTCCTCTCAAGAAGGCAGTATAGATGTTGGTGAGGAAACTAAACGACTTATTCGTGATATCGTGACAAAATATAATTTGAAAGCGACATCTAATGTTAAATTTTATCCAGGATCGCAAGCGGGTGATGGATTCTCATCTAAAACAATCGCAGTAGATATTACACATGATGAAACTTCATTAAATCTGTTTGTAAAATGCGCTTTAAATATTGAAAGTAAGATTCCTTCCATGCATGTGATATATGCTAATGAAATATACTTTTATGACACAATATATCCAACGTACACAGACTTCTGGAGGAATAAGGGTGTCAAAGATGGTTTTCGAAACGCACCAGTGTGTTATGGCTTCAATGAGAAGAGAGGCGCTGAAATCCTTGCTTTAGAAAACTTGAAGAAGAAAGGATATACTTTATTCGATAGATTTACCTGTATGAACGGTGAACACCTAAAATTATTTTTGAGATCGTTTGCTAAGTTTCACGCTATATCTTTTGCTATGAAGGACCAGCAGAAAGATTTGCATGATAAATTTTGCGAAAAGTGTCCGAATATTTACGCGCTAGAAGACGTTTTTGCTAAAATGATTTCTAATATATCGAAAGACTATGTCAAATACTTGGATCCCGTTCAAGAGAAAAATATATTGGAGAAGTTCAATAATTTGCATTCTAAAGTTTACGACCATATCTTCAATATAGGGGATTATTTAACTGATTATGCGATACTAGCAAAAGGTGATTGCTGGGTTAATAATATGATGTTATTATATGAGGTAAATATCTTCTGGTAAGAAAATTAATACTGGTAGCCGTAACTTTGTGGTAATTCATTTTGAAAATAATAAAATAAAATAAAACAATAACTTTGTTATACCACTTTATTCACATGTAATAGTGACCGCGGTTTCGACATACAATGTCATTATCAAACTGCAAAAGTTACAGGCCTACATAGATCTTATAAATGACACAAAAATATATGGGGGTAGTTTATGATGTTATTTAAAATTACTACTATATACTTAACTATTATATACAACATTGGAAAAGAGGTGTATATATGAGATCCAACTGGTCGTTTGAAACGATATCTATTGTGTTGTTTCGGCTTTTAAAAATTTCTAGGGCCTCTAAAAGATTTAATTTACGACCTTTCTCGGCCAAATTCAATATTTTACGGTGACCAAATGTATGCCTTTCTGTAATAAGATGGTTTGCGAATGTTGAATCTGTCTTCTTTAGTTTATATGACCTCATGTGTTCTTTTACCCGTATAATAAAACTTCGACCAGTCTGACCTATATATACACTTTTACAATAATTACAATATAATTTGTACACTCCTGATTTATTATTGATATCTATTTTAGATTTTGCGTTAAAAATGAAATTACTTGTTTTTACATATGGTTTGTAAGCTATACTAACATTACTATTAATTTTTGAAATTATATTTCCAATTTGCTCGCTTATTTTACCGAAGTAAGTTAACGAGACAAATTGTTTCAAATTAGCACTATCGTTAGGATATACTAAACTAAGGGTCACTTGTAACTGTTTTTTCTTTAGTATACTGTCAATTACGCTACTTGTATAACTATTGTTTACCGCTATTTGTTTTATAGTATTTATTTCACGAACAAAAGATTCATTAGACAAAGGAATATTTAATGCTCTATGTATCATAGAATTAAAAAATGAATGTTCGTGTGTCTTAGGGTGTAGTGACTCTTTGAGAATAATGCAATCAGTGAAAGTAGGTTTACGATATATCAAATTTTAAGCTTTGATCTAATTTGTTTAATTTTAAATCCAGGAAGTTAATACTGTTATTCTCTTCTATTTCTACTGTAAACTTGATATTAGAATGGATTGAATTTATGTAGTTCAGAAATGTTTGTAGTTGTCTATGAGTACCCTTAAAGCAAGCTAGGATGTCGTCTACATACCGATACCAAAATTTAATATGTTTTTTACCTAGTTGTGATGAAAAAATTTTTTCTGTAATATGCTTCATGAAAATTTCAGCTAATAGAGGACTTAGAGGTGAGCCCATTGCCAGACCTTCTGTTTGTTTGTAGAATTTGTTGTTAAATGTAAAGTAACTTGGTTGTTGACTAACTCCGTTAGAGATATGATTTCGTGTACAACAACCGGGTTTGTATTTTTCTTTACTAATATGTTTTCTATTAACCTTAAGCATTCCTTATGTGGTATTTTTGAAAACATGTTGGAAACATCAAATGATACCAGGATTTCTGTCTTTTGTATATTACAATCTTTTAATTTAGCTGTTAACTGTATTGCGTTTTTTATGGAAGAGCTATCTGTAAATTCGGTATATTGGCTAATTATTATGTTTAATTTTTCGGCTAATTTTTTATTGGGGCAAGAAATAAACGAAACAACTGGTCAGATGGGTGCTTCCTCTTTGTGAATTTTTACTAAACCGTATAATTTAGGGGGGGAAGGATTCATATGGAAAAGTTTGTACTTATCTGCGTTTGAGATTACTGCATTACAATTTTTGACACATTCTTTAATTTCTGCCTGATACTGTTTAGTGGGATCCTTTTTCAATTCTATGATAGTATTGTCGTCTATAAATTTCTTAACTTTATTTTCATAATCACCTTTAGTTAATATTACAGACGAATTTCCTTTATCTGCTTTTGTTATCGTGAGGTTGTTTTCTATGACTTTGTGATTAATTCTTTGCAATGCTCGTCTGTCTGACTGATTATTGCGAGATGTTGAGTTGTTTTTCAGAGTATTTGTAACTTTGGCTTTACCTAAGATACTGCTAATTTGATTGTTATTTGCAAATGCCAGTTCTATTTCTATTACTAGAATTTCTTTTTGTTTGTTACAATGGATGTGTGGTGCATATTTAGGACCTTTATTTAATAAGCTAAGTTCATTGTCTGAGAAGTTAACATTCGTGAGATTAATGACTCTAGGGTAAAACTGAACATTACTGAAAGTATTGTTAACTAGGGGTGTATTGTGTAGGTTTGATAGAGACTCTAACTTCCTGTTTTGAATGAGTCGTTTCTTATGAATAATTTCACTAACTTGTTGTCTAATGTGGTCATCTAATAAATATGCACTACACATCCATTGTAACAAACAAAAAGAAACTCTAGCAATAGAAACAGAACTGGCATTTGCAAATAACAATCAAATTAGCAGTATCTTAGGTAAAGCCAAAGTTACAAATATTCTGAAAAACAACTCAACATCTCGCAATAATCAGTCAGACAGACGAGCATTGCAAAGTATTAATCACAAAGTCATAGCAAACAACCTCACGATAACAAAAGCAGATAAAGGAAATTCGTCTGTAATATTAACTAAAGGTGATTATGAAAATAAAGTTAATAAATTTATAGACGACAATACTATCCTAGAATTGAAAAAGGACCCCACTAAACAGTATCAGGCAGAAATTAAAGAATGTGTCAAAAATTGTAATGCAGTAATCTCAAACACAGATAAGTACAAACTTTTCCATATGAATCCTCCCCCCCCCCCCTAAATTATACGGTTTAGTAAAAATTCACAAAGAGGAAGCACCCATCAGCCCAGTTGTTTCGTTTATTTCTTGCCCCAATAAAAAAATTAGTCGAGAAATTAAACATAATAATTAGACAATATACCGAATTTACAGATAGCTCTTCCATAAAAAACGCAAAACAGTTAACAGCTAAATTAAAAGATTGTAATATACAAAAGACAGAAATCCTGGTATCATTTGATGTTTCCAACATGTTTTCAAAAATACCACATAAGGAATGCTTAAGGTTAATAGAAAACATATTAGTAAAGAAAAATACAAACCCGGTTGTTATACACGAAATCATATCTCTAACGGAGTTAGTCAAAAACCAAAGTTACTTTACATTTAACAATAAATTCTACAAACAAACAGAAGGTCTGGCAATGGGCTCACCTCTAAGTCCTCTATTAGCTGAAATTTTCATGAAGCATATTACAGAAAAAATTCTTTCATCACAACTAGGTAAAAAACATATTAAATTTTGGTATCGGTATGTAGACGACATCCTAGCTTGCTTTAAGGGTACTCATAGACAACTACAAACATTTCTGAACTACATAAATTCAATCCATTCTAATATCAATTTTACAGTAGAAATAGAAGAGAATAACTTCCTGGATTTAAAATTAAACAAATTAGATCAGAGCTTAAAATTTGATATATATCGTAAACCTACTTTCACTGATTGCATTATTCCCAAAGAGTCACTACACCTTAAGACACACAAACATTCATTTTTTAATTCTATGATACATAGAGCAATAAATATTCCTTTGTCTAATGAATCTTTTGTTCGTGAAATCAATACTATAAAACAAATAGCGGTAAACAATAGTTATAAAAGTAGCGTAATTGACAGTATACTAAAGAAAAAACAGTTACAAGTGGCCCTTAGTTTAGTATATCCTAAAGATAGTGCTAATTTGAAACAATTTGTCTCGTTAACTTACTTCGGTAAAATAAGCGAGCAAATTGGAAATATAATTTCAAAAAATAATAGTAATGTTAGTATAGCTTACAAACCATATGTAAAAACAAGTAATTTCATTTTTGACGCAAAACCTAAAACAGATATCAATAATAAATCAGAAGTGTACAAATTATATTGTTACGATTGTAAAAGTCTATATATAGGTCAGACTGGTCGAAGTTTTATTATACGGGTAAAAGAACACATGAGGTCATATAAACTAAAGAAGACAGATTCAGCATTCGCAAACCATCTTATTACAGAAAGGCATACATTTAGTCATCTTAAAATATTGCATTTGGCCGAGAAAGGTCGTAAATTAAATATTTTAGAGTCACTTGAAATTTTTAAAAGCGGGAACAACACAATAGATATTGTTCTTAACGACCAGTTGGATCTTATATATACACCTGTTTTCCAATGTTGTATATAATAGTTAAGTATATAGTAGTAATTTTAAATAACATCATAAACCGCCCTCATATATTTTTGTATCATTTATAAGATCTATGTAGGCCTGTAACTTTTGTAGTTTGATAATGACATTGTATGTCGAAACCGCGGTCACTATTACATGTGAATAAAGTGGTATAACAAAGTTATTGTTTTATTTTATTTTATTATCTTCTGGTATTCATTTTTTATGTAAATATTTGAAATATTACTAAACAAATCTTGGTAATACATAGGCAGTCTGAAATATTTTAAGCCCAACATAGAAACAAGTATTTTTCCGGTCAAATAGTGTTATTTATCAACATACTCCCTTTTTAAGTCCATAAACACTTCTCAGTGATGCTCTAACACCTTTAACCCTTCCAAACAGTAGTTGGCGTCTTGCTTCGCAAAATAGGCATTTACGTATGCCCTTCGATGAAAATTTCTGTCCTCCAAGCGAAACTTAAGCTTGGGAAACAGAAAAGGCCTCTGGTGGTCAGATCTGGTAAAAGCGGTGGGTGCTTAATTAATTCGAAGTGCATTCATCAATTTTGACCATACCGACTGCCACAGTGTGAGCTAATGCGTTGTCTTGATGGGACATCGCTTTCTTCTTCTTCAGATGTGGTCGTTCTTTTCTTAATTTCTACCTTCAGCTTATTAAGTAATGATTCATAATACACTCTCGTTAATTGTTTTATGTTTTCAAAATGGTCAAGGAACACAATTCCGTGACAATGGAATTGTCTTCGTCGTTGTGGTGAATCCAAGTTTCATCTGCAGTTATGAATCGATGCAAAAAACTTGACTAGTTTTGCTTAAACCGCTCCAACAGGGCTGTGGAAATTATTATTCGAATACGTTTTTGGCCCAAAGTGATTAATCGCGACACCCAACGCGCTGATAGTATTCTGATATGCAATTCTTCATTCAATATATGGCAAATGCTTCCTTTCTATATGCGTATAGCTTTTGCTATTTTTCTAACCTTAATTCGGCGGTTGTCCAATACCATCTGGTGAATATTTTCAATATTATTTGTGGTGGTCGCAGTTTTGGCCGTTCCGAACTTTCATCATGAGCCAAACTGATACAACCACGTTTAAATTCAGCTTTTCAATTTATTTCCTAGACTGGTCTGTTGGTATTGGGTCTTCTTGCCTTTCAAAGTTAAGTCGGGTTTTTGCCACTAATAGGTAATGATCACTGTATATTTCTAGGTTTCTATGCACCCTTACACTTAAAATTTTTCCTGAATCCTCTGTTTATAAGTACTCAGTCAATTACCGACTTTTATTTTCTGCTTTTTACTTCTCTGTATAAATCTCTGAATGAATTCATTATTATCGAGCTGTTTTCTACGCAGAACTGTATCATTCTGTTGCCATTATTATTTTTAATGTTCTCTCCATGTGGACCTAATATGTCTATTGTCTCGTTAGTTTTTCTCCCAATTCGACTATTAAAATCCACCAATTTTATTAGTCCATTATTTATATGCTTAATCGCTCCGGTTAATTCTTCCCAAAATGCATCTTTTTCCTTTGCTATATCTTCCTTCATCTGGGCCATATACTATTACTAGGATTGTACGGTAGAATGTGAAGGAGATAAATTACTATAAGCATCGTCTAAGCGTTGTTTAATTTTAGGCTTGACGCATGCACAACTACGACACAACATACTTTGAACATGTTTGAAAATGTATAATCCTACCAGACTAATGACATATGGTTCTTACGTCGTAATTTGATTCTAAAATAACTTACAATTGAAACAGACATGAAATTAATATACATATCTGTAACTGTACACTTGGAAGATACACCTCGTATTTTCAGCATTTACTTCTGCTTAAGACACGTGTTTCTGCCATCTATAGGCGTCGTCAGTCAAGCTAGTGAAGCAATGTATACAAATGATACAAATCTTTATGAATAGATCTGTATCTATATATAATATTAAGCTGAAATCGCCTACAAGATAAAGCAAATTTTATCCTATAAGGTGGCACTTATTTAATAAGTGACATCTGACATCTGTTTCAATTGTAACAAAAGCGTTATACGTGCATTAACGTATAGATATACTTAAAACCTTTTTGTATCTAAGATAACTTATTATTTTCTAATAAAAAATTTGTATCTTTAAATGCAGTTACTTGTTATCAGTATCGCTATAGGGTGTTGTTGGAAAAAAAATCATGTTCAAGATCTCTAAGAGATTAATCCGGTTCAGAACATCTCTGGGAGAAACTTCTAGAACAGACTCCCAACAAGCTCTGAATATTGTCGGACCATAACCACCTATATCGGATTTTACATAGAAACTTTCATTTGAGACGACTTATATGCCTTTCAATATGTAGTAAATCCGTGTTAAAGTATAACTAAAAGCACTTCACTCCAGGAAATATTCTTTCATAAATTTGATTGATGTCTAAACATGGCTATATTACTACGACGACGCCATTCAAAATCAATCGCAACCCATAGCTTGGCTATTGAAAGTCGAAGAAACATTGGTGTTGGTAAAACAACTTCAATCTTTTCATAAACAATTCGTGCTGCCTTTTTTGAAAAATCTGGTTGCCTGGAAAAAACATTGAGAAGACAATATCTAAATAAAACTTTGACATTTGTGTACCCTAAGTTGGCTGGTCTTTTAAAAATCTGCAATTAAAGTCACAAATCTTAAATTGAGTTCAATAAATCTATACACCATTCTTACATATCATATACTGCTTCTTTGGTGCTGAATTGTTTTAATTACGACGAAATATAATTTAAAGAAACATAAAAACTTTCCTAGCAGTCTATGTATATCGTAAATTAAATTTCTTACCTCACACAATTCCAATTAATACTTAAAAAGAACTAACAATTTTAAAAATATTTTGCAGAATGATGACAGGGAGCACCCAATAGATCTGATGTTAATCGATTGGCAGTGTGTAATGCGCGCCTCTCCCGTCCACGATATCGGAGCACTATTTTATTCGGTAGCATCAAAGGAAACTGTAGACAATTACAAATATTACATGCAAGTATATCATGACGAACTCAGTAAGAGAATAAAAGAATTGGGTAGCGATCCTGAAGTTTTATATCCGCGTTCTGTTTTTGAAAAAGAATGGATATATTACGGGGTGTACGTACTAGGGTTATCTTTAATTTTAATAAAGGGAATGCTTTGTGAAGCGAAGAATGCCCCCTCTTTTGAAACAGATATGAACCAACACGAAATGGAAAATATGTTTTCCCACGAGGCCGATAACGAAGAGGAATATTTAATACGAACGAAATATATTATCCGACATATGATCGATATTGGAGTTCTTTAATTATATTTAATAGTAATAAAGTCCATTTTAAGTAAATTATGTTTTTGATTTAATAAAACCTATATGAAGTCATGTAAAGTTTAATTGAATGAAAGTTCCAGTAATATATGGGAACTATACAATATTAGTTGTGTATAGTGACCAAGGAAAAGGGGGTGAAAGAGATATTCAATCTCATTTTACATGCGATTGGCGCTTTTTCCCAGATTGTAGACGCACAAATCCGCGACGCCAACTGTACAAGTTGTCAGTACAAATGAAAATTAAAAATTTGTGAAAGACATATCCGCCCGGAATATGCAAATATTGATATTTCACCGTTTTTACGGATCATCTGTGCACATTATCCGGGGACAGACACGACTTTCATTTCTATACTACGTGTATAACAAGTGTTCATTTGAAAAATCAATCTAGGTTACATTGAAATTTTGATAGAAAAAGACGCAAATAAATTAGTATGTGTTTGTTGTTCCGTAACGTAAATCCAAATGACATTTGATAATGTCAATCACAAATATCAGTTAGTGCATAAAATAATCGTGCGTCGATTCTGGTTTATATAAATTGCTTCTCAGTTTTAAAATGGCTTTCACTTTAGAACATAAATTTTTTTTAGTCCAGGCTTATTTTCGAGGTGGTAATAAAATTGATGGTTTATGGGTTTATTCAGTTCAATATTGCATGGTAGAGTTTCAAGTTGAGTTTCCACATTTTGTAATAGATTATATACAATTTAAGAATACTTTGGATAGAACTTTAAAACTTTTTTCTGAAACTGGTAGTCTCTTAAGAAAATCAGGCAGCGGAGCAGTTAAGAAACGTACACCTCAAGTTGTCAATCGTGTTGAAGAAATAATGAGAAATGAACCACAAACATCTGTTCGACATTTGAGTCAACAAATAAACCTTTCCGTTAGTACAACTCACTATATGAACAATAACGGAGAACTTTCGCAAAGAGTCATCTTTACTGATGAAGGATGGTTTTATAAAACGGGATACCTAAATTCACAAAATACAAGAATTTGGAGTAGTGAAAATCCACATGTAGTTAATGAAGAATCGCTACATCCAGAAAAAATTGGTGTTTGGGCAGCGATAAGCCAACGGCGAATCATTGGACCAATATTTTTTCAGGGAACGTTAAATGCTCAAAGGTACCGTACGGAAATTTTACAACCATTTGTCAATCAGTTGCATGATGATGAACTTCAAAATGCATATTTCTAACAAGACGGAGCACCTTGTCACTGTACTGCAGAATCTTTGGATTATTTAAGAGAATTTTTTGATGAGCGTATAATTAGACGAATTACTGAAATTGCCTGGCCTGCACGTTTGTGCGATTTAACACCTTGCGACTTCTTTTTGTGGCCTTATCTAAAAAATAACATATTTCGAACACCTATATTGAATTTGAATGATATGCTACAGAGAATCGAACAGAAATGCATGGAAATTAATAACAATCCAGTAATGTTGCAGAATATCATCAGAAATTTTGAACGGAGGATTTTAAAGTGCATTGATCTTGAATGACAACATTTTCAACATTTGTTATAGTTTTCAATAAATACCTATTATTTGTTATTTATTTGTATGTATGAAACTGTCAAAATATACGACTTCGTAGGTTAAGTAGGAAATTTTAATTTACGACATACTTCAAAATGTTCTCAGTAAATCACGTGCTACTAGATTGACTTTTCAAATGAGCACTTGTTATATACGAACTATAATGGACTTCATGTGTATGAGAATTAATAACTACTAAATCTCATTTTACATGCGATTGGCGCCATAATTTGTTGCATTAAGTTCTACAATCCAGCAAATCACTTTTTCCCTAGATTGTAGACGCACAAATCCGCGACGTCAACTGTACAAGTTGTCAGTACAAAATGAAAATTAAAAATTTGTGAAAGACATACTGCAAATATTGATATTTTTCCGTTTTTACGGATCATCTGTGCACATTATCCGGGGACAGACACGACTTTCACTTCTATACTACGTGTATATATACGAACTATAATGGACTTCATGTGTATGAGAACTAATAATTATTGTAGAATTTAATGCAACAAATTATAGCGACAATCCCATGTAAAATGGGATTTAATAATGTTGTGTCGTTCAAGGAGAAATCAATAGAAAGACGCTGGTAAATTAAATTAATCTTTAATAAAATTTGCTCTCAGAATCTATAACAAAAAATTCAATGCACATACATAAAAAAATGTAAAAACAGAAGTAAAATCAAATAGAAAACAATATTATAGAATATCTTTGAGGAAATTAACGAGGTAAATGCATAAACATAAGCACAAGTGAACTATGTCAAAAATGAATACTGAGGTATTCATTTTTGACACTGTAACCAGGAAATTTATTTTAGTTACGATAACATAATATATATAAATAGATTTTTGTATATAGATCTTTTTTTCTTTACCACCTCATTTTTTTACAACGGAATAAGGACCCAACGTAGAAATTAGGATAGATTTGTTTTCGCACACATATTATGCAGACATGCGGGTGAAAAGGGTTAAGTTGAAATTTTACAGTTTTAGTTGTTGTTTAAAAATGTAATGTTCATGTTTTATTTGTGAGTTGCTAGTGACAAGTATGTGTAAATTAATTAATAAGACTACCAGCGCTTAACTCTAGCTGCAAGTTTTCTTTTTTTGAATATATTAGTATAGGAGTAAATTGTATATTGCTATTTTATAGCTTCTACTGATGAAGTAATTAATAGTTGACGAAATAGTGAGAAAGAACATATGAGTTTTAATGTAAACAGACCGATAACCCAAATATTAGTGAATTTATATATATATATATATATATATATATATATATATATATTTATATATATATATATATATATATATATATATATAATGCCTTCATAGAAAAAAAATGCGGTCGAATGTTCTACACGAATATCGAAAATACACTGATATGATATTATTTTATGGCGAAACAGGACAGAATAGTTTTGGGGCAAAAAGTGTGTATATATTCAAAACATTTCCGGCATCGACGTCTTCCTTCGTCTAAGACAATTGCGAGAGCCGTGTATTAGTAGTAATTCAACATTTCGCAGGTCGTGGCCCTCAAAGATCACGCAGAGTGCATCAACCAGAAGACGATATTTTAAATATTGGACTAATCAATCCCGACGTAAGTACGACAATCCTAGCACGGAAAGTAATTGTGTCTCAAACTACGGTTCACCAAATTCGCAAAAATAATTCACTTTATCCGTATTAGATCCAGCGCGTGCAAAGGTTAACGAAATTATATTTTCCCTTCTGTTAGTGGTTTCAACAAAAGGAAGTTCATCAGCCAGATCTTGCATCAGTAATTCTCTTTACCGACGAATTTACGTTTACCAAAGATGGTATTTTGAAGTACCATAATATTCACAACTGTAATAAACTTATTAAAGACTTTTTAAACCGAACTTTCTCACATTGGACGCGGAAGTGACATTCTAAATCCCTCAGACTTTTATCTGTGGGGATATATGAAAAGTTTTGTGTATTATTATCGCTCTGACATTGAAAATGCCGCAGATCTGCGAAATTGAATTTTTGTTGTTCAAATGCAGCGGTAACCCTGTATATAAAAATGCCATAAATATATTTCAAATATTCCATAGTGTTTTATCATGTCTCTTTAACATTTCATTAAGATAAACATTTAGATTAAATGTCCCGTTGTTTTCAAGTTATTTATGTACCACACGTAATATTTTATTTATAGTCAAATCCACATGTCCTCTGATAAATTGAACATAGATACTTCATAGATATAACATTTTGAAGTGTTATTTTCAATTTTATCTAATTTGAACAAGATTTTATCCATAGGTACACGTAATATTTTATCGCATATAAAAATAAATTTAATTATTTCATCACTCAGTTTTAATAAAGCGTTTAAAATGTCCGTGCAAAACACGCAAGATAATGTTGATGTTAATGAAGAAGTTAAACAACTTGTTAGTGACATTATCGCAAGGCAAAATTTAAAAAAGACGTGTAAGGTAAAATATTACCCGGGATCTCAAGAAGGTGACGGTTACATGACAAAAACTCTCGCAGTTGATGTTACAGATGACGAAACTTCATTAGATTTATTTATAAAATACCCTTTAGATATTGATGATAAGATGCCTTTGATTTATATGTTATATGCTCGCGAAATATACTTTTATAAAACTATATACCCAACATATGTAGCGTTCTTGGAGCAAAAAGGTATTAAAGATGGTTTTCAAGATGTTCCAATGTGTTATGGTTTCAACGAGACGAAACGTAGTGAAATTGTTGCGCTAGAAAATTTGAAAAAGAAAGGATTTACGTTATCCGATAAATTAACCTGTATGAACGATGAACATTTGAAACTAATCATGCGATCCTTCGCTAAATTCCACGCTATTTCTTTCGCATTGAAAGATCAACGGAGAGACTTGCACGATGAATTCTGCGAACATTGCCCGAATGTCTTCACGAAGATAGATTTCTTTCCGAAAATTTTTTCTAACACGACTAAAGATTTCGTGGAGAAGTTAGATCCAATCGAAGATGAAGATATACTGGCCAGATGCGATAATTTACATGCCAAAGTCTATGATCATGTTAAAAATATACATGACTATTTAACAGATTATGCTATTATTGCCAAAGGTGACTGCCGGGCTAATAATATCATGGTCTTATACAAGGTAATTATTTGCATTATATTAAAGCATTAATAAAATGAATATTCATAACGTTAGATTTAGTGATTGGTATATGATTGTTTCGGCCTTTACTTGATGAAATTCCATTATAACTATTAAGATAAAATAAAACAAATTTTATGAATTTCACTTTTTAATTATCACTGTAACGAGTCGTTTCGCACCAACCTGGGCTTCGTCAGACATATAACTAACTTATTTACAAAATATTTTTTATATTAAACACAAGTAAACGGTAACAAGCAAAAACACATGTTTTATTTTAAAAAATAGTCAGAGGGATGGGTGCTTTTTATTACTGGATGAATACAAAATGTACTGTTCTTAAGTAATAAAACTAGAGGTTTACATTATATTACAGGGAGGTAAGAATTCTATGGAAAAATACAAAAATACAATATGTAACTGTCTGCATATCAAATAAATAGATTGAGTAAGGGTGAATTATTTGTTTCTAATTGATCATTTAAGATCTTGTCAGTTTTCTTTATTTTATTGATTTCAAGTGACTCTAATAAATTAAGTTTTTTGCCCTTATTTTCTACATGTAATATTTTAAATTCTTTGTTAAAATTGTGGTTCGTTGAATTGATATGAGATGCATATGAAGAGTCACTTTTATTATTTATAAATGAAGAAAAATGTTCTTTGACGCGTATTTCAAACGATCTGCTTGTCTGTCCGATATAAGTCATAGGGAAACTAGTCATAGTTAACCTGCGGTTGTTGCCCTATGACTTATATCGGACAGACAGGCAGATCGGGCAGATCGGGATAAGGGCAAAAAACTTAATTTATTAGAGTCACTTGAAATCAATAAAATAAAGAAAACTGACAAGATCTTAAATGATCAATTAGAACAAATAATTCACCCTTACTCAATCTATTTATTTGATATGCAGACAGTTACATATTGTATTTTTGTATTTTTCCATAGAATTCTTACCTCCCTGTAATATAATGTAAACCTCTAGTAACCTCTGACTATTTTTTAAAGTAATGTGTTTTTGCTTGTTACCGTTTACTTGTGTTTAATATAAAAAATATTTTGTAAATAAGTTAGTTATATGTCTGACGAAGCCCAGGTTGGTGCGAAACGACTCGTTACAGTGATAATTAAAAAGTGAAATTCATAAAATTTGTTTTATTTTATCTTAATAGTTAGTGATTGGTATCTAAGTAAATATAGTAGCAATTGAACAATAACACATGGTATATTAATTAGTGAACTTGCCTTTTTGTTCTTCACAAGTTGCTGATTTGTTAGGGCATATCTAATTCATCAAACAAATTTATTTTATTTACGGATGAAAAATGACGAAATTTCAAATTTTTGTTTTATTTACAACAGTCCATGGTGGTTTTATGAAGCTTACAAATGTTAATCGTTCATTTCTTGATGCCTTTATACTACAAAATTGTAATTATCTCAATGTTTCTCTAATAATTGCAGAGTGGGCTCAAGCGTTGTGTTGATGAAGGATAATATTCTATTTCACGAAATGTGATTCTTCATTTAAATGATCCGAATTGGGGGACTGTGACCTGAAATCTGAAACAGACAGAAACAAGGAAAATCTCAAATCATAAATAATTAAATTTCTAAATACGTATTACGGCAACTAAGTTGCCATCTTCAGTAAAGCAATTTCTATCTACGTTCATTCGCTTAGGCTTTTGTTCTTTTTTTTTTAATAAAAACGACGTCTTTCCTCATAATTTTCTCATATGTAAATTTCCGTAAAATCTAGTGCTCTTAATCATTTGAAATGAACGGGTTCACTCTATGTGCTTTCTTGCTTTTCGAAAAATAATGTTTGGTCACTCTACGAAATTTTCCTTCATACATTTTTTGCAAATCCAAGTAGACTAAAAATGATTGCCAAGAACAAAACAATCAAGACATATTACTAAAAGTTAGTGTATGTTCCTTCAAGAAATACTACCAAATTAAAAATGATTTGACATTTTACTATCGGTGCCCCATCTCGGCTTTGCAGGAACTTCTCAAATCGCTTTTGTTATTGTACAATTGTATCTCAGATTTATTTCTTTTTGCACAGCTCTATGTATGTTATGATCAGGGATGCACAGACTTATAGGGAACAGGAGCCACTCGGGAAAATTATAAGCCAAGGACGGGCCACTACAAAGAATACTTATTAACACAAATATTTTTATTTTTAAATAGTATGAATTACTACAAATGATAAAAATAAAAGAACATTCAAAAATATTTGTTGTAATTATGTAATCGTAATGTAATCTAATCATTACAATGTAATATTTCATGTTTTATTATTTTGATGCATGACATTGCATTGACCTAACAATTTTGTTTATCTTTGGCTCCACATTACTTGTCTGCACATGTAAAATTGCTTCCAGATTTTCTTTGCCAGACGGTTTCGATTTTTTATTTTGTTAAGTTTCATCACTGAAAACGTTTGCTCACAAATATACGTCGATCCAAATAAGCTTGCGCATTTCAATGCATTTATTCGCAACTCTTTATAAGCGGTTTTGTCAACGCAACGGTAAAAGTTGAGTAAATTACCTTCATTAAACTTGTTTCGTAAATTATCATAATTTTGCATGTCTATCAATTCTAGCTGTATTGATTCCGGTACATTTTCGGGTGAAATGTTGAAAGGATTGCTGAAAATGTCTAATAGAGGTTTAACTTTTTTGAAGTCTAGAAAACGATCATGAAAAGCTTGTATTAAAATATCAATTTTTTCAACATAAGCGAAATTGACATCAGTTTTATTGAATTTCTCCATAATTTTTTTGTAGTTCGGAAAATGGCTACAATTGGCTGAATTGATTTGTGTCCTGAAAAGACTCAATTTGCATTGAAAGGACGAAACATGAGAGTATAACTGCGAAATCAAATGATCTTTGCCTTTGAGTCGCGTATTTAAAACATTCAAGTGATTTTTGATGTCTACAAGAAACGCTAAGTCACACAGCCTATCAGGGTTGTCGAGTTCGGAGACGTCCTTTTTTCGTTTTCGCCAGAAATATTTTAATTTCTTCAATCAAGTTAAGAAACCGCTCTAGTGACAACCCACGACTTAGCCACCTTACTTCAGTGTAAAACAGGAGATCATCATATTAGCTTTCAATATCCTCGAGAAATTGTGTGAATTGTCAGTGATTGAGACCTCGTGATTTTATAAAGTTCACAGTAAGTACTACAACTTTCATCACATTTTCATATCCCAATAATAAAGGGCCTCTTGATGTATAATGCAATGAAACTGAATTAATTCCTGGGTATCTATGTTTTTAGTTTGTAAATACTCTTTTAACATAGTTATTATCCCAGATTTAGTTCCAACCATTGAAGGTGCTCCGTCAGTCGTAATTCCAGATAATTTCTTTAAATCCAAATCCATTATAGAACATTTTTCCAGAAAAGCTTTGAGCATGTCACTCCCCTTGGTTTGACTTGTCAAAGATCTCATACCAATCAGTTCCTCACTCACTTCAAAATTTTGCGTTATACCTCGTAAAAATATTAAGAGTTGAGCAGCGGAACTTATATCTGTAGATTTGTCGAGTGCTTTAAAAAATACTCAAAACTTTTCGATTTCGTAGCTAAATGCTCTTCTATATTAGCTGCTAATGTGGTAAGTCTTCTTTGAACAGTCATCCGATTTAGTTGAATTTTCTCAAACCTCTTTGCATCTTTCGGACACATTTTTTTTGCGGCGATATCTAAAAACTACTTAACAAACTCACCATCTTTAAAAGGCCGACAAGTTTTTGCTATTATTCGAGATATTTCAAAGCTAACTTCAGTAGCTGTTTCAGCATGTTGAATTGGTTTTCTAAACATAGCTTGCTGGCCTATTAGTTAGATTTTCATCTTCAACCTTACGACTACGTTTTTTACTGGGGCCTGGTATATCCATATCAAAATTGATATTATATTGTTACGTAGGTAGATGCCAAGTTCGAACGACGAAATATTTATTCCTCACAGATTACAACGTTCGCTAGTCCGTAGTTAAAACTTAACTGCCTCGACTCACAGATAACAATTCACACAATATAACGTTCGCTTGTCCGTAGTTAAAACTTAACTGCCCCGATAGCGGGCGATGCGTTGTATTTATAAGAGTTACCTAACATCGAGAACCTACCACATTGTTCGGGGATAATACAGACGTGTTTCGCGAATCTTCAAGTAATCTAGTTGGTTCGACAGATTTCTAGACTCGTAATAATATGCTTGGAACGACGAGGAGCATACCTGTCCTACGAAGTAAACCTGAATAAAATAATAAGTTAAGAAATATTGATTTGAATGGATTTTTACCTACTTTTGTAGTTTTTCGAACAATTTTTAAAATTCGTTGGCGGGCCGCATAAATATCGACAGTGGGCCGCGGTATGTGCATCGCTGGTTTGCATTATCCAGCGTTTGGCAGTGGGCCGCATGCGGCCCGCGGGCCGCGGTATGTGCATCTCTGTCTTAGAGAATCAACAAAATTGACTAAAAGTATTGCGTTTTTTACTTTTTAGCACCCGTTAGCAAAATTTAAAACACTTCATGTTTGTCGTTTAAACATAGGGGAAGATTGCCACAAATGGATCGATTTTCAAATTCTAATTTTTTTATTTCTTACCTACGGACTTCTGATACAAAATAGATGTAGAAGCCATGAAGTGTGATATTTGACCTACCGGATTTTGATTTTTACGATATAGTATCTTCCATACAAGCTAGCACAAAATTTTTTCCCCAAATAGTTCGTTGGCGGGCCGCGTAAATATCGACAGTGGGCCGCATGCGGCCCACTGGCGATATTTATGTATGTGCATCGCTGGTTATGATAGTCTAATACATTATGCTTTTATCGATAATAATTCTTAGACGAACTTTGTTTGAACCCATAATTTCCAGCTCTTCTGGAAAGTGTTTAAACTACTATACCTCTGAGGTCTTAAGTTCGAAACGAAGTTAACATTTTCGATTGTTTTTATTTGATTTCCGTTGTTTATAACTGATAGTTACTAGTTTTATTTCAAAAATTTGTCTTGTGATAACAATGCTTATTAAATAGATCGACTATGAATCAGCTTGTTAAATACAGTGAATTAATTTTGAATATATTTTGTAGAATAACTTTAAAGATCATCCCATAAAAGTGATGCAGATCGATTGGCAGTGCCTGACACGTACATCACCCATCCACGATCTTCACCCATTCTTTTATCCATCAGCGTCAACAGAGGCTGTTGATAATTATAAGTATTACCTGGAGATATATTATGAAGAGCTCAGTAAGAGAATAGAAGAATTAGGCAGCGATCCAGAAGTTTTGTATCCCCGCTCCGTTTTCGAAAAGGAATGGGTAGATTACGGAATATATGGATTAGGGTTATCTATAATTTTAATTAAAGGTATGCTATCCGAAGCTGAAAACATACCTAGCCTCCAAGATGTGGAAAAAGATGACATGGAAAATATGTTGTCCAGTGTGACGGATAATGAGGAGGAATATCTAAGGCGAACTAAGCATATTATTAGACATATGATAGATATTGGAGTTCTTTAATGATTCTAAATATTTGATGAATTATGCATGTTTTAGTTGGGCAAGTTTAACAAGCATAAACTAAAAGTATAATTAGATAATTAGAGGTACCTATCCATGTATTTCCTGTTTTCTTATACATACTATACCGATAGGACCAGCTCTGAACGGGCCATAACCAGCAATAAGTGGCAACAGCGAATCCCCTCTACGCGCAGTAGCTTAAATTGCCGCACATTGCAGTTATGAATTTAGTAAGACTTAAACCGCGCAAGGATATAGTCGTTTGCATATTCGTTCTGTATACGTAATTTGCCCATTTGATTCAGACATAATAAGGTCCAAGTTATTATTATTATTGTATTCTTAGCTGCTACGGAAAAGTAATTTTAATTATTAAAAAAACAATAACGTTTTCTAAAAGATAAAAGTAAAAAAATCAATAATTCTGCAAAATAAATTTAAATTTTAAGACTTAAGGTCGCCCATTTCAACTAACGAACAAACCCTCACGTCTCTCTCCTCCCGATCGGCAGGTATTAGAGGGATATGAGGCTGTTCGTCAATTTGTTGGCATTTGCGGCAATTTCCGACTACACAGCCATATTTCCTAAACGCATTTACGATCCTTTCAATCGTCGAATGCGAAGGAATAGGCCGATTTACGTACTCTACAGCAAGTAAATCAGCGGTTGTTCGACAGGAATTGCCGGCAAGATAACACGAAACTATTTGTACCTTCTCTGCGGTTGTATACACTGACATGATAACTACCTTTACGTTTGCAAAGCTAAATACGAATGACGGGCAATCTGTTGCTCTCGATCATCGGACTTATGTATGCGCACGCGGAGTGGCATCGTACACACGTTGCCACATCGCATTACGTTCCATACGTATATTGTTGCCTATGGCCTGTAGCGGGCTGAACCTATCGGTATACATATACCTCCTAATTCTGAGTAAACGCAACGATCCGAATGTATGAATATTTCTCCCGCTTCGAATACAATTCCCCTGAATGCTGTAGGCGCGTCAACATCGATGTCATACATATAGCAAGCGCCAATTAAGTTGGCGCGAGGAGGGGGTTTAGCAACAGACTGTTTTGTGATTGGCTTAACGCGTTCAGGGGATTTTTATTCGGAGCGGGAGAAATATTCGTACATTCAGGCCGTTGCGTTTGCTCAGAATCAGGCGGTATACATACATACGCGCACACACACATACTTTATATATATAAAGATAATAATTTCTTTCTTTTCTTGACCTTTGTATATTATATGAGATTTCCTTTATTCGGCGATTTAAAGTTTGTTTTAATTAAATTTTTATTTATTTCAAATAATTTTACTCTTACATGTTTCGGCATTATTACCTTGTTCAAAAAGTTTTTTTCTTAAATGCTAACATACAATTATAAAATTATAAAAAATTACAGTAATATACAGTTATTTTTTGTAATTTTATAATTGTATGTTAACATTTCTAAAAAACTAAACATATTGCACCACAATCTGTACATGAAGTTACTTGGTAGGCCTTCAAGTAGTATTGGTAAATTATTTTGTAAGAAGTTTCCATAAATTTCATAATTTAAAGTGTTGTTATAGAAGAATGGACCTACGATGGCGTGTACTTTGATGCCCCCCAAGTAATAAATAGAGCAGATCAATTTCCGTGCGCGCCATGAGCGCCGGTATGGGAGTGTAATTCGTAATATATTAGAATATGCGATTGAATAGGGACGCAACATGAGCTTGCTACCGATATAAGTATAGAAGTAGAGACATTTATTCTATCAGAAATAATTAAATATACATTTGGTTTTCTGCTATTAAAGTAATATGCATAAACACACGAAAAATAAGAATAGTACATAATATATGTATTATTATATTATATGTATTATTGTATGTACCTATAAATAAAATTGAAAATGTATGAAATCAGCGATTGTGTGCACGACAGAGGATTTAAAAAAACACTTACCGTTTTAAGCGTCTTCCAAGGATTGACAAACTGGAGAAACTCGATTGTATATTTTCAACATCAGGTGCGTTTCTAGGGTTATTTCTGAAAAACATGTCCGCCGTGAGGAAAAAATATGTTTTTCCACGGTCGGGAGTAGAAATCAGTTTCTATGACATCAAAATTAAAACAGAAGTAGTCGATTATTCCCAAGGGAGTATAATGCTCCCAAGGGAGTTTACATTATGGAGAACGTTGGTGATTCATGCAAAAAAAAGATAACATTGAAATTATTTTTTGACATTTTCAAAATTAATATTAGAAGGAATATTACTTTCGCTTACATTTACAGTTTTTGTGATTGCCCTAGTAGTGGTACCTACTAAAACCTGATTAGCAATTTTGGTCTTATTTTCAATGGAGTTCTCGACATAACCCTCAGCGACTGTCGTTGATTTCCAACCAGCATGACGCTTTATTGTCGTGATATCCACACCAGCATCTGCCAGTAATGTCGCTGAAGATCTTCGTAAGCAGTGACCAGTATAACATGCAGCATCAGGTAATTTTAAATACGAAGCTACTACACTCGGAATTTTTCCCATGGTATTCTTGCCAACTGGCTGCGAACTACATTTTCCTGCTTTGTAGTACAAAAAAAGGCGCTTATGCTTGACGTGGGGAGGACGAAGGGACAGGTATTTTCGAAACAACTCAAGCATATTTTCCACATCGGTAACCACAAAGGTTCGTGGAATCTTTGTCTTAGTGTTTGGAATTTTTACAATCAAGGAAGAGCCTACATCCTCAATATCATTTACAGTTAAATTGACTAGTTCATCTGTTCGACAAGCTCCGGCAATCCCCAGAATTAATCCAACCTATAAAAAATCAAAATACTTAATAATTGAAATACCTAACAACAAAAGTAATCTTACCTTAATCATTAAGAATTCTTTGTCATCTGCACTTGATAGAAAACGGTCGATTTCACCCTTTCTCAATATTTTCGATTTTTTCGCTTGATATCCGTCACCGGTTCTTTTCAAAAATGCGATCAGCTTGGGGAATTTGCTTATATCTATGTTGTCGTAAATTATCAAGCATGACTTAACCATAGAATATTGCGCCCATAATGTGGAAGACTTGTAATTCTTTGCATTTTCACTAAAGTATGCCAACAGAATATTCTCGCTGTATACTTGAACATTTTTCTCGGCGCATCACTTTTTGAACCGATTGTAGGCTATATCGTATAAAGATCTTGACTTCGTAGGCAGAAAATTGCTTATTGCAATATATGCAGCCTCCACAATCTCTTCCGACTCACAATTATTCATTGTGCACTAAACAAACTTTAAACTAAACCAAACTAGCACCTTAATTTGACAATTCTTTTTGTTTGTTTATTTTGTAGTTATGACAATAACTCAACGACTACTAAATAAATGCTCAAATCCGAATACAATAATTCTGGTGCTACTTACTTCATAATGACAAAATATGTATTTTTAAGTTAATGAGACCGTGGAAAAAATAGTATATACCATTCGGGAGAGATGCTATTTTGTCCTCGGTGCATTGTAGCCCTCGGGCTTCGCCCTCGGGCTTCAAATTGCACCTCTGCCAAAATAACGCATTTCTCTCCCTTATAGTATAATATACTATTATATTCGGAAAACGAGCGTTCTACATCTAGTGATGTTATATTCGCATAATCAAAATACTTTTTTAAATAACTTAATTCATCTGTAGACGTGCCCCCACAAATACGTGTTAAGGTGTCAAAATCTGCATTTCTGTCTAAAACACTTTCAAATTTAATTAGAACACTCACTTCTACTTTTTGCGTCTTCTACAGCACACAGTTGTGCGTGAACATCTTTAACGACTTGCAGTGATTCCTCTAACGACAGCGACGAATTTTCTAATTTTGTTATTGCTTCTTCTAGTCCCAAGTAATTCTCACGAATACTTTGTAAATCCATTTTAATCTGGGCATCTTGAAATTTTTTCTGGCTTGTATTGATAGCTGCACTTTCTTTCGGATTGAATGATAAAACCACGTCCTTAATTTTTTCAAAATGTTCATGATAGTAAAACCCCGCCCGTAACCATGTACCCCAACGTGTCAGAATCGGCTGTGGTGGCTCAGGGGTATGGGCACACAATACGTGAAATTTCCGAATACGTTTTGGAGATTTCAGGAATACTGCCTTTGTACTCGATATTAAAGCATCTACCTTTGGATAGCATCTACGAACCTGTTCTGCCACAAGGTGTGGAGCATGGAGTTAACAAGTAATATGTAACAAGTTAGGACAATATTTTCTAAGAGACCGGCCTACAGAACACATGGTTGCGGCACCATCGGTCATGAACATTAATACTTGGTCTTTCGAAAGTTTAAATTTTCCAAAGTATCTAATAGCACTTCTGAAATTTTTTCGGCATTACATTGTTCTAGTCGTCTGGATGCTAATAAAATTGAAGACTTTTGTTGATGTGGTTCCATATTACGCGTCATCACATTAACTACAGATTGTTTTTTGCTGTCAGTTGTTTCGTCCACACATAACCACAGTTTTTTTATTTTTCAGTTCGGCTTTGATTTTATTTTCAACCTGTTTACGCACCGATGGTAAATTCCTTCGTAACGTTGGCGTGATCGGTAATGTTTGATTCGCGTATTTATTCCGAAATGAAATAAATGAATCATTACTTAACAAGGTAAACGGCAGTGTACACACAATCATAGTTACACATAGTTCATGTATAAACTGTTGTCGGTTAATTTTGTTATTATTGTGCTTCGAACTGCTTACGTGTTCTTTACAATGTGTGTTTGACCAACATATTAGATATGTATTGCACGCTAAACATTTAATTTTTGAGCCATCGTATATTAAATCCGGGAAATCCATAATAAACTTATTCACTTCGTCTGACAACGGTTGTTTTCTCGATTTATGTGTCGACGACATTTTATTACGTATGCTTACACTTGCATGCAGTCTAAGCAAGTACCAAACACATACTGATTGCTTTTTATTAGTTCTGATGCAATACAATCATCCTCACATCACGGAAATTGGTCTGTTCTAGTAATAAAACTGCACTTGTGTTGATACGAAATAGGTTGCACAAAATGAGGGTTACTTGTGTGATACGTTACACGACCTATTTAACACCCTGTACATATTTTTACATTATACCACATATAAAGTGTTAGACCCCAAATTGATATCCAAAGAATAATGCGATGCACGATACCCATCTTCAACCTACGTCTTAAAATGTCAGATGCTGCAACTGTAAAATGTTTGACAAAAGTTCCAATATAACCAAAACTAGCTGTCGGAAGTGTACATAAATATATATCACTGCAAAGGTAATTTAGGTGGGTATCGAAATAATTTCTTAAATATTTAAACTAAAAGAATTTAAAGGTGGGTGCGAGAATTTGTAACACTCTGTATGGTCGTAAATAATTTTACAATAGCCGCTGTGATATACTATATACGTACAGAAAATCTCACTTTTCTATCTCTGTTAGTTTTTACGCCAAACTCCCACTCACTAAAAAATAAAGAATACGAAAAAAGAAATTTTAGTTAGACAAATAAACAAACAAATATAGATGAACAGTAAACAAATATGTGTACACAAAAGTAAAATGAAAAAATGTTTTAAATAACTGTAAACAGAATAATAAATAATAATGGGTTACATGAGCGTAAGCAAATATTCATAATGTAAAAGATGTATTATAAAAGAAAAAAATATGCATGAATTTAAAAGCATATTAGTTAGAGAACGGACATTCTTACCACATGACTAAGTTCTCCGAATCCAATAGCCGTTGTCCATTATTAACGCTGCGAAAATCAGGTGGCCGAGAAAGTCAAACACAAATACTTCATTGTATTACGCCGGGATATACTCAGCGAAGTTTATAAACATTTCGAATTGCCGATTGCGTTTAATGAATATTTATCCTCCGAATACAATAGCTGTGTTGTCATTGTAATCGCAGCGGACCAGACGGCCGGGAAAGACTAACAAATACTTCATTGAATTACGCCGAGTCATGTGGTAAGAATGTCCGTTCTCTACATATTAGATAATATGTATAACTAAAAAAAATCTAAAATAGTATAAGTACTTATATAATAATATATCTTATAACAAAATGTACCGGAAGTTCAAATAAATACTCTTAAATCTGCTATATGTGTATAATTCTGTGTTTGTTTGAGATATTCCTTTGTACATGGCTCTAACAGTATATCCTTAACAAGTTGCTAGTATCAACAGTTAAACATTGAATGCATTGTGTTATTGTAAAACAGAGGATTTTAATCAGGACATGCGTTCTCATAATTTGAGAACGGACACGCTTACCACCCAGTGCAGTACTGGCGAAATGCTGTATTTCTAAAATATTGAATTTTATTTATATAATTGGAAAACGAACGGGTGGTGATCTATAAAATTACGAAATACATATTTATTTGTTTAAAAGTTGTATTTATAACACACACGAAATAACATATTAATTGAACGAAATGATATTATCTTATGGAGACGTCGTTATTTGACATGTATAAGAAAGTTTCGTACAGAAAGGAGAAAAATCTATTATTTAGATGAAACTTGGGTGAATGCAGGTTACACAAAAGCAAAAATATGGAAAGATACAACGGTACTTAATCCAAGGCAAGCATTTGTTGAAGGTCTTTCTACTGGTTTAAAAGATCCATCTGGCAAAGGAAAGCGACTCATTGTGCTTCACATTGGCAGCGAAACTGGTTTTATAAATGGGGTTTGTTATTATTTGAATCCAAGAAAACTGCAGATTACCATGAAGATATGAATAGTGAGGTGTTCATCGCGTGGATGGAAAATATATTACCTTCTCTTGAGCCCAATAGTGTAGTAGTAATGGATAATACGCCTTATCATACTACTAAAACAGAAAAGTCACCTACTTTATCATGGAAAAAGGATGCAATCATTGAATTTCTTTTAACCAAAGGAATTTTAGCTGATAATTCCATGCTAAAGATTGAATTGTTTGAGCTTGTAAAAAATTACACATCTTGTCATCCAGTTTCATATGTAGTCGATGAAATAGCTAGAGGAAGTGGCCGTACAGTTTTACGTTTACCTCCATATCACTGTAATCTTAACCCCATTGAACTTATATGGGCTCAAGTCAAGCTTCATGTTGCGGCCAATAATAAGACATTTAAATTGGACAAAGTAAGCAGCATATTATATAATTAATTATTTAATACATCAGCGAAAATAATAAACTTCTGTTGGCAAATATATTTAATAAAACATAAAATGTTAAGTAATTCAAATAATTTTTAGCATAATTTAAAATTTTTATTTAAAAAATATATGCAATTTTACAATTATTAGATAAGCAATTTAAATGACAAAATCGTACCATTTAAGAGCACCATTTAAAGGCAACAACACTTGTAAATTTGAAAGGCACTTTTGTCCGTCAGATGGCAAGAGGTTATCTGTTGTCTTCGGATAGGACAAAACTTACTACATGACCGCAAGTGTACTACAGTCTTTTGCTTCCTAAATCTATCATTGACAAAGTGGTTACACAGAAACGCATGCATCTGGTAGTTGAAGCAAAAGCTGGTAAATACGTACTGTGTGTTCATGCATATACAGATACAAATTTGTTTTTATACAGATTTGTAATATTTTGTATCAAAGCTTGATGTGAATTATCGCATCGACATGCAATCTATTTTTTGCTATACTACGCCACCTGGCGACGAGTTAATGGACTCACAGTAATATGCGTATTTTCTTCTTTATCAGTAATAGCTTCGCTATTCGAGAAGAACACTTTGCACCGGCGTGGTCTGTTTTGTCCGTCAGATGGCAAGAGGTTATCTGTTGTCTTCGGATAGGACAAAACTTACTACATGACCGCAAGTGTACTACAGTCTTTTGCTTCGTAAATCTATCATTGACAAAGTGGTTACACAGAAACGCATGCGTCTGGTAGTTGAAGCAAAAGCTGGTAAATACGTACTGTGTGTTCATGCATATACAGATACAAATTTGTTTTTATACAGATTTGTATTATTTTGGAATTTAACACATGTTTAAAACCTTTTCGTAGGAGGCAAGTGTTTGTCTCGTAGTTTGAGATTGGCATGTTAATTTAGTCTTTACAGGGTTGCAGGGTATAGTAGTTGTGCGGAAGCGTTTATTTTACTTTACTGTGCCCCATGTGTGACTTTTAATTAGTAGTTTTTACCTACTGATGATGACAACTTAGTTGTCGAAATACGTATTTAGGATACGACTAATAATTGTGGTAAGGGGTTATATACCTTTTTAAATCATAAAATGTTAAGTAATTCAAATAATTTTTAGCATAATTTTAAAATTTTTATTTAAAAAATATATGCAATTTTACAATTATTAGATAAGTAATTTAAATGACAAAATCGTACCATTTAAGAGCACCATTTAAAGGCAACAACACTTGTAAATTTTAAAGGCACAGTATTAATTTAAATAATATCTCTTATTGATTAATTATGTAAGATATTTCTTTAAATGGCACTTGAAACATTAAATGTTTACGAACATATTTTATAATAATCATAGTGTTATTCATATTTAAAAATTATGCCAGAAGACTCTGAGTAGGTCAGAAGACTCTAAGTATGCCAGAAGACTCTAGGTAAGTCAGAAGACTCTAAGTAAGTCAGAAGACTCTAAGTAGGTCAGAAGACTCTACAGGTTTTTTTCCTGGATTTTTTTTGCGATTTTAATATTGAAGAAAAATGTATTTCTTTCTTAAAATGTATTTTAAAGTAATTAGTTTTCATTCTATTTTGAAATTATTTTCTCACATAGAATATTGTGTCTCTTTTTATTTACATTATCAAAAGCTTTATGTATCAAAAATATACTTGAATATGTACATCTGTGCAGCTTCTTAATATGTAAATAATTCCCGTAATTTTAATATGAACCGTGTCACAAGAATTTAGATTTTTTACGCTTACTTAATTGTTTGAGAAAATATTTTTATTTCATATATAATTATTTTAAAGATACAACCAAGAAAGTATGGCAATAAATTCCTTAAAATAGGTTTTGAAATTAATCGAATTTATAGCTTGTGGGAGTATAGTTAGACTATATTTTATATGTTTTATTTTATCCTGATAATAGCTATAGTTAGACATTTCGGTATTTAAAACGAATAGTAAAAATAGATCGTTTTATTGAATATTATTAAGTAAATACCTATACCCTACGTTAACAGATTTGGTTATGAAATTTTCAAGTAGTATGTCTTAAATCAGTTATAAAATTGTACTGAAAAGCTGTCTGCTTTATTTATGCTTGTAATAACTTAGCAAAGAATTTTCTAAACTAAAATTTAAAGTTTAGTTTTTAATTTTTGTTGATCTTTGAAGTGAGATAATAATTTGAACGCGTTAAATTAAATTTTATCAACGTATATAGACAACTTCAAACCCGTACTGGTGTAAAGGTTATATAAAATGTAATTAATGTTCAAGAATATATTATTAATCTAATCATCATTTCCTTTAAATTAGTAGATAGTTTTCACCATTTTAAATTAAATTATTAAACACTTTGCAAATGATTAGTTTGGTTGTATTTTAAGTTTCACGTTTTACATTCAAACTATTGACAAACAAGAAAACAATACGTACAATCTTGTAAATCTCCATGTATTTCATAAAGGAAAATAAAACAATAAAACAATTATCTAAGACTTTTCTGACTCTACGTTGAATATTATCAAAAGAAGTCACAAGAAAATCTGCTAGATGGCGTCCTCATTTACTGAGGTATTTTCATGCACGTCTCCAGTACATTCTATGACATATTCGTCTATTTCCGTAGAAGATTCAATAAATGCAGCATTTCAAATCCGACTTCGATGCGTTTTCTGATTTGAACAATTTTGTAGAGCAGAATGAATGATGTTGAGTAACAAGACACATTTCCGTCTAAATGGATTCGTAAATTAACAAAACTTTAGAATTTAGCGGAGGAAAATCCAAGAATCATCTATGAAAGACAATTTTGTCCTAAGTAATAATTCACATTATTTCTCCGAAAATGAAGTTCCTGAATACTGTAACTGTATTCCACAAAAGAAGATATGAATAGTGAGGTGTTCATCGCGTGGATGGAAAATATATTACCTTCTCTTGAGCCCAATAGTGTAGTAGTAATGGATAATACGCCTTATCATACTACTAAAACAGAAAAGTCACCTACTTTATCATGGAAAAAGGAGGAAATCATTGAATTTCTTTTAACCAAAGGAATTTTAGCTGATAATTCCATGCTAAAGATTGAATTGTTTGAGCTTGTAAAAAATTACACATCTTGTCATCCAGTTTCATATGTGGTCGATAAAATAGCTAGAGGAATTTGCCGTACAGTTTTACGTTTACCTCCATATCACTGTAATCTTAACCCCATTGAACTTATATGGGCTCAAGTCAAGCTTCATGTTGCGGCCAATAATAAGACATTTAAATTGGACAAAGTAAGAAATTTATTATTAGAAGGATTAGACATGGTTAATGCTGACGCATGGAAAAATAGCATTCATCACGTTGTAACAGAAGAAAACAAAATGTATGATTTAGATAATATTGTTGAAAATGTAATAGAAAATTTGACTTTTACTGTAAATACTGGGTCATCCTCAAAATTTTCATTAGATTCAGGTTCTGATCTTGAAGATGAGTAGTTTTCAATATATATATTCGTGAACAATATGTAACATAATGAACTGTGGCGTGTTAAATTTAGTTATGTGTGAGTGATGTTCTTGATTTAGATTCGTGTGTGTATGTGATGTGTTAGATATAATTTTTTTATACTTAGAAATTGTATAGTTTGGTTAATATAGTGAATAAAATCTAAACTAAATATAATTATATAATAATGTATACCAAAAACATTCATGAGATTGTAAGTTCTTTCAGGTCCTCAGAAATTGTTCGACGTCCTAGGTCTCAAGTAACTACCAGATATTGTGATAATCGTGGAATATTAATGAAATTTCTAAGTAGGAAATGATTATATAATTTTTTTAATGTAATTATGTAAGTGTAGGTAAAAGATTTAATGTATATTATGCTAATAAAAGAGGGTTTTACGCTCATTGTGTTCAGACATTCATGAAAAAAATTGTTTTTTACTGAACACACGGAGGTTCCCATGAAAGCAATTTCTATTTTAATTTATTCTTTTTTTTTTCAATTACATTGAAATCTGAACTGTAATCAAACCATATCTCTGCTAAAAGCAAAAAAAATCATTGTATGATAGCAGCAATTTATCCCATACATAAGCAAAAAAGTAAGTATTAATCAGCCATAACTTGAAATAAAGGAACGAACACATGTTTAACCAAATACTGAAACTGGAAAAATGCTTAATTTTTATCCAAATTATGTGAAATGATGTGCAGGTAAATGAATGTCCTTATTACTCTCTCATTATAGATACTATTAAAATAACTGTATTTTGTAAAATGCTATATTTTTTTAAGCTAAACGATACAATAATTATAATTAATACACTTTCACCATTAATCCTTTAAATTTATTAGTTTCACATTTACACAAAAGTTTTGTTCTCTAATAAAATCAAGGAAAGATGTAGTAAATATTTCTCCTGTAGTAATTTTAACGCATTCTCACTGTATTTACACACAAATTTATTGTAATGCAACACCTTCAAACAATAAATAACAGATTATAAGTTATTGATTGAAATATTTTATATAATACCTTGCATTGGTATGTATTTGCCGCTTCTTGCTTGAATAAAACTATTAAAGTCTAAGCTTTCTTAATAATAAATATGTTAATAAACAAACGTCAAAAAATTATCTTTTATATAGGTTAGTAGATATATAACCTCAAATACAAATTATCTATTTTTTTGGAATTCCTGAGCAAATTATACTCAGATTTCCGCGCCATCTGGTCCTTTCTTAATTGGAATGCATTATAGGGCATGTAACGTGCCTTTCCTCATCAGAGACAGCCATGCTCATTCAAAATTATATCTTTGTGACAGATTACTGTCACCAACCATTATCAAAAACTTAATATTGAAAAATACAATTTTTATTTATGCTCTTCGCATCTTCATCAATTTGCAGTAAATATAACAATAACACAAACTAAGTTTGAAAGAATTTTTGTATAGTAAATTAATAATAGACTGCAACGTCAACTGTCCAATAGAAATCAATAACCAGAACTGTCACCATGAATGGAAATAAACCATTCTGAACTATGCGAGTTGAGGCTAAGACGCACTTTAATACGTTTAATCGCACTAAATAATACTGTTAAGTAAGGACTTTATAGTCATAGAACAGTTACATTTTTAAAGAATTTCTCTGAACAAAGCCAGAAATCTGAAGATTTTATAACATTAATCGCGTTATTTAAGAGATGTGAACTTTACGATGTTTGAAAGCGGGCATCTTTAATTTGCGCAATGTATCAGTTGCAATTCCCAGCCTAAAACTTGATTTAATGTTATAAGAATATCATATCACAACTTTGCTATGTTTGGGAAAACTTGAAATTGTCAGTTTCGATTACGCTTATCACATCCTAAATCACTGTGGAGGCGTGCTCTTATAAACTATAATACAATTTTTTCAAGAATATTGCTTGTCGTTTTTGAAATATTGTGAGCTCTTAAATGACATCCCAAGCCGATGTTCACGAAGACTAAATAGATCTTTAGTTAATTAGCGAAAGTTTATTCTAAATATATAAATACAGAATTTGACATAATTACATAAATGACTCATCATTTTAAGATGTTTTTTGCACACGTTACTAATCGACGTTGTCCTTCCATGCTATCTCAATATATTAACATGATTTTAATCTGTCCATCACAATTGGCGCTCTCCTCATAAGTACATAAGCACAGATATACATCATTTCGTCCTTTTTATTAATCAGTCTCGGCGTAGCAATTAATACGAGAATGTCATCTCAGGTTGATAATAGTGTTAGTAAAGAAATATAGCGATTCGTTCATGATATCATAAGCAAACGTAATATAAAAGAAACATGTACAGTAAAATATTCTCCGGGATCACAAGCGGGTGATGGTTACACGACGAAAACTTACGCAGTTGATATCATGGACGAATATACTTCATTAAATATATTTTTAAAATGCGCTTTAAATATTGGAGATAAGATTTCTACTATACATCTACTATACGATAACGAAATATACTTTTTCTATTTTGCGTTCGAAATGAACTCATTATGAAACCCAAAACAGTATCGAAATGAGCTTCATTTCGATACGCTTTTTTTCATTTTTCAATGTTGGCGTTGTTCGAATACAGAAATAAATATCATTGCTGTCATTTGATTTTAAGAATTTATGTACATTTGACATATATGATATATGTCCGTATTCTACACAAACAACGTATGTTGTATACAACTGACAACAACATATATATGTTTCTATGTCACTCATGTTTATATTTTTAAATGAAATATCAAGTAATGTTAACGAAAATTAATAAATAATATGTAATATAATATACTTCGCGGATAGCAAGATTTAAATTTGAAAATGTTAAGTATCAATGTGACCAACTGCATGCTTTATATAAAAATTAAACTCTGAACTTTCAAATTAAATAATTCCAATTTAAGCAATTTATTAATGTAAGAAACGCAAAATAGAAAAAATAGTATAAAAAACTCGTTTCATAAGGCCTTTTGCCGCACTCGCTCTTTAGAAAACTCGCCGCTATCGGGGCTCGTTTTCTAAACTGATCTCGTGCGGCAAAATGGTACCTTATGAAACTTGTTTTTTAATATACTATTATAAAACCGTGTTTCCAGCGTATACTTTGCGTTGCGTTGCTTTAGAAAACCTGACAAAGAGAGGATATACATTATTCGATAGGCACACTTACATGAATAAGCCGCATTTCGAAATAATTTTGTCAGCCCTAGCTAAATTTCATGCTATATCCTTTGCGGTGAAATATCAACAAAAAGATTTGCACGATGAATTCTGCAGATGTTGTCACAGTTTTCTTGCGATCGAAGAAATCTTCCCGAAAATGTTTGCAAAAAATGACGAAAAATTTCATTGAAATGTTAAATACTACTGAAGACAAGGGTATATTGGATAGGTGTAGTGATTTGGATTCTAAAATCTACGATAACATTAAGAATATAAATGATTATTTAACCAACTATGCGATATTCACGAAAGGTGACTGCTGAATCAATAACGTAATGATACTATATGAGGTAAATATTGTTTGAACATTTCAATATTTGTTTGAACTTTTTCGTCTTAACAATTACATTAATTCTTAATATAAATAAAAAAAAATTACTATACTTTGTAACATCACTTTATCATTATACATTAACATAAGCAAAAACATTTTCAATAATATAAAAATCGCAGAAATTTAAAATTAAAGATTTTCTAGAAGAACGAATGGGAGCACCCAAAAGATGTGATGTTGATTGACTGGCAGTTCGTAATGCGTGCTTCGCCTGTACAAGACATTGAAACACTATTTTATTCAGCTGCGTCTAAAGAAGCTATAACTGATTATAAATATTACATGCAAATATATTATGAAGAGCTTAGTAAGCGAATAAAAGAATTAGGCAGTGAGCCAGACATTTTGTATCCACGCTCTGTTTTCGAAAAGGAATGGATAGATTTTGGAGTGTATGCACTAGGGTTTTCTCTAAATGCAATGAAGATAATGCTTTTAGAAACGGAAAATGCTCCCAATTTTTAAGGAGGTATGGACATGAATGCAATGGAAAATCCATTTGCGGATTTGAAGGACCACCAAGATGAATATGTGACACGCGCAAAATATCTTGTTCGACATATGATTGATATCGGAATCTTTTAGTTGTAGAGTTACATATAATTGTCAAAAAGTTTGTTCTTATGTTTAACTTAACCATCTTATTTTTTAAAGTAATAAAATAAACCAAAGTAGCTTCAAAGTTTCAAAATTTTGGCCTTCGTCAGGTTAAACTGAACAATTTTACATATATTTCTTTTATAGAAGTATTTGGGTAAATTCTAAGTGGGGGGTGTGTAGTATAAGGGGAGTTATTAAATTCTGTTTCTTCATTTAGAGTTAAACCTTAATTTCCTATATTTATTTCTATATTTTCTAACAGATTAAATTTTTTGCCTTTGTCTTGAACATGCAATATCTTGAATCTATTAAATTTATGATGTGAATCTAAACTCTTCCGAAAATTGTAGCTTCTTTCATGCTCCCTCTCTGTTCAAAGTTACGTCCTGTCTGGCCAATATAGACCTTACTTCACTCGCACGTCAACATATAAACCCCTGAGTTCGCCTTCTTTCTTGTTTTGTCATTTCTAATATATTTCTGGACTGAGTCTTGTTTTAAAGTATATGTTGTTGACGTTTTTGGCAAGTTTTAACCCTTTTACCGAGATGTTATAATCCGTGTACAATGCATGGTTTGCCACGCTCGATTTTCTGATTTATTTAATTTAATATGTGATATGTGTTCTTTAAAACCGGTTATTATATTTCAAATTACAATCGTCGCAATTAATATCGTATATACCTCAAATTCAAATTAACTTTATCTTTGGTATACCCTTGGAGATTTTTGATGGTTTTTCGGACCGAAAAGCATTGCACACGAATTATAACGTCTCAGTAAAAGGATTAAAACTTGTCAAAACTTACTTACTTCTAGTTCAGAATAATATCAAGAATTCCAAATTGTAATGATAAACCAATATACATTCCACATCAATCAGATGTGGATATAGTTGAAAATGAAGAAGTTGCAGAAGTATCTAGTCCAATGAAACTAGGGCATACTTTGAGTTTTGCTATGATGTGTGATAGATTTGAGATAGAGTTTCGGATATGGTGGTTTCATGTTTAGTAACAGCTCATTTCGAAGACATAAATTTCAGAGATGAGCGTAGTAAATTTGTTATTATAGATAAAGCTAAAGTGACTTGAGAAAAAATTAAATCTAGAGATGAGTTTGATGAACAACCACAAATACCGATGCATGTACAAGAAACGGAAAGACATGTACTAGTGTTTCCGAATGTGTTATAGAAACGAATAGTGAAGGTGTTATGACGTTAACAATAGAAAGTCGTAAAAAATGAAATAAAAAAATTTAAAAAAATTTCGGTTTAAAAAATAGTTAAAATTGTACTTTTTAAGCGGATAAAAATATTTAAAAATAAATCAATCCTTCATGTTTGATCCTTGAAAATAATTTTTTCTTCAGGTAGTTTTTTTCTATCAAAATGATTTCCAAAATGAAAGAAATCTATGTTACTGAAGTTCCTATAAATTGAATGTACTTTAATGAGGTGTAATAAAAAAATGTTTTCATAAAAAAAAACATAGCCAAACGATAATTTATATCTCTTTTAGGCTATTTTTTTTTAGTATTAATACCTCATATCTTCACTGAAATTTAAAAAACAACATAGATATTAATAAAGTCTTTCTTTGGAGACTGTGGTTAAGTAAAAACTTTAAAAAAAGTATATATAACCCCTTACCACAATTATTAATCGTATCCTAAATACGTATTTCGACAACTAAGTTGTCATCATCAGTAGGTAAAAACCACTAATCAAAATGTCGCACATGGGGCATAGTAAAGCTAGCACAACTGATCACGCAACAACTTTACACGGCGTCCAAGTATATAGTGTTGCGACATTTTGGTTAGTGGTTTTACCTACTGATGATGACAACTTAGTTGTCGAAATACGTATTTAGGATACGATTAACAGGTTATATATCTTTTTTAAGAAATAGATATTAATAGTGATTCTAAAAGGTGGAAGAAATACCTTTCCAACAAGCTTGTACTGAGCAATCTATTATAATTCTATAGGATTTGATGACGATTTTATTAAAAGTAGTACACATTTATTAAGGAAAATATATATTTTGAAAATTTCAGGGGCTCCAAATCCGGCTTAGAGTTAAGGTCCCTTCAGCAATTTTACTCAGAATTATCTATAGAATATTTTTTTGCTATACGCTTTATGAAGCATATAGTTTAGCATTGCCGGGTTCACCTAGTTATTTATAAATTCAACTGACTAAAGAAGGTTGAATTGACATTTTTTAAAGAGTTTACTCTGGTTTCAAATATTTCTCTTTTCACAATTTCTTTGGGGGCCACTTTTATTCCGTGTTGTTCTTTTTATATATTGCGATCATTCTTGTTTTCGCTTCGTTTAGTAAAACTAACGCTAATTAATAATAACTTTATTAATACAAAATTAACAATAACTTTATTAAAAAAAATTACTTAACAATAACTAAATATAATACACATTTATTAATACGATATTAACTAGACGACGATTGCTAGTTGAATGAGTTGCTTCTTTCTTGGCTGCTTATATACGCCTCGGGTAATTCTCTTGTCTATTCGGGAAAAGCTTTATGACGTGCTTAGATAGTCGCATGACACACATCACAATATTTTCTTTGCTTGAAATGTTTCCAATCAATTGTTACAATCTGTAATTAGGTCTAAGTTACAGGCAAGGCAATATTTAAATATGCATTTAAAAATTATGTGTTTCCTATGTTTAGATGTGATATTTTAAACTTGAATTGTATTCATACGCTGTCAGTGTTGGGTATTAAACGAAATGACAAATTTTGACGCGTCCTTGGCATTCTAAATATAGATATACAAGTGAATGCTACGCGCATAGTAGATAAATGATTTGACCGTTTTAAAATAATATTTTAATCAGTTCAGTGTATAAAATATTTCCTCGAGGCAGTAACATAAAAGCTAGTTACACAACCTGCATCGTAATTAAACTTCAGATAAAGATACAAGATCTCAATGTCTTGTCAAGTCAAGAGTGTCAGTGTTAGTGAAGATATTAAACAATTTGTCCGCGATGTTATAACAAAAAATAATTTTAGTCAAGCAAGTAAGGTGATATACTATCCCGGATCAGAAGCAGGCGATGGGTATGCTAGTAAGACTTTCGCAGTAGATATAACAGACGGCGAAAACTCGATAAATTTATTTATTAAATGTCCTTTAAGTATTGAAGATAAGGTTCCTTCTCTGAATATAGTACACGCAAATGAAATATATTTTTACAAAATTGTATATCCGACATATACAACATTTTGGAAGGTTAAAGGTGTTAAAAACGGCTTTCGAAATGTACCCATATGCTACGGCTTCAACGAAACGAAAAGTGCTGAAATCCTCGCTCTAGAAAACTTGAAGATGAAGGGATACACCTTATTCGATAGATCTACATTAATGAACGATGCACACTTGAAATTAGTATTGCGATCTTTTGCAAAATTCCATGCTCTATCTTTCGCGATGAAAGATCAACAGAAAGATTTACACGATGAATTTTGTGAACACTGTCCAAATTTATTTGCGACAGAAGAAATCTTTCCGAAAATCCTGTCTGGTTTTACGAAGGATTTTGTTGGGAAATTGAATCCCATTGAAGATAAAGATATTTTGGAGAGATGCAACGATTTGCAATCTAGAGTATTCGATCAGATTAAGAACATCAAGGACTACTTAACTGATTATTCGATATTCGCGAAAGGCGATTGCTGGCTCAATAATATGATGATATTGTATGAGGTAAATACTGTTCGATATTAAGTTTTCCGTACAGCATTTTATTAACAGGCTTTTCGCAAATACTTGTATATGCTTCTCAATTACGAGGGTATGTCAAATATTAAATTTCGCTTTAAACATTTAAAGTATTTTTACAAATATTTGTATATGCTAAACATTGAGATACAAGAGATACAAGAGTGTATCAAATATAAGTCCGAACTTTTTTTAAATTTAGTACTACCTTAAAAAGAATCGACACAGTTTGTTTTTCTGTATAATTCCAATTTTATTATTAATGCATTTTCCTCCCCTGATTGGAAGGTTCTTATAATCATGTCATTTAGAAATGATCCTGATCGTGTCTCTTACCAAGTACGCACGAATGCCCCCACGTCTTTGTCAACGTCGAAACATAGTTTTCCGAATTCTTCTTTGAGTGGCTGAAGCATTTGGTAATCCCCAGTCTGATTACCACATGCTTGAGCCACTATACATGGACTATGTGGACGTTTGAGTTTTTTCCATTAATTTTGTTCAGGCAAATGTTTGGCCGAGCGCTATTACGAAGAAAAATCACGTCTCAGTCGATAGACGTTTCACTTCATTCAGGAGATGGTATTAATACCCTCATTAACTGTACGTCTCCGATGAAGGAAATCAATGAGGAGTACACCTCCGCAATTCCAAAAAACAATAGGAAACTTCCTTCCAGAAAAATCAAAGTTTTGCACTGATTTTCGGTTACTCGATTTTTTTTTAATCCACAGTCGATTTTGATACTGGAAAGTGATTTTCCGGCAAACTATGCGGTAAATCGATCAAACATTTCGGCAGGTTTTTCGCCCTTGTGCGACAAGAAATTATAGATAAAACGCCAATAATAAACCAATCAATCCTATCGAGACAAACCTACTCAAAACATACTAAGGTTACACGTGAATCGCTTTACCTAGCGAACGGTAGAAAAAATGTCTGGCTTGTATTTGATCCGCCCTCATAGCAACGTTCATTTTCACTTCTTATCGTTAATCAAAATGCCATTTATTTGTTAATATATATTAAATTGAATAGCGAAGATGATTTTGATTATATTTTGTAGAATGATGACAGAGAGCACCCAAAAGATGTAATGCTAATCGACTGGCAATGTGTACTGCGTGCCTCACCTGTACATGATTTCGAAGCTCTATTTTATACAGTCGCCTCTAAAGAAAGTATAAATAATTATAGATATTACATGGGAGTATACTATGAGGAGCTTAGTAAACAAATCGAAGAATTAGGCAGTGATCCAGATATTATGTATCCTCGCTCCGTCTTTGAGGAGGAATGGATATCTTATGGTGTGTATGCATTAGGATATACTTTAGCTGCAATAAGAGCGATGCTATATACAACGGAAAGTTTTCCTAGTTACGAAGATGATGTAGGTGAAGAGGAAGTAGAAGATAAATTCGCCAATGTGGCATATGATGAGAAGGAATACCTTAAGCGTTCGAAGTATCTAATTCGACATATGATTAGTATTGGAATTCTTTAAATAAATATTTAATATATCTACCTTAAATTTAGTATGTAACTTTGTTAAAAATATCAAATTTTAAAAATGTATTAATCTTAAGGATATTAGTGCAATTATCCCTTTGTTATTATTAATAATCAGTTTTTACATTGAAATCAGAAAGAAATCAACAAGTTACCTCATAAATGGCAACAATTGATGGTAAATAATGACAAATAGATGATAGATTAGATTAATAAATAACACTGTTTAAACGATTTTAATTATTTATAATTAGAATTGGCCCTGCGAACTTTCGTTCAGCAACTAAAATGTGGAATGTGTTTAGCAGATGTTATAGTCGGGGGATCGTCAGTCAGTTATTATTAGGGAGCGAGCACGAGAGGCACATGACCCATCTCCCACGGGCGTATAGTGAAAATTTGTATTTTTAAAGAGCTTTTAATTTTATTTATATCATTGGAAAGCAAACGGGTGGTGATTTATAAAATACGAAATACATTTTTATTTGTTCATTTTGTACTTCAAGTTGAGTAAAGGAGTATTAACCCATTAGCTTCCCTGATCCCCAAATGGGGATTCGCGAATTTTATTTTTTAATATATTTTAAAATGTTATTTTATCTTTAGTGTAATGTATCAATGTATACTAACTGAACATGAATACTCTGTACTTTCTAGAAAAATTTTATATTTTAGTGTTGGTAACCCTGTTATGCGCGTTATTTTATAACCTATACACAAAAATTTAAAAAAGGTATATAACCCCTTACCACAATTATTAGTCGTATCCTAAATACGTATTTCGACAACTAAGTTGTCATCATCAGTAGGTAAAAACTACTAATTAAAAGTCACACATGGGGCACAGTAAAGTAACATAAACGCTTCCGCGCAACTACTATACACTGCAACCCTGTAAAGACTTTCAGTCTTTACTATACACTGCAACCCTGTAAAGACTTTCAGTCTTTACAGGGTTGCAGTGTATAGTAGTTGTGCGGAAGCGTTTATGTTACTTTACTGTGCCCCATGTGTGACTTTTAATTAGTAGTTTTTCCCTACTGATGATGACAACTTAGTTGTCGAAATACGTATTTAGGATACGACTAATAATTGTGGTAAGGGGTTATATACCTTTTTTAAATTATTATTTAACCACAGTCTCCATTGAAAGAATTTTTACTATACACAAAAGTTGATGGTCGAATATTTACACTATTTCTAATAATATTTTTTGTGCTTATTTGATTAATTTTGTGCCAGTTTTGTGAATTCAAGTGATAATACATTCCTTTAGTTGATATTAGAATAACAGGTGAGCAAATATAATATTTATTATAAAAAATATAGTACAAAACACCTTGATCCCCATTTGGGGATCATGGAATTTACTATGTAAAAAAATCATATGGAGAGCGTTATGTTAGTTTTATTCACAGTTGCTGTTTTTTTTTGTTTCCAATTCAGTATGGGTTCTAGAAAATTCCTTACTATCGCAGAACTTAAAGAAATCTTGGAAGAAGATGAAGTTTTTGCTGATCTGGAACAAGAAGTCATTGATATAGTCGAACTGCCGCCCGATAATATCGATGTTATATCAGATTGCGAAGAATTTGACGATAATATTTTAGAAGACACTGTTCCACAAGACGTTCCTGGACGACTAGAAATCCATTCCAGTGCTCTTAATGATGATCAAGATCAAGCATCTACAGTAAAATCAAATTGTAAATTCTTGCCAAAAACTGTTCCACAAGATGTTCCTGGACAACTAGAAATCCATTCCAGCGCTCTGAATGTTGATCAAAATCAAGCATCTATAGTAAAATCAAAAGGTAAATTCTTGCCAAAAAGTGAGTGAAAAAGCAGGGCATAAATTAGACTAATACATCATTTGAGAGCAACAATGTATCTGAATTGAAATCACAGATTATTCAAAACTTGAAAGGTAAATCACTGGTTCAGATATTTGAAGAACTTTTCGACGAAGATTTACTAAACCATATAGCTATCCAAAGTGTAAATTACGCTAGACAAAACAACAGACATAACTTTTAACGTTCCACAAATTGTCTTAAAAAGTTTATTGGAATTTTTTTGCTTTCAGGGTACCATTCGTTGCCCCAAGAGCAGTTATATTGGTCGGAAGATGAAGTTATAAATCTTACATGCGTTAGAAACTGCATGCCTAAGCACAGGTTTTTGGAAATAAAAGAAAAACCTGCGTTTTAACGACAATAGTCTCATATCCACCAGCGATAAACAGGACAAACTATTTAAAATCCGTCCTTTGATAAACAAATTGAACACAAATTTCAAAAAGTTCGGTATATTTGCACAAAAACTTTCAATAGTTGAGCAAATGGTGCGTTACTGTGGCCACCATTACCTGAAACAGTTTATTAGGGGAAAACCAATAAGATTTGGATTCAAACAATGGGCTGCTCTAAATCTGGCTATTTTCATATGGATATTTATGAAGGAAAGAGCCAAGAAGTACAACTTGTAAGTAGTGTTGGAGCTTCTGTGATAATGAAGATGACCTCTTTTTTGCAATATCCGTCAGAATATGAAATATTTTTCGATAACTTTTTCACCAGCTTTGATTTATTGTTGAAGTTGAGAGAACTAAATATAAAGGCGGCTGGAACAGTACGCTATAATAGAATGAACAAGTGTCCTTTGAAATCTGATAATATCATAAAAAAAGAGGAACGCGGGGCATATGATTATCGTTATTGATGAAAAAAATAAAATATTTGCGTTGATTTGGAATGACAATAGCTGTGTTAAAATGCTATCGAATTACTTAGGATTGCAACCTATAGAAAAAGTGAAAAGATATTGTAAGAAAGAAAAAAAAAGAATGCCATGTCGATAGACCAAACATTGTCGGACAATACAATAAACATATGGGAGGGGTCGACAAGTTAGACTGGAATGTGCAAAAGTATCGAATCAAATTAGAGGTAAGAAATGGTATTTCCCTCTTTTCACAAATCCGATTGACGTTGCGGTTGTTAACGCCCACGCTCTTTATACTGCAGTAAATGGAAGCATCACATTATTAGATTTTAGACGCATTATTGCCAGAACTTATCTGAAGAAAGAATCATTATCCGATCCCACATTTGCCGGAAGACCAAGTTCTAGTAAGGTGAGGAAAAGCCGCGTGCCTGACGATGTTAGATTTGATCCCATTGGACATGTTTTGGAGCGAACGATTGATGGAAAACAAAGAAAATGTGCCATATGTGACACAAACGTTCGCAAACAGTGTAAACAATGCAATATTGGACTGCATATGGAATGTTTTCCTAATTGGCATAAATTATAAATATTTTTCTTTAGTTTGAAATGTTGGTTCAGTTTTTTTTAAATTTTTGTAACGGCAAGTGCCATGGGTCCCAAATGGGACGTAAATTAAAAAAAAATGGCGTATATTTATTTGCCAACGAATAAATTGACCTATTACCTTTAATATAATCCTATTTTTAATTTAAATTTACAAAAAATGTCGATAATAAAAATTTGGAAGTTAATGGGTTAATATTACCTAGCAGGACTTTCTCAAGCTTCTCTTCTGTAAAATTTGTTCTCTTTGAATGAAATACATCCTTATAGATAGAAAACGTCCTTTCTACAACTGGTTATGGGTGTATACTGGAAATATTCTTTTATTTCAACGTATTTAGCAGTTAGATTTTGAGGCATTGTCCCCATACAAAATTGCCGTAATGCCGTATTAAATCTGGATTTCTATTAAAAATTGCGGTCTAACTTTTGCCGAAGGCCGCATTCGAAGTCACTTGAAATATTTTTCAAATTATTAATAGCCACGTCTAATGTGGTTAATCCATCAATTAATTTGAGATTTTGATTTTCAAAATAATTGATTAGTTTTGGCAAATCTCCAAAGTGTTACTGAAGAAAGTAAAACTGATTTTTTAAATTTGGAATTTGTATTAGTTCGTTGCACTCAGAAATACTTCGAGCATCGTCATTTAAACCTATAACAAAATTTTGTAAACTATCGAAATTCTCTGCATAAAAACTAGCTTCCAACCATGTTCCCCATCTAGTTATTACTGGAGAGGGAGACAGTGACAAAGATAGAAGTTTTTCCTGTAAAGTGCAACTCTCAATGGTGCTTTTCTGAAAATTTTTTCAACTTCCGAAAAGGTGTCTCTGATATATTCACAGATTCTGCGGAGAGCATATGCTACACAACTAATATGCAGCATATTAGGATGTTTCCTTTAATAGTCTGCCTGTTTTTAACATATATACAGCGCTGTAACTGACAAATAAAAGTATTTTTTCTTTGTACCCGTCGTCCGAATGAAGCATTTGGTGGCTATTCTCGTAAATGTTTGAGTTACTGTTTCTGCATCAACTGTATTTATAATTTTTGTTGTCACAATTTATACAAAAGATGAGTTCGTGTTTTAATAAAGAAAATGAAGTAATACCGAATGCACTAATTAAAGTCGATAATAAATATTTCGAATTGCACAAACTGTACATTTAATATTAATTATCCAATGAATATGTAATTTTCTTTTAGTAATAAAAATCACTTTAATAGATGTTCGAACTTTTCTCTTGTAATTTTTCACAAACTGTCATGTCAATTTACTTTTAACACTAGTGCTAAAAGTACTACTTTTAACAAGCTACGCTATAAAATCCCATTTTTAATCGAAGTTAGCGGTGCCAAAATTCCAACTTTTAACTTCAACTTTAAGTGTTTGTAGAAAAATCATATTTTAACATTATTTAGGTAACACGTGTTCAGTCTTTATGGTTTAAACAAGCAACGATACTGTTGAGATTACCAAACAAAGACGCGAATTGTGACCCGATAATGTGAGACTTTTTGGCTAAAAGAAGTGATTATTATTAAATCATCTTAGCTATTTCGTTCTATGTTAGTGTTTCGCTGACCTATAAACCTAATATAAGAATTGAACAAAAAACTAGCAGAAAACGTCGTTATGTCTAATTACACCAACAAGAGTTTACTATAGTGTGAATATAGTGTACCCGCGCGCTATATCCAAAGTGCACTCTTTATAAATTTAAGTCGAGAAAAAATAAGCATGGCTTAGTGTTATCAGTAGAGCAGACCAATTTCCGTGCGCGCCATGAGCGCCGGTATGGGAGTGTAATTCGTAATATATTAGAATATGCGATAGAATAGGGACGCAACATGAGCTTGTTACCGATATAAGTATAGAAGTAGAGAAATTTATTCTATCAGAAATAATTAAATATACATTTGGTTTTCTGCTATTACAGTAATATGCATAAACACACGAAAAATAAGAATAGTACATATTATAGCAGCGTTGTATGTACCTATAAATAAAATGGAAAATGTATGAAATCAGTGATTGTGTGCACGATAGAGGATTTACAAAAACACTTACCGTTTTAAGCGTCTTCCAAGGATTGACAAACTGGAGAAACTCGATTGTATATTTTCAACATCAGATGCATTTCTAAGGTTATTTCTGAAAAACATGTCCGCCGTGAGGAAAAAATTTGTTTATATTGGGAAAGCGAGCATTCTACATCTAGTGATGTTATATTCGCATAATCAAACTACTTTTTTAAGCAACTTAACGCATCTGTAGACGTGCCCTCACAAATACGTGTTAAGGTGCCAAAATCTGCATTTCTGTCTGAAACACTTTCAAATTTAATTAGAACACTTACACTTTTTGCGTCTTCTACAGCACACAGTTGTGCGTGAACATCTTTAATGATTTGCAGTGATTCATCTGACGACAGTGACGAATTTTCTAATTTTGTTATTGCTTCTTCTAGTCCCAAGTAATTCTCACGAATACTTTGTAAATCCATTTTAATCTGGGCATCTTGAAATTTTTTCTGGCTTGTATTGATAGCACCTACTTTCGGGTCGAATTATAAAACCACGTCCTTAATTTTTTCAAAATGTTCATGATAGTAAAACCCCGCCTGTAACCATGTACTCCAACGTGACAGAATCGGCTGTAGTGGCTCAGGGGTATGGGGACACAATTCGTGAAATTTCCGAATACCTTTTGGAGATTTCAGGAATACTGCCTTTGTACTTGATATTAAATCGTCTACCTCTGGATAATATCTACGAACCTGTTCTGCCACAGTGTAGAGCATGGAGTTTACAAGTAATATGTAACAAGTTAGGTCAATGTTTTCTAAGAGACCGGCCTATAGAACACATGGTTGCGGCACCATGGGTCATAAACATTAATACTTGGTCTTTCGAAAGTTTAAATTTTTCCAAAGTATCTAATAGCACCTCTGAAATTTTTTCGGCATTACATTGTTCTAGTCGTCTGAATGCTAATAAAATTGAAGACGTTGGTTGATGTGGTTCCATATTACGCGCCATCACATTAACTACAGATTGTTTTTTTGCTGTCAGTTGTTTCGTCCACACATAACCACAGTTTTTTATTTTTCAGTTCGGCTTTGATTTTATCTTCAACCTGTTTACGCACCGGTGGTAAATTCCTTCGTAACGTTGTCGTGCTCGGTAATGTTTGATTCGCGTATTTATTCCAAAATGAAATAAATGAATCATTACTTAATCTCATCAATACTTACAGTGTACACTCAATCATAGTTATACATTGTTCATGTATATATAAATTGTTGTCGATTAATTTTGGTATTATTGTGCTTCGAACTGCTTACGTGTTCCTTACAATGTGTTTTTGACCAACATATTAGATATATATTGCACACTAAACATTTAATTTTTGAGCCATCGTATATTAAGTCCGTGAAATCCATAATAAACTTATTCACTTGGTCTGACAACGGTCGTTTTCTCGATTTATGTGTCGACGACATTTTATTACTTATGCTTACACTTACATGCAATCTAAGCAAGTACCAAACACATACTGAATGTATTTTATTAGTACTGATGCAATACAAGCATCCTCACATCGGCGCACATGGCGCGCACGGAAATTGATCTGCTCTAGTTATCAGTCTCCATTTACGACTAAAACCGTTAATATTCTATATATTACTATTTGATTGGATTTTGATTTAAGTTTAAAGTTATATACAGTAAAACCTGTGTTGAAGCGGCCACCTGAAGTAACGAATAGCTTTAAAGTTCCCCGAACCGACTATAAGGAAATTCCCATAAACGAACACCCGATATTTACGACAACTGATGCTTTTTTATTTAACTTACGAAATATAAACTAATAAATAAAATAAGTTATAAAAACTCCTCGCGCTTCTACCTACGCCCATGAAGAAAGGAATTTCACTGTAATATTAAAGTAATTGCGTCACAATTCAACGACAAAAAACAGATATGCGGTTAACCGAATGAATAGTGCTATTCAATAACTGCGTGTTGTACTTAACGTTGTTATAGACCAGGGGTCGGCGACTTTTTTCGGACGGCGGGCCATTTTCAAAATAAAATTTTTTATGCGGGCCGCACATTAAAATGTAACTTAAATAGTGCTTTTATATCATATACGAGTATAAATATTATTAAAAATAAATATAGAAAAAATTTATTTCTTATTGACATGCTATAATAACAATAATGTCAGAGAACAAAAATTTTACAATTCTTAAAAGGGTAAAAAATGAAAATACAATTCCAATTACATATGTGTAAATATGTAAATATAAAATATATAAATATGTAAATATAAAATATAAAGGAAAATAGTTTATCTTTCATTTTATTAATTCATTAAAATTCAATGCGCTTTTTGTTCTTGAATATTGTTTGATAATTCATTTAAATCCGGTTGTGTTTGAGATACTGAGATCCTCAACTAGTTTTGTAAATTTTCATCCGTCAACCTCGTTCTATATTTTGATTTTATGAAATTCATTCTTGAAAATGTTTGTTCGCATAAATAGATGCTTGAAAAAATACAAATCATTGATTTTGCAAAATTTCTTAAATTGGGAAATTTATTTTCTGGTAGATTTGAATAAAATGCAATTAAATTATTTTCATCAAAATTATATTTATATACATTGTTAGATTGCAAATCAATTAACTCTAGTTGTAAATTGTCTGGTACTTTTACAGTATCAAATTTTGAAGGATTTTGAAATATTAATATGTCCATTTCTTTTGCATAAAAATCTTGAAACCGATGACGAAAATTTTCATCTAATACTTTTAGTGACTCAATAAAAATATTCGAAGGACACTGTTTGTCGTTTTTGGTTCAAAACGATTGCAAAGTAGGAAAATGACAATAATTATTCTTTTCAAGTTGAGAAATAAACAATTTTATTTTAAGCTGGAAACTTTTGATTTCTGTAAATAGCTCGTTGATTAACTTTCCTTTGCCTTGTAGTGTTATATTTAATTTATTGAGGTATGTTGTAATGTCCACAAGAAAAGCTAACTCGCTTATCCATTTAAAATTCGATAATTCTGGTATATTATTTTCTTTTTCTGTCAAAAACATTTCCATCACGTCTATCAACTCGAAAAATCTTTTTAAAACTTTCCCACGGCTGAGCCATCTTACTTCAAAAAAATATGATATCTTCATATTCTGCGTCAATTTCATTTAAGAAATTCCGGGATGTTCGATGGTTAATACCGTTTTTGCGAATATAATTGATGGATTTTACTACAATATTCATAACATTTTTCAAATTTACAACTTTTGCGCAAAGTGCATGTTGATGGATAATACAATGAAGTTGTAGAGCAGGCTGTGTAATATTTAATTTTTTCAATTTTTTATTAATCATGCCTATCAAACCAGTATTGTGACCCGTCATATTCTTTGCACCGTCAGTTGTCACATTTTTTAATTTTTCCCACTTGAGATCGTACATATTGAAAACATCTAATAGTTGCAAAAATATATCTTCACCTCTTGTATTCCCATGGAGGCTTTTTAATGCAGCAAGTTCTTCTGTTACACAAAATTGTTTATCAATTCCACGGATAAAAATCAACAATTTAGCGGTGCTAGTTATATCGTTGCTTTCATCAAGTGCTAGTGAAAAATACTCAAATTGTGAAGAATTTTCTTTTAATTTATTAAACATATTAGTTGATATATTTTCAATACGTCGAACTACTGTACGTGCAGACAAACTAATATCTTCAAATTTTTTAATTTTTTCCGGACAAATTTCGTTAACAGCAGCCAAAATACATTTTTTAATGAACTCTCCTTCCGTAAATGGTTTGTTATGTTCAGCAATTAATTTCGAAATATGTAAGGACGTTTTGACCAATGCTGAACTTTGTCCCTTACATTTTTTAAAAACGTTTTGTTGTGCTTCTAATATTTTTGTAAAGAATCAATTTTATTTTGTCTAAATTGAGATTCAAATTTATCATATTCACTTTTGTGTTTCGTGTCGTAGTGGCGACGCAAATTAAATTAATTTTTCTTTTCTTTGGTATTTTATTCATTTTTCCTACGATAAAATATGAATGATTTTACCAATAAATAAAAAATAACATGTATTTCTCATTACCTATTGTAGTGAAACGTCATACGGTTGTCAATATGAACGTGTTTATGTGCAAAATGCACATATGAACATACAGTAGCAAACTGGCGAAATGAAAAAATGCTACACTTGCTAAGCGAGCCGTCGTATTCGCTGGGGAGTGGGGATTAAACTTACGCAGTAAAATAGGTTTGCCACTATGCTTCTGTTAGCGCGCATTTTTGTCACCGGCCACATTTCGGCACGCTCACACTCTAAGTTTGTTGATTTTTCCTAAAATTATGTTGGTGCTTTGGCGGGCCGTGCAAAAAGTTGCAAAGGGCCGCATGCGGCCCGCGGGCCGCAGGTTGCCGACCCCTGTTATAGACTATTAATATAGTTCATCGTAATTTCGGTCTCTCATGTCCCGTCCCTAATAATGTCTACATCGCAAGGTTTTCTAATATTTATTTTTTATTATCTTTTATTAAAAATATATGAATATGGCCACAGTGGAAAAAACATCGAATTACATTCTAACTGCTTTTTGTAATTGCCTTATTCTATTCAAAAAAAACTTGAAATAACCCAGGAAGCTGATAATTTTGTTGATATGCCTTCTAACAACAAAATTATGAGTTTTCTAGGTTTATTTAATGTTTTCTGAATAAAATAAGGCAATTAAAAAAATCATATTTTGCATATAATCCGGTCTGATTTATCAATTACTCTTACGTCAATACAACAGCATTTATCTATAGATATTTGGACTGATAGAAAACACAATAATATCTTTAATCTTCCGAGTATTAGTTTTATGTATGTACACATAAGATGAGTAATATTTCCCCCGAGATTACATAATTACTTTATCTACTCCATATAAATACAAAAAAATACCTGATCTTTTTATTGACTAGTCTCACTGAAACGTTTAACGCAAACATGTCATCTGAAGAAGATAGTTTGGAAGTTAGTGAAGAAATTAAGCGACTTGTTTGTGACATTGCAGCGAAAAATAATATCAAAGAAACATGTCAAATCAAATATAGTAAAGGATCACAAGCGGGTGATGGTTATGCAACCAAAACTTACGCAGTGGACATTGCAGATGGTGAGTCTACACTTGATTTATTTCTCAAATGCGCTTTTAAAATAGAAGGCAGCGAACTTCACGAATATTCAGTATACATTTGCGAAACATACTTCTACAAAACTATATATCCAGTTTATACAGCGTTTTGGGAAAACAAAGGTGTTAAAGAAGGTTTTAGGAATGTCCCATTATGTTACGGTTTCGACGAGACTCGAGGTTCTGAAATTCTTGCTTTAGAAAACCTAAGAAAGAAAGGATATACTATGTTTGATAGATTTAAATTGATGAACGATCAACACTTGAAATTAGTATTGCGATCTTTCGCCAAATTTCACGCAATATCCTTCGCATTGAAAGATCAACAGAAAGATTTGCACGATGAGTTCTGTGACCGTTGTCCGAATATCTTAGTCGACGTTTTACCGCAAATGTTTTCTGGTTTTGTTAAAGAATTTGTTGGCAAATTGGATGCAGTCGAAGACAAGAATCTATTCGACAAATGTGATAATTTGGCTACTAAAGTTTATGATCAAATTAGAAATCTGGATGAACTTTTAACCGATTATTCTATTCTCACCAAAGGTGATTGTTGGGTCAATAATATGATGATGTTATACGAGGTAAATGACTTTTAAAATTTATTTTTTGTTCATACGTTTAATTGCCTTTGACAATATTCGGTAAACTATTACGTAATGTTTTTATTTGGCTCGATATGTCATGGTAATATAATTTTTATCAATTTACACTTATACTTCAATGATAATATGTTCATTATCGGTATGTCGTTTAATTAAATAACTTATAATAAGCACTGATAGGTAACACTAAGAAATTAGATTTTTATCACTTCTAAATATATTTTGTAGAATGACAATAGAGAACATCCAATCGACATAATGCTAATTGACTGGCAGTGCATGATACGTGCCTCACCCATACACGACATCCAGGGGTTATTTTATGCAGTTGCATCGCAGGAAACCTTGGATAATTACAAAAATTACTTGGAAGTGTACTATGAAGAGTTGAGTAAGGGAATCAAGGAATTAGGTAGTGATCCAGATGTTTTGTATCCTCGCTCTGTCTTTGAAAAGGAGTGGATAGATTATGGTCTGTTTGGGTTGGGAGTCGCTTTAACGGGGATAAAAGTAATGCTTTTGGACTCGAGCAGCGCTCCCAGTATCGAAAATGATGAAGTAGGAGATGATGTAACCAATATGTTTTCCAATGCTACTTGCGACGAAAAAGAACTCATGATACGTTCGAAGCGTCTTGTTCAACATATGATAGATATTGGCGTCGTTTAATTACTTCTATCCTGTATTTTTGTATTTAAATTTTACTTCTAATGCACTTATTGTATCCAATTGATATATCTATTTAATTAAGGTAAACAACATATATATAGTATGGATATTGGAGTATGGTACATTCCATTGAAGATACTAAGTTGAAGAAAAATTAATTATCATTTTATTTTCTATTCTATTAAATTTGTTAATAATTGTGATTATATAAATAAAGAATTAAGCAATTTCTCTAATATATTATTTAATTTGCTTAAAATTTTATGGTAATTTCATATGTACCTATGGTATTCCTACTAATTTAATAAATATAGAGACATAATAAAATTCAAATCATTATCAGCATAATATAAGTGAAGGTTACTTCCCTGCACTTACAATAGAGTCCAGAGCGCATTAAATAGAGGTTAACACCTGTTAAGAAAGTTTAAGACAAAGATGAACATTTGTGTGACACTGTATATGTACAGGTTGGAGAAAAAGTACGGTATATCACTTGCAACTTTTGAATGAGCAATTTAATTAAAAAATGACTTATACAAAATATGATTCATCTGATATTATAGACAGGTGTCCAGGAAAATGTGGGAAATCTCTCGGATACAGATAGAAGATGAAAAAATAAGATGGCAAGCTTCTATAGATTTCTTTCCTACAGGCCCTTCCTACGGAGATATGCGGCCCTGAAGGATGCCGTTGGAAATCGTTTTTCTTGAATTTTTTTTTAAATACTTGATATAAACGCAGTGGTGGAGGCATCTTAACGAAATAATTGAAAAATTTCATAAGAAGGTTCAACAGGGCCTCCGCGAAGTATGATACACTCGCGGGCACGACGAATTGAGGACTGTTATACCCGAAACAATAACCCAGGCGTGTTCCTTATCACATTATAATGAAACGTGATTCTCTGTTGAAGTTCCTCCCTAGTGTCGACCGGAGTGGAATACACCAATTTTTTTGAGGTGTCTCCACATGTAAAAGTCCGACGATGTTTGGTCGGGAGATCGAGAAGGCCAGGCAAAGGTCTTCCTCTACCTATCCAACGGTTTGAATAGACGTTATTCAGGTGCTCCCGCACACGAACGCTGAAATGAGGTGGTGCGCCATCGTGCATCAAGTACATTTTTCGGCGGGTTTCAAGTGGTAATTGCTTTATTAAATTTCGAAAAGCATTCTGAAGGAACTCCAAATAAAGTTGTCCATTGAATCGCTCTGGCAATACGAATCGTCCAATCAAAAAATTGTCAATGATTCCTGTTCAAATATTGATTGATTGAGCACTATTTTAGGAGGTCCTTACTAGTGTCCATCACATTAATGTTTTAATAAATTATATTAAATACTTAAAAAAATTCAACAAAAACCAATTTCCAACGGCGCCCTTCAGAGACGCATATCTCCGTAGGTAGGGCCTGTTGGAAAAAAAATTATAGGAACTTGTCATCTTATTTTTTCATGTTCTATCTGCATCCAAGAGACTTCCCACATTTTCCCGGACACCCTGTATATATATATACATATATACAGGGTGAGTTTTTTTGAATGTTTAGCATTGGGGATCTCAGAAACTACTGGAGATAGAAAAACGCTTAAATGGGGAAAGATGCGCAGTTTTACGAGTTTGATTTAAAACTGCTTTTGTTTCTCCGATAACTTTCATGGCTTATTAGATATTCAAAGAAAACTAAATTTTACGATTTTCTTTAAACATGCTTAGCATCGTTAATAGTAATTTTAGAGAAAAAGTATTCAGACAAAAGTTTTAGATAATTTTACGCCAAATAAAACTATGTAGCTAATATTTTTTTTCGTTAACCATTATCGAGTTATGGCACAAACTTGTGTTTTTTTAAATGGAAACCATAGTTGTTTTTGACACCATTAAAAAGCTTATTTTTTGCTGATTACAATGGTATAAGGTTTGATATGGTTATTTTAAAAAATAAAGATGATATAGACATTTTTATGGTTTTTATGGAAAACAATTGAATTTCGAACTGATAAAATTCAAACCAAACGAAAACTTATTTTGAAATCTTATGTAGTAATAAAATGAAAACTATAAGAACTTTTATTAAGGGCACACAACATTATTAATGTTCAAAGATACCTCCATTATTATTAATACACAAATTGCATCTCTTCATAACAGAATTTGTAGCATTGCGGACTTTACGCCTATCGATGTTATTAAAAGCAACTAAGGCAGCTTCTCTTAAATCGTCGATTGTTTCATATGTTCTTTTGTATACTGTGTCCTTTAGTACACCACACAAGAAAAAATCCAAAACTGATAAATCAGGGGATCTAGCCGGCCATTCAATGGGTGCATTTTGTCCTATCCATTGATTAGGGAAGTTCAAATTTAAATAATTTCTAACATTCAGTTGATTGAGGCGCTCCGTCATGTTGAAACCATTGCAGCATTGCTCGGGTTCTTAAATTTAAATTATCCAACATTTCCTCGAAATCTTGTTGTAAAAAATTAAAATAACGATTGCCAGTTAGTGATCCATCAAAAATAAAAGGAGGAAGAACAGTTGATCCTATAACACCACACCAAACATTAAACCCAAATTTAATTTGTGGTCTCCTATGTTCAACGTGAAGTGGATTTGTTTGAGACCATATGTGCCAATTGTGCCTATTAAACATTCCACAATTTGTGAAACGACATTCATCAGTCCATAATATTTTGATTGAAAGGTGTGGATCGTTTTGACACTGATCTTTAAACCATCTACAAAAAGCTATTCGTCTGATGTTATCACCTTCATGTAAAGTTTGTGATACTGATAATTTGTAGGGACAAAATTTATGCTTTTTCAACACTCAATAGTGCGTAGAGAGGAGCCCATTTCTGTTGAAATTTGTCGGGTCGATGTAGATGGATTCTGAGCGACACTTGCTAATGTGTTTATTTCTCTATTTTTATCCATCCCTTTTTTTGATTTTGGTTTAACGAACGAACCATAATCTGCTAAATTATCCCATAATCTCTTAAAAGTAGGTAGCGACGGCTGACGTCGATCAAAATAATTTTTAAAATAAACTTCAGCAGCTCTAGTAGAATTTTTCTGGCACTGAATGTAACATTCAACCATATCACGCTTTTGTACGTTAGAAAATTCCATAGCCAATTCAAACTTATGATTAACGGCCGTTTGCACCGCTTATAGTTAAGTTACAATTAAATTAATTAATTGTTAATTGTCAATGTTTGACAATTAACTTGACTTAAACGTAAAAATTAACAGCTCTCACTTCTGTCACTCAACGTGAAAGCAATGTTAGTATATTTATCTCGACTGCTCCAACGAACACTATTGTATCTCAGATTTTTCGTTTTTTGAATTACAAAACACCAAACATTTTTTTTTTTTAAGTTTTTATCTTATAAGGCGAACAATCATAGAAATGTATATATCCTCTTTATTTTTTAAAATAACCATATCAAACCTTATATCATTGTAATCAGCAAAAAATAAGCTTTTTAATGATTTTTTTTGTCTGAACTTTTGTCTGAACACTTTTTCTCCAAAATTACTATTAACGATGCTAAGCATGTTTAAAGAAAATCGCAAAATTTAGTTTGCTTTGAATATCTAATAAGCCATGAAAGTTATCGGAGAAACAAATGCAGTTTTAAATCAAACTCGTAAAACTGCGCATCTTTCCCCATTTAAGCGTTTTTCTATCTCCAGTAGTTTCTGAGATCCCAATGCTAAACATTCAAAAAAACTCACCTGTATATATATATATATATATATATATTGATAAAGAACCGCCCTTACTGGCCTGTGGTGGTGAGATTATAAAATGTTAATGAGATAAAAGTGTAAGATAAAATTATGTATTTGAAAAGATTAGTTGGGCGCCTTAATTTATAAAATCTCACCCCAGATTGCGCTATCTTTATCTCAAATAGCCAACTAGTCGGAAAGCAAGAAACTATTTTTAATAAAACTTTACTAAATGTGGGTGATCTCGGGCTCGTTGTGAGTTTTAGGTTGTTGCTTCCAAAAAAGAGAATAATATTAATGTTGACGCTTAATATAATAACTCCTACAAATAAATATGAACAAATAAAAGATTCATGTAAAATTAAAAATATTATGTTTATTAAATTAAAGGAAACTGTAAAAATATAACGTATTACAAATGTGATATTAACGAAATTGCATATACGCATAAACAACAAGGTGTTACTAATGTGAAAAGAGGTTATGTGTGTTAAACTAATAAATAATATGAATATAAATGTGAATACTCTTATTACAATAATGGTGAGTACCCTTTTATTGCTATCTCTGAGTTATAAATAGGTTGTTTAATTAAATATAAAGATCATGACAGGATGTGATAGATTAGGTAAATAATTCGAGAATATTATTGAATAAAAGTTTAAAGAATTTAATTTTTTTAAAAAAAATAATAAATATTATCTGAAAACCTGTTATACTAATGATGCTGATGTATGTTTGTAGGTCGTATGTGTGAATGGGGAAGATCCTCGGTGATCCGAAAATGTTCGGGTGCAGCACAAAACGATGGCGGTGTAGGTGGCTGTTTACGCAGACGCTATTGAAGGTTTTCCTCGGACTTCGTCTTCGGTGCCTAATTACTCCCTGCGCTCGTTTCTGGCTGTAGAATTTCAGGTATCGTTGTTGATGTACGTTAGACTATTTTATTGAAGTTCGGCGAAGGATTCTTGAATATATTTCTTCTGATTTTCTATCGTTTTCGGTGGAACTACGTCTGTGACGCTATGTTGTTGGAAAGTTCGTTATTATCGAAAATTCTTGTAGTTATTCTCTTGTCGGTCGAGTAAATTAATATTTTGGATACTTTTAATCACTTTGAGCTGAATTTATAATTTAAATTTGTGTTTTATACAAGATTTCTAAGGCTTGGTCTAAAAAGATGCGTCTATTTATTTTTTGAATTCAAGGATCGAATAATTCGACAGCACTTGTCTGAATATTACCAAACACGCTATCTATTGATGTCAATAATCTCGATGATTTACCCTTTTAACAATTTTATATACAAAGAATTTGATTAATTTAGATTATCTAAATGATTTTAAAAATTATATTATAAATTACCAAGTTAGGTTAAGATAAATTTGAATGATACAAATCGCATACTGCACATGATAAATGTAAACATAGCGGGATGTCAATTTGTAGGCGTGTCTTACTAGTGTCGATATAATACAAAGTTGCATATGGATTTGAATATGTTTTTCGCGCTAATATTTGAAAATTTGAATATGATATAATAAAATTAAATAATGAAAGGAAAATGTATATAGAAATTTAAAGAATGAAATGATCGTTATAAAAATACATATGCACTTCGATACTACTAAGACTTAATAATATTATTAATATAACCATTCTATTATAACCCTTTTCCACTTTGTATGTCTTATTCTTCCTATTTTAGATGCAGCTCTATATGGATAACATGCATCACAACAATGTCCCCGTCGAAAAAATGTCGGAATGTACAAATGAGGACATTCTTTTCGCTGAAGATGATGTAGGAAAAGAAAGATAACAACCTTGTTTTTCTAAACTTATTACGTGTCGTTCGAATGAAACAATTAGAAAGAAAAATAAGTTAACACCTTAATATAAAAACTTTATAAATTGTAAAAACAAAATGTTTGTTTGTGTGATGGACTTCCTTAACATTATATTAGTATACCAAAGTCTTTTTCTTCTTTTTTTTTTAATTATCAAATATTATTCTATTGTTTCTTTGTAACTTCTCTTTATTTATTCAAGCTGTCCAAATTCAAATTATCCAGTCTAAATTAATGTTTCTAGTTTAAGTATATTTATTTGTAATTATATAAAAATAGTTTAGTTGTAGTATTCATTTAATTGATGTATTTTGCGAGCTATAACATACCTTTCAATGTAAATAATAATTTTAATGACTGTATTCATTCAATTGTATATTACTGTTCCGTTAAATAATCCTGCAACATCGAAATGTGGTATCTACCCTTTATGTACCCGGTTTCTTCTTCCATTAATTCATAGGTATTGTTGCCTAAGATTCTATTAATAATATAAGGTCCTTGATATGGTTTTAGCAGTTTTCCCATTATTTTATTTTTAAGATCAGTTACTCTCAATCTTTTCACTATTACCCTATCATTAAGATTATATGTCTTATATTTCTTATCAACGGTATTCCTCTTTCTTTCCCATTTAATTTTCTTTGTCAATAATTTCTCTCTTACTTCTATAAGTCGTTCGTTGAAGTTGATGGCTTCTGGATCTGTCCAAGGTCTCTGCGGTGGCTGACCAGTAAAAATTGTTATGGGACAATGGTTATGAACTGTACTGGGTGTGTTATTAATGGTGTGTTCTATTTGTTGTAAATATTTGGCCCATTTATTATGATTGTCATGTAGAAGTATTCTTAAATATTTCAGAGTTTCTCGTATATATCGTTCTGTTGGATTGCCCTGTGGATAACGTATTGATGTATAGTAGGTGCGGATGTTATGCGAATGTAGAAAGTCCTTGTATCTGTCATTGTTAAAGTATGTAGCGTGATCGGATAGTATTGCTAAGGGTTTTCCAAATTGGGTAAAATAATCTGTTAACGCTTGTAGTACAGTATTGGTGTCGCATTTCTGTGTAGGAATAAGTTTGATAAATTTGGAAAAGATATCACAAATCACAAGAATATTTCTATAACCTTTCGTACTTGGTATTAAGTTTGAAAGAAAATCTATAGATATCAATTCTAACTTGTCGTAAGTTACAATATTGTGGCAGATATTGGTATTCGTAAAGTTCTTGTCCTTCGCAAGTTCACATGTTCTGCAGTGTTTAATTACGCTTTTGATGATTCTCTCATCATTGATACAGTAGAATGCCTCTCTAAACAGTAACCAGCATTTTCTACCTCCTATGTGCGTGTATGAATAATGTAAATATTCCGTTATCTCCCTGGTGTGTTTCTCATTTGTGACATATACGATGTTCTTACCTATCTGTTTTACTATTAAATTATCCTTAAGTGACATGCCTTTGTAAGTTCCCTTTTCCTTTAGCTGTTGATGTAATTCAGTGAAATCTGGACCTGATTGTATAGATAAAAGCTTGTTGATGGAAAATATTCCCTGTCTTTGAAGTTGTACCAAATTTATGCAAATATTTTGTCGTTTCACATCCCCGTCCTGTCGTGTTAAAGCATCAGCTGTTATCATTTCCTTACCTGGTTTGTATACAATGTTAAATTCGTACTGCTGTATGAGCAACGTCCACCTGTAAATGCGACTATTATTCAGTTTGCAACTCATTATGTTAACCAGAGCTTTATGGTCCGTTTCTAGCGTAAAACTTTTTCCAATAAGGTAATATCTTAACTTTGTAAGCGCAAAAACAATAGCTAACATCTCTTTCTCCGATATTGTATATCTGGTTTCACATGCTTTGAGTGTTCGTGAAATGAAGTATATAGGTGTTTCGATGTTATCTTTGATTTGAACAAGCTCCGCTGCGATGGTTTGATGTGATGCATCAGTTCTAACTACAAATGGCAATGTAAAATCAGGGTGGTGAAGTTTTAAGTTTTCAACAAAGCTTTCTTTCAACAGATAAAAACAACTTTCATGTTCTGCGGTCCACGCCCATTTCTTGCCTTTCTTCAATAGATCTAATAATGGTATGGTTCTTTCACTATAATGGGATATGAATTTGCGATAGTAATTAAGAACCCCTAAGAATCCTCGTAACGTTTTTAGATTTTTAGGTCTTGTATAATTCTTAATTTCATCCAGGCGTGTTGGATCAAGTAAAATGTTATCTCTATTTATCACTTAGCCAAGGTAATTTATTTCGTGGCGGAAAAATTGACATTTTAAAAGGTTTAATTTCATACCTTCTGTTGTTAAAGTATTTAGAATAATTTTTAGGTGCTGTAAATGTTGTTCGACACTCTCGGAAAATATTATTATATCATCAAGATAATGTAATGCGAATTCGTCGTATTTATCCAATGTTTTATGTAAAAATCTAATAAGGGCGGCGGGCGATGTTTTTAGGCCAAATGGGCACACTCTGAATTGATAAACAATACCATTCACTAGAAAACCACAGTACCTTCTTGATTCTGGTTCTAAGTTGATAAGCCAAAATGCGTTCTTAAGATCTAACTTGCTGTATATGGGCTTATTACCACATTTTGTTAATAATACATCGATATTTTGCGGCATTTCGAATTCGGGTTTAATTCTTCGGTTCAATGCTCTTGCATCTAAACATATGCGTAGAGATAAATCTTTCTTTTGGACTATTACTATCGGATTTATAAAGTAGGTATTTGACTTCTCTATTATGCCAGTCTGTTCTAATCGTTCCAGTTCCTGACTTACTTTCTGCTGATAATGATACGGAATGGGGTAATTTTTACTAATTAGTGGGTCTTCGTTATCTATTTTAATCGGATGCTGATATCCTTTTGCAAACACTACATCATTGTTAATAAGAGTAATATTATTGTATAAAATTGCTATTAAGTCGGGTATGACAGTTGTATCTGGTATCTTAGAGTTCTCTATAAAATTCTTTATATCATCATAATTATTTATTATTTTCGCTACTTGATTATCCATTCTAACTTCCATAACATCTCCTCGCTCGTGACAATCCTTCGTTCCTTGCCTAACTACCATTCTCTCTATTCCAATATTTGTATTATTAAATTCTATTATTTCTCCATCTGTTTCATTATTCCCCTCGTAATCTCTTCTATTGCACGGTTCATTATTTAATATAATATTATTTATTTCACTCGTAAGCACTTCCTTCTTATATAGGTTATAACCTTTTAACTCTTCTTCTGATAATTGTTTTTCAAATATAACTTTATTCACATCTATATTTAGTATACCATTTTCGAAATCTAGGATCATTTTGAGTTTTTTAATACTGTCAATACCTATAATACAGTCGTATTGTAGTTTATCTATAATATAGCAATGTATGATGTATTTCGATTTGTCGACTAATATTTCTGTTGATAATTGTTTTGTTACCGTCCCCATGCGTTTTCCGTTCGCTGCAATGATATCCGTCCCTTTCGTTTTTACAATGTTCTTCTCGTATCCCCGTATATTCGTAGCTTTCTCTGCCTTTAATAAAGTTATTTCCGCTCCTGTATCGATTAAGCAATATAAAAAGATATTTTCGAATTTTAATTTTACAATAGGTAAAGTATATATTTGGGTAGTTTGGTTGCCTGCATCTTCTACAGTAATGAATTCTTCCGGATGTTGATAGAAAGTAATATTTTCAAATTTAAAAGGTATGTTACAGTCGTCATGGGTTATTAATTTTGTGCTGATGATGGGCCTTGTGTTGGGTTGATGTAGAGGTCCTCTGTTAAAATTGGCGTTTTTTTTAATACCTCCTCCATATTAGTTCGTATCGGCGATACAGATCGATGACGTCTGTTAATATTATTTACGTGACCACGTCCACGATTACGTATATGATTAAATCCTCTTCCTTGTTGATTAGTATTATGATTTGTATTGTTATTGTTTGTTTGTCGATCCGTAGTGCGATTGTAATTATTGAAATAATTATTACTGTTATATCTGGATGGCTGGTAGTTGTAATTAGGTCTATTTGATGGGTTGTTTGAATTATTATTATCACGATCATTGTACATATTATTGTTAGAATTGTTATTATTATTATATGATCTTGTAAAATTTTGATTTCTATTATTGTTGTTGAAATTATTATAACGTTGCGGTGGTGAGTTATTTGGGTTATTGTTCGGATTATTTGAATTTTGTGACGGATGATTGCGAGAGTTGGGATTGCGATATATGTGTTGTGGCTGATGGTTGTTCTCCGAATAATCATCTAGACGTCTCATTATGTCTATGAGAGAGTCCATATCCGTAACTCTTTGACATATGATAGCCTGGGTATCAGTGTAGATGAAATGATTTAGGAGCTGCCTGGCAATCATTGATTCTTCCATGTCATTCAGGTGTTTACACTGGTTATAGATACGGGAAGCGTATGTCTCGCGTGATACTTGTCCCAATCGATATTTGCCTGTCAACAACCGTATTCTAGCTCTGTTTTGTTGCGTTTCGTCCCAATAATTCTTCTTAAAGAGTGTAACAAATTGGTCAAGAGAATTGCAATGGTCCTCAATTCTTTGAAACCACTCTTGTGCACTGTAACGTAAAGTTACTCGTATGACCTCCATCCTCTGCTTCTCCTCAGGTATATCCTCTAAGTAGCGTAAAAGACAACTAAGATACGTCATAGGATGTACACGAGTGATATCCCCGTCGAAATGATGTAAATTTTCTATCTTTATAGAGCTATTATTAGTATTAATATAATTAGTTGAAGTAAAATAGCCTTTTATTTTATTTTCCAATCGTTTAATGTTAGTCTGTGTAGTCGTATAATTTTCATTATTAGTTATAGTTATAGTATCTAAATTTTGTCTGACAATATTGATTTCTTGTTTATTATGATCTTTGTATTGGTTTAACGTTGATTTTAATTGTTCTGTGTTATCATTATTTAATTTGTTAAAATTGGTCAATTTTGTATTAAACACATTATTATTTTCAGAAATCATTTTGTCTACGTTTTGTTGTATGTCTTGTGTTGTAGTTTTAAGTCTCTGTTCAGTATTATTTTGAATTTCAGTAGTTGCGGTCTCTAACTGCTTAGCCCAATGTAAATTCTGTAGATTAACGGTTTCATCAAGTTTAATTAAGTACTTAAGTTCGTTTTCTTCCATGTTTTTCTGCGCTGTAGAAATTTCTGCTATCTTACCCTCTAAATCAACTTTGAAAGCACTTAATTTGTTGTCGATGTTTGCATTATTTATTTCAAATTTTTGATTAATATTGTTCATGTTTATCTCTAATTTAGTTGTTAGATCACTATTCATGTTGCTTATGTCTGTTTTCATATTAGTTAGTTCTTGTTTTAAGTTGTCGTTATTTGTATCTATTTTATTATTAGTATGATCTAATTTATTATTACTATTAGTTAGTTCTTGTTTTAAGTCATTCATTTCTAGTTTTAAATCTTGTTTCAAATTAGTCATTTGTGTCATTAGTACCTGTAACATGTTCATTACCTGGCCATTGTCTGGTGGACTTACCCCTTCAGTTGTAGACGCTTGTGCCACGGGAATGTCTCCCTGTTCAACCCTATCTTCTTCAGTACTGTCCTTAACTGCTTTGGTTCTATGTCGAGTATCCATTTTGATATTTATTAAATTTATAAAGTTTAATGAATTTATATAAAGATGTATCCTTTATTTTAAAAGTATGATAATAATAAATAGTTGAAAAATACACAGTTATGTTTAAAATATGAATAATAATACTCGAGACACTGTAATTTTATTAGTGAATCAAAAGTTAAATAATATAACGTAAGCACAAGGTGATATTTTCCCTTTCACTAACCTCTAATATGTCCAAGAATCCTCCAAAGTCTGCGATGTAGTGAAATAAAGGTAACAATCTGCTGTTATAATAGGAAAAACATGTACACACAACGACAATAATAATCTACACCTTTTTGTCTATATAATATATGAAACAATTTGAAAAGTATCAATTATTTGCAATATTTAACTTTGTAGATGAGTTATCAACAAGAAGCAACAGGCCCACGTTGTCGGCGACAATTGTTAAAGAACCGCCCTTACTGGCCTGTGGTGGTGAGATTATAAAATGTTAATGAGATAAAAGTGTAAGATAAAATTATGTATTTGAAAAGATTAGTTGGGCGCCTTAATTTATAAAATCTCACCCCAGATTGCGCTATCTTTATCTCAAATAGCCAACTAGTCGGAAAGCAAGAAACTATTTTTAATAAAACTTTACTAAATGTGGGTGATCTCGGGCTCGTTGTGAGTTTTAGGTTGTTGCTTCCAAAAAAGAGAATAATATTAATGTTGACGCTTAATATAATAACTCCTACAAATAAATATGAACAAATAAAAGATTCATGTAAAATTAAAAATATTATGTTTATTAAATTAAAGGAAACTGTAAAAATATAACGTATTACAAATGTGATATTAACGAAATTGCATATACGCATAAACAACAAGGTGTTACTAATGTGAAAAGAGGTTATGTGTGTTAAACTAATAAATAATATGAATATAAATGTGAATACTCTTATTACAATAATGGTGAGTACCCTTTTATTGCTATCTCTGAGTTATAAATAGGTTGTTTAATTAAATATAAAGATCATGACAGGATGTGATAGATTAGGTAAATAATTCGAGAATATTATTGAATAAAAGTTTAAAGAATTTAATTTTTTTAAAAAAAATAATAAATATTATCTGAAAACCTGTTATACTAATGATGCTGATGTATGTTTGTAGGTCGTATGTGTGAATGGGGAAGATCCTCGGTGATCCGAAAATGTTCGGGTGCAGCACAAAACGATGGCGGTGTAGGTGGCTGTTTACGCAGACGCTATTGAAGGTTTTCCTCGGACTTCGTCTTCGGTGCCTAATTACTCCCTGCGCTCGTTTCTGGCTGTAGAATTTCAGGTATCGTTGTTGATGTACGTTAGACTATTTTATTGAAGTTCGGCGAAGGATTCTTGAATATATTTCTTCTGATTTTCTATCGTTTTCGGTGGAACTACGTCTGTGACGCTATGTTGTTGGAAAGTTCGTTATTATCGAAAATTCTTGTAGTTATTCTCTTGTCGGTCGAGTAAATTAATATTTTGGATACTTTTAATCACTTTGAGCTGAATTTATAATTTAAATTTGTGTTTTATACAAGATTTCTAAGGCTTGGTCTAAAAAGATGCGTCTATTTATTTTTTGAATTCAAGGATCGAATAATTCGACAGCACTTGTCTGAATATTACCAAACACGCTATCTATTGATGTCAATAATCTCGATGATTTACCCTTTTAACAATTTTATATACAAAGAATTTGATTAATTTAGATTATCTAAATGATTTTAAAAATTATATTATAAATTACCAAGTTAGGTTAAGATAAATTTGAATGATACAAATCGCATACTGCACATGATAAATGTAAACATAGCGGGATGTCAATTTGTAGGCGTGTCTTACTAGTGTCGATATAATACAAAGTTGCATATGGATTTGAATATGTTTTTCGCGCTAATATTTGAAAATTTGAATATGATATAATAAAATTAAATAATGAAAGGAAAATGTATATAGAAATTTAAAGAATGAAATGATCGTTATAAAAATACATATGCACTTCGATACTACTAAGACTTAATAATATTATTAATATAACCATTCTATTATAACCCTTTTCCACTTTGTATGTCTTATTCTTCCTATTTTAGATGCAGCTCTATATGGATAACATGCATCACAACAATATATATATATATATATTAAAAATAATAGACTTTTTATTGGTTTAGCGACCTATTATTGAATTTTGATGTTTTATTCTAAAATTCAATAAAAGGTCGCTAAACCAATAAAAAGTCTATTATTTTTAATATTAAGACACGGCCAATAAAAAAAATAAGAAAAATAAAATTCTTATAAACACTAAATATATATATATATATATATATATATAGACATCACTTGGTAGCATTCGTTTTTTTTTTGAGTTCACTATTTTAATGCAAGGCCTAACTTTTCTTTCTAAAATAGCATTTATTTTTTACATATTTAAAAGACATTTGTTGTGGCAATTTATATAGGCAATTTATTGGGTATTGTATAAGAAAATTTTCAAGAAAGTAGTCAAAAACCTTAATTATTGTCAAATTATGAAACTATAATGAATGAACAAAAAAAATCATTGTTAAAAAAATGTAGTGTTATTGTAATGTACAAAAAGAAACGGTGAATTAATTTAAAAACTAGAAAAAAAAGGAATGTGAGAAAATTAATTGTTTAAGTGGTCAAAATGGGGCACCATTTACTGCCAAACAATGACCTAGTCGGTTTCTAAACCCCTGCAAAACATTTTGGAGTGGAATTGGTAAAAGCCCATTGACTTCAGCCTGAATTCTAAGCTGTAAATCCTCGAGATTATTGCGTCGAGTTCGGTAGACTTCAGCCTTTAAATGGTCCCACATAAAAAAATACAAAGGATTTAAATCTGCTGGAGACCTAGCAGCTCATACGATAGGACCTCTTCTACCAATTCACCTGCCAAGAAACACCTCATTTAAGTACCTTTTTACTACTGCTCCAAAATTAGTTATTAGTTGGAGCACATATCATTATTTGAAGCAAGAGTTGGGATTGAAATTTTGGGATTCTCCGCAACATCTAATAATACGTTCAGAGCTTAATCTCCATCATTTACTGTTCCTGGTTAGCTGGTTTTTGGAGCGTATTTTTAACGGTACCCGCCTCATCAAACCGATTTGCAATACGACTTACAGTTGTTTGGTTAATCGAAATCCGCTCAGGATACTTATTATTAAATAGATTACGTACAACAGCTTGCGTACGTTTCCCATTACCGCAACCAACCATAATCAAAAGATCAATTAGTTCTTTTTGTGATAATTTTTCCATTTTTTATATAAATTAACGTTTTACAAGCAAATAAATATCAAAATTCTATCGAATGTAGCATGATTGTCAAGTTGTTTCATATTGTGTCATGTTGACATTTAAAAACAGTACTTTTTCCCCACCCTGTATATAATCAATGTGAAACAATAATATCCATAATTATGAAAGTAAAAAGTCTCGCCACTTTTTTTTCTACCTTATCAAGTATAAAGTAGTGTTGAAACACCTAATGTGCCTCAATTGTGAGGAAAACTTGGATAAATATGACTGATTCAAGATGAAAAACCTCACTAATGAACCCCGAACAAATTATTAAATAAATATTTAGAAAATCTGTCAGACTTATCAAATTACGTTATCCCAATTTTAAACGTCAAACAGCAAAACTATGTGTAAGCGCACGCAACAAAATTTTAATTCATGCGCACATTGAACATGATACAAATAAGATTTTTCCCACCTATACCTGACCTTCTAGAATATTTTACTCATAAAAAAACTTCAAAAGAAATCTGAAAATTTTCCTTAATATTCCTCTAATTACAAAATATTTTATAAACCAAAAATTATTGACTTTATTGAGCTCAACTTTCTTACTAAATTATTTCTAAATACATAAATATAATTGCAAAATATACATACATTAATTAATGTATACGTCACTTCACAAAAAATTTAGAGATTTCAGATAGGTCCCATAAATCAAAATTACAAGTTTACAGACTCATAATTATCGCAAATTAATTTTAACACAACAAATATCACAAAGCTAACAACGCAAACCGATTTTAACTAAAATATCTGAATAAAAAAGAAGTTTCTATTCAGCGACAAGAACTTGGACCTATCTCTTCGATAACTAGTAAATCTCTGCCCTTCTTTCCTCCGGAAATGAAAAATATCAGCATATCTAATATAAAATCCTTTATTCTTGAGTGCTATCCATATATTTTCCCGATTTACCGAGTCAAATGCTCGTTCGTAGTCTATAAATAACAACTGGAGTGGTGATTCGTATTCGAGTGATTCTTCTATTATCATTCTAATTGTGTTAATGTTGTCTACACAGGAGCGTCCACGTCGGAATCCGTTTTGTTCTTTTCTGATGGTATAGTCAAGAGAGTCGTTGATTCTATTTAACAGTATGCGGCAGAAGACTTTAAATGTGACATTCAACATGCTGATACCTCTCCAACTTTCGCAATGTCGCAGGTCGTTTTTTTTGTGTACTTTTATAATCAATCCTTCTTTCCAGTCTTTAGGGAATTTTTCTTCATTCCAAATTTTCTGGATAAGGGGTAGCAATATTTTTGTAGTTGCATTTACATCGATCTTCAAGATGTCAGCTGTTATCATATCATTTCCTGCCGATTTTCCATTTTTCATTTTTTGCAATGCATTTATCACTTCCTCTCTTGAAGGAACATCGGTGTTGACGGGCAGTTCCTGCACGATTTCTTCCTGCAATAGCTGTAATTTGGTCCCATTGATATTCATTATCTCTTCGAAGTATTCTTGCCATCTTTTTAGTTGTTGTTGCTTGTTGTATAAGTTGTCTCCGTCCTTATCTTTTAAAGGTAATTCCCTAGTCTTTTTCCTGTTTCCTGCTAGCTGATTTATCCTTTTGTATAGTTCTCTACTGTCCATTTTGTCCGCTGCAGTCTGTGCTTCATTTGCCAGTTGTTCTATGTGTCTCTTTCTATCATTTCTTATACTTCTTCTTATCGTTTTGCTACATCTTGTATACTCTTCTTGTATTTTCCTTTTTTTTGTTTCATCTCTGATTCCTAACATTTTCTCTTTAATTCTCCTTCTTTCCTCAATTCTAGTCCATGATTCATTGCTCATCCATTCCTTGCTGTCTCTTGTGGTTTTTGACGTTTGTTTACAGCTCACAGTATACAACGTTTTAATTTTTTGCCACATATCTATATATCAAGAATAAAGGTCTTCCTCAAAAAATAATCCAACTGATTAGGGAAGGATACACAGGATATCAATGTCGAGTACTCCATGAGGGAGAGCTGTCACAACCTTTCGTCGCTAGTACGGGTGTTAAACAGGGCTGCATACTCTCACCGCTGCTTTTTTTGATAATGTTGGACGCGGTACTCTACGCAACAACAAATAACAAGAAGAGAGGAATACGATGGGGGCTGACGGAAGTTTTGGAGGACATCGAATACGCAGATGATGTATGCCTTTTTTCATCGAACATTAGGAACATGCAGAGTAAAACTAATGACCTTGTTGCGGAATCAAAAAAGAATGGCCTTAGCATAAATAAAAATAAAACTAAAATGTTGAAAATTAACACCAAAGATACAACAAACATAGAAGTCGAAGGCACACAGATAGAAGTAGTGGAGGAATTCACTTACCTTGGCAGTGTTGTCTCGAGCAATGGAGGAACATTATCTGATATACAGCGAAGAATAGACAAGGCACGGAAAGTTTTTGCAAGTATGAGAAAAATATGGCGCTCTAAAAGTTTGTGCTTATCATCAAAAATCAAAGTGTACAACAGTGAAACCAGTTCTCCTCTATGGCTCAGAGACCTGGATGGTTACCTCAACAATCAAGAGGAAACTCCAGTCTTTTATAAACAGATGCCTTAGAAATATACTAGGAATATGGTGGCCGGAAAGAATATCAAATGCTGAACTATGGCATAGAACAGAACAAAACGACATAAATGAAGACATTAAGAGAAGGAAATATAAATGGCTTGGTCATACATTAAGAAAGCCAGTTGATACACCAGCTCACACAGTCCTACTTTGGAAGCCACAAGGAAAGAGAGCGAGAGGCAGACCACGCACCACCTGGAGGAGAACAGTTATGGAAGAGACTAACAAGTCCATCCCACAACTGAGGAGCATTGCCCAGGACCGAATAAAATGGAAAAAATACATAGAGACATTATAAGTGCACATACTTGCTATACGAGTATGTAATGTATAATTACCCTACGTCCCGAAAGGGAATAATGGGTTTAATAATAATAATATAAAATCAAAAGAGCAAGAACAGCTATAACTTCCAAAGTGGCGGAAACTGCAAACATCAATCTGTCATAGAACAGTATACAGTCGTGGACAAAAATACATATTATAATAAAATTTACATAAAATATAAAATATTTTCAAATATTTTTCTGGAATAAAATACACATAAATATATAGTCTTTTATAGTTTCTTCACTGCAATATGTAAACTGTTTGCCAAGTATGAACAACAAATATTGGAAGGTGTCAAAATAATGGAGTAAAATCATTTTAGAATATTTATAATGAAACACCTTTATCTCGGAGGAATATTTTATTTAAGTATTTTAGGTTAAATATTCATATTTTGTGCTAAGGTTTCTCAGGTTACTATATGGACAATTCTTAATGAAACAGTCTGTATATTTAATACCTAATTATCTTTATTTCATGAGAGCGCTATCTATACGAATTTTGGCACACATTATAGTATGTATTTAGTACCTTTGAAGTATTATTTTTAGATATTTAAAGCGAACAAAATTTTATCAGAGAGTGCATAAAATTACTTTATCTGTATCACTCAAAAATAAAATTTTGTCTATTCGCTGACTAGTGTCATTGTAGTGTTTACAGCAAGAATGTCATCTCAAGAGGATAGTGTTGTTAGTGAAGAAGTTAAGCGACTAGTTTACGACATTATAGCAAAAAATAATATAAAGGATACATGTACAGTAAAATATTATGCAGGATCGCAGGAAGGGGACGGTTACTCTACGAAAACTTACGCAGTAGACATCACAGATGATGAGTCTTCATTAAATATATTTTTAAAATGCGCTTTAAATATCAGAGATAAGCTGGTTGCAGCGAATTTTATATACGCTTGTGAAATATACTTTTACAAATCCATATATCCAATTTATACAGCATTTTGGAAGACTAAGGGCATTAACGATGGCTTTGGAAACGTACCCGTGTGTTATGGTTTCGACGAGACGCCCGGTAAAGAAACATTGGCTTTCGAAAACCTTAGGAAGAAGGGATTTACTATGTTCGATAGATTTACGTTTATGAATGATGAACATTTAAAATTAACTTTACGAGCCTTCGCTAAATTCCATGCAATATCATTCGCACTGAAGGATCAACAGAAAGATATGCATGATGAATTCTGCAAACGCTGTCCAAATGCTTTGTTACTGGACGACTTTTTACCAAAAACATTTTCTGTTTCCGTTAAAGAGTTTGTTGATAAATTAGATGCCGTAGAAGACAAAGATATATTTGAAAAGTGTAATAATTTGCCTTCAAAAGTTTTCGATCATATTAGAGACATGAACGAAGACTTAACCGATTACGCTATATTAACGAAAGGCGATTGTTGGGTCAATAATATGATGATATCATATGAGGTAAGTAGTCATTTTAATTTTTCTTTTATATTTAAACGTTTAATGTACATTCTGTCAAATAAATAACGGAATCGTTATATACAAAACCCCGGAAAACATTGATTGATAAAATTAAGGAAATTGTTACGACAAAGATATATTTCAAAAGTGTAATAATTTGCCTTGAAAAGTTTAAATAACTTTCAAAACTTTAAGAAAGGTGTCTCAGAATCTGGAGATGTTATGTTCGCACAATTCTAATTGATGTTCTGGTTTCGCTTTCCAATACAATTTATTCCGAAGGAGTTGAAACTCTTTCAAGAAGAGTATAGTAAGCAGGCTATTGAAGACGAATTGAAGGAGGCAATTAACACCCTACATTCTTGAATCCTGTTATAATTGGGTTTACAAATTTGAAATACTAGGGGTTTTCTGAATGGTGCTTTGATAACGAATCGAAACCCAACAAAGACTCGTGAAAATCAAACGAAAATCATCACTATGTAAAAAAATGTTCACCTTTTGTATACATTTTTGCTCTTCTAAATCCCCAGGTTAGCTAAAGAACACCTTTAAAAAAAAGGTGCACGAAAAATGTAAAATTTTTGAAAATTTACTGAATTTTATGATTTATACTCCTTCGTAATTAAAAAACTTCCAACAATCACTTTTGGCCCCTCAAAAATATAATTGGGTTTACAAATTTGAAATACCAATCGAAACCGAAGAAAGACTCATGAAAATCAATCGAAAATCATCGGAATATCCAAAAATTTTTCCCTTTTGTGTACACTATTGCTCTTCTAAATCCCCAGGTTAGTTGAAAAATACCCTTTAAAAAGAAGGTGCACGAAAAATGTAAAATTTTTGAAAATTTAAAAAATGTTATGATTTAAACTCCTTCATACTTAGAAAACTTCCAACAAGCACTTTTAGCCCCTTTTAAAATATCCCAATCTTTAGGATATATTGTGTGGGTGTTTGTTTGATTATCGAAATATAGTCCATTGGATTTTTTTATGGAGCTGTAGACACATCTCCGCAAAAAAATCAAAGCAAACAATATTATCTGAACTTTGAGAAACGTTTGATGGAAAACGTTGGCCAGATTTTAGGCTTTGCACCACGATAATGCGTCGTGCCACATATCACCCTTTCCACCTTTTTTATTTAAAAATTATGTCACCAGACAACCTCTCAACTTACTGCTTGGTGAAAAACAATATATTGAGGTATAAAATTAAATTCGCAGGAGATGAAGATTATCCTGAAAAGTACCTGTAATAAATGTTTTGAAAATTAATTGGTATACGAGGCAAGATCGGAAAGTTTCTAGAACGAGACACACGACACCACTTTACTGGGTAAAATCATATTTATGCTTCTACATAGTCTCCTAGTACCTTTATACGTTCAATCTAACGTTCTTCAAAATCTTTCATTACTTCAGAAAAATAAGAACTATCAAAACCTTCCAAATATTCATTTCCAGCTTGGATGATTTCATTATTCGATGAGAATTTCTTTCCAGTCAATCATTTCTTGAGGTTCAAAAATAGAAAGGGTCAAATCTTTTTTTGCCATATCTAACTTTTGCCTTTTGACTTTGATTTCTTCGTTAAATCTGTCTAATAACGACGCATAATACTCGCCTTTGATTGTGTTTATGTCTCTGGCGTGAATTGGTGTAGCCACGTTTCATTTGCTACAAAGCAGCTCAAAAAATCTACAGGGTTACGCTTGAACATGCCTAGATATTGGTGAGAAATGATCACACAAGCTTGCTTTTGATCGTCTGACAGCAAACACGGCACCCATCTTGCACAGAGCATTCTCACGTCCAAATGTTGACGTAAAATGTAATGTGCGCGGTCATATGATATGCCTAGCAGGTTGGAGTGAAAATGAACAAATCTCAAAAACAATTATTTGACATCGCAACCTGTAAGTGCGCGTCCAGAAACATATGTAAATGTGTGACAAAAATACCTCCAGCAGAGGAAAAGTTTTTAAAGGACCAACGAAATGAGCGTAGAATGTATATTGGCTGTGTGGATAGGTTGACAACAAAATCTATACGACGCAATGAAGTTCGAAAGAGAAAATATGATCAATTCGTTCAAAAAAACATGATTTCAAGTACTTCTTCGTCTATGTCAGAATTACATCGGTCATGCAGTAGCACTTCAAGTGAAACATCAGAATCAGAGCGAGATGATTTTTGCTTTAATGAAGGAAAAAGAAAAGTTCACAAAAGAGAAAATCAAAAGGGAAATAAGCAGATGACACAAAAGTTGCAAACCCTTGCTACAGCTTGTGACAGGACTGGAGTTTCAGATCGATCTGCAGCATTTGTTGTAAACGCACTAATGGTTGATTTAAACATTATAGATGCGGAAAACTCATCAAGCGTAATAGATCGTAGTAAAATACGTCGAGAAAGAAAAAAAGTTCGAAAGCAGTTGAGCTCTATTAGCAATGAAAAACCTCTGACTTCTATTTATTTTGATGGTCGTAAAGACAAAACTTTAATTATAACTTCAAAAGAAAATAAGTCACAGCGTAAGACTATTACCGAAGAACATATTTCAATGGTATCTGAGCCAAATTCTGAATATATTGGACATTTCACAATAGATTCAGGAAAAGCAGCTAATATTAAGAGGAATATTGTCGCCTTATTAGATAAAAAGTATAAATGTAATTCATCTTTGGTGGCAATCGGATGTGATGGAACGGCTGTCAACACAGGGTATAAAAATGGAGTCATTGCCTTATTGGAGACACATTAAAAAAGACCATTGCAATGGTTTGTGTGCTTATTACACGCAAATGAATTGCCACTGCGCCATTTGTTTTTAAGTCTTGATGGAAACACAGCAGGTCCTAATAGCTTTTCTGGAGCTATAGGTAAAAACCTCCTCAAGTGCCTTGATTTTAAGTTACAAGCTTTTGAAGCGATTCCTGCAGAATTGCCGGATATTAATATAAAGTTGCTAAGCACTGATCAAAAATATCTTTACGAGATTTATTCTTCCATTTCGTCTGGTTTAGTTTCACCAAGTTTAGCTGAAAGAGACCCTGGGAAATTAGCACACTCTCGCTGGCTAACTTGCGCCAATAGTATTCTTCGCTTATACATTGGAATGACTACACAACCAGAAAACCTTAAGCAACTAGCACTTTTCATTATGAAAGTATACGCGCCAACATGGTTTGACATAAAGTCAAAGCCATCTTGTAACCATGGTCCAGTTCATGTTTTCAACATGGTCAAGAGAAGTTTATATTTAAGAGATGACCTCAAGAGTATTGTTTTAAAAACTATAAACAGAAATTCATTCTTCGCACACCCAGAAAATATGCTGTTGGCCATGCTTCAAGATGATACTTAAAAAATAAGAGAATTGGCTCTCCGAAGAGTATTAGAAGCAAGAAAAGAAAATGTGTGTATTAAAAGCAAGAAAGTTCGCGAGTTCCGCCATCCACAACTTCAAGTAAATGCGACGAATTATTATGAGTTAATAAATTGGTCGAATGTGAGAATAACTGAACCACCAATGACTATGAAATATTCTAATACAGAAATTTCAAACCTGATTCGTTCGGGAAATAATTTCAGTCAATTTGGGATGTTTCCTTGTCATACCCGAGCAGTAGAAAGGTGTGTCAAGCTCGTCACTGAAGCTTCAATATCTGTTTGTGGATCAGAAGCAAGAGACGGTTTCATTCGCTCTAGAATTAAAGCAAGGCAAGACATACCACTGTTTGAGTCGAAATCTCAATTCTTTCAACAACGAGATCCTTTACAATTTGCTAAGGAATGATTTTTGTTTTTGTATTAAATATGCTTTACGTGAGTAAATAAAAGACTGTAACTGTTTGAATTTATTGAATAAAAACAAATTTAAACCACACTGTTTACTTTTTTATAAATGATAATGTTTCACAAATTAAAGTCTTGTGCGCCACCTCAAGACGTTGACCTAGGAAGATAAGATTTTTTCTCTGCACTTTTAAGTACTTAGAGCATCGATGTTTAATACAGGAAAAACTAAATTTAAAAAATAATATTTTTCGCTCCACCCTAATGCCTACTGCTCTCAACTTTAATCGGCGATCATTCATCACTTTTCCCGGAGCTTTTCCAATGGTTTCTTCATGGGTAGATATTTTTGATTTCCCAAAATGCATCTTCTATGCTTGTTCAACCACGTTTAAATTCACCAATCCAGTACGCAACGATTGCATACGACGGTAAAGACTCTCCATTAACTTCGTCTAATTCTGTTTTTATTTCTTTAGCATTTAAGCCTTTCAAAAAAAAATGTTTAATAATAATAATTAATAAAATGCGCGCACTGTTTATTTTGCTTGGCTATATCGCCTTTACTTTATACACTATCCGGCTAAAAATTTAATACTAACTATATAATAGATGGGGCCTCAAAGCACATGAAAGGTACGCGCGCACAACGCCATCTTCTGGTTCGTTCTAGAAACTATCCGATCTTCCCTCGTAAGTGTATAGCTCCAAACTGGAACAACAAAATAATCTTGAATGACTAAACCAATGTTTCGTGTGTTGTTTACTAGTTATTTATATTTATTTGTCATAATTCACTTATTCTTTTCAATGTTCGATAAACGATAAGGAAATTAGGAGTGCATGGTAATATTACTTTCATAAGTGCTTGCTTTTATTTTAATGATGAGATATTAGATTTTGTTTATTATCACTACATTGTTACAAAATTAGAAATTTTATCAATTCTGAATATATTTTGTAGAATCATGACCGAGAACATCCAATAGACGTAATGCTACTTGACTGGCAGTGCATGATACGTGCTTCGCCCATACATGATATCCAGGGTCTATTTTATTCAGTTGCATCACGGGAAACCTTGGAAAATCACAAACATTACATGCAAATATATTATGAAGAGCTTAGTAAACGCATAAAGGAATTAGGTAGCGATCCAGATATTCTATACCCACGTTCTATCTTCGAAAAGGAATGGATAGATTTCGGTTTATATGCTTTGGGACTTTCCTTATCAGCGATGAAAGCAATGCTTGTGGAAGAGGGAAGCGCTCCAAATCTAGAAAAAATTACAGATCAAAATGAAATATTAGATATGTTCGCTAATACTCCCCATGACGAAAAGGAAGGTATGTTACGCTCAAAACGACTTGTTCGGCATTTGATAGACATCGGTGTTCTTTAGTTAAATGTATTTTTGTATTTAACAATTATTATTTACGTATTCCTGAATAAATCGGACACTGTGGGTTATTCTTAAAAGTTAATTTAAAAAGTCCTTACCTTATATTCATATTTCGACAACAAAGTTGTCACCATCAGCAGTAGTTGACACTCGGAGTCTTCACTTAAGCATAGCACATCATTATATCACTGACGTATTAACTCTTATCAATTTTTACTTTTTGTGAAAAATAATTTTCCTAAATTAGTTATTTACGATACAAGTGTTAAAAGTGCGATTTTATTTCACGAGTAAAAGTTTGCGACACGAGCGTTAGCGAGTGTCGCAATTTACGAGTGAAATAAAATAGCATTTTTAAGATGTGTATCGTACAATATTTTTTTCTACAAACACAATTTTTATTATAAAATATAATGAAACTCCACTGACTAAATGAATACGTTTTGACACAACTGGACGCAACCGTTAAATTACGTCAAATTAATTTGTCACAATTTGTACAAAAGATGAGTTCGTGTATTAATAAAGAAAATGAAGTAATACCGAGTGCAATAATTGAAGCCGCTGATAAAGCGACATTAGATTTGTTGCCCTCAAAATCTAGGCAACAATATGCAATTGCGTACAAAAGGTTTATGGAATGGTGCAGCTGTAATAATGTGATTTGCGAAAATGTTCTACTAGCATATTTTAAAGAAAGGTCTAAAATTTGGAAATCTTCTACTCTTTGGTCACATTTTTCGATGATAAAACTTTTACTAAATATAAAAGACAACCATGATATTAGTAAATATTATAAACTTATTGCATTTTTGAAACGAAAAGGAGAAGGTTACCGACCAAGAAAATCAAAAATATTGACAAGACAAGAAATTGATAGATTTATTTCTGAAGCATCAGATGAAAAATATATGCTGTTCAAAGTAGCTGTTGTTATGGGTATATTTGGCGCTTGTCGCCGGGAAGAGTTATGCCGTATGACTGTGGATGACATTGAAGATAGAGGAAATGTGTTAGTAGTTACTATACCAGATACTAAAACCAATACTCAAAGAATATTTACCGTTATTGGCTCATATATTAACTTGTATCGCAAATACAAAGCATTACGTCCATCTAATATAAAACATCGACGTTTATTTATTAAATACGCTAATAATAAATGCACAAGTCAAGCGGTTGGAATAAATTCGTTTGGCAAGATGCCTGCAATTATCGCAATGTTTTTCAAATTGCCGAATCCAGAATCTTATACGGGACATTGCTTCCGACGTTCATCTGCTACTTTGCTAGCAGATTCTGGTGTAAGCTTATGCTCAATTAAGCGACATGGAGGCTGGAAAAGTTCCACCGTTGCTGAAGGTTACCTAGAGGATTCTCTAGAAAATAAAAACAAAATTGCTCACTTCATCTTCCCAGATCTATCTAATAATTCTATTGCAAATGATGATTTAAATCACGATATTTTATTTCCTATGAACTATTTGTCTGCAAATAATAATTCTGCAAGTACAGCAACACATGGAATAAATATCTCCTATTGCACAAACTGTACATTTAATATTAATTATCCAAAGAATTTGTAATTTTCATTGTAATAAAAATCATTTGATATGTACGGAATTTTCTCTTGTCATTTTTGACAAACTGTCATTTACTTTTAACACAAGTGTTAAAAGTGGCCTTTTTAACACGCTACGCTATAAAATCGCATTTTTAAGTGAAGTTGGCCGTGTCAAAATATCAACTTTTAACGGTGTTTGTAGAGAAAATCCTTTTTTATCACCCTATTTGATGTAGATATAAACAATTTTTTGTTAAAAAAAAGGTTCAATTGTTAATAATAGGGTATATTATACATAGGGTGCGTCAATATTCCCTCCCCAGGATATATATGTTCTACAATTTGCTACGGTGCGCGCGCAGGCAATCTTGGCGTAATGAAGATGTTCGGGAAATGTCAAAATCGGCAGTCGTAACGCACAATTTAAAAGGGAACCTTTATTTATTGTGTATGCCCTTAGTCAGTGAAGACGATCCTGGATTGACTAAATAGATGGTAGGTACCTAAATCCAAAATAAAGAATCGAAAATGGTTAATTCGTATATTAACAATAAACAAAACAAGTAATAACAAAGTCGCTTTCAAATTGCAAACGAATTCACGTGGTAATACAATGACAAATAGGTAATGAACACTTGGTACTTGGTATATTATGACATTAAAATAACAATCTAATTCAAACATTTTATGCAAAATTTTTATCGTATTAGCTAAATGCTCCAAAAATATGCTTAATCTGAATCGAACTGTAAAATGCACCTAAAATATGACAAATTAAATATTCAAGCGATATCAAATCAACTTTATACCTATGATCAAAAATATAGTTCTACCTCAGATCTGTAGCGGAACCTTACATACAGTATATTACCTAAGTATTAGCAAAATGGTATCAAGAAAAGTTATGAATTTAAGAAAAATGACAACTTATTTAAATCTCTAGCGCGACTATGGTCTGCGTGGTAATGAATCAATGCAAAATATTCGTTAGAATGACTTAATTGTCGTTAAAATTGCTTAATATGTGAAATAAATTAAAATAACCATTTATTTAAATACAAAATTATTTTAATAATAAATTCTATAACAATTTATGTACGCTAATTAATTTTAAAATCGTAAAATATCAAATAAATTCTTTTAATTAAATACATGAATTACGTAATCATTTAGCAGAGTTCAAAATATACATATATACGAAATTAACTAAGACTTTATGTCGTTTTAATCGACGTAAAAAATTGGAAATCGTTATAAAAGGCAAATATAACGAAGTAAGATACGACGAAGATTTTAAATTTCACCAAAAATAGTTTTTGAGGAATACCTCGTCCAGCTGTCTGCGTGCGACGAAGATGGATGGATCGGCCGTATGTATGCACCAAAGATGGTTGGACCCACAGCTGCTACGCTTCTTGCTTCGCAATACGACGCCCATATTTACTAACGATAGCAAGCTTTCTAGTAATTTTCCACGCGCATCTTTTTGAATCAGCAACAGCGATTATACAACTCAACTCTTGCACGTCTGTCGGAAGACTCTCTCTAAATGGCACTCGTCGAAGTATAGGGTCAAATTCAGTGCACACAAACCATTCTAGATGGCGCAGCCATCTAGAATTGTGACGGGTGGCTTGTGAACCTTGGTTTGGTATGCCTGCCTTGACGCGGGTCTGAATATTTAGCATTAATACAAGGGACAAGGTGAAATTGTTTAGAATAAAAAACACGGTTGATATTTTCTAGAATTTTATTTTAAATATGCTCAAAGTAATTCTCTTCGGCAATGATACGCTTGACCATTCTTTCTTTCGATTGTTTAAAAGCCCAGAACCAATCTTCTTTCGGAGTGCCATCAAAATAAGCTTGAACTGTCGTATTAATCTCTTCTTCAGACGAAAATCTTCTACACCGCAAATTGCGTTTAGCTTAAAAAATAGTCAAAAGTCACAGTTGCTAAATCAGGTGAGAACGGTTGATGTTTCATTCTTTTTATATTTTTTCATGCCAGAAATTGGACAGTTAAAACTGCCGTATGAGACCATGCATTATCATGGTAGAGCATAATTCCCTTGTCAGACAAACATTTTTCAGTGTACCACTTAGCTGTAACTGTCTTTTGTCCATCTAGCTTAATTGCATTTACTAAGTTCGTACTTCTGAAGAATATCACATACATATCTTTTTTCATATCTCGCTGCTTCTTAGTCATTGTAGGAGTTTCCTCATTTTTGTGAATCCATGTTCGACTTTCCTGTCGGGTAAGAAGATCGAAAAGGGAATATTTCGTCAAATTGATTATAGATTGCAAATTTTCGTAACAGTCTAAGGTTCTTTTTACGGTACTGACACTTATAGGATTTCTATTAGGTGAGATTCTTCTTTGGTAGAAAAAGTTTTAGTTATAATTTAACAACCTAGAATTCTAACATAAAAAAATTTGAGCTACTGTCTAAATGTAAATGTCAGGTATAACATTCATTTCTAACTAGAACATATACACTTGGTAAAAATTACCAAATAATAGTAAATAACTCAAGAATGGAGCAAAATAGAGACCTAACTGTATACACAAAAGCAGTTTAAAATCTCATGAGGATTTCAACCATGTAAAAATATACAGGATATTTCATTTAAAAAAATCTAATTGAATACAGTTCCGGAACATTTGAATAACCCTGTATAACAGATTTTGTTATTTATCTATTTATTAGCATTTGTATTATTTTGTAGTTATAATTAGAGCAGACCAATTTCCGTGCGCGCCATGTGCGCCGATGTGAGGATGATTGTATTGCATCAGAAACAATAAAAGCATTCAGTATGTGTTTGGTACTTGCTTAGACTGCATGTAAGTGTAAGCATACGTAATAAAATGTCGTCAACACATAAATCGAGAAAACGACCGTTGTCAGACGAAGTGAATAAGTTTATCATGGATTTCCCCGACTTAATATACGATGGCTCAAAAATTAAATGTTTAGTGTGCAATACATATCTAATGTGTTGGTCGAAAACACATTGTAAAGAACACGTAAGCAGTTCGAAGCACAATAATAACAAAATTAATCGACAACAGTTTATACATGAACTATGTGTAACTGTGATTGTATGTACACTGCCGTTTACCTTGTTAAGTAATGATTCATTTATTTCATTTTGGAATAAATACGCAAATCAAACTTTACCGAGCACGACAACGTTACGAAGGAATTTACCATCGGTGCGTAAACAGGTTGAAAATAAAATCAAAGCCGAACTGAAAACTGAAACTGTGGTTATGTGTCGACGAAACAACTGACAGCAAAAAACAATCTGTTAGCTAATGTTATGGCGCGTAATATGGAACCACATCAACCAACGTCTTCAATTTTATTAGCATCCAGACGACTAGAACAATGTAATGCCGAAAAAATTTCAGAGGTGCTATTAGATACTTTGGAAAAATTTAAACTTGCGAAAAACCAAGTATTAATGTTTATGACCGATGGTGCCGCAACCATGTGTTCTGTAGGCCGGTCTCTTAGAAAATATTGTCCTAACTTGCTACATATTACTTGTAAACTCCATGCTCTACGCCTTGTGGCAGAACAGGTTCGTAGATGTTATCCAGAGGTAGATGCTTTAATATCGAGTACAAAGGCAGTATTCCTGAAATCTTCAAGACGTATTCGAAAATTTCACGAATTGTGTCCCCATACCCCTGAGCCACCACAGCCGATTCTGACACGTTGGGATATATGATTACGGGCGGGGTTTTACTATCATGAACATTTTGAAAAAATTAAGAATGTGGTTTTATCATTCGATCCGAAAGAAAGTGCAGCTATCAATACAAGCCAGAAAAAATTTCAAGATTCCCAGATTAAAATGGATTTACGAAGTATTCATGAGAATTACTTGGGACTAGAAGAAGCAATAACAAAATTAGAAAATTCGTCGCTGTCGTTAGAGGAATCACTGCAAATCGTTAAAGATGTTCACGCACAACTATGTGCTGTAAAAGACGCAAAAAATTAAAGTGTTCTAATTAAATTTGAAAGTGTTTTAGAGAGAAATACAGATTTTGACACCTTAACACGTATTTGTGAGGGCACATCTACAGATGCGTTAAGTTGCTTAAAAAAGTATTTTGATTATACAAATATAACATCACTATACAAACAAGGTTTAGTATATCAATACGTTAAGCACGTATTACGCATTTGTTACAAATGAAACAGACATGTAATATACACATCTGTAACTGTACACATGGACAATACATCTCGTATTTACAGCACTTACTTCTGCTTAAGACACGTGTTTCTGCCATCTATAGGCGTCATCATCATGTGATATACAGATACAAATCTGTTTTTTAAATAGATTTGTATTATTTTGTATTACATTGCTTCACTAGCTTGACTGATGACGCCTATAGATGGCAGAAACACGTGTCTTAAGCAGAAGTAAGTGATGTAAAATACGAGGTGTGTTGTCCATGTGTTCAGTTAGAGATGTGTATATTACATGTCTGTTTCATTTGTAATAACATCACTAGTTGTAGAACGCTCGTTTTCCGAATATAAACATATTTTTTCCTCACGGTGGACATGTTTTTCGGAAATAACCTTAGAAACGCACCTGATGTTGAAAATATACAATCGTTTTTCTCCAGCTTGTCAATCCTTGGAAGACGCTTAAAACGGTAAGTGTTTTTTTAAATCCTCTGTCGTGCACACAATCACTGATTTCAAACATTTTCCATTTTATTTATAGGTACATACAACGCTGCTATAATATGTACTATTCTCATTTTTCGTGTGTTTATGCATATGACTTTAGTAGCAGAAAACCAAATGTATATTTAATTATTTCTGATAGAATAAATGTCTCTACTTCTATACTTATATCGGTAACAAGCTCATGTTGCGTCCCTATTCTATCGCATATTCTAATATATTACGAATTACACTCCCATACCGGCGCTCATGGCGCGCACGGAAATTGGCTGCTCTAGTTATAATAAATACCTAGTTTGTAAGTTGTCCTGTAAGTAAACATATTTTATTTCATGTTGAGCATTAAGATAATATTATTTATTATATTATATGTTTCAAAACAGATTGATTTTCGCGGTATCTCTTTCTACATGTCTTATTTACTATTCGAATTGTCTACGATAAATTGCCGAATTCTGTGTTTATGTCTAAATTATTACGAAACAGTTTCAAAATATGCCGTAAGCATATATCAGTTTTATGTTTTTCATATCCAGCTGTATTATTAACAGTTCCCATTGTATTGAGGCAATAACCTTGATACCCATAAAATTAAACGTCATGTATGTAGATAAATGTCTCAGCAAAATATTTAACAACTTTAAGATACACGTTTTAATCCGTGCAGTGTATAAAATATTCTCCCAAAGTGTTGATATAGAGTAGTTATTCAATTTATATCATATAAAGCTAATAGACGTTTAGTATTTTCATTATTTAATTTTAAAGAAGCATTCAAGATCAGAATGGCGTGCCGAATAGAGATTGCCGGTGTTAGTAAAGAAGTTAAACAACTTATTCGTGAGATTATAACAAAAAATAATTATAGCGAAGGATGTATTGTGAAATATTATCCCGGATCGGAAGCAGGCGACGGTTATACGAGTAAAACTTTCGCAGTGGACATAACAGATGGCGAAGCTTCCATAAATATATTTGTTAAATGCGCTTTAAATATTGCAGATAAATATTTTTCTATCCATGAAATATTCAACAACGAAATTTATTTTTACAAAACCATATATCCAACGTATACATCTTTCTGGAAGGATAAATGCATTAAAGACGGTTTTCAAAATGTACCCATATGCTATGGTTTCAACGAAGCGAAAGGTGGCGAAGTCGTCGCCTTTGAAAACTTAAAGAAGAAAGGATATACTTTATTCGATAGATTTACGTTTATGAACGATGAACATTTGAAATTAGTATTGGGATCTTTCGCCAAATTTCATGCTTTGTCATTCGCAATTAAGGATCAACGAAAGGACATGCACGATGAATTCTGTGAACACTGCCCGAATGTTTTTACGAAACAGGAAATTTTACCGAAAATTTTTTCCAATTTAACCAAGAACTTTGTTGAGAAATTGGATCCCATTGAAGATAAAGATATTTTGGAGAGATGCGATGATTTGCATTCTAGAGTTTTAGATCAGATTAAAAATATGGAAGACTATTTAACTGATTATTCGATATTTACGAAAGGCGATTGCTGGCTCAATAATATGATGATATTGTATGAGGTAAATATTATTGAATATTAAGTTTCACTTAACATTTCATGAAATTTCACCATGCAAAGCTTAATTTTTCTCCTTGAGTATTTTGTTAAAAGACAATTTTACACATTTTTGTATGTCTTTCTAAAATACGAGTTGGATCAAATATAAATTTTTTGAATTGTATTGTTATGTTGAAGAAAAGACTATTCTAGATAATCGGAACAGTTAACGTTGGTTGTTACAGCAACAATACGACTATAACCGGAAGAAGGTCGTTTTATTATCTTTCCTGTTACCGAAAACATGGGATGGTAGACTTAAGATATTTTCTGAATTTCCTGAAAATCATGTAATTGATGAATTGTTATACACTTAGAAGTTCTTCCTAATATATATTTATATTAGGATTATATTAATTCCATAATAGGAATTATATTTATGACAACACAATCTTCTTTCTGAGTCGCCGTGTCTTCACTGTTACAGTCAACGTTTTGGTGTTCATATTTTATGATTCACACTAGTCTTACAACAGAAGCTGAAGAAACTCACAGCATGAACAGCAAAAGATAGATCCCAATGACAAATAGACGTAGAACTCTAGATATTGTATTATATAAAACACCGATCATGAGGCTGACAGAATTAGTGAATCATAATCGATTAGAAAATAGGACAATATATATATGTATATATATATATATATATATATATATATATATATATATATATATATAACAATTGATAAATTATTGGAGTTTTTCGGCTTTTATATGAAATACTTACAAATATCAAATTAGAATGTATGTAATTGCAGAGTAAGTGGGGATGTAAACATTGCTGTCTACAAATTACAAAGCAAATCAAACGAAATTTTTTTATTTGAAAAAAAAAAAAAAAAACTCCAATAATTTATCAATTGTTATATTTAATAAACGGCTAAGAAATTATCTTAACACTCATATAGCTATGGAGTAATAATTAGCATTTCCAACATTCAAATCTGACATTTGCTTTCACTAACTGACATCTGCTATGAAAACTGACATGAGCTTTCAAAACTGACTTCTGCTTTCAACTTGACATCTACATTCACTAACTGACATCTGATTCATTAACACTGTTACTTTATAATGCATTTCTAAATAGCTTGAACCTGGGTCTATTGTGGCTTAGTCGTAAAAGCGACAGCCCGGCAAGCTGTAGACTTGGGTTCGAGTCCCAACGTGGACCATATTTTTCAAATAAAAAAATTTCGTATGATTTGCTTTGTAATTTGTAGACAGCAATGTTTATATCCCCACTTACTCTGCAATTACATACATTCTAATTTGATATTTGTAAATATTTCATATAAAAGCCGAAAAACTCCAATAATTTATCAATTGTTATATTTAATAAACGGCTAAGAAATTATCTTAACACTTATATATATATATATATATATATATATATATATATATATATATATATATATATAATTGAAACGAAATTATCGACCGTGATATATTATAAAAAATTAATTTAAATTCGGGTAAGCGGTCTGTCAATTAAAAAACCCCTTTATTCAATAACCCTATATTTCGCAACACATTTTAAACAATTTAATAACATTAAAATAGCTAAATACAACACCCATACCTTGAAAAAGTTGTATAGTAAGATCAAAGACATAACACCTTTCTTTTTAAATAGTCATGTTGTCTATAGGATAGCATGTTCGGATTGTTGTGGCGTTTATATAGGTCAGACATCACAGTGGCTAAAACAGCGCATCACTCAGCATAAAAGTGATGTCCGTATTGGTATGAGATCTTGTGCATTAGTGGACCATGCACTTGATCGTGACCATACTTTCAATTTTGTTGACGTTAAGATCTTAGACGTTGAAAATAACCTTAAAAAAAGAACCTTTTTAGAAATGGTCCACATTAACAGAGACACAAATAACATAAATTATAGATCTGATACTAATGGTCTTAGTATAATTTATTTTAATATACTGGGTTTGACTGTTAGTTGACCATCTTAAATCGTTTTGTTATTTGGTCCATATTTTGTTAAATTTATATTGCATTATATTTTTTATTTTTCATGTTCTAACTTTTACATATACATACATGTTTTTTAAAAGTTCTTAAGGCTTGTTTCTATAGTTACTGTATTTTTTAAATCTAGTCATTTTTATTTTTTGTACGTCAATTTTATTATTTTTCAACTCTACATTTTGTAAGTATTTTTACTACTGTTTTATACTCTTATTTATTTTTTGTTATTTTTCTCATTAATCTTGTAGTTTCCCCAGAAGAAGCAACAAATTGTGTTGCGAAATATAGGGTTATTGAATAAAGGAGTTTTTTAATTGACAGACCGCTTACCCGAATTTAAATTAATTATATATATATATATTGTCCTATTTTCTAATCGATTATGATTCACTAATTCTGTCAGCCTCATGATCGGTGTTTTATATAATACAATATATCCAGAGTTCTACGTCTGTTTTGCTGTTCATGCTGTGAATTTCTTCAGCTTCTGTTGTAAGACTAGTATGAATCATAAAATATGAACACCAAAACGTTGACTGTAACAGTGAAGACACGGCGACTCAGAAAGAAGATTGTGTTGTCATGAATATAATTCCTATTATTACGAGCAGCCAAGGACGAGATAGTCAAGATACTATCTAACATTTCTGAAAGCAGAAATTTTAGGGACACCATCTTTTAGGCATTTTAATTGAATTTGCTAGAGCTTCCTCTTCTCTAGAGGGTTAATAGTTGTTCCTTTTATATTGGTGTATTTTCTAATCATTTATCATTCTCTAGTTCTGCAAAACTTCAAGGGTGATTTCTGAGTAATAGAATCTTCTCGTGTCTTCTCTATGCATTAATTATTGTAATCAATGTTAACTTCTTCATATTGTTAGTTTGTTCAGGATTTACGAATAAATTAGTATGCTAGTGCAAATAGCGAAAGGTCGTGCGAATAGCGAAACGTTGATTCAAGCAATGTTTGCATTTTTACCATTTTCGGTACCACTGATAATTTTGGATCTGACAATAGTACATGTACATTTCGACTCTTGCATGAGGATTATGCAGTATAGAACAGGTATAAAACAGATTTGAATAGATATAAAACAGATAATGGACACGACAAAAATTAGATAATTGACATGTATGAATACCTAGTGAACATGTTTTGTACCTGTTCATACCTGCTCGCACATGTTTTACACCTATTGATTACGTGTTCGAACCCATTTCATGTTTGCTCATTACCTGTTCATTATTTGTTTTATATCTGTTCAAATATCTTTTATACCAGTTAATTACCTGTTCCTGGACGTTTGAATTTAGCGCGTGCTGTGGGATTTGGAGAAGCATAAAACTGGCGGAAAATAAATCTCATTTCTTTTAAATTATATATCCCCGCTTCCCATTTGCGAAACATTTAATGCAAATTATAGAAATAATAAGGGTTGGAACCTTTTTCTGGTTGGTTGAAACGGATAAGAAGTCGAGTTTTCCGCGCTGTCGCGAGATTAACATGGTCTGGTACGTGCGGAAGCCGTTCCCTCAAAACGTATTAGTTTCAGATTCATAGTCTTTGACAGCTAGAACGCAAATGAAAAAAGGAGTTTCTCTTTTCAGCTAGACGCCAATAACCAAAATACGGGTATAAATTTAAAGGTTTGAGGAGCTCAAGTCTGCATCCGATTTACCCAAAAATAATTATTGGGGCGTTTATAGGCCCTTTGGGAAATTAATTTATCCTAATAAAATTTTTGGCGCAAAGTTAATCTACAAAAAAAATAAAATACGTATAAAATAAATTTCTATATATTTACTTTAATTAATCGTTAATTTTGCAAATAAACGCAACTGAAAATTTGCTTGTCAAAAGTAACAATTTGCCAACAATAGTTTGCTGCAGACCTGCCAATCATTGCGGGAGAAAGAGTTACTGTTTCAATGTTATTTTCCCTAACGTCATTTTTTAACAGAAATTTATATAGTTCACAATTAATAAGTGTAAATTTATTTAAGAAAATTAATACTGGTAGCCGTAACTTTGTGGTAATTCATTTTGAAAATAATGAAATAAAATAAAACAATAACTTTGTTATACCACTTTATTCACATGTAATAGTGACAGCGGTTTCGACATACAATGTCATTATCAAACTGCAAAAGTTACAGGCCTACATAGATCTTATAAATGACACAAAAATATATGGGGGTGGTTTATGATGTTATTTAAAATTACTACTATATACTTAACTATTATATACAACATTGGAAAAGAGGTGTATATATAAGATCTAACTGGTCGTTAAGAACAATATCTATTGTGTTGTTTCCGCTTTTAAAAATTTCTAGTGACTCTAAAAGATTTTAATTTACGACCTTTCTCGGCCAAATGCAATATTTTATGATGACCAAATGTATGCCTTTCTGTAATAATATGGTTTGCGAATGTTGAATCTGTCTTCTTTAGTTTATATGACCTCATGTGTTCTTTTACCCGTATAATAAAATAATAAAACTTCGACCAGTCTGATCTATATATACACTTTTACAATCATTACAGTATAATTTGTACACTCTTTATTTATTATTGATATCTGTTTTAGGTTTTGTGTTAAAAATGAAATTACTTGTTTTTACATATGGTTTGTAAGCTATACTAACATTACTATTATTTTTTGAAATTATATTTCCAATTTGCTCGCTTATTTTACCGAAGTAAGTTAACGAGACAAATTGTTTCAAATTAGCACTATCTTTAGGATATACTAAACTAAGGGCCACTTGTAACTGTTTTTTCTTTAGTATACTGTCAATTACGCTACTTTTATAACCATGGTTTACCGCTATTTCCTTTATAGTATTGATTTCACGAACAAAAGATTCATTAGACAAAGGAATATTTAATGCTCTATGTATCATAGAATTAAAAAATTAATGTTTGTGTGTCTTAGGGTGTAGTGAATCTTTGGGAATAATGCTATCAGTGAAAGTAGGTTTACGATGTATATCAAATTTTAAGCTTTGATCTAATTTGTTTAATTTTAAATCCAGGAAGTTAATACTGTTATTATATTCTATTTCTACTGTAAAATTGATATTAGAATGGATTGAATTTATGTAGTTCAGAAATGTTTGTAGTTGTCTATGAGTACCCTTAAAGCAAGCTAGGATGTCGTCTACATACCGATACCAAAATTTAATATGTTTTTTACCTAGTTGCGATGAAAGAATTTTTTCTGTAATATGCTTCATGAAAATTTCAGCTAATGGAGGACTTAGAGGTGAGCCCATTGCCAGACCTTCTGTTTGTTTGTAGAATTTGTTGTTAAATGTAAAGTAACTTTGGTTGTTGACTAACTCCGTTAGAGATATGATTTCGTGTATAACAACCGGGTTTGTATTTTTCTTTACTAATATGTTTTCTATTAACCTTAAGCATACCTTATGTGGTATTTTTGAAAACATGTTGGAAACATCAAATGATAACAGGATTTCTGTCTTTTGTATATTACAATCTTTTAATTTAGCTGTTAACTGTATTGCGTTTTTTATGGAAGAGCTACCTGTAAATTCGGTATATTGTCTAATTATTATGTTTAATTTTTCGGCTAATTTTTCATTGGGGCAAGAAATAAACGAAACAACTGGTCTGATGGGTGCTTCCTCTTTGTGAGTTTTTACTAAACCGTATAATTTAGGGGGCGAAGGATTCATATGGAAAAGTTTGTACTTATCTGTGTTTGAGATTACTGCATTACAATTTTTGACACATTCTTTAATTTCTGCCTGATACTGTTTAGTGGGGTCCTTTTTCAATTCTATGATAGTATTGTCGTCTATAAATTTCTTAACTTTATTTTCATAATCACCTTTAGTTAATATCACGAATTTCTTTTTTCTGCTTTTGTTATCGTGAGGTCGTAAATTAAATCTTTTAGAGCCATTAGAAATTTTTAAAAGCGGAAACAACACAATAGATATTGTTCTTAACGACCAGTTGGATCTTATATATACACCTCTTTTCCAATGTTGTATATAAAAGTTAAGTATATAGTAGTAATTTTAAATAACATCATAAACCACCCCCATATATTTTTGTGTCATTTATAAGATCTATGTAGGCCCGTAACTTTTGCAGTTTGATAATGATATTGTATGTCGAAACCGCGGTCACTATTACATGTGAATAAAGTGGTATAACAAAGTTATTGTTTTATTTTATTGTAAATTTATTGCTTAAAGTTTGGTTAAAATGTAATGATATTTTTATTTTATTTTTAACCAACCCAGCATAGCAAACTCAACCCAAAAAGATTTTTACATATTTTACGCACTGTAAAAATGGCGTTAAGAAAAAAAACGTTAGAATATATCTGGAAGTTGGTCTTGTTGTAAATTTTTGTTAACATATCGATAATCGCATACGGACTTAATCTCCACTATACCAAACTTCTCTAGACATCTAGTTATCACGGCTTTTCTAATTGTTTACATATGTTTTTGACGTAGGTAATGACATTAACTTTCATTTATTATTTGTTTTTAAATCCATGCTTGCATGCAAATAATTAATATTAATACCCAACATGACTTTGAATATACTTTGTAGAATGATGACAGAGAGCATCCAAAGGATGTGATGCTAATCGACTGGCAATGTGTATTGCGTGCCTCACCCGTTCACGATGTTGAAGCATTATTTTACTCAGTCGCGTCCAAAGATAATGTGAACAATTATAAATATTACATGCAAATATATTACGGGGAGCTGAGCAAGCGAATAGAAGAATTAGGAAGTGATCCAGAAATTGTTTATCCTCGTTCTGTTTTCGAACAGGAATGGATACGTTATGGTGTGTATGCATTGGGGTTCTATTTAGCTTTAATAAAGGTGATGCTTTATAAAACGGAGGACGTTCCTACTTTTGAAAAAGATATGAACGAAGAAGAAATGGAACATATGTTTACCGATGTGTTGCACGACGAACAAGAATATTTAAGACGTTCCAAACATCTTCTTCGACATATGATTAGTATTGGAATTTTGTAATTAAATCGAATTAATTAAAATTCTATTGTAGATTAAAAATGTATAATTTAAACATACAAAATTGCTTAGTACATTATTAGATTCATTGAATAAAATTATTTCACATTTGGGTGTTTTTTTGTATTTTCAATAGTTTAATAACTAGATCATTTAAATAGTTAATTGACGAAGGAGATACTTGTTGAAACTTCATTATAACGTTAAGAAATAAGTAATTAAATTTCTAATTTCAAAAATTCTTTTATTGTAAATACCACTACAATATTGTTTCGCCATACAATGGCTTCATCAGGTGGATGAAATACTGAATATGTAGGTGGTGGAAATTTTTTTTTTTACAATCTTAAATTTAGTAGAGGGGAGTTGTTTAAATCTAGTTGGTCATGTAAAGCTAATCCTAAACTATTGTATCTATTAATTTCTAAGTTTTCTAACAGGTTAAGTTTTTTACTATTTTCTTGAATGTGTAAAATTTTGAAATCTATATTAAATATATGATTGATATCTATACAATGACTTGCGAAAGTTGAATCTGTTTTCTTTTCTTTATGGCTTCTCTCGTGTTCTTTCATCCTAATTTTGAATGTCCTCCCCGTTTGTCCTATGTATACCTTATTACAATCTTCGCATGTTAACTTATATACACCAGAGTTTGATTCTTTGTCTATTTTATCTTTGTTGTTTTTAATAATGTTATGTATAGTATTGTCTGTTTTAAATGATATATGTTCGTTATTAAGTTTTTTAATGAAAGTACCAATTTTTTCCGAAATGTTTCCTAAGTAAGTTATTGAATTATAGGAATTAATGATCTTGTATTTTAATTTTGGATAAACTAAGGAAAGGGTTTTGGATTTTTGTTGGCTATTTAGGATGTTATTGACAATATTTATAGAGTTGTTTATTGTTTAATGCTATTGTGTATATTCTATTTAGTTCAAGGTCGAAATTACTTTTACTCATAGGTACATGAATTAATCTATATACCATTGATTGGTATGCTCATAATTTGTGGGTTATAGGAAGAAAAGAATTAGCTTGTATTGTGGTATCTGTATGTGTTGGTTTATGGTATATAGCGAACTCGTGTTTATTAGTTTTGTGTGAAATGGTTAAATCTAGAAAATTAATGCTTTTATTTATTTCTGTTTCTATAGTAAAATTTATTTTGGGGTGAATAGTGTTGATATAATTATGTAAAGTTTTTAATTGTCTATCTGAACTGTTAAAGCAAATTAATATGTCATCAACATACCTAAACCAATATACACAATTACCAAACAAGGGATGTGTACTAATTATAGTTTCTAAATTATTCATGAAAATTTCCGCTAATAAGGGGCTTAGTGTCTCGAATTTGTTCACTAGTATCCCACCCCAGGAGGTAATAGATTTACCTCCTTTACTTTATTATTACTTTACAACTAGAACGTAGAAACACGAACATTGTCACAAAGACCGAAATTTTACAGCTCTTAGAAACGTTCCTGGAACAAAATTATTTTCAATTTAAAAAGAAATTTTATAAACAAACAGAGGGTCTAGCAATGGGAAACCCACTAAGCCCCTTATTAGCGGAAATTTTCATGAATAATTTAGAAACTATAATTAGCACACATCCCTTGTTTGGTAATTGTGTATATTGGTTTAGGTATGTTGATGACATATTAATTTGCTTTAACGGTTCAGATAGACAATTAAAAACTTTACATAATTATATCAACACTATTCACCCCAAAATAAATTTTACTATAGAAACAGAAATAAATAAAAGCATTAATTTTCTAGATTTAACTATAGCATATAGCTATATAGATATATAGCTATAGCTATATAGCATAAACCAACACATACAGATACCACAATACAAGCTAATTCTTTTCATCCTATAACACACAAATTATCAGCATGCCAATCAATGGTATATGGATTAATTGAGGTACCTATGAGTAAAAGTAATTTCGACCTTGAACTAAATAGAATATACACAATAGCATTAAACAATGGTTACTCTATAAATATTGTCAATAACATCCTAAATAGCCAACAAAAATCCAAAACCCTTTCCTTAGTTTATCCAAAATTAAAATACAAGATAATTAATTCCTATAATTCAATCACTTACTTAGGAAAAATTTCGGAAAAAATTGGTACTTTCATTAAAAAACTTAATAGCGAACATATATCATTTAAAACAGACAATACTATACAGAACATTATTAAAAACAACAAAGATAAAATAGACAAAGAATCAAACTCTGGTGTATATAAGTTAACATGCGAAGATTGTAATAAGGTATACATAGGACAAACGGGGAGGACATTCAAAATTAGGATGAAAGAACACGAGAGAAGCCATAAAGAAAAGAAAACAGATTCAACTTTCGCAAGTTATTGTATAGATATCAATCGTAAATTTAATATAGATTTCAAAATTTTACACATTCAAGAAAAAAGTAAAAAACTTAACCTGTTAGAAAACTTAGAAATTAATAGATAGAATAGTTTAGGATTAGCTTTGAATGACCAACTAGATTTAAACAACTCCCCTCTACTAAATTTAAGATTGTAAAAAAAAAATTTTCCACCACCATTTCCCCAATAATTTTCACATAAATATTCAAACTTGTATTGTACATATTCAGTATTTCATCCACCTGATGAAGCCATTGTATGGCGAAACAATATTGTAGTGGTTCTTTAAACAATAAAAGAATTTTTGAAACTAGAAATTTAATTACTTATTTCTTAGCGTTATAATTAAATTATAACACCTTACGTTTCATTTTACATCAATAAGGATTTCAATAACTTTATGACAAGGATCTTCGTCTCACAAGGTACAAGTTTTACATTACTACTAGAGACAGGACGCATCAGGCAGAAATTACGATGGACCATATAAATAGTCTATAACATCGCAAGTTATTGAATAGCACTATTCATTCGGTTAACCGCACATTTATTTTTGTCGTTGAATTGTGACGCAATTACTTCAATATGTAAAATTCCTTTCATCATGGGCGTAAATAGAAGCGCGAGGAGTTTTTATAATTTATTTTATTTATTAGTTTATGTCGTAATATAAATAAAGTAGGGTTTCTTTTTTTTTATTATTTTAACTGTTAATTACATAGTTCGCAATTTTTGTAATAAATCTTATTCATTCACTGTCAATAAACGTTAGAAGTCTTTTAATCAAAAAAATTCGGTAAATAAATTCGAAATTCTGAATTACTCCATGATCTAAGGGCTGACAATACGAAGTGATGTTTGGCTGCGCGAAGACTGGACTGACCTCGGAAATTTTCAATATAAATAAATTATCTATTTTTCAATCAAATGTATTTAATTAAGAATAAGAAAAATAAGAAATATATGACATTTAGAAAAATACGTCACTGTGTATAAGTACAGGGTGGCCCAAAATGACCGAAGGGGTTTGAGTTCATTATAACTTCTTATTTAAGACATAATTATTAATTTTTTTAAATTTTAAATACAGTATATAAATGGAGAATATTTTTAATTTAATTATGAAAAATTATATCTCGCAAGTGGTGGCCATTTTCTGCTTCGCATATTCGTGCTCTTTCCAAAACATTTTCCATAACCTTTCGCAAAGCTTCAGGTGTTATGTTGTTGATTTCGTCGCGTATATTATTTTTTAATTGTTGTATGGTTCGAGGCTTATTAATATAGACTTTTCCTTTCAAATAACCCTAAAGGAAACAGTCTGAAGCGGTTAAATCCGGTGAACGCGGAGGCCAATTAAAATCGCTTGTACGGGAAATAATTCGTTCACCAAAGATGTCGCGTAAAAGAGCTATTGTGTCCCTCGCAGTGTGCGCTGTGGCTCCATCCTGTTGGAACCATACTTGCGGATGGTTTTCCACGGCTGGCCTTAAAAAATTTTCCAACATTGTCCGATATCTAACACCAGTGATGGAAACGGCGACACCGTGTTCATTTTCAAAAAAATATGGGTCAATTATCCTTTCCGACGAAACACCGCACTAAACGGTACACTTGAGTGGGTGTAATTCTCGCTGTTGAACTACTCTTGGATTTTCCGTAGCCCATATCCTGCAGTTTTGCCTATTAACGAACCCATTTAATTGGACATGAGCTTCGTCGCTCATAATTAAATTATGAATAAAATCATGATTTTCTTCTGCTTTTTGACGAAAATAAATTGCATAATCAAGTCGTTGCTGGTAATCTGTCGGTTTCAATTATTGGACAAGCTTAATTTTGTATGGAAACATTCTTATTGTATGCAAAATTCTCTGCAGCGACCCTCTTGAGAGGCCAAGTTGTGTCGAACGTCTCCTGGTTAATGTTTCTCCATCTTCCCGAATACTCTCCTGTACCCGTTCAATATTGTCATCCGTGTGCACCGTTCCTAGTTTGCCGGCACCAGGAAGGTTCCTTACTGCCCCTTGTTCTCGAAAATTTGCAGCCAGATGGTTTATTGTTGACTCTGAGGATCCAACCCGCACATTAAAATAAGGACGATATGCACGCTGAGTCAAAACAATGGATCGTTGATTTGAGAAATAAAGTTCAACGATTTTTGCACGTTGTTCAATTGTGTACTGTTCCATTTCAAATTCCCCAAGTCTTCTTTACAAAATACTGAAAACAAAAAAAAAGAAATTATAATAAAAAAGTTATAAGGAATTAAAACATCTTCGGTCATTTTGAGGCAGCCTGTATAACTGGTTGCCCACTATGCCACCAATACATTGACTTTTATTTTTTAGCTATACATCGGGCGATGTATGTGTAATGATTAGAGAACGGACACGCTTACCACCCAGTGCAGTACTGGCGAAAGGCTGTATTTCTAAAATATTTAATTTTATTTATATAATTGGAAAACGAACGGGTGGCGATCTATAAAATTACGAAATACATATTTATTTGTTGAAAAGTTGTATCTATGAAGTTTTTAATTTTATTTATATAATTGCAAAACAAACGGGTGGTGATCTATAAAATTACGAAATACATATTTATTTGTTGAAAAGTTGTATTTATGAAGTTTTTAATTTTATTTATATAATTGCAAAACAAACGGGTGGTGATCTATAAAATTACGAAATACATATGTATTTGTTGAAAAGTTGTATTTTTAAAGTTTTTAATTTTATTTCTATAATTGGAACATTTTTATTTGTTCATTTTGTCGTTCAAGTTGAGTAAAGGAGTATTAATATTGACTAGCAATAGTTTCTCAAGGTTTTCCTCTGGCAATTTTGTTCTCTTTGAATTAAGTACATCCTTATAAATAGAAAACGTCCTTTCTACATCGCAACTGGTTATAGGTGCATACTTGCAATATTCTTTTATTTCTTCATATTTAGCCGTTAAATTTTGTGGAATTGTCTCCATACATAATTGCTGCAATGTAATTAAATCTGGATTTCTATTAAGAATTGCTTCAAACTTTTGCCGAAGGCCACATCCGAAGTCACTTGGAATACTTTTCAAATTATTAACAGCCACATCTAATGTGGTTAATCCGTCATTTAATTTGAGATTTCGATTTTCAAAATAAGTGATTAGTTTTGGCAATTTTCCAAAGTGTTCGTGAAGAAAGTACAACTGATTTTTTAAATTTGGGATTTGTGTGAGCTCCTTGCACTCACCAATACTTCTAGCATCCTCCTTTAGCAGTGTTGCGAAATGTTTTAGACTATCGAAATTCTCAGCATAATAACTAGTAGCTTCCAGCCATGTTCCCCATCTAGTTATTACTGGAGTGGGAGGCAGTGACAGAGATGGAAATTTTTCCCTGAAAAGAGCTAGTCTCAATGGTGCTTTTCTGAAAACTTTTTTAAAAGCTGATACAAGTCTATCAACTTCCGGAAAAGTGTGTCTGATATATTCACAGATTCTGTGGAGAGCATGTGCTACACAAGTAATATGCAGCATATTAGGATATGTTTTCTTCAAAAGTCTGCCTGTTTTTAACATATACGCAGCACTATCACTGACAAATAAAAGTATTTTTTCTTTGTACGTGGCGTCCGAATGAAGCATTTTTTGCATATTCTCCTTAATGGTTTCAGCAACTGTTTCCGTATCAACTCTATTTATAACACTTGTTGCTATTACATATGAGTTATAGGGAATAGTTGGATGTAGTACACCAGCTACAACATTTACCACACAGCGTCCTAACATATCCACCGTTTCGTCGGCGCTTATCCATATGTATTGATTTAAAAGATGGCTTCTAATGCGTTCTACTGTTCTCGTATAGCACCTAGAAACATAATATTTGCGTAAAGTTGATTCATCAGGAACATCTCGACCAGTATATTTTTTCAGAAATATTTTTAAAGTGGGATTGCTAAGTTTATTTAATGGAATATTATCCGCCATAAAAGTTTTACAGAGTTCAGATGTGTTTGCGATCCTAAGTGACGAATTTTTGACGATATTTTACGGATTTTGTAATAAATTTCGGAATCACTGACAATGGACATACAATCAGTATGACCGTCAATCCAACTCGCCATTGTTTTACGATGCCGTTCTCGACATTCTTCCATATCATATCTGAAAAAGTAATTTAAACAATGCTCTAGATCTAAATAAATGAAAACTAAAAATGTGTGCCTAAATTATTGAAACTGAACGAAATTCAATGCACACTCTTACGTCGAAATAATTGGTAGAAAGAGATTCAATCAAACGATATTAAGCAGGATCTATCACAAAAATTACGATGTAATTAACAGTTAAAACTATGAAAACAAGAAACTTACTCACAGCACTTTATTTATCTTACGAAATATAAACTAATAAATAAAATACATTATAAAAACCCCGCTTCTATCTACGCTCATGAAAACACTTTAAAAAGCACTATATTCTCGGAATACAATAGCTGGCTTGTCCATTGTTATCGCGGCGAGACCAGGTGTCCGAGTAAGTCAAACAAATACTTCATTGAATTACGCCGGGATGTACTGAGCGACGTTATACACAATTCCAATTGCCGATTGCGTTTTATGGAAATTGCGTCCGGTCTCTAGTAATGATAAAAAAAGGACCAGATAAGTATATACTTTCTTTGGTCATATGCAATATTGCAAAACATGACGTTTATATTTTACGATGACAGACGGTTGTTTCCCTAATTGAATACTGACTTCATTTGACTCTGCAGTACTGGTTTGAAAATCACATGCTTTGAATTTTGTCTTGAACTGAAAAGATATACTTGCATGAACTGTATTTACATACAAGTAGCCTATTACTAGAGAACCGACGCAATTTCCATAAAACGCAATCGACAATTGGAATTGTGTATAACGTCGCTCAGTACATCCCGGCGTAATTCAATGAAGTATTTGTTTGACTTACTCGGCCACCTGGTCTCGCGGCATAACAATGGACAACGCAGCTATTGTATTCGGAGAATATAGTGTTTTTTAAAGTGTTTTCATGAGCGTAGATAGAAGCGGGGTTTTTATAATGTATTTTATTTATTAGTTTATATTTCGTAAGATAAATAAAGTGCTGTGAGTAAGTTTCTTGTTTTCATAGTCTTAACTGTTAATTACATCGTAATTTTTGTGATAGATCCTGTTTCATATCGTTTGATTGAATCTATTTCTACCAATTATTCCGACGTAAGAGTGTGCATTGAATTTCGTTCAGTTTCAATAACTTACGCACACATTTTTAGTTTTCATTTATTTAAATCTAGAGCATTGTTTAAGTTACTTTTTCAGACATGATATGGAAGAATGTCGAGAACGGGATTGTAAAACAATGGCGAGTTGGATTGACGGTCATACTGATTGTATGTCCATTGTCAGTGATTCCGAAATTTATTACAAAATCCGTAAAATATTGTCAAAAATTCGTCACTTAGGATCGCAAACACATCTGAACTCTGTAAAACTTTTATGGCGGATAATATTCCATTAAATAAACTTAGCAATCCCACTTTAAAAATATTTCTTCAAAAATATACTGGTCGTAATGTTCCTGATGAATCAACTTTACGCAAATATTATGTTTCTAGGTGCTATACGAGAACAGTAGAACGCATTAGAAGCCATCTTTTAAATCAATACATATGGATAAGCGCCGACGAAACGGTGGATTTGTTAGGACGCTGTGTGGTAAATGTTGTAGCTGGTGTACTACATCCAACTATTCCCTATAACTCATATGTAATAGCAACAAGTGTTATAAATGGAGTTGATGAGGAAACAGTTGCTGAAACCATTAAGGAGAATATGCAAAAAATGCTTCATTCGGACGCCACGTACAAAGAAAAAATACTTTTATTTGTCAGTGATAGTGCTGCGTATATGTTAAAAACAGGCAGACTATTGAAGAAAACATATCCTAATATGCTGCATATTACTTGTGTAGCACATGCTCTCCACAGAATCTGTGAATATATCAGAGACACTTTTCCGGAAGTTGATAGACTTATATCAGCTTTTAAAAAAGTTTTCAGAAAAGCACCATTGAGAGTAGCTCTTTTCAGGGAAAAATTTCCATTTCTGTAACTGCCTCCCACTCCAGTAATAACTAGATGGGGAACATGGCTGTCAGCTACTAGTTATTATGCTGAGAATTTCGATAGTCTAAAACATTTCGTAACACTGCTAAAGGAGGATGCTAGAAGTATTGGTGAGTGCAAGGAGCTCACACAAATCCCAAATTTAAAAAATCAGTTGTACTTTCTTCACGAACACTTTGAAAAATTGCCAAAACTAATCACTTCTTTTGAAAATCGAAATCTCAAATTAAATGACGGATTAACCACATTAGATGTGGCTGTTAATAATTTGAAAAGTATTCCAAGTGACTTCGGATGTGGCCTTCGGCAAAAGTTTGAAGCAATTCTTAATAGAAATCCAGATTTAATTACATTGCAGCAATTATGTATGGAGACAATTCCACAAAATCTAGCGGCTAAATATGAAGAAATAAAAGAATATTTCCTGTATGCACCTATAACCAGTTGCGATGTAGAAAGGACGTTTTCTATTTATAAGGATGTACTTAATTCAAAGAGAACAAAATTGACTGAAGAAAACCTTGAGAAACTATTGCTAGTCAATATTAATACTCCTTTACTCAACTTGAACGACAAAATGAACAAATAAAAATGTTCCAATTATATAAATAAAATTAAAAACTTTAAAAATACAACTTTTCAACAAATACATATGTATTTCGTAATTTTATAGATCACCACCCGTTTGTTTTCCAATTATATAAATAAAATTAAAAACTTTATAAATACAACTTTTCAACAAATACATATGTATTTCGTAATTTTATAGATCACCACCCGTTTCTTTTTCAATTATGTATATAAATAAAATTAAAAACTTTATAAATACAACTTTTCAACAAATAAATATGTATTTCGTAATTTTATAGATCACCACCCGTTCGTTTTCCAATTATATAAATAAATGTAAATATTTTAGAAAGACTTTCGATAGTACTGCACTGTGTGGTAAGCGTGTCCGTTCTCTACCTATTACTATTATTGATGAAATAAAATTATTTTATAAATACATATTTATCTTTATATACGACGAGTGTATGTTTTTTTTATATTTTTTTTATATTTTTTTTTATAAATTTCCACTTTATTTGCTAAGATACTATGACAATTTTTGCGACACACAGTTCTTCAAACCGAGTTGTATTACAAGCATTTTTAATTCATCAACCGTATAAATTTCCAACAAATAAAGGTTACTTCGATTCAAAACATTACTATTACGTTATTATAAAAGTGTTATTGATAGAAATTTTGACTGATAAAAAACACAATGTACACGTAAGATGAATAATATTTTCTTCCAGATTAAATAATTATTTTATCTACAACATATAAATACAAAAAAATACCTGATCTTTTTATTGAGTAGTCTCATTGAAACGTTTAACGCAAACATGTCAGCTAAAGAAGATAGTTTGAAAGTTAGTGACGAAATTAAGCGACTTGTTGGTGATATTGCGGCGAAAAATAATATCAAAGAAACGTGTCAAATCAAATATTATAAAGGATCAGAAGCAGGTGATGGTTATTCGACCAAAACTTACGCAGTGGACATTACGGATGATGAGTCTACAATAAATTTATTTCTCAAATGCGCTTTCAATGTAAAAGGCAGCGATCTTGCCGCATATTCAGTATACATTTGCGAAACATACTTCTACAAAACTATATATCCAGTTTATACAGCGTTTTGGAAAGACAAAGGCATTAAAAATGGTTTTAGGAATGTCCCATTATGTTACGGTTTCGACGAGACTCGTGGTTCTGAAATTATCGTTTTAGAAAACTTAAGGAAGAAAGGATATACTATGTTTGATAGATTTACATTCATGAACGATGAACATTTGAAATTAACTTTACGTTCCTTCGCCAAATTCCATGCAATATCCTTCGCATTGAAAGATCAACAGAAAGATTTACACGATGAGTTCTGCGAACGCTGCCCGAATATTTTAGCCGAGATTTTGCAGAAAATGTCTTTTGGTTTTGTTAAGGACTTTGTTGATAAATTGGATGCAGTCAAAGACAAGGATCTATTCCACAAATGTGATAATTTGGCTTCTAAAGTTTACGATCAAATTAGAAATTTGGATGGACTTACAAGCGATTATTCTATTCTCACCAAAGGTGATTGTTGGGTCAATAATATGATGATATTATATGAGGTAAACGACTTTTATCATTTATTTTATATTCAAACATTTAATTACCTTTTACAATGTTCGTTAGACTATTATATATATATTTAGTGTTAATAAGAATTAAAATTTATTTCTTATTTATTTTATTGGCCGTGTCATAATATTAAAATAATAGACATATTCTTGGTTTTAACACGAAATAAATTTGTGAGTTTTGTATCCTTTAATTTTCCTTACTTTAATTACTTATTATTTTAATTTTAATTCATTCATACAAATTGTAAATATATTTCTTACCTTTCGTTGAATTAATTTTTTAGTTCGAATCACTTGAAAAAGACTTAATTATATAAAAAAAGTCGAAACGTCGTAGTAAAAAACTGAAATTCATTAAAGGTCGCTAAACCAAGAAAATGTCTATTATTTTAATTATATATATATATAAGGTAAACTTAATAAGTCGGCGATTAAAGGTCTGGTTTACTTCAGAGTATATATATTTAAAACAACCCAAGGTTGTTTTAAATATATATACTCTGAAGTAAACCAGACCTATAATCGCCGACTTATTAAGTTTACCTTATCATACCAAGGTCACGTTGATATTATATATATATATATATATATATATATATAAATAATTATTTCGTGACCTTTGTATGTTATGGTAACTTCAATTTGCTGGCGATTTAAGGTCTGGTTTTACTTCAAAGTATATATGTATATTTAAAACAGTCCTACATGTTTTCGGCAAATGATGCCTGTTTCAAGGAATATAAAATACAAATGACAGTATATTAATCACAGTAGATTAATATACTGTCATTTATATTTTATATTCCTAAATTAGAACATAATTTACTCAAAAATTTTCTAATGTAACATACCAAAATCTTTATATCATCGAATAAGAATTGTAAAAGCTTTTAAAATCCATAAAAAAAATGGGGTTGACATTTAAAAAAAATTATCAATCACGTCATAACTTTTCAATGTCGACGGAAAAAACAAATATGGTAGCATCTAAATATAGCTAATAAAAACATTCATCGACATATCTTTGCATTTTGTCAAATAATGCGCAATAACGTTACTACGGGCTTGTGTCCATACTTTATATATATATATATATATATATATATAGTATTTTCGTGACCTTGGTATGATAAGGTAAACTTAATTAGTCGGCGATTAAAGGTCTGGTTATTACTTCAAAGTGTATATATTTAAAATAATCCTACATGTTTCGGCAATGATGCCTTTGACAAGGATATAAAAAATATAAATGACAGAATGGCAATGATGCCTTTGACAAGGATATAAAAAATATAAATGACAGAATATTCTGTCATTTATATTTTTTATATCCTTGACAAAGGCATCATTGCCGAAACATGTAGGATTATTTTAAATATATACACTTTGAAGTAATAACCAGACCTTTAATCGCCGACTAATTAAGTTTACCTTATATATATATATATATATATAAATATAATAACTTCGTGACCTTGGTATGATTTGGTAAACCTAATCAGTAGGCGATTAAAGGTCTGTATATTACTTCAAAATATATGTATTTAAAAAACTCTACATGTTTCGGCTGTATTCGCCTTTTTCAAGAGAATACAAAATATGAATGACAGGATATAAATGTCAAGACTTGACATTTATATCCTGTCATTCATATTTTGTATTCTCTTGAAAAAGGCGTATACAGCCGAAACATGTAGAGTTTTTTAAATACATATATTTTGAAGTTATATACAGACCTTTAATCGCCTACTGATTAGGTTTACCATATATATATATATATATATATATATATATATATATATATACATATATATATATATATATATATATATATATATATATATATAGTAAACCTAATCAGTAGGCGATTAAAGGTCTGTATATTACTTCAAAATATATGTATTTAAAAAAACTCTACATGTTTCGGCTGTGTACGCCTTTATGAAGAGAATACAAAATATAATATTTATATTTTGTATTCTCTTGATAAAGGCGTACTGCCGAAACATGTTTTTTAAATACATATACCATATACGATTAAAGGTCTGTATATTACTTTAAAATATATGTATTTAAAAAACTCTACATGTTTCGGCAGTACGCCTTTATCAAGAGAATACAAAATATAAATATTATATTTTGTATTCTCTTGATAAAGGTGTACACAGCCGAAACATGTAGAGTTTTTTTAAATACATATATTTTGAAGTAATATACAGACCTTTAATCGCCTACTGATTAGGTTTACCATATCATACCAAGGTCACGAAGTTATTATATATATATATATATATATATATATATATATATATATATATATATATATATAATTGAAAATAAATTATCGACCGTGATATATTATCAAAAATTAATTAAAATTCGGGTAAGCGGTCAATTGAAAAACTCCTTTATTAAATTACCCTATATTTCGCGACAGACTTTGTCGCTTCTTCTGGGGTAAAAAATGTAGAGTTAAAAAATAATAAAATTGACGTACAAAATATAAAGATGATGATTTTTTTTTAAATGACCGCTTACCCGAATTTTAATTAATTTTTGATATATATATATATATATATATATATATATATATATATATGTATATATATATATATATATATATATATATATATATATATATATATATATAGTAAACCTAATCAGTAGGCGATTAAAGGTCTGTATATTACTTCAAAATATATGTATTTAAAAAACTCTACATGTTTCGGCAGTACGCCTTTATCAAGAGAATACAAAATGTAAATATTATATTTTGTATTCTCTTGATAAAGGCGTACTGCCGAAACATGTAGAGTTTTTTAAATACATATATTTTGAAGTAATATACAGACCTTTAATCGCCTACTGATTAGGTTTACCATATCATACCAAGGTCAGGAAGTTATTATATTTATATATATATATATATATAGTAAATTCAATTCGTTGGCGATTTAAGGTCTGGTTTTACTTCAAAATGAATTTACCATAACATACAAAGGTCACGAAATAATTACATATATATATATATATATATATATATATATATATATATATATATATAGTAAACCTAATCAGTAGGCGATTAAAGGTCTGTATATTACTTCAAAATATATGTATTTAAAAAACTCTACATGTTTCGGCTGTGTACGCCTTTTTCAAGAGAATACAAAATATGAATGACAGGATATAAATGTCAAGTATACAGACCATACATTCATATTTTGTATACATTCATATTTTGTATTCTCTTGAAAAAGGCGTATACAGCCGAAGCATGTAGAGTTTTTTGGATACATATATTTTGAAGTGGTGTACGGACCTTTAATCGCCTACTGATTAGGTTTACCATATCATACCAAGGTCACGAAGTTATTATATATATATATATATATATATATGTATATGTATATGTTACTCTTGATGTTCTCGCGGACGTATGATGAAGGTGTAGTTTCTCGGGTTCTTGGCCGCGTGTCCGCGTGACCGCTCCTAGTTCACCGACAGATAAAACCACAACCAAATCCCGATAGATCGCAACCCCTACACAGACACACGGACCGACCAGGGAACTTACAGGCACTCGAACCAATTACACGAAGCCGCGCACGCATGACGTCAATAGTGGGACGCCCCCTCCCGACACAGCAGCATATAACAAGAGGTAGTGCTAGGCGCACACGCGGCCAAGAACCCGAGAAACTACACCTTCATATATATATAGTAAATTCAATCAGTTGGCGATTTAAGGTCTGGCTTTACTTTAAAGTATATATATTTAAAACAACCCTACATGTTTCGGCAATGATGCCTTTATCAAGGATATAAAATATAAATGACAGTATACAAATGTCATATAATTGATTTGCTATATTGTCATTTAAATTTTATATCCTTGATAAAGGCATCATTGCCGAAAGATGTAGGGTTGTTTTAAATATATATACTTTAAAGTAAAGCCAGACTTAAATCGCCAACTGATTGAATTTACCATATCATACCAAGGTCACGAAATAATTATATATATATATATATATATATATATATATATATATATATATATATATATAATTAATTGAAAAGAAATGATCGACCGTGATATATTATCAAAAATTTATTTAAATTCGGGTAAGCGGTCAATTAAAAAACTCCTTTATTAAATTACCCTATATTTCGCAACACTTTGTCGCTTCTTCTGGGGTAAAAAATGTACATTTTTTGCCCCAGAAGAAGCGACAAAGTGTTGCGAAATATAGGGTAATTTAATAAAGGAGTTTTTTAATTGACCGCTTACTCGAATTTAAATAAATTTTTGATATATATATATATACAATGTGTCCGGGAAAATGTGGGAAATCTCTCGGATTCAGATAGAACATTAAAAAATAAGATGACAAGTTGCCATAATTTTTTTCCTAGCGGCCCTCCCTACGGAGATACGGCCTCCTAAAGGACGCCACTGGAAATCAATTTTTCTTGAATAACTTTTTAAACTACTTATTATAATTTAATGAAAATTTAATATGATAAACAGTAGTAAGGACCTCTTAAAATACTGCCCTCAAATTTAAATTAGCATGTTTAGTTTACCAGGGCGGACTAGGTTGTACATTTTAATGCTTACATTTTTAACACCCTGTATGATAAGGAGTTAAAAAAAACAAATTTGGATACCTTGAACATTAAAGGGTAAACAGAAAAGGTACTCTTGTTCATTGTCGATAAAATGAACCGTATTCTAGGAAAAAAATAAATAAAAGAATTTTTTTATTTCTATTAAGAAGAATCATGTTTTTTTTTTTTGTCCGCAACAAAGTGTGATACAAAAGTCATTCCAGGAACCAAAAAGTTTTAGTTTAGGTTATTTAATACGACAAAATTACAAAGATTCTTAGAAATGCAGTTTTGTCCAAGAAAGGCACCTTAACAAAAATTATGTTTCGAAATGTACTCACTAAAGCTTGCAACTATTGAACCTAAATACGCTAATTAGAAATAATCAATTTAAAACTTCATAAGTGGGTTCAACATGGGCTCCGTGAACTCTGATACACTCGCGGGCACGACGAATAGAGAACTGCTGTACTCGCCACAACAACCCAGCATTGTTTCTTATCACATCACAATGAAATGTGATTCTCTGTAAAAGTTCCTCCCTAGTATCAACCGGAGAGGAATACACCAAGGTTTTGAGATGACACCACAGGTGAAAATCCATTGGCGTTAGTTCGGGAGACCGTGGAGGCCAGGCAATGGGACCTCCTCTGCCTATCCAACGCTTTGGATAGACGTTATTCAGGTGGTCGCGTACAGCAACGCTAAAATGAGGTGGGGCCCCATCATGCATAAAATACATGCTTTGGCGGGTTGCAAGTGGCAAATGCTCTATTGAATCCAGAAAAGCGTTCTGAAGGAACTGTAAATAAAGTTCACCATTCAATCGTGGCGGCAATACGCATGGTCCAATCAAAAAATTGCCAATTATTCCTGCCCAAACATTAATTGATTGGAACTGATGTTGATAATGATGAACGACAGTGGCATGAGGGTTTTCATCAGCCCATACATGCGAGTTATGTAAATTTACAATACCATTTTTGGTAAACCCTGCTTCATCGGTAAAAATAATAGTGCTAATGAAGTTTGGGTTTGTTCGTTGCTGATCTAACAGCCAGTTTGCGAACTGGATTCTACGAGGAAAATCTTCAGGAAGTAGTAGATGCAGTTTTTGCAGATGATAAGGGTAAAACGACTGTTCTTTAAGTACTTCATGAATTGTCGTTCTTGATGTATTAAGCTGCGCGGCTAATCTTCGAGTGCTTATTGAAGGAGTATCACCTACAGTATCCAAAATATTTTCCTCCAATTGCACCGTACGTACTGTTCTTCTCACACCAGCATCAGACAAAAAAAAAACATGGTTCTTTTTAATAGAAATAAAACATTAATTCTTTTATTTTTTGTTCCTCGAAAGCGGTTCATTTTATCGACAATGAACAAGAGTACCTTTTCTTTAGCTTAATGTTCAAGGTATCCAAATTTGTTTTTTTTAACTCCTAATCATACAGCGTGTTAAAAATGTAAGCATTAAAATGTACAACCTAGTCCGCCCCTGGTAAACTAACCATGCTAATTTAAATTTAAGGGCAGTATTTTAAGAGGTCCTTACTACTGTTTATCATATTACATTTTCATTAAATTATAATAAGTAGTTTAAAAGTTATTCAAGAAAAATTGATTTCCAGTGGCGTCCTTTAGGAGGCCGTATCTCCGTAGGGAGGGCCGCTAGGAAAAAAATTATGGCAACTTGTCATCTTATTTTTTAATGTTCTATCTGAATCCGAGAGATTTCCCACATTTTCCCGGACACATTGTATATATATAAATATATATATATATATATATATATATATATATATATATATATTAATGCCAAAACGTCCCATAGCGGGGCTTAGCAGCTTCGAGAAGCTTTCTAAATCCTCATTTTAGGTGTGGATTAGTCCCCATCCTAGGCTCTTCATATCTTCTAGTTTATTTCTTTCCAGAGCTTCCTATTCTTTGTTTTCCCTGCCAGTTGTTAACGCCAGCTCCTTATAAATATTCTACTATCTCCTCTAGCCATTTGGATCTCTGTATACCTTGTGTCTTCTTTCCTCCTGGCTTCCAGTTCAATAGCAGCTTGATTGCCAATTCTTCTTCTGCCCCAGTCATTTTATTCTTTGCTGTTTTATTTTTTTTCACAATATCTCCTCCTTTGATTTCCTGTTGCAGTTCGTCATTTGTTCTTATTCTAAACTCATTGTCCGTCAGCTAGGTTTCATTATGGTTCTTAATATTTTCCGTTCGAGTATTCTAAGATTTTCTTCGTCTTTTTTAGCAATTGTCATAGTTTGCGCTGAATGTATTAGAACTGGTCATATTATCGTGTTATATATTTTTATTTTATCCATTTTAGAAAGATTTATATTCTTTAACAATTTCCAATTGTCGTAAAAGGCTCTATTTGTCGCCATAATTTTTTCTTTTATTTCAGCATCTCTATTTCCATCGTTTGTTATCCCAATGCCCAGATATTTAAATTTTTCGACCTCTTCAAATGTAAAGTTCTCTATTTTAATACTTTTGTTTTCTTTGTCTTTTTTCCAACTCTCATCAACTTCGTTTTGTTTCATTGATTTTCAGACCTAATTTCTCCCCTTCTTTACTTATTTCTTGTGGTATTTCGACCATTATCTCTCCCCTTTTTGTTATGACCACTACATCATCCGCATATGGAACGACCTGGCTTCCTCGTGCTCTTAGCGTACCTTTGTTTATTTTCCTTCTAACATGTTGTTCGACTATTACATAATGTTTTATTTTGGTTCGATATGTCATGGTAATATATAATCAGTTTTTACTTATACTTCACTTTCATGATAACTTATAATAAGCGCTGATAAGCAATTAGATTTTTATCAATTTTAAATGTGATTTGTAGAATGACAACAGAGAACATCCAGTAGACGTAACGCTACTTGACTGGCAGTGCATGATCCGTTCCTCGCCCGTACACGACATCCAGGCTCTATTTTATTCAGTTGCATCACAGGAAACCCTGAATAATTACAAAGATTACATGCAAGTATACTACGAAGAGTTAAGTAATGGAATAAAGGAATTAGGTAGTGATCCAGATATTCTGTATCCACGCTCTGTTTTCGAAAGGGAGTGGATAGATTACGGTTTGCATGCGTTGGGACTCTCCTTAGGGGGGATAAAGATAATGCTTTTGGATGCAAACAGCACTCCCAGTCTCGAAAATGCTGAGCTTCGAGATGATATAGCCAATATGTTTTCCAATGTTTCCTGTGACGAAACAGAACGCATGGTACGTTCGAAGCGTCTTGTTCAACATATGATAGATATTGGAGTAGTTTAATTATATTATTTGTATCCTATATTTTTGTACTTAAATGTTATTTCCTATGCATTTACTGGCCCCAATTGCTATATCTATGTAACTAAGGTAAAAAGCATCTATAGTATGGATATGAAATATTGATAAATTCCATTGAAGATACTAAAATGATGAAAATTTGATTAGAATTTTTTTTTCTGTTCAGTTTGTTTGTGTGGTTTGTGATTTAAATTTGTTAATAGTTATGATTTCATAAATAAAAGAATTATGCAATTTCATCAATATTGTTTAATTTGCTCTAAATTTTTTGATAACTTCATCTGTACGCTTGTTAACCTTACGAACATACAAAGCGACCCTCCCAAGCAAAATACAGAAAGCAGTCAGCAAATAGGGAGATGAAAAAGCGCAAAGCAGTATCAACATACGATTTGGAACGTGATTGTGACTCCAAACCTGTCAACTGCAAGTCGAGATAACCTCCCTCCACTTACAATAGCGTTGCGAATGTATTAGGTATAGTTCTTCACCTCTGATTGTAATAATAGCAGGAGTGAACAGCTGGTGAATGCGGTACGTCTGTTTGCTATTTACACTATCGCAAACCCTTATGAGATCAATCTGAAATAATAAATTCCGTTTCGTCATTAGACGCAATTCATTAAATTGTACGATATGATAGAGATAAGTAAACCTAGGATATGAATTTAACTATACCATTTCCAATTTTATAAATATCGAACGTTCATCTTCATATTAAAACCACTATATAGCAGAATTTTATTGTCACATTCAAATTATAAATAAATCTTTCTCTAGATTCTAAGAAGCGGCATATTCTACATTTGCAAATTTATTACTTTAGGATTTATACTGCTTATTTTATTACCTAGGGTTATCAGTAGATATATCTACTTCGTCTTCTAGGAAAATATAAAAAAATTATTGCAATGCAACTTATAAATTAAATTAATATATTATAACTTGATTAATTATTCGAAAATAAAACACTTGGCTTAGTTTCACAACTTCTTTAATTAGATACACTAACAATTGTTTCGGCTATTAGGCCATTATCAAAGAGCTATCTCAAACTAAAACTTACTCTACTTAAGGTTAACATATATACCTGTGTTCCTTATGGGTGGGAGAATGTGGGTAATTGATATTTAAGATTGTATCGATATAGGGGGTATTTATGAATTCTAATTGCGTGTTTGTGATCACTCGATTTTGTTTTTGGGCTTTTTTAATTTCAAAAATCTCTAATATATTTAACTTTTTACTTTTTGCTACATTATGAATGAGGTTACAGCTCTTTATATCGGGTAAGTGGTTCTGGTCTATACAATGTTCCGCGAACCCTGTGTGTTTAACACTATATTTTATATCTCTAATACGTTCAGTTAACCGTTTATTAATACCTCTGCCACTTTGTCCGATATAAATCGCTTCACAATTCTGGCATTTTATGGAATATACTCCTGATTTCTCTGAGTTTCTTTAGTAATTTGTTTATTTTCTGTGTTATGGGAGGGATATAAGTGATACTAAAGAAACTCAACATTAACATAGTGTGGATAAACAAAGTAAATTTAGGTACATTGTTGAATAATACTAAAGATAAAATAGATAACTTAGAGAAATCAGGAGTATATTCCATAAAATGCCAGAATTGTGAAGCGATTTATATCGGACAAAGTGGCAGAGGTATTAATAAAAGGTTAACTGAACATATTAGAGATATAAAATATAGTGTTAAACACACAGGGTTCGCGGAACATTGTATAGACCAGAACCACTTACCCGATATAAAGAGCTGTAACCTCATTCATAATGTAGCAAAAAGTAAAAAGTTAAATATATTAGAGATTTTTGAAATTAAAAAAGCCCAAAAACAAAATCGAGTGATCACAAACACGCAATTAGAATTCATAAATACCCCCTATATCGATACAATCTTAAATATCAATTACCCACATTCCCCCACCCATAAGGAACACAGGTATATATGTTAACCTTAAGTAGAGTAAGTTTTAGTTTGAGATAGCTCTTTGATAATGGCCTAATAGCCGAAACAATTGTTAGTGTATCTAATTAAAGAAGTTGTGAAACTAAGCCAAGTGTTTTATTTTCGAATAATTAATCAAGTTATTACAAGAATGTTTCACCAAGAAATATCTGCGAAGTCAACCAATGAAAAAAAAAAAGTAATATATTATGTTGCCCAATAAATCTTAATAAAATAGCTTTAAATATCAACAGATTCAAAAAATGATTTCTACCTCTCTCACCTGCCTGCAATAACCTAGGCGTATCCCTATGAAAGAAAAGTAGTTTCAATGTAAACTCTTTATAAGGGAAGACATTAATTTTGTTAGGTACTGTACATACGTTTATTTCAATTTTCATTAATGATAGAATGATCTGTTTATGCACACGTCTGAGAATAGTGACAGGTTCTATTAATAATATAGGATTGTTTCAGCCTTTACTTGATGAAATTCCATTATAACTAATCGAATCATAACCCTAAAAATTAATTTGAACTGGATTAACTGGCGTAAAGTTTCTATTAAATTCATGTGCGCATGTCGATTATTATTATTATTTGGTTGGAGCGTTATCTAAGCGAATTTAGCGCACGACACAGTAAACTATATTAATTCCTATATCAATACGAGATGTAAAGATAAGAAACATATTTTGTCTTTTCATTTGTATAGTGTCAGATCTAAGGATATTCCTTGCATAAATCATGGACATTAACCATGGAAGCTACATTATGAAACTATTTAAAATAGAAATAAAACTACGGTTCTAATCTTCACTTTTAATCTTTAATCCTAACACGACAATTGTTTCGCCAGCACAGTGGCTTCCTCAGGTGCTTACATCTAAAGAGTACGTTACAAAATAAATTAAAAAAATATATATATATATAAAATCAAGAAGGATGGTATTATTTTACAATGTTTTTAAAGAAATCTATGAATATACACAAGTATTGTCGGTAGTGAGAAAATGTGGCACATCTGGTCGGCCCTAACTGTATATTATAGGGTACTAAACATGTTTACGCATAAAATTTGTTTAATAAACTACATATACATTTGTATTATCGTCTAAACATATTTTAAGTAAATAAATTTAATAAAGGCGAGTTATTTAAATCTAATTTGTCATTTAATAAAATTTGTGACTGTTGTAATTTATTGATTTTTAAACTTTCCAGTAAATTTAATTTGTTGCCTTTATTTTCTAAATACAGAATTTGAAAATCTTTATCGAAAGTGTGGTTTTCTTCTAATAGATGATTCGCAAAAGTGGAATCTTGTTTTTTATTTTTAAACGAAGAACAATGCTCGGCAATGCGTTTTTCAAACGATCTTCCTGTTTGACCGACATATATCTTACCACATCCACACATTAACTTATAGACTCCAGATTTCTTATTTTTGTCTGTTTTATCTTCATTGTTTTTAATGTGTTTGAATAAATTATTAATAGTTTTGAAAACCGGTTTTCAAAACTAGTCTTAGTTTTTACTTAAGTTAATGTTAAACCTTTCCAAACGAAATATTTAATTATGGTCCAATATTCATTTTGTCAATTTTAACAAGCGTACAAAAGGTGTTTACTTCATCTTCGAATAAAATTTTCTAATGTACATTAGTGATTGACAGTTGGCAGATTATGTCGTGGAAGTTTGTAACTTTACTAAGTTAACTCTATTTGATAATCTGACTACCATCAATGTGACATTCCAAAAATGCTTTACTTCACCCTCTATTTTTGTTATGATAAAATTCCCTTCTTTGTTTATAATCTTATATCAACAACGTAGAATTTTTATCAATTTGGAATATATTTTTTAGAATGACGACAGATGTGATGGTGGTCGAATGGCAGTGTTTAGCGCGTGCCTCCACAGTACATGATATCCAAGGTATATTTTATTCAATTGCATCAAAGGAAAGCATGGATAACTAAAAACATTTCATGCAAGTATATCACGATGAGCTCAGTAAGCGAATAAAGGAATTAGGTAGTAATCCAGATATTCTGTATCCATACTCTGTTTTCGAAAAAGAATGGATAGATTACGGTCTATATGGGTTGGGGTTGGTCTTAGGTTTAATAAAGGTAATGCTTTCGGAAAGGCAAGACGCTCCTAATATTGAAAAACAGATGAACGAAGAGGAAGTGGCCAATATGTTTCTGGATGTTTCCCATGATGAAAAGGAATTTATGATACGCGCAAAACCCTTTATATGACATATGATAGATATTGGAGTTTTTTAATGATGTGCTTGTATTTTGTATCTGAATTTTACTTCTTATCTATTTACTAAGTCAAATTGATATACCTCCAATATAATTCCAATTAGCGATGGTAACACGAAGAAACTTCGACTTACATTTGATCAATAATTCTCTTTATTGGTGTGATTTGTAATATAATTTTTGTCAATAATTTTCATTAAATAAAGAATTAAATATATATATAATCTAAGTTCCCTTTCTACCTTTCGGTGTAGGGATTTTACATATTTATCTCTTAACTATTGTGTATTGTCAGTATTTTGTACAAACTTTTTCCACTTTTTTCTATCTTTGGCAATTTCTCCTGCATTCAGTACCGTTTCTCCTCTGTTCTCTATCAATTTGGCTACCTCCTTTTCCCATGTTTTCTTCGGCCTCCCAGGTCTTCGTTTGACTATTATTTTGGACGTCCATACTCTTTTAGTTAGTCTACATTCCCCCATACGCTGTAGGTGTCCCCACCATCCTAATTGTTTCTTTTCTATATATTCCATTATGGGTTCTATTTGTAGCTCTTCTCGTACGTCAATATTTCTCACTCTGTCACTTCTTGTTATGCCTTTCACTCCCCTCAGAAATTTCATCTCAATCGTCTGTATTCTGCTTTTATTTCTGTTTGATAGTACCCATGATTCGCTTCCGTATGTTAATATTGGTCTGAATATTGTTCTGTATACCGTCATCTTGGTTTTTCTTGATATCTCTTTCTTCCTTATAAATGCTGATCTCATTGCATGATATAGATTTGTTGTTTTTTTGATACGTTCACTTATGTCAATGTTTTGATTACCATTTCTTTCCAGTATTACTCCCAAGTACTTAATTTGCTCAACTTGTTGTATCCTTTGGTTGTCGATTTTTATATTCAATTCTTCCTCTTCCCCATTTGTTACTACCATCACAGTTGTCTTTGTTATATTTATCTTCATTCCATTCTCCTTTAATATGTTATTCCATATGTTTACATTGTCTTGCAGCCCTTTTTCGGTGTTAGCCATAATGACAACATCATCTGCGAATACACACTCCGTTAGCTCTATTGCTTTTAGGTTTCTGAATCCCACGTTGAGTTTGTTCATGTGTGGTTTGCATTTCTTAATTATTTCATCAATGAAAATATTAAACAGTACCGGGCTGAGTACTCCTCCCTGTCGCAAACCGTCTTTAATTTCAAAAATGTCTGACTTTCTATTTTTACTGATTACATAGTTTTTACTTTCTGTATACATGCTCTTTACTGCTGTTATTAGCTTTTTGTCAACATTTCTCTTCTCCAAGCTATTCCATACTTTTTTTCTTCCTATACAATCAAAAGCTTTTTCTAGATCTACAAATGCGAAGTATGCTTTAGTTGCTCTTAGTATTGTTTTTTCAACTATTTGCTTCACAGTAAATATGTTGTCGTGAACCCCTCTTCCTCTCCTGAATGCACTTTGAGTTTCCTCAAGTGTTGGTTCCACGTATCTTTGCAATCTCCTTTCCAATATGCGTTCATAGGTTTTCGCTGCTGTACTTAGTAACGTTATTCCTCTATAGTTGCTGCACTTCCTATTATTTCCCTTCTTATATATTGGCACTATTTGTCCAATTTTCCAGTCCTCCGGTATACTACCTTCTTCCCATGCTCTATTACATATTTGCCAAAATATTTCTATTCCTTTTCCTTTTACGTTCTTCAACATTTCAGTGGTTACTCTGTCGTGTCCTGGGGCTTTCCCATTTTTCAGTGTGTTTAATGCCTCTATTATTTCGTCTTTGGTTATGGGTCCCAATCTTTCCTCATCTTCAATAGTTATTCGTTGTTTTTCTTCTCTTTTGTTTATCTCAGTTACATTTCTATCTATATTTAGCAATTCCTCAAAATGCTCCTTCCATCTACTCATTGTCTGTATATCATCTGTTATTATATTTCCTTCCTTATCCATAATTGGTGCATGTTTTGTCGTTTTTCCTGTTCTAAATATTTTAAGTATTTTGTAGAATAATTTTTGGTTTTCCTTGCTGCTGCGCTCTATCTTATTTCCGAGTTCTGTCCAGCTTTCCTCTTTTGCCTCTTTTGTCATCTTGTTTACTTTCTTCCTTTGTTCTTTGTAAAGCTCATATTTTATTTCTGTTCTGTTTCCCAGGTATTGTTTCCATTTTTCTTTCTTTATTTTAACTTCTTTTTTAATTTCGATGTTCCACCAGGCTGTCTGCTTAGTTCCACCGCGTCCTCTCATTTCCCCGCAGGTATTCCTTGCCGAGCATAATAGTATTTCCTTAAAGGCTTTCCAATATTCTTCAATTCCATCATTCTTGTCCATCTTCAGTTCTTCCATCTTGTTTTCTACCATGTTTTGATATTTTTTTGCTACCTCTTCGTTCCTCAGTTTGTATGTTCTTATACTTGTAAATATTACATCTCCTTTATTCCTGCCTTCATCAATTCTTTTTTCCTGTTTCTTAATTTTCGCTAATACCATATAGTGGTCAGTGTACAGTTCCGGACCTCTTCTAGCTCTAACATCTTTTACCTCTTTTATGTTATCTTTCTCCACTAGTATATAGTCAATAATAGATAGCTCATTATTTGGTCCCCTTCTTGTATATTTGTGCACATCTTTATGTTGGTACCATGTGTTTGCTATTATTAAGTTGTTTGTGAGGCAATATTCCATTAGTCTTACTCCATTATTATTTTTGGTTTCCTCTCCATGTTTTCCTATCACTCCCGTGTATGTGTCCTTCCTTCCAACTCTTCCATTCATGTCACCCGCTACTATTATTTTACCCTTGCAGTTTTCCGTTATCTGATTTAGCTCTTCCCAAAATTTGTCTTTAATTTCTGTCTTTTCATCTTCATTGGGGCCATATACAGCTATTATCGATATAGTATCTTTGTCTATACTTAGCTCTACTGTAAGGATCCTCTCTGAGTGTCCTTCCCATTTTTTTATGTTATTTACCAGTTTTTTATTTATTACACACCCCACACCTGCCGAAGCTCTCTTCTCCTGTGGTACACCACTGAGAATTAGTATATGCCCATCCTCTAACATAATTTCTCTTTGACCCTTTCTCTTTGTTTCGGACAATGTCAGTACATCCAGCCCAAGGTCATTAAATTCATAGCATAGGTCTTGCTCTTTGCCCTTTAGGCTTCTTACGTTCCAGGTTGCATATTTCCAAGTTTCTTTGTTGGCAATGTTTATTTTTTTTATTTTATTCATTTTCCTTTCTTCCAACATATGTTTTCTCTTATCCACTGCTCTATTTTCATCTTCTTTGCTTGTCGTACGTGTTCTTACTATTCCACCAACTTTTCCAGCGGTGTTTCTTGCTATTATATATTTGCCTACTTTATGTCCGTTCGCACTTTTATTTTCCTCCATAATCACATCCATTTGTTTGCCAATGTCGTTTTCATTTTCCCATTCTGTTTATTCTTCCTTAGTTTTTTGATTGTTGCTTTTCAATTTTCCCAGTACTTTTGTTCCATCTCCATTCTTCCTCGTTTACCATCACTTAGTTATACCCAATTTTTGTTGTCTTTCCTTTTTCCCTTTCGACTTTGGCAAATTTTCTTAGTTGCGATTGTTTCTCTAGTTCCTTTGGCGTTAAGTCATCATCAATATATATCCTGTCCCCTCCTTTATTTTTTAATTTCGATTTATTCCTCATGATTTCATTCTTTTCCATTTCACTGCCCAGTTCGACAACACATGTCTTAGCTCCTACTTTTTTGATAGATTTCGGGGTGATCTCTATTTCTAGCTGTTCACCTATGAAGGTTTTAATTTGTTTTTTCAGCTCCAGAGTTTCGTTTGTTCCTGTCACTAATCCATGTATTACCACATTATATCTTCGTCGTTCCTTTTCTATGACTTCCAATGTCTTCTCCACTCTTTCTAATTTATCTCGTACTTTCTCATTTTCTTTTCTTATTTCTTGATTTTCTTTTTTCAAGCGTTCATTTTCCTGGTTTAGTTTTAGGAGTTCTTCATTAAACCCTCTCTGTTGCTTTTTTATTTCTTTAACTTCCTTATTAATTTCCTTCTGTTCTATCTTCATATCTTTTTGATCTTTGCGTATTTCCTCCATAATCCCTAGTATCTTGTCTAATTTTTCTTCGGCTTCCTCTTTTGTTTTTCTATTTGGAGACCTTTTTGTTTTTGCAGACCGCCCGAGAAACTGCTCAAGATTTCCCACTCTTTTTTTTCTTTTCCCCTCGTCGGTCGTATATTCCTCACTATCTCTGTCCGTCATTGTACTGGTATTATTGTCTACTTCACTGCGTAAGAAGTTCGGGCCCGTCAACCTGTCGGACCCTTACTTCTATCCGTGCGTACCTTCTTACACTTGCTATTATTTTAATTATAATTTTCCCTCGCCTATTCTATCGTTTTAATTTAACAACGTTAATTATTATTCATTTGTCTGCCTGATTTTAAGTTGCACTCCGATTCGCGGTGTTCCTTGTGTTGCCTACCTTCAAGTGTTCACACACGTGTTTGTTCAATATTTTCTTTCCTTAACAAATTAACCTTCACGCAATTTTCGACCTTATTTTGACATCTCTTAATCTCCTATTTTACTAATATTATTTAACTAATATTATGAACACTCACCGTTCGTTGTTCTTATTTTAATACCTATTTGTTCTTCTCGCTACTCACTTTTTCTCCTACTGCTTTTCACTCTTTTTTTTTATTACTATTGCACGATATGGACCCAATTTGGGCTTTAATATCGGTGCTTCAACGTTAGATACACGATTGTATAAAGAATTAAACAATTTTCTAAATATTGATATCGAGAATCGCAATTTGCAAAAATTTTATGGCAAATTGAATCCTAATCGAAGTCCCGTGAACCTGAAGAAAATTCCATTTAGGAAAGAGTTGGCGAATAGGGTTGTAAAACACGTTGAACAATTCATCACTTGAAACTTCAATAAAAATTCAATAAAATCGTAGTTTACATAATATTAACGGCTTTAAACGTAAATGGAAGTTGGCAGTATTGTAACAGAAAGAAAAACCCTTGAATCGTTTGCAGACTGCATCAACGTGCTACAACTGAAGATCAACACTAAGCCATCCATGCCTGTGTTTTACTCAACTTAGATCAAGTAAGAGTTCACTTGGAATACAGAATGTGAGGTCGTTATTTACACTATCGGCCACCCTTATTACTATAAATGAGTGTGATGATGACTTAGTCTCCTAGGTTCTTGTTAAATTCCGAAAGGCTGACAGAATATGATTTTTCGTTGATGATACGCCAATTCTATCAACTCCAAGAACTGGAAGACACTATCATAAAAATCATGCTAAAAATCTCAAAAAGTATTAAACTTGCGTGGATTAGAGTAACACATTCAAAATCTACACTTTAAAAATGTTAAAATGCTATTTGAATATCGTTTCATTAAAATGGGCCTAAAGAAGAAACATTTGTTTTGATACCATTCATTATTTTAGAGGTTTCTTTTTCCAATAAAATGACGTCGACGCAAAGTAGGTGCATTTTGTCTAATTTATGCAGCTTATCATCCATGTTCAGAAATCCTAGTGATAAATACATTAGCTGAGACAGCTGGTATAATATACAGTATCTAACAAAGTTAATGTCCCTGGCACTTGCAGACGTATGATCTAGGATGTTGTAGGGACAAATACTTGCTTATATAGAGAAAAATATTTATATCTACTTAGTCTTTTAGGAAAATATAAAAAATAAAATAATCACAAGGCTATTTATAAATTAAATTAATACATTACGTTGCCTAACTATTTTTAATAGAATAGCTTTAATTATCACCAGATATGCAAAAAATATTTCTACGTCTCGTGTATGTCCGCACTACCCGAGACCAGTCGACTGCGTGTCCCTATGAAAGGAAAGTAGTGTCGATATAAACCCTTAACAAGGGGAGACATTAATTGTGTTAGGTATTGTACATACGTTTATTTCAATTTTCACTAATGATCTAACGATGAAATGGCCTTTTTACGTACATGCCTAAGAATAATTTGAACAATAATCGTAAAAAATAATTCGAACTGGACTTACTGGCTTAAAGTTTTGATTAAATTCATGTATGCATGTTGATTACAATTATTTCATTTAAGCGTTATTCAAGCAAATTTTAACGCACAACAATAAAATATATTAATTCATTTATTTTTTTCGTGATTAGATAATTATTATCTTATCAATATGAAACGCAAAGATAAGAAAAATATTTTGTCTTTTCACTTGTTGTCCTACTGTAGCAATTAAAGCCAAAATGTCATCTCTACAGGATAGTGTTGAAGTTAGTGAATAAATGAAAAGCTTTATCTGTGATATCATAAAAAAAAATTATATAAAAGAGACATGTAAAATTCAGTACCATCCAGGATCACAAACGGGTGATGGCTTCGCGTCTAAAACATATATAGTAGAGATTACTGACGATGAAACAACACTAAATTTATTTTTAAAATCTGCTTACAATGTTAAAGACAAACTTCCTATGAATTCATTATACACTTGTGAAATATACTTTTGTAAAACTGTGTATCCAACTTACACAGCGTTCTGGCAGAGTAAAGGCGTTCAAGATGGTTTTCGTAACGTCCCAGTATGTTACGGCTTCGACGAGGTGCTAGGTACAGAAACTATTGCATTGGAAAACCTGAGAAAGAAAGGATTTACTATGTTTGATAAATCTACATTTATAAATGATGCACATTTAGAATTAATTTTACGTGCGTTCGCTAAATTCCATGCAATATCTTTTGCGCTGAAAGATCAGCAGAAGGATTTGCACGAGGAGTTCTGCGAAAACTGTCCGAATATTAACTTAGAAAACGGTTTTCTGCCTAAAACGCTCTCCGCTTTCGCTAAGAATTTCGTTGAGAAATTAAATTCCGTAGAAGACAAAGACATTTACGACAAATGCAACAATTTGGCTTCAAAGATTTACGATCACGTCATAAATATGCACAAACTTTTAACCGACTATTCTATTCTCACCAAAGGTGATTGCTGGTTTAATAATTTAATGGTGTCATATAAGGTAAATATGTCTTAATATTTGATTTCTATACATCAACGTTGAATATTCTTTTAATTTTTTGCTTAAAATAAAGAAATTAGAGTAACATCCGAGATTACAATAAATTGTTCTTATTCTGACTAGAAAAAATTTCCTGGTACTTGTGGAATTTCTTCTTCGATGGCGGATTAGAAACGTGTCGTTGATGCTCTAAAATAGTTTCAGCGCGGCAAGGTCAAAAATAGTAGCAGTCCTGAGGAAGGCCTTAGCAAGGGTTGATAAAACGTCAGCAAAGATAGAAGCTGCGTCAAAAACGCGGTTGCAATCCGTAATCGGAGAAGAAATCATGGATAACATCCGCAGAAGTTTAGAAGCTGGATTAAGCAATTATTTTCCACATCATTACCTTCGCAATGTATATTAATAGTCCAGCGTTGCTCAAGTTTCTCTATGCCCTTCACATAATAAAATTGTTCGAGCCTTTCAAAGTAAGCATCAATTTAAGATATTATATTGTAGATTGAGCCGAATTCCTTTCCAGGCAACCATTTTCTTTATGTTGAAGAATATGACGAAAGTACGAAGTGATTCTTAATATTTCTGCTTGTACGATTGATGGTGAATGGGCTGCTAAACGTGTATTATCCTGATGAATAGTATCTTGGCCTTTGCCAAATGTTGTCATTTACATTTAACAATAACGAACAACTTGTCTAGAAATTCTGCACATAATATTTTCCTGTGATAGTTCTTCCTCCCTCAAGAGAGTCAAGGAGAACCACGCCAAATGCATCCCAAAAAACTGTAGCCTGTAACTTCCCAGCTGATGGAACTACTTTTTATTTATTCGGATCAATTGAACCAGCAGTTATCGATATAGGTCCCATCTGTTTTTTTATGTTACTTCTTTGAAGGTTTTTGATCGTGCGTCATTAATCTATTTAAGAGCTTTTTCATATGGAAAATACCCCTTCAAATGAGATCTTTGCAATATACACTAGATCTCACCTTGATACGACATTCAGTCAACATTGAATTGTAGACTTTTTCAGTGATATTATCGGTAGTGGTCGATTTTGGTTTTTCAGGTTGCTCATCTCTCTTGTATCCCACTATTTTGTTGCTGAGACTCAAGGATAGATATAGTCGAGAGTTAATTCTATCTGTTTCTATTTCAGTTGGTGTTAATTCAAAATGAACTATCTAATTACAGGCCAACATTCAATTTTGTCTATTTTAACGAGTGTTTAGAAGCTGTTTCCTTTAAATACGGAAAAAAATCTTCTCGAATGTACATTCATAATTGACAATTCGCAGAATTATCGGAGAAGATTGTAACTTTAGTCTATTTTATAAATAGTCTGGCCAAAAATATTTTATTTTTATTACAACAAAACTTCCTTAATTGTTTACTATCAGTAAAAGCAACACACATTTTTATCGATTTTGAAAATATTTTTTTAGAATGGCGACAGAGAACACCTGTAGATGTGATGGTGATCGATTGACAGTGCTTAATGCGTGGGTCTCCTGTACATGACATACAAAGCCAATTTTATTCCGTTGCATCAAAGGAAACCTTGGATAACTACAAATATTACATGCAAATATATCACGAAGAGCTGAGCAGACAAATAAAGCAATTGGGTAGTGATCCCGATATTCTATATTCATTCTCTGTTTTTGAAAAGGAGTGGATAGATTATGGTCTATATGCCTTGGGATTAGGGTTATGGTTAATAAAAGAAATAGTTTCGGAAAGGGAAGACGCTGCCAATCTTGAAGAACAGATGAACGAGGATGATGTGGTCAATATGTTTTTGGATATTTCCCATGACGAAAAGGAATTTATGATACGCTCGAAACTCTTCGTTCGACATATGATAGACATTGGAGTTTTTTAATAATGTTCTATTTTATTGTTTAACTTTACTTATTATCTATTTACTGGGCTAATATGATAGCGTGATTGTATTGATTAATTCCAATCATTAGTAATACTGATTTGAAGAAAAAATTACATTTTCTTAATAACTAATTTTATTAGTGATTTGTAGTTTAAATTTGTGAATAATTATTGTGATATTAATAAAAAATTAAACAGTTTTCTAAATATTATTAGCAAGAGTTATACAGTTTCTAAAAATGAAAGTGAATATTTGAAACAAAAAAATTTCTTTTTACTTAAAATAATTTTTCAGAGCTTTTTAAATTTTTTTTAGAACCATATGTTAAAAACCTAATGTAAACAAGTCCCCCAGAAAATTGTGTAATAGTTTATTCAAGCAAGCTTCAGGCAGAATAATTTGTGCTCAAAAAGTAGCTCAAAAAATAGGTTACATAGTCACAATTTAAGAGCAAGAAGAGTCGCTAATTACCCACGGTTAAGGAGGAAGTAGCGTAAGCAAAGAAGTCATTGAGCTGACTGGCGCTTTGTTTCTGGATTGAAAAATGGCATCCACGTCTCATCCATTGTCACAATCGACGAAAAGAAAGTCCCATTCATACCTTGCACTCGCACAGGAAACATGGAAATTTAGTATATCCAGACTGCTGACCCAAGAGAAGGCCTAAAATTTTTAAATCTCCACACACTTATCAGTTGTGATTTTCATATTGTATTCTTAAAAGTAATTCCTGTAAATTTTCATAGTTTTCCTTTAAATGAACAGAATGGCTGACCGGAACAGAAGCAAAAACATTGCCATTATGTAATAGAACAGCTTTAAAGCTCCTTTTTGAAGAGTCGATGAAAAGTCTCCAGTCAGAAGGTGTGTACTCAGGAGCTCCGAGAAAAGTAAGTAGATCAGCAATTGCTTGGCAGTACACGAGTGGTCCGTTTTGTGCAAAATATTTTACAAATCCAGCCTCACGATTTCTAAACCAAGAGAAGGTAGTTTCTGGGGCAAACAAATTTTTTTGTTTCAACCTAGACCCCAGTACCTCAGGAAGATCGTTTGAAAGTCCCAAATCTCTTACTAAATCATTCAGTTCGGCTTGTGAAAATAGCTGAGGTTGGTTTTGACCTGAGGTTGATGGTTCAAAATCACTATCCATCTGTACGGAGCCGGAAGTTGAAGAGGTTTCAATATCTTCTTGTAGTACTTTGGGGGGTATAGGTATAGGTACATGATCACTGTGAGGAACTGGTCTGATAGCTGATTTAATATTGTTTGGGTACAAAATATGTTTCAAAGTTTTTCTATTATGCCCCTTAATATCACAAAGACAAAAGTAGCAATCTTCATGATGATTTTGCGGTTCTCTCCAAACCATTGGTATTCCAAAAGGAAGGCTTTTTTTATTCACTTTGGTCCAATGTCTTAAACCTTCTTCACATACCTTACAAACAACGTGCGGTGCCCAATCTTTATCTTGATCTCCTAATTTGATTTTGAAATAAGCATAATATGCATTTTTCACAAATTCACCAATTGGTCTCTTAAACTTTTTCAAGACGAAATATCCACAGATATAACAGAAATCATCTGGTTTGTTTTTGCAACACCGGCTAGACATATTTTTAAGCAAATTTATCAAATACCACGCACAACACTAAAGACAAATTAATTTTACTTGTTTACTGATCGACACTCAGAGCTATAATGAAGTAAATGACATTAAAATATACATTTTGTTTGGAGTGATAAACTTGAAATCCTTCTTCGCAGTACTAATAAAGTGAAAGCATAATAAATAGGATTTAGCAGGTAAAAATTCCCGGAAATCTTGTCCAAAATTAATACATGTAATAAAAGATTTACATCAGGTAATGAGAGCCTATTTAACTAATTTCTTTAAAACCACAACAGAAAATCATTTTTGGGTTAATACCTAGAATTTGAAGTGGTACATTCATTTTAAAATGTATTAAAACGCCTATTATAAGTTTTTTTTTATATTTTTTTCTTTTTCTTTTGTGCAAAAAAAAAATCTGTGGGTGGTAGAGACCAACTGTATTTTATTAGTTATTGCTATATAAAAACTGAGCTTAACAAACAAAAATCACGTCATCACAAATTTTATGCAGGCCTGTGTAATTAATATTAATAATTTCACCTTTCGCATTTGACTATCCTGTCATAATTTAAAAAAAAATTTAACCTATACACATTCATTCAAAATTAAATAAAACTATTTTCCTGTTTATAATTAAGATTTCAGAACAATACAAATTATAATTAATGAGTAGTGTAATATGTAATGTTATAAGGTAAATTCACTTTTACGAGTATGTACTCGTATTGTTAGAATCCTAACAAAGGAAAGCCACCATCGCAATAAAATTCTGAATCCAATCGTCAGCGAACAGGGCCATAGAACACGTTGAACGATATATCACTTAAAACTGAAACAAAAATTTAATAAAACCGTCGTCTCCGGAACATTAACAGTTTCTACTGTAAGTAGAGGGAGGTTAGATAGGGTTGCGAGGGTACTAGGGAGAGGTCACCACCGTCGGCGACAATAAAAAGAAAAACTCCTGTAATAAACGATGTCAGTAAATCGTTTGCTTATGACATTAGCGTCGATTGCTACTGCAACTGGGATGCAACACTGCAACATGGTCGTTCTTTACTCTACTTACACTTAAGAGTAGTCATACTGAATGCGCCGTGTGCAACGTTATTTACACTATCGCAAACACTGATTAGTATAACTCGGTGTAACGAACGGCTTAGTCCACTTGGTTTTTGTCCGACGCCTGTGTTAGATTTGTAGGTAGAGGGGAACGGCAGTAGTGTAGAACGGATATATTTCACTGCGGTAACCTGCTGAACACTCGCCTGAATAAATCAGCGACATCACCTACAGGATAGAAATTCTGTACCCTCTTTCCTGCGACTGTAGTATAACGAAGTTGAATCTTCCTGTGGTCGTACGCTCGATTGTTATAAGGGTGAACAACACACACACACACATAGACACACACATACACACCAACACATAATCGTCTCCCTTTCCTTGTGCCCGCTATTTAGAAACGGCAAACTATGGCGACCTGACATTTCCTCATTGCTTTCAACGTGGAAGACGGATCGTGGTAATATCTCATAACGTTTGACAGAAATACCGAGATAATACTGTTGATGACGATAAGTTAGGGCGAGATCTCCACTTGTTACACGCCGTGATGTTCACTTCCGTCGAGGATCTGCGAGCATATTATTTAACATAAAACGACCTCCCTCTGGTAATACAATCGAGATTTGATGTTGCTATAAACCGCAATTCATAATATGGAACGTAAATTACGCGAACTCGAATGGTTTTTTTAACGTTTCACGTTCAAATTAACTCGGCTAAATTATATTTTCCATTTTCGCTTGGCTTTATTTAAATTTTCGATTTTATAAATCGAATTATTACGTTCATTATTTGAATAACCTCGAAGAATTTTATAGCCCGTTTGCGCCTTAGAAAACCGAACAGCGTTTATGAGAATACCGTTCAGAGTTGCCACGTCTTGTCCTGAAAAATATTTGAATCAAATATTAATGCAAATGCTATACGATATATAAGCATTCTCCTTATAGTAAGATGAAATAGGTATCTGCACACAGGTGATAGTCTGTGATAGTCTGTGATCAGGATGACAGGTGATCAGGTGATAACTCTGCGATTAAAAATTCTTAACATTTTGTAACTCGTTTATAGGATTTTTCTTTAGACACTAGTGATTTACTAGTTAGTTTTGACGTTGAAACTCTTTTCACGAAGGTCCCGATCCCGGACACAGTGTCAATCATCTCCGACATTATAGCCGCCCACTGCAAACCGAATGATATATCCGAACTAGTAAATGTGTGCCTTACTCCCACGTATTTCCAATTTCGAAACGAAAGTTCTATGAACAAGTGTCGGGAGTCGCTATGGGTTACGCCTTATCCCCGGTTGTCGCTAACAATTTTATAGAAGCGTTCGAACAACAAGTCTTAAGCTCCTTTCATTTAAAACCTAAATGTTGGTTTAGATATGTAGACGATACGTTCGTTAGGGATTTTGACCAGTAGGGATTTTGACCAGTAGGGATTTTGACCAGTATGGATTTTGCCCAGTAGGGATTTTGACCAGTATGGATTGTGACCAATATGTATTTTGACCCATATGGATTTTGACCTGTTGGGATTTTGACCAGTATGGATTTTTACCAGATAATAAAATAAAATTAAACAATAACCTTGTTATACCATTTTATTCACATGTAACATACAATGTCATTATCAAACTGCAAAAGTTACAGGCCTACATAGATCTTATAAATGACACAAAATTATATGGGGGTGGTTTATGACGTTATCATAAACATCATAATATCATAAACCACCCCCATATAATTTTGTGTCATTTATAAGATCTATGTAGGCCTGTAACTTTTGCAGTTTGATAAAGACATTGTATGTCGAAACCGCGGTCACTATTACATGTGAATAAAGTGGTATAACAAAGTTATTGTTTTATTTTATTTTATTATGTACAATAACGTTATTACGGGCTTGTGTCGATACTTTATGCACGCACGGTATATTAAAGGTATTTATTATATAAAATGCGAAATATTAGGTCTATCAGAAAGAGTTATATTTTTGTTTCCCAGAAACAGACATTAAACTCCTGTTAAAATACTTCCAAGAAATTCTGGTATTGTGGTAAAAATTACTTATCATTCCTTCAATTACATCCTAACATCAGCACGTACATTCAAGGTATCACCGATCATATAGGAAAGGTTCTACATAGTAATAAAATCAAAACTGTCTTCAGACCCCATTCTAAAGTTTCGGACCTCTTACCCTCGGTTAAAGACAAAATACCTCCTCTCCAAGCACAAGGAGTGTATCGCATTCCGTGTTCGTGTGGCAGTGTGTACATTGGCGAAACTAAGCGGCCAGTCGGTGTGCGTGTGTCCGAACATGAATGTTGTACTAGACTGTTACATATAGCCGCTTCAGCGGTGGCAGAACACAAACTCAACTCCAGTCATCAAATTCAATTCAAAGATGTCAAGCTTCTGTCCCGTGAATCGCATATTTCCCTAGGAAAATCCGTGAATCTATTGAAATTTACAAACATCCCCGCAATCTCAATAGAGACGATGGCTATACGTTACATCCGACGTGGCAAACTCTACTGAACTCTACTAAGAATTAACACGCCCATACGACGCATGCCATTGGCTCATTGTCCCCAGCCAATAGCAGGCCACCATCTGACCCGGTTCCCCTATATAAGTTGTGCCGGTCTTTGTCATAGCATTCTTCAAGCTACTGCGTCTACGTACAGTCCTGAAGATGTCCATTGAAACAGTGGCCGAAACGTTGGCAATTACGCCTAACTCGACGCGGTTCCAACTCGGAAACCGAGATCTACATCTAGGTATCTGCATGTCTGGAAAGATATTTGTATTGTGTTCTTGTTTGTGTTACACGATTATTATTCATATTTTTCAAAATATCTGGTCTTATTACTTCCATTTACGCAGAATTACATTGTATCTCATCTTACGGTTGACTGAAATCGTAAATAGTCATGTTCACCAAACTCAGATATTAAAATTGTACTGCATCCTTGGGATATTGGGTGTGCTAACATGATCGAAAACATCACGTGACGTTATAGTGAGTACTGCACCATATCAGATAAGCGTATAAACCATTAAACTTACATATATATGAACAGAACAATCTACGGCATTCCAATATCAGCCTTATCATTGTGTAATTATATACGAGTTTCGTGGCCTCGCGAAAGGTACATAGACTAGGTTTAGGTTACATGTTCACGTCGAAAGGAACAAGGGTACAAACGAACTACGAGTAAAGTAATTGATGAAGGATTAACGATTAAATTTTCAAAGGGAGCGAAATGAGGAAATAGTACCGTACTAACAATGCCGACTTCGTCGTCAATATAATGCGTTCCCGCTGATTACCGTGGCTAATTGACCTTGCAGATCGGTTAGATTATCTCTTCGTTTGGGAGACGGAGGAAATCGAAGTTGTGTTTATGGAAAACGACCGCCTTCGTGTGTTTTAATGTGTAGATCGAAGAAGTAGATCGAAGACATTTAAATACACTTGCATAGATAGACGCTCATGAAGTATGTATCTTCGCGATAATGCACTTAACATAAGTTAATTGCGTCGGTAATGTCTCTAGAAACTTGAAAGGTTTATTAATATTAAATTCTGTATGGATTCCAGAACGACTTCCTGATTATATGTTTAAGTTATTAATTATTTAATAGATAACGAAACATTTGATTTTTTTTAGTATTCGCGATTTAAGTTAAGTAGGAACTAATATATTTCTGAAATTATTAATATTCCATCTAATTGTTTCAAATTAACTACTTAAAATGTTTATGAAAACATAGTCATCTGAAAACTTTTGAAAAGGTATTGCCATGTTCTTTAATTCTAGGAGAATGTAAATAATGGTATAAGAGTATGCATACAAGTAGAATTTATTTAAAATATTACGGCGGTTTGATGTGTTTAGTACCAAAACTGTTTCAGAAAGTCACTACTGAAAAGTCATTCTGCAAACTAATTAAAACAAGTATTGTAAAAGCCATCTTAAAATTGATAACCGTCAACTGTGAGTAATAAAAAAATATATTTATTTAAAAAAATAAATGCTAGCTCTAGTTCAAAGTGGAGATGGATAAAGTTTTTGAATACTTCACCGTGGTTTTTCGCAATGAAAATATACCGTGCTACAAATCAACTATCACACATTAAATTCTCTTGATTCATCTGAAGAATCCACATAGAAAACGAAGGCCAACAATGCTACAGAAGTAAAATTGATGGATTTGACTTACTTGGGGTTTCCTATGGAAATGCAACCTCCTGCGGAAAGGCATTAGGAACGCTTTATTATTAAATTCGATAGTAAACTCAAACGTTCACCTAATAGTAAAAAAATAGATAATATTACTGTTGTCAATGTTTATAAGACATTACAAACATCTTGGCCTAATAATGTATTAGATACATATCCATACCTTGCAATATGTTCAGGTGATTCTAACAGCCATCATACTGATTGGAAATATCATGTCACTGATGAGAATAGTGATCGCCTTGCGAATTGGGCAGACACCCACAATCTCCACCTAATCTTCGATACTAAAGAACGAAATAGTTTCAGATCAGCTGCATGGAACACTGAAACCAACCCGGACATATGCTTGGTTTCGGCGAATGCCAAAACACGCCCAATTCCAATCTCAAGAAAAGTTCCAGATGACTTTCCACACAGCCAATATCGTCCGGTAGTTGTCGAAATTGTAGTTAAAATCCCGATAATCAACTCTACACCTAGACAGACCTAGGTGAAATCTTGGGAAGGCCCAATGGGATAAATTCGCTGCATAGTTAAACACAGTCGTTGGATGGATCTCTCCACAAAGCAGGAATTATAATAGATTTATCAAAGCCATATTAGGAACAGCAAAAATGTACGTACCTCGGGCCTTGCATAGAGAATATATTCCAGGATATATCAGTAATTTCAGAAAATCGGGGAAACTGAGATAGCAGATGAATTCCTTAATCATCTGGACGCAGAATATCGTAAAAAATGAGAAGAAACGACAGGTAGTATGGACTTTAAAAGATCTAGTAGGAAACTTGGAGCCTTCTGAAGAAATTAGGTAGCTCTAATCCACCCGCTCGTGGTCCACTGGAAGTATCAGCTGAACAAATCGCTACACGAATTGTAACACTGTCCAAGGTCCCAAGTACAAAACAACAGAACGCAGATATTAAGAAACAACTGACATTCCACCGCCAAACGACAACAGTCTATCCTGAATACTCCAGGCCATTCAGGGTAGAGGAGCTAGATAAAGCACTGAATGATACTGAATCTGATAAAGCACCTAGATTTGACGGAATCAACCCCGAATTCCTCAAGAATTGCGGGAAACACGCACAATAAAATGTATGAATTAATTAATACATGTGATACATGTATATAAAATTTTTTATACAAAGACGTATTTATTACAGTGCCGAAATGTGAAGGGGACTTGGTGAACTTGAAAAAATAAATGCTTATTTGTTCTTTGAATCGAAAACACAAACATATAATTTATATTTATTTAGAGTTAGTCTGAATACGGACTCATATTTGAAAAGTTTGTGTTCCTAAATTTCCGCAAAAATTAAAGTTTCGATAGAATTTTTGGTATATTTGAATTGCTGTCTTACGTATCTATTATACCGTCTGGAAATGTAGTACATTAACAGTGGAGACGTGAACGATTCCCCACCAGTACACTAGATAAGAGAGAAGGGAGGTTTATAGCACCAGGCGCCAGGCGTGTCTCTGCCCAGTCTGATTAGATACGTCAACGATTGATACAATAGAAACACGAATACATGCGCACTACGTATGTAAAGTTGGCCGGGACGCATCTTGCGTGGCAGTGTCGTTAACTTACCACATTTCCAGGCGATATATCGGGTGTCTCAACGGGAGGTTTGTTTTTGAAATTCGCGCGAAATGTGGTTAAGTTGGTACTACAGCGGTGAGATTTGACAGTTAGCATTGGAGAAGTCTTGACATTTCAAGAATGCAGTGCTATATAAACGAGAAACGTGTACCTATTGTGAAAAACTATTACCAAAATGGAGAATCTATCGTGAAATTAATTGAAAAGTTTGACCGCACTGGTTCTGTGGCAGACGTAAAAACACCTCTGCGTCCTCGCAGCGGTCGTTCGGCTGAAAAGCCGCAGTGGAAGAAAGTGTGGCCGATGATGAGCGCACCTCGATTCGTCGTCGTGCACAGCAACTAGACCTTTCCAGAACTACTGTGCAGCGTATTTTGACCAAGAATTTGCACTTACACGCATACAAGTTCCAATTGACGCAGACATTGAAACCAGCCGGCCATGGACAGCGCCGTGAGTTCTGCAATTGGGTGTTAGCGATGCAACAGGATAATCCCGATTTTGCGACACAAATCATCTTCAGTGATGAAGCGCATTTTCAACTTAATGGTTACGTTAACAAACAAAATTGCAGAATTTGGGGCGCTGAGAATCTTCGTGTGATTGAAGAACAACCTATGCACCCATCACGAGTCACTGTTTTGTGCGGATTTTGGGCCGGCGGTGTAATGGGACCATTTATTTTTGAAAACGCTGCTGGTGGCGGTAACCGTCACTGGTGATCGTTATGGTGACATTATAGCCCATTATTTGTGGGCTGAGTTGGATGGTTTGGATGTGGATAACTTCTGGTTTCAGCAAGATGGCGCCACCAGCCACACAGCGAACCAAACAATTGAGTTATTGCGCACAAGGTTTCCAGGCCGTGTAATTTCTCGTCATGGCAATCAAAATTGGCCACCAAGATCGTGCGATATTTTTGAAAGGAAAGGTTTATGCTAACAATCCTCAAACACTTCAACAGCTGAAAGACGCGATTCGAAACACGATTGCTAAGATGGTGCCGCAATTGTGTGCAAGAGTCAAAATTTCGTCAACAGAACATAGTCGCGGCGGCCACTTGTCAGATATTGTGTTCCACATGTAATGTCCATGTCTGTACTTTATCATGAATTAAAAACATTGACAATTTGAGACACCCATTGTTAGCGTACGCCGGAATATTTCATTTACACCCTGTATAAATATATACAATATAACTAATTTCGTTTTATGACGAAACATGCGGTATCCAACGAGAACAAAGTTTTCCCAGAAATTTGCAAGCATTTTCCGCAACAGCAGATGTTGCAGGACGTCCTGTGTATTTGTTTCACCACATCAGATATTGCTCTTCCTCCTAATTTTATACTTGGTGTTATTCATTCAATGCAAGAGTGTGGATGTCAGTTTGGATATTATTATTATTATTATTATTAGAGAACGGATGCAATTTCCATAAAACGCAATCGGCAATTGGAATTGTGTATAACGTCGCTCAGTACATCCCGCCGTAATTAAATGAAGTATTTGTTTGACTTACTCGGCCACCTGGTCTCGCAGCGATAACAATGGACAACCCAGCTATTGTATTCGGAGAACAAAGTGTTTTTCAGTGGTGTCGTGTACGTAGATAAAATAAATAAGTTTATCGTATTTCGTAAGAGAAATAGCCATTCCTTTTCTTTTCATTTAAGCAACATCTTCCAAATATTTTCACGTAAGTGTGCATAAAATTTCGTTATTTAATTTCGTTTATTTGGATCTAGAATATTCTTACTTTTTCAGACAATCGAAGAGCGTCGAGAATGGCATCGTGAAACAATCGCGAGTTGGATTGAGGGCCATACTGATTGTATGTACATTGCCAGTGATTCCGAAATTTATTGTGAAGTGTGTGAAACGTTACTGAAAAATTGCAATAAATCAACCGTAAAACGTCACGTAGGATCGTTAAAGTACGAAAAAAAATTGAACCCGTTGGAATCTGACAATTTTAATGAAGAACTCTGTGAAACTTTTATGGCAGCTAATATTCCATTATTTAAATTGAACAATCCAATTTTGAAGACATTTCTGAAAAAATATTCTAGTCGAAATGTTCCTGATGAATCAACTTTACGCAAATATTATGTTTCTAGGTGCTATACGAGAACAGTAGAACGCATTATAAGCCATCTTTTAAATCAATACATATGAATAAGTGCCGACGAAACGGTGGATATGTTAGGACGCTGTGTGGTAAATGTTGTAGCTGGTGTACTACATCCAACTATTCCCTATAACTCATATGTAATCGCAACAAGTGTTATAAATAGAGTTGATGCGGAAACAGTTGCTGAAACCATTAAGGAGAATATGCAAAAAATGCTTCATTCGGACGCCACGTACAAAGAAAAAATACTTTTATTTGTCAGTGATAGTGCTGCGTATATGTTAAAAACAGGCAGACTATTGAAGAAAACATATCCTAATATGCTGCATATTACTTGTGTAGCACATGCTCTCCACAGAATCTGTGAATATATCAGAGACACTTTTCCGGAAGTTGATAGACTTGTATCAGCTTTTAAAAAAGTTTTCAGAAAAGCACCATTGAGAGTAGCTCTTTTCAGGAAAAAATTTCCATCTCTGTCACTGTCTCCCACTCCAGTAATAACTAGATGGGGAACATGGCTGGAAGCTACTAGTTATTATGCTGAGAATATCAATAGTCTAAAACATTTCGTAACACTGCTAAAGGAGGATGCTAGAAGTATTGGTGAGTGCAAGGAGTTCACACAAATCCCAAATTTAAAAAATCGGTTGTACTTTCTTCACGAACACTTTGGAAAATTGCCAAAACTAATCACTTATTTTGAAAATCGAAATCTCAAATTAAATGACAGATTAACCACATTAGATGTGGCTGTTAATAGTTTGAAAAGTATTCCAAGTGACTTCGGATGTGGCCTTCGGCAAAAGTTTGAAGCAATTCTTAATAGAAATCCAGATTTAAATACATTGCAGCAATTATGTATGGAGACAATTCCACAAAATCTAACGGCTAAATATGAAGAAATAAAAGAATATTTCCAGTATGCACCTATAACCAGTTGGGATGTAGGAAGGACGTTTTCTATTTATAAGGATGTACTTAATTCAAAGAGAACAAAATTGACAGAAGAAAACCTTGAAAAACTATTGCTAGTCAATATTAATACTCCTTTACTCAACTTGAACGACAAAATGAACAAATAAAAATGTTCCAATTATAGAAATAAAATTAAAAACTTTAAAAATACAACTTTTCAACAAATACATATGTATTTCGTAATTTTATAGATCAAAACCCCCCTGTGTTTTCCAATTATATAAATAGAATTAATTAATAAATATGTATTTCGTAATTTTAGATAGATAGATCACCTCCCGTATGTTTTCCAATTATATAAATAAAATTAAAACTTTATAAATACAACTTTTCAAAAAATAAATATGTATTTCGTAATTTTATAGATCACCACCCGTTCGTTTTCCAATTATACAAATAAAATTAAATATTTCAGAAATACAGCCTTTCGCCAGTACTGCACTGGGCTTTGCGTCATGTGGTAATCGTGTCCGTTCCCTAATTATTATTTAAAGGAGATATTAACCACAGCAGTTATGTGAAGTCATTCTGGTTTGTACGTAAATATTCATAAGTCTGAAATAATCTTAGTTTCTCTCGTGGTTTAAATTTTGAAATGCTATTTAACATAAAATATTTATGTACATATATGCATCGTCCGCGCACAATAATAACGAAACGTACGCCGTATGTCTATTTGCAAATAGCTTGGCTACTAATTCCGGGTTTCCGATGGGCATTTTCGTGTTTGCACGTTTAAAAGAGGACAATAGATAACCGCAGATTATTATACGCGCGTTCAGTGCACAGCAAGAATTTCGTTTTCAATCAATAGATGAGACGGAACGCGTCTCTTCTTCTTCTTCTTTTGATACGGGCAAACATATTAGAGTCCCTGGGAAGCGAAAGAAACGGAACACCAGATGTCCAGAGATTTTTGCATTGTTCCGCGGCCACAACCCGCAAGATTAAACGCGACGTAAAAATGTTGCGATTCGCTTTCTCTTTTTCACTTCTTCTTTTCTGCCTGTTGCTCGCCATGATGTAAAAACGGCAATAATGTGATTTTCCAAACTTCCCCTCCTATATTAAATAAATTGTTAGCATGTACTTCTTCGCCCAGATCTAATGGAGCAATTATATTTATACAAACCGCATAAACTTATTTAAGAATTAAGAACAATTTTAAAGACATGTTTCCGTACAACGCTTTTTCATAGTACATTTTAGTTACTCTTTCATAATAAACGTATTATTTTGGGTATTCGGAAATTACTGCAATGTTATTAATTATTTATTATTAAATAGTTTCAAATCACTTGAACTTTGTAGTAACATTGTATTATCTTTATTAAATACATTCGCATTAAACTGTGGTTTTACACCAGGTGGCCCAGAAAAAAATACATTTTTGAAATTTGTAAAGAAAAAAAAACTATTATATTTAAAAGCGTTTAATTTGTTATAATGTAAAGTTAATTAAATGTAATTTAATTTTTTGAAAATCGAATCATAAAATAACATTCTTGGTGGTTACGATACTCTTTCAATCGGGCACGAAAATTCTGAAAAAGTTTCGTACGAGTTTCTCTTGAAATGGATTACATTTCTTGCCGAATATTCGACTTCAATTGTCGCAATGTTGTCGGATTATTGGAGTTAAGGTGCCCACCAAAAAAAAGGAAGTCTGCTGGACATAAAACGTGGCTTTTTGGGGGCCAAAATATGTTACCATTCCATGAAATCAGTTTCTAAGGAAACATATCCCTTATCACGCGCATGCTCTCATTTGAAGTGTGACACGTGGCTCAATCATGCTGAAGTGTTCATGTTGTAACCTCGTGATTCTTGCAATTTCGGAATTAGAAAATCCGTTAGCATAGCCATGTACCGCTCTGAATTTACGGTTACTATTCGGCCGCGATTGTCCTCGAAGAAAAACGGCACGATGATACCCCATCTTGCGATGGCAGCCCAAACCGTAACCTTTGATGAGTGAAGTGGTTTCTGGTGTTTCAAACGTGGATTCCCTGCTGCCCAATACCGGCAGTTTTGTTTATTCAAGAAACCGTTAACGTGAAAATGAGATTCATCCGAGAAGATAATCTTATTGAAGTCATTGAAGGGCCCAAACATTTCATTTGCAAAAATTAAACTCGATTCAAAGTCTATTGGATTCCATTCCTGCACCACTTAAATCTTACAGGGATACAATTTGATTTTGAGGTTCAAAATTCTCTGCAACATGGATTTACTGACACCTAGAGCAGAGGAACGTTTACGCGTCGACATTCTTGAAATCGCGCGTACAGATTCTCGAACTTGCTGGATGGTTTCGTCGGTGCGTACAACTATTTTTCAACCTTTAGACCGTCTTTTTTGCGTCGATCCTGTTCTGTCGAATCTACCAATCCACTGCTTAATTAAATTAGTACTGATACGCCGTAGATCAAATTTGACACGGTAGAGGCGTTGAATAGTAACATAAGATCGGCAGTTCTCGTACTAAGCGCCAACACAGAACGCGCGCTACTCTCCTGTGTAGCGATTCATGGTTACTAAAATTGCAATAGCCCCTCTACACAATGGTATTTCCACCGCGCCCCTCCCTTATAACGTTTAAAAATTAGCGCGGTTTCAAAAATGAATTTCTTTCTGGACCAACTTGTATAAAGCATTATTTATTGTTCACGTTGGCTTCATCGTTGGGTGACTACAATTTCGAAAATTTGAAACCTTCTAAAATCATTAATAACTTTTTTTCGTTCTCAATTACGCAAACTAAGTATCTGGAGATTATTCTAGGGTAATAATAGGCGGTCGATGCGTGGCCAGGTTACCATCCCACTATAGGCATCAGATATGTAAAATTACCGTAATATATATTTTTGGTAAATTACCGTGGTAAATTACTGCTCTTTTTTTACCAAGATTTATTCTTGCGTAATTTACCATTTTTTGAGTAAATTACCATGGTAATTTACCACAATTTTTTATTGTTTAAATAAAACCCCTACAACAAAAAAAGTCTTATAGATTTTATTAAAGGAAAAAAAATAAAGAGTACAATATTAACATATTTTAAAATTAAACAATATTCTGAATAGAACTAAACAATGATTTTTCATTATTACCATTATGTAATATGTAATGTTATTTACATAACTATTCCAGATCACTCTCAGTCTCAGTATTGCAATTCGAATCAGAACATTCCAACTCTTCTGTTGGGAGTTCTTTCAGTGCCGGATTTTCTTTCAGTTTTAAATTTAAATTCCCATATACCAACTTAGCAGCTCTTTCATTAGTTAATCTATTTCGTTTTTTACTGTGTATAATACTAAACATTGAAAAACTTCTCTCCGTCGCACATGTTGTTGGTGGGCTGTTCAAAATTTCTATTGCGACTTTACTTAAAGCTGTAGTACAACAAAGTGATTTCCACCATAATACAGAATTCAATTTGCCTGTCTCTAATGCTTGCCATATAAAATCTTTTGAAAACAATTGTTCTTTCGATTTGTAATAAGCAACCTCAGTCATAATTTCTGCTATATCAGATTCACTAACTAGATGCGTTGATAGTTTGTTAATATATGTCAGGGCTGTGATATATTCCTCGTTATTGAGATATTTGCCTATAAATTTTGGATCTAGTAAATTGGCAGCCAAATGTATAGGTGTTATAGCCATTTCTCTCCGTGATTTAAAATGTGATAGGACAGCATTTAGTCCTGAAACTGGGCATGCAGCAATCAGTTAATCTTTCAGGTCTTGAAAATATTCAACAACATGAGATATGCAAGGTTGAGAGGTTTGTATGTTCTTTAAAATTACGGAGACTGGGTGTAAAATTGTATGTAATGTATCAACTCTTTCTCAAAACAGATCATCTAAAATATTATTTTTTATTCTTTTGTCTAAAGTATTAGCTATAGTTTCTGTTATAGCCAATTCTTTTAATTTTTTTTATTTATCCTTAAGCTTTCTAAAAAAAATATTAGAGCACCATCAAGTTTGGCCAGGTAGTTTAAGAGATTTTAGTGTGTTTGATTTTTGTAATGCTCGCTGTTCATCTTGTATATTTTTAAATGAAGCATTCAAAATATGCAATTTTTTAATAGTTTTTACTATGACTTTACAATCAGTAATTAAACATGCAAATACTTCCAATTTTAAAATATCTTGTGCGAATAAATTCAAAATATGAGCACAACATCCATAACAAGAAAAATAATTAGACGGGTACATATCACTAATTAATTTCCAAGTTGATTTCATATTGCTAGCGTTATCAGTCACTATGCTTATAACTTTATTAATACCTAAGTCGTCAATAACAGAACTAAGTAAAGAACAAAGATATGCAGCATCGTGGCGATTTTCCTTGCAGTCAATTACTTTAAATAAAAGTGGTTCTGGACATGTAATTATTATATTTATAATGGATTCGTTTCTAATATTACTCCACCCATCAACTTGAATTCCAATTGTTTTAGCCTTTGCTCTTTTTTCATTAACTAACTGATTTATTTGGGAGTATTGTTTATCTAAAAGCGCATTGGATAACTGATATCTAGTCGGCAATCGTAAAGATGGTTTAATTTTTTTAAACAATTTTTGCCAATGAACATTTTCCGTAAAATTTAAAGGGGTATTACTAGCAAAGCATGCTCTTGCTAAGAGATCCCAAATATCCTCTTCTTCTGATTTATTCATTACATCCACAAAAAAATCCAAATTTTCACTGTAAGCGGATTTAGTGGTGCTTGCAGCAGATTGTGTGCGAGAATCGCTTGAAATCGTCTCTCCATCGTCGTCTTCTAAATCTGTTTGCGAAGAACTTTTTCTTTCCGGAATCTCTAAAATGTTAAATACTTTTCGATAAAACCCAATAGGAATGAATCAAAATTACTCACCTTTATTTATTGCTTTAATTTTCTTAACACTTAATGCTCTTGATTTTGTTTGTATTTCATACTTTATTTTACGAGGACAACGAATGCACTTATTCTGTAAGTGACTGGACATTCTGGTTACATTTAAAACATAACTTTGCGAACAGAAGTTACACGAATATAATTTCAAATGTTCTGTGGATTTTGAAAATGCTGTTAAAATAACTTTTTTTATTTTATCTTTTCGCCGCATCCCAGCGCACTGCACTACGAGTAGTATATTCACAAACTTTATATAGTTCAACTTATACACCGAAATCTTTTGAAAGACTACTTCATTCGTTATATAAACGGATGATTCACGAGCATTTACATCTGCTGGAAAGGGACTTCCCCAATCACCGAGTGTGCAATGTCATACGTGTACATAGATGATGTTTTACTTTGTATTTTTCGGCAATTTTATGTGGTAATTTACCGTAAATGACGGTAATTAATTCGGTAATATACTGGGTAATTTACCGACTTACATCACTGATAGGAATAGATCAATTAAATACAGGCTGAGCCATTATACACTACCCAGCCCTTGGATATATGTCCTACAATGAGAAATAAGATACGAATCAAGAATCCAACACGCACATTAAAATAACGACGATATGCACGCTGAGTCAACACAATGGATTGTTGATTTGAGAAATAAAGTTCAACGATTTTGGCACGTTGTTTAATTGTGTACTGTTCCATTTCAAATTACCCAAGTCTTCTTTACAAAACACTGAAAACAAAAAAAAATATATAATAAAAAGGTTATAAGGAATTAAAACCCCTTCGGTCATTTTGGGCCACCTGTATAAATAGTTTGCATATCCAGGTCAGTTATTTAGTCTAAATAATAGTTCATTTGCTTATTCTTATTAATAGTGAGCCAACAAAGTGTGTCACAGACATTAGCATACATATTATGAAATCCTAGACCTACTATAACGTAAAAATGCATTGAACCCTTTAATAAAACGTGGTGATACACCAGTGACCACCCGCAACAAATATTATATATCCTAGATTTTAACTACATTTACTTGAGATACACTAAAACAACACTATTGCTAATTTCCATTGTTGACGAGAAATTGTCTCTAAAACCACAAGCTAAAGAGCAGGAACTTTACAATGGTACGTTTAGGACCTTGGCGCTGTAAATGTTCATTTTCTTCATTATTCCCTTTCCATCTTCGCCAATACCGAGCAATTGTAGCAATACTACGTCCAACATGATTAGCATTATCATGAATTGGCCATCTAGCGTCTCCTAGGTCAACTACACACATTCAAACTTAATTAATGAAAGTGTGAATGTTTCGAATAGTACATTTTAGTTATTTTACACTGTATTAACACTAAGTATACTTTACCAATGCTATCTTGAATAACTAAACATATCCTGCTGAAATTGTTATCGTCTGTTACTGCGAATAAAATACATTTTTCCTGAAAATTTCACTAAAATACTGGTATGGAATACTGAGTATTTAGCCGGGATATATTTGGTCTTAGCTACGAAATTAAAAAGAGCATTTTTTACATTTATTTTTTCATAAGTACTATTTCATAAACTCCTATAGGTGACTCTTTAATATAGTTTGTGATATTTTTCTATCAACATCCATCTGCAAACTAGAGACAAGAAAATTCCATAAAGTGCATATTTGTATTAACTATCGTAACTGTTCATAGATGGCGTTGTACAGTCGTTCAATCTAGCAATTCACTTCGCCTTTCACGTACACACAACAACAGAGAACAATAACACAAGCGACACTATAAATCCGTACGTGACGCTACTGTGATGTATTTCAGGAGGTCTGAAAAGTTTCAGAAATCAATTGGAGTTCGCGCGCCAGGATACGAAACAGGCAGGCACTCTTAATACTGTTTTATGGCCCGAACTGCGAGATCTAAAGAAAAATCTCGAACGTGTAAAATCTGGGCGCGGCGAGGAGCAATAGACGGAAGTGAACAATGCAACGTTTTGCATTTGTAATATTGGCTCTGATGCCCGAGATATTTAATAGTTACAGGCGGTGAGGTAGAAACGGAGAAAATTCAAAATAGTTTTCTTACTTCCGATAGATGCTGAGAAAGGGAATTTAATTTTGGACAAACACAAATTACGAATGTCCATTATGTTAATCGAAATTGGTCTAGAAAAGGATTTTATTTTTGCTGAAAAACAGTTGAAAGTTCTGTATTTTACTAAAGATAGTTATATCGCGAACATTGATTTGTAACCTGTATTCTTTATAAAAAATATACAAGGGGGCTTTACGAGAAAATGACTTTTCAATGAAACACTGATTTTTATAGTAAAAAATAGATTTTATTTTTCAACATAGTTCCTGTCAAATTTTATATACTTGGCCCAGTGACTTCGCGGTTTAAATTAACGATTAAAGCCGTTTATAAAATAATCTCTCTGAAGTTCTGGTCAATAACCTCCTCATGTGTCCCAAACTTCCTTCTACCAAACCATTTTTTCAGGTTTGGAAATTAAAAAAAATCATTTGGAGTCAGATCTTGTTAATATGGTAAATGAAGAAGTAATTTGTATCATAATTCCAGAAATTTAGCGGTTGCTATAGCTGATCAACGAGTGGGTGCTTATCCTGAGGGAAGAAGACTTATTCTGAAATATCATTGGTACGCCCCTGCTGGAGAAGTGACACATCCACAAAAACAACAACTTCGCTATTTCACAGAAATTATTAAGACAGAGCGTAGAAAAATATTGAGCGCTATCTATATAACAACTGCAGAACTAGCAAGGTGTTTCCGCCAGACAGTAAGAACTGTATCTGTAGAAACAAAATAATTTGTAACTTGAGTAGTGGTGATGTAGTGAAAAATTAAAATTAGATTTAAAGATTTAGAAAAATAAAGGAAAAAAGTTATGTTATGATATGCATCTCAGAAATCGAACTCATGATAATTTACGCTGTTTATCAACGATGGTACATTAAGACAAGATACTCAAAGTTATCGTTTGCATGTTAGAACTTGTTTCTGTCCCCACTACTCTCACAATGGCGTTGTTGGAGACCTTATATATCATTTGGCCCTCGTAGACGTCTAAGACATGCTGAAATCAATAATATAATCATCATTGCGAAAGTATTGCCAACTTCTAAATAAAAAAAAAATTATTCTCCTGTCAAATGACCCTCGCATGTATGAACTCGCACGATTCTCTTGTCAGTTAATAAAGGAATTTCCATCTTCAAATTTGTTGCATTTTTCGCGAAGTAATGTTAATGTAAATATGCTTTCGACATATTACGTTGTTAATTTATTTGAATTTTTTATAGAAAAAAATTCGCCATAGGTAGGATTCGAACCGACGTGCATGGCTTGCAGGACCATCTCTTTAACCACTAAGCTATCAATTTTTTTTTTCTATAAAAAATTCGAATAAATTAGCGTCGTAATATGTAGAAAGCATATTTATAATTTCCATGTTGTTTATGAAAATAATAAATATAAAAATGACCAATCCAAGACAGATTTACAAGGTCGTCCATTTTAAAATGAGAACGTCCTGTATTTAAAAAAGGACGTTACCATTATAAAAGCATTCCTTCTAGCCATCTTTCTCTTCGTTTAAATTCAATTCATCGTTGAAAATGTCATAAATTCAAAACCGATTGGAACAAATCAATATGCCATGTTTAAACATATTAGCAAATCGATGTCGTGAAGAAGCCGAAAGGGACAGAGACAGAGTAAAAGGGAAGGGATAGGTATGCCGGTTCAAACGAATTAATTAATTAGTCGAAATGTTCTCAAACGTATATTACGACGAACCGATGGGACCTCAATCGTTTGTTTTAATGTATAAATACTCGAACGCCGTGCCATCATCTACCGATGTCTATCTTATTTTCTCTATTATTAACGGATTGGTTCGTTTAGAAGGTAATAGAAAAGACCTCCAATTAGAACTGATTTATTTTACAAGCGATACAAATAAATATCATATCGTTAGTATAAGTAATTTAAACTGAATGTAGGTACAACACGATATAGCTTCAAACCTAGTAGATTTCCATTATTAAGCTTACTATGGAATACTTTAATTTATTTTATTTTTATTAATCGAATTAAAATCGAATTTGAAATTTTATAAAAGAAAGAATTTGATTAGGAAAATTAATACTGGTAGCCGTAACTTTCTAGTAATTCATTTTGAAAATAATAAAATAAAATAAAGCAATGACTTTGTTATACCACTTTATTCACATGTAATAGTGACCGCGGTTTCGACATACAATGTCGAAACCGCGGTCACTATTACTACTATACAATGGAAATATAATTTCAAAAAATAATAGTAATGTTAGTATAGCTTACAAACCATATGTAAAAACAAGTAACTTCATTTTTAACGCAAAACCTAAAACAGATATCAATAATAAATCAGGAGTGTACTAATTATATTGTATTATTATTATTATTATAATCTATAAGCTTGTTTACCCCTAGGGTGTCAAGCTATTTACATTTTGTTTATATGACTATTCCAGATATATAAATCTTGCCCATTCCTTTTTGTTTCTCGCCATTCTCTTCCCTTCGTACAATGTTACTCCTCTTTTCTTTAAATTTTCCACTATGACATTGTCCCACGTTTTTTGTGGTCTTCCTCTTGTTTTCTTCTGCGTTGTTCTTGCTAGCCATACTCTTTTAGTCTGTCTCTCTTCTTCCATTCTTACTACATGACCGAACCACCTTAGTTGTTGTTTTGCGATTTCTTCCATTATGGGTTGTACATTTAATTCTTGTCTTATTACTTCATTTCTTATTTTGTCCCTTCTACTAACTCCTTTCACCGCTCTTAGGTATTTAATTTCTACGGCTTGTAGTCTGCTCTTCATATGTTTATTAAGTATCCAGCTTTCGCATCCATACGTCGTTATTGGTTTGAACAACGCGTTATATACTGTAACTTTTGTTTTCTTCGTTATTTCCTTCTTTCTTATAAATGTGTTGTTTAGTGCACAATATAGTTTTGTTGCATTTTCTATTCTGCTGTTTATTTCCATATCTTCTTTTCCGTCTTTATGTATGTTTATTCCGAGGTACTTGAATGTGTCTGTTTGTTCTATGTTTCTTCCTTCTATTTCAATTTTTACTTTTAAATCATTTCTCCCTATTGTCGTCACTTTTGTTTTATCAATGTTTATTTTTAGATTCCTCTTTTTTAGTGCTATATTCCATGTGTTTAGGTTTTCTTGTAAGTCTCTTTCGTTCTTTGCGTATATTATTATGTCATCAGCGAAGACACATTCTGCTATTTCAACCCTCTCCATGTTCTTATACCCTACTTGTAGTTTCTTTCTTATTCCCCTTATTTCTTTTAGTACATCATCTAAAAATTATGTTAAATTATATTAAATTAATTAAATTATATTGTAATGATTGCAATGATTGTAAAAGTGTATATATAGGTCAGACTGGTCGAAGTTTTATTATATGGGTAAAAGAACACATGAGGTCATATAAACTAAAGATGACAGATTCAACATTCGCAAACCATCTTATTACAGAAAGGCATACATTTGGTCATCATAAAATATTGCATTTGGCCGAGAAAGGTCGTAAATTAAATCTTTTAGAGTCACTAGAAATTTTTAAAAGCCGAAGCAACACAATAGATATTGTTTTGAACGACCAGTTGGATCTTATATATACACCTCTTTTCCAATGTTGTATATAATAGTTAAGTATATAGTAGTAATTTTAAATAACATCATAAACCACCCCCATATATTTTTGTGTCATTTATCTATATAGGCCTGTAACTTTTGCAGTTTGATAATGACATTGTATGTCGAAACCGCGGTCACTATTACATGTGAATAAAGTGGTATAACAAAGTTATTGTTTTATTTTATTTTATTATTTTCGAATTTGATTAGTTTACCTTTCATTAAATTAGTAATATAGTCGGGGGCTAATAAATTAGAGTAAGTTTCGAATTTTAAGGAAAAAAGGTTGTCATATATCAGATTAAAGTGAATTTTGAGTAGATTAAGAATATAAGCTTGTTTGGTCTATAACGTACCGTACTAGAGAAAATCATCTCGGAAAGGGAAATTTGTGAAAATATAGCATAATTTTGAGAATTTTTTTGACTTTGTATATTAGAATATAGAAAATCATAGCGATTTCAGCTTTTCTGTATCGGAAGTCATTTAGCAAAGTCAAATATACAATGTTGTTACCTTTCCACCGCCTTTGCATCTTTGAGATATAGTTGGGGTACATGTGTACCCCATTGTAGCAGAATAAGACTGTATTAAATTTATTTTCGCTTGTAAGTATATATTTGTTTTACTAAATTATTTAATTATTAATGTTTTTACTGCATAGTTTATGCTATTTTTTAATTTAATTGTTGTTTTTTAGATCACGCAAGTAATGGCTTCTCGAAATAAGATTTTCGATCTAACAAATCCTGATGATCTAGCTGAAATACACCGTATTCTTTATGATTCTGATTCCGAGGGTTCTCCGGACGAGATCGATGAGGACGATGTAATTATACCAGATTTTAGAGAGGACCTCGAAGAGGACAAAGAGTCTGAAACTGAACGGGACCCAATAGTTTCCTCTATTCCAGTCCAACCTCAGGATCCCTTACCACCCGTCTATGATTCTGAGGACGATGTACCCTTGGCACAGATACAGCTAGCAGACCAAGATAAGGTTAAAGTTTTCAAGGTTTCCACTAAACTAAGGGGCAAAAATTGATTCAAATGGTCAGGTGCGAAAGGAGCAGTTCATCGTACACCAAAAAGAAATCTTGTTATGCATTTACCCGGAAATAAAAATGAATCAAGACAAATACAATCAGGAATAGAAGCATGGCAATTATGTTTCACCAGAGAAAATCTCGATTCGATAACAGAACATACCAACAAAGAAATAAAAATTCAAAGATTCAAATATGGCAAAGAAATGGGCAATAGTGATACAGAAGATACACCAATAGCTAATAAACCTTCCTACACCAGAGCCACAGATAATGTTGAAATGATGGCTCTCTTTGGTTTATTCTATTATGCTGGCTTAATGAAGATGAATGGAGTATTTACAAAAGAACTCTTTGATAAAAACAATGGTATACCCATATTTCAAGCAACAATGCCCGAAGCACGTTTTAGATTTTTAGTAAACTGCCTCCGGTTTGACAATAAAAACACCAGAGCTGAAAGAAGAGAAATCGACAACCTTGCAGCATTTCGAGAAGTTTTTTTTAGAGATCTATAAACAAAATGAAAAACTTATATGTACTTTCGGAGTACACCACCATTGATGAACAATTGGTTGGATTTCGTGGCCGATGTCCTTTCAAAATGTATATTCCTTCAAAACACGATAAATATGGGATTAAAATTGTGATGTGCTGTGATGCTAAAACGGCTTATGTACTCGACGCTGAAGTTTATATAGGCAAAAACTCCACACCATCTAATATTCCTGTTGCCCAGTATTATTGCGATAAACTTACCACTTCTTTTCAAGGAACCAATAGAAAACTGACAATGGACAACTGGTTCACATCTGTGCCGACGGCAAAAAACCTTTTAGAAAAAAAAATTACAGTTGTATGTACACTGAAAAAAAATAAAACAGAAATTCCTCCATCATTCTTGGACCTCAAGGAGAGGCAGATAAACTCCGCCATGTTTTGCTATAGTGACCAACTTACATTATTATCATATTGCCCACCAAAAACTAAGAAAAAAACTGTTCATGCTTTCAACAATGGATGAACAAGGTGATGAGTCAAATACCACCAAATTACCAGAAATTATAGAATTTTATAATTCCACCAAGGGAGGAGTGGACACTTTGGACCAACTGTGCCACACTTATTCTACTAGTAGAAAAACATTGGACATTGGACATTGGACATTATGCCTGTTTTATAATTTGCTAAATATTGTGGGATATAACTCGTTGGTACTTTTAAGAGGTTCGAATGCACCAAAAAAATAATTGTCAAAAACAGACGACATTACCTGAAAAAACTTGCACTTGATTTAGTGAAACCTCATATGCAAAGTCGCTTGCAAACTTCAACTATGAGGCGTGAACTCCGTCAAACTATATGCAATGTACTAAAAATAACCCCTCCAGTAGAAGTACTAACAAGGCCACCTGCTACCACCGGTAGATGTTCATTTTGCCACAGAAACCAAGACCGAAAATCGAGGTTCAACTGCGATATATGCAGAAAATTTATTTGTTTACAACATCAAAAGAAAATTTGTCCAATTTGTGCGGAGTGATAGTAAAATACTATTTTGCTGAATAAACCCAAATGTAGAAAGTTATTTTAACTTGTTTTTGCGTTATATTTAAATAAACACATTTATTGACAAAAATTAGCTAACTTTTATTTGGGGTACACCTGGACCCCACTGTAGCAGATTAAGTCCTGAAAATAAGTGTAGCGTTCCAGGGTTAAATATGTATAATTTTAGAAACAAAAACTTTTTTAGTCCTGCTATTTTATAGCCACACCTCGTATACTCAGAGTCAAGAATGAAGGTTATTTGATAATGAAGCTATTTTGATAAATGAAGGTGATAGTAATTGAATATGTATAATTTTACACACAAAAAATTTTTCAGTCTCGCTATTTTATCGAATACTCAAAGTCAAGATTGAAGGTATTTTGATAATGACGGTATTTTGATAAATTAAGGTGATAGTAATTGGATATGTATAATTTTAGATACACAAAATTTTTAAGTCGCGCTATTTTTTAGCCACACCTCGTATACTCAAAGTCAAGAACTAGAACTTGTGAATCATACGATTTATAAACCTCATTCCACATTTACTGAAATTTTGTGTTATCCTACACGAATTTCTAACTTTACCTGCAAGCATGTTTCGCTCCAGAGAAGAGTCTTATTCGGAAGTAATTCAATTCGATTCGTACAAAACGTAAGTTATTTACACCGTATATGTCAATACCTTACCCCTTGCTATCGGCATATTATCCCGGGAACATAATTCTGTGGGAAAATTAAAACGGGAGCACCATTGAGATGATTTAATATGTGTGTATTTAAAATCTGCTGAACTTTTACTTATTACCCGAAAGTTTACATTTAATTTCGTTAAGCAAACAGATCACGGAAGACCTTGCCTTAATGCACAGGAAATTAATGTGTGATTTCGTGATTTTTCGGTTGCTTTTTTATTTCCAACCTGAATTTCTCTAACTTGTCTTATTTATAGCGCTCCTTTTTTGATGTTTACGTATAATTTAATGGGCGGTATTATTACACCGGGTGTCCTTGAAACAAAAAGATACCGTGTGAAAAATGGAAAGATGTAATTATACAGAATGTGAATCCAAAATATTTTTCCAAAATTCCCTTTCGTAAGCGAGGAAAAAAATATTTAAAAATTTTTGTGGACGCTCTATTGCCTACTTACTAATTGGCATTTTAAATGAAAATTACGCCGGCCAATCCTTTTCAATTGCTACAGAAGAATTGGAGAAAACAAATAACTTAACTATAACAAGATTTATAAACGATAGTTTACGAGGTTTTATTTGCCGAATACCATTCCAAGTGACAAGGTATTACTGATGTTATAGGATGCTGCGACAAATATGGTGAAGTCATCACAGAATTTGAAGATTTTTTACCCGAAGCTTTTATCAAAGCAAATTATGGTTTTATTAGTGAAACACTACGAAAACTTGAAACTCAGTGAATCGATAGAATTGATTCAAAGTTTCTAGAATAAAATTTCTAATGTGAGAAATCTGAGAGGTACCACAGGAGAGCGGTTCAAAATTAAATTAACACAAGTTCTAGAGAAAAACGAGGACTTTAATCAGCTTAGTAGGATATCCAGGGTGTTACAAGGAAACTACAATGAAACTATTGACATGAGTTTATCAATTATCTGCAAATATAAGTATGCGCCAATGTTATCAGTTGACGTTGAACGAAGCTTTTCACTATACAAGCTATTTTTAACGGATCGCAGAAGACCATTTTTAGATGAGAATTTAGAAAAGCATTTAATTGTAAAAGTTTACAATACCGGGTGTTTCTAAATGAATATCGGGGTTTTAACGCTTTGTAGTATTTATTACGTAAGACTTAAAATCATAATTAATACATGAAATAAAAGAGCAACTCAAACAGTTATACGTACAAGCTTCCAAGTGTTCAATGTGAGCACCTTTCGTCACACGGCACATATCAAGTCGATAGCCCAGTTCTTCCCCAACGTTGTTTAGTGTTTGTGGTGTAATTGTTGCAACAGCTGCCTCAATCCTGTTTCTTCAGTGGAGGCACATACACGCGATCCTTTATGAACCTCCACAGGTAGAAATCACATGAGATCGGGTGAGCCTGGAGGCCATACGAAACAAGCTCTGTCATTGGGCCCTTTGCGGCTAATGCAGTGTTCGGGTACAGTGACCTTCAACCAATCGTGTACGTCGTTATGCCAGTGAGGCCGTGCACCATCTTGCTGTCAAATGATGTTATTTGATTCGTCTTCTACCAATTGGGGAAATAGCCAAAATAGCCATAGTTGCAGAGCATCAAGATAGGAAGTACCAGTTACAATTGCTTCTTGAAAAAAGGCCCATAAACTTTCCGCCGAGATATGGCACAAAAACCATTCAATTTAGGGGAGTCTCGTTGCAATTGTACTGCAATAGTTAAACCAGGTCATGTATTTACAAAACACCCATTTCGTCAACACGGCCTCGGTGAGTTATGATCTTTCACCACATGTGTTTATCTTGTAACCAGGTCACTAGGCTAATGGGACACACTCTAATATATAACGAGACACTCCGAGGTGTCGAGGGACAGAGTCAGTCAGAGACAGAGAGTCACAGTCAGAGTCAGAGAGTTAGAGTCCCTGCAAGACCAGTGCCCTAATTATAATGTAGTGTTTGTTATTGTTATCATTGTTATTATCTTTATTAAATTATATGTTGTTATTTAATCGTTGTCCCGCCTATTATTTATCATACTGGTAAACCTCCGGTGCCTCCACAACAATGTTACCTCCGGGACCAGGTGACATTACATGGCGATCCTGCCTACGTCTGATATTACATGGCGATCCTACATTTAGTTAGATGATCAGATATTACATGGTGATTCTGCCATCCCATCATCTGACATTACATGGATCCTGGCAGGATCGCCATGTAATGTCAGATGATGGGATGGCAGAATCACCATGTAATATCTGATCATCTAACTAAAGGTAGGATCGCCATGTCATATCAGTGTTCACAGTGTTCACATGTCCGCTGATGTGAAATGTCGATTTATCACTGAAAACAACACGATCCACGTGCAACAACATTTCTTGAGCAAAGTTGGCACGTAAATCATGGTCTATAGGCTTTAGAGTCTATAATAACCGCAAACGATAAGGATGTAGTTGTAAGCGTTTTGTATAACTTTCCAAACAGTCGTCATCGGAATTGGTAATTCACGAACTGATTTCGTCGGGCTACGCGTGAAAGACTCTCTCACTCGCTCAACACTCTCTTCAGAAACTCTTGGTCGCCCCGTACTCTTTCCTTTGCAAAGGCAGCCGGCATTTTCAAACTGATGATACCATCTACGGATGTTATTATCTTGGAGGATCACACCTGAACTTAATCCGGAACGCACGTTGCTCAGTAACTTCAAACTGCAGAATACAAAAAGCTTTTTGTTCACTAGTCGCCATTTTTCTACTAGCGCTTTCCAGCGCATGCGCGTACTAACAGAACTGTTTGAGTTGCTCTTTCATTTCATGTATTAATTATGATTTTAAGTTTTACGTAATAAAACTACAAAGCGTTAAAATGCCGATATTCATTTAGAAACACGCTGTACTGTACAAAGACAAATATAAATACGAAGAGTTACATTGTTTAGCTTACGTATTCTTATTATTATTATTATACATGTATTTTGTAAAATTTCGAATAAAATATTGATATAATACATGTTTGTATGTAGACAGACATTATTTAATATTTTGACAATAGTTTAGGTGTGTAACAATTAGTTAAACTTTACATATTGCTGCATATTTTAATAAATGTTCTGCATATTTTCATCGAATTTTGAAAACATATATGTGCATATAATACAGTTTCCGTGTGCATGTAATTCCCACATTTGTCATCACAGAGACTGGAAAATATGCACTAAAAAGTTTGCTAAATATGCATGCAATATGCACTTAAAAAATCCCTAAATATGCACTTACAATATGCAATATGCACTTATAATGTGCATTTATTTACTATGTTTTAGGAAATTAAAATTCATTTGTCGTATTTACAAATTATATATTTATTTATTACAATAAATAAACATATATTTCTTTAAATTTTCCACAGTTAAATTATGTCTACGATCTGTAAGTATATGATTATATTGGGAAAATGTTCTTTCAACATCGCAAAATGTGATCGGTGCATTCTTAAAACTTGGTATTAATGAGCGGCTTATATTAATGTCTTCATTAAAATTGCCATTAATTACATTATTTATAGATTTTAATGTAACAAAATCTCCATTTTTGCTTAGAATTGCGGCTAATTTTTCTTTAATTCTTTTTCCAGTCAATCCGTTGACTTTTCCAATTTTCTCTTCAATATCATTTACAATGCCAACACCATCATTTAAAGATAAATTTCTATCTTCTAATCTAGTAATTGCCTGCTCAATTATCGCAAAATTAGATTTAATATTTGATAGCTGATTTTGTATTGTCGAATTATTGAAAATTACGTTACACTTTTCTATGGCAAGACTGGTTGCTGAATCAAATTGAGTTACAACATTTTTGATGCCTTCGTAATTATCGGCAAGAAACACAGCACGCAATGGAATGCCGGGAAGCATTTCGTTATATAATTGCACTCGTAAGGGCGCTTTTAAAAATACTTTTTTGATATTACTAATTAAATTATTTACATCTGGAAACTCTAATCTAACTTTTTCAGCAACCCTATTTAAATCGTGAGCCAAACAAGTACAATGGATTAAATTGGGAAAAAAAGTTTTCAGACTTTGAGCTGATTTAACATATACGAAGCGGCGTCAGTTACCATTAATAGAAATTTTTCAAAAGGTACTTTGTCGGGTAAAAAGAAATTCGCTAAGGACTCATTAATAAACCTGGCTATGGTAACATGATTTGTTTTGTCTAAATTACCTAAATTAATGTCTTTTAGATTGAGTTGAACCATTTAAGGTTCCAATAATCAAATTAGCAACCTGACGGCCCTTCGTGTCGGTAGTTTCATCAACAGAGACCCAAAGATTTTGGTTTTTTAACTCCTTTCTAATACCATCGGTAACATCTTCATAAATTTCGTTGACGTATTTCTTGCGTAGAGTTGAGGAACTGGGTACATTAATGGGTTTATCATCGACTTTGCAAAAAGTTTTCAGGAATTCTTGAAATATCGGATTGTCCAATTTATGTAAAGGAATATTACAACCCACAAAAAGATTACACAAATCTTTGGAAAATGCTTCTTGTGGATTCTTCGAATTATTGAGAAAACTTTCCTCCTCAAATTTTCAGAAACCCCGTTCTGATGAAATGTTGTGTTCAAATGTTGCACTACTTGAAATTTCTTCTGGCAGGTAATCTGTGTAACAAATATATATTTTTAACATTCAGTTATAATAATTATTATTAATTACTCTATTACTACAAAAACTAGAAAAATAAATTGTCTGGTTTTGTAAAGGTCTCCAGTTGTTTAAATTTGATTGATTTTGGTTATTTTGGTGTTTATGACAAAGAAATATTACAAAGATATATTAGCGTTAAAGAACATAAAATTAAACATATCTAATAATAATTTATTATGAAATTCTTTCATTATATTTATGAACACAAAAAAAAATTCTCATTATTGTAGAACTTTAAATATCAGATTTTATTATGGTTCTTATGAAAATGGCGAATATACGCATAAATATGCAAAATAATTACGAAATATGTACGTGCATATGCAGTTATGGTAAAGTGTCCAAATATTCATTATATGCACTAAAAAAATGGTAAAAAACGTATTCTGAGGGTGGAAAATGGATAAGTACACAGTATAGAAGGAATATACAAAAAAAAACAAATATGCATTTTGCATAAAATCCAGTCTCTAGTCATCACCAAGTAAAATAGCGTGTGACAGACTGACTTAGTAATAGACGCAGCTCGCGCCATCTAGCGATATAGAGCTGTACTATCATCCACTTTCAATTTTTTTAAATTTCTGGATAACACCTCGTATAGCAACTTATATAGATATATCACATTTGTATCCCATTTGGAAAGTTGCAATTTGAAACGTTACATTGTTAAAGGAAGGGAATCGAACGGAAACTAATTCTATTCAAAATTTTCTGCTTGTTTGATTTCTTCCGAACCGTAGTAAAATTACTGAAAACAGAATACAAAACGCATGGATGTACGATACACGAAAACGAAAAAAAAAACATATTTATTTCCGCAATAAATACTCGAATGTCGTAAATCACGTCTGAACTTCGATTTGCGCTGTCCCTCAGTTCTCTAGCCTATTTCGTCGCAATTCCGCCATTCCGGTACGCCCTGCTCAGACTCCGCTATTCGGTGACTTCAGGAGAATAAAAAGCAGCGCCCGTAAAGTCTCGAGCGGCATCTGTGTCGACCATTCGCTACTTATTGTGTGCAGTTTGCATATTCTTTCTGTCCGAATGCTTGTCGTAACTGAATGAGAAAAAAGAGTGAGAGAAAGATGGAGAAATGACTCAAAAAAAATAAGGGAAGAAATGATAATAGTTTCTACATAAAAAAATCAGAATTCCATTCAGTTTTTTATGTTTTGGATGCTAGGAAATTCTTATTTTATTTGTACGTACTGTTAGAAGTGAAATTAGTATATTTAATTCAATTACAGAGGCCTACATTTTTCAACTCTTTGAATGTTGATTTAATCATTTTAACTGTTTTCTAGTAATTGGGTAGGGCTGATTTCAAATCTGCTTTTATTTTTTTTGTATCACGTAAGGTTATTTTTCAAACCAGTAAAATCAAAAAATATAGAAAAAACACGATTTATTTCATTTATAAGCTAGTTTTATATTATATTTAAAAAAATACAAAAATATACACATAGAAACTATTAGAAATAGTTATTTGTTCTTTATGCTTCTTAAAAAACATTTTCGTTTTTCAGAAAAGCTTCGTTTGGTTGTTATTCTGTCATATTCAGCTATAGAAAGATCTGAAGGTAGTTTCTGGGGCAAGCAAATTTTTTTGATTCAAGCTAGACCCCAGTACTTCAGAAAGATCTTTTGAAAGTCCCAAATCTCTTACTAAATCATTCAGTTCAGCTTGCGAAAATAGCTGAGGTTGGTTTTGACCTGAGGTTGATGGTTCAAAATCACTATCCATCTGTACGGAGCCGGAAGTTGAAGAGGTTTCAATTACTTCTTGTAGTACTTTGGGGGGTATAGGTATAGGTACATGATCACTGTGAGGAACTGGACTGATAGCTGATTTAATATTGTTTGGGTACAAAATATGTTTCAAAGTTTTTCTATTATGCCCCTTAATATCACAAAAACAAAAGTAGCAATCTTTATGATGATTTTTCGGTTCTCTCCAAACCATCGGTATTCCAAAAGGAAGGCTTTTTCTATTCCCTTTGGTCCAATGTCTTAAACCTTCTTCACATACCATACAAACAACGTGCGATGCCCAATCTTTATCTTGATCTCCTAATTTGATTTTGAAATAAGCATAATATGCATTTTTAACAAATTCACCAATTGGTCTCTTAAACTTTTTCAAGAGGAAATATCCACAAATATAACAGAAATCATCTGGTTTGTTTTTGCAACACCGGCTAGACATATTTTTAAGCAATGTTTATTTATCAAATACCACGCACAACACTAAAGACATATTAACTTTACTTGTTTACTGATCGACACTCAGAGCTATAATGAAGTAAATGACATTAAAATATACATTTTGTTTGGAGTGATAAACTTGAAATCCTTCTTCGCAGTACTAATAAAGTGAAAGCATAATAAATAGGATTTAGCAGGTAAAAATTCCCGGAAATCTTGTCCAAAATTAATACATGTAATAAAAGATTTACATCAGGTAATGAGAGCCTATTTAACAAATTTCTTTAAAACCACAACAGAAAATCATTTTTGGGTTAATACCTAGAATTTGAAGTAGTACATTCATTTTAAAATGTGTTAAAACGCCTATTATAAGATTTTTTTTATATTTTTTTCTTTTTCTTTTGTGCAAAAACAAATCTGTGGGTGGTAGAGACAACTGTATTTTAATTAGTTAGTGCTATATAAAAACTGAGCTTAACAAACAAAAATCACGTCATCACAAATTTTATGCAGGCCTGTGTTATTATTCTGTTTAATCGCAATTTCATATTATTAATGACGTCGGTCGTAAAAGCCTACGCAGTAGCAAGCGACAATGGTATTTCAAAAATAAATAAATGTTAAACAAAGCTTTTTGGTGAAGTAATTACATATTTACTCTATTTATAGGTTAAGTGTGACCTACATGGAAAGTATTTCAAATGCCAGTTAACTGTTGGGCACGTAGTCACAGTAGCATTAGTTACAAATGTAATTTCTTTAGATTTCACAAAAGTATTAAAGTATATAGAAAATGGCTAACTTTATTGAGGTAAATATATAATTAAGTTTGTTTTCAACATTGAATATTATAGATACATACTTACATTTCAGTAAAAATGCCAAAACTTTTAGAACAATATTACAAGTATTAATACTAATGAAACACAAATGTCATATTTTTTACAATTCTAATGTAAAATAAACTAAATCCATCACTAACTTTAGAATTTTTCCGAGTTAATAATTTCTGATATCCCAAACTTTTAACTTTAAATATCTCATAAATTTAATGCTAAGCAACTTGTTTTTTGACATAGGAATATCGAGAAAATTGTGTTCTTTCAAAGTCAATGAAAAAAAAATACAGGGTGTCGTTTAAAATCTTGGAGTGGGGTGGCGGGTGACCGATTGGGCAGTATGAATTATACAGTCCATTGTCCTGAACTGTCTATATCGTGAACAACCACCCAAAATTCCTAGTTATTGTCTTCAAAAACACTAGAAATAATTCAATATTAATTTTTCGTGTGGACACTTGGCATATCCGCTTTTATACAAAGTGTTCCGTATCGTTATGTTCAAATTTTAGGAGTCTAAAGTAGACTTCATTTCAAGTAACAAAAACGCAAAACTTGTATATCCATTTTTATTTGTTTCAAATTTACAGATCTATGAATTTAATTGTCAGATCATGAAAAAAAAATGTAATCCTAAAGTCAATAAAAACTGATTTTATTTAAAAAAGTTCAATTAATAATATTTTCGAAATGTCCACCTACTTGTTGAATGCAGGCTTGTGCCCGTAAGTCAACAGAAGAAGTACTTATCCGAATTTTATACTTTTTTTGTCGGATTTGCTCGGCAGCCAAGTGAATACGATCCAACAACTCTTCTCTTGTGTTCGAAACTTGCATGTAGACTAAATTTTTCAGGCACTCCCACAAATAAAAGTCAAGGGGATTAAGATCGAGTGATCTGGGTGGCCATGCAACAGGACCACCTCGACCAGTCCATCTTGGATAATTGATGTTAACCCGATTTCGGACAGCAATTCCGAAATGTGGTGGTGTCCCATCCATGTGAAACCACATGTCTCGTCGAACATTCAGTGGGGCATCCTCTAAAAGACCTGGCAGTTCGTCAATAAGAAATTGAATGTAATTGTCTGCATTTAACCTCCCAGGAAGAACGACAGGACCAATCAACAAGTCATCTATTAGGGCCGCCCAAACGTTAATAGAAAATCCATGTTGAAATTTAAATGGGCGCATAGCTTTGGGATTTTCGGATGACCACCTGTGCAGGTTTCTCAGATTTGTAACACCACTTCTCGTGAACATAGATTCATCTGTCCAGAGGACTGCTCTACAGAAATTAAAATGAAGCCGTGACTATCTTAATATCCAGGTAGAATAAACTAGACGAGCATAGTGGTCTGCCTCAAGCAAACCGTGTCCCCTGCGATAGTAATACTCACGTTTTAAAATTCCTCAAACTGTCGTTCGTGGCACTCCTAGTTATCTAGCGATTCGACGTACACTGAGAGTTGGATCCCTTGTAACAACAGCTACTGCTTCTTCCTCTAAGTCTGCTGGCAAATTTACTCCTCGGTCGAAAAGATAATCACGCAGTCCACATTCCCGAAACTGTCTGTGTAGTTCCAGAAACGTGCTGTAATGAGGAATGCGCCTATCGGGAAACCGATGTCGATATTCAATAACTGTTTGACGTGTACTGCCGTTACAGTAGCCATACACAAAATGTATGTCCGCATACTCTTGAGAAGAAAATCGGTAATGCATTTTGAATAAAGAAAACGTGTTCACTCACTAATAAGCTGTTGTATGAACTGAAACGTAATGTATTCTTTATTAAAAAATGCAACGTTAACAGTCATCTGAACATTTGTTTATTGTATGATATTTATGGTTCAGCACTTACGATATGAACCTCGATTATCCGGACCTCCATCAACCGGCAACATCTGTTCAATGCGATGCTGCATGGTTGATTTTATACCTCTATTAATAGGTTTGTCGACATGTTCGACGTAAAGGCTATAATATACACAAAAAGGACATCGTAATAAAAGTACCATGCGTAGACATAAATTTTTTGATATAAAAATATCCACATTTACTATTTTTATGAATAGGAACTTATATTAAAAGTATCGTCTAACCAATGTTTAGGAATTTCATCCATTTTTTTTTGCAAGTCAATGAACTTGAATTGCAGCTGTATTTTCGTAAATATGGAATGAACAAAGATAGGGACCGACTTTTAAATACATTTTGGCCCTAGAAATTTGCAAATTTTTTATGAATTACAAAGAAGTTTCTTTTTTGATTTTCAGTTAGACATTTATACGAATTCTTCAGATTCGCATTGCTTTGGCGATATTCAGCGGCAACCCTGTATAACTTCTTATAACCGAGATTTTCGATTTTCCTTAATGAGCCCGGTCCTGAACAACCCGGATAATATAGGTTCAACTGTATTTGTAGTGACAACTTCACAAATATTATACGAATTTTCGCTTGTAATAATTATTGTTATATTAAGTACAATTTAACGTTCTCTAATCTCTTATGGGAATTTCTAATGTAAATGGGTTTCGTTTCCATCCAATCCCTTTAAAAATGACCGTGACGACTCGCACTAAATGAGCGCATGGTAGCCACTAAGCTCTGGTTTATCGTTAGGAAGCAAGTATCCTGTAGTTGCGATCTCAAAAATGTTTAAAAGTGCAAATCCGGAAAACATACGTTTCTGGACGTTTACATAACCAGAAAGTAACAGCGATCACACACGCGCGCATATCTACATCACGAAGAAGTACACCAAACACAGCCGGCTGCTATCTAAAATCAATCGACTTCGTATATCTGCAGCTTCCAGGAACCAGTCGCCTGGTTTCACCGGGATACTGCTGCATAGTAGTTGATAGTTGGACCACCATCTTTCATAACATCGACTTCCAATCAAGATAAGATCTTCTTGTAATTGCAAAATCGACGGCGGAATGTTACGCGTGCTGTGCACGGTCTTCGAGTCGGATGTGTTTACTTCTGCTGGGATTACGTTTCGTATTTCTTCGCGTGAGAATGGTTTAATCGAGAACAAGACAGCATAATTTTATGTAAATTTGGACGAGAGCAGGAAATGAACTCGGATAATTCACCATATGGTCGTCCGTTGAGGGTCGCGCCCCCGCTAACTCCTCTGTCTCCCTCTGTAACACAGAATCCAGTACAATAATGGACGCAAAACGAGCCTATTATGACTTAGAATTAGTGTATAAACAATGTATTTATAAGAATAAATAAAATCCTGAACAAAATTGACGCAAGACTATGTTTTTTTGTCGTTTTAATTCTAAAATAACAATAGTAATTGTCTGTTTCACAATTTTTTTTTTTTTTTTTTTTAACATCGTGTAATAAATTTTACATTTTTAATATAAAGTGTTGGTAATTATTTTTTCATTTAAAAGCTACTTTCATTCAAAATTCACTTCAATATATAAACAGCTGATTTTGTACAAAATTGTAAAATAGCCAAGTGTGTTTTTTATACTAAATTTGTTAATTACAAATTGTTTCACCAAGAAGTGTCTGCTAAGTCAATTAATGAAATAGTAATTGTATTTTAAATTGGCTTTGAATCTCCCTTGACATTTTAAAGCAAATCCTGCCAAAAATATCTTGTGTTTTAAAATTCCAAATTGTAAATTAAATATACAATTTTACCAAAAATTTATTATATCAGATAGTAATTCAATTATTAGGTAATATATCAGACATCTCTGTTTAGTATTTTTATGTAAGCATCCTTATGTTTCTGGCTAAACATGATCTCACAATAAATATTACATGTAGTTTAATTTAATTTTTTGTTCGTCTTCATGACACGTCATTCTAGGAATTAACGTTGTCCGCTTGCCTTGAATAGAAATTACTTTGTGCTGCTTTAAAATAATAAATTTAGAAAATTGAAAACGAACCCATATTACATTCTGGTCACATACGCTCCTGTATACAAGGGCAGTTTGACTGTTGAGTGAATTTTCAATGAAATATTTTAGAAGACAAAACATAATCATCAACATAATCTAAAGATATCAATTTTTATTTTATTATCTTGCTCTTAATTTGCTCTTAATTTGCTTAATATTTTCTTTTTTGTTTCAGTTTGATTGCTAAGTAACCTATAAACAAGTACCTGTCAAAAGTATCATTTAAACAACCACAATTAATTGCTGAATCTTAAAATGTGTTCAATTTTACCCCTTAAGTGGTAAGCTGAAATAAATTTACAGAAATGGTCTAGTGGGATCTCCACGAACCCCAGAATAAAATATCTCAAAAAATGCACATTACAACTTTTTTGTCAAATTTTGATTTAGAACTCCAAAATATGCATATTCTTAACTATATAGTATAGAATAGTTTAAAAACAAACTACATTTCTGTGAAGGGTGCATATGTGATTTCGACATTTTTCACACAGTCGCTTTCTTTTTTGGTCAGCTTGTTTTGGGCAAAGGTGGCATCTTGATTTTCTGGTCGGTTCACGTTTAGCAGATGTTCCAGAAAGTGGAGTACCACCAAGTTTTACCACTATATCCATTAGTTCACGAAAGAGTGGCCGCTCAATATGATGTTTCACTAAAGCCATTCCATCATTTTTAAAAATATTTCTTCGTGTTATATTCTCTACGTAATCGGCTTTTTTATTGCAGTTAAGTACTATCAGGATATCGATGCCTGCAGTATTTACAACGGTCTCCGTGAAACTGTATAATTAACGCAGAGTTGATCTAGTGCATCTACACCTGCTTTATGACTATTATAGTCCATCATGATATTGAGTTTATTTGTTGTCGCTATTGTGTTAATTTCTGATCCTGATGCATCGTTGAGAGCATTACTACAATCCGATTTTTCTTGGATACATTAGAACAAATAGTTATATTTTCATTATGCCCGAATACAGAAGATTATACTGCTCGTGTTATATTTTGTGGAGGAATTTGGGGTTTATTTTGCTTCAAAGTACCTACAACTGTCAAATGTTTAGCTTTCAGTACACTACACAGTTCTACGGACACAAATCAATGATCGCAAGTGATATTTCTATTTGTATTTTCAATTCTAAGAACAGTATGTGTCGTGATTGATACTGTTATGTCAGTTCTCTTCCTGGGTACACAAATGCATTATACAAATAGAAAGTTCTGGAATCGCATAGACGAAATATTTTTAGATCATATTTTGCCGGCTTTTTAGGCACGTACATCCGAAACCTGCATTTTCCGCGGCTAACAGACTTTACATTTTGAATATAAAGTGTTGGTAATTATTTTTTCATTATAATATTCATTTAAGTTTAAATTTGTCAATATTCTTTAGGCTTAGTTTGCAATACAACTCATCTGAGGAAGAAGGTGTCGAAACAATTTTAAAGGGATTTTACCTCAATAAAGTAGAAATTATTATTTCATAAAGTTTTATTTCATGAATTATGAATTTCCATCAAGTAAAAGCTACTTTCTTTCAAAATTCACTTCAATATATAAACAGCTGATTTTGTACAAAATTATATAGTTTTTATTACATCGACAGCTGTTACGTATGCAACTACTATTATTTACACGGATTCCGAATATTTTGAATTTATAGGCTGAACATGATAATTTTTTTTTAATTTTTGAGTTAGCGTCGTAATTGACTCAATGGTCAGTTCAATCCACAGACCACAATCCCACTGAGAGTGTATGGAATATACTTCAGAGAAGATGCCTGCCACATATGGACGCTATACAAAATCGAAGACAGATGAAAAAACTGCTATCACAACAGTGGAGTCTTCTTCCACAAAAAGGCTTGGACAATTTTATTCTGTCAATGCCAAGAAGATTCAGGGCGGTTTTAAACTCCAAAGGAGGTCCAACTCTTAATTACTTCCTTAGTCATGAACTTTATTAATTCAATATAAGATTAATTTTGAAATTTTGTCTAGAATTTTTGTAAAATATTATTAAAGTTGTTTAAAATATTGTTTTAAGTTAATTGTACTCATCTTAATTTACATTTAGCTTTCAAGGCATATAAATATGTTAAATGATGCTAAAAATAATTTTTTTTCAAGCGGAGATATCCCAGGATTATGGTGATATTTGTATGTTTTATTTTTCAACATAATTCGCTTGGAAGTCTATACATTTAACCCAGCTAGTTTCCAGTCTTTTCAAACCATGCAATTTTTTTGCTACGCACCTCACGCACGCAACAGAGCTCGCAAAAACAGCTCCCAACGAACTTACATTCCGTGGGCGAATTGCTGTTAAACATACAAGCCACCAAGCCAATACCACGGATCTAGCTCGAGTGAAGACGGCGTGGGTTCCTTGACGAAACGTTGTTAATCTGACTGTATATTTAAAAAGGGCACAACCGCAATTTAAAGGCTGCTTGCGAAGGTGGATATACGTTATATATACGTTGGATACACGTAAGTCCAAGGCTTAAGGAAGTTAAAAAAATCAAAAGAAAACAAACGCCGAAATAACAAATCGAAGGGAAACGGAAACGGAGTGTAACTGGCGTGTATTGCAACATCCGGTCATGCTTCGGAAGAGTAGCTCTTCCAAAGAGGTAATTAAATATAGCGATACGTAGATTCAAAGATAGGTAATTAAGACATCGGTCGTTAAGTAAGTGCCATATAGATGTAATTCATGTATTAGTAACAAGTGAAATATGTAGATATTTCTCAGCTATAGTTGTTTTAAGAGCGTTAATAGTTCTCGATGTCGGTAGAGGCATAAATCCCAATATATTGTGCTAAAAACTAGCTTAAAATATTACAATAGATCCACCCAACAGGTGCTTTAGTGTAATTTCGCAATAAACTCAAATAGTTACACTGTTCATAGCCCGACCGTATCGATATCGCTAACAAAATCTAAGTGACTCAAAACGATGCATTCCCATGTGCACATATACAAATCGAGCGGGAAAGACGGATTGTGTATCTGACCAGATGATTGGCCAAAGTACAGACACATCTGCCGCGTACGCTCTAGGTCAACGCCAGCAATACAAACTGGCCGAAAAACGCACGTAACAAATCTTTCTCTAATTAAAGAAGATTCCTGCGAATTCGCGCCATCTCTGTGTTAAGCCATGTAGCTTCCGAACAATCCTCCTAGTAATATGAAACACATGTCTCCATATTTCGAAGGATATTTTCAACTTGTATTGAATTCTCCACATCCGATATTTAATAATATTTTTGTATTATTAAAAATGCTTTTATTTTATACAAGGTTTCTGCCACTCAAGTATCTTTCAAATTATTTTATTATAAAAAAAATTGCATTAATAAAACAAGCGTAGGTGATTTTAATTTCTAACAAATTGATCCGGTATTAAGTGTTGTAATTTCAATGTCACTGACGACATTTTAGATAAACGTTTTGTCTTCATTAAACGATACTTAAGCAAAATGTAACTAGAAAATTACGTAAAATTGATGAATCAAGAAATTATATCAAATAAATTTGCATATTCGTGTAAACTTTACTCCAAATATATTCATGGCCTCGCAATATAATTACGAAATTCCACATGTTTAATGGTAAAATACACATATTTTTTTAAATTCTAATCAAAATAAATTCCTGTGAGATAAAGCGTCTCTATATGCCAGCTCTAACAACTATAAAGGCTAGTTTTTAAACAACGATTGCTGTGCTTGCCAGCGCCCGGAGCAAAAGAACCAGGATACATCCATTGCCGCATACGAATTAACAATAATGCGACCGGATACTTTAAGTCACTGCAACACTCTGATAACGTCCACATAATGTTATTGCTCGACACGACCGTCACCTCTTTAATTAGGAAAACTGAAATCACTTCTACACCCAGATTCGTGATTTTATTTTTTCACCGATGCCCCTTTAAGGCGAACGAAGATGAATTTTATTCGAATCACGTCGTCTAAAGTGTTACATAATTAGTTTTGTACGGAAACGACTGTAAAATATCCTTTTAAGTCTATAGGAAGAGTTCAGTGTCAATTTGCAAGGATCGTTGTCGAACATACAACACTGATTTATTTATTTATTTTTTTTTGCTAAATTAAGCATTAGGATGCACATACTTTTTTAAAACTTGTTTGTTTATACTTTCAGTTACAGGGAAAGGTTGTTACGAAGTTTAGTTTTTCTTTTTAAATAACATCAATTAATGCAAGCGAACTTTTTCTGTGGATCCTACAATTGAGTAAGGCCATAAATTAATTCATCATTAACTTAGCATTAACTCGAATATATATTGTGACCTTTTATTTAATATACTTTTAATTTTTTTATCTCTAGTTCAGCTAATTTAAAAAAGGTATATAACCCCTTACCACAATTATTTGTCGTATCCTAAATACGTATTTCGACAACTAAGTTGTCATCATCAGTAGGTAAAAACTACTAATTAAAAGTCACACGGGGCACAATAAAGTAAGATGAACGCTTCCGCACAACTACTATACACTGCAACCCTGTAAAGACTGAGGGTCTTTACAGGGTTTACAGTCTTTACAGGGTTGCAGTGTATAGTAGTTGTGCGGAAGCGTTCATCTTACTTTATTGTGCCCCGTGTGACTTTTAATTAGTAGTTTTTACCTACTGATGATGACAACTTAGTTGTCGAAATACGTATTTAGGATACGACAAATAATTGTGGTAAGGGGTTATATACCTTTTTTAAATTATTATTTAACCACAGTCTCCATTGAAAGAATTTTCTAGTTCAGCTGTCTTTTAATTTATGATATATTAAGCATTAATTTTTGGAAGATAAACAAGTGTTACTAACACGAAATTTATTTGCCTGTGTTTTGCTGATTCTTACTAAATATATTTAAATTTTATACATTTATACAAAATATAGTAAAGGGTTAAGAGATATATGTGTTAATAATTTCTCAAAGTTATTCACATTTCTAAAAGCTGCAATAAATATCAGAAAAACCTCTTTTTAAGAAATACAAACAACGCGTTGAAATTAATTTTGAATCGCTCTGTTTAATAATGTTGTTTCGTCTTATAAACGAAATTAATTTGTATTATATATTAAATATAAGTGTTATTCATTTTGTTTATATTACATAGAAGAATCATAGGATATAGTATTTGAATCTAATGGTCAGGTACAAAGTTGAAACCTTTGTATGCCTTAAAATGCAAGCGTTCACCCTGAGTTTAAGATGTGGCATCGTTCATATTTTCAACCCTTATTCAATTCGGTACATATTTTATTGCTGGTCACTTTAGACATTTTTCATTTTACCTTTTTTTTTATTAGTGAACGTAACATGTACATAGTTCGCAAATAGTTTTCAAATGCTCGTTCGCTAAATTTTGTACTATAAAATATCAGTATAAAGAATGCAAGCATCATAAACTGGGCATTTTAGTTAGAGCTAGCATACAATTAATAACTATCTACAATATTTACTATTTTAGTAGGCACAGTTTATAAACAAGACTGTTCTTGGGAACTTTGCCGACTTTTGTTCGTCATCTAACCGCAATCTGATGCTGCCCATTTTGTTAATTGTTAGAGAGTTTACTGAAGTTAGGGGTGAATTTTGCTTACAATTTTTAAACAGTCTCAACATAACAGCGTTCATGACAACAGTCTCCCAAGAACAAGCTCAAGACAACAGTCTACTTTTAACATTAATAGACAACAGTTTCATTTTTATCAACAAGACAGTCTACTTTATCATCAAATCAATAAATTCTTATGTTTTAAACTTAAATTTTGTAAATAAAGGTGTTACATTAGAGAGCTGCGTTTCATTACAAATAGTTATTAGTAGTAATAATTTTAAATTTATAATTGTTGTTTAATTAGTTGATTTCATACAATGACTAAGAGAACTACTTAACTCTTCTTATTTTATTTCTTTATTTTTTGCAACAACCTTGTGAGACACTAGTCTTATATATTTTTCAATGGTTTTTTTTTACTATGACTTTAAATTGTAATTTCTATAGAATTTTATTACTATTCGCGTAATATATATATTGTGTGTATACCACCAAATGTAAGGTTCAACAACAGATCTGCCGTCAAACTACGAATTTTTAATCTTAGGTTAAGGGAAACTGAAATCGATTAATTAATTAATTGTCATAATATTGATACATTTTGCAGATTAATTTAACTCATCTGATTTTGGTGTTTTAAGTTGATTCAGTATAAACTCATGTAGTTTATTTCTTTTTGTAATATGTTCAATAATTTCATGATCTGATATACCGGGTGTTCATATCCCAGTGTCTATTTTTCATAACTTAACTTTAATATATTATTATTTGCAGCTTCAGAGTAACTTGTTATTCACTTTTTTGCTGTTATGTCAATATACGAATTAACTACTTCCTATTCTTTAATTTTGTGTATTTAGGAAACCTTCCTTAAGTTTAGTTTGTCGTTTTGGTACAATTTAGTAGTCTGTCAGCGCATGCGCTTATGATCGCACAAACCCTTTTCTTAGCTTTCAGTCTCGAGCCTCTGTAAGTAAAACTAAGTGGCGCTATCTATCATCTGTTTTAGTCAACCAACACCCGTCTCCACTTACTAAGGACATACACGATAAATAGAGACTCCCTTTTACATTGTGCGTTACGACTACCGATTTCAACAACTTACCGACCATTTTCATTTCGCCAGAACTGCGTATGCTCGCGTAGGTAGCAATATCCTTTGCCAAAATCTATAGTGATAATAGAGATGCATTTGGTAAGGGTCAGCCTTTGTATATAACCGTCAGAAAATGGGGAAATTAATTTGAGCGTGGCAGGGGCAGCTTAGAAGGTGATCCCCGCAGTGGATGGCTGAAAATGGTTACAACTCCAGAAATGGTGGATAAAGTCCATGATTTGTTGCTAAATTATGGACGATTGAAGGCGTTAGAAAAGTAGAGGCAGTGAGCATTTCAACCACTGCCTCTGCTTTTCAAAGGAACTGGTGCTTTATACTTTGAACGAAGAACTTGATATGAAAAATCTTTCGGCAAGATGGGTGATGCGTTTACTGACGACGGAACAAAGACGAATTCGCTGTCAAGCATCGATGATAATTTATAAATTTTTAAACGCAACATGGGTTTTAACGGCGGTGAAAGCGATGATATCGGTATTTTGAAATGCAGAAGGAATTTTGTTAATAGATTATCTTCAAAAGGACAAGACATTAAATGCGAATATTACGCAAATCTTCTAGATCGCTTGAAGACAGCTATCGCTGAAAAGCATCCATGAATTACTAAGAAGAAATTGCTCTTTCACCATGATAATGCACATGTGCCTTCCAGTACGATTGCTACATTTGGAATCGATCTTTGGGCTGGTTCGCTACTTTATTTTGGACCGCTCTCTAGAGTGGTTTGCCACTGTGTTTCAGTACGCTCACTATTCTGATCCGACGCTCGATTTATGAAAACCGTTTACTTCGGTGGTCCGTCGGTGAGTAATAACTAGAGACTGGAAAATATGCACTAAAAAGTTTGCCAAATATGCATGCAATATGCACTTAAAAAATCCCTAAATATGCACTTACAATATGCAATATGCACTTATGAAGTGCATTTATTTATTATGTTTTAGGAAATTAAAATTCATTTGTCGTATTTACAAATTGTATATTTATTTATTACAATAAATTGTCGTATTTACAAATTATATATTTATTTATTACAATAAATAACCATATATTTCTTTAAATTTTCCATAGTTAAATTATGTCTACGATCTGTAAGTATATGTTTATATTGGGAAAATGTTCTTTCAACATCGCAAGATGTGATCGGTGCATTCTTAAAACTAGGTATTAATGAGGGGCTTATATTAATGTCTTCATTAAAATTGCCATTAATTACATTATTTATAGATTTTAATGTAACAAATCCTCCATTTTTGCTTAGAATTGCGGCTAATTTTTCTTTAATTCTTTTTCCAGTCAATCCGTTGACTTTCCAATTTTCTCTTCAATTTCATTTACACTGCCAACACCATCATTTAAAGATAAATTTCTATCTTCTAATCTAGTAATTGCCTGCTCAATTATCGCAAAATTAGATTTAATATATGATAGCTGATTTTGTATTGTCGAATTATTGAAAATTACGTTACACTTTCCTATGGCAAGACTGGTTGCTGAATCAAATTAAGTTACAACATTTTTGATGCCTTCGTAATTATCGGCAAGAAACAGTACATTTAAGCCATGTTCTCCATCTTGTTAAGATAGGTTCTGGTGGCAATGGAATGCCGGGAAGCATTTAGTTATATAATTGAACTCGTAAGGGCGCTTTTAAAAATACTTTTTTGATATTACTAATTAAATTATTTACATCTGGAAACTCTAATCTAACTTTTTCAGCAACACTATTTAAACCATGAGCCAAACAAGTACAATGGATTAAATTGGGAAAAAAAATTTTCAGACTTTGAGCTGATTTTAACATATACGAAGCTGCGTCAGTTACCATTAACAGAAATTTTTCATAAGGTACTTTGTCGGGTAAAAAGAAATTCGCTAAGGACTCATTAATAAACCTGGCTATGGTAATATGATTTGTTTTGTCTAAATTACCTACATTAATTAAATGTCTTTTAGATTGAGTTGAACCATTTAAGGTTCCAATAATCAAATTAGCAACCTGACGGCCCTTCGTGTCGGTAGTTTCATCAACAGAGACCCAAAGATTTTGGATTTTCAACTCCTTTCTAATACCATCGGTAACATCTTCATAAATTTCGTTGATGTATTTCTTGCGTAGAGTTGAGGAACTGGGTACATAAATGGGTTTATCATCGACTTTGCAATAAGTTTTCAGGAATTCTTGAAATATCGGATTCTCCAATTTATGTAAAGGAATATTACAACCCACAAAAAGATTACACAAATCTTTGGAAAATGCTTCTTGTGGATTCTTCGAATTATTGAGAAAACTTTCCTCCAAAAGTTGCTGCCGCGGTTTATTCTAATTTTCAGAAACCCTGTTCTGATGAAATGTTGTGTTCAAATGTTGCACTACTTGAAATTTCTTGTGGCAGGTAATCTGTGTAACAAATATATATTTTTAACATTCAGTTATAATAATTATTAATTACTATATTACTACAAAAACTAGAAAAATAAATTGTCTGGTTTTGTAAAGTTCTCCAGTTGTTTAAATTTGTTGGATTTTGGTTTTTTTTGGTGTTTATGACAAAAAAATATTACAAAGATATATTATCTTTAAAGAACATAAAATTAAACATATCTAATAATAATTTATTATGAAATTGTTTCATTATATTTATGAACACAAAAAAAAAATTCTCATAATTGTAGAACTTGTTATTGACAAAATATTTCAAAATTCAACTTACCCTTTTGTCGCAGAGTGTGCACAAAACACTTTCTTCGTCCATAATTTTTAGTGCACTGCGATCACTTATCCAATTTTTTATTTGAGATGACTTCGCTTTAGCTATCTTCGGCATTTTCAAAAATTTTTAATTCACTTTTGTTACACCAAATAGCACAGACCTTAACACGTTTACGAATGAACAAACTATGAAGGAAATTATTTCTTTTTCTTATATTGATATTAGTCGTACGGTATAATATACCTGCATTAATACCTACATTTCTGAAAAGGATTTCTTACGTAAGTTCTAATTGCCCTGTCAACCGATTATCAGTACAGTTAAATCCTATTTTTGGTAAAGTCCATCTCATTATTAATGAGATGGACTTTTAATGAGTCGTTAATGCAAAGTTGAAGGGATGCTTATCCCTTCACATTTATACAAACAAATTAAATATCTTTAAATATCAGATTTTATTATGGTTCTTATGAAAATGGCGAATATATGCATAAATATACAAAATAATTATGAAATATGTACGTGCATATGCAGTTATGGTAAATTGTCCAAATATGCATTATATGCACTAAAAAAAATGGTAAAAAACGTATTCTGAGGGTGGAAAATGGATAAGTACACAGTATAGAAGGAATATACCAAAAAACAACAAATATGCATTTTGCATAAAATCCAGTCTCTAGTAATAACCTGTTCTTCCGCTAAATGCTGTATCTCCCAATATAGTCTCTACTAGAAAAATCCCCTATTCCGCCCCAAGTCATATTATCGCCGCACCCTAAGATATAGATGTAGGATTCATTCTATGCACTTTCCCACACATAAATAATGTTCGATGGCTATTCTAATATTGACGTGGAGAACATATAATAAATGTTATACCTATCAAAAATACATAACACATGTATGAGTAAATACTTATACAATAAATGATGCACTTAACATTCTGTTTATTATCTATAATTAAACTAAAATATATGAGGTCCAAAGATAGATGTGCCATTCAGTTTAACTAAAAGTATCTTTTCTTTGGAATAAGGGTTGATTATGTACTCAAAACTATTCGGAAAGTATTGACAAAATGTTAATGTTCCAAAAAAATTTTTAACCACTTCTCGAAAATAAATTAAACAAACCAGCAAACAACCAAAGTATATTTTGTCATGCTATAAAACTCGTTCTAATCCATATTGTGATTTTGCGATTTCTCTATAATTTTTAATTAGCTATTACTCATTATGCGACTGATTCCTCTGCTTACCAAATACGTGCACATTTGGATTTAGATTAAACTTAATCCAAATGGTAAGCTTCAAATGATCAACTTCACAACTAATTGTGTACAAAATTAATGTTTGCGCATACAGATTACGCTAATATTTTCCGAGATAATTCCGTTAAAATTCAATAAACAAATCGTGGAAACATGAAACCGACAAAGTGACATCCCGTGAAATTTGTCTAGACTGCAGACGAAGCCCGAGTACATTACTACTAATTAAATTTTACACGCTTATTACAACAACTCGAGTAGAATTACGACAGGAGCATTGAAACAAACTGTCATATACTCTTTCGCCGTAAAATAACGACGTTTATTCCGGGGCAGCTCGGTATTGTGTGAAGGTATACGTTACGAGTGTAGATATGTATTGAAGATACCAGTTGCATATTTCATTATGTTAAGACTATTAAAGCGACGCTTCCAATTATAATAAACTTCCAATTACATTTAGAACTGAGAAATATGTATCCTACAGGATACGGCAAAATGTATTACCAAATTTAAACACCTTTAAACACAAAATTATTCACTTTAATAATAAAACAAATTTATACATATTCTTATACTAGAAAGATGGGATTTATTATTATTTAAATATCATAGCAAAAATAGAAGAAGACATTAAATCAAACCCCTAGAGATTTGTGGAAATTTCTTAACAATAAACGTAAATCCACAAGAATTCTTGGTTCTCCCTTTGACAACGATAATAAATTTTCCGAACCTTTAGACATAGTCAATGCATTTGCCCACACATTTTCAAACGTATACTTTCAAAATGACTGTTCAAATTATCCTGCATCGTTTACCTGTTGTCCATCTGTCAACTTTCCTGCGATTACTGTGGATAAGTTGGTTAAATATATGTATAAGGCTGGTGATGACCGTCTACCAAGCTGTTTAGTACGTGACTGCAAATATGTATTTGCCTCCCCTTTAGCTGTGATCATGAATCTTTCCATAAAAATAGAAACCTTTCCTGATCTATGGAAGCGGGCAGTTGTTTGCCTCTATCATAAAAAAGGAGAGAAGTCATTGTTGTCAAACTATCGCCCTATTTAGATTCTTGCTACGCTTTTGCGACCTAAACAAAATTATGCAAGTAATAAGGAGGTTGCGAGAAAGTTCTCCCCCTCTGGCCAGAACCTACCTGATGATGGTCGTCCCGAGGATAGTACTCTGCCGGCTACCTCAATTGAATTTGGAGAGTGTCGCGAGTTCCAAGGTCGCTTGATGGAGGAAAGACGCCGCCGTATTAAAAACCCTGCTGAGTCTCCCAAAATACGGAAGCGGGTGGGACTCTGGTAGCTTCAATAAAATTCCAAAGAGGAAGTCCCTTATTACTTGCTATCGATACAATCGCAACTTTGCTTTACACAACACTTGTAGCAAAGGAATCAAACAAACCCAAGATGTCAACAATAGCAAGTTTTAATATAAAGTCAAAGTAGGTTCAAAATGTAATTACAACAAAAATAACAGAAGTCGCATGAAAAGTTAACGTAGTAAAGATACAAAGTTTAATTATCAAGTCAAGGTAGGTTTAATTTGAAATTAAAACAAAAATAACATAAGTCGCATGAAAAGTTAACGTAGTAAAGTTACAAAGTTTTAGATAGCAGTACTTCTAAATTTATGAGGTACGCCTAAACCAATCTAAGAGTGCCAAGGCAAATAAAGGCTTAGTTTGAATATGAAAATTATTTCCAAAATTTCCCAGTTATATTCCCCAAATCACATACGTTTCGCACTAGGCGCAATACAGAGTTTACAATAAACAGGTACTCCTGTCAAGACAACAACACCCTGTATACACAGGTGGTAAAACTATGATCATTAAAATAAAAATTCGATTTAAGATCTAAACAAGAGTTAAGCAGAACTCAAATTAGGTATACGTAATAGTGGTTCTTTACAAAAACTTTACAGAGTATATATAAAGTAATCTAGAACTACGACGTAACCCCAAGATATTTATAATTCTGTACGGAGGCCCGACTGAAGGTTCTAAGTCTCGTACAATAAACTAATCTAACTACTGGCTGCTGGTGAAGTTAGTCAACCAGTTAAATAATGAAATTAAAAGTAATAAAGTTTATAGTTAAAGCCTTGTTTGCTATCTAAATTTTATGAGCAAAATAAAGAGGTTGCACAGAGAAGTGAATAGCTTCTCTGGTGCCTACTTATGATTAAACATACAGTAAATTAATTAAAATTTTGAAAAGGGATAGCAACAGGTTAAGAAATAACCAACAACTAATAATATTATATCAGCACCTACTTTAGCTTGTCACCCACAACGACCAGTTTCCAAAACTTATCTCGAGAAAGCCTTCACAGAGGTAGTACAGGAATGTCAATTCCAAAGATTTATTGGAATTCAGCCGCCATTATGCCTGAGAACGCCATCCCGCTAGAGGACGCCATTTTGGGACGCCGTGTAAAATTGTTACAAAATACCAGAAAAAGGAAGCTCTGACGATACCAATTTCACCCTTGAGGATGGATTGAGGACTTCTGCACGGATATCCTCCCAAAAGATCGAAATTTACGATGCACCGCTGCGTGGAAAATTGCGTATGCAAAAGCAGCCTTCAACGTGGTGTGGTCCTTGAAGAGATTCCGAAGTAAATTGCTTTAATTCCTTAATTTAAATGGGCGGTAGCACTAAATTATATCCTAAAGAGGATAAAATAAACACATAAGTAAAATTTCAAAAGAAAATGAAATCTCTTACCGCAAAGACTTGGTTCACTTACAAAAATAAAACACGACCTATAATCGGTAACGCTCTTGAACGAAGTGCGTCCCATCGAGATGAACGGATATCGGTCGGGGGCCGATATACGTCATACACGATCGTCGGAAGATTCAAGGTAAGGCGACATCTATCGAGCAAAAGATGTCAGGCAAAAGAGGTTGCCGATCTACAGGGTTCGAAAACGTATTAAATGATTAGAAAAGTAAGAAGAAGCCTAAGTAGATCGATAATTAATAACAAAATTAAATGAAATTATAATAAACGAAAATGTTGAGTTATGAAAGGCCTATGCTGACTTAACGTAAGCAAATAATGAAATAAATTCATTAAAAATTCCCAAATGGTCTCAGGGTAATTATTCGAACGTAACATTCTATCCAATTTTGAGAAGATCTTTGAACAGGTTTAATATACTAGAATCTATGGAAATTATTAGTCAGTTCTTATCCCACAACCAGCATGACTTTCTTCCTGGGCGTTCCACATTGACTAATTTGTGTAGTGCCTGCCTCTCAAGTGTTGAGTGAGGTTCTAGATAAGCACGGTCAGGTAGATGTTATTTATACTGACTTTTCGCATGCATTGAACACTATCATAAAGCCTTACTTTCTAAATTTTGCTCCTTTGGCTTTACGCCATCTTCTTCAAATTTCATGAATTCGTAATTAAAGAATCGAATTCTTTATGTATCGTATAGCAGCTTTCGCTCATTTGAATTTATTACTAAATCTGGTGTGCCTCAGGCTTCCAACTGGGGCCAATTCTTTTCGTATTGTTTATCAACGAAACTGTAGCTACTGTCACCTGTGCAGTCTTAGCATATGCGGATAATTTAAAGATATATTCTGAGATAACTTGTATCGACGATACTTCTCTTCTGCAAGATAATTTGGATATAATCTCAAATTGGTGTAATAGCTTCAAATTGGAATTAAATACTAAAAAGTGTTGTTCTGTGAGTTACACCCGCTGGAAATCTCCGATACTGTCGCAGTATACAATTAATAATACTTACCTGGAAAGGAAAACTGTCATTAAGTACTTGGGTGTACTATTTGATTCTGAATTGTCTTTAAAGCAACAATTGCAAGCTGTGTACATCCTCCTGTAAAGTTCTGGGCTTCATTATGCGTGTTTCCACCAACTTTAATATCATTGACTTGCTTAAAGTGTTGTATTTCGCTTTTGTTGTCAGCAAAATGGACTATGTAGCTATTATTTGGTATCCCTTCTCTAATTTTAGATAGAATACACCGGCGATTTTAAAAATTTCTCTCCTTTGAAATTGATGGAGTATATCCACCTACCGGAAAATTAGGAAGATTTGCTGCAGCGACATAATATGCCTTCGCCCTTGGACAGAAGGCATCGCATTTGTCACTACCTTCATGTTGAAGCTTATAAATAAGATCGATTGCCTATTCTTTTTTGAAGAGATTCATCGAAATCAATTTTTTCATAGCTTCTTACACGAATAGTACGTTATCTGTAGGATTGTAGAAAATTTTCATGTGATTACGAATCATAAAGTGTGTAACTAACAGGGGAGGTTCAAGGTATTACTCATAAAGAAGTCAAAATCTGGCTCGTGGGTTTCCGCGATAGTTGTACATGATTTCTGCTCGGATTCCAGGCTTGAACTTCTTTGGAAATTCCTTGGCACTGCTTGCTTTTTCCCTTTACGTTTTGGCCGATTTTGGACATCTTCAGACTGCTACTACTATTATTCTTGCTCTATTGAAATTGAAAATCTCTTTTGGGACGTACTTATATCGGATATGTTCTTTACTTAAAAAGGTTTATCAGGTAGAGTCATAACAGATGAGATTATTGGAATGCTCTAAGATTTCAGCCAGTTCGCGGATTTTGCAGGGGTTGCGGGATGTAATACGGACAAAATTAAATATAATATGCTCAAGAACCTGGACGTACTTATATCGGATATGTTCTTTACTTAAAAAGGTTTATCAGGTAGAGTCATAACAGATGAGATTATTGGAACGCTCTAAGATTTCAGCCATTTCGCGGATTTTGCAGGGGTTGCGGAATGGAATACGGACAAAATTAAATATAATTTGCTCAAGAACTTGGTTCTAGCTTAGAATCCTAGAAGAAATCACAAGAAATAATTTTTTCTTTTAAAATAATTAATTATTAAAATATAATATGCTAGTTTTGCGAGTGTAATATTTCTTCTACTACTTATGATGGCAACTCAGTTGTCTTGTCGAAAATCGTATTTAGAGTTAAAGCTACATTGAGGTATGGGGTATTTTCAATTACTGTATAAGTAATGCATTTATTAGCATATTTCGTCTATTCGCGAATGTACTGTACACGTGTTCCAAGCCAAAGCTTGTAAACTATCGTTTTTAATTCCTTTAATGCATTATCTGATAATTTCACCTTACTCTTCGAGAAACAACATTCCATATGGTCGCGACATCAATTCCATTACCATGTTCCGTGTCTAACAACGGCTATTTACACCCACCCACACCATATTTACAGATCGGTTTTAATTAACTGCATGCATAAAACATTAATAGAGGGTTCTGCCATGCAGATATGGATCTGCTGTAATGTAAGCTGAGCAAGTGTAATTTTTCATTCCAAATAATTTAAATATTTATTATTCTAAATTATTTTTCTGTATACCGGGTGTTATTTTACGAAAAGTAAATTTTTAAACAATTAAGAAATGATTTTTAAGTATCAAGTGCTACCTGTAAATAACGAAATTAAATCTCGCAAAACTGACGCGTTACTATATAAGCCAGAAATAAGAAACACTGTAGAGGTACAAATAGGAAAATTTATGGCAAATATGTGATTTAAGTAGCCAGTACCTGGGCTACGGTCAATGAAGACGGCTTGGGTTCTTTTCAGAACGTTGGTGTGTGTCGGATTATAATTAAAAAAATAAGGAAGCCACCGTGGATTACGGTTAAATTGTAACTAGTGTTCATATTGCTGTGAATTGTGATTTTAATTGCTTATTTACTTTCAATTCACACTGCAAACTAGATTCCCTGCTATCCTCAGACGGGTCGCCTTCCTTGAGCTCTCTATCTTCAGGGCTTATTCTCACGAATATGTGGTACCAGATATATTAAAACAACAGGTATTAGATAAAGAAATAAAACTAGCATCAACGCCACATATATATAATATTCAAAAAAAAAAAAGAAAAATTCTACCTTATCAAGTATAAGGCAGGATTGTGACTTTATTTCGCCGCAAACTTAGAGGAAAACTTGTGTAAAATATGACTTGTACACTAGATAAAAAACCTCTTAAATGAATCCCGAACAAAGATTTAAATATAAATGTAAACAAAATTTATCAGCTGTCATCAATTACATTACCCCCTCAAAATCAAACGTCAAATAGAACTTTGCTCTATTTTTCGCACGCATCCAAAATTGATCATGCGCAAAAATCAAGCATGTAACAAATAAGTTTTCCCGCTTTCTAACACATTACAATAATTTATATGAACAAAAACTATGCTCAAAAAAAAACAGACTGATAAGTTTTCTTAATATCTTCTCTGATTACAAAATATTATAAACTAGAATTATCAAATTTACTGAGCTCCTTATTGTAACACACTTATTTCTAAATACGTAAATATAATATTAAAATATACATACATTCTTTTTTTTTTTTGTATACGTCACGTCACAAAAACTATTATAAGAGAGACTCCAGATGGGTCATTTAATTTAAATTACAAGTTTCAAATACTCGTAATAACACGTAAATGAATTTTAATCACATCAAAACACCTCAAAATACAAAACGAAGTTATCCAAAATACATTGAACAAAATTAAGTTCTGTTCAATATTAATAAAAAAAACACCACCTATCTGTTAAAGAACTATGAAATCTCTGCCGCATGAAGACGCAGGAAACAGCAAGCTACCCCTACCTAACATAAATAAATCAACATAACAACAATATATATATATCTATATATTATTACAACTTCCAGCTTGGCGCGAACTACGAACATCTCACAGGCCCCTACATCCTACAGTCATGGACAAAATACACATTATAATAAATTGTTATATAAAATTTTAAATTTTTATAGTTATGTCCCTGGAATAAAATGTACATACATATAATATTTTTTATATCTTCTTTTGTTTCTTTCTTCAGGGAAAAATCCATGGCAATATGTCACACGGAGGGATTACACAAGGGATTCAAATACAACATATAAATCAATAACGGCACAAATAAATAATAGTTATAACAATATTAATTAACAAAATATCGCAACATAAAGATATATAAATATAAGCGTACCTGTATATAAAAATGAGTTATATTAAAAGTTTAACATTCCTGAATTGAGAATAATTATTACTGAAGATCTCCGTTAATGTACCCACGATACATTTGCGATACATCTATGTAAACATAGACTATTAAAAACTTACGGGAAAACTTATAAATCAACTATTAAATACATTAATATCTGAAGTGAACTAGATTTATATGTATCGCAATAAACTTGAAATATTAATTAAAGTAATAAACCAAGAGAAGAAATAATATTCGAAACACATCTGCGAAGGTATGATCGTAGAACGGTCCCAATTCGGTCCTGCGCAAAGTGATTCGCGCCTACACCAAACGGCTGATTAAAAGAAAAGGTACAGTTCCTACTTCTTGGGATAGGGAATACTTCGAAGAAGATTCCCCAACTAGTGGTCCCTAAATATTTCGTAAGTAGTTCGCTGTTTAACTGTTAACTGTTCCTCTAGCGAGGCTTCCAAACTATCTCCCTAAATTACAATACGAAACGAGCATTAGAAAACCTTCTAATGTGAATAGGGTAATAAAAATGGCAGCTTACCATATAGATGGTCACGGGAGATTCGAACACTGTGTGCGATTAAATCAAATGGCGAGTTTTCGCCAGATATCTTTAGCGGCAGGATAAGAAAAATCCCTAAAGGATTCCTTTATTCGATAATAACAAGATTTTAAAACAATATTACACAATATATTACACATCATCGAGAAATATCTCGAATTAAAGTGAAACCGCAAGCTCTATGTCATTGTTATTGCATCCAAGATCTTAATACGTATGTACATAGAGGCGAGCATCGTTCGGCGATTTCTATCGCCGTCATCCATTGGTCGATTAGACCTACATGCTACCAGGGTATATCAACTCCAATATATAGTAACACGATGTATAGAGTGGTACGATAAGAGACTGTAACACAAATTGTTCATTTGAGAGTACAGAATGGAAATAGCCTCGATTAAAAATGGTCACTTCAGTATTCTCAACGTTTAGGAAGTCCACAGTAGATCGTTTGAACGCCATAATTCATCGGTGATATCGTACTTCAAAATTGACTTGACGACTTCGTTTCCAATCCACCGAATTTCTTCAGACGTGGAATTAAAAAAAAAGCAATCGATATAAAGCAGGACGTCTGCCGGATCAGCTAGTAATATATAGTTTTACTCGTTATACCTAAGCGACATCTCGTAGTAGGTAGACAAAGTTTATGAATGTAATGAAATGAATTTATGTATTAATTTGTTTATGATGATTTATTTTATGAATATATGTATTTTTTTAAGAAAGACTAATTCCTTCAATGATTTTCTCTGAAACCTATAAAAGATTTGAGATATAAATTTTAAAATACCAGTTATTTCTATAAATATCTGCTCCATGAAATGTAGAAATCATGACAGTATTTTTGCGTCCATCATTTTCTTTTACCACTTTTAAATATTTTAACTTCATTGACTTCCAAACTATATTATCTTGATCCGCACAAGTTTATTCTCTCTCGGTATTTTATTTCCACGTCACCTGCGTATATAATCATTTTCTTCTTGATCTTAATTAACCTAATATACTTACAAATGAAACAGACATGCAATATACATATCTGTAACTGTACACATGGACATTACACCTCGTATTTTCAGCATTTACATCTGCTTAAGACACGTGTTTCTGCCATCTATATGCGTCATCAGTCAAGCTAGTGAAGCAATGTAATACAAAATAATACAAATCTGTTAAAAAACAGATTTGTATCTGTATATACATTTAAGCTGAAATCGCCTACCAGACATAGCAAATTTTGTCCTATCAGATGGCACTATATAATAAGTGACATCTGACGGACGAAAGAGACTATGCCGATAAAGGCAACCTTTCCCTTGACCAGCTAAGCTGGTACATAAGAGAAGAAAATACGTATGTAGGTGTAGTCCATTAACACGAGCCAGATGGCAGTAAATATACAAAAAGGTTTAAGTATATAAATACGTTATGCACGTATAACGCATTTGTTACAAATGAAACAGACATGCAATATACATATCTGTAACTGTACACATGGACATTACACCTCGTATTTTCAGCATTTACTTCTGCTTAAGACACGTGTTTCTGCCATCTATAGGCGTCATCAGTCAAGCTAGTGAAGCAATGTAATACAAAATAATACTGGCTCGTGTTAATGGACTGCACCTATATACGTATATTCTTCTCTTATGTACCAGCTTAGCTGGTCAAGGGAAAGGTTGCCTTTTTCGGAATAATTTCTTTCGTCCGTCAGATGTCACTTATTATATAGTGCCACCTGATAGGACAAAATTTGCTATGTCTGGTAGGCGATTTCAGCTTAAATGTAAATACAGATACAAATCTGTTTTTTAACAGGTTTGTATTATTTTGTATTACATTGCTTCACTAGCTTGACTGACGACGCCTATAAATGGCAGAAACACGTGTCTTAAGCAGAAGTAAATGCTGAAAATACGAGGTGTAATGTCCATGTGTACAGTTACAGATATGTATATTGCATGTCTGTTTCATTTGTAACAAATGCGTTATACGTGCATAACGTATTGATATACTTAAACCTTTTTGTATACTAATATACATACTTAAAGGAATTAAAGGATAATTTGTAATGTAAAACTTTCTCAGATCCGTTCCTGAATTCAAGAGCAAATTTATTAAAACCTCTCTAAAGTACATTGACCCTATTTTCATCCGCAAATCGAAAAGCAGAAAATAATCATTTCTCCAGCGGTGGCAGCGTTAGCCCATCTTCCTAATTGACGTTCTAAAGAAGTACACTAGCGGTAGGATTACAGAAAATACGACAGTTAACAATGCGATGCGATGCAGTGCGTGGAAGACTTTCGTAAATAAAAAAGGCACTCCATCGTACTCGCGTAGCATCTGCTTTCTTCTTAAGCGCTCAATTTGCCGGAGCCTCAACTGCATCGACAAACATTTGCTAAGCCGTGTGCGGCACTGGCAAATTTAAATTGCATCATTAGATGACCGAGGACCACTGGGTTTATTTATTGTGGGTTGTAACTAGATACGGTCTCCTATTGCTTTGTACATTGTTGTGTACAAGTTGTACGTTAATTGTTTTGCACAAGCGGTACAACATCCAACGTCCATTGTTATTCGGTCCATTGAATTATGAAATGCAGGACTAAAAAAGCATTTATTCTCTCGATAGGGTAATCGATAACGATTTTCAAGCAATATTTAATACGAGGTAGTATCTAATAAATAAAAACTTGTTACAAATGATACATATATGCAATATACATTCTGTATTTGTGCACAATTTGCTATTTATTCCGAAGGGCGACTTGTTAAACGACATCTCATTAGCTAGACTGATGACGTCGTAAGACTGAAACACTTATCTCTGAAGTGCACGTTGATAAAATACGAGGCGTATTTCCACGTGCACAAATACAGAATATGGATGTATATACGCATTGATATACTAAATTTCTTTGGTAAATAAAACCTTGTTTTCTGAATTCGCGAAAAGTCGAAGAAATATACATCATTTTGACATTAATGATGACAGCTTCAAACTTAACATTTTAGTATAGAATTGCAAGAAAAGAAACACCTTATTTATCGGCGCATTTCAAGAATAACATAACACCAACATTATCCTGTCGATGTAAACGCAAAATTATAGGAAATATTTCGTCTTTCGACATATTAATTATTACAGATGATGTGCGAGCGGTTCGCCAAGGCGTACCATTAAGTGGTTTAATGGTCTGATAACTCATTGTAAGTACAAGAATCGTATAGTATTCTCGCTTTTTCTATTGACTTTGGCGGCATGAGACGTGTATTTTATATTGTGTAAAGTGAACGACTCAACATCGCCAGAGAGAATATCGACCGATGTCGTGCCTAGGTGATAGACACTGCGGTAGCGCACACAGTTAAACCTAGCGGAAATTATTTAAGAACCACACTTCTATTGTACATATTCATGACACCTTAAAATTACAACTCACAGACGATCCTCTATAGCCGTTAAAATACTAGGAAATACGTACTTACAGTTAATGCGAAAATAGTTGCTTGTCATTGAGTAAATTCATATTAGGTAATGGCAACTGTTTATTATTGTTTTACACGTTACGATATAGGTTACAAAAGGGATTTATTAAAATAGTTTAGTGATTAATCATTAAGATTTAAAACTTTGGATTAGTGTTACACTTACTTTATCGTCTAATTCTTCATGAATACCTATACTTTACTATTGAAGCAAACGATTAAATGAAAAAAAATTCGCGCCCCACGTTGGGCGCCAATCTTATTACAGACAGTATTTTGGGAGCACTTCTGTTTGTTATCTGTTTTAATTATATCTATGCTGCCCAAGGTTCTTCGAATGAAAATAATTCCTTAACAGTGAACTATGCTGATGAGATATCTTTCATGATTAGTAGTAATACATCTTAGATACATCTTGCTACCTTCGGCACGCAGGCGTAGCGATGGCGTCCGGAATATTGCCGAAATCGGATCTAAACCGGTAGTCGTTTCGCACAAATTTTTATTATTTTATTTATATATGGTAGGTGGCGCCACTCAGTTTTACTTACGGAAGCTCAAATCTGAAAACGAGAAAAGGGATCGCGCAATCGTATGCGCATGCGCATACAGAGTATTAAATACAAAATCGAAATCCAAAACGGCGAAATGCTACGCAGGATACCTGCGATCTGAAAATAAAAGTTCAAAGCAGCCAGTCACTCATGGGACTTACCTTGGTGAGCGAGATGTTGTACCTAAGTACAGAACCTACAAACCAGATCCAGACTAGTCAGTGAAGATGGCGTTCAGTTCCTTCCGAAACGTCGTCAAACTATCTAATTCCAAAAATAAATAAAAGTCTGTACGAAGAGGTCTACACCACACGGAACTCGTAGAGGATTGAGATAAAACTCACCAGGTGTCAATAAATGAAAACTGATTTACAAGGAAGCTACCAAATTTATTTGGGTTTATTTCATGAGCATAACAATTAAGAAAACAATTCTTTAATTATTAAAACAAATTATTGACCCAAAATAAAAATTTCTGTGTACTACAACAAACTAGTTATACGGAAATGCTTATAGAAAATAAGAAAAGGCAAAATAAGTAAGTTTATTTTTACACGGCCTCTAATGAAAGAATAATAAATAAATTGTCGAGATCTCTCAAATTTCCCCTTACGATAATTGTTTTGCACAAGCGGTACAACATCCAACGTCCATTGTTATTCGGTCCATTGAATTATGAAATGCAAGACTAAAAAGTAAAAAGTATAACGATTTTCAAGCAATATTTAATACGAGTTAGTATCTAATAAATAAAAACTTAAAAAGGTATATAACCCCTTACCACAATTATTAATCGTATCCTAAATACGTATTTCGACAACTAAGTTGTCATTATCAGTAGGTAAAAGCCACTAATTAAAAAGTCGCACATGGGGCACAGTAAAGCTAGAAAACCGCTCACGCAACAACTACTTTACACCGCGTCCACGTATAGACTGCAAACCAATTACAAAAGAGTCTATATATATAAATATACAAATGATGCATATATGCAATATACATTCTGTATTTGTGCACAATTTGCTATTTATTCCGAAGGGCGACTTGTTAAACGACATCTCATTAGCCAGACTGATGACATCGTAAGACTGAAACACTTATCTCTGAAGTGCACGTTGATAAAATACGAGGCGTATTTCCATGTGCACAAATACAGAATATATATGTATATACGCCTTGATATACTAAATTTCTTTGGTAAATAAAACGATCATTAAAGAATTCTATTTAAAGATCACTGTGTATAACAAAATGATTGGCTAGGAAGCCATGAAAATTAAACTTACGGTATATCATAGACTAAATAGATCTTAAACAGTATTTAAATATATCACTGGGTATATACAAAATTAATTCAAATCAAAGTTAGAACAAAATCAATTCTACCACAGTGTATAACTTTTCTTTAACAAGAAAATCGTTAAATATTAGCACAACTATATTTTAGCTATGTGAAATTATTATTTAAATTAAATTAAATTATACTGTTCCCACCACAAAAAAAGGTTTGACTGCCTATTGTCTTTTAAAACCAATTTAACACAAATTAATAAAATACTTGAATTCTGTAATTACGCAATCGGCAAATCAACGCCAATTCTCAAGATTTCACACCCCCTTTTGATTTAAGAGTGGAAGTCTTGAGTTCTAATTACGAGATCCTTAACTTGAACCAGCTTATACTGTTTGCTTAATCGGGAATATGGTGTAAAGCCTCATCCGCCTAATTTTCCAAAAGTTACTCTCAAACGATAATACCAAAACTAAAAATTAAGAGCGCTTTCACCACAACCCACCGCGCATGTTACTGATTTTCAGAATCAAAGTGCAGTCTCATGCAAACTTGTACCTCCTATGCCAAAACTCCAGGCGCATGACCGATAAGGCGTTATCAAGATGCGAAAAGTATACATGCACCGACCAAAATATTGTAACATATTTTCGCATATCGTAATATCTAGAAAGTTTGATTTGCTAAAATTTTCCTTTTTTATTTTGAAGTGTTTCTTGACTTTTAAAGAATTAACTAGTTTTAAGAATTCTGTTAATTTCATTTTTGTACCTGTCCAAATACAGAATATATCATCCACATACCTCGCCCAATAATATACCTGTTTATTTAGGATATTGTCAATCTGGAATAATTCTTGTTCAAAGCGATTCATGTAATTTTCGGCCAATTATGAGCTTAAGGGGTTTCCCAAGGGGTAGTCCATCAACTTTTGTTGACGTATTATTTACATTGTTTTCTGTAAAGTTCTTCACTGTCTCTAATTTATTTAGGGCTTCAAAGTTTCGTACATTATGGTTAAATTATTAAAGCATCTTTGTTATTTTTTGTATTTATTACTGGTACATAATAGTTTTAATGTTGTTGTTTAGGGTGGGGATATCTTTCTCCGACTTCAGTTTTAGTGCGACTATAATCGTACAGTACTGTGTGTCAGTATATTGTTTTTATCCATTGATATTTGTCTAATAACATAAAAATGTTGTTGTCCAGTTTTTAACCGCGTGTGGATTCTGTCGTGAAAAAACATCTCAACGTTTCGTCGAAATCAAGCTTATCTTCTAGAGTTGATCTTTCGCTTGTACGACTTGGCTTTCGTCGTCTTATGACAAGGACACGGACCCAACACGAAACTTACTACAAGTCTAGCTGGTCCAAATTCACAATTAAATTTTCATATTTAGTTCCTTACAATACCGCCTCATTCTTAACAAACGCAACGATCCGAATGTATGAATATTTCTCCCGCTCCAAATACAAATCCCCTGAACGCGTTTAGCCAATCACAACACAGTCTGTCTCATTCCGAGCAAACGCAACGATCCGAATGTGCAATCGATGTCATATGTCATACATACTTACATATTATGGAGCCGCGTAAGAAAAATTATCTGATTACCAAATTACTATTAAAGGACTATAAATTGTTTAGTCCTGTGTTATGGTAATGAGTAAATTGCAATACGTTATTCTACAAAGCGTAATGAAATTATTAATAAGCGGTTAAGAAAATTGCAAATAAGGCATCAAGAGATTTAATAAATTAAATTTGAATAATAAAGGTCACAAAAACTGTTCATAGTAAACTAAATAAACTTCAGAAATAAATAAAAACTAAATTAAATTCTAGTAATGTTAAGAAAAATTTACTCTTACAGATAATAAAATAAATTGTTCATAATGAGAAATTAATTATATAATAACGGAAATTCATCCGTTTAAACTCATCGCCGTAAAATAATTGATGATGTTTGGAATATTTATAATTACGAAAACCATTTAATTTTAGTATGCGGTTAACGGAAGAGCAGCATATGCCTAAATCATTGGAAATATCGCTAAGTGTCAAATTTCAATTTAGTTCTATTGCAGCGCATACTAAAATGGACGTATCATTAGGAACTCTGCGATTTGGGAATAATGGTTTTAAATTTTGTACAGAACCAGTAATGCCTATTTTCTTTTTAAGTCTACAAATTTGTAGCTTTGTTCGGGATGGGCCTGTCGGCATACCTTCCGGCAAATAAGTCACATACTCTTTCATAAGAATTATCAGCGTGATACCATTTCATCATTTCGGCTTTCTCTTCTAGTGTATAACGCGGCATGATCACTATTCAAACGCTTAAGAGACTCCGTATAGGGTGACAGTGGTGACACTAATTTGTGACATTAATTGTCAAATAGTTGTGCGACAGACTGTTTTGTGATTGGCTAAAAGCGTTCAGGGGATTTTTATTCGGAGCGGAAGAAATATTCATACATTCGGATCGTTGCGTTTGCTCAGAATGAGGCGGTATATAAAACAAAAACTAAGATAAAATTTCCTTTAAATAATGCTAAGGAAATGTTTTGGCAAAAATGTCTAAATTGCTCTTGTCAACGACACAGCGGAGGACGACGATTATCATAAATTGATCAAATCCTTTTTAAATTTGGCTCTTCTTCTGGAACTTTAAAACAAAAATGGGATAACGAACGAAGGTTGATTATTAAAAGATGAATTTTGATTAAAGAACAGAACATTCATTAAAGATTTATTCATCAAAAAATTACAGTATATATATACAAATTCTATTTACAATTTAATTCTAGTGGTTCTCAAAATGTTGTTTTAATGTACCTCAAGTAAATGTAGTTAAAATCTAGAACACATAACTGGTGTATTACCTCGTTTTATTAAAGAGTTCTAACGGAAGCTTATAATGCATTTTTAGGTTATAGTAGGTCTAGGATTTCATAATATTTATGCCGATGTTTGTGACACGCGCTGTTGACTTACTAACTATTAATACGAATAAGCAAGATAAGCACATTATTTACGGAACAATAGATCGCTTAAATATCAAAGGTAAAATATACAGTATGATAAAATATAAAATATGAAGCTCAACTAGATTAAATAGATTGAAATAATGTTGTTCAATCTGTGATTAAACAAAAGAAGACAAATTAACTACTTTTGTACTTGATTCTATTATGTCACCTTTTAATAAGCTTTACGTAGTAAAATTTATTTTAGTAATTTCAGCAGGTACTTCAGACTCATTCTCAACATCTACGTCAAATTTATTCGAGTTCTCGCTATATACACGAGCACATAATACACTTAAATATCGCACTACCATCCAGCATTTATATGACACCTTCCCGACAGGAAATTATGCAATATTTTTTGACAAACGCATCTCGTATTCAACGGCGTTCAATATCCCAGAGGACCGACGACATACTGTCGTCGACCAGAATAACAACAACGACAAAGTAGCAGGTACAGTAGCACACAACGCGTAACACTCCCAAACACAATCGGGCGCCATTTTCAGTTATATAAATGCAAATGTCACATAACTAAACGAACTTTTCATCGAAAATTGGCAACGTAATGTCGGAAATTGAAAACGTAATCGTGTCTCGGTGAGCGCCTGCATTGCCCAATAAACGTTCATGAATGTTTGTGCATAAAACGCAAACACGAACGAACGAATAGTTATAATAAACGTATGGTTATGAAAGAGAGTGTGAAAAAATGTGTGAAATGTGTTACATCGTATAAAAAAATGCTACATATAGGGGTTATGTTATGAAAATTTAGTTTGAGAAATAATATATTTACTTTCGAAATGAGATCCTTTTTATCATATTTCATCTAAATTATGGCAGAGAATTGCGCTAAACGTCATAAACCCTCTGACACAACTTATTAACATATCGGAACACGAGCATTTTTCTAAGGCTCTAAATAAATCCATAAATTCTTCTTTAAAGATACATGATGGTCTTGTGACCCGTGTATGTATTCTGAAGAATAGAAAATCGTCTTCATACAAGAACATCCTCCATTAGTTTATTGGCCAGTAACCAGAGAGTCTACACCCATGCTTGCGTCTTAACATTTGTCCTTGAAAAAGGTACTCAAAATGCGCTGGCCTCTCTGACTTAATCCAGTACCAAAAAGGCAATTCTACTGTTTAAGAGTTTATGCAGTTTATTAATTCGTAACTAAAGATCGACGATAAATATAACAAATAACAAGTATTCATTTGAAAAGTCAATCTAGGTTACTTTGAAATTTTGATAGAATAAGACGCAAATATATTAGTATGTATTTGTTGTTCGGTAAACGTAAATCCAAATGACATTTGATAATGTCAATCACAAATATCAGTTAGTGCATAAAATAATCGTGCGTCGATTCTGGTTTAAATAAATTGCTTCTCAGTTTTAAAATGGCTTTCACTTTAGAACATAAAATTTTTTTTAGTCCAGGCTTATTTTCTAAGTGGTAATAAAATTGAGGGTTTATGAGTTTATTCAGTTCAAGATTGCATCGTAGAATTTCAAGTTGAGTTTCCACATTTTGTAATAGATTATATACAATTTAAGAATATTTTGGATAGAACTTTAAAACTTTTTTCTGAAACTGGTAGTCTCTTAAGAAAATCAGGCAGCGGAGCAATTCAGAAACGTACACCTCAAGTTGTCAATCGTGTTGAAGAAATAATGGAAAATGAACCACAAACATCTGTTCGGCATTTGAGTCAACTAATAAACCTTTCTGTTGGTACAACTCACAAGTTATTAAAAAAAGATATGCAACTTTATCCATACCGTGTCACAGCAGTACAAGAATTGTTAGAAATTAATTACCCACGTAGACTACAGTTTTGTAATTGGTTTGTAAATATGAACAATAGTGGAGAACTTTCGCAAAGAGTCATCTTTACTGATGAAGCATGGTTTTATAAAACGGGATACCTAAATTCACAAAATACAATAATTTGGAGTAGTGAAAATCTACATGTAATTAATGAAGAATCGCTACATCCAGAGAAAATTGGTGTTTGGGCAGCGATAAGCCAAAGGCGAATCATTGGACCAATATTTTTTCAGGGAACGTTAACTGCTCAAAGGTACCGTACGGAAATTTTACAACCATTTGTCAAGCAGTTGCATGATGATGAACTTCAAAATGCATATTTCCAACAAGACGGAGCACCTTGTCGCTGTACTGCAGAATCTTTGGATTATTTAAGAGAATTTTTTGATGAGCGTATAATTAGTCATAAACGAAATACTGAAATTGCCTGGCCTGCACGTGCATGCGATTTAACACCTTGCGACTTCTTTTTGTGGTCTTATCTAAAATAAAATATTTCGAACACCTATATTGAATTTGAATGATATGCTACAGAGAATCGAACAGAAATGCATGGAAATTAATAACAATCCAGTAATGTTGCAGAATATCATCAGAAGTTTTGAACGGAGGATTTTAAAGTGCATTGATCTTGAAGGACAACATTTTCAACATTTGTTATAGTTTTCAATAAATACCAATTATTTGTTATTTATTTGTATGTATGAAACTGTCAAAATATACGACTTCGTAGGTTAAGTAGTAAATTTTAATTTACGACATACTTCAAAATGTTCTCATTAAATCACATGCTACTAGATTGACTTTTCAAATGAACACTTGTTACTAGTGGACCCAAATTCGAGCCTCGTGACACACCGGATAGAGAAACAAATTCAATTGAATCTAAGTCACCCCAAGTCGCATAACATTTCCTTTGATGTAAATATGATCAAATAAGATTAACGGAAGATGGAAAAACTACATAAGCTTAATTTAGTTATGATACTAGTAGTTTCGTTCGTATCAAAGGCTTTTAACAGAATTCTACGGCCATTGTTGATAATGACAAAGATTATGTAATTGATTAAAAATTAAAAATGTAGTCTTCCTATAAATAGTTGCTTCTAAATGCAAAATAATTAATTTTTTTAGGGATATCTTTGTTAATATCAAATACATTTATGCCTGTCCATATTTTTTTTGCGAATATTAAAAATGCTCAAATTACAAACCTACCACTAAAACGGAAATAAAAATAATGCATTTCCTAATTTTATAGTAAGTTATCTAGACATTCTTAGATTGTAGGTTGAAAAAGACGTTTATATACATGCATTTCATTTTATACACAATTTTTAAATAAATTGAATATAACGTAAAAGTTTTTACCGAAATATTTAACGACAAACTTTCTCTCTCCTTTTCATCTGCAAGTGCTTTAAATCAGACAATTACGAGCGCGAAGGATTAGCGACGTATTTGGGAACACGGAAGGAATTCAAGAATTCTTGTATAACACATCTCATTGATCGACCGCCTGACGTCGAGATTATTTTGGGAACGTAACGGTATCCAGTGTCATAATGGACCCTGACGTCCGACTAAAAATTCTCCTGCGAGTCCATTGTGTTCACCGCAAACAACTCGAGGAAAAAATGTCTATTGTAAGACGATCGCACCTGCCATTCGTTTTGTGTTCATTTTTTCTTATGTTTTTTATGTTGAGATGAGAAAAAAAGAACGCAATCGTGGAAATTTTTGCTCTGTATTCGATAGACAGCGGAATTTTTTCGTGTTACTAGTGAAATTCCAACCAATTCGATTTATTTAATTGAATTTTCCTAATCAAATTTGTTGATGTCGAAAGAAGATTCTTTCAAAACAATTTTATGTATGTCTGTGTGTGTGTGTATAGCATAAAATGAATGATTTTTTTTAAGTGTATAGGTTGTGCGTAAAGTGTTCCATGGCTTTAGTACCATACATCCTCGCCCTAGGAGGGTAGAAATGTTTTTTTAACATTCAAATTTATTTACAATATGTGGAAAGATAATACAATAAGTAAACTGCATGTTTAATATATTTGTCTAGGCAATTGTCGATTGACAGGTTTCTGTACAGTATAATTAGAAGAAAAAAATTATTTGATGGTGTTTCTAGAGCAGCGTTTCTTAATCTTTTTGATAAGTGGAACCCTTTTTAGTAGTCACTTTTATTGTGGAACCCCTGGTTTGTTTCAATAGTATGCTTTTAATGTAACATTCTGTAAATGGATTATATGCAACAAAAATGACAATTATTTCAAAAAATATTTATTTTCTTCAAAAAGTAAGTAGTTCTTAAAACAACTTAAATTTACATTTACAGGACTTTTAAATTTTAATTTTAGTGAGATGAGTGATATTGCTTTTTATTATCACAAATATACTTAATATTGGGCTTAATTGATGAAAGTTGAATTCTTATGTCAGGTTCGGCATCAACTCTGTTCCGGTATTTAGTTTTTGTCGACAAATAAGCTGAGAACCCCGTTTCGCACATATATGTGGTTACAAATGGAAAAACCACCAACACGGCCTTTTGCGACAATTGCGGATATGCATCTTTTATACTGCACCAGAATTCCGTTAATGGAATTAATTTAAATTTATTTTGCAATGATGAATCAGATGTCATTTCAATAAAAGTTTCGTATTCTTCCGTTGACATGGTCGAAGGTCGTGCATTGAAAATAAATGGGTTTTTAATCCACAATTTATTTTGATATTTAATATGATGTTCATTTGGAAACTACTTATTAAAAACTTCACTCAATCCTTTCAGATGTTGAATCATTTCTTCAACAAATGCCTGTGCCATTTCAACCCCTTCTTCTTCTAAAAAGCCTTTTATTGTTGGGAAACAATCAAACTCGTTGGAGCGCATACAAATTGTCCAAAATTCTATTTTTTTTCTTGAACGCAAGAATTTTTTCGTGGGCAATAAATACATTTACTTGTTTGACCTGGAGGGTTAAATTAAGTTCATTTATCTTTGTAAAAATGTCACCTAAATAGGCAATTTTAAATAACCAATTTCTATCAAATAATCGACCTTTCAGTTCAAAATTGTGTTCTAAAAAAAAAGCACGCGCCTCGTCCCTTAACTCAAGAAAACGGGTTAGTATCTTTCCTCGAAATAACCATCTGACTTCAGTATGTAAAAGAAGAGATGTATGTACACTTCCAATCTCCTTACAGAGTATTTTGAATAAACGATTATTTAGCGGTCGAGATTTTATGAAGTTAATTATTTTGATGACCTCATCAAGAGCATTCTTATAACTGGGGGATAATTTTTTAGCAGCAAGTGCCTGCCTATGGATCATGCAGTGGCAACTAGAACAGTTTTTAGCTATATTTTTAATAAGCTGTACAGCCCCATTAATTATGCCACTCAAGGCCTTTTCTCCATCGGTACAGATATCAATACTTGTCCCATGGTATTTTATTCTCTTCAAGAAAAGAATTTAGAAGACCAAATATTTCGACTCCAGTAGTACGTGTTGGTAGAGATTTGCATAAAACAAGATCTTCCAATAATGCGTTTTCGTGCTGATATCTAACGATTACAATTAATATTGCCAGATACATCGGTTGAGTCATCCATTTGTAATGAAAATTTGCATGATTTGAGACGAAAAGTAAGTTCATTCTTTATATTGGCTGCTAAATCTCTGATGCGCTGAGCTACCGTGTCATTCGAAAGTGGAATCTTAGCCATTTCTTTTGCAGATTTTTCACCTAACACACATTTTACCATCTCCATACATGAAGGTTTAATAAGATTTTCCGCAATTGAGTATGCATCACCGCGTTAAGCTATCAGATAGCTGACTAAGTAAGAAGCCTCACTTGCTTTTTCATTCACCGTTTTTGTGGTTTGAACCATAACCGTTTTTAATTTTGGAAGTTCGTCACGCTTCCGAATGAAGAATTCAACATTTTTTTCTTTAAGCTCGCCATGAACAGATTCTAAATGACGACGCATTATAGCTGGAGCCATAGTGCTATTTGGTAGAACTTTGTTGCATATAACACACTGAGGATTAAGTTGAATTAAGTATATTAGTGTCTGTTTAACCGATTTAATTTTTTTTAATTTAATGTATAAAAACATTTCTTTTTGCGTTAAATTTAAATATAACATTCTAAATAGCATATACATACATTACGAATATAGATTTTTGAACTTTATTGACAGTTGCACTTAATATCCGTTGTCTCCCTTATTTTTGTTTACCATTGGCCTGTTCTTGTTGGTTTGTAAGTCGCCGCAACGGACCCCGTTGGCGCAAAGAGTAACCTTGCTTCTTTTATCCCGAATTTATTTAAGCATTAGTATTAACTATCATGCATAAAACCTGTTTTTGTTGGTCAAAATCAATTAGAGATGAAGCTTTCGTCACATGTAGTATTTGTAAAAATACCTTCAGAATTGCTTGTGTTGAACTTTCCAGGACTGAAGCCAAAAGAATTAATAGCAACTGTGGCTTATTTTGGTCTTGTAAGGCCTGCTTAAAGATAGATTTGCAAGAGCGGCACTTCAAGAAGAAATAAGAGCCCTAATGTCTGTCCCTTCTCCAATTCCAAGTCACTAATTGAGACTCAGAAGATTATTCGAGAAGTTGTCGAGCGAGACCGTCGCTAGAATAACGTGGTCATTTATGGTGTCAAGGATATCCAATGTGAATCTAAAGAACAGCAAATGAATTCAGATAGAGTAACATTACGTGACGTTTTCAATGAGATTGGAGCTGAATTCAGCGACAATCTTAAACACTTTAGCTTAGGTAGATATGATCCTACAAAAACTGATTCAAAACGTCCTATTAAGGTATGTTTGTCTTCTGTGGATAACGCTGACAAGCTACTCAAGAGAAGCAGGCATTTGAGGGAGTCTGATAAGTTTTCTTTAAACCATTTAAACCATAAGCATTGTAGGTCGTTCAATACAAATAATCATGTAACATTCAAAAACATAAAAATATACATTGGATTTATGACAAACCTCGCCAATCAATTACTGCAAATACATGAATCATTCTGTACATTCAAATTTTAATTTAAAATATGTGAAATTAAGTTTAAAAATTGACGTGTCTGATCATTTTTATAATCTTCTAAAGTAACGCCAAACAATTATTTTATTCCATAGGTAGTATCCCCACTGTATAAGATAATAATACACTAAATATCTATACATACTTTATTAGGTGTAGATATGCCAAATCTAACACAATATGCACTGTCTCGAAGTCCGCATAATACAACTGCAAATGTTCATGACTACCTTTGTATGCATATATGTATAAGAGAACAATTCTGCAATATAACATTCGACACCCTGCTGCGTATTCGCCTGCTCCCATGCAAAACAGTCTTCTCTGACTTTAACTATGGGAAAAACTCCGTCGCGCTCCTGTATATGCTACCATACATAATCTTATATGCACATGCATTGCACCAGTTACATCATAGATATTGTCATATACTATATTCTCAATGTGCGGACAGAAATATGTCGTCTAGAATATGTCTGGCGAAAATAACACAGCACTAAGTAACTGACGGCTTTCACGACTCTTTTGTATGTAATGGTATGTTTATAACTGCAGTTTACTTGCAAGAGATGTTTGGTTTTGAACCTTCAATTCTTTAAAATTTAGCTATAATTAATTAATACAAAAATTAATTTTTCTAAATAATATTACTGCTTATTCGTATATTCGTTAAGTGTAGGATTTCGCGGCCTGTTTAATCACATATTAAACAACATCAAAATTAATCTATTTAATCTAGTTTACTTTCATATTTTTATAATTAGCATACTGTACATTTTACGTATTATATTTAAGCTATCAATTGTCCATATCCAGATCAGGTATTTAATCTAAACTAGTTCATTAATCTGCATATTCGTAAATAACCATAGGTCAGTTATTTAATCTAAATTAGTTCATAATCTGCTTATCCGTATAAAGCCATCGCATAAATATTGTGAAGTACTAGAACATATAAAATACATTTTAAGCATATTTGTAAACTCCTTAATAAAACGAGATGATAATATCAGCGATACCGCAACAAATATTAAATGTCCTCATTTTTAATTACACTTATTTAATATATACAAACTTAACATTTTTAGAACTGCTAGAATTATGTTGTAAATAGAATTTGTATATATACCATATTTTTTGTTAAATAAATCATTAATGAATGTTGTGTTCTTTAATCAAAATTCACGACCATTTTCTGTTAAACAAGTAGAATTCCTGGTAATTTCTTTGACAATGCCATTAAGTTTATTAAATCTCTAGACATTGTTAATGCATTTGCTCACAGATTTTATAATTTATTCTTATTAAATGACGACTTAAAATATTCTGAATGTTTTACGTATTGTCCATTTTCCACCTTATCTGTGGTTACTATAGATGAGTTAGTTAATTATATGTCCAATCTCAACAATAAATTTACTGTTGGCGACGACTTATTACAAAGTTTTTTAGTATGTCATTGCAAATTTTTATTTGCCTTACCTTGGTTATGATTACACAGCTCTACAGTGATTTTGATGTTTGAAAGCTGTTTGCTAATTTGTATATGTTTGGGGGCCCTTATTCCAAAAGACGCCATATTTTGCTCTATCACGTAAATTTTTTTTAAAGCGCTCTATATCTTAAAAATGTTAATTTATTAATATACATACCTATGACAAGAATATGTTTGTTCCATGTTAGGCATGATTTTTAAACGAATTGTTTTTTATGAAATTAAATTTGATTTGGCAACACTGGTTAATATTAGATTCTCAGCAAAGCAACAGAGTCGGCGCAGAAGCGTCAATACAACGTTGAAACCTGCTTATGTGCAGTTTGGTTGTGTTAGTCGTCGTGCTACTGTGTCCGCGCGCTTCTTGTCTTCGTTGTTGCGTATTTTAAGTGTTCTAGAACATATAAGTATGGAAAGAGGACATTGTGTGAACAATCCGAATAACTTTTGTTATATCTGTGGTAGTTATGTCGTAGTAAAGCAGAGGCAAACTATAACTTCGTTTGTGAAAAATGTATACCACGCTTATTTTGGTGTAAAAATTGGCGACCAAGACAAGTCCTGGGCTCCTCATACTGTTTGTTCCGTTTGCGTTGAAGCATTAAGAAACTGGCAAAAGGGTAGGAAGAAATGTTTAAGCTTTGGTGTTCCTATGGAATGGCGAGAGCCTAGAAATCACAGTGATGAGTGTTATTTTTGTTCGTGTAATGTTCAAGGATTCAACAGAAAAAATAAGAAACAAATTGTGTATCCCAATCTTGACTCTTCTATTCGAGCGAACTAAATGATTTAATTAGAGATTTGCACCTTCCAAAGGATGCATCCGAATTGTTAGCCTCCCGACTTCGTGAGAAACATTTACTGGCACCTGGCGTCACATCAAGCTCTTACCGGGATCGCGAAAAGAGTTATGTCAATATTTAACTCAAGACGGACCGCTAGTGTATTGCAACAATATTCCTGACTTAATTTCAAAATTAGGAAATGTGTCGTATGAAAAGAAGAATGGCGCCTGTTTATTCACTCAAGTAAGCGTAGTTTAAAAGGCGTTGTATTGCACAATGGTAACGAGCTGGCCCCGGTTCCCGTTGCCCATTCGGTACATTTAATGGAAACGTAAGAAAATTTTGAACTTCTTTTAAAGAAAATAAACTACCAAGAACATCAGTGGATGCTTTGTGGTGCCCTTAAAGTACTGTGCATGCTACTAGGACAACAAGGAGGTTATACAAAATTTCCATGCTTTATTTGTGAGTGGGATAGTCGAGCAAGGGATAGACATTGGACTCAAATAGAATGGCCCTCTAGAACAAGCCTTACACCTGGTAGCAAAAATGTATTAAGAGATAGCTTGGTTGACCCCAAAAAAGTTTTACTGCCTCCTCTCCATATCAAACTTGGCTTAATGAAGCAGTTTGTCAAAGCCCTAGACAAAAATGGACAGTGTTTTAAATTTTTGTGCGAGACATTTCCAGCCTTATCCGATGCCAAGTTAAAAGAAGGTATTTTTGTTGGGCCGCAGATAAGAACATTATGCAAAGACAAAGATTTTCAAAACACAATGACCAATGTCGAGAAAAACGCCTGGGTTTCATTTAAGGAAGTAAATGATAAGTTTCTTGGGAATTCTAAGGACGAAAACTACGAAAATATTGTTCAAAATATGTTACAACACTTTCATCGTCTAGGTTGTAATATGAGTTTGAACGTGCATTTCCTGTTTTCACACTTGAACTATTTTCCTGAAAATCTTGGAGCAGTTAGCGAAGAACAGGGAGAGAGGTTTCACCATGACATTAAGGAAATGGAACGGCGATACCAAGGCAGATGGAGCATAACGATGATGGCGGACTACTGCTGGATGTTAAAACGGGATATGCCCTTAAAAGCATACAACCGAATGTCCGGGCAACGCAGCTTTCTGGCAAAAAGACAAAGATTTCATTTAAAAAAGACTGAGTAAAGTATTTTTTTCCACTTTTTTAACTTGTATTCCACCTTTTTACTCAATAAGCAAATAATTTTTTTTAGAAATATCGTTTTTTTTTCATTTAATATTTCCAAAAAAACCTTACGTGATACAAATAAATGCATAGAATTTTTGAAATCAACCTACCAAAATTATATAAAATCAGTTTTCAAAATAAAAACATCTGTCAAAAAGTTTAATTTTGTAGACCTGTGTTATTAGTCTTTCTTTAAAAGCACGAACCTTTTCTGATCTATGGAAGGTAGCAGTTATCTGTACCTCTAACAACGCCATTGTGTGAGTATTGAGGGATAGAAACAAGTTCGATCCTGCAAACTGTAATTTATACTATCTCGTCTTAACATGCAAAGTTTCATTTTCCTGTTGAGGAACAGTTAGTTCGATTTTTGAGATGAGTACCGAGCAACGATCTGTGATAGAATTTTTAACGCTGGAAGGTTGAGTGCCATCGAAATATGAATATTCAAAAGAGTTCCATCAGCGCAGAAAGGCATGCAAATTGTTTTGCACTATGGAGAGTGCAAAACAACTGCTGTAACACCAACCTGAAGACATGGGGCTACAGAGATTAAGGTACCTGCGAATGCGGGGCGATCCATCTAACCGCGTGTCCGAACATAGGTGAAACCTGCACAGAGGAAGATATCAAAATAGTAAACGACAAAGCCATAGATGTGGCAGACTATTGGAACTATAAAATTTAATATGGTGATCTGGAAACGGAAAGTAAGTAGTATTCTTTACCCTGGCTCTATTCCTTGGCATTCCACTTTGATAAATTTGTGTGGTGTTTCTCAAGTTTTCAGTAAAGTTTTGGATGGGTACAGTCAAGTAGACATTATTTACATCGACTTAATGCGCGCATTTGACATAATAATCCATGAATTTTTAGTCTCTCTAAATTTAGTTCCTAAGTTCCTAGAATATGAAAAGTTGTAACATACTATTTTACTTACATGTATCAAATTTTACGTAATCCCTGTATATTAGAACATTTTAATATTTGATGACATTTGTTCGATAATTTCTTAGGAATTTTGCTATTTTCTATTCGCTATTAGTGGGCTTTCTAACCCGAAAGTTCATATCTCTCGGCTATTGTCCATATTTTGAACCCATGATAGCGCATACATTTTTTAAATGCCGTCTGGAAACTTGGTAAGTTAACGGCGGCGAGGTGAACGATACCACACCAGTACACTAGATAAGACAGCAGGGAGGTTCATAGCACCAAGCGTCAGGCGCGTCAGTGCCCAGTCGTCGACTATAGATACGATAGAAATACGAATACATACGCAATATGTATTGCTATGAATTGTGATGTTGTACTTAGCTTATTCACAATTCACAACCAATCTGTCCAGCTTGTATATTCAGTCGGTTTATTTTCACGATGAGACTGCTTTTCCCTCAAGGTTCCAATTGGAAAACGTGGTTCTTCTCCTCTAAAAAATTTTTCAGGCGCCAGTAAAAGAAAGTTTAAACAAAGGTAAAAAGAAAATCTTAATAAATTTAAATGAAACTTTAATACAAAAATTTTAAAAAAATCTTTATGGAATATAAAGATCAATATTGCGTCATTAAACAATATTATTAAGGTAAAATTATTATACGAAAATGACCGTAACGTATAATTAAACTTCCTTATTGACTCCCGAGCAAAATTAATACTAATAAATTGCAAAGAAGTATCTCAATTTCTCCCACAATATTTAACGTAAACAACTTGATATGACAGACCGAACAAACTCTAAACGCATGTGCAAGCCCCATAAAAAAATGCCCTTGATAAACCAAGCGAACAAAATTTAAAGTTATAGAAAATTTTTTTATATTAGAAATTTTAAAAAACGTTCTTTGTCATTTAATTCAACTACTAAGCTTAAAAATATATAAAACGAAATTAATACAATGAAAATACACAGTTCAAATCATTCAAATAATAATAATAATCAGTAATATAATTTTACTTACTTAAATTAAAAAAATATTTTTTTCACGAGACACCTGAGTTAGAAAACGTATAAAATTCACTACGAGATCAACAAACTCGTATAAATATAACGGTAATGAAATAAACACAACCACTAATTAATAAAAATCACGAAGCTTCTAAACTAAGATAAAAAAAATATATCTTATGAAACACGTCTTCTCAACTCAGATAACCTTTAGTGTCTGATCACGGATACAGCAAATCCGGCGTGCTTCAACTACACAAGTCAAAAATAGAAATGGTTCAAAATAAAAATACATTCATAAATAATAAACTTCAAAAATTATACACTGGCATCCAAAATAAATGTACAATCTTAATAATAAAACTTTTCGCAATATTTGCGGGGAAGAAACCACAGCAGTATGTATATACCACACCTACTTCTGACCTATCCTTATTTCGTATTCAATCAAATGCTACACCATGTATTTAATAAACATATCGGGGAAGTAAAATTGGCGGAGACGCGTCTTGCGTAGCAGTGTCGTTAACTTGCCACGTTTCAGACGGTACATATGTCTCTGTCAATTTCTGTATTTTATTTGTTCGGAGAATCGCTCTTTATCTAGAAACATGTCATCACAATACTCTCTGCACTTTCTTGAAGAAAGTACCCCTAACAGTGGCCGATCGAGTTTACTTGTAAGAAGTTTCTATGAAAAGAATGAGTTCTTCGTTGCTTCTAAAGCACACAGTATTATATACTGTACACTAAGTAAAACTTCAATCTTCAACACAGTTATTAAAATAAAATAAGCTTTGTATATAGGTGAAAATGTTTTATTTGTACAAGTCTTTCCACAAACTTACAACCTGCGATTCTCGAAAATAAATGCCAAACGCTAGTGCACAAACTACTTTACAGAAGAATTGTTTGTTAATATTTGCCGTCTGTCAATTGCCAAATAAGAGAAAATAGTATAATTTATTCAATAAAGTGAAATCAATTCAGTAAATTACTTTTCCCCATTTATTCTAGAAAATAGCAAATAACTTCCTAATCTTTGAAATGACTTAATTCTAGAATTACGTGTGGTCTATCTCGCCTCAAAATAAAACTATTACACTACATAATGTAAATAATAATCTCAAAATCTGGGAATACCATTTAATACAAATCAATTTAGCTTTTATTGACAGAAGCTAATGACATCCCGTCGCGAGCGGGAGTGTTAAAATGCAAGTTGTCGATTCGCATTCGACAGAACATTAATTATATTATCGCGCGCCGCGAAGTAAATAACCTCTAAATTATTCATAAATTTCCGAGTCGATCCACATCTTCCCGTCGGTTTTATTATTACCTACGTTCCGCACATCTATTATTTTTCATTCACTGCTGTATTGCTATAGATTTTCCCATTATAATCTCGATTTCTCGGCGTGGCTCTGAATAACTAACATAGACAGACTGGCGCATACATGCACAAAACACATGGAGGTGCCCTACCGAGAGAGTGAGTTGAATTGTTGTTGGAATAATGTTGTATTTATTTAATTACCGTGTTCATGAGATACCTAGACTGACATTTTAATATTTTACAGGAAAAATATCAAAGTAATTTTAAATTAACTTAATGTTTCCCTCTATAACGCGTATAAAATTAAATTCCTTTGAATATAACTTAAATTATTTCGTAAAATTTTAAATTTTACTCACTGCGAACTGTGATATAAATGCACTGATACTTTCATGTATTTATGTTTTACGTCTTAATTTAATTAAGATATTTATATTAATTACTTTTTGTTTGCTTAGCGACGACTCCAGGTTCGCTTTTTAGTTGTATAAAGAAGTCTATTTCCTTTCATTAGCACTATAAAATACATCGACTTCATCGTTAAAATTGCATGTACACTGGATAAGTATTTGCTCACTTTGCTTAACATTTTCCTTACAAAATACCTCTTACACTATACACTAGCTCTTATTGCTTGAACATATTTTTTTTTAAATTAAACATTCTGAAAATAAAAATTGTTTGCGCTGAATTTCTTTAAAATATTTATTAGGTATATTCTTTGGAAATACATTTTCTTTTTTGATTGAAGTTTGATTGAAGTTTTGGCTCTGAATAGTACTGTCGTGTAATAGAATTAATAGAAGATATTTTCAGAAGTTCCTTTTGTCTGTTGTTATTATTATGGTCTTCCTACGTTGGTATAGTTTATTTCAAATTATAAAATATAACTTTGAACGGCTCTAATGCTTTTCTTTCACCACCTGCGGCAATAGCTACCTGGCCGCTCAATACGATTATATTTTACGCAAACAAACCGCTGATGTCCGTAATGACAAAATTTAAGTAAATTGTAATTACTGCAATTTAAATGAAATAAAATTTAATAATAATATAAGTTAGATATAATAAAACACAGTTGTATAGTTTAAAAATAATATATATGCACTACATATGTTTCACCACACTGTGGCTTCATCAGGTGGATGAATATATATTCATCCACCTGATGAAGCCACAGTGTGGTGAAACATATGTAGTGCATATATATTATTTTGAAACTATACAACTGTGTTTTATTATATCTATATAATGAAGTTTCAACAAGTATCTCCTTCGTCGATTATTAATAATATAAGTACCAACAGTTGTTAATTTGAATGTACAGGGTGTTACAAAAATGTAGGGCTGGCTGTACATAGACGGTTTCTACAACTAAAAATAAGCAAAAAAGTTTAAATAAATTTGTGTCCTAAAATGGTTCGTTACTGAATTACGGCCACTTGAGGTTTTTTTCTTTTTATTTTAGCAAAAGTTACAGAAAACGGGAGTTTCTTATGTTTCTTATAGTAAATGTTCAAAATGACCTCCACGGGAAGCAACACAAGCTTCAGCTCGTAGTATCATGGACTGCCTCACGCGCTGAAAAATTCCTTGTGTATTTCGAATTTGGTGGCATCCATCTTCCACTCTACGTTGAAGATCTTCAATATTTTGAATTGGAGTAGAATATACCATAGACTTTAAATGTCCCCATACGTAAAAATCTATTGGATTTAAATCTGGAGATCGTGCAGGCCATGCTACAGGTCCACTGCGACCAATCCATCTTCCAGGGTATACGGCATTTAAAAATTCGCGTGCTGTGTGACTGAAGTGAGCCGGTACACCATCGTGCATGAACCACATGCGTCCTCTAACATTTAGTGGAACATCGTCCAGCAAACCTGGTAAGTCGTTTTCTAAAAAATAACGATAATTCTGCCCAGTAAGTCGTGGTGGAAGTACAAAAGGACCAATCACAAATTCGTTAATAATTCCGGCCCACACACTAAATGAAAACTGCGCTTGATGTCTGGACTGAATAATAGCATGAGGGTTTTCTTGTTGCCACTGGTGTAAATTATGAAAATTGACGATACCATCTCTTGTAAAGCCAGCTTCATCACTAAAGAGCACACACGACAGAAAGAGATGATCGGCGGCGCATGTCCGTAACAACCATTCACAGTAAGCTTCTAGTGATGGGATATCATTCTCACTAAGTCCCTGTACTCTTTGCAGGTGGTAAGGAAAAAGCTGATTAGTTCTTAAAATACGCCATACACTCATATGATCGACATCTTCCGCCAATGCCATTCTTCGAGTACTAGCACCTGCATTTTCTTCAACACGATCCAACAAACGTTCTTCCAATTCCAAATTTCTTGTGGTTCGTGGTCTGCCGCGATCTCGGACTACTGGTTTGAATGATCCTGTTTCTCTTAATCTAATATGAAGCCTTTCGAAAGTTTTTTCATTTGGTAAACGTCGGTTTGGGAAATATTCTGCGTAAAGTCTTCTTGCTCCTGCTCTGTTGCAATGTGCCAAACCATACATTAAATGCATGTCGGACATCTCTTCGAAAGAATAATCTGCCATTTTATACTATTAATTAGAAAACAGTACTAATCACAAATGACTTAATCAACTTTCACGACTGACAGCAAAAAACACGGACTGCCTACTGAATATGATTAACATAAGTTACTCACTTGTCGGCGACTTGTTCAAACATGCAATACGAACGCTTCGCGTCTACGCGATAATTTGTGACGAGATACACACGTGTCGGACATGCAATACGAAAAACTTCATGTGGCCGTAACTCAGAAACGAAACATTATAGGACACAAATTTATTTAAACTTTTTTGCTTATTTTTAGTTGTAGAAACCGTCTATGTATAGCCAGCCCTAAATTTTTGTAACATCTGAACGACTTTTTTTTTAATTCCAAATCCCTTTTGGAACAAGACAAATTCTAATAATTGGTATAAAAATGTTCCAATAGGAACAAATATGATATCTAAAAAACTTGTCATTTACGCGAATCCAATAAAATAAGACAAAACAATTATTCAGCATGTGTAGAAAGCAACAAAGAAAATAATATTAAAATTAGTACACCAAACCAAAGAATTTATAATAATTGTACATTTAATAACTGTTCTCCTGCTTTCAAATAAAAATAATTATTTATTATTTATTTAAATCGTTAATTTATCTTGCCAAAAAACACTCGAGCTTTTCTTTCACCGATTAATTTTCTTTTTAACTCAAAATTTTTCCTATCAGTAATTTTTCTCGAAAAACTTGTGTTGCTTTCCGTGGAGGCATTTTGAACATTTACTATAAGAAACATAAGAAACTCCCGTTTTCTGTAAACATTTCTAAAATAAAAATAAGAAAACTTCAATTGGCCGTAACTCAGTAACGAACCATTTTAGGACATAAATTTATTTAAACTTTTTGCTTATTTTTAGTTGTAGAAACCGTCTATGTATAGCCAGCCCTAAATTTTTGTAACACCCTGTATATTATTCTATATAGTTAAGTAGTTATTATCAGGATAAAATAAAACAAATTTTAATGAATTTCACTTTTTAGTTGACGCTGCAACGATCGTTTCGCTCCAACCTGAGCTTCATCAGACATATAACTAACTTATTTACAATTTTTTTTTTAACACAAGTATACGGTAACAAACACATGTTTTATTTTAAATATTTGAAGGAATGGGTACTTTTTATTACTAAAATGTCTATTCACAAAACTATTCACAAATAATAATTTCATCAAGTAAAGGCTGAAACAATTATATATTATATAGTTAAATAGTCATTAAATTACAATTTAGATGAAATAAGTGCCTTATATTTATTAAACAAAATTTAAGTAAATATAGTTAGGAAAGTTGGTATATGTTACATCTAATATTGAGTCTATTTATCATTTATTGTTAATCTTTACTGATGTATAAATATTTGATTTTTCTCTCTTTACTTAACGAACATGTGGCGACCTTTTTCTGAAAGTGTTTATGATGTGGATAGCGTTGGGGCACGGCAGAGAAAGCATATATCAGAAGATGCAAAACAGATAATTTTCAATGTCTATCATACCCTGATGGAAGAAAATAACGAACTACAAACCCAGAACATTCAACGAACGTGGCAATTAACCAAGGTGCCTTTTGGAACAAAATATAAAATAATTAAGAATAACGCAGGGCCTCGTAAGCAAAGAAGTGACAAAGGAGCACCGAGAAAAATTTAAGAGTATGAAATTGGTACTATTAGGCAGCAAGTATACTCCTTCTACAGAGGAAATGTTGTATCTACACTTGACTGCTTACATAAAAGAATCAGTGATGAGCCTATAAATATTCAGTGTTCTAAAGCAACCTTGTGGCGGACGCTAAAGAAAGCTGGTTTTAAGTTTGCAACTATAGACAAACGTCACACAATTATGGAAAGCCCCAGGTTACAGAAACTTCGATATGAATATTTAACGGCAATTAGAAGGTGTAGACAGGAAGCCGATTCATATATTATTTAGACGAGACGTGGTATGACACCCATGACACAATTTGCAAAGGTTGGGTGGATAGTTCAAGTATGTGTCAGTTGGATGCGCCGGTTTCGAGAGGGAAGACAATAATCATTCTTCATTCTGGGTCAGAAAAAGGATGGATCGGACAGCCGCTATTATCTGCTAAAAATGTTAAATCCTCAAGTTTAGATTACCATAAAGATATGACGTCATCGTTATTTGAAGAATGGTTTTGTGACACTTCGCTGTCAAATTTACCAAAAGATAGTGTGATAGTGATGGACAACGATCCGTATCATTCTCGACAACAAACCAAAGTTCCTAGAAAATGTAATAATAAGAAAGATATTAAAACATTTTTAGAAGCAAATGATTTATATTTTGAGGATCATTATACAAAAAAACAATTAATAGAGGTGATGAAGAGAAAAGAATATTTAAAGGATTATTATGTGGATAACAGAGCCAAAGAAGCAGGACATACAATTTTGCGTTTACCACCATACCATTGCATTTTCAATCCCATTGAATTGATATAAGCCCAACTGAAAAATACCATAAAACAAACAAATCAAACACCGAAATTTAGTGAAAGCATTGTAACACACATAAAAAATTCTATGGAACATATAACTGCTGTAAATTGGAAAAATGCTGTTAAACATGCAATAGCAAGAGAGGACGAATATATGCGCATGTACAAAATAGTAGCACCTTTGATTAAAAATTTGCAATACGATTCAGACACAGACACCGATTTGCAAGATGACTCAATCATAGATGATTTATGAAATGCGGTGACACATAAAAATTTTATTGTGTATTACAAATAAATTAGCTTTATATATCTATATGTATCCACTACACATGTTGCCACACGATTTGTAATTTTTCTTTGTATATAAACGCAATGTACACATATTTTTTATTATATACTTGAAATTAACAGCGTTTTATTATTATATTATAGGGCCCTAATTTATAGTCAATACGGCCCCTAGATTCATACGTCGCAAATAGGTAACCCGTACCCGTTCAATAAGGAGACCAGGTATAATAATTATCATTAGAGAAGGTGGTGCAATAAAAGCATTAGAGCCGTTCAAAGTTATATTCTTATAATTTGAAATAAACTATAAACGTACTATTTATATACATTTTTTTCTTAGTAATGGTTGCAATATTTAATCTGATGCGTTTTTGGGTCCTGATACGTGTGTCTGGAAGATACAAAAGATACAAGAAACAAAAATAAACCATTAACCCATAAGCAGCGCATTAATCTTTAACAGAATTTCAGAGTATTCTATTTAATATAGTAGGCGTTGACTTTGACATGATCACAGTTTGACAGTTGTTTGTGAATTAATTAAGAATTAATTTTATAAAAGAAGAATTGATATAAATTATTTACATTTTGGACGAATGTAGTTTGTTTTTCTGTCTTTCTCTAAGGAATTATTGAATGACCCTCGTATACTTGTAACTTTCGTTTTCTAATAACTCATTTCAAACGTTTAATTCAGCAATAAATATATCGTAAATTAACAGCAAGCCCAATCCTATGATCTTTCGAGCGTCATAATTAAATTTTCGTTCTCCGCATATATTTTCCTAGAACATTAAACCAACACTCGTTCTTTCTCCAATTTCAACACGCTTATGTAGGAAAAAATTCGTTTCTAATAGCATAAACACTAAACGAGTACGTCCATTAAAGCATCGCTCTTCATGCCAGACATGAGAAATGAGAAAAATTGATGGGTCCACACGTTTCCACGTTCCATGAACACACTCCTCTACCTGTCAAGAATTTATGACAGGAATCCGCTAATGATATCATGTTAATTATTCTTTTAGCGCCTCGGTTGGCATCGTGCGATAATATACCTAATTTATCACCCTGCACCTTACCTGCAAAAATGAGGTGAGACACTGTGAAAATTGAATTAACCTCGCCTGTTCGTTTATTGTTCCTCGACAGCTTTAGAACGGGAAATCAACGCTTGTATGGAATAATGCGATTATATACGTCTTTTTGCCATGGATTGCATGGTCATTGGAAATTTTTTGTAATTAGGCGATGAAGGAGAAACATACTTTTATGATAAATACGTGCTTTTGCCATTTATTCCATATTGTATTTTAATGTCAGTTAGAGAAAACAATTAAGCTCTCCTTAAGTTAGCAAGTAGTTCTGAGGCAAAATTTCAATCAAAACCGCTTGTTTCATTAATAAAAATATGTTAAAACATAATTTTGTAATAGAAATTAATTCATTTAATCCTTAGATTGTAAATACATCCGTTTTCCTTGATTATTGGAAGATTGGCAGAAAAACACCAGTTACAAGAGAGATGATTGCTTTGATATTAATAATTATATACCAATTATGTTATCACTCCTTACCAAGTTCTTCGAAACTCTTCATTACATTAAGTCTGCTCAAAGAACGCATTTTCGTTTTTAATAATATCATGGCCAGAGTGCTCTGACATCAACCATTTTAATCTGTTTTTTTTTTTGGTTTTTTTAATTCCTATTTAACACGTTTCCTATTTTTCACTGTTGTCAAATGGTAAATATAATATGGCTATTAATATAACGAGAACATTAAGCGATTTATAATACTCGAGGACGTTGCCAGGTGACGAGGCGCTAGCCGAGTCACCTCGTAACGTCCGAGAGGGTTTAAATCGCTGATGTTCGAGTTTATATTCAAAGCTTTATCGTATCATCAACGATATCAAGATTAAAATAAAATCAACAATTTGTCTGTCATACAAAATACTTACGTCAAAGCTTGCACGTTTTTGAAATAAATTAATAAATCATGGAAGAATTTGATGTTCCCGCAAATATTGTAGAGGCTGCAAATAGTGCAAAATTAGATTTGTAGCCGGCGAAGTCAAAACTGCATTTCGAAAACGAATATCGTCTGTTTTGTAAATGGCGAGATGAAGAACATGTTCAAGGTGCTCGGGAAACAGTCTTGCTCGCTTATTTCGCGAGACTGTCAAATTACTACGCTCCTTCATGTTTGTGGCCAAAATATTCCATGTTGCGAGCTTGCTTGGAATTAAAAGAAAGAATTTAAAAAAAGAGTAGAAATTGATAAGTATGGTGCTTTGATAAGATTTATCAAGAAAAAGAATGTTGGATATCGAGTTAAAAAATACAAAATACTCACTAGAGAGCAAGTTGATGAATTTATGCGTACAGCTCCAGACGAGGTATTTTTGATGATAAAAGTAGCTTTTTTTGATTGGTCTAGGAGGGGCTTGTAGAACCATTGAATTAGCGAGAATGTCTACAGACGATGTTGAGGTTTTAGAGACTAAGGTAGTTGTTACCATTCCTGACACAAAAACTCACAAAAAAAGATTTTTTTTGTCCTTGTACCTGACGGGGACATTAATTCCGTACTTTTATTTAAAAAATATGTAGCATTGCGACCGCGTCATGTTACGCATAAGAGACTGTTTATATCGTACAGAAATGGAAGGTGTACAATTTAGCCTTATGGTATTCATTTCTTTTCTAAAATACCTGAAAAAATCGTTACATACCTCAAACTAGAAAATCCAACTTTGTATACTGGTCATTGTATTAGAAGATCTTCAGCAACTTTTCTGGTTAACGCCGGCGGAGACATCTTAGATCTGCAAGAGCTGGGTGGGTGAGAGTCGAGCAAGGTTGCTAGGGGGTATTTAGAAGACAACGTAACGAAGAAAACTGCAATTGCGCAGAAGATTCAGATGGGAAAGGTTTTAATAAACAGTGTGTCAAACTCTGAACAATAAATTGAGTTTTCACGTAAAAATGAAAATTTGGAGGACGTAAGCGGCTTGAACATCATGTGTGTTCAATCATGCAAAAAAAAAATTGTGAAGCTGCAGAAGATCGCGGATTGGAGACAGATATGAAAGACATATCTTTCAAAATTGAGAACCGTCAAAATATAGAAATTCATGTTCACAAATAATGTACAATTTGACGTATTAAGGTTTTGTATCTAACGTATTATGGTGCTGTATCTAACGTGTTATTAGACTTATTAGTTCGTTACTAACGTATTATGAGTAACTAAAGTTATTATTAAGATATTGTAATATTATGTTCCTAATAAATAATAATTATCAATAAATGTTTCACATAAAGATGGCATAATAGTTGATGATACGATAAAGATATTAATTTTCAATTAGTATTTTCTTTATTTCTATTATAAAATCGCTTGGAAATTGTTATAATTACGAATGTAAGTACATTTTAATATTTTACTGTGTATGGCTAATCTGTTAATGTTTTATCAGGTCTGATGAAGAAACAAATACAGTTTCGCAGCGTTACGTAGCAAAAAATCGCTTTAGTTGATATATTGAGCCAAATTCCGATTTTATTAACATATCTTATTACAAACTCTTCGCGTTGGATTCGTCAAAAATGTTATAAAAATAGGTGTAAGCTGCACCACATTGAATACAACAATAATAACTAATACACTCAGATTTTTGTATTTTTTTATTTTCGAAATTGTAATCCTTAAATTATTGCAATAAAAAATCCTAATTCTATTTAAAAAAATATTAAATTTATTATTATCTATATCTACTTTATGAAATATTAATTGAATAAGTATGAATTGCCTTATTTTTTTATAACTAATTAACATAACTTTTGGTGAACTATGTAACCTGCTGTTTTAAAATGTTCCTGTCACTTGGCTCTTGACACTTTGTTGAAATTACTTCAAAAAAGTCACCTTTCAAATATCTGTCTTGCTTAACTTGTTTTAAAAAAATGTGTATCCTATATTTTCTCTTTTCTTCAATCTTATCTTGAATAAATAATTCTCTTTAATATTTTATCTTCTTTTCTTACGATCCTTTATTTTTTAAATTTGTATTACATTATTTTTAACTTCATTCCATATAATTTCTCTATTCCTAATTCCTATAATTTTAATTCTCTTTACACTTGTTACAAAATTCCTTTTACCAATACTATTCTTACCCCAGTTATAATTTTTCGATTGATAATTTATTACAAATATATGTTTAACATTAATGTCATCAAAATTATTTATGATATTTACTTTCTTTCTCTCATTTTATACTATTAAATAATTAATATAATGAATAAAAAATTAAAAACCCTTACCACAATAGAATTTAACAATTCTATATACGTATTACGACAACCACGTTGTCATCCTCAGTAGAAAAATGTGCTTTCAAGTGTTGCTTTTTCTGCTTTTTCTACTGAGGATTACAACATGGTTGTCGAAATACGTATATAGAATTGTTAAATTCTATTGTGGTAAGGGTTTTTAATTTTTTATTCACTTAAAAGCCACAGTCTTCGATTTTTCAATTAAGATAAAATCTTTTATTTGCCCTTTACACTAACAATTAGTATTACTGGCCATAGTTATTACTTTTCATTCCCAAATGTTTTTCGTTGCAATATCTAAAAATCAATAATCACTCCCTCAATTTTTTTTTTCAAAAACTCGGCTGCTTGTTTTCTTGTTTCAATCAAATTCAAATTTGACAAATGTCTGTCATATTTTTTTTCAATTAACATCTCAGGAAGATGTCAGCATTTACGTCTAACCTATACAAATTATTTTGAGTTTCAAGTTTCAAGACAATTTATTCAAGATTCAGTCAAAGTTATTTTTCTTTTTATAATTAAGATTTCATAGCAATATGTGTATATATATATATATATATATATATATATAATTTAAACGAAATTATCGACTGTAATATATTGAATAAAATAAATTAAAAGCGGGCAAGCGGTCTGTCAATTAAAAAACGCATTTATTAAGTATCCCTATATTTCGCAACAACTTTGTTGCTTCTTCCGGAGATCAAAATGTAGAGTTGAAAAAAAATAATAAAATTGACGTGCAAGGACAATAAAATTGATTAGATTTAAAACTTAGATTTACTTTAAGTTTTAAATCTAATCAATTTTATTGTCCTTGTACGTCAATTTTATTATTTTTTTCAACTCTACATTTTTATCTCCGGAAGAAGCAACAAAGTTGTTGCGAAATATAGGGATATTTAATAAATGAGTTTTTTAATTAACAGACCGCTTGCCCGCTTTTAATATATTTTATTCTATATATATATTAAAATAGTAGACTTTTTTTATTGGTTTAGCGACCTTTAATGAATTTGAATGTTTTTCTCTACGACGTTTCGACCTTTTTATTATTGAGTCTTTTTCAAGTGGCGATTTATTCCGTTTCAAAACACATGTGTACATTGGTCGGGCTTGCCAGAGACCTTTCTAGGGTCGATCGCGTTCCTCAGAATATTTTGTGTGACTATCAGTCACACAAAAAACTTGTGCCACCATAGCTTGTTGCCAAAAATAGCGCTGAATTTAGGGTATCGAGATCTGAAGAAAAAACATCAGCGAATTTACTTTTGTCGAAGTAATAACTTGCAGTGCAAATTTTCTTTTTTCCAACCAAAAAATTGTTCCAAATTTGCGCCGTCGATATCTAACGAAAATAAATACCGGGGTATTTACTTCGCCAAAGTTTTAAACGATTACATTATCATTATACCAACTCCGCGCTAGTATCCTAACTTGCGGCACAAATTTACATTTCGATGTCAAAAATTTGCGTCGTGGATATCTGAAGAAAATATGTCGTTGAATTTATTTTGGCAATTTTATAAAAAATTATTTCTCAGACTTTCAATTCAGGCTAGTGACACAAGCGGTATTTTACAGAAATTTTGGATTGTGGTGAAAAATATACCTTTATTTGTTTGGATTGTTACACGTACAACCTGTCGTTTTCCCTCTAATTTTTCCAGGTTTAGTAATGAGATCTTTAAACACTGACTTGCAGTACCAAATTTTCAACTTTTTGGACAATCTCTTCAATTCGAATTTACGCAAGTCATTAGGATTTTAGTTTAAAATTTAACTGGAAACTGGAAAATAAAATGGTGCGTTTTCCCCATATATAGCAACCATTCTTTTGCGCTCTGCCAGTCTTTAGACACCGCAGTGTTATCGGGAAATAAATGTTCCAAAATTTTGGTAAACATACAAATGTAAGATTATTTTTTAATCATTGCTATTTTGTTTTATCCGTTTATTTTGTCAAATATATCTAACAGAAATTTAATGCGACATACTGTTTATTTTTTACATTAATGTACATATTTTTAGATATTAATCATTTTTGTGCTTCGTCTAATATTCTCCCACATTGATATAAATCACAATTATCTTTCCTCTTGCGTTTTATTTGTAAAGCGCTTCAACCGATGTTGGTAATTTACTTCACCTTAACGCTAAAAATAGAAGAGGCAACTAGCTTACTACGGTAGTTCCCGCCATAACATGAAATAAAACTTATTATAAAATAATTAGAAAAAAATCTGAAACTAATGTACTATATTCCCTTAAAAGTTAACTTAAAGTTATCCATCTTAGTTTAGAATAACTCGTTTCTTTGCAATTACTCTTTGCAATTACTCTTTGCATTGAAATAAGACATTGTTAAGTTAACGTCTATCTAAGTGAACCCAACGCAGGTAATAATCCTTGATCGCTTGATAAATTGCTGAGAAACATGCACTGTATTTTCCATATTAGCAGTGCATTTGCCATGGTATGTACCGGAGCGATATTAACAGTCACAATAACAATAAGAAATAAAGACATACAATCTGTAACAATGTGAAATTAGGCCCAGATGTGTCTACTAGCTAGGTCAGTGTTATCGCGGATATTATCCGTAACATCCTGTGTATTTCAAATCTGTTCTTTTATATATCATTTGAGACGACAATGGCGTTCTAGTAGTGAAACAAATTCAGTAATAGTATACGTATTTAAGTATAACATGCCGAGTGAGAATTGCATTATTTCTAACAAGAAATAATACAACTCAATTTACGATCAATTTTTATTGTTAGTTCTTTGTATTGCTTTTCTTATTTAATAAAAAAGTATTCACGGTATTGACTTATAATAAATCCTATTTCTACTATTTTGGAATTACTTTACAGGTGTTACTCGTAGCTGAAATGTGATCCTTTTGTTTTAATGAAATTTGACGATGAAAGTCTTCCCACTTTAATTACTATACTAGGAAATATCAATAAATAACGAGACTGGCTCTGTAGTACCAAAAGTTACAGATCTATGAATGTGATTGTCAGATCATGAAAAAAGAATGTAATCCTAAAGTCAATACAAACTGATTTTATTTAAAAAAGGTTATACGATTCAATAACAAGCCTGTGATTGTTAACGTCGCATAATAAAATGTTATCCTAAAATAAATAAACACGTGTCGTAGTGCATACAGTAATTTCTTGGAGATCTACAAAAAAGAGTACTGGAAATTGATTTATGATAAAGAAGGTTCTTATTTATTTCGTAAGTGCTGAACCATGAATATCATACAATGAACAAATGTTCAGTTGATTGTTAACGTTGCATTTTTTCATAAAGGATTACATTACGTTTCAGTTCATAGAGAGTGGACACGTTTTCTTTATTCAAAATGCCTTACCGATTTTCTTCTCAAGAGTATGCGGACATGCATTTTGTGTATGGCTACTGTAACGGCAGTGCACGTCAAGCAGTTATTAAATACCGGCATCGGTTTCCCGATAGGCACATTCTTCATTACAGAACGTTTCTGGAAGTACACAGACAATTTCGGGAATTCGAACTGCGTGATTATCTTTTCGACCGAAGAGTAAATCTGCCAGCAGACTTAGAGGAAGAAGCAGTAGCTATTGTTATAAGGGATCCAACTCTCAGTGTACGTCGAATCGCTAGACAGGGAGTGCCACGAACGACAGTTTGGCGAATTTTAAAACGTGAGGGCTTATATCCATATCACTATCGCAGGGGACATGGTTTGCTTGAGACAGACCACTATGCTCGTCTAGTTTATTCTACCTGGATATTAACACAGTCACGACTTCATTTTAATTTCTGCAGAATGAATGAACAGATGAATGGACAGATGAATCTACGTTTACGAGAAGTGGTGTTACAAATCTGAGAAACCTGCACAGGTGGTCATCAGAAAATCCCAAAGCTATACGCCCATCTAAATTTCAACAAGAATTTTCTATTAACGTTTGGGCGGCCCTAATCGATGACTTGTTGATTAGTCCTGTCGTTCTTTCTGGGAGGTTAAATGCGGACAATTTCCTTCAATTTCTTATTGACGAACTGCCAGGTCTTTTAGAGGATGTCCCACTGAATGTTCGACGAGACATGTGGTTTCACATGGATGGGGCACCATCACATTTCGGAATTGCTGTCCGAAATTGGGTTAACGTCAATTATCCAAGATGGATTGGTCGAGGTGGTCCTGTTGCATGGCCACTCAGATCACCCGATCTTAATCCCCTTGACACATCCCTTTCGAACACAAGAGGAGAGTTGTTGGATCGTATTCACGGCTGCCGAGCAAATCCGACAAAACAAGTATTAAATTCGGATAAGTACTTCTTCTGTTGGCTTGCGGGCACAAGCCTGCATTCAACAAGGAGGTGGACATTTCCCAAAATATTTTTTTTCCAATAGTTTTTCAAATAGTTTTTTAAATAAAATCAGTTTTTATTGACTTTGGGATTACATTTTTTTCCATGATCTAACCATCACATTCATAGATCTGTAACTTTGAAACAAATAAAAATGGATGCACAAGTTTTGCGTTTTTGTTACTTGAAATGAAGTCTACTTTACACTCCTAAAATTTGAACATAACGATACGGGACACTTGTATAATGTCTGCTTAATACTGGTTTTTGTCGTTGTTGTTGTTCATGTGAGTTGGATCTCTTTTTATATCTCTTCGGTTGTCCTCTACCATTGCTTTATTGTTTCTATCTTGACTAGTCGGTCACCTGTCATTCTCGTTTTGTACTGGTTCCACTCTCTTTCGCGGCTTCTTACTCAACGTATTATGTTATTTAATTTACATTTCTCTCTTATTTCACTATATCTTTTCATGTCTCATATAACAGGCCCAGTTCTTGTTTATAGTGTGTTCATTTTATTAATTTATACCCTCTGGAATACGGAAGTTTCTGCTCGTGTTTCGGTAGCGTAGATCTTTACTGGTTTAATACATGTTTTGTGAATTCGTGTCTTACAGTCTACGGCTCTGGTGCATAGTTGAGTAGTTTGAGATTACTACTTCATTAGTTTGCAGCCTTGCTAGCATACATCTCCATATTATATTTTCCAGAATGAGGTTTGAACGTACGTATCATACGTTGAAGGTAATCTTCGTCCTCCGTTAAGAGTACAGCATCATCCGCATATCACACAATCTTTGACCTGTGTTGTTCTAGTCTATATCCTGAGCCATAATTTTTTACATCATTTGTGATTTTGTCCATTATTTTGAATAAGGGTGGGGCTAAGATAACCGAAATGGTTCTGATTTCTTTCATTTTTAATTGTGTTGTGTTCGGTGTTCAAGTCTTTTTACTATCTTGAAGTATCCTCTGGGAGTATTCATTATTTTTAATGCGTCGATGACTACATTCAATTGTATCTGGTCAAAAGCTTTCGTCAAATCTACAAAACGCCTGTGGTAGTAATCCAAGAGATGTGTTTAAAATAGTGATTCTTCGATAATTTATGGGATGTACCCTGTGTCCCAGGTCCTAGGTGGCTTTTTTCTTTCCACTCCTCAGAAATTTTTCCTTCGTTCAAGATTTTGATTAATGAATCTGCGGATTCTTATGTATATTTGATTTGTTCCTTGCAAATTCTGTTTTCATTTTAGATATTTATCTATAACGTCACTTACCATTCTTCAGTAATGACACATATGTGTTTATTCTTACACCCTCTTCTACTATGTCCTATCTCCTATCTATTCTAAGAATTCGAACAAGAAGGTAGCCGGAACTGGACATTTGTCGATGTTGTATATGTATTCCCAGAAATCTTAGACCTCTCTGAACGAAAATATTGCATATGAACTTCAACTTTCGTCCTTACAAAATTCTTATGTTATAAGAATTAGGTGACCTAAGATAAGAGAACTCGCAGGCTCTGCTGTAATAAACTGTTGAATATTGTGACCAGTTTCTAAACCGTCTTTTCATGCCATATTAATTACTGAGATCTGCGGCTGTTGGACCCCAGATAATCTTTAAACTTTACACCAGCGAGTTTTATGCAGCAAGAAGATATAATATTGCGTAACATCTTTTGGGGTAATTGTTACGTTAGCATGCTTGCAACATTCCTCGCGTCCGAGTAATGGGAAAGGGATTTTGCAGATACCATATATTTCCGGCAGAAGAATTCTATGAATAAATTAAGAGAGATGTATGGATCTCACACCGAAGTCTTCAGAAGTACACCAAGATTACTACATATGGCCCCTATATTTAACATTGATGGAAACAATCTTCTGGAAGTTGATGATTTTAAAGCACTGGCCTATCTTAAAGACCTAAAAATCTTTCAATAGTATTAACAAAAATAACATCAAACAGCAGAGAATCTAGGTGTTGTAGATGACTGGAATATTCGACTTTAAAGACTTTAAGCTTCTCTTGACTTATATTTAAAGATTCTAAGCGATTCCAAGCATATAACTGACGTAACTACATCAATTCCCAGAACTCAAGGATTATTTTATTCGTCATACAAGAGCTTCATTTTTTAAATCAAATTTTGTTAATTATTTGGTGCAAATGGAAAATTAATTTTCTATAAAATTCCTATATTTTATACAAAATATTCTCGGATATTGTCTAAAAATTAAAAATTAAAGAAAAAGTTCCTTCATTTGTTCATTAAAAATGTTTAATTTAAATATATTTGGTCCCAAAAGTCTTTTTATTTGCGTCAAGTTATAAATTTATATTAAAGAAGACTGGATCCATGACACATCAAATATCCAACTTACAAAATATACGAACCGTAAAAAAAACAAAAGAAAATCGCCAATCTCATGCGTGCCCGTAACTTGACACCCTACGTCACGCACACACTACATAATATGTACGGTTATCTTTGCTCCTGCAGCTTCCTTGGCGTTCCACCGTCCATCTCTTTTTACGAAAACGTTTACGGCGGAACATACACAGACGAACGCGTTTTTATTATTCTCGGGTTTTCCCTTTTCCGCCTCGCCCCCCTTCTTTTTCCCATTCACCGTCCAATATTCCACACATTTATCTTCATTCACGTCAGCGTGGGGATTATTATCGCAATTACATTATTCCACGCGTAAAATGGCTTAAAATATTCCGAAACAACGTAATATTTTCGGTATCAAGAGGATGTTCACACCTGTGCGCCCGCAGCGACCGCAATAAGACCGCTGCCGCCACCAACGACGCTAACGAAAGTTTCTAGCGCGTATAGCTGCGGATTCACGATGTATTTTAACAGTTTGACAAAAAATTGTTTGACAAACTAAAGTAAAATACAGTAGCTAATGTATCATAGACATTTTTTTGTAAATAATAACAGTAATACAGTCTAAATTTGATATATAATCTGAGATGAAAATAGAAGGATTATTTAAATTGCTTTGAACTTGGGTGTGTTGTAAAAGCAGGCCACGAATTAAATTATTTCAAAATTTCATCAAACATTAATCTTCTTGGATAATATGAATGTAACACAGACACGGAAAAATGGTTGTTTAATAATTTTTTGAAACGAACTAACCTTTACTTGCTGAAAATTCATAATTAATGAAATATAAATGAAAAAGCAATATTACCTAATTTGCACTTCATTGAGGTAAAAAAAAATTGTTTCGACACACAGTGTCTTCCTCGGATGGAGTTGTATTGCAAACAACATAAAGGAAATAACAGAAATATGAAAAACACTCTAACCACAATATATAACAATAAATACTATATACGTATTTCGGCAACTAAGTTGACATCTTCAGTAGAATAACCTTAAAAACTGAAAAAAAGTGTTAAACGTAGCGTTTTTGGCTAAGGTAAACCTTAGAAGATATGCTCTTCACCCAATCGCCAGTGGGATAACAGTGGGATAGCAGTGTTATCCCAGTGTTATCTCATGTATGTTTCAATTATTCTGATACATTACACATGCGGTTAGTCCGTAGTATGAGTGAAGACACAAACAAAATGCAGTTTCTAGAGAGATAGCTGTACCACCTTTGGAAGGGCGTCGTTACTTCACATTGGTTATGTGGACGGGGCGAGGTACTTCGGCTGTCTGACAACAGCAGCGCTGAATTTACTTCCACGCTCGGTCTGGATAATTTCTGTGATGTGGCGATGTGGTTCTTTTTTGTGAATGTGTCTGAAGATATCCTTTCTCCAGCATGGGCGTACCGATGAGCCTGTAGAAAGGCGAAATACGTATCTACGTCTCTGGGGAGGGATATTTTCGGACACGTTCGCAAAAATATTAATAGTGAACCTGTATTTGTGTTCTTCACACCAGATTTTTAATAATATTTTATATTATTAAGAATACCTTTGAAATAATATTAATTAGGTATGTACATTATAGGAAGATGTCTGATATCGTCCTCTTTAAAATATATTTCTTTTTACTTTTCTTTTATACTCTTCTTCGCCACTTTCTGATATCAATGTCAAAGGCGGCGACTTTCAAGAGACGAGGCGCCATTTTATATGGTTTTGTAATAACATCTCGAAAATTCCTGAACGAATCTTTGTTTTTATTTTTGGAATGGCAATCCTGATATATCGGCCATCTCTACTTTAGACGTGAGTACAGGTGCCATTTTGTTTCCGTAAAAAAATATTTTTCTTGGTTTAGCTGCAAAATGCCAAACAACCGAAATAACAAACTGTCAAACTACCAAACTAGCAAAATGCCAAACTATCAAACTAGCAAGCTGCCAAACTGCCAAACTGCCAAGCTAGCAAACTACCAAACTAGCAAACAGCCAAACTGCCAAATTGCCGGACTATCAAACTAGCAAACTGCCAAACTACCAAACTAACGACCTGCCAACCTACCAAACTGCCATACAGCCAGTCTAGCAAACTGCCAACCTACAAAACTACCAAACTAGCAAACTGCCAAAGTAGCAAACTAGCAAACTGGCAATTTGTCAATCTACCAAACTAGCAAACTGCCAATTTGTCAATCTACCAAACTAGCAAACTGACAAACTAACTGTCTAACTACCAAACTAACAAACTGCCAAACTGCCAAACAACATAACAAACAAACTGCCAAACTGCTGAAAAGCCATACTGCCAAACTATTAAACTAGAAAACGGCCGAAATGCCGAACTGCCAAACTAGCAAACTGCCGAACAACCGAAATAACAAACTGTCAAACTACCAAACTAGCAAAATGCCAAACTATCAAACTAGCAAGCTGCCAAACTGCCAAGCTAGCAAACTGCCAAACTAGCAAACAGCCAAACTGCCAAACTATCAAATTAGCAAACTGCCAAACTGCCAAATTGTCAATCTACGAAACTAGCAAACTGCCAAACTACCAAAATAACAAACTGCCAAACTACCAACCTGCTAAACTAGCAAACTGACAACCTACCAAACTAGCAAACTACTAAACTAGCAAACTGCCAAACTACCAAACTACCAAATTATCAATCTACCAAACTAGCAAACAGCCAAACTGCCAAACTATCAAATTAGCAAACTGCCAAACTGCCAAATTGTCAATCTACCAATCTAGCAAACTGCCAAACTACCAAAATAACAAACTGCCAAACTACCAACCTGCCAAACTAGCAAACTGCCGTACAGCCAGACTAGCAAACTGACAACCTACCAAACTAGCAAACTACTAAACTAGCAAACTGCAAAACTGCCATACAACCAAACTACCAAATTATCAATCTACTAAACTAACAAACTGCCAAACTACCAAACTAGTAAACTGCCAAACTAGCAAACTGCGAACAGTTATACTGCCAAACTACCAAACTAGCAAAGGGCCAAACTACCAAATTAGCAAATTGTCAAGCCCTCTTGTCGGAATCGGTTCAACAAACGCTGACAAACCTCTTGTCAATGCAGTTTGTGTTAATCCGACAACAGCCGCGAAAAACTCATCTTGCAGACACCTTGTGCAATCCCGAGTCCAGTGACACGATGGTGTGCTGAGCACACCCCTAGCTAATGCTAAGTTCCTCGGCAATATTTCAGAGAGTTATGCGTCATCTTCCATGAGTTGTTGAACAGGCTCGATATTGGCGTCGGTCGCGCTTGTCCTCGGGGAGTGATCGTGGCTCTGGTTCTCAACGTTTTCATGCCCGTCAGAAAATTCCTTGTACCATGCAAAACACAGGTTCGTGACAGGGTGTTGTTGCAGAACTGTGCTTGCAATCTCCATAAATATTTCCGTTGGTTTCATACCCTCCTTAGACAAAAACTTGATAATTATCCGTTGCTCCACAGAAACATGTACTTGTTTTTTTCATAGATGATTTCTATAGTACTAAGGTGACTTCAGAGAATTCGAATAGTTACTATCCGCTCCCTAAACTCTCACCTTAGCTGAAAATCAACCCATCCCGGGTCAGCGACCTCTGTGGAATTAAAAAGAAATCAGTCCCGTTTAAAATTGATGTGCCGTCGTATTCCAGGTTTAGTTATTAGATATTCAAAACCCGTCATGTACCCGCCTTGTGTAATGCAATAGATTTATTTTAATTTTACATTCCTAATTTAAGCCTAATAGAGAGTTTTGATTAAACGAAATTGCAAAACCTCAACGTGAATCTATAACCGACCCCACAATACATCCCGGACTAAATAAACAAATCCTCTGACGATGATAGCACGCAAGAAAATTGGATTAGGCGATTTTATTTACACGACACGTAAACAGTTAGCGGGAACGCGGCCACGCGAGCTCTCTGAGCTTACCACGACTAAAAAGAAAACAGAACAAAAAACCTTACGAAAAAAATGCCCAAAAAACTAAAAACAAAAAAACTGCAAAACAAGTACTACCCGTCGCCAAAGGATACGTCCGAAAACGTTGCCTTCTCTCTTTAATTTGCTGCGTGTCCTTTGTCCGCCCCGCTCATCGTCACCGCCCGCCCTCTGTCGACCGAAAAGAGAAACAAAAGTAAAGCTTAATGTTTTTACACGAAAGGCCCGGGAAACTGAATTCATTACTTCGGGAATAAATTGAGTTCTTGACGAGAATTTTTAATAAAGTTGACTATGCACGATGACGAGATGGCGTATTTTCTTCCGTACGTTTCGCGTCGTATTTATTTTAAAATTGCCTTTGCAGGTGACAATGTTTTAATAAATATTTTTCGAATTAATTACGTAAGTAGGATAGGTGAAAATATTGCGTATTAATTTTTTGTCGATGTAATATTTTTAACAGCATATAAACCGCTTATTTTTATGCTTTCGTATGTACTTCATGTACGGTTAATTATGAAAGAAGTTAATCAAAAACATGTTCAAATTTCGAATATTTATTTGGTGACTGTACAAATATACTGAGGCGGATTGATGTATAAAGTCTCCAACTCTATGAAATCAGTCTCAGAATGAAATAAATTTATTTTACTACTAATGTACATAATTATTTTCCCACATAATCACTATTTTGTGCAATACATTTCTCCAAACGCTAAATCCATGCCTTCATTCCGTCCATAAAGAAAATCTTCTTATCAGACACTTAAATAATATACCTTACGTCAGTATTCACTAGTACTTCTTTAAGCGAAATTAGTAAGCCTTTATATATAACGTGCGTAACTTAGTTAAACTTTATATAATAGGTAATGTGTATACTAACTTAAAAAGTTTTCTAGTTTGTGTAAATACAGTTGTTTGAGTATTTTAAAATAATTCCGTTTTCTTTTAATATTTAAAATATACCGTTTTACATATATTACACTCTCTTTTCTTGATTATTATATACAATAACAATAGATAATCTATCACCTTAAGAACTCACGTCGCACCCTAATATATGGTCAAACTTAAAAGATATAACCCTTTATGCAGTAAGTATACTTTCACATTATTATATTTGAACAAGACTTTATTTATTAATCAGTCTAAAAAAACATAATTATATCAATTGACGCAGCGACGCGTGGCCAATAAAAATAATTGCTCAATTACAGTTTTTGCTTATTCTTGCGAAAACGCGAATTTTATATAAATTAAAATACCATCTCTTTAAGCTAGCGACGTTTCGACATTCACCTTATTCGTCTTCCGACAATAGCTTCCAATCGATAGAACAATACAATATGCTATGGTGTGTTGTGTTAAGCAGACAACCAATATCTTAATTTAAACACAAAAATCGAATTTTATCTAATTATCTTATTAAAAAATTTCCAAATCACACACAAAACAAGCAACAGTTTAATATTTATGATTTTAAAAATAGATTTAACGTTTCGTGTATCACCTATAATCTAAATATTGTATTTTCGTTTATTATTTATAATCTTTTATATTTTTAAGTGTATGTTATGTTATCTACTAAAACTGTATATAAAAAAAATTAATAAATAATAAAATTGAAACATTCTTTACATCCCTTCATCCCGTAAACAAAAAAAAAATCCTTAAAATTCTCCCAACATTGCAATAGTCCGGGTCTATATATGAGAAATTCTTTTTGTTATTAAAACATTCACTAGACTCGTTTAAAAATGCTGAACTGCATAACGCCAAATATTAATATTGAAAAGGGGGTGCATTTTATTAAGTCCTCCAAGACGTACTTTATTAAATTTTTCTTTACATGCTCAAGAGAATGTCTACTTGACGCTACCGGCGCATATTCAACGAATAGTACTGTAAATATCGTATTTTAAAATTTTACGAAAGCCTCTTTAATTAATTTTACTCTAAAATACTATACCCGTATATTATACTATAAATATTTATGGTAAGGAAAAATTTGTCAGTGGTAAAGGACATTTTCAATACTTTTTAATATACAGGGTGTCAATATTCACTCCCCAACCCTTATATACATGTTCTACAATTGAAAATAAGACAAAAATTAAGAATACTTGTTACGTGTAGAAAATCATTCTGCGTTCAGGATAGATTTTTTTTTATCCATTTACTTCAATTTCAAGCTCTTCAAGTCAATTTGGTCCTCTTATTTTTCAACATGTACGTTTTATTCTTTTTATATTATTAGTTTGTTATTTATCATGCCTCTTAAGCCTTTCAAAACGTTAATTCCTCCAAATTTTTATTTCAGGTGCGATTATTTTGGCCGACCCTATAATTTTTCAAATGATTTTTATCCACGTTTAGTTTTGCGCCATCTATTTTTGTTCAAGTTATTTCTAAAGTTGTTTTCTTTAATGCATCGCCGTTTTTTTTTAACCTTATATTTTTCGCTTAGTCATACACGCCGTATTTCGCTTTATCTCGTATTATGTAACTCTGTTACCCACTCTTTTGTTGTGGTAATTTTTATTTTGAATTTGAAGACCGTCTAGACGCATTTTCCTTTTGATTAATCTCGTTGTACTGATTTAATTTGCCTAATTTATTTGTTTCGTTGGAAGCGCCCTCTTTCCGTCATTTTGAGTTCTTCCATTTACAGAGATCTGTACGTTGGAGGTAATCTTTTGGAATTTAATTACCGGCTTCTGCCAATCAATTAATTGGCGAAATGTGTTCTATTAGACTCTTACAACGATCTTCAATCGTTTGTGAGATTTTGAGCATTTATTTTCCTTCTTTTAAATCTTCCGAATATTTTGGTGACGTTCGTCCGTCATTTTGTTGAAACACATCGGACTTTATCCGTTCACTTATTCTTAAGTCATCATTGCGCTAGCTTGTATATTTGCTGTGCGAAAAGCTGTATCTGCGGTAAGAATTAATTTTTTATCTTTTATTATCTTTTGGAACTTTACTTATTTCGTATTTTCTTCTTTAGGATTGATTTGTATATAGTGCTAAGGTTCCGAGTGATTAGCATCTATTACCGTATCTGATAAAGTTTTATCGAGAATTTTCCCACGTGGATATCTACGGCAATTTTGGACTGAGAATTTTGGTTGGAGAACAGACTCTTCCGATTGTACTTCAGGAAGAATTGTCTGGAAGGAAAGTCTTCAGGAGGGCTAGGCTCCTTTATTTTTACAAGCTAAGTGTAGCAATAATTTTGTGACTACAGGAGGGTTTTGTTGCCAAGATTTTCACTATTAATTATAATTTTCGTTAGAGTGTTGGTTTAAATCAATTAAAATCTTTTGTGAACTCCAGAGAGGGGCTTCACCCTTCCCTGAGTAACTTTGGTGTTTAACCAAACACATTTTGTAGACAGATATTGGGCTTCACCCACCAACTTTGATCGGAAGGTAATAAAACGCTTGACTTTGTACTTAAGATTCATTTTATATATATTAATTAATAGGTTGACTGGCTTATCTAGCAACCGTAGCAATTATCTATATCATTCACGAGGCTCAGTACCTTCAGTAGAGCTTCTGATCATTAATTGGGGTTACGTCAAGACCTATTTCAAGGTTAATTAATCTGTAAATGTTAATGTAAGGAACCACCGTTGTGAATTCATTACTTGTGTTCTAAATTTATTCTGATTTGTATATTGACGTATTAATATTTCATCGAACATATATTAACCACCTGAGTATACAGGGTGGAGTTATCTAAACAGGTATTCCTGTGTTTAAGATTTTATGGCTTTCACCTTAAATTTATATGTAGCGTTTTCCTCTGTTTCAATTATTGTAGATATTTAAGTTAATTATAGTTATACCCGGTTGCCAATTAATTTGTGGGGTATTTAAGCACTTAACACAGAGAGGCTTAACTTCGTCTGTTTGGATGTAAATATCCTATTTCTTTATTTGCTTTATGTATCAATTTATCAATTATTTTAATACTGATTTTCACGTTATCTAGATAGAATTGATTTTACTAAATCAATCACTAGCTATTTTAAGTAATCTACTTTCAAATCCTTTTCTTTTGGCACTACCCGATTTTGAACCTGATTTGTAGAACTTGTAAAGGGGGTGGCAAACCTAAAATTTTACTGACTATTAATTAAATTTTTGTATTGAGAACTGCTGTTTAAAAAGGGTTATTGTGATCTGAATTCGTTTTAATTAAAGTTTATTGTTGTATTTAATTTCTTTCCCTACTGGTGTTGGGGAGAGCACAGTTCTACGAATTTGGCAGCAGCAGGGTAGGGGGGAATACAACTCTCTATACGGGGTGCGCCTTGCCGTGGACTTTTATGCGGTGGCGCCTTTTAACATCGTGCGATCTCTGGACACACACGCTCACCAATCTATTGAGCTAGTCAGCGGGGTAATTCTTCGGAGCGTCTACCTTCAGGTGGGTCAGGCCGAGAGAGGGGGTATTCGCTGTACATCTAGCGTCAGCCTTGTTGCAAGCGTGCCTGCTACTATTTGGATCGCGTAGGTAGCATACTAAAGTCCCGAAAATTTAAATTTTCGTTTATTCTTAACAAATTCAAATACATAAAAAAAACTTTTAATATTACAAAATTAAAAATTATCTAAGTCGAGGTAAACGAAACGGAAACAAAACATTTAATTCCTTAACACACCTCCAATTTTATTACCATTTTTATTAATACACGTATGTAACCTACGGGTGAAGATTTTGGCAATAGAATTGAAATTATTTTGATTTATATCTGACTATTACGCCGTAACTCCAGGCAATACACACAATCCACAGCCAAAAATCTATTGGACTTACATCGGCAGACCGGGGTGGCCACGCCATTGGTGGTCCACTCCAACCAATCAATTTATTAAGATAACGGCACTGAATATAATTAGAACAAATTCTTGATAATAAACAAGCAACTATCCTAAATTAAAAGCCATAAGTATGTTTTAATGCTAGCAATTTTCTAAAAAATAATTTTTCCCCTAAACGTAAAATTTAAAATATTTTTCCTGTTTTGTCGAAAATCTGTAGATAGTCAATATAAAAATTATAACATTTCAGCACTTTATACTAATTTAATAATCTTTTCAAGTTATGAAATTTACAGTACTATGCATAGATAATTAATCTATCTATTGAACATTAAGAGTATTTGACAAAAAAATTAATTATTATATTAATTATATTATTATTTAATTATTTTTTGTTCTTGTTTCAGGTAAGTCGTATTTTGATCGATTTCTAATTGTATAGGTAAGTATAATATTTTTTAATCTAAATCATAAGAATTATAATAATTAATTTTGTTTTGAACAAATTATATAAAGACCTATATTTTTTGTCTTTATGTATATATATATATATATATATATATATATATATATATATATATATATATATATATATATATTAATGTAATGTGACGGTTGTAATAAATAATATATATTGTTTAAGGAAGAAAGAAACTTGTATTATAATGAATATCAATATAATCAATTGCAGTTAAGTTGCAATATTAAATAGTCCTCTTGTTATTCTCTTAAATTGAAGTATACTTATTTACCTATCTGAAAGGCTTTATCTATTTTTAACATTGAACGATTAAAATTGGAAACAGATAAGTTAATTTTCAAAGAAATGTATTTTAAATCTCTTTAAATATAGTTGTGAATAAAACATATAGAGGGAGAGGTTTTGAATATTACATATGTTGCATGAGTGTGATACAATTTAAAAGTAATCGTTTACAAACGAAGTATACATAACCTCAACAGGTGTACATGTGTTTATTATTTATTGTTTCTTTCTTCTGTGGGCTCAAAATTATATGTATAAATGTCCAGCTTTTAAGAACATAGAGACTCTTGTGTTGTGCATCCTAAATACACTTTAATAGTGGGATCGGTGGCTCAAATAGAAATACCTATGGAAATTGTTTATGTCCAAAATAATAAATGATGGTGATTTTGTCTCAATAATAATGGTAATTCTACAAAAATAAAACGAGTAAGTACAGGAATAAAGTAAATGCTTTAATGGATGATATTGTTTCACAGGTAAGTTAAATAATTTAAAATTAGTATTTATTAATATGCATCATGTCACGTGATTATCTCTACGTAAACTGAATGTAAGGTTAAATTAATAAATGTGCCAAATTTGACTTTAATTCTTAATAAACATACATGCTTCTATTAAAATTTAATGGATTAAAATATAAAAAAAAAACAAAGAATTGAGAACTGAGAAAAAAGCAAGTTGAACTGCATTCTTCGTAACTTAAATTACGTAATACTTAAAACTGAAAGTACCCATTAGGTATATTCATTAAAAAAAAAAACATTAATCAAAGTTTTACTACGTGAAATTAATTAATATAATTTTCTCAAAATTTCAGAGGAAATTTCAAAATACTTAAGTGACAAATAGATGAGGCTGGCTCTTCAAGAAAATCTTCTCGTTTCCAAAAATGCAGGATACAAGTTTTGCGTGTGGTTGAATGGCGTCACCTCTATGGTTTGGGTCTCGTAAGATGCGGTCTCCGGTGAAATGAAATTTCCGTTTTGTCAGGAACTGGTTGACGTATCGATTCCCAAAAAGCGTTAAAATGTTGCTGGATATTCTGGTAATATTTTAATATGTGTGTTGTATAGTTTTCTATTTAATTTAATACTTTTTTTTCTATTTTCAGACGGAGCACTTAATTAAACGTCGGCGTGGTTTTCGGAGAATTTCAACTTAATGACGCCAACTATCTTTTGTTTTTAATCCTCGTTTCTTATTCGTTCAATTAGTATTTACTAATTTAATCTCGTTACTTTTTTTAATGAAAATGACAATTTAATTATTTTAACCAAATGATAGTTATTTGTACATACAAGTCTTATTTCTATGCTGATTTATAGTCGAGATATTTCCAGCGGTTATTAATTTGAAAATGTACAGCTTTCTCTAAAGTATATGTCATTGATAATCGATCAATTAAGTTGAAATGTTTTCGGTAATTCATGATATATAAATAAAATGACTTAGGCAAACGAAAAGATATACATAAATGATAATGCAAATTAATTTCTAACAATTAAAACGCGAAATCAACTTTATTGATTTGACAGATGAAGAATTCAGTTCAAAAAATTATCTTAATTTCTAATTTTTACATTCTAACTAATAATCTGTATTTTAACTAAATTAGGGATTCTTGTGTGTGTAGGCTTGACCTACCTCAATATATATATATATATATATATATATATATATTAAAGGTCGCTAAAACCAAAAAAAAGAATTTTATTTAGTATGATTATATGGCCAATAAAATAAATAAGAAACCTTAGATTCTTATTAACATATATATTCATATATATATATATATATATATATATATATATATATATATACAAGGTGTCTCAAAAACAATCGGAAAACTTTAAGAGGTTTTTTGTTTAATAAACATATGTTCGCAAATGAGCCGTTTTAGTATAAAAAAGGAAAAATCGTTTTGGTATTCTTTACAAAAAATGTTTAGGATATTAATAAATCGCCTTTTGTTTATGCTGGACTTCTATAGACCACAGCGTGAGGATTTTCATCATACCAAATGTTTCTACTATTAAGAAAACCATCGGGCGTGAAACATGTCTCATCAGAAAATAATGCTACTCTGCCGAAATCAGGTTCGTCGTGACCCAAAAACCATTGGCAAAAACCCAATCGATGCGCATAATCTTCAGGATTTATAGCTTGTACGGGTTGTAAATGGTAAGGATAGAGAAGTTGTTCGTGAATGACACGGTGTATCATCAACTTGGAGGATCCCATATGGTGTGTAATTGCGCGAACATTTGTAGATTGGTTTTCTACAACACGATGTAGAACTTCTTCTTGAAATTGAACCGTACGAGCTGTTCTTGGACGACCAACACCACCAGGACGTCTTAGGTTCCCACTTTCTCTAATGCTAATTTTTCATCCTTAGGTATTAGGATGAAAAATTAGCAATTTCAAAATTTTCAAAGTTTCAAAACTGACATCAGAATATTAACATCGGTGCCTTATAAGGCGTTTCCAATCAACTTGAAACTAAGATTAATCGTGGCTCAGTTGGTTAGAGTGACGGTCTGGCAAACCGTAGACTTGGGTTCAAGTCCCAGCGTGGACGAAAATTTTTTTAAATAAAATTTCGTATAATTTCCGTTGTAATTTGTAGTCAGCAATGTTTACATTCACATTTACTTCGCAAAATAGCATACTAATTTGAAAATATTTAAAATATTTAATATAAAACCCGAAAATTCCAAGAATTTATCAAATGATATTAAATGAACGACTAAGAAATTATCTCTATATATTAATTGCTAAGGATTAAAAATTAGCAATTTCAAAACTTTCAAATTGACATCTGAATATTAGCATCGGTGCCTTTTCCTAAGGCGTTTCCAATAAACTTTAAACCAAGGTCCATCGTGGCTCAGTTGGTTAGAGCGACGGCCCGGCAAACCGTAGACTTGGATTCAAGTCCCAACGTGGGCAAAAAAAATGTTCAAATAAAATTTCGTATAATTTGCGTTGTAATTTGTAGACAGCAATGTTTACATTCACATTTACATTTAAAATAACATACTAATTTGAAAATATTATATATGGTTTTAGCGACCTTTTATTGAATTTTGATGTTTTTACGTCCCCCTACCATTTATGTCCCCCTACCACTCATTTAAGCTATTTTAAATTAATTTTATTTAATTATCAACGTTAAATGCTAACCTAATTTGTAATTAATTTTTTAATCTAATTTTAAATTTAAAATTGTTAATTTAATTATTATATCTATCACACGAAACAAACACAGTTCTCATGTTCATTGTAATAATTCTTGTTTCCAGATACTTGAAAAAGACTGAATTGATAAAAGTCGAAACGAAAAGTAAAAACATCAAAATTCAATAAAAGGTCGCTAAAACCAATAAAAAAATCTATTATTTTTAATATTAAGACACGGCCAATAAAATAAAAAAGAAAAAGAAAATTCTTTTAAACACTAAATATATATATATATATATATATATATATATATATATATATATATATATATATATAGGTTGTCCTTAAAATAAAGAAACATGCTAAGATATAATTTAAACTTTAAAAACATCTGTAGCAAATACAGCTTCTTTCTCTGATGAAGTATATTATTTTATTTTGCTGTACACTTATTGTATATCTAGGAATGATGTGAAGGTCTATATAAAGTTTTATTCTCTGATTATCATTACTTATTTCTCCTTGTGCTGTGTACGCAATCGTCTTGATAAGTTTCACGTAGCCAGGGCGTGTCGGTCAATTATTCAACTAGGAAATTCAATTTACGCACGGCCATTAAATCTCCTCCAGTTCATTTGCCTATAACACGGAGGCATTCATCACTCGACCGCTCGAAGAAGTAACTTTCATTGTTTTCCGAAGACGCGTCACGTGCATACAACACACTAAAGTCGTTATTTGGACTGATGCTATTGTTGTTATGGTATATACTAGAGTATCGCCAAAAGCACTCGATACAGTGCGCGCTTTTTATCCCACTTACCTTACGTATTTGGGTTGCAAATTTAATTCTCATTAAGTGCGAGAAATCAGATTCGTATTGCATTAGATTTAGTATGTTACAAATACTTACGAATGCATCAAACTTTATTTCAATAAACATTTAAATGAATTTTATTTGTAAACATATGAAAATATTATTCCAAATATCGTCTTCAAATTAAGATTAATTTTTGTGACTACCCAACTAAGGGATTAAGTGGTTGAGTACAGTTTTAAGGTAGTTTGAAGATATGATTATTTGGAGGTATTCATAACGATGAAAATCAAGAAGCACTTGAAATAGTAAAAATATGAATTCAGAGGCAAATTTCAGAAGCAAATAAAAAAATATAAAACGAATTTAAAGATGGGGAAGAGAACTAGAGAAAAGAAACTAATAAAGAAATAGCGGATATATTTGATAGATTAATAATGACGAAGGTCGAGATAGTTTGGTTACGTGGAACCTTTAGATTAGAAAAAAGTACCTACGAACCAGTAGAAATAGGACAAATAGGCAAAAGGAAGAGAGTTCGTCGAGCAAAAGTGATTCCGAAAAACTGGTTTTCGATCATTTACGTTATAATGCAGCACCACACGGTAATCGAATGACTTGGGTCGATCGAGAAGATACAATTCAACCCGTCAGTACCCAGACTAAGTTCTCAGTGAAGGCGGCGGAGTTTTTTCGAAACGTTGTTGCGTGATTGACTACCAAAAATTAAATAAGAGAGCACTACCGCGAATTACCATTGAGTTATAAACTGAGGTCATAGGTCATATTTAATTTTAGGATGTATTTAATAAAGAAAAACTAATGGTTAGTTTTCTTAGACTAGTTTTAACAGGCAAAACACTAGAAAAAAAATATTGATCCAATAGTTCTTCATAAAGCTTTTCTAAAACCAGTCAGGACTTGAATACAACTTGAAACCCAAATATACTGGCGACTCTACCAAACGCTGACAGTGTAAGTGTAGTGTGTTGGTTAGAACGATTTTAGCCTGTCGATCTAGCGTATTTTAACAGAAAAGTGTAATAGTGGAAATATACTTACTTTTACTATTATCGACCAATTAGTTTAATTTAATTTACTCAAAATAGGATATTTTTCACAACCATACAAATACACTTATTGCCTTTTGAGGCAGATTGCCCAATTCTAACAGAAACAAAAATATAACGAAACTTTTGTTCAAATAAAGCCTTCTTCTGTACTTATCACGCCAGGCCAAGAAAATGCACATATTTTTTTAATGTCCTTCTGACAATCACAGAAAGTTGATCCAAATAAATGGAGCTGTTTCCAAACTTGAATTACAATTAATCTGTTAATCGCAAAGTACAATATCGTGTCTTTGAGTTAGATGGAAATTAAAAAAATATAAAAATTAAATAATATTCTCCAACAAAATAGCATTCCTTCATGAGTCGAGAGCTGCTGGAAATACTTATCGATAAACACCAACTAGGTATTCGTATTTTTTTGTTATAATCTGTTTGTGTGGTGAAGAAAAATCGAATAAAAAGACAGGATTACCACCTAATCGAAGCTATTCCATGTGAATTCCGTTTTTCTTTACCAGGTCGGTTTTGATTTCTCGATAAAAATCGAGATCTACGTGATTTGACTGGCGAATATCACACCATTACCTGCTTCTAAACAGCCGCGTAATCACGCGCCGTAACGCAGACATCATTTTCTGTTACGACTGTAAGGGTGGTAATTTGTATTTTAATTGAATCTCGGCCACAATCTGAGGTGTGTAAAATTGCAACGCGTAAAACCAATATACGGGGGTCTGATCGAAAATTTTCGTTGGATAATTTACTACGTTGGGTATTATATGTTGTAGTTTGCCTATCAAATAATATATAAAAAAATAAAATAACTTTATGAATTAACTTTAGATTAAGTTAATTTATTTTTGTTAGAATAACTATATTTATGTTAAATTCTGTTTTAAAATATTTATAACACTAGAATAGATCTTGAAAACATCAGTATAAGTCCACAAGATATAAGGCTTTCAAACAAACCGTTAATCTACGAGTATACAAGGAAGAGCAAAGGGCCCAAGTTGAACCCTTGAAGAATGCCTGGAGAGGCAACAAATTAGATGAACGCATTATGTAATAAATGTATATAAATACAAGGAAAACTATAAAAGATTTAAATTAAAAGTTTGTCCACTCCTTTCGCAAACCATTTAAATCAAATTTTCCTAAATCACAGGATTGGCTGGGCAGGAACCCGAACCCAATTCGCTGAAAACTTCAGTTTTGGGAATTTATGAAAGCTTTTGTTTATGTGGATGCAATAATAAATGAGTATCAATTAAGGAATTTAATCGCAGTAGGTACGGAGGAGTTTAAATTTAAGCCTAGCTTTTTTCCAAAATATTCGGTTTCTAATTATGAAAATAGCAAGAAAGTGAAAGGCGGTGGATACGTGGAACATTAATTTAAATTTTTTATATTAGCGTCTAAAGTGTTCAAACTAATTAATTGTTTCAATTTAAGTTATGGACTTTATAAAATAAATAAATTTTATAAAAAAAATCGCAACACGGAGTGAAATAAGTAAAAATATCTCAAAACACACCGGAGATATTAATAAATGTTCTTTTTAAAATGTTACTATGGTACCCACGAATTAATAAATATCTTGCATTGACGTGTAAATTTTAAATCATGTAATCTTTCATATTGTTAACACGTTGATGCTTTACTTCGATATTAATTTATTGAATTTTGCATATCTTGGTAAATTTAATTTGGATACACATTTAGTGAGTATGCAGATATGCATCTTATGTACGGTCTTGCATCTTGCAATGCTTTGGAAGCAAAAAGGTTGTATGAAGAAAGATATCCTAATCTATCAGAATAATTGAAACATACATGAGTAGGTAAACCCCACCAGTTTTGTATAATACAAAGGTATTTTTAATAATATAAAATATTATTAAAAATCTGATCTAATAGTGAACCTGCATTTGTGTTCTTCACACCAGATTTTTAATAATATTTTATATTATTAAAAATACCTTTGTAATATCCTAATCTCAATATTCCAAATCAGAAAACATTTCAGCGACTTGACCAACGACCAAAGAGAGACTGGTGGGCGATTCCAGTTAATAAGGAAACATTATTGACTTTCTTTAATGTTTTAGGAAATTTTGCAAAAAAATTACTGATGCTGGTGTGAGAAGAACAGTAAGTACGGTGCAATTGGAGGAAAATATTTTGGATACTGTAGGTGATACTCCTTCAATAAGCACTCGAAGATTAGCCGCGCAGCTTAATACTTCAAAAACGACAATTCATGAAGTTCTTAAAGAACAGTTGTTTTACCCTTATCATCTGCAAAAAGGCATCTACTACTTCCTGAGATTTTCCTCGTAGAATCCAGTTCGCAAACTGGCTGTTAGATCAGCAATGAACAAACCCAATCTTCATTGGCACTATTCTTTTTACCGATGAAGCAGGGTTTACCAAAAATGGTATTGTAAATTTACATAACTCGCATGTATGGGCTGATGAAAACCCTCATGCCACTGTCGTTCATCATTATCAACATCAGTTCCAATCAATTAATGTTTGGGCAGGAATAATTGGCAATTTTTTGATTGGACCATGCGTATTGCCGCCACGATTGAATGGTGAACTTTATTTACAGTTCCTTTTCAACAACGCTTTTCTGGATTCAATAGAGCATTTGCCACTTGCAACCCGCCAAAGCATGTATTTTATGCATGATGGGGCCCCACCTCATTTTAGCGTTGCTGTACGCGACCACCTGAATAACGTCTATCCAGAGCGTTGGATAGGCAGAGGAGGTCCCATTTCCTGGCCTCCATGGTCTCCCGACCTAACGCCAATGGATTTTCACCTGTGGGGTCATCTCAAAACCTTGGTGTATTCCTCTCCGGTTGATACTAGGGAGGAACTTTTACAGAGAATCACATTTCATTGTGATGAGATAAGAAACAATGCTGGATTGATGTGGCGAGTACAGCAGTTCTCTATTCGTCGTACCCGCGAGTGTATCAGAGTTCACGGAGCCCATGTTGAACCTACTTATGAAGTTTTTAATTGATTATTTCTAATTAGCGTATTTAGGTTCAATCGTTGCAAGCTTTAGTGAGTACATTTCTAAACATAATTTTTGTTAAGGTGCCTTTTTGGGACAAAACTGCATTTCTAAGAATCTTTGTAATTTTGTCGTATTAAATAACCTAAACTAAAACTTTTTTGTTCCTGGAATGACTTTTGTATGACACTTTGTTGCAGACAAAAAAAAATAAAAAAGATGGTTCTTTTTAATAGAACTAAAACATTACTTTTATTTTTTTTTCTCGAAAACGGTTCATTTTATCTACAATGAACAAGAGTACCTTTTCTTTAGCTTAATGTTCAAGGTATCCAAATTAGTTTTTTTTAACTCCTTATCATACAGGGTGTTAAAAATGTAAGCATTAAAATGTACAACCTAGTCCGCCCCTGGTAAACTAAACAAGCTAATTTAAATTTAAGAGCAGTATTTCAAGAGGTCCTTACTACTGTTTATCATATTAAATTATAATAAGTAGTTTAAAAGTTATTCAAGAAAAACTGATTTCCAGTGGCGTCCTTTAGGAGGCCGTAGCTCCGTAGGGAGGGCCGCTAGGAAAAAAATAATGTGAACCTGTCATCTTATTTTTTAATGTTCTATCTAAATCCGAGAGATTTCCCACATTTTCCCGTACACATTGTATATATATATATATATATATATATAAGGTAAATTTAATAAGTCGGCGATTAAAGGTCTGGTTCATTACTTCAAAGTATATATATTTAAATCAACTCTACATGTTTCGGCAATGATGCCTTTATCAAGAGAATACAAAATATAAATGAATTATTTATATTTTGTATTCTCTTGACAAAGACATCATTGCCGAAACATGTAGAGTTGTTTTAAATATATATACTTTGAAGTAATGAACCATACCTTTAATCGCCGACTAATTAAGTTTACCTTATCATACCAAGGTCACGAAAATACTATATATATATATATATATATATATATATATCATGTCTTAACCTAGTTACTTAATTTTATATTAACCTAGTGACTTAATTAAATAAGAGTGTAAAATATGCAAGAATTAACGAGGACGCAATTAATCAGGACATATTTCGTCAAACAAGTAATACATATATTGAATATGTAGAAATGGATGTTCTATTTTAGTTATTACAGCAGACCTGTCCTGGAATCATCCTCTCCAAAAGTTGTAAAAAATTGTCGCACGTAAATTTTGTCGAATCAATTCCATCTTTCGGCCAACTTATAAACTTTAAGAATGCACTTTGATTTAATCACTTCCCGTATCTTGGATTAAGCTTTAGATTTAGGTTAACGAAAGATTGGGATTAATTTTAACATCGGACGTTTTATTACTGGCGCCCTCTATGAGGCTGTGTACAATACTAAAAAGATATATCTCGTATATGAAAATTAAATTTTAAATTACAATTTCAATTAACATTATATTACAATGTATATTCATATTTCTCAGAAACTGTGATCAAAAGTATCTGCAAATAAACCGATACACAAGGATTTTATAAACGCAGCTTAGTTTGAATGAAACACAAATAATGATTAATAATTACCAGTCATAGTAATTAATAAACATTTTGAAACGTCAAATCCATTCATGTTTATTCAATAAAATTACTTTGTAAAATTGCGAATTCACATTATGTTAAAATAATAACAGCAACGACTCGTTGACAAACATGTACGAATATACAGGAACAACACACATAAATGTAATTAAAGACGAACAGGTCTGGTAACCGCTTTCAACGTTACCAGTTTATTACCGAGCGCGATTCTTCTTAATTCTAAGAAATAAAAAGAACTCATCATCCTTTATGTGTGTGTGTACGATGAAGATTGTATGGAGTTGGAATAGACGTATTATGTAACTAAGTACGTTCTAAGATCCACGGTGCATCTGACACGGGTTGCTTCGTTCTTCCCTCTTTGAAACCCACCTGTCACATTATAAATAACGAAAGGCAGCAATTTATTTCTAAGCCGGTATCGTCAATGTATCTGTTGTAGTATGTATGTGTGTGTCTTTGCCCTCTATTGAGTAGACTTTCCGTTATTGTTTATAAGATTTGTGACATCACAGTATTACAGCACGATTGTATTGGCAGTTAGCAATAAATGGCTTCAAAGACACTGGTGGCGCGACTTTAGCATCAGATTACATACTTAAAGTAATACAAGTTTAAGATGTCAAGTGTTACATTTTAAAAATTTCCTTTGAAATATATTTTACAATTATCCCCCGGTATACTCGTTTTACGTTAAATTTTATCATCTTTATATTTTCACTAGTTGTATCTAATATTTCTCTTTATATTTCTCCGAGTCATTGTTGATCATCTGTGTGTCTTTTTTTTGCAATTATTGCGATCCCTCCGCGATTGCCACGTCTAGATTTCGGGAGAGAGAATTCATTTCATTGTAAGACGATCAAAGAGTTAGTTGTGTGATAGGATTTTTTCGATTACACATAAGGGGGGTTAAGTTAAAGGGCCTCAGTCTGCGTATTCTGAGAATTTACACTACGGCGGATCGAGACGCAGTACGTCGAACTAATTAAGGAGTTTGCTAGTATCGTTTTCTTATATGACGAAAATTTACGGCAGAAGAGTCAAGTTTTGAAGTAGAAACTCCGCAATGTTGTAAAATTTTACAAAGTATGACTACCCTCGTGGGGTGACGTTGGAATTCCAAGCAACTCCGTCTCCCGCAACGAATCACCTACCGGCAAGAGAAAAATCCGACAATCTTAGGTCTTCCAACCCATCTCGGTCAGCGAACGTACATTTTGAGTGGTATCTATAACTAGTTTGTTAATTACTGATTTGTCAACTTATATCCAGATATTACTTCAGAATTATTGATTGTTGAGATTCTTATTATATTTCTTTTGTTCAAATTAAAGCAGTGTAGCATCATTTCCTTATATATATATATATATATATATATATATATATATATATATGTATATATGTATATATGTATATATGTATATATGTATATATGTATATATATATATATAAAGCTAGTACAGCCTTCAGTATACTATTTACGTTAATATAAACAATTTTCGATAATATTACAAGTTCTAATTTAAATTAAAATCTTATAATTCTTAGACATTGTCAGATCGCGCCATCTATTTAGGAACGCCATAAGTAGGGTTACCTATTATGTAGTTATTTACAATTTTAAATGTCAATTTATTTTCTAACTAATTGTTTTATTATTTAGGATATTTAAATACCTTCAATATTCTTAAATTTACTTTTAACCAGAAGTTCAAACCAACAATTCAAATTGGCCACGCCTTTTTCTTTTCGGCGGCAATTTTCCAGGTAGTCATCGCGTTTAAAAAAATGGAACGTGGTTTCGTAGGTAACGAAAAAAAATATCAAAAAAAAAACAACGAAAAAAGCGAAGCGTCGCTTTTTATATAATAATGCGATATCAAGTTTAAAAAGGCGATTTTTAAGTTATTAATCGTATTAAAAAGCAGAAATATAAAGAATTATATTATTAAAATATCTATACTACTTTGGAGTTACAAATTACCTTTGTTTGCTAAATTCTTTTTCAAGAAATTTGAACAATTCACTACGGACAAGTATCGAGCCAGCATCTAATTATATTAAACCTTCTAATCTTTAATTTTATTTCATTATATGATATCCATCCAGTTAATTGTCTGTACAACCTATCTCCTGCCACTTTACCGGAAGATTAAATCCTGTATCCAGTTCGAGAACCTTTCCGAATATTTCCGATATATATATATTTCTAATTTTAAATATATATTATATAGTAAATATAAATTTATATTTTATATATTCCTTGAAAAAGGCATCATTTGCCGAAACATGTAGGATTGTTTTAAATATATACATTTTGAAATAAAACCAGACCTTAAATCGCCAACAAATTGAATTTACCATAACATACAAAGGTCACAAAATAATTATCTTTATACATATATATATATATATATATATATATATATATATATGTATATATATATATATATGTATATATATATATATATATATATATAGATAATTATTTCGTGACCTTTGTATGTTATGGTAGATTCAATTAGTTGGCGATTTAAGGTCTGATTCTATTTAAAACTATATATATTTAAAACAATCTTACATGTTTCGGCATATGATGCCTTTCTCAAAGAATTAAAAATATAAATGACAGTATATTAATGTCATACTTATACATTTGTAGTTGTCATGGATAAAATTTATAAAGGACCACAAAGGGCCACGTATAAATAAATTAATAATGCCGCAAAGCCGCATGGCGAGTAATGAAATTACTTATAAGAAGTACAACGTGTTCTTGATGAAACTCAACTGCAAAAGAGAGGACCAGAATTCCTCAACCCAACATTTATATATGAAAAAGTACGTAGATCTTGCAAAATTAACCGATAGATGAAACCACTGTATAGAAGAAATTAATGAAGAATTATATACTTAGAAAAGTATCATCACAATTAAGACAATAGAATTTGGAATCTAATTGATAAATAATATTATTTAATTATGTACTTAATTAAGAATTATTAATCAAAGGCCCTAGTCTAAAAAAATCAACACGAGATGACTCTGATGCTACAATATCCAAGGCGATCTTAAATGAAAATACTAATGACAATTTTAACTGAACTTGCTACAGATATAACTAATATTCTAATTAATTTTAACAATAAAGATTCATTCGCTTTAAAACTAGTACAAATTAACTCAATTATCAACTAACTGTATACACTATACCAACTCTATCATATTTATTGGGAATTCCAACGTTATCTAACATCTGAACGATACTCGATCCAAACTATATACAGACAAGGTTGCCTACATCAACGTGAAATATATCGCAAATTTTAATTAAAATCAAATCTATGAAGAAATGTACTTTGATAAAATTTTGTAATTTTAACTAACAATGGGTTAAACATCCGCAAAAGAAAATATCATACAAATTTTTAAAGAGCGAAATTTACAAAGTATAAGCGAAAATCGATGATATACAGGTTCGTTCAAAAATTATGAATAAACGTCTAAAAATGAACATAAGATGATTTCAACACGTTACTTTAATAAGTCCTTTATTAAAAAATCTGATATTTTATTTTGCAATGCATTTAGAGCACTGTAATTCTTATCAATTAACCAGAAATGTACATAATGCATTTCGAAGTGTAAGTTTGATAATGGAACTAAATAGCAGCATTTTCCCATAATGGTAACACTAGCCTGCTGCCAAAAAGCAACACTGTACGATTGTGACATAGAATTGTACCATGCAATAAGTGGGAAATGTGTCTATTCAAAATATATTTTATTTTCCAAAGTTACAATAATAAATAATTCAAACTGAAATATAACATTCGCAGATATAAATTGCGAAAAGGGTGATCTAATTGATATTGAAACCTCAAGAAAATTTTTAAATTCTAATAATATAGTTGGGAATATCAAAATCTTACCGAACGCCTACGATCTACTGCCTTTGTACTTATAATTCATACTATGCGAACTTTCGTACCTTTTCCCCAAACAAGTGTTATAAAACTGCCAAGAACGGCTAACAACTTCGGAACTTTTTATTATATGGCTACGAAATGTATTTGGTTTCATTTCGCCATACCTGACAGATTTGTAAACATATTTTATTCGACCGGGAAAGAATATGTCTCAAAAAAGAAATCCCAGCACATATACTTTACTCGTTATTTACTTGGAAAAGTTTTGGGCAAATTCGCCTACTCATTTTTCCTGCTTTTTGCAACCGCAAACCCTGTTTTACTAGTATTCGTAGGAAATACGAATTTCATTTGATAGATTAATGACGACGTTAGCGTTTAAGTTAAAATGCAGATTTGCATTTCTTGTGGAGGCGCTCCTTATTTTCGTTCATGTTTAGTGAGTAGTAATATGAAGGTTGCTGGGGAAGTTTTTAGGAAAAAGTATGCAAAAATATAAATTAGTCTGTATATAGTATATTGATCTACAAACTTAGAAAAGTAATAGTTTACAGTGAGTGTAAATGTTTGAATTCATGGTTGAGCGCAGCTCACGAGAGGAACAAATTTACACAACATGGAAATTTACTTTTTTTAACGTGTAGTTGACGAAAATAATGCTAATAAAAAAGGAAAATTAAATTATGACAGTGTTGAAGAATAATATGTTATCAAGGTATGTCGAGCATTTATTGACATAGTAACAAAACATATGAGCGAGTAAATAATTTCTGCAAAAACGTTCAATTAATAATGAGTCAAACAAACGATAATAATGAAGAAATTGTCAACTGAAATCGTGAAGAAAAGTGTTGTTAACGAGGAAATTCCCACTTTTCTTCACGATATTTGATTAAACAATATATCGCTTTTCTATCAACTACACGAAAAAACGAATTTATTGTTTTTTATAGTAGTCACGTTTAGAATATATACACCTATGAATACTGTCGAACCAATTCTAGAAACACTTTTACCACTCAAACAAGGGCATCTCAGAAATGTGATGTGTAAATGCATTTACTGCCTCTATAGATTTCAGAAATCATTTGTAAAACGTATCGCAAAGAGACATTAATTACAAGTTTTTTTGGTTTCAATTATTGTTATGTACGCTGTATAGATATAGTCTGTCTAATAGGCAAGACATACCTAATACAACTAACTGTCCGATGGAAACCACTTGCTTTGTCCTCCACTGATCATGGGGACGATAATGGTTGATTTGGCGTTCGTTATTTCTGTTCATCTCTGCTGTCTTTGTGACTTTTTGTATATAGTAAGGGAGTTATTTTGAACTTAAAGCATGTGAGAATTAATAATTTTTAAAATTCCATCTCACACGTAATTGTCGCTTAATTTTCAACATTAATTCTACAATCTGACAAGATTGCTCCTGCCGAAACATGTAGATGCAACAAATTAAGCAACAACTACGTGTGAGATCAGATTTTAAAATTTATTAATTCTCACATGCATTAAATTCAACACGTTTCGTATATATACAAGCAGTATAGAAGTGGAAGTCATTTCAGTCTCCGAATATCGTGTACTGACGATTTCTAATGAGAATGAAATGCTAGTATGTACATGCTTCGAGATAGACGTGGCTTTCATACATTTTTCAAGGGAGTTATTTGTTGTGAATTTGATTTTTCCTGGCATCCTACACATATTTATATACCTGGAAAGCAAGTTTCACACGAATATAAACTTGCAATGTGCTCTCCACACCAGATTTTTCATAATATTACGATATTAAAAAAATGTTCTTGTTTTACACAAAAAGTGTTGAGGTGTTGCTCACTCCCACAATGTATTGCATTGCAAGGTGATTTTGTTCAAAAAATAATAAAAACAATTTGAAACATACATTGGTGTATTTCAAATTGTTTTTATTATTTTTTGAACAAAATCACCTGCAAATGCAATACATTTAGACAAAGTTTTTTCTAATTTATTATCACCCTCAGTATCATGCGATTCGTTCAAGTCTGCAAAATAAGCAGTAAGTTGTCTCAGTTTTGGCTTCATCATTTGAAGTGAATCATTGATCAACGAGTTGGTTCTTTAGGATTTGGAAGAGTTAGTAATTGGTGGCTAAAGCTAAATTCTGCGAGTATTACATGCGTAGAAGCACTTATAAGCGTAGGTTATGGAATTCTGAAATAATAACCTGAGAGCCGCTTTCTTGACCGGATGTGGACGCTTAGCGTAAATAGCACACATTAATCGGTCCAATGTTGAACTGTAGTACTTCCCGGGGATGGAACTGCCTCATTCCAAACAGTCAATAGCACCACACCTCGCAAACCCCATAAAACCATAATCATGACTTTCTCTCCAGATTGAATCGTTTTCGCTTTTTTTGGCGCAATATCATATGTTTTCACCCATTGTTTAGATTGTTGTTTTGTCGCTATGTAGTGGTGAATTCATCTAAGGCTGCCTAAGGATCATACTAGACAAATATTGTCCTTCAGCCATACTTTCGCTATTTCTGTGTCGACCTCAGAACATTCCGAATCATCCCCACCCCTCTTCCTATAATTCAATCTCTGTAAACTAAAAATGTAGGAAGAATAAAAAAGAAATACCTAGATATTTGAGCAATGAATCTCCTAGCAGATATTACCATCAGCTGTATAATTCAAAATAATTGGATTTACTTAAATGTCCAATAATCATACTTTAACGTGTTAATCTATTGGAAATTTGATACTCTGACAACTATCTATATGTCAGCTCTAGAAAATTTCACTCACTTCTCATATTTTGTCTTTGTATAACTTATTCACCCCAACTCACTAGCTATTAGGCTTTAATTATGATTAAAAATATTAATTTAGTATAGTAAAACGTTTTTTCCATGTCGTTCTCAACTACCACTGAAGAAGTTGGAGATCCTTACCACAATATAGCTCTGAATACTGAATGCGTATTTCTACCACTAAGTTATAATCATTAGTAATAGAAAAAGTATTACACTCGAAGGCCCAGAACTCACTTTATACAAGCAAAACACATGACTACATTAGCTTTTACAATATTTTATTGAGAAGCAATAACATCCTGTTATTGCTTTGCAATTATTGCACGCAACTAACGAAAATAAATCTGTTCGAGTAACATGTACCACCACGTCCTGCAATGTATCTAAATAACTACACTCAACCGCAAAAGGAAGCCATCGAATATCAAAGAATGCACCTTGATCGAAGACTGACATGGTGGAAGCATATATTTTGAAAGAGGAAGCAGACCTTAAACTTAGTAGGCTATACTGGTTAATTTGTTAAAAATCCTGTTCTTGGAAAACACAGTTCTTGTTTACAATGTAACATTAAAACCCGTTTGGAGTTGTGGAAAGCAGCTTTGAGCGATTGCTTCCAATCCCTTACACTGAGATACTAGAAACATTTCAGTCCAAAGTAAAACCCGTTTGGAGTTGTGGAATACAGCTCTGGAGGACTGCTTCCATCTCTAAAACTGAGATCCTAGAAAGATTTCAGTCCAAAATACTTCATCTGATTATCAACGCTGCTTGATATGTCCCAAATAGCATCGTAGCCCATAACTTGAAGAAAAAAAACATTGAAAGACGTGTAAAGTTTGTCTTTTCGGGTTCTTAAATAAAACTAACGGTAACGTAGACACACACTATATTCATAATAAAAACGAATAACAATATAAAAACTAATTACTAACAATAAGCACATTTATGTATTTGTATATTTGTAAGTTCACTCGGCGATAATTCGGTATCGAATGAATGTCTTCCTCCATTTCCAGTCTTCTTATAGTCTATAGACCGTCGATGATATCCCCGAAGTTCCTCAGTCTTTCTAGAGACGGTGGTATGTTCGCGCATGTAAGTCATCGTTAGACTGTTGGCGAATATTGTGGCTAACTCACATCACAGACGGAATCGAAACTTTCTCTGAAAAATACACATAAAGACTATGTAATCATTCTAATCCTCTAATGACTCAACCCATCAGAAAGCGTAGACTTAAGCAGTTCAATCCTACAGATCTGCTTACAAGATTTTAATTTTAATCTTCTAGAAGCACCATGAAACAATTTTCTTTCCTAATTATACTATCCAGGCATCTGTCAGCGGAGAGTTTTATACCGGATAAATCTAACGTTGCCAACTATGCTTTAAGTACACTGCACAATGTGTCGATTAAAGGGTTAAAACTTGTCAAGGCCATTAATAACCCCCGCGATCTTCACGCCTACGAAAGTATTCATATCGCTAAAAACAAACAGAATTCCATGAACAGAGATAAAGGACCGATCCCCTTCACCTGTCTCTTCTCATTCTTAGAACCGTAAATAAAAAGGTCGAGGACGTTTCAAATTGGAGTATAAACACATGTGGGTGCCGTTTCCTTAAGAGAGGTAATTTTTTGTCGATCTTTTCGTTCGATATATTTGCATGTTTAAGTTAGTGTATACGTGGAAGCCGTGTAAAGTTGTTGCGTAAGCAGTTGTGCTAACATTACTGTGCCCCATGTGTGACACCTTGATTAGTGGTTTTACCTACTGATGATGACAACTTAGTTATCGAAATACGTATTTTGGATACGATTAATAATTGTGGTAAGGGGTTATATACCTTTTTTTTAAGTTTTATACATGTAAAATATATCATACAAACAAACATACAATTTACATATTTTTTATCTTTGCACAGATCGTAATTAAATTTGAATGTTAAGAGGAAAAAACTTTTACAGAATAAGCCAGTGTTCGAAGACCATTGAATCAAATAACTTTGCCGCCAAGCTTATTTAAAATTTATCGTTAACATTTAAAAGTTATAATCTTAACAACACTACTTTAACTAGCATCATTATACTACATAATTCTAATTTTATTCGCTTAAAATTAAACGATTTGGTATGATTCTAACGCACAGGAACACAGGCAATTACACCGTGATAAATGAAGAATACCTTATAGCCTGCAATAAAATGCAGGCTCTAAGATATTCTTGGCTTGAGTTTATTGTCGTTGGTAAAGATTTTATTGCAACATTCCGTTTTAAACATAACATTTCGGACAGTAAAATAAATTATTGCGAATAGTTTTTTCTATAGCGTTTATGATATTGTTGGTGTCTATGAAAAGGAATGTTGATTGTTTTTTTTTTAAGTTCCCATATGGAACACATTCTATAAACATACCTGAACGTTATAGACACATTATTGCGTCAGCACTTATCAAAGTCAATCTAGAGATTATATGGAAAATTTACCACGCGTACGGATGTATGCATATGCAACTTAAAGATACGTAAATCTTAATAAAAGACCAGCGAGTTGTCGCCAATTCTTTGGAAAAACATTGAGTCGTGATGTTGCTTAAGTCGTGTTAACTTTCTGTATTTACTTGTGTGCGTACACTCCAGATGATTATAATGCGAACGAAAGGTGATAAAATATCAATAACAGAGTATTATTAATTGGTCTCTTTGGTGAACGGTTGAGGTTATCAGTATGCTTAGTGAAGTATAATTGAAATTGATATTATTTAGGTAAAATGTACACAAATAATGATGGATTTACATCTACTCGTATATCAAAATTAATAATATATCCTTAGATTTAGTCTCAGGACAGAAAGTATACAGGATAGATCTACCTATTGTATCAATGGACGAAGTCCGGTGTTTTAATGGGATTTTGGTACTGATATTTATTTCCTTCTTAATATTATTTTTCCTAGCGTTTATTTAATCTTATTCCTAGATAATTTGCTACAAGACTTCTGTGTAGTCGTCAAGTTGTACATAACTTTCCACATAAATATGAGTTTATGTGTATTTGCCTTCGACCTGTGCCTAAACTAGAATTACTGTCAATTTAACAACAAATTGTATACGGAAAATAGCCGATTGGCTATGAGATCTTCTCTGAGCTCTTTATTAGCGGATATTATTATGTCACATTTAGAAGATGAAATAATAATCTCTAACTTAGCCAAAAAATATATTGTTTTTTTTGAGTAAATTTGTTGACCATCTCTCTCAAAGATACTCTCTTCAAAGATACAACTAGACAACTCAACTATTTTCTGAATTATATTAACAGTTATAAACCACAACAATTTATTTATTTATTTTGTATGAGAAACTACAAAATAAATAAATAAATTGTTGTGGTTTCTACAGTAACGGTAATGTCGGGATTTATTTATAAAAATTTAGATATTATTTTTATACACTAATAGCCAAATTTTGGAATCTGCCCAGAGCTGCAGGAGTTGCCTTGCTCAGCTAGTGAATGTCACCAGGCAAACTTCTTCTGGTGCAGTACTTTAATATGTGGACTATAGTCTGTTCCACATTTCCACATTCGCAAAGGCTAGTATCTACTAGTTTTAATTTATATAGCATTGAGAGGATTATATAGGCAGATGTTCTGAAGGAGTACAGATTAAATCTTCATTTTTCAATTCAGGGTGCTGTTCGAGGGGTTATATCCAGCAATTATTTCACATTGATGAGATGCTGATCTTTCGTAGCCAGAAATCTTAACCTATTCATTCTGTGCTGCAGCGAGACTTCTAATATCTGACGAGGCAATCTTAGAAAAAATTGGTAATCAGAGACTAGGAGTGGATCTATCAGTACCGGTGACGATTCTCATTGTATCGTTAAGTTGAGTATCTACTAGCTTATTGTGAGAACTTCGATACCAAATAGCAGCACAATATTCAGCAGGAGAGTAAGCCAGTGCAATGACTGCCATTCTCAAGGTCACCCCATTCGTTACCCATGAATTGCTGGCAAGTATATATAATATATTATTGCAGGCCTTCACCTCTTTACTAGTTTTAGAGAGAGATTGGTATAGTATTACGTTCAGATATTTAGGGTGGAGGTTGTATCTGATTCGACTACCACCAAATTCAACATTCAGCTCTCTGTTGGCATTCTTCTTGTACAAATAAAACGCTTATGATCCGGATTTCGAAGGGTTTGGTAGTAAGCGCCATTTATTATAATATTCATCTAAAGCTTGCAGATCTTCAGCAAGTTGTAATTCTCCATTCTCTAAATTCTTGGTTTTGGATCATCTGCATATGGAAATTTACGTGTTTTTGTGAGTGAGAGATCATTGGTGTAAATATTGAACATTAGAGGAGTCGGAACTGACCCTTGAGGAATGCCATTTTTCAAGGTTTTGCCATTACAAGTTAGATTGTTTATCCAGACTATGATTCGGCGATTGCTCAGCATATTCTGGATAATTTTGCCGAATTTAGCACATGTAATACTTTTTTGGAATTTAAGTATCATTCAATTCTTCCAGACTGTGGCATAGGCACCGGAGAGATCGGCAAAAGCAGCGGAATTTTTCATACCCTTCTGAAAACTTGCTTCAATGTGCATTGTTAACACCAAGACTTGGTCACCGTTCTGAAACCGACTTGTTCCTTATTAATAATCTAGTCGAAGGTGAGCGCTACTCCTATTGTAAATAACCCGTTTTAGAAGTTTATAGCAAACAGATAAGAGAGCTATAGGTCTGTAGCTTCCAGGATCTTTCGGGAACTTACCAGGTTTTAATATTGCGGGATTTTTGCTTTCCGGAAAATGTTAGGAATGTCTCCAGAATCTAAGATATTGTTATAAAAGTTTCTCAACAATTCTAGGGTATCGATTCCAAGCTTTTTGATGAAATCGGGAAAAATATTGTCAACACCGGAAGCCTTTCGTAAGTTGAACCGAACAATGGCCGAATTAATTTCTTCAGTAGAAAAGACGAATATGACCATTGCGACTTCTGAGAGAAATCAGAAAAGTATCCCTATTTCTAGCAAAAGCTCTGTCGACAGGCACATTATTTGAAATACTTGTTGTCCAGCTATAAGCTTGAGAGCAGCCAGCTTTTCCTACTAGAGTGAGTAAAAACCCATGTTTTCAGTCATTTCCCTCCATGAACTTTTCTGGGTCTCATCTGGTTGACTAACAATTTAATAAGAAAAATGCGATCAAAAAAGTCATAGACTTATTCCTAAAAATGGAACTATATAATTTCATTACTTTTACTATCTATCGAAAACTAACCTTCACAGACATTACTACCGCACAATCATCGTTAATTCCTCCCGAATTTGCAGCGAACAGATTCTTCATTATGTTCTTATATTTTATTTGTTTAGAAAGTTGATAAAATTTTGAATTCAATATAAGCGCAAATAAGTATACATAAGTATGCAAAAGAATGTATGTTATTTATTTGTTAACAGAATTACATATTATAATAACAGGGCAAATATATGTATATATATATATATATATATATATATATATATATATAACAATTGATAAATTATTGGAGTTTTTCGGCTTTTATATGAAATATTTACAAATATCAAATTAGAATGTATGATATTTGTAAATATTTCATATAAAAGCCGAAAAACCCCAATAATTTATCAATTGTTATATTTAATAAACGGCTTAGAAATTATCTAAACACTTATATATATATATATATATATATATATATATATATAATAACTTCGTGACCTTGGTATGATATGGTAAACCTAATCAGTAGGCGATTAAAGGTCTGTATATTACATTAAAATATATGTATTTAAAAAACTCTACATGTTTCGGCTGTATACGCCTTTTTCAAGAGAATACAAAATATGAATGTAATATACAGACCTTTAATCGCCTACTGATTAGGTTTACCATATCATACCAAGGTCACGAAGTTATTATATTTATACTTAGCACAAGGCGTGTAGTGCTAACCAAATGGAACAATTACACCATGAAATTTACAATCATATAAACGATGAAAACCAGAAAATCCTCAAGGAATATATGAAAATTAGGAAAAAACTGGCAAACCAGATCAATAGAAGAAACTTTTTGGTAAGATGCAGATCGTTACAAATAACACCTACATTTATAAAAATGAAAAAGCTTGACAGATTTCATTTCACTATTTCAAAATTGAAAACTAAATTTCATTCATATTTTGTATTCTCTTGAAAAAGGCGTATACAGCCGAAACATGTAGAGTTTTTTAAATACATATATTTTAATGTAATATACAGACCTTTAATCGCCTACTGATTAGGTTTACCATACATATATATATATATATATATATATATATATATATATATATGAGATGAGAAGAAGATGAGAGAAGATGAGATAAGCGCCAGAATAAATTCGGCAACCAGATTGTACTATGCACTCTACAAAAACTTTTTGAATAAAAAAGAGATAACAACAAGAACAAAAATGACTGTGTATCAAGCAGTATACTTACCAGTCTTAACCTATGGAGCAGAAAATTGGATACTTGATGAAAGACAAACAAAACGATTACAAGCCAGTGAAATGAAGTATCTGAGGAAAACATTAGGCGTTAAAAGAACAGACAAAAAAAGAAACGATGACATTAGACAGATGCTGACAACAAAATCATTAAGAACTAAAGTAGAAGAAAAGAAACTGAAATGGTGGGGACACTTGATCAGAATGAATGAAACTAGACAGGTGAAGCGGGTATGGGAGGCAAGGAAAATTGGGAAAAATCGGAGAGGACGACCCAGAAAAACGTGGAACAGCAGTATGGATGAACTTCTGAGAAAAAGAGGAAAAACATGGAACGAGGCGAAGGACCTTGCCAGAAACAAAAAAGAGTGGCGTGAATTTGTAGAACGAAATTAAGAGAACTTTACACCTCGACACCTTAGGGTATAAGAGGTCTTCGATTATGTATGTATGTATGTATATATATATATATATATATATATATATATATATATATAATACAAATATACAAAAGATTTATATTTTGTATTCCCTTGACAAAGGCGTACTGCCGAAACATGTAGGGTTGTTTTAAATATATATACTTTGAAGTAAACCAAACCTTTAATCGCCGACTTATTAAGTTTACCTTATCATACCAAGGTCACGAAGATATTATATTTATATATATATATATATATATATATATATATATATATATATATATATATAAGGTAAACTTAATAAGTCGGCGATTAAAGGTCTGGTTCATTACTTCAAAGTATGTAAATTTAAAACAACTCTACATGTTTCGGCAATGATGCCTTTGTCAAGGGAATAAAAAATATATTTTTTATTCCCTTGGCATAGGTGTAATCGGGTGTAATTATCTAGTAAAGCTGATCATGTTACACTTTACGCTCACATCAAGTTTGTTAGCTTCACACTACAACTCAATTTTAATAATTTGGTCTTGAAGTCGAAGTTTTTTTTACATTTTTCGACTTAAAAAAAATTAATTTCTATCTCGGAAATAATGTCAAGGACCAGTCTATAGAAAAAACTTGCCTAGTAATATCATCTCGAACTTTCAATACCGCTTGAAGTACCTTGCGTTCGAACTGAAATGAACGCCAGTGTACCTTGTACCGAACACAGGGTATACATCCTATCTCCATGTGTAAATGCAGATACAATCAAGTAACTACATAACTGATTTCCTTAATGAAATGCATAGATTTACATTCATTGCTGACAAGTCGGTTTAAGTAATAAATTCAGATTGTGTTTGTATCATAAACACACGACAACATAATTAATTGCGAACTCTATATTTCTTGAGAAGATAATTAAGGATGATTTATGTAATGATGGCGTCGAATAAATTTCGAAAATGAATTAAATGTAATCCTTTTCGCCTTTTGAAGATTAAATCAACGTGCTTCGTCATCGGTTAGTGTCTATTTTAATTACTAATTAAATTGAAAGTATTTTTAAGTCAGGATTATTATCAAAATAATCCCTATTTTAATCTACCGAATCTACGGTTCGTAAATTACAAAGGTATCTGTAGCACTAACGAAATAATTTGGAACACGACAAATAAATAAACAAACAAATTGACTTATTAATGTAAATTATATAACATACACCAAACATATGTAAAGAGCATATTATTATTAGAGAACGGATGCAATTTCCATAAAACGCAATCGGCAATTGGAATTGTGTATAACGTCGCTCAGTACATCCCGGCGTAATTCAATGAAGTATTTGTTTGACTTACTCGGACACCTGGTCTCGCCGCGATAACAATTGACAAGCCAGCTATTGTATTCCGAGAATATAGTGCTTTTTAAAGTGTTTTCATGAGCGTAGATAGAAGCGGGGTTTTTATAATGTATTTTATTTATTAGTTTATATTTCGTAAGATAAATAAAGTGCTGTGAGTAAGTTTCTTGTTTTCATAGTTTTAACTGTTAATTACATCGTAATTTTTGTGATAGATCCTGTTTAATATCGTTTGATTGAATCTATTTCTACCAATTATTTCGACGTAAGAGTGTGCATTGAATTTCGTTCAGTTTCAATAACTTACGCAAACATTTTTAGTTTTCATTTATTTAGATCTAGAGCATTGTTTAAGTTACTTTTTCAGACATGATATGGAAGAATGTCGAGTATTTGTTTGACTTACTCGGCCACCTGGTCTCGCAGCGATAACAATGGACAACCCAGCTATTGTATTCGGAGAATATAGTGTTTTCAGTGGTGTTGTGTAGGTAGATAAAATAATAAGTTTATCTTATTTCGTAAGAGAAATAGCACGTACTTCCTTTTCTTTTCATTTAAGCAACATCTTCCAATTATTTTCACGTAAGTGTGCATAAAATTTCGTTATTTAATTTCGTTTATTTGGATCTAGAATATTCTTACTTTTTCAGACAATGGAAGAGCGTCGAGAATGGCATCGTGAAACAATGGCGAGTTAGATTGAGGGCCATAATGATTGTATGTACATTGCCAGTGATTCCGAAATTTATTGTGAAGTGTGTGAAACGTTATTGAAAAATTGCAATAAATCAACCGTAAAACGTCACGTAGGATCGTTAAAGCACAAAAAAAATTGAACCCGTTGGAATCTGACAATTTTAACGAAGAACTCTGTGAAACTTTTATGGCAGCTAATATTCCATTATTTAAATTGAACAATCCAATTTTGAAGACATTTCTGAAAAAATATACTGGTCGAAATGTTCCTGATGAATCAACTTAAGCAAATATTATGTTTCTAGGTGCTATACGAGAACAGTAGAACGCATTAGAAGCCATCTTTTAAATCAATACATATGGATAAGCGCCGACGAAACGGTGGATATGTTAGGACGCTGTGTGATAAATGTTGTAGCTGGTGTACTACATCCAACTATTCCCTATAACTCATATGTAATAGCAACAAGTGTTATAAATAGAGTTGATGCGGAAACAGTTGCTGAAACCATTAAGGAGAATATGCAAAAAATGCTTCATTCGGACGCCACGTACAAAGAAAAATACTTTTATTTGTCAGTGACGGTGCTGCGTATATGTTAAAAACAGGCAGACTATTGAATAAAACATATCCTAATATGCTGCATATTACTTATGTAGCACATGCTCTCCACAGAATCTGTGAATATATCAGAGACACTTTTCCGGAAGTTGTTAGACTTGTATCAGCTTTTAAAAAGTTTTCAGAAAAGCACCATTGAGAGTAGCTCTTTTCAGGGAAAAATTTCAATCTCTGTCACTGCCTCCCACTCCAGTAATAACTAGATGGGGAACATGTCTGGAAGCTACTAGTTATTATGCTGAGAATTTCGATAGTCTAAAACATTTCGTAACACTGCTAAAGGAGGATGCTAGAAGTATTGGTGAGTGCAAGGAGCTCACACAAATCCCAAATTTAGAAAATCAGTTGTACTTTCTTCACGAACACTTTGGAAAATTGCCAAAACTAATCACTTATTTTGAAAATCGAAATCTCAAATTAAATGACGGATTAACCACATTAGATGTGGTTAATAATTTGAAAAGTATTCCAAGTGACTTCGGATGTGGCCTTCGGCAAAAGTTTGAAGCAATTCTTAATAGAAATCCAGATTTAATTACATTGCAGCAATTATGTATGGAGACAATTCCACAAAATCTAACGGCTAAATATGAAGAAATAAAAGAATATTTCCAGTATGCACCTATAACCAGTTGCGATGTAGAAAGGACGTTTTCTATTTGTAAGGATGTACTTAATTCAAAGAGAACAAAATTGACAGAAGAAAACCTTGAGAAACTGTTGCTAGTCAATATTAATACTCCTTTACTCAACTTGAACGACAAAATGAACAAATAAAAATGTTCCAATTATAGAAATAAAATTAAAAACTTTAAAAATACAACTTTTCAACAAATACATATGTATTTCGTAATTTTATAGATCACCACCCGTTTGTTTTCCAATTATATAAATAAAATTAATTAATAAATATGTATTTCGTAATTTTAGATAGATAGATCACCACCCGTATGTTTTACAATTATATAAATAAAATTAGATATTTTAGAAATACAGCCATTTGCCAGTACTGCACTGGGCTTTGCGTCATGTGGTAAGCGTGTCCGTTCTCTAATTATTATACAAACGCGTGCTGTCGTTAATATATGAAAGATGTATTAAAGATAATTTTTTGATCATATAAATAAATAAGCTGTTTTAGATAAACAGTACGTTACATGTATAAAATATGTAATGAGTAGAAAAAGCTAAATGTTAATCTAAATAGCATAAATTGCTGATAGTAATGCAGTGCATAAGTTATAATTTAAATTTAGAAAGTAAATGGCATTTTGAATAAATAAATTATATCATTAATTAATAAAATTAATATCATTAATCGAACGAAAATTAAGGAAGCACATACCGGGTGTATTTTTTAACTTGAAACTTTCAAATATATCGAAAAGTAAGCAGTTCACGAAAGAATGTTCAGATTAAAAATTTAATGATTTAATGGAGGAAATAGGAGTGTTAGAATAAGGCTCTTCCGATCCCTCCGTGTAGGTGCCGCGGGGGTAACTTTGAAATCTTAAATCGGAACCCGTATATTTTATTACAGATTCGAATTCTACTAGAAAAAGTATGTAGGATTTGTCTGATTTTTCATTTCATGATAGATGGCGCTGTAATCGATGAAATTTTTTTTTTCAATTTCTCGCACTATGAAACCTAAGTATACGATTCCGTAATTCGTTTTCAATAAAAACAATACCACGAAAAATGACTTATCAAGAAAATACTATTATCATAATTTAGAAACAGGCGTTCTTGTTCACATATTTGATCTAATGAAATACACAGTAAGTACAACATTTTTCAGGTCATTGATTTGTGACTCAATTCTGAGAATTGCACGTGAAAGTAGCCCCACAAAGAAGAACTTCTGCTTCATTCGTTTTGTCAAGTTGGCTGCATTAATAATTTCATGGCTGTGGAATAAACAACCCTTTTGTTCAGAGTGAATTACATTTTAAAACCAGAAGAACATTGAATATTTCAATATGGAAAATAACAAATGCCCAAAATTGGATTATTTTTGTTACGTTTGTGGTCATATCGTCCCAAAAATAGGCAAACAGGATCGAAAAAACTTGTTTACTGAGGAATTTAAAACAGCGTATTGTCATTATTTTGACGAAACAGATTTAAGTGGTGCAAATTTTACGCCGAACACAGTGTGCAAAAGTTGTTATAATACCCTTACAATGTGGATACATGGAAAAGGTGTACAATTTTCTTTTATGAAGCCAGTAATTTGGGTGCGAGACCTGACTGGACATGATGAATCCAGGTGCTACGCATGCATAAATTCAGGTTATGGATTGAACAAAAAAAAAATTGAAAACAAAAGTATACATTCCCGCTTTTACTGCGACACTTCCAGTACAACGCGCTGCTGTTACCGATCCACCTAAACCTCCGAGTCTGGATACTGTGTCCCTGCAAGTCGAAACCGTTTTCACCAATCCGACCAATGTGAATGATGCAGATTGGACACCCGATATTGAAAATAATGCACCACAACCGGTAACACAAATCGAAATAGATTACATTGTGACTAAGATGGGACTATCACAAAAAAATTCAGAATTTTTGACAACTTTTTTGAAGCGTAAAAAACTGACAGAGCAAAATGTCAGCGCAACATCATACCGAAAACGCCAAGCTGATTTTCAGAAATTTTATTCCGTTGACGAAGCAAATACGTTCACTTACTGCCATAATATCCCAGGTTTAGTGAAAAATATGGGAATGGATTATATCGCTGGCGACTTGCGTTTATTCATCGACGGTTCAGTTTCAAGTTTGAAGACTGTGCTGTTGCACAAAACAAACAAAAAACCGTCCATTCCATTGGGATTCAGCACAACTATGAAGGAAACGTATGAAATATTGGGCGAAATTTTAGAGAAAATCAAATAAAATGTACACAAATGGAAGACTTGTTGTGATCTAAATGTTTTCAACATAATACAAGGCATTATATTAAAGGGCGGTTTTCTAAAATACTTCTGCTTTCTTTGTAATTGGGATTCGCGATACACAGGGAATCAATATCAATGTAAAGATTGAAAAGCAAGAACTCCCGAGCTCGAGAAACAATTAAAATTACGTAATGAACCTTTGATAAACGATGTAGATGATATTTTGTTGCCATCGCTCCACATGAAATTAGGAATAGTTCCCAGCAATTCGTTGAAGTGGTAGTCAAAGATATTGAGGACACCTATGACTGTTTGAAATCCATCTTTCCAAAACTCAGTGAAGCTAAAATTAGGAAAGGTACGTATCGTTGTCTGTATTTAAATATTGTCATATCTAAATTTGTTCACTTCGATATATTCGCATTATAATTACCAATAATTTTTTCGCAACTGATTTTTTTTTAATTTCAAACAGGTACTCTGAATGGACCGGATATACGAAAATTAATGAAAAGCGAATCTTTCACAAATATGCTTTCCAACCATTATAACCACCTATGTGCATGGGACGCATTGAAACAAGTCATTGAAGGCGTTTTAGGAAAGAACCGTGTACAGTGAGATGACATACAGACACGAGTGGAGAAGTTGCTGTATTATTTTGAACAAATCAGTGCATCCATGACGTTAAAATTACATTTCATGCATTTCCACCTTGATACCTTTTTAGCACAATTACCTCAGGAATCGGACGAACAAGGAGAGAGGTTCCACCAAGTGATCATGCCAATGGAAAAGCGATTCAGAGGCACAAAATTAGATGCATTGCTTGCGGAGGTTTGTTGGTGGAGTTCTAAAATTATGCAGTTTAAAGATGAAAGCACCGTAGATGAAGATGACACCGAAATTGGTGGACACACTGAAGAAAACATGCCCTTGAATATTATGACTAACTCGGATGATGATGCAGACTCAGAACATGAATATGAACAACCTACGAAGAAAGCAAGATTATCAGAACCACAAGCGTCAACTTCAACGAGGATGGATATTGACAATAATTAAAAATGTTCTAAATTTTGTTTCCATGCATAGATAACAAATAAAAATCTCATATTTTCTTTGTAAGAATAGTTGTAATATGAACCAGAATTTTTATTTTCATGCAAAATAAAGTTTATAAAGAAAAAAAACAGCATATTTGTGGATTTGTAATCAAGTTATTGAACAAAAAAGGTGAAAAATGGGGAAAGAATGGGCATTTTTGCGATTTTTAAGCCACTGGATGCACTTTTTTCGAGTAGGTTTGTTCCGCTTTTTTTTTCTCCAATTCAATATCTACAACTTTGCTTCAGACACAAAAGAGATATTCCGTACGGTATACCGAGATATAACAGTGTTAAAATATAGAAAAAGTGATCAAAATCCACCTTGAGCAAAAAAATTCGTATGGCCATTAATTTATTAATGCAGTGAACTTGACAAAACGAATGATGCAGAAGTTCTTCTTTTTGGGGCTACTTTCACGTGCAATTCTCAGAATTGAGTCCCAAAAACATGTGTTGTACTGTGATATTTGTGAAAATTACAGAATTGTGTTTCGTTTTAATTTTGGAATAGATTTTTATCAAGATTTACACATTTAATAACATGTCAAATCTGAAATGGAACATATAACTCCCCTCAATGTTCGTACAAGTGTTTACCGTTTGCATCAGTTAAATCGTCTCCTTGAACGAAACGATTATTATAAATTGTTACGTGATTTTATCAAACTACCCTCGTATACATTGTATTGCTGTACATTAATATCATATTCGACCAATGCGAGACGCGCTGAGGTACGCGGGCGATGCTTAGTTCTGTAAGCGTACTTGTTAGATGGAGCATGTAATGGTTTAAATGTGTAATCTCATATTTGTTTTTTTTTAAATTCTTATAAAATGTTTCGCACTTTTCGCAAAAGTTTTGTTTTAGTCAAATGTAAATACAACTCTAATTGGTATTTTCTTTCTACAAGATCACTTATGAATTTAATTGCTAATGTCTGATGAAGAAACGAATAAAGTTTCGAAACGTTACGTCGCAACGAATCGTTTTATTTATTATACATTGACCCAAATTCTGTTTTTATTAACAGTACAGGCTTATGCAAATGTTCCGGAACATTTAAATATTTTTGAAACCATAGAAATATTCAAAAAAATTTTCAAACAAAAGTTTTTTGGTTTAAAGCAGGCTATTGTAAGAGCATATTTCTAATCTACAAGTTGCTCGTGCTATCATAGAAACTGTATTCAATTAGATTTTTTTTAAATGAAATATATATTTTTACATAGCTGAAATTGAGACATAATTGTATACACAAAAGCACTTTTAAAATCACACGAGGATTTCAGGAGGATGTAAAAATATACAAGGTATTTCATTTAAAAAATTCAAATTGAACACAGTTACCATGATAACACGAACAACATGTAGATTAGAAATATGTTCTTACAGTAGCCTGCTTAAAACCAAAAAACTCTGTTGTTTGACAGATTTTTTGAATATTTCTATGGTTTCAAAAATATTTAAGTGTTCCAGAATATTTAAGTGTTCCAGAATATTTGAATAACCCTGTATATATATACAGGGTGAGTTTTTTTTAATGTTTAGCATTTGGATCTCAGAAACTACTGGAGATAGAAAAACGCTTAAATGGAGAAAGATGCGCAGTTTTACGAGTTTGATTTAAAACTGCTTTTGTTTCTCCGATAACTTTCATGGCTTATTAGATATTCAAAGAAAACTAAATTTTACGATTTTCTTTAAACATGCTTAGCATCGTTAATAGTAATTTTAGAGAAAAAGTGTTCAGACAAAAGTTTTAGATAATTTTACGCCAAACGATGTAGCTAATATTTTTTTTTCGTTCACCATTATCGAGTTAAGACAAAATTGTGTTTTTTAAATAGAAACCATAGTTGGCTTTGACGTCATTAAAAAGCTTATTTTCTGCTGATTACAATGATATAAGGTTTGATATGGTTATTTTAAAAAATAAAGAGGATATAGATATTTTTATGGTTTTTATGGAAAACAATTGAATTTCGAACTGATAAAATACAAACCAAACGAAAACTTATTTTGAAATCTTATGTAGTAATAAAATGAAAACTATAAGAACTTTTATTAAGGGCACACAACATTATTAATCTTCAAAGATACCTCCATTATTATTAATACACAAATTGCATCTCTTCACAACAGAATTTGGAGCATTGCGGACTTTACGCCTATCGATGTTATTAAAAGCAACTAAGACAGCTTCTCTTAAATCGTCGATTGTTTGATATGTTCTTTTGTATACTGTGTCCTTTAGTACACCCCGCAAGAAAAAATCCAAAACTGATAAATCAGGGGATCTAACCGGCCATTCAATGGGTGCATTTCGTCCTATCCATTGATTAGGGTTCAAATTTAAATAATTTCTAACATTCAGTTGATTGTGCGGAGGCGCTCCGTCATGTTGAAACCATTGCAGCATTGCTCGGGTTCTTAAATTTAAATTATCTAACATTTCCTCGAAATCTTGTTGTAAAAAATTAAGATAACGATTGCCAGTTAGTGATCCATCAAAAATAAAAGGAGGAAGAAAAGTTGATCCTATAACACCACACCAAACATTAAACCCAAATCTAATTTGTGGTCTCCTATGTTCAACGTGAAGTAGATTTGTTTGAGACCATATGTGCTCATTGTGCCTATTAAACATTCCACAATTTGTGAAACGAGATTCATCAGTCCATAATATTTTCATTGAAAAGTGTGGATCGTTTTGACACTGATCTTTAAACCATCTACAAAAAGCTATTCGTCTGATGTTATCACCTTCATGTAAAGTTTGTGATACTGATAATTTGTAGGGACGAAATTTATGCTTCTTCAACACTCTGACAATAGTGCGTTGAGAGGAGCCCATTTCTGTTGAAATTTGTCGGGTCGATGTAGATGGATTCTGAGCGACACTTGCTAATATGTTTATTTCTCTATCTTCATCCATCCCTTTTTTTTTATTTTGGTTTAACGAACGAACAATAATCTGCTAAATTATCCCATAAGCTCTTAAAAGTAGGTAGCGACGACTGACGTCGATCAAAATAATTTTCAAAATAAACTTCAGCAGCTCTAAGAATATTTTTGGCACAGAATGTAACATTCAACCATATCACGCTTTTCTACGTTAGAAAATTCCATAGCCAATGCAAACTTATGATTAACGGCCGTTTGCACCGCTTATAGTTAAGTTACAATTAAATTAATTAATAGTTAATTGTCAATGTTTGTCAATTAACTTGACTTAAAAGTAAAAATTAACAGCTCTCACTTCTGTGACTCAACGTGAAAGCAATGTTAGTATATTTATCTCGACTGCTCCAACGAACACTATTGTAACTCAGATGTTTCGTTTTTTGAATTACAAAACACCAAACATTTTTTTTTTTTGTATTTATCTTATAAAGTGAACAATCATAGAAATGTCTATATCCTCTTTATTTTTTAAAATAACCATATCAAACCTTATATCATTGTAATCAGCAAGTTTGTGACATAACTCGATAATGGTGAACGAAAAAAAAATATTAGCTACATAGTTTTATTTGGCGTAAAATTATCTAAAACTTATGTCTGAACACTTTTTCTCTAAAATTACTATTAACGATGCTAGGCATGTTTAAAGAAAATCGTAAAATATAGTTTTCTTTGAATATTTAATAAGTCATGAAAGTTATCGGAGGAACAAAAGCAGTTTTAAGTCAAACTCGTAAAACTGCGCATCTTTCCCCATTTAAGCGTTTTTCTATCTCCAGTAGTTTCTGAGATCCCAATGCTAAACATTCAAAAAACTTAGCCTGTATATATATATATATATATAAATATATTCTAACTATACATAAAGATTTACATACTATGTTTCATTTTGATATAAAAATATAATCAGTAATGTGTATCATGTTCGAAAATTCATGTATATTTTACAAGGTGTGAACAATAAACAAATTAAATTTTATATCTTGTGTCTTATTTCTCGCCTATTACTTCGGATGCTAGGCCTAGTTGAAAAAAAATCCATTTAAAAACAAATACTAGATAATTATATATGGATATAATTGGAGTCCATTTTGAAATCAAATTACACAGCAATATGCCTTCCGCAGAACGTATAAATTCTCGTTGCAATTCAACACAGGGTGGAGCCCGTTTCATATTTGATTATAGTCAAACACTTAACAACGTTTCGTTAAGAACCCCACCCGTCTTTACTGAGCGCAGTCGACCTGGCTAGTTAAATTGTATCTTTGCTATCAACCCTCCCGCATAGGTACGTCTTTGGAACTCTGCGGTAGTTCGCAGTGTATTGTGAAATTACCATAAGCCAGTTTTGTGAGATTTATTGTTCCTATTTACCCGTAACAAAATTGTATTTTATTAACTAACACAATTCAACAAAAATGTACTATATTAATGAAATAGTTTTGTATAATAGTAAATTTTCACCGTGTATCTTGTTAAAGTCGCACAAACTGTGTCCTATATAAGAGCCCAACGGGCGTACATATTTTTCCCTTATACTCTGATGTATTATTGTCAAGCGAAATGACCCGAAACACCGCCTGGGACAATTTAAGAGAGGCTGGAACTAGCGAGCGGGCGAGCTTTTCGCGAAAAACATATTTTAGAAAATCTAACGATCCTCTGGGGGGGCAGAGTGGCCCAGGGAAAAAGGTAGAGATGTTTTCGTTTCCTTCGAGCTCCGTCGGTCTCTGCTCTTTCTCGTGTCTCGTGTCAACTCGTTTCTCGAGAACTATCTCCGCTACAGGGAAAAATATTGATACTTGTTTGTCCTGAAGAGAGGACTTCATCGAAGTATATATGTCCTCAAATTGAGGATCTTATAAATAAAAGTTTTTTATCCGTTCTTCGAGTCGGTTAAGTAATAAATTTAATTGAGGGGTGTATTCACTCTAATTTTGACGTAAGTTTTGGAAACTCGGAAAACAAGGGCAGACGATTAATTTTTTTATTTAATAGGGTCATTGTCGTAAATATAATAATTATGTTAAAAATAGCATTTACATATGAATCTATTCGATGTATTTTTTATAAACACTAAACTAAAATGAAAATATGCTTATAGGGATTCCGCAGTGTCCTCAACCGGGACCTTTTCTGTTTGTTATATTTATAAATGTTAAATTAAAGATTACTTATATGAATTAATTCAATTGTATACCGCGAAGAAATAAGATATGAGTATAATAATAACTTTTTAACATAACAAAAACATTTTTAATCAATATCAAAATCAAAATTCAAGAATTGTATTTAGATATTCTTTCTCCCCGAAGATAAATTTTCCATTGCAAATTTTCCATTGCAGTTTTTGTTAAACTATTTATTCCACTGTTCAGTATAGATTCTCCCACATTTGCTTATTTTTAGTTTCTAAGCTCCTGAATGAATCTACAGTAATAATATCACATTTAACCAAATTTATCTTGATTACTTGTTCTTCTTTGTACCCCAACCCTTACTGCCAAAGCGGTACAAAATCATAAATATTATTCACTTTTTTGACCTTTATTTCAGAAAAAAATAATGCCAAAAAGTGTCTAGAAGAGATAACATAAAGAATAATGAATTTTGGTTCCATCAAAGCGGTGCAAAATCAAATATCATAAACAATATTAATCACAGTAATGAGATGAGGTAAGAATGGTAAGAAGTCCGTTAATGCAGTTAAGATACAGATCATCTCAAGAAATCCCAGAAACTAATTAAGATCATGGCAATAAAATATCTTGATTGGAGAACGCGAAAATTAGTGTCCAAAGACAAGAAGTAACTAATTTTTATTTCCGACACTAATTATTTGATTTTTTTTAATTGAAAAAATTCGCCCCAGTATTCGAACCCACTTTCCGATGTATTTGAAGCCACAGTCCTTAATAGCTTAGTGGCAGAGCAATGGTCTGGCAACCATGAAATCCTGCTTAAGGGCGATTTTTTTCATTTAATACAATTGGAAAAATTAGCGCTGTAAAATGTAGAAAGCAATATTTAAAATAGCAGTATTATTCAAAATGTAGACAGGCTGTAAAAATCAGCCCAACCGAGTTGAGACTCGAATATATAGATGAGTACCAGGTGATATCGAGTTGACACTCGATCTACGTGCTTTCTAATAGGTTAATTACAGTAAATACTTATGACAGCGATGCACATACTGCAGCCCGCCGGCCGCATGCGGCCCGCTGTCGATATTTATGCGGCCCGCCAACGAATTTTAAAAATTGTTCGAAATACTACAAAAGTAGGTAAAAATCCATTCAAATCAATATTTCTTAAATTTTGATTTTATTCTAACTTTTGTAATTGTTAGTAAGATATGTATCTTTAAATACCTACTACTTTCTTCTTCACGTTTACTACGTAGGACAGGTATGCTCCTCGTCGTTCCAAGCATATAGTTACGAGACTAGAAATCTGTCGAACCAACTAGATTACTCGAAGATTCGCGAAACACGTCGGTATTATACCCGAACAATGTGGTAGGTTCTCGATGCTAGGTAACTCGTATAAATACAACGCATCGCCCGCTATCGGGGCAGTTAATTTTTAACTACGGACAAGCGAACGTTATATTGTTTGAATTGTAATCTGTGAAGAATAAATATTTCGTCGTTCGAACTTGGCATCTACCTACGTAACAATATAATATCAATTTTGATATGGATAAACCAGGCCCCAGTAAAAAACGTAGTCGTAAGGTTGAAGATGAAAATCGACAGTTTCAAGATATTTGGACCGAAAAATACTTTCTTATTTCATCGCATCACAAAAGTGTTTAATATGCAAGAGTAGTGTTTCTATTCCGAAGGAATATAATGTGAAAAGGCATTATGAAACCAGGCATCATACTTTTACCAAATTAACCGGCGAAAATCAAACGCAAAAAATGTTCACTTTACAAAGTAAACTAATAGGCCAGCAAGCTATGTTTACAAAACCAATTCAAGATGCTGAAACAGTTACTGAAGTTGGCTTTAAAATATCTCGAATAATAGCGAAAACTTGTCGGCGTTTTAAAGATGGTGAGTTTGTTAAGCAATGTTTAGATATCGCCGCAGAAAAAATGTGTCCGCAAGATGCAAAGAGGTTTGAGAAAATTCAACTAAATCGGATGACTGTTCAAAGAAGACTTACCACATTAGCAGCTAATATAGAAGAGCAATTAGCTACGAAATCGAAAAGTTTTGAGTATTTTTCTATAGCACTCGACGAATCTACAGATATAAGTTCCACTGCTCAACTCTTAATATTTTTGCGAGGTGTAACGCAAAATTTTGAAGTGAGTGAAGAACTGATTGGTCTGAGTTTTTTTACAAGTCAAACCAAGGGGAGTGACATACTCAAAGCTCTTCTAGAAAAATGTTCTAAAATGGATTTGGATTTTCCAGATAATTATCTGGAGCACCTTCAATGGTTGGAAGTAAATCTGGAATAATAACTATGTTAAAAAGTATTTACAAACTAAAAACATAGATACCAAGGAATTAATGCAGTTTCATTGCATTATACATCAAGAGGCTCTCTGTTCAAAATTATTGGGATTTGAAAATGTGATGAAAGTTGTAGTACCTACTGTAAACTTTATTATTGAAAGCGAATATGGTGATCTCCTGTTTTACACTAAAATAAGGTGGCTAAGTCGTGGGTTGTCACTAGAGCGGTTTCTTAACTTGATTGAAGAAATCAAAATATTTCTGGCGGAAAAGAAAAAGGACGTCGCCGAACTCGACCACCATGATTGGCTGTGTGACTTAGCGTTTCTTCTAGACATCACAAATCACTTGAATGTCTTAAATACGCGACTCCAAGGCAAAGATCAATTGATTTCGCAGTTATACTCTCATGTTTCGTCCTTTCAATGCAAATTGAATCTTTTCAGGACACAAATCAATTCATCCAATTACAGCCATTTTCCGAACTACAAAAAAATTATGGAGGAATTCAATAAAACTGATGTCAATTTCGCTTATGTTGAAAAAATTGATATTTTAATACAAGCTTTTCATGATCGTTTTCTAGACTTCAAAAAAGTTAAACCTCTATTAGACATTTTCAGCAATCCTTTCAGCATTTCGCCCGAAAATGCACCGGAATCAATACAGCTGGAATTGATAGACATGCAAAATGATGATAATTTACGAAACAAGTTTAATGAAGGTAATTTACTCAACTTTTAACGTTGCGTTGACAAAACCGCTATAAAGTGTTGCGAATAAATGCATTGAAATGCGCAAGCTTATTTGTATGGACGTATATTTGTGAGCAAACGTTTTCAGTGATGAAACTTAACAAAACCAAAAATCGAAACCGTCTGCCAAATGAAAATCTGGAAGCAATTTTACGTGTGGCGACAAGTAATGTGGAGCCAAACATAAACAAAATTAACACTAAGAAATAAGTAATTAAACTTCTAGTTTCAAAAATTCTTTTATTGTAAATACCACAACAATATTGTTTCGCCATACAATGGCTTCATCAGGTGGATGAATACAGTATACTGCAAAACAATGATGAGATCAAGGAAGAAGTCACAACTTTTTGTAATGGAATGGTGGCAGAATTCTATGATTCAGGTATTCAAAATCTCGTTACAAGATTCACCAAATGTTTGAATTTAAATGAGAACTATGTAGAGAAGAAGTATGTATGAAAATCTAAAATGTAAGCTTTTATGAAAAAAAAATAATTAGTTACTGTTTTATTTGAAAACTGGTATAAGTTTCCGGTCATCCCATAATCTTCTTGGTGACTTCGATTCAAGCAATTTCACAATGCCCATTTTCTTTTCCAATAAATTGTGTATTACATTGGGATATTGTTCGTGTATGTTACCCAAGTTATACCTGTCATTTAAATAAAAGCGATACTGATATGTATGGAGTTCTTTATTACATAGACAATAAGCAATTTTATAAATTTCCTACTCTTGCTTGAGTTTTTGTTCATCTTTTAGACATATTTTCGTGGTTTCTATCAATTTTATGGGAGGCGAAATCGACTTCTGTGCAACTGGTCTGTATCTTATTATAAATATAAATAATCCTCAATCATAAATAAAATTCTCTGCCTATATTTCATTTGCGAAAATGTAATTTTACTTTACCGTCTGTCTCAGTGGATAAATGGAAAGTCCCAAGCGATGTCACGCAAATCCCCAACAAAGAGACGGGGCTCGTCAGACAGAATGAGAGTGAATTTCTTCTCATTCTTTTTTTTCTCTCCCTTTGCGTTCTCCACAGCCAGTACCGTCATTCAGAGGTTTTCGTTATCCATTTTTGTCAATCATACCTAATCCGTATCGTATTTTTATGACGTCTCTCACTAAGTCGATACGATCCAAATTTAATGAACTGCTAAACAACCCGGCAATCAGTTCCCTCACTTTCAAAATCCGGCCGACGTAATCTGACAGGAGGCATATTAAAGTCACAAAAATGTCGAAAACACGCGTCCAGATTTTCTCTTTTTAAGTTTGTGTAATTCTAAATTATAATTAAAATATGCCCACGAATATAGTTTCTTTTTTTTTTACTTTAATTGTTATATAATCTAAATAGATTTTAGCTTGAAACTTATGATTTAATCGTAATTGTGATAGGTTTGCATAAAGTAGGTACTCAATGGGTGTCTCACAACATTTTTCTACCTCGTTTTCCAGTAGAAAATTTTATCTAATTGTAATGACCTTAGTTAGTTAGTTAATACATTATTTAGTGTGCCGCAAATACAACTTAGGTCCTTTATTGTTTTTATAATTTATTATTAACATATTTTTTTTTAATTTGGATCGAAGAGACAAAAATGTATACTTCTTAGAGCAGGGATGCACAGATTTATAGGGAACAGGGGCCACTCGGGAAAATCATAAGCCAAGGACGGGCCACTACAAAGAATATTTATTAACACAAATATTTTTATTTTTAAATAGTATGAATTACTACAAATGCTAAAAATAAAAGAACATTCAAAAATGTTTGTTGTAATTATGTAATCGTAATGTAATCTAATCATTACAATGTAATATTTCATATTTTATTATTTTGATGCATGACATTGCATTGACCTAACAATTTTGTTTATGTTTGGCTCCACAGTACTTGCCGCCACACGTAAAATTGCTTCCAGATTTTCATTTGCCAGACGGTTTCGATTTTTTGTTTTGTTAAGTTTCATCACTGACAACGTTTGCTCACAAATATACGTCGATCCAAATAAGCTTGCGAATTTCAATGCATTTATTCGCAACTCTTTATAAGCGGTTTTGTCAACGCAACGGTAAAAGTTGACTAAATTACCTTCATTAAACTTGTTTCGTAAATTATCATCATTTTGCATGTCTACCAATTCCAGCTGTACTGATTCCGGTGCATTTTCGGGTGAAATGTTGAAATGATTTTTGAAAATGTCTAATAGAGGTTTAACTTTTTTGAAGTCTAGAAAACGATCATGAAAAGCTTGTATTAAAATATCAATTTTTTAAACATAAGCGAAATTGACCTCAGTTTTATTGAATTTCTCCATAATTTTTTTGTAGTTCGGAAAATGGCTGTAATTGGCTGAATTGATTTGTGTCCTGAAAAGATTCAATTTGCATTGAAAGGACGAAACATGAGAGTATAACTGCGAAATCAATTGATCTTTGCCTTGGAGTCGCGTATTTAAGACATTCAAGTAATTTGTAATGTCTACAAGAACCGCTAAGTCACACAGCCGATCAGGGTTGTCGAGCTCGGAGACGTCCTTTTCTTTTCCGCCAGAAATATTTTGATTTCTTCAATCAAGTTAAGAAACCGCTCTAGTGACAACCCACGACTTAGTCACCTTATTTCAGTGTCAAACAGGAGATCACAATATTCGCTTTAAATATCCTCGAGAAATTGTGTGAATTGTCGGTGATTGAGACCTCGTGATTTTTAAAGTTTACAGTAGGTACTACAACTTTCATCACATTTTCAAATCCCAATAATTTTGAACAGAGGGTCTCTTGATGTATAATGCAATGAAACTGCATTAATTCTTTGGTATTTATGTTTGTAGTTTGTAAATACTCTTTTAACATAGTTATTATGCCAAATTTACTTCCAACCATTGAAGGTGCTCCGTCAGTCGTAATTCCAGATAATTTCGTTGAATCCAAATCCATTATAGAACATTTTTCCAGAAGAGCTTTGAGCATGTCACTCCCCTTGGTTTGACTTGTCAAAGAACTCATACCAATCAGTTCTTCACTCGCTTCAAAATTTTGCGTTACACCTCGTAAAAATATTAAAAGTTTAGCAGTGGAACTTATATCTGTAGATTCGTCGAATGCTATAGAAAAATACTCAAAACTTTTCGATTTCGTAGCCAATTGCTTTTTTATATTAGCTGCTAATGTGGCAAGTCTTCTTTGAACAGTCATCCGATTTGGTTGAATTTTCCCAAACCTCTTCGCATCTTTCGGACACATTTTTTTTGCGACGATATCTAAACACTGCTTAACAAACTCACCATCTTTAAAAGGCCGACAAGTTTTCGCTATTATTCGAGATATTTCAAACCTAACTTCAGTAGCTGTTTCAGAATCTTGAATTGGTTTTGTAAACATAGCTTGCTGGCCTATTAGTTCCCTTTGTAAAGTGGAAATTTTTTGCGTTCGATTTTCGCCGGTTAATTTGGTAAAAGTATGATGCTGGGTTTTATAATGCGTTTTCACATTATATTCCTTCGGAATAGAAACACTACTCTTGCATATTAAACAGACACTTTTGTGATGCGATGAAATAAAAAAGTATTTTTCGGTCCAAATATCTTGAAGCTGTCGATTTTCATCTTCAACCTTACGACTACGTTTTTTACTGGGCCCTGGTTTATCCATATCAAAATTGATATTAAATTGTTACGTAGGTAGATGCCAAGTTCGAACGACGAAATTTTTATTCTCCACAGATTACAATTCAAACAATATAACGTTCGCTTGTCCGTAGTTAAAACTTAACTGCCCCGATAGCGTATTTATACGAGTTACCTAACATCGAGAACCTACTACATTGTTCGGGGATAATACCGACCGTCTTTACTCTTGTTGCACAGATCAGTTCCTTCAGTCGATTCTAAGCGCAATAGTTTGTCCGCCGCAATACATTCATGCTCGTCAAATATATTTCTGTCCACAGGCCAGATGTCGGTATTTCTAAATTCACTAGCTGTATTTTTAATCGTAGCTACGCGTCTATATGCAGGTGCTACAATTACTGCTACATTATACATAGACACAGAAGTATTGGGATTGGTTCCCGTCCACTTTTGCAGCTTCTGAATATAAAAAGATTCCAATGGTTTGAAAAGTTTGACGTCAAGCGACTCCAATTTGTGTGTAGTATGAGCTAGGAGTTGTAACATTATAACTCCTTTTGCAGAAATTTTCCTCATGTCCAAATCGACGTAAACTATATGATGGACGCGTTCATATGAAATATTCAGTGCCTCAGATATTCGTTTTAGCCCAATTCAACGGTCTGACAAAATCATGTCATGAACTGCATCAACATTTTCGTGGACGGACACTTCCCGATCGGTGTTCACCTTCAATGGAAAATTTATCCCTTTTAAAGCTTGCAATCCAATTTTTCACGGTCGCATACGAAGGACATTGATCGCCAAGGGTATTAAGCATATCTTCGTAAATCTCTTTACCTCTTAACACTATCAAATGCAGGTACTTGATGATGCCTCGATACTCCAATTTATCGATTTTCACAATTTCGATCGACATCCCTTTTTCAAATTTTATTGCTCAACTTTGTTTGACTTTTTAACGTGATACTTTACACTGACACTTCTAATATGTTATTTTTCGTTGCTATGGTATCGCAATATTTTTTTTGGCCACTGAACCGATCTAGGATAACTATATATCAAACTCCCTCGTATATATATATAAATGTGTATTCGAAAACTCTTTAATTCGACAGTCCTCTAATAAATTCGAAAGTGCACGTTTCCCAGCATCTTGAGATTGCCGGATCGAATGTCAATTCTATCGTCGGCGGCATAGCTCTGTCTATTCCCATTTTTGCGCGAATATTATCCTTCTATTTATCACTGTTGACTATGTTCAAAAAGCCGAGTCGATGTAATAGAAGAAGGATATGTGGCAAGCTCATAAACTTTCCATAATAAAGTGTATAAAATGTACATGCATAATGGACGGCTCATGAGAATATAAGAACTGTTTATTTAGAGAGATTCATACGTGTACATGTACTGCACTAGAACGAGAAATATGAGACCCATCAGGAATAAATACGCGAGTGTATCTGACTTAATCTGCATCTGGCAACGTGGCCGCATATAAAAGGATACCTTTGACGGGTTTCCGAGTTGAAATATTACCCTCAAGAAGTTCCAGGAATACATTAAGCTGTTTTTCGATATTTTTAAAATATGTTTCGAAACATATTTTATCTTGTTCTACATTGCGAAAGTTTTCCGCAATTAATTGTTATCGACAGTAACTCGCAGAGAATAATCACAGATCCCATATTTTTTTTTTAACTCATTCTGTAACGTTATTTATAACATTACAACGTGATAAATCTTCTGTTCGGTTCGTTTTAATACGAGAAATAATAACTACTATAATTATAAAAAGGACACTAAATGATAATTAACAATAAATACTATATTAATTTATTTATATTTACGAGTATGTCTACGATAGTAAGCTCACGGTGATTTCCGATTGAATGTGTCACCCTTTCCCAAGAGCGATTATATAGTCGATTCTTCGCCTTCTTGTCTATTCAGAAAAGTCTTATGATGAGCTGACGTGCACAGATGGGGACGTCATCGCTTAGGTCAGCGATGCATATCGCGGCCCACTGTCGATATTTATGCGGCCCGCCGACGAATTTTAAAAATTGTTCGAAAAACTACAAAAGTAGGTAAAAATCCATTCAAATCAATATTTCTTAACTTTTTATTTTATTCTAACTTTTGTAATTGTTAGTAAGATATGTATCTTTAAGTATCTACTACTTTCTTGTTCAGGTTTACTACGTAGGACAGGTATGCTCCTCGTCGTTCCAAGCATATTGTTACGAGACTAGAAATCTGTCGAACCAACTAGATTACTCGAAGATTCGCGAAACACGTCGGTATTAGCCCCGAACAATATGGTAGGTTCTCGATGTTAGGTAACTCGTATAAATACAACGTATCTCCCGCTATCGGGGCAGTTAAGTTTTAACTACGGACAAGCGAACGTTATATTGTTTGAATTGTAATCTGTGAAGAATAAATATTTCGTCGTTCGAACTTGGCATCTACCTACGTAACAATTTAATATCAATTTTGATATGGATAAACCAGGCCCCAGTAAAAAACGTAGTCGTAAGGTTGAAGATGAAAATCGACAGTTTCAATATATTTGGACCGAAAAATACTTTTTTATTTCATCGCATAACAAAAGTGTCTGTTCAATATGCAAGAGTAGTGTTTCTATTCCGAAGGAATATAATGTGAAAAGGCATTATGAAACCCAGCATCATACTTTTACCAAATTAACCGGCGAAAATCGAACGCAAAGAATTTCCACTTTAGAAAGGGAACTAATAGGTCAGCAAGCTATGTTTACAAAACCAATTCAAGATGCTGAAACAGCTATTGAAGTTAGCTTTGAATATCTCGAATAATAGCGAAAACTTGTCGGCCTTTCAAAGATGGTGAGTTTGTTAAGCAATGTTTAGATATCGCCGCAAAAAAAATGTGTCCGAAAGATGCAAAGAAGTTTGAGAAAATTCAACTAAATCGGATAACTGTTCAAGGAAGACTTACCCCATTAGCAGCTAATATAGAAGAGCAATTAGCTAGGAAATCGAAAAGATTTGAGTATTTTTCTATAGCACTCGACGAATCTACAGATATAAGTTCTACTGCTCAACTCTTAATATTTTTACGAGTTGTAACGCAAAATTTTGAAGTGAGTGAAGAACTGATTGGTATGAGTTCTTTGACAAGTCAAACCAAGGGGAGTGACATACTCAAAGCTCTTCTGGAAAAATGTTCTATAATATATTTGGATTTAACGAAATTATCTGGAATTACGACTGACGGAGCACCTTCAATGGTTGGAAGTAAATCTGGGATAATAACAATGTTAAAAGAGTATTTACAAACTAAAAACATTGATACCAAGGAATTAATGCAGTTTTATTGCATTCAAGAGACCCTCTGTTCAAAATTATTGGGATTTGAAAATGTGATGAAAGTTGTAGTACCTACTGTAAACTTTATAAAATCACGAGGTCTCAATCACCGACAATTCACACAATTTCTCGAGGATATTGAAAGCGAATATGGTGATCTCCTGTTTTACACTGAAATAAGGTGACTAAGTCGTGGGTTTTCACTAGAGCGGTTTCTTAACTTGATTGAAGAAATCAAAATATTTCTGGCGGAAAAGAAAGAGGACGTCTCCGAACTCGACAACCCTGATCGGCTGTGTGACTTAGCGTTTCTTGTAGACATCACAAATTACTTGAATGTCTTAAATACGCGACTTCAAGGCAGAGATCAATTGATTTCGCAGTTATACTCGCAGGTTTCGTCCTTTCAATGCAAATTGAATCTTTTCGGGACACAAATCAATTCAGCCAATTACAGCCATTTTCCGAACTACAAAAAAATTATGGAGAAATTCAATAAAACTGAGGTCAATTTCGCTTATGTTGAAAAAATTTATATTTTAATACAAGCTTTTCATGATCGTTTTCTAGACTTCAAAAAAGTTAAACCTCTATTAGACATTTTCAAAAATCCTTTCAACATTTCACCCGAAAATGCACCGGAATCAATACAGCTGGAATTGATAGACATGCAAAATGATGATAATTTACGAAACAAGTTTAATGAAGGTAATTTACTCAACTTTTACCCTTGCGTTGACAAAACCGCTTATAAAGAGTTGCGAATAAATGCATTGAAATTCGCAAGTTTATTTGGATCGACGTATATTTGTGAGCAAACGTTGTCAGTGATGAAACTTAACAAAACAAAGAATCGAAACCGTCTGGCAAATGAAAATCTGGAAGCAATTTTACGTGTGTCGACAAGTAATGTGGAGCCAAACATAAACAAAATTGTTAGGTCAATGCAATGTCATGCATCAAAATAATAAAACATGAAATATTACATTGCAATGATTAGATTACATTACGATTACATAATTACAACAAACATTTTTGAATGTTCTTTTATTTCTATCATTTGTAGTAATTCATACTATTTAAAAATAAAAATATTTGTGTTAATAAGTATTCTTTGTAGTGGCCCTTCCTTGGCTTATAATTTTCCCGAGTGGTGTTTCATATAAGTCTGTGCATCCCTGTTATACAGTAATATATATTCCTCTATAACGATAAAGTCGATATTATATATGCAATGTTCTGCAGATCCTGCTCTCTTATTTCCTAGAATTCGAATCACATAAGAAATACAAAGAAAAGGAAATGCAAACCACATACAAAAGCTATCATAACGTATATAAAAAGGAAACAGTCTAAACATCATTTCACACACATGAAAATGTAGTCACATAAGCAGCGAAACGTGTAAAATATAACAGCTTTCAATTTTATTATTTTTCTAAATGAATATGTAATTGATAAGAAAAATATTTATTAAGACGGAGACATTCAAAGAAACTCGTAACTATAATTAAGTAAAATCCAAATAATTCAATTAAATGAATCGATCTCACGCATTGATAAACGCTTATTATCAAATCAGCTTTAAACATTAATATTGCAAATCGACATCGTACTTTTTGTCTATCGCTAATGCAAATCTCTTCCTATCCGGGAACTCTTGTTTCAATTAAGTTCTTTCGGTTTTATTTGCGTTAATCGCGAACGATTTCTTGTCGTATCGCTGTCCTCTACCAGGTTACAGATATCATCTGGAAGAACAGCACATGCCGAGAGGTCCGGTCTTCTAGATATGGCAACTGGGACCAGTTCCTGGTTGGCGATGAAGAGTTTACAACGGCACTCCGGTCCATAACTCCTCCGCATTTTATTTAATTACTTCAACGCAGACACACAGACATACACACGCACACATTTTTACACACAAATACACACACATGCTTACAATATATAGCGACGTTACGGTAATGAAGGAAGTTCAGCACATCATTAGGACACGTCGAAAAGAAATTAAATCAACTCGTGGGTGCCGAGTTATAGAAGGTATGCACGAGAGTTGATAATGAATGGTTGTAATTGTTTTTTCACCAGTTGATAATTCGTATTATTTTGCATACAAACACGCACGATCATCTATTCTTCATTCGTATATGCTATGGCTTGCAATAAACATACGACATTAAATTTTTTTTCACACGCATTTATCTTTATGTGATTATCTATTATTTATGTGATATTATCTGCTTATATATATATATATATATATATATAAGGTAAACTTAATAAGTCGGCGATTAAAGGTCTGGTTCATTACTTCAAAGTATATATATTTAAAACAACCCTACATGTTTCGTCAATGATGCCTTTGTCAAGGGAATAAAAAATATAAATGACAGAATATAAGTATTTATATTCAGTCATTTATATTAATGTCCGAAAACGGTCTACCTGTCAATACAAAAACAAATATGTCGCAATATATTAACACCACAAAAATGTAATGTACCATTTTTAACATTTAAATAAATTTTACAGTTTTTGAAGGATCCTATATATAGTAACGAAACGTCAAATTAAATATTGTTTTAATTTAATTGCCCGGCCGCTACTCCCAAAAAATATTACTTTTATCTCGTATTATACTTACGGCAAGTAAATACGAAATACTATGTATATATATATATATATATATATATATATATATATATATATATAAGTGATTAGATAATTTCCTAGCCGTTCATTAAATATAACATTTGATAAATTATTATTGGAGTTTTTCGGCTTTTATATGAAATATTTACAAATATCAAGTTAGTATGTATGTAATTGCAAAGTAAGGGGGGATGTAAACATTGCTGTCTACAAATTACAAAGCAAATCATACGAAATTTTTTTAATTGAAAAAATGTCTATGTCCTGTCCCAACATAGACATTTTTTCAATTAAAAAAATTTCGTATGATTTGCTTTGTAATTTGTAGACAGCAATGTTTACATCCCCCCTTACTTTGCAATTACATACATACTAACTTGATATTTGTAAATATTTCATATAAAAGCCGAAAAACTCCAATAATAATTTATCAAATGTTATATATATATATATATATATATACATAGGAGATCCTCTAGAAAAAGGTGAAAGTGATGTCACCGAAACGTCAGGAATTAAGTTGTCCTTCTCATGACTAAATCATCCAAACGCGGCGAAATACCTCGAAGAACAACGCTTCAACAAACGACCGCGAAAACATTCGACGAAATATATATATATATATATATATATATATATATATAATTTGCCACAATAATATTGAAATGATAAATAAATGTTTTCCCTTCAAAACGAATGTTGTTGCAGAGACAAATGTGATATTACTTCTTTTTAGTTATACTATAATAAATGAATCGTATTGTTGCAGCATTTGATTTGAGACAATTCGGAACATATCCGGTATTCTTGAACGGACTCACCAATCAATGCAACAGAGGATAGAAGCTTGCATTGCAATTGAAGGCTGTCATTTCCAACAATTTTTATAAGTTAATTGCGGTGTATTTTTATTGTATAAACTTTTAAATTACTATTAAACATCCCGTTTAAAACTAAGCCGTTTAAGACATATGAACTTCGATGATCATAACAACCCCATAAAATTTGGCGCATATATTTAGAATCACCCTGTATATATATATGAGCAGATAGTAATCGCATAAAGATCGTAATGAGAAAAAATAGATCTAGCGATATATCCCACGATGCCGCGAGATTTCTGATAATAATGTTAAATTAGCAACAATATCACTGCCACATTGTATAGAATCTAGTTTAATAGTTGTATTTGGAATGAGAAAGATAAATAAAGATGTGGGAATGAATTGCGAAGACCTTCATTAAATTTTATGTATATATCGTAATCACGAGGAAAGTTCGATGTTATTAGGCAGGTAATCTAGTGATTCAAATTTAGCGGTTTTTTAAGAACAAAATACGTAAAATTCAAAAACTGGTTTTTAAACTTCGAAAGCGCATTTTACCACTAGTCTTAAAGAAATTGATCTTTAGATGTCTTAATAATAATTTAATATTACAAAAATACCTAGAAATCGACAAATAGTATATTATCAGAATAATTGAAACATACATGAGTGAGTAAAACCCCACCAGTTTTGTATAATACAAAGGTATTTTTAATAATATAAAATATTATTAATTCTTCACACCAGATTTTTAATAATATTTTATGGTATTAAAAATACCTTTGTATTAAATAGTATATTCTCAATATTTCAATCGTTCTGAAAATACTTTTTGTCGTTAATTTTTCATATATAATACTATTTTATAGTTGAACAAGAAATTACCCTCTCTCCTTAATTACGAACCTGGGATTTTATGTCCAGTAGCATCTCGGCGCCAAGTTCACTTGAACTTACATTACACGATCTTTGAAAACGGATATGAAGTGTGCTCAATGTAAATTTTATTTACTTAATGCATTTAAACATACGTGCACTGCGATATCGCTTTATTTGATATTTAAATTCTAGATGAAATGTACGTCTTTCTGTCTTCGTACAGAGAGGGATTATATATCCTTAATGCACTCACACAGTGAATACTTTAAGTAAACTACATCTTGAGTTTCACTCGTGAAAGGAATACCTACCGTCGTATGCAATGGAATGGATTTTATTTTAACAAATGAAATGCGAATGTTGTGAAAATCGTTAATTATATCAAAAAGTAAGGGGGAATGTATCGACTTCTCTAGTATTTTACGTAAAAACAGACTAAATTTAATAATTGCTGATTTTTTAAAAAAATTAACATGTCCATGATCTATGGGATAAAAGAGTATATAATAAAGTACAGAACTGTCAAAAAATTGTAGCGAAATTCGATAAGATTACAATTGGACAATGGAAATAAATGAATCATCAGATCAAAACTATCTAATATTTAAAGAAATTTTAATTATTAATATTTAAAGAGTTTAAATTGCTTCCTCACACGTCTGGAGATGAAAGTAATAGAATGGAACCACCCGTTGTTAACCTAACCCATTTTGCGGCGTATATTCATTTTCGGCCCTCACCATGGGGATCTCGCTTATTATTGGAGATAGAGTATAGGTTTAAATTTGGCAAAGTTGTTAAATTTTGTGTTTGTTATAAATCCGTAAATAAAATAGACCTGTGACAAATGACCTTCTTTCTTTAAAAAAAAAATCGCGAAAACCCCATTTTCTTCTTTTACCTGTAGCACCGACATTTGGCCTTGTAGGGAAAATATAAAAACACATCCTTGTGGCCATTTCTAAACCTCTATCCAGTGGTGTACTCTAAATTTCTATACGACGTTTCGTTTCTTTCTGGCCATCATCAACTATCTAATTTCTTATAGGCGCCATATTGGATTTAGACATCTTCAGAAAGAGTTTTTTTCTGATTTCAACCATGTACCACATGCTGACTAAAGTTTTTGACATTAGGTTTTATTTGAAAGAATAAATTATAAAATTAAATAAGGTAGCCATGGAATTTCAATCTGTCAAACATTTCATTTATTGTTCATTAATAATACAAAAATGTCATACACTAACGAAGAGAAACGAGATATGATAAGTATTTTTTATTCTTCGAATCGAAATTCAACAGTAGCGAGTACAAGATATCTACAATTATATCCAGAACGACAACAGCCTCATCGCACCATTTTTCTAGATCTCGACAGAAATTTGGTCGAGAATGGATCGTTTACTAAGCCGCGTAATGGTCAAGATAACAGGAATTTAAATGAAAATCGACAAGATATTTTACAAATGGTAAATTAAAAGCGTATTTTCAAATTTCATGTTAATCTTGTATTTTTATAGATAAATAATAATCCATCAATTTCTACACGCGAAGTAGCGTCAGAATTAAATTTGTGCCAGTCCAGAGTTTGGAGAACTTTACATAAAAGTAGGTTTAAACCATACAGATCCATGTTAGTCACTCTTTACTGCCTGGAGATAATTCGAGAAGGCTATAATATTGTAATTGGTTAATGGGAAGGATAGAAAATGACGAAAATTTTTTAAGCAAAATCATCTGGTCAGATTTTACAAAATTTACAAATTCTGAAATGTTCAACAGAAATACGGAGCACTATTGGGCAGTACAAAATCCCCGACAAAACAGGGCTAGAAGACCACAACATCGTTTTGGAATAAACGTTTGGATGGGTATTTTGGCAAATCGTCTCTTAGGACATTTTACGTACATACGTATCTGACTATCTTGACGACAATATCCCATTAAATCAATTACAATATTTACGGTGGCAACAATATGGCGCACCTGCACACAATTTTTCACACAGTTTCTTAAATCAAGAGTTTGCAAACCGTTGGATTGGAAATAGGGGAGTTGTTGAATGGCCTGCGAGATCACCTGATTTAAGTCCGCTAGGTTTTTTTTATGGGGATATGTTAAAAATAATATTTATAAAGTAGATGCGCCACAAAACATTGAAGAATTACGAGACAAACTTCAGACTGCCTTCGATGCAGTTCCTAGAAGAGCTATACAAAGGGCAGTACAAAATACCAGAAGGCGTGCCCAATTGTGCATTACCGAAGATGGCCAGATAATTGAACATTTACTGTAATTGTTTATTGTTTACCTTTCTATGTATTTTTATTAATGTTTTTGTTATCTTGTACTCGCTACTATTGAATTTCGTTTCGAAGAATAAAAGATACTTATCATATCTCGTTTCTCTTCGTTAGTGTATGACATTTTTATATTATTAATGAACAATAAATGAAATGTTTGACAGATTGGAATTCCATGGCTACCTTATTTAATCTTATAATTTATTCTTTCAAATAAAACTTAATGTCAAAAACTTTTGTCAGCATGTGGTACATGGTTGAAATCAGAAAAAAAAACTCTTTCTGAAGATGTCTAAATCCAATATGGCGCCTATAAGAAATTAGATAGTTGATGATGGGCAGAAAGAAACGAAACATCGTATAAAAATTTAGAGTACACCATTGGATAGGGATTTAGAAATGGCCACAAGGATGTGTTTTTATTTTTTCTCTACAAGGCCAAATGTCGGTGCTACAGGTAAAAGAAGAAAATGGGGTTTTCGCGTTTTTTTTTTTAAATAACGAAGGTCATTTGTCACAGGTCTATTTTCTTTACGGATTTATAACAAACACAAAATTTAACAACTTTGCCAAATTTATACCAATACTCTATCTCCAATAATAAGAGAGATCCCATTGGTGAGGGCCGAAAATGAATCAGCCTGTATATGTCAGACGTAGGCTTGGCAAGAAGCAGCCCTCCTCAGGGCGATGCTTAAGACGGTAATAGGATTAATTGTCGAAACGTCGTCTTATTTAAATCCTATAAACGATGAAAATAGCCCAAACAGCTACTCAGTTTGTTAATTAATTATTATAATTATTAATTAATTAATTAGTTATAATTAATATAGTATAGTGCCCTTCTAATCTTGAAATAATATTTAAAATGAACTGTAATAGTTTGAAACGTTCACATAGGAAGTCTAATAAACCAGACACACACCCATTTTATAAAGAAAAACTATAATGAACAACCGTGATTTGTGTAATATGTACAACTTATTCAAAACCGCCGCACAAACCTATCTTGTCCACTCAATATACGCTTATTGTCGCAAATTACGCTTGCATAACCGCACAAAGGGGTTCCAGAAATGAAAAATGTTCAAAGTGAAGTAGTTTCCACTGTAAAAATTATAACTATCATTTGTGCGGTTGGTTCTGTGTCACTGAAGATGAATTTATGAACACTCGTAATGGTAAAACGCCACATCCCGCAACTAATTCACGACGGATTCATTGTAATCGCATGACAAAATGCGTTTTGCTAGTGGTTGACAGGAGTACGTAAAAGGATATGTACCTCTACCGAGATTGTCGACATTTTCCTAATGGCCACATTTTGTCATAAACTTTGATGAATATTATCTAATAAATAAGAGAGAAGATAAAATTTAACGGAGAAACAGATTTATCAGATGACGGTATTTACTTATACAGTAGAAAGCCAGTAATGTATTTTTGAAAATGTTATAGAGAATTTCGGTGAGAAGAAACGAAAAATCAAACATCCAAACTACCTAAACTATAAATTAAAATAGTTACAATAAATAAAGCCAAGGTGGGATAAATCAAACATTGTGATTCTGTCAGAAGAAATAGCTTCAAATATTCTATAGCAAATGTACAAAGGATAAGGAATTTTTTTAAATTTATAATTCTTTTTATGACTATATAAAAGATATATGAAATGAAGATCCTTTTATAATCTATATAACAAAGAAATTTGAACATATTTTAAGCATTTAGAACAATTTCATGATTACTTCTGTGATTTCAAGAGGCTGGAACTGCGTCCTTGATATTGCCTCCGTCCTAGTCAACGTTTCGTCCACTACTGCAAGAGATATCTTCAGGGTTACTACTACTGTCGGTGCACTTAAACTCCTTAACAACGGGATCTTCAAAGCTGGCATTTGTTAGATTATATACAAGAGATAAAATATAAAATTATCAAACATATAAATAGGTTAACATTCGGAACTTACTGCAAATGAGAATTAATGAATATTAAATCTCATTTTTACATGTAAATGTCGCCTTATGTGATGCGATAATAACTACAATTCGACAAACTAAGTTTGCACCAGTATGTAGAACACACCTCGTCGCGACACCGACCTTCCTGGTAATTAGGATAATTAAAAATTGCTGAAAAGCCACGTCCATCAACGGAACGTACAGACGCGTTTCGCTCTTATTGGAGCTTATCAATGTACGGTATCTCGAAGACGGATATGGCTTTTCACTTATATACTTTGTGTATATATAGTTAACATTCTGAACTTACTGCAAATGAGAATTAATGAATATTAAATCTCATTTTTACATGTAAAGTCGCCTTATGTGATGCGTTAATAACTACAATTCTACAAACTAAGTTTGGCTTTTCAGCAATTTTTAATTATATAAATAGGTGGTTTTATTCAAAATTATAGGTTAATTAAACCATATGCACACACATCCATATACACATTGAAAAAAACAACTTTTAATGCGTCTCTGTGGGTTCCGATTTAGGACACCTTGTATTTAACATCTTTGTAAACAATATTGTAGAACTTCTTGACTGTAAAGTACTAGCCTATGCTGACAGTTTAAGAACTTTCATAATACTAACGAAATCATCCGATGCTAACATCAAGGTTTTTAGAAATCAATCAATGTAATATATGACAAACTAAACCAGAGTATTCAAAGAGTGTTACGTGTTCGTAGAGACTTAAATATTTATCGCAAATTAGAGTTATTTCTTTATCATTTTGTTCTTTTCTCGCTCACCACGTTGATTCTTGAATTCAGGACTATATGATCGCTTATTTAGAGGTATCGTTTTTGTACCGGGCCCTCCTGCATTAAAAAAAAAATAAATCATCTTCGGAATTACATACCAGAAAGTACTACATGTTTTGATGACACCTCTAAATAAGCGATTATATAGCCCTAAATTCAAGAATTCATGTGGTGAGCGAGAGCAGGAATAAATTCCGAATATAAGCCGGTGCCGGTCTTCGAACTGAGTGACCTAATATACCCCGCGCATGCAAATCAGAGCCGGGAGTCAAGGAAAGCGCTAGTACAAAAGGAAATCTACAGAGTTATCAGAATTAAAAGAACAAAATGGTAAAGGCAGAACTCTAATTTGCGACAAATAATTAAGCTTCTACGAACACCCAATCAGAGCTTATTCAAACATGAAACTAATTTAATCACCTCAACATATAGAATCTATAAATTCTAGCATCTACAGGCTTTAGGAATTTATGCAACATAAAAATTCTTTATTGTTCTCTTATTCGGATTTGAAACAAAATATACTGCAGTTGACTGATACCCACGTGATCATTATCAATAGCTTCGGTGAGTAATTTATGAGAGATTTCTGATGATGTTTCTTCTTTTAGAACCAATTTATATTTGCCAACAAAAAAAAACGTTTCGAATGTTTCCTTCACTTCATAAGTCAAATTTTACTAATTTTAGGTTGAGAGAAACAAATACGACAAGAAATTTTTTTATTAACTCTAGTTTCTGTGATATACAGTAGGTGGATGTAATTTATTTTAAAGGATTAAGAGAAAATTATATATATACCAGCAACATTTAAAGTCCATTTGAATTTCTTTCAATAACAGTTACAATCTAAGGGTTTAAAATTGATGGAAGCATACTCGATAGGCGGTTGGGTCTGCAGAAGGTGGCATTTTGAGATAATTGTCTTTTGGCTTGTCTCTGGGAAGCGAGTTCAGGAGAATCTTTTCACATAGACCAGTAGTAATCCACATTGCTACGGCCCTGATATCTTTGCTCCATTACAGAAATATCCTAATGAAATTTTTCTCCGTGTTCAACACTGACAGCTCCACAACTAGGAGAGAAAAAGTCTAGGTGGGAATGGAGAAAATGGATTTTAATCATCTGAGTTTATGTTATTTTTACACAAGTATTGGCACTAACTGAGTGTAGTTATCATTTTTTTTTGTTGCAAAGAAATCTTCCTTTCAGTGTTCTCAAGTTTCGTTTTCTTTCCCCTCCAAAACTTGATGAAACGCATGATCCTTTACAAGTTGTCAAAAGGTCTGCCTTTTTCATATTTTTGACAAAATTTTTGATCAAATTCAGATTTATATGAAAGCATGGAAGAATAATATCTTTTGGGACCACGAGATAACAATCATCTGTACGGTTTCTAGGCTCCCGTTAAACATAGCCACAGCAAAAGCGGCAAATTTTTTAGCAATTCTCGTAGTATAACTGAACAAGAGTTGCAACATATATGTGGAGCTCATGACCTAGCCTAGTCTCCTACCTTCATACTAAACCAATGCTAAGAGAACATATTCACGAAAGGTAACAGATTGCGTTGCTGTGACGAAAATATTATTTCACCACAAGTGTAACAAAAATTATTCACGAAATTTACACATTGACACTTTGATTTAACAAATTTTACACATCAAAAGCACACCAAAACCAGAACATATAAACTATATACAACAGATACAATATGAAACGCACAGTCGTAGCAACAGTTATGTTTATAATCTACAAACAACTGTAGAACCTTGTATTTTGTCAGCCGGTAGATATGACAACTCCCAAAAACAAAATTTCCCCAAACTGAAAATGTAGATTCTTAGAAAATGACATATCGCTGTATCTCCAAAGCAAGAGCTAATTGGTCATTTTTATTGTGATTTTTGAATTCAGCAGGTGGAAATACATAAGAATTAGCTATTTTTGAACCCGAAACATTTTCCTAGAATATACTTCCTAGATATGCAAGCTTAGATAACGATCCAATCTCTACTACAAAGCTATGCTAGTACACATGTGTAGAAATGTCAGTTATTTGTATTACGATTTATTTCGAGTGCATTTTTTACATTTTTTTTCATGCCTATACGTTACTAGACAGCCATGTTAAGATATTATATATAATTAATAGTAAATAAAGTAAGTAGCAAACATGAATTTTTAACTGACACCGTGTGCATTTTAAAGATAGTACATAGGCGAAGAAAATATTACAAGATACAAAGGGGGATACTTATAATCAAGATATAACCAAATGCACAGATGAAATATTAAATCGCTAAGAAATAAATAATTAAACTTCTAGTTTCAAAAATTCTTTTATTGTAAATACCACTACAATATTGTTTCGCCATACAATGGCTTCATCAGGTGGATGAAATACTGAATATGTACAATACAAGTTTGAATATTTATGTGAAAATTATTGGGGAAATGGTGGTGGAAAAATTTTTACAATCTTAAATTTAATATAGGGGAGTTGTTTAAATCTAGTTGGTCATTTAAAGCTAATCCTAAAATATTGTATCTATTAATTTCTAAGTTTTCTAACAGGTTAAGTTTTCTACTTTTTTCTTGAATGTGTAAAATTTTGAAGTCTATATTAAATCTATACAATGACTTGCGAAAGTTGAATCTGTTTTCTTTTCTTTATGGCTTCTCTCGTGTTCTTTCATCCTAATTTTGAATGTCCTCCCCGTTTGTCCTATGTATACCTTATTACAATCTTCGCATGTTAACTTATATACACCAGAGTTTGATTCTTTGTCTATTTTATCTTTGTTGTTTTTAATAATGTTCTGTATAGTATATTGTCTGTTTTAAATGATATATGTTCGTTATTAAGTTTTTTAATGAAAGTACCAATTTTTTCCGAAATTTTTCCTAAGTAAGTGATTGAATTATAGGAATTAATTATCTTGTATTTTAATTTTGGATAAACTAAGGAAAGGGTTTTAGATTTTTGTTTGCTATTTATGATGTTATTGACAATATTTATAGAGTAACCATTGTTTAATGCTATTGTGTATATTCTATTTAGTTCAAGGTCGAAATTACTTTTACGCATAGGTACATGAATTAATTTATATACCATTGATTGGAATGCTGATAATTTGTGTGTTATAGGATGAAAAGAATTAGCGTGTATTGTGGTATCTGTATGTGTTGATTTATGGTATATAGAGAACTCGTGTTTATTAGTTTTGTGTGATATGGTTAAATCTAGAAAATTAATGCTTTTATTTATTTCTGTTTCTATAGTAAAATTTATTTTGTGGTGAATAGTGTTGATATAGATTTAACCATATCACACAAAACTAATAAACACGAGTTCGCTGTATACCATAAACCAACACATACAGATACCACAAGACACGCTAATTCTTTTCATCCTATAACACACAAATTATCAGCATACCAATCAATGGTATATAGATTAATTCATGTACCTATGAGTAAAAGTAATTTGGACCTTGAACTAAATAGAATATACACAATAGCATTAAATAATGGTTACTCTATAAATATTGTCAATAACATCCTAAATAGGCAACAAAAATCTAAAACCCTTTCCTTAGTTTATCCAAAATTAAAATACAAGATAATTAATTCCTATAATTCAATCACTTACTTAGGAAAAATTTCGGAAAAAATTGGTACTTTCATTAAAAAACTTAATAACGAACATATTTCATTTAAAATAGACAATATACTATACAGAACATTATTAAAAACAACAAAGATAAAATAGACAAAGAACCAAACTCTGGTGTATATAAGTTAACATGCGAAGATTGTAATTAGGTATACATAGGACAAACGGGGAGGACATTCAAAATTAGGATGAAAGAACACGAGAGAAGTCATAAAGAAAAGAAATCAGATTCAACTTTTGCAAGTCATTGTATAGATATCAATCATAGATTTAATATAGATTTCAAAATTTTACACATTCAAGAAAAAAGTAAAAAACTTAACCTGTTAGAAAACTTAGAAATTAATAGATACAATAGTTTAGGATTAGCTTTAAATGACCAACTAGATTTAAACAACTCCCCTCTATTAAATTTAAGATTGTAAAAATCTTTCCACAACCATTTCCCAAATAATTTTCACATAAATATTCAAACTTGTATTGTACATATTCAGTATTTCATCCACCTGATGAAGCCATTGTATGGCGAAAAAATATTGTAGTGGTATTTACAATAAAAGAATTTTTGAAACTAGAAGTTTAATTACTTATTTCTTAGCGTTATAATGAAGTTTCAACAAGTATCTCCTTCGTCAATTAACTATTTGAAATATTAAATCTTGAGATGACACAAGATCAAACAAGATAAAATAGAGAATATTATAAGCCGAGCAAAAACATAAATACTAGTAGGAATATCGTGACGGGAATTAGTAGATATAAATATTCGGCAACTAACGAAGGTATTACAAAAGGAAACGAACCAACGATGGAGAATGTTAGTACGTAAGCTGCACGTAAGAGTCGTCGTAATCAAAAATTTACGATAGAATTAATATTAAGAGAATTAGACTAGAAAATTGCATAAGAAGAACATATTATACTGTAGGTAATTAAGTATAAGTGAGGGTTCACATATAGTTAGGGTAATTCGTAAATTTGAAACGTAATATTTTCAATGTAGAATTATGTAATTATGTAATTTTTGAATGGTGTAATCTCTCCTGACAGCACATGCAATATAATGCCGTGTTCGTTTAGTATAAATTCTCTTTAACACCTTTAGATGCATTCGTTTATTCGTTTTCTCATAAACGTTCAATCATATCGCACGTAGGCAGTCTCGTTCACAGCTATAGTGTTACATTATTTATGTTTACCCGACACTGAGAGCAGTAACAAGAATAAGTAAATTAAAACTACAAGAGAACGGTACGGAATTGCCAGCAAGCATTGCAATTGTACGGTTTCATTGTCAAGTGATGTATATCAAGACTGATTGTCTGTCAATAGAACGTCGTGAGCTATTTGTCTTAATTTATATCGATTTCTGCTTCGGAGAAGGACTCATGCACGTGACAGGCACACAAACACTTCGCCGGTGTATCAATTTATACCTTACTATTTATGGTATGGGAAGAAATGGCGAACGTTGTAAGTAATAGAGGTAATTGGTGTATTTTAGTTGCTTTAGTTGTTTGTCAATATCGTATCAAATCACTGCAAGTATACGCATGGGAATGGTGTCAATAAAAGTCCCTAGATCCTTAGTACACTAACAAGGAAAGGAAACTGTCCCAACTCGAACAAAATTTTGTTCGGTTTGCTGAAAATATTCAACGTTCGGAAGACCCCAACTGTATGATATAAAAGGGGAAATTCTTGTAGATTATCTGCATGGATTATATTAAAATTACTTATATAAATTTGACTTGCAGTATACCATAAAAATTTAAAAAATGAAGAAAACATTTTTACAAAAGCACAAAATAGTTGAAATTTCGCATCTTTAAAAGTATATGTATTGTAGTAACAGAATGGTTTTGACGAGTAGGGCTATCTTCATGTTGAGACTCGAAACATTTCAGATTCCCTCGTATATCAATACCTCCACGTATGTAAAGTTTTGTTACTCCTGTTCATAATTCTCTTATTGAATTTAAGTAGAAAGATTCTTTATAATATGTCATTCAATGGAGCTATTGTATCTTGATTAGGCGCTTTTCTGCGTGTCACGCTATGTCTTAGTTAGGTGCCTATATACTTACCACTGCGCCGTTTCAAGCATTCTAAGAAAGAAAAGAACGTAAAACATTCATGTCTGGGTTAAAAAGGATTCCGGATCAAACTAAAGTAAACAATATATATATATATATATATATTCTCGTTAGCAATGAAAAACCCTTCCGGGGATATGTACAGGTTCATCTTATTGTCCAAGAAAGAACATTTTATTTTGCTTAAAAACGACCTGTTATGTCATACGCTCGTTATTTAACAATTTGAATGCAATCGCATTGCAACATCCGACTTCCCGAAAATAGCCTAGTCACGGCTGCTAATTTCGAATCTGTACCTTCTCTTGACACAAAACTAATTGGAACGAAGGATAGAGAGATTGAAGGAAAACCATCCATCGCCTTTCTTTTTATACATCATCATCACTACCGTCGTTAGATTATTATTATTTCATTTTTGCATTATTAAAAATTATAATTTATACGCAACGAATAATTTCACTATTAACGATTACTTGCACTTTCTGTTACAAGTGTGTAAGAGCTACAATATTTTCTAATATTCTTCCTAATTAAATAAAGTTTTGTGTTTAACAAAATGAAAAAGAGTTTTCATAATTGGCTCTCAATCGTAATACTAATTTAGAGACGTTTGTGGTGTAGCGGCGAACGAATAAATAAATAAATATTGCATTATATACGTGTGTATATATATTTTAATAACATTCATTATGATTTTCCAGTAATTCTAATTTTAGATCACTAATATTGTTAAAATTATAGTAATCAAGTGATTATTACCATAAGTTCTCTTATATGGAATTTCTAATATGGTTTGAATTAGTTTATACTGAAAAATAATATAATTAACACCTATTTATGTCAATAATAGCGATCTCCTACTGATAGCTGCTTTAATGATAGGATGGTAATTATTATGTAGTAAACATTATGTAAATATGGGGAATATTTCAATTGCTGGTGATTTTTATAGTTGCATACATCCTGTTCAACATCTAACGCAAGAAAATTAATGAAAAATAACGTTCATTAAATCATAATATCACAGAAACGAAAATAGATTTCATATCCTGTCATTATCTACGAAAATATCAACTGAAGAATATGCATAATTACTTGAATTAAAATTTTAGCTTTAGATTATTTTTTTGATTATAGGATTCTAGGAAATTTTTGGTTAAAAATTGAAAAAGAATTGTCACCGACTCCTTAACTAAAATTCAGCAAGAATTTCTTCTTTGTCTTCTTCCTTCATCTGACACTACAACCTTGAGTGGGTTTTGACCTGCTCGACTATTAAACAACGCCTCCTTCTATCTTTATCTCTGCTGTACTGAAAACTTCTTTAAAATTTTAATCATTCATCTCCTTGTTGGGTTGGTTTCTCGGTTTATCCGCATTGGTGTATTATCGTGTCGTAAAAACAAAATGTTGTACCTGTCTGCATAAAAGAGTTAATGATAATCCGATATTCGCTGTTCTAACACAACCTCACGGCTGACATTAAAAAAAAACTGTATTTAAGCTCGGCACTACAGACAAACATCATACAATTATGGAAAGTATCCACGCTAATTCGAATAATTAGCGTCGTAAAATGTAGAAAACATTTATTTCATTCATATTACTTTGCGAAAATTCAATTGATTTGCACAAAATTACCATACTACGGGCAACAATATTAATATCTGTTTCTTAATGCGATTTAAGACTTCCCGACGATTCGAAACCTCAGTTCCTTAAGAGCTTAATGGCAAAACAGTGGTCCGGCAAACCAGTCGACGTAGGTTCGAATCCTGCTTTAGGGCGAATTTTTTTTTTCGGTAAAAAATTCGAATAATTAGCGTCGTAAAATGTAGAAAGAATTTATTACACTAAAAGTTAGTTTCTTATAATTCTGAATGCACTATAAGTACCAATTTATTTATCATATATTATTTTAATTGTATATACGGCGTAATATAAGCACACATAGTTTTTCCTATACACGTAACAACATATACAGGGTGTTTGATCTCTCGTTTTCCTAATTTGGAGGGTATAAAGTTCCCAAATCTTATAATGTTTTACAAAAAAATCGTGTAGAAAAAGTTTTCAAATAAGCAAGAAAAGAAAAGAAGAAAATATAGGAAAATGTTTTTGAAACGGTCTGTATACATAGTGTATGTGCGTGTGTGTGCCATCTATGTAAATTATATGCTGTCGACTGTTATTGAAAAGAAAAAATGCTCACCTGTGAACAATATACCCTCTTGTCGAAATCAAAGCGCTATTCTGCTTACGATGTCATATTTAGATATTTGCCTATGAAATTTTAATGTTCGTATTTGTGACTGGTACCAGCAGCAACATTCACATAATGCGCAATTCATAGGTAATATTTATTTACTATTGGAGCGTGTTTCACACGAAATAGTGTATTTAATTTTAACAATGATTATGATTGGCAAAAGCGAAACCCTCGGGCGATTAAATTAGCTCACCAACACCGATTTTCTTGAAATGTATAGATCGGTGTAATAAATAATTACATTGTTGGGCCATAAGTTTGGGGAATAAGTTTATTTGGATTTTTAACGGAATATTCTGCCGGGATTACTAGAATATATTCCCTTGAATATTCGCGTGTCGATGTGGTATCAGCATGACAGATCACATGTACATTATGTCCTCATATTTTTGTCCCCGTGTTGCGAACTAGAAAACGTTAAATCGCTTTAACAATTTAAGTTAATGTGTTGCAAACGGATATCTTAACAAGTAGGTGATTTGTTTTTTTTTATCGTAGACGAATGTGTTTACATAAAGCGAACATGCATCGACCTCTAAACCAAATATTTGTTTTTGCTCATGTGGTGGCGTGTAAATAGAAATAATTTTTAGAATGACCAGTCCGATATTAAAAAATAAAACGACGTTTTATTTTTTGTAAAGGTCACTGCACTGTGTGTTCTTCTACTTTATCACTTACCTACCTCAACACAATGTGTACTGTCTAACATAAAAAGTTGACTTTTTCTCAAAAATTAACACAATAAAAAAATTGCGGATAATGAAATGCTTGACGTACATACTGTTTATATTATATCAATGAATGAACAAACACTCTGTATATGGGGTATGTGTAACAAAATAAATCTGATACATATTGAAAAGGGTTAAAAAAATTTGAATGTAGTAAAAACGTTGCGAACTTCATCAACTCAATACATCAAATTTTAAAATTGCGACTACATAATTTATAAATGTTCGAAATTTTGTAGTTATTTCTATATTCAGAGCGACAGAAATAAAAAGGAAATACTAGTTTGAATTGCGGGCGAAATTGCGGTAAGCTATTGTAATTATCTAATCATTTTGGTCACAATTTTTGCTAATAATATGAGTTTATGGATCCTGTAAAGTACATGCCGATTTATATATTAATTTATTATATATATATATATATATATATATATATATATATATATATATATATAAATATAATATTTTCGTGACATTGGTATGATATGGTAAATTCAATAAGTTGGCGATTAAAGGTCTGGCTTTACTCCAAAGTATTTATATTTAAAACAACCCTACATGTTTCGGCAATGATGCCTTTGTCAAGGGAATAAAAAATATATTTTTTATTCCCTTGATAACGGCATCATTGCCGAAACATGTAGGGTTGTTTTAAATATATATATACTTTGAAGTAATGAACCAGACCTTTAATCGCCGACTTATTAAGTTTACCTTATATATATATATATATTGTAACAAGACTGATAACAGCCTCTACGTTGGGCCGCAAAATGTAACAAAGCGTTGAAGCTGGTATAAAAATAAATGATAAATTACAGTGAAGCTGTAATATAAAATAGGCCTCACGTTGATGCGTCTAAATGATACAAGACAGTGTTACTGGTAAAACTAAGAATGATGAGAATAAGAAAAAACTTTGAAAAATAATAATATAAGTAAAAGTTTATGATTTTGAATTAAAAAATTGGGCGCCATAAATTTTTAAAGTTCTTAGTTTGTTCAACGCTATCTATGAACTTGTAAAATAACCAGCTAACTGCGGTAGAGCTTGAGTACATAAATTAATTAAAATATCTCTAGGATCTTCGTCGGCGGATGTATTACTCGTAGGTACAATGTAAATAATATGTGAATTTAAGCCCAAACTCAACAATTAAACAATACAAATAAAAGATTGAATTAATAACATAATAAAAAAATTTATTGAAATAAATAAGAAAACTGTAACAGCAATTCAATAAAAGAAATAAGGAAACTGTATTATAAAAAGAATATTACGTGCTATATGACAATAAATGGAATTAATATGTTGCACATGTGTTCTTCGAGTGAGAAAGTTAGGTTATACGAAAATTATATAAACAAATATTAATTGTTCTAAAATTAAACATAATATAGGTAAGTATAGTTTATGTTAAAATTGCACGTTTTAATTGATGTCTATAAAAATGTAAAAATTCCGAAATTTAATATGAATATTAAGTTGTTTATAGTGATTTTTATTTAGACAATTGTTGACTTTTAGGTAATATATGTGGAATAAACGTAGGATGTGAACCTGTTTCCAATGTTTTTGGATCTGATGTGGTCTGGAAACGCTGTAATCGGGATAGATGCGGAGTACGGCTGTTCCTATATGTAAAGCGGCGTTGGACGACGTGTTCCACAGCTTCGGTTCTCGGATCGACGGTATCCCAATTACACAAAGATGCTTCGCTCGATTATTCTTGTTTTCGTCGTGGTATTCTCCAAATTTTTATACCAAAAGTTGGGCCAATTATTTGTTTATCGAATGATCGGAAATTTGGTATGATATTTTTATTTATAATATGTTAAATAATTTAAATTTCACGAAGTTAATAAAATACGGCCATTTGTTGTAAAAATTTTATATCAGACGCCGTTCTTCGGTTTTTTTTTATTCCACAGCCTATTTTAATTATCGACAAAAGCCTCGAAGTTTTCACTTCACTTGCATCAATTAAAATATGAATTTGCATAATGTTTAAGTCTTAATAAGATCGAAAAATTAGTTAAATAATTTACAAATACCTAAAATGTAGTTTTCAATATAAAATTAGTTATAAATCGTACCGTAAAAATCGCTTTTGCGGGGTTCATGATAATTTTAAATTAGTGGGCGTGGTTAACTAGCATCGTTAACCACGATATAAATCTTGATGTAGATAAATTAGATACCTGTAATTTCGCGCGAATAATTTGAGTTATGAAATTTAAAAATTTAAATAAAAAAAATAAGTTAAAAATCAAAATAAGTTAATTATAAATTTTAAAGCTATCGTCATATTAATTTATTTACATTTCGATACTAATTTCACAAATTACGTCCACCAATTTAATATTTATACAGGTGTTTCTAATGTGTAGATAATCTGTATTTCCTATTGTAGAGCTGGAATACGGGTGCTGGTTGGCCCACTACATTATATATATATATATATATTAACAGCCAGGTAGTGTGTAAAGCCAGGCCTTTAATCGCCAACTGATTGAATTTACCATATATATATATATATATATATATATATATATATATATATATATATATATGATAATTTTGATGTTCTCGCGGTTGTATGATGAAATGATGGTTTCTCGGGTTCTTGGCCGCGTGTGAGATATATATATATATATATATATATATATTATTCATTTATATTAATTGAGCACACTATAATTATGAAACGAACAAAGTTAATTACACCTTTGCTTTTTACCGAACCCTTATTATTTATTAGATGAAATTATGTATATCTAACCTACAAATGTATTTAATCATAGATGTGTAGCATCTACTTGTGTTTTTTTCTTACGATAATCGTTTAATAGGATTCAATTAAACATATACACTTAATTATGAAAATTGATATTAATATTCTGTTTTACATTATAATTCACATTGTGGGTACATTCAACATTCTAAAGCGCTTTAAATATCATTCAGTGCCAATTAGCATCAATACGCAAACATACATTCAAATATATTAAAAGCATATAGAAAATTATTTATATTTAGGACGAGTTTGTAATACAGGCATTGAGAAGTTCCCATAGATACGTAGAATTTATTGCAATGACTGTGTAAATACGCAAATAATATTTAACGAAGTGGGTGTGGAAAGTAATAAAAGTTTATGAACATCTATACATGAAAATATTGTTAATTTTAAATAGGTGTTGAAAACCATGTTTTAAAATAATCATACATAATTGCTTCTGATTTTTTCATTGACAGTTTAAACCATATGTAGTTGCCTAGCTAATACGTAATTTATATTGTACCGCCATTAAATTTTCCCATTATTTTGAAATTCCTTAATTTGTCTTTTGTTTGGATTATTGTCGGCGTATTTCTCTTGTATTTTTTTTCTCTAGCATTTTATTTTGCTGCTAATTTCCTACAAATTTATTTAGGATATCGCCCATATAGGCACAATATCTGTAGGTAGCAAATCGGTAAACAATTTCATAATTACATTTATTCACATTTTGGCACAAAGTGATAAACGAACAGATAAACAAGATTTTTTATTGCTGTAATTCTCAGCAATAAAAAAACAAACTTTAATAAGAACGAAAGAAAATTTCCTAAATATGAAAAATAAATACAATAAAATAAACATTCCTTATTGTGTTATTTAAATAAAGCAAATAAAAATAGAATCACTGCCCTATAAATATTGTTCAAACTGGACACCATTTCGACCAATGCCTGTATAATCTGCACCTCTTTTCTATAAAAACAATTGCATTTAATATGTTCTTGGGTGGTATTTATTTGTCGACAAACATTAATAATTCTATTTCGTAGATCATCTACGTTTTCACTTCGTGTTACATAAACAATTTCTCTAATTTGGTTCCCTCGAAAGAAGTCTAAAGGGGAAAGATCTGCCATCTAATAGGTTCGTTAGACCTATCCATCTTCGATTTAAGAATTCTGTGTTCATTACAACATTATGTGGAGCAGCTCCATCTTACTGCAAGTGTAGTTGTACGTACTGATTAACAGGTAATTCTTCTAAATTCTCCACTATATCTTCAAGCAACGTATGATATTTTTGTTGATTTAGGTTACCATCGATAAAGTTTGGTCCGATTACTCTTCTTTTTAAAATTCCACACCAGTAAAGTAAATTTCAAGGGTTTTCGTTGCTACAATACCTGTGGTTGTTCCTATTAAACACGGCGTTATTTGGTAAAGGTGTACTCGTCCGATCACAGAATTTTAGAATAAAATATTAACACGATGCCAGACAAAATTTGCTGTACCTATGAGGAATTCCATCGAACTTTACTTCACTGGTCAAACTGACGAAGTCTATTGTGTGACAGAAACACGTATCTTTGGCAGACGTAATTATTGGAAAATACAAGGTGTATGTTCATTAGACTGGCCACTAAAAATAGATTTCCGATTGCTGGGCGGAAAAAGTTTCCTTTTGATACCAAATGCTTAGCATTAAAATTTGGTAGCGATCGGAGAACGTTTGAGCCTGCCGCCCAAGACTTAAAGTTTGAAAAATATGACTCGACGAACTGAAATACCAATTGTTTTTGATTTTCGTCATTTGTTAAGATTCGATTGTAATCTTTCATGAATTTGACGCCGCGTTCGGCAGCATCGGTTACGACGAACAAATTACGACAAAATTCCAAAGCGTCTTGATAGTCATCATCTTCTTCCCATAACGATGGATCTTTTTCCAAAAAACAGGCAGACAAACCAAATGCAGTGAAAAAATATTTTGTTTTATATGATACTAAATCGCTCAATGAACTGGAACGTAAAACTTCAACGTTTGCAATTCGACGGTTCTCCAATAGGTTTACGTTCGGTTCACTTGATTGGAGACATTTGATCATTTTGCGCTTTGCTTCATCTGAAACGGAAGGATCAAAAAATGCTAAAGCAACGTTTTCTGGTGCTAGATACCACAAATGGTTTTTGATTTTTGATAGAACTATGTTGGACACTGCTGCATCTGTTTCAGCGTATGCGATGGAGTCCTTTACAAATTGTAGATCTTGATTTGGAGCTGTGATGGCATTTGGGCATCCATACCAGACTTTGACATATAGTCGAACTAGAAAAATACATACATCTCGCAGCGCGCTCAATTGTCTATCTGTGCATTTGAATTGTTCGCGAAAAAGAAATATTTTCAGGCAATAAATTGCTTTTCCCATAGACCTTGCATGGGACGTTGAACTACACGTCCGAAAATTGCCACCGTTTCCACCAAGGAATGTGACTGTGAGCTGTAGAAATTCTTTATAATCAGCGCGAATTTGATCTTTTTGTAAATTTTGATAGCAGACATGTTTGACTTCATCACAATCCTCTTCGCTTATTTTTGAACGGACAATTTCGTCGTCGAGACCGCATTTGAATGAAGTGTGATTGAGATTGTCCCAAGCTTCCGCAAATCGATTGAAAATAGGAACTTCGGGTGCACTGGTCGCTGAGTATTTTAAGTCAAAAACACTTTTCAAGACAATTTCGAAAATATGATGACGACATGGAAGTTTGATTAATTTCCGGTCTAAATATTGTTGTAAGAATGCGATTGCACCATTGTTAGGACCAGTGTTTGAAGAAGTAGTGTCGAAACTCATCGCACCAACGCGATCAATGATATTCCAACTGATTAAAGCATTACGAACAGCGCCCGCAATATTCTCTCCCGTGGCGGGTTCTACAATTGCTGCACTGAGAAATTTTGCGGTGCCTTTATAACTGACGAGAATTGCGATTCGCTCAACTTTTTTTTTACCAACTATTGCTTCCATTAATTTGCCATCCCAATGAACAACTAATGATTGTGCACTATTTATCTACGGAAAAAAAATATATATATAATTAAAATTAAACCAAAAGTAAAGTAAATTACGTCTTCGGCGAACTCGTCCTGAATCTTCTCAAATTCTTTTTCACGGTGCTTTCTTCGTAAATTTTGGAGAGACGTTCGATTGACAACATGCTCATCAACGTTGACACGCAAGGCTTCTGCCACTGCCATTATTATATGTATTGCTTTTCTATCGGAAACCTTAGCATCATCCAGAGCGGCTGAAAGACGTGGTGTTATCAATTGCGTACGGCCTCTTCTTTCCTCTGGTTGAGTGTCATAATCGTCCACGTCCATTGTTGGATCGTTGTCGTCGGAAATATTATCGCTTTCACTAGCACTATTGTTTTCTTCAATCGCTGAATGAAATCATAAAAGAAGTTAGGAATTCATTCATTCCAATAATTGATATGTATTATACAATGCAAATTAAAAATATTTACCAATATCTACGTTTTGAGACTCATCGTGCTTTCGCTTTCGTGACTCTTCTCTTGATCTTCGCTCCTGCAATCGCTTTTCACGGCTGAATAAATGCATATCGACTCCGATCATGCATCCGGGGCGCCCTTTTTGTCTTTGTTTCAATAAAAATTCCCGATCTTCTTCAATGCGAATCATCTGCAACGCGTTGTTGTGAGAAATGTCGAAGAGATTGTCCAAATTTTCGATAAATTCTGCCTGATCTTTGTTCGCTTTCCCTTTCGACGACTTTTTAGAAACACGTCGCCATTCATTGTACTGTTTTATCAATTTATCAGCACATTTGTACAAATCACGGATCGGTAAGCGGGCTTGTAGCCAAAAAAGGGATACAGCGTTCACTGCCAATCTTGCACTTTCTTTCTGCGATAATTTGGCGAATCGAATATTATAAAAATAGACTTGCAATACTTGTCGATTGGAGGGTAATTTAGCTCCACTTATTTGATGTGTCACATTGCCAATCAAATATATTTCACGTGATACTTTATCAGACGCACGAGTATTCGAGTAATCACTTTTGATGTGGTTGGTTCCATTTCGGCAGAGGTTGATGGTTCGTCCGACTTTATATTATCAAGCTGCAAATCAAAAATGCAATCTTGGGTACAGACAATTTAATTATTATATTAATTATTGCCAATTAATGGTAATTTAATTGGCAATTTGATTAAATATTAAAAATCAACAACTAAAACTAGTTTTATGTATTAAAATTTAAGTATTTCAATAAAAACATTGATTTTTCCCATATATTTCGATTTTTCAAACTTTAAGTCTTGGGCGGCAGGCTCAAACGTTCTCCGATCGCTACCAAATTTTAATGCTAAGCATTTGGTATCAAAAGGAAACTTTTTCCGCCCAGCAATCGGAAATCGAAGGAATTTTCTATAAATAACTGCCAGTCTAATGTTCATGTGTACAGATGCAAATGTGTGGTTTCATTTGTAACATCTCCAGATTTGTTTCTCCTGTAGCCATTGTCCGATTATGTTGTTTAAATGTAAAGTTTTGAACAGAATCAAGACCAAAGACGAAAATCATTGGCTAAGCTAATCACTTCAGATAACTTTTAAGGATCTTCACATGCCGTCGCCATTTTCACAATTAATATTCAAAAAACGTTAGATGTATACAATACATCAAATACTTCTTTGATTTGTGATTGTCGTGAGATATTGATTGAGATATTGATTGAAATGGAAATCTAGAAAATTAGCCAAATGGGGAGTAATCTCCCAATGAAGCTCTTAAATTGGCATTTTTGTAATGTTAATGAATCTCAACAGTGATGGTTACATTCCTCGGAAGCAGTTTATAGTAGATGACGTCTTCTATGTACCATCGGGTGCACAGCATAAACTCAGACAGATTAATATTATTTTATATAGTTGCTTTTTTTTACATTAGGGCTAAGGCATTATTACTATTTTTGATGTTAACATAAGGGCACAATTTTTTATAATTTTTTATAATTTCTGAAGATTCTAAAGAAGACAGTATGGAGAGCGAAACGTCGAGTGAAATTACGACAAGACGGCGAAACCCATAAAAAGATTGTACTACAGGCGACAACGGTCGTGAAAGCCTACGGAATTTTAGTTTATTCTTGTTGCCTTTTTTCAAAACCTGTGACCAAGTTTTTTAATTTTACCCACGGAATGCTAATTCATAAATTTTTAGCAGAAAGTTAATAAAAAGATTTATGAAATACATCCGCATATGGGATTGCACAAATAATGAATTATGAATGAAAATGAAATGGCTGACTTCAGAAATTAAATATCTTTATAGTAGGCGTAGTAAGTTAGAATTAGATTATATGATTTGCATTTATGTTTAACTAAAAATTTAAGTAATTATGAATACGAGGACTGGTGTCATTTTCATAGACATGTAACGGAGATATCTGAACATAAACTTAACACTAAGATTTGTAAATTAAGTCAGAAATTTCGTAACCTTTGCCCGTCGGTTCACGAAAAACCAATTGTCAATAGTTCCATGAAAGAGACACTAGTCATCAATCCAGTCATCTGAGAATTTTAACAGTGAAGAATTAAAACTATTAGACAAAGGTCTAAAATATTGTTTGCCAAGCGGTGGGGTTCCCATGGATGAGATAGTTGTGGTCATTGAGACCTCTATCAAAAATTTTGGTGATTCTGCAAAATCTTTCGTTAGAGAGGCCTGCACGAGTTGCATCCGTGAGAACGTTCAGCAGCACAAACATATCGCGGTCAACAATGAATGGAATATCATTAAAAATCTCAGAAATTTACTTAAAAGCAAATAAGGGGAATAAATTGGTAATTATGGACAAAATCGACTATTTTAATCGAGTTAATATTGGATTGACCTTATGTCAAATTAAACAAAAAATCCCCTCCCTAAGATGATTAGAGAAACTAAAAGCGCGTTAAAAGACTGTCCACAATTAATAACTGGTCCCCTCAAATTTAAACTAAACGTAAGCAACCTTTTAGTACCTAGAATGTATTGTTTACCAAAAATTCACAACCCAGGTAATTCGATGAGAATTGGAATTTATTCAAAAACTCAAAGATTATAAGCTGGAACAAGGTGAAATTTTAGTATCATTTGATGTCACTTCATTGTTCCCTTCTGTACCTATTCAGAAAACACTGAAATATTTAGACAGTTTATGGCTTAAAAACAATATTGAACGCGAGAAAATAAATGAATACTTGAGGTTGGAAACTTTATGCATGTCTCAGAACTGCTTTCAAATTGAAGGAAATTTCGATGAACAGCGACATGGCACAGCAATTGGCAACTGCTTGTCTCATTTATGAGTCATTTTGAGGTAGAATTTAAGAGATCATCTAAATATTTTTCCCTAAAGTATGGATTAGGTATGTCGATGATATTTTCGCGGTTTTTAATACCAAGTTGTGTAATTTTGACGATTTTTTATTAGAATTAAATTCGAAATTCCCTTCTATATTAAATTCACTATAGAAAAAGAAAACAATGAACAAATACCATTTTTAGATGTTTTGGTTATTAAGAATAATAATAACTTGGAAATAGATATTTACCGAAAAGACACCAATGTGAACAAGTTTATAACCGCGGATTCAAATCACAGTTTCCAACAAAAGATGGCTTCCTTTAATTTTCTTATCCATCGGTTGTTAAGTTACCCGCTTACAAAAGATAGATATGAAAAAGAACTTGGATTAATCAGAAGCATCGCTGCGTACAATGGTTTCGATTCGAAAATAATAACCAACCTAATTAAGAAACATAGGCTTAAGAAACTTATTTATGATACCACGAGCTTACTACCTCAAAAAGACCTAGGTGAGAAATTTGTTTGTTTACCATACCATTTAGCCTCTAGAAATATGAACGCTATCTTCAAAAACCATTCTCTTCGAATAGCGTTTAAATCATGTAACTCATTAAAATCACTTTTAGGTAACACCAAGGACAAAATTGAGGTAGAACATAAATCTGGTATATATGAAATAAATTGTATGGATTGCAGCCAAAAATATATCGGCCAAACTAGACGTTCAATTTCAACACGTTACAAGGAACATATTTCCCACTTTAGATTCAACAGACCCGAAAAATCTAGCGTTGCCCGACATATTTGGGACACAGGTCATTCTGTGTCGGCAAATAACCTTAGATTGATTAAAACTGTTAATAATTATAGAGAATTAGATAGTTATGAAAGTATCTATATATACAGAAATAAGAATAAATTAATGAATTCTGACAATGGACCAATCCCTCAGTCCAGTTTGTATGACTTATTGTGACAATAGTGTATTCACGCTTCACGGTTTCCTAAATTTCACGCTAGGTTTAAGTAGTATATAACTGTTATTTCTATGTTAGAAATTTAGTGTTATCCCACTGGCGATTTGGTGAAGAGCATATCTTCTAAGGTTTACCTTAGCCAAAAGCGCTACGTTTAACATTTTTCAGTTTTTAAGGTTATTCTACTGAAGATGGCAACTTAGTTGCCGAAACACGTATATATTATTTATTGATATATATTGTGGTTAGGGTGTTTTTCTTATTTCTGTTTCAGATTACAAGCCAGAGTCTCCACCAATTTCGAATCAATTATAATTGATATGAATATAAACTGACAAGAAAGTGACTTTTATTGCGATATCGTTATTTCAATAGTAACTTGCACTTTTGGTGCACATTGTAGGCAAAAAGAATTTTATTACGCGAAGCGACCGCATCTGATTCCGAAGTGTTGCGAACGCTCGAAGGTCGATCTAACTATCGCCTGAAATACCGTATAATTACCACCGATATGCGTGATCGCGTCGTGATGATTCAAGTCTTGCACTCTGCCAGCTTGTTTTACTGTTGTCCATCGATTGGCATAAGATGAAAAATCCATTTGAGTGAGTATTTCGCCCTGTGGTATGCGATCCGCTACCTATAGTGAATATCTTAAAGTCAGGAAGTGTCTGTTGTACCTGAATCCGTAACAATAAACGATGTAGTGTTAGTTTATTGATAAACCGTCCAGAAGCGGAAAGAGGAAGGGGCAAGGTAATTGCATTTATTATAATACATATTTGTGCTGCAAAACAATCAATATGCCGTGTAATTATTGAATATACATAATTCCTAGTATATATTTTCTTCTTCCGTTCCTCCATATACAGGCTTGGCAACTAAGTGGTTGCAAATTAAAATGAAACAATAAGAGAAAATTTGTGCATGTAACGAATTACTTTTCATTAGTAACGTATTCTCCATTGTCTTGATGAGGTATAGCTTCAGTTCGGAGGCTTCTTCTGTTTTGGTTAAACGTCAGCACGTCCAATCACCCTGGGCTCTTTGTACTATCCTCAATAGATCTCTCAGTTCCACTCAGTTAGTCTTGTATCCTCGATAAAAGTCACTATCCTCTTCAAGCTTGAGTATAAATAAATAAATCTCTTCCGAAATGTTTCTGTCTAAGTCCCTTCAGTTCCGTACACGTGCATATTACATGAAGGCTAGTTTCCTCCTGTTTTTCACATCTCCTACACCAGGGCTCGCTAACCAAGCCCATACTGTATAGATGCTTCTTTAAAGAACATTGTCCGGTTATTAAGGCGGTAATTATTTAAATTTATTTTTTGTTACCACGAATTAGGTTGACTGAAAACCTTCCGTCAAGCTCCCTTAGTAGTGTTTTGGTATGGAGTTGGCCTTCCGTTAACCTTCATTTCTTTTTATGTTCTCTTCCTAGCCATAACCAGATCTCCCATTTAGCGGAATCCTTAGCGATTCCACATACAAATTCTGGCCCTATGAATTTCCTATTAGTACCTTCTTTGGCCAGTTCGTCGCCTATCTAGGCTGTACGTCTGTGGAGTTTGTACAGCTGGCTCATGTAGGTTGGCGAAAGAAGACTGTACGTCTTTCGTCAACCAACATGGAGCCATCTGTACAAACTCCACAGTTCGCCTATTTGGCCTTCCTGATCTATTATAACCAATTTGGTCAGTCTTTCTGAACCAATGGGCAATTTTGGGGGCTATTGAAACATTGGTATAGTGTTTCATCAGACCCGAGTATCATAATGGCCTCCGAATGTTAATGGCGGAATCCGTCTAACATGGTACTTAGAAAGAGGAATTCTAACTCTAGTCTAGCTTGCAGCTCAGTTTAGTGGTACCAAATCTGCAATTTCTCGCATCCTCAAACATTTTCGTGTTTGTTGAAGAGCTATTGCCAACAAACAAATCGGAAGGCCTCGGTTGTCTCTGGAGATTACCCTCGTCGTATTTCTGCTGTCATTTCAGTCTTCACATCAGCTCAATCGAACATTCCTCCTTCGATCGTGCTATTTAATATCGTCTTCAGCAAACGGGACTACATGGGCGAAGTTCTATTAAGGAGCCATTCATCAACGCCAAAGATTCGACAGCGTGTGTTGCTTTAACGAAACCGCTGAATACGTGTTGACTGATCTTAGCTGTTTCGATCTGACAAGAGAAAGTACTATTTATTTAGATCTGATGGTGTGAGTATGGGGGACGACCTGTAAGTTTAAAATGCAACTCAAAATACCAAGCCCCTTCTATGAAACATAGTGGTGAATTGGTTATGTAATGAAACTATTTCTCAGCTGCAGAAGGAGCCATTTGCAACGTATACAGAGCATACTCGTACTTACGTACTACCATAAAACCATTCATCAGCGCGAATTATAGTGCAGCGCGGATTGCTTTAGCGAAAGCGCATAATGACTGGATATGTGCTGAGTGGTGATTTGATCTAACAAGGGTACTAATAAGTACTACTTCTTTTTCAATTAAATTATTAAGATCCGATAGTGTGAAGCATGTGAGATGACCTATACAACCTAAAATACCTAACCCCCTCTAGGAAATATGGTGATGGATCGATTGTGATATTAAGCTGTTTCTCACTACGCGGCTAAGTATACCGAACAATGTGAATCGCCACCAGTACATCGACATCAATAACGATTCTCTTCGTTCCATCGGTCGTACGTTTGTGTACCAAAAGACAATGATCTTAGACATCATCCTGAAGTTGTCCTAGAGTAGCTCAACCATAATCGTGTTACTTTCCTCAAATAGCAGAGTCAATTATCACACCTGAACAGCAGCAAATCATTTTCGGAACGCCTGAGAGGATGTTGGATACCTCAGCGAAGAATTTGCATAAAAAATTCGCTTAACTGGCCGATGTCTGAAATCGCATTCCACAATTCATTATCGACAATCTCATCGACTCCATGCCACGCAATTGTCAAGCTGTCATTGTTTACGAGAGATTTGCTGTAAACTACTAGATCTTACTTATTTGATCTGTTTCTATTTTTTATTAAAATTTATATTCATTGTGTTTGAAATTTGGCTTGTCATCTTTGCTGAAATCAGATAATATAATTAAAGTGATCATAAAATCACCTTAAATCATGCCAGAATAGATATCGATCTGCATTCGATTAGCTGCTGTATTGATCTCACTATTTTAAAATTTGAGCACATGCCGACAACTGCAAGAAATATTACACTAAAAGAACTACAAGTGTAATAATATGTCTATACTCGTATTTTAAGGATTTGAATTTTGTGGATAATGACCTTAGTTCTAAACCTTAAGTCAGGTTTGATATTGTTCAAGGATAGTCTAAAAATTACATTTAATCTTAAATAATTGGTTAAAAGCAATATTTAATTATAAAAAGAAATACCACCATTCCATGAGCTATTATCTCATATATCCTTTACGACACAATATCGATTAACTCCTCACTAAATTTAAACAAAGCATAAAACCTCACCAAATTAGTATCCGTATCCTAAATACGTATTTTAACATCTAAGTTGTCATCCACAGTAAGAAAAACTAACAGTGTTGAATACGAGACAGAATAAAGTTAACACAGAAACTGCAAAACACTTTATTAGACGTACACGTATACATTGAACTTTAAGAAAACTTAAATTTAGGTGACTTACCCCTCTTAAATAAATTACACACTTATTTTCTTACGCCCTCTTCTTATATCTATTATTCAAAGAAGTTATACAAGCAGGTATAGGAAATTGGACTCCTATCTGTGTTGTAAGAGTTATCCTTGTTTCTAATTACATAAATACTTGTCCAATTTTCTTGAATTGTTTATATTTTTAATTAGTTTCAAACAATCTGCTGTTATATTATGATTAGCTTGTGACGTATGACTAGCAACACTCGATTTACCCAATCTATTGAATTTAATGTGCGATAGATGTTCTTTATAGTGAGTTACTATTGAGTGCTTTGTTTGAAATTTACGATCTCGGTGATTAATATATATATATTATCTTTACCGCTTCCTAGGAGCGATTTTATTGAATTTCCTGACCAAAAAGCAACTTGGAGACCAGGTTCTTTAATTACGCTATTTAAATTTTTTTAAATTTAATTGAATCGGCCGATACTTGCTGGAAATCCATAATATGTAAATGGGATTTAAGTAAAACACTTATACTAATTTCCAGTATATATTACACTTTATGATATATATTAATAAATTGACGACATGTTTTACTCATAGGTACATGAATTAATCTATATACCATTGATTGGTATGCTGATAATTTGTGTGTTATAGGGTGAAAAGAATTAGCGTGTATTGTGGTATCTGTATGTGTTGGTTTATGGTACGCTCGTATATAGCGAACTCGTGTTTTTTAGTTTTGTGTGATATGGTTAAATATAGAAAATTAATGCTTTTATTTATTTCTGTTTCTATAGTAAAATCTATTTTGGGGTGAATAGTGTTGATATAATTATGTAAATATAATTAAGTAATTTCGACCTTGAACTAAATAGAATATACACAATAGCATTAAACAATGGTTACTCTATAAATATTGTCAATAACATCCTAAATAGCCAACAAAAATCTAAAACCCTTTCCTTAGTTTATCCAAAATTAAAATACAAGATAATTAATTCCTATAATTCAATCACTTACTTAGGAAAAATTTCGGAAAAAATTGGTACTTTCATTAAAAAACTTAATAACGAACATATATCATTTAAAACAGACAATACTATACAGAACATTATTAAAAACAACAAAGATCAAATAGACAAAGAATCAAACTCTGGTGTATATAAGTTAACATGCGAAGATTGTAATAAGGTATACATAGGACAAACGGGGAGGACATTCAAAATTAGGATGAAAGAACACGAGAGAAGCCATAAAGAAAAGAAAACAGATTCAACTTTCGCAAGTCATTGTATAGATATCAATCATAGATTTAATATAGATTTCAAAATTTTACACATTCAAGAAAAAAGTAAAAAACTTAACCTGTTAGAAAACTTAGAAATTAATAGATACAATAGTTTAGGATTAGCTTTAAATGACCAATTAGATTTAAACAACTCCCCTCTACTAAATTTAAGATTGTAAAAAAAAAAATTTTCCACCACCATTTCCCCAATAATTTTCACATAAATATTCAAACTTGTATTGTAGATATTCAGTATTTCATCCACCTGATGAAGCCATTGTATGGCGAAACAATATTGTAGTGGTATTTACAATAAAAGAATTTTTGAAACTAGAAGTTTAATTACTTATTTCTTAGCGTTATAATGAAGTTTCAACAAGTATCTCCTTCGTCAATTAACTATTCATTAAAAATATTGAGAAATACAACGGTTTTGGTGATGTTATTACACAGAAAATAAAATGTTACTCCAAATTCACTCATAACTCAGTATTAATTTCTTTAATGTTATTTTCTTTGTCATTTGTCTTTTTCTGTGTAGTTGAACATTTCATTTAGAGGACAACTTTTGAAATTTATTTCCAAAAACAGTGTTCTTTTATTCAACAGCTTCAAGTTAGAAGTTTAGGAATTCCATTGAGTCCATAACAGTGTCGCATAAATGTGCTTTTTAACCTACATCGTGCATGCATTAAATAAATCCATTCGCGAATTCACTCTTAATTGATATAACGTCAACTTGCAATAAGGCCGTGTAAACATTTCCATTTTGTCGGCAATTTAACGAGAACATGTATGTCCAAACTAAATCGACATAATTAGGAATATGTTATTTTATTTTTTAACCACATTTATTCGCATCGACCAATATATCTCATTAAGCCGTGCCTTACAATTTACAGTTACCTGATTAAGTATTTCGTTTGAACGTCATGTGCTCAAATAAGTATTTAATCCACCGTTAAACTCAGGAGTTTTACATTCTTTCCGTGGATTTATTTCCTTTTCCGATTGCACAAAGACATCTAGCGCGGAATAAGTCGAACACGTCGTAATAGGAATGATATTTCGTTCCCCCGCAAAATAAAATAGTTCCCACCAGTACGCGCCTTTCATTAATAAAACGCTATTTTTATTGAAGATTGTTCACTAATGAATGGAAGAAGACGTGGATATCTCTTCTACGGTATGTATGCTACAGAAATTATATTGCGCAATTATTTGATTGACATCGTTCAGTAAAACAAACTATTAATTGAAGAATCTGCTTCAAACATACGCACTTACGTAAATACGTCGGTATGTTACCAAGGAATGAGGAAGTCGAAATACCATACTTAACTTGCCTTGTTTAATTACCAGCTTAAGTATAGTTATTGCTTGAAAATTTGCTTTGAATACGAGATTTTTCGCGAGATTTTTCGCATGTCTATATTATACGTGTAACTCGTATACATTGGATTTTATGTACTTTAATCTCATACAGAATGTTTTATAATTAATGTGCCAATTAATACGGCATATGAACGGATTATTGAAAGGTTTTACTATTGAGTTGATGGAATTTTTATTTAACTCAAAATTTATTAATTTTTCAACAAACATACATTAATTAATCAAGAATATATTCTCCTTCATTATTCACGATGGCCTCCCAACGATCTCATAACTTTTCGATTCCACCCTTGAAGAAATCTGGTGAAGAATGAAGTAAGAACTCGGCAAACCCGAGATATCGAACAAGCTGGTCGTGTAAAGATTTAAGTCCATTTTGTATTTTGTGGAGTGTATCGTGCAAGTTGCGAATGGATCACCTGTTGAGGTAGATGTTTGGTCTAAATCGTATTTTGGCAACAACTCTCTGTTGGATCAGCACCCCACAAATATTTAAGAAGTTAAGTCGACGCCATTTTCTCATTATGTTTTTTATTCCTGTCCAATCTCCTATGTATTGAGTATTTGTTAATATTTTTATTTTGAGTATATATACAGGACTGCTCTTACAATATGTATTGGATCTTTGTTAATAACTTTTGAGGGAGAAACATTTCCAATAAATATAGTTATATATTAATTGTCTGAGCGAGTATTGATTTGTAGTTGTAGCTTCATTGTGTTTCTTTAATCCTACACCTTGCGAGTACGTTATAGCGTCTGCGTCATCCGTGCAACGTAGTACCTCTGATTACAATTCAATTCACATTAGCGTCCTTTTTAACAATTATTTTACTCAGTCACGTAATAACGTTTTGAAAGGAGCCACACGTCATCTTCACTGAGACCGTAGCCTGGGTACTGGCTAGTTGAGTTCTATTTTTACTATCAATCCTCCCACCAAGGTAAGTCCTTGAAACTCCACCGTTTATCATAAATTTTCGATTGGTCAGTTTTGTGATATTTATTTTTGCCATTCCACGACATTAACATCCGTATCCTTAATATGTATTTGGACAACTAAGTTTCCATCTTCAGTAGAAAAATAAAGTGTTTAACACGGAGCACAATAAAGCTAACACAGAAATCGCAAAATACTGTACAAGACGTCCATATATACACAAAATTTTAACAAATTTAAATACTTCTTACGTTCTTACGTCAACATGTCATACATGGTTTAAATCAGAAAAGAAACTCTTTCTAGCGGTGCCAAAATTCGTTATAGTGCCTATAGGAAATAAGAAAATTGATGATTTAGACTTTACTATTAGATAGTAGATCAGAAATGGCTTCGAAAATGTGTTTTCGGTTTTTCTCTGCAATCCCAAATAAAGGTGCTAGAGATAAAAGAAGGAAATGAGCTTCTTTTGTTTTTTAAAAAAATTTCGAACGTCATTTGACGCAAATATACTTTTTCTTCAGATTCATAACAAATACCAAATTTAGCAACTAAATCTACCCTCTATCTCCAATAATAAGCGAGAAATAAAACTAATTGTTAAAATCTTTCTTTCTCAATTTATTAACACATCCTAAAACGACAATTGTTTCACCGGCACAGTCACTTCATCAGGTACTCGTCTACAATAATCATACAATAAAAATATTTATTTATGTTTAGTTGCCTTGCATGAAATTCCAAAACAAAGTCCACAAATAATTTTTTTTAAATTAAATACAAGTTTAATCATTATTGCATTAAACAAGGATACCCCACAAGTAATATTCAAAAGCAGATTTTCCATTTCTATGATTTGATGAAGCGCTCGAGGCTAAGGATTAACTGACATTCAAATGTTATTAAAACTTCGATGACAAGTACTTAAAGTTTCGCAATTTGCACTAATCCTCTATTGAGAGGAGTAATAACTTGATTCTCCATTTTCGGAAAAGATATATACATATGTCTAGATTTGCCAAAACTTCCGAATTCAATTTCTAAGATTCCCCTTATTACATTAACGCAAATTATAAAGTTGTTAGCAAATGTCGAGCATGGCCTCGTATACGCCCCTTACATTATCGTTCTTATATATTTTCTTAGGCCCTTTGTCTTAAACTTTTATTCGGAATTGTGTCAAACGCCTTTTGATCTCATTGGAAATCGCTAAAATTGAAATCGAACAAATGAACGTCTCTCCCATCCTTATTAGATTCGTTTCTTAGAATATTCGATTGGAAAATATATTGTCGGGAACTGATTGGATCGATTGTAATTATAAGTATAATGGATAATTGAGAGCATGTACAAGGGGCACGAACAAAGTAATTTGTCGTGTTTTATATTGCTATTTATATTAATTTTAAATAATTACTCGTTTTACATTTTCAAATGAAAATTAATTCGTAGCAGTTTTGTTTAAAAGCTTATAAAAGTACTTTGTAAAAGACAATGAAATATTTTAAATAATTTTTGATGTCCAATATCTTAAGATGAAAGCTTGTCAAAACCTCAGGGCCACTGAGAGTGTATATGATGTGTGTAAATTGTTCCATGGTCTTATTACTATAACTTTTCGCCGTAGAATAGAAATATATATAATGAGACTTTCACTTCCTCAACATTTAAGGGTAACTGAAGATGATACCAATCCCGAAAAACATTCGTCGGTTCCGAGATGCGAACCCTCGACAAACGGACTCTCACTCTTGCAATCCAACGTTCTCACCACTAATCTGCAAAGTCAGCTATGACATACGACAAGTCTAATTTTCTCAAAAGTCGAAATTTGCTTGAACCTTGATATTATAATATTCCAAAATATGCTTTGTCATATATCAAATTACTCGCTTCGACATGCAAATTACGAATTCTAAATAAAAATGTGGGTCGCTTTTGTTCTTATCCGATGACGTATAAGCTATAATGCACCCACAAAGTGTAGCTTCCTTCCTTCCTTCCACCAATACACAATGTTTTACAACAGTATTTATTGAGAATATTTTGTTTCCCCTCCAAAATTATTTACGAAGTCACCGTACATAAATTTACGAACAAACTTGTATATATCTGACAAGAATTAAATTAATGATATTAAATCTTTTACATGCCTGAAATGCGAGTGTTGAAGGTCAGAGATCTCCTCGTACGTACTATCAAGAACATATAAAAACAAATAATTATTTGCCACCCAGATTAATTAAAAATTCACGATGAAATTGTTATAAACAAAATTGAATTAGAAGTGACAGAATTTAATGTTCAATATCTAAAGTAAAAGGTGTAATATGCCATATTAGTAGATAAGCTATCGGAGTTCGAGCTCAAAATCCCATGTATTTTCTTATGGAAGTTCATTTTGCACTTTCAAGGTTATTTGAGCTGTGGCGTCATAACTGAGTAACGCGACTAACTTCATGTTGATTATTACTTATATTTTTACCGAGGCCAATAAGTAAGGCGTTAGTAATATAGCAAACTTCACATTATTTTAGGTTACCGTATGGGTACGCTTCTTCATGTGGGATGTTTCGTTGTGACAGGGGGAAATCATGTGGGGGTGGGTTATCAAATACATAGGGGTGTGTTAGGTGATGGGAGACTCATGATGGGTTGAAGAGGCAGGGGCGTGCAAGAAGGTCCCAAGGGGGGGCGGGGTGTCTGCAAGAGGATACCATTCCTAAATTTCCTTGATCTAAAATTTAATTAACGTTTCGAATTTAATATTCATTCATATTTGAAGGTATTGTATAGATATGTTAAATCTAATTACGATTGAATTCAATTCATATTTCAGCTTTGGTGTTTTATAATTTTATCGTAATAATATTTGTTATACTATATTTTAGTTTATTCTAAATTTCTAATCATTTTGGCACCTAATATTCTTAAGTAGAATTTTTTATTGCCGTTGATCTTTGTAATATTAAAAACTTAACTTTTTTTGTTTGCTAATTGTGTCTGTGTAAAGATTTGCTCCCGGCTTTGCGAGACGTATGAAAATTTTGAACTTCTTTTAAAGAAAATAAACTACCAAGAACATCAGTGGATGCTTTGTGGTGACCTTAAAGTGCTGTGCATGCTACTAGGACAACAAGGAGGTTATACAAAATTTCCATGCTTTATTTGTGAGTGGGATAGTCGAGCAAGGGATAGACATTGGACTCAAATAGAATGGCCCTCTAGAACAAGCCTTACATCTGGTAGCAAAAATGTATTAAGAGATAGCTTAGTTGACCCCAAAAAAGTTTTACTGCCTCCTCTCCATATCAAACTTGTCTTCATGAAGCAGTTTGTTAAAGCCCTAGACAAAAATGGACAGTGTTTTAAATATTTGTGCGAGACATTTCCAGCCTTATCCGTTGCCAAGTTAAAAGAAGGTATTTTTGTTGGGCCGCAGATAAGAACATTATGCAAAGACAAGGATTTTCAAAACATAATACCAATGTCGAGAAAAACGCCTGGGTTTCATTTAAGGAAGTAATTGATAAGTTTCTTGGAAACTCTAAGGACGAAAACTACGAAAATTTTGTTCAAAATATGTTACAACACTTTCATCGTCTAGGTTGTAATATGAGTTTGAAAGTGCATTTCATGTTTTCACACTTGAACTATTTTCCTGAAAATCTTGGAGCAGTTAGCGAAGAACAGGGAGAGAGGTTTCACCAAGACATTAAGGAAATGGAACGGCGATACCAAGGCAGATGGAGCATAACGATGGTGGCGACTACTGCTGGATGTTAAAACGGGATATGCTCTTAAAAACATACAACCGAATGTCCGGACAACGCAGCTTTCTGGCAAAAAGACAAAGATTTCACTTAAAAAAGACCGAGTAAAGTATTTTTTTCCACTTTTTTAACTTGTATTCCACCTTTTTACTCCATAAACAAATAAATTTTTTTAGAAATATGGTTTTTTTCATTTAATATTTGCAAAAAAAAACCTTACGTGATACAAATAAATGCATAGAATTTTTGAAATCAGCTAACCAAAATTATATAAAATCAGATTTCAAAATAAAAACATCTGTCAAAAAGTTTAATTTTGTAGACCTGTGTAATACGTCAGCGTCTTTGCTGTCTGGTTAATTTCCCTTCGCTTTAGCAAAGCCGCTGACTATTAAGGATATTTGATTAGGGATGTGTAATGGAACTTTCAGTGACAATATTTATTTTATTTGTTTCATAATCTTCTCTTAAATTTCAAAATTATTCAATATTATTAGAATTATTATATTAAATCAATTTCCGGTTGTTTTAAATAAAACGACCGCGCGGTACTATAAAAAAATCATATTTCAATATTCTCCGTTGGTCTTTCATATTATAACTACACGGTTGCTATATCTCTTTATATCCAACGTTGATTCTAACCTTGTTTTACAGATGTAAATGTAAAATTTCGATTTGTACTATACTATATACATCACACTCAAAGTGCGAAACGGCACTTACGTATCTACTTATACAAATTGGATCTAAAATGCTGGCAAAAGCAACTACAAAAAAAGGTAAGATACGAACCGCGCGCTATGTACCGAGATGGATTTTATGAAAAATACCACCGCCTAAGCGCAAAATAATCCAGACTTTTAGCGTTTACAATAAGTCTAGATGCCGGCGTCCGCAAATTTGTAATTCATGAGGAAATATCGAAAGCGTTATGTAGGATTGATGTATAACACGATCTGCGGGGAATGAGATAGTGAAAACTATGAACAAGAGCGAAAGTGCAGTTGCTAGATGGATGAGGATGATGATGGGTTATTTTAACGGTTTTCACGGCGATACTAATGCTTATTTAAGCGGTATTTCTGCGCCTACAGCTCGGCAATCGTAATTTTTAGAAAATTCCATGTCTACGTGGGGTCCATTACTATGCAATTACTGTAATGAATGTAGCGTTTAATGTGTACCAACTACGACTTTTGTAATTTTCCAGCTTTGGTATTGTTTCTTTTATACTTTTAAAACAGATCGGGAGTTAATTTAAAATATTTTTTAAACTTTAAATATTTATTTTTTGTGAAAAATTCGTTGTGGACTAACCTTCGAATCCGCGACATCTTATTTACCAGGCGTCTTAACAATCACACTTTCTAAACATTGTATTTTCGAAAATTAACTAGATACGATGATACGACGTAAAATATGGAATATCGATGTTTAACTAACATCAAGTGTAAAATATAATAATACGAAAATATTAAAAAACATATTTTTGAATGTATAAATGAACATACACAACGCATATGTAAGTAATGGTTACTTGTACGCACAGACACATGTCTCAAACTTGCTACGCGTAAACCTAAAAGCAATAGATAATACGAAAACTGACTCTGATATCTTACTAAATGCAGTATCGTTCCAAGGACTTATATTTGGCGAGCGAATTGCTGTTGAAAATTATAAACCAACGAGCCAGACCCTAGCTAGCGTCAGTGAAGACGGCGTACGATTGAAACGTTGAAACAAAACTATCCAGCTCTTAAATAGGAAAAATATAAGGCGTTTCTAATAAATTTAAACTAAAGTCTATCGTAGCTCAGTGCGTTAGAGCGACGGTCTGGCAAACCGTTAGACTTGGGTTCAAGTCCCAGCGTGGACAAAATTTTTCAAATAAATTTCGAATGATTTGTGTTCTAAGTTGTAGACAGCAATGTTTACATTCACATTTACCTCGCAAATAACATACTAATTTGAAAATATTTAATATAAAAGCCGAAAACTCCAAGAATTTATCAAATCATATATTAAATGAACGGCTAAGAAATTATCTACATATATATATATATATATATATATATATATATATATATATATATATATACTTTTAAGGAGGACGAGAGAGTAGTTTTTCGGGTATTGTTCCGCATATGAATTTGGTTCTGAAAAGAGCCATACATAACAGCTGTTACATAGCTAGTACATAACAGGCCGTACACTTGGTGGCAACACATTCAACTCCCAATCTGCTCTAGGTGAAGACGAAGGAGAGTTTGTTGAAACGTCGACTTAAAGGTTGTTCTCACAACCAAATTTATACGCGGAACAATACACAAAAAACCACTTCGGATATTATACATCCGCGAGAACATTAGAAGACTATATATATATATATATATATATATATATATATATATATATATATATATAGGGTGTTTCCGTTTAACTTGGCAAAACTCTAGGGGCGTATTCTACACACCAAAATAATCATAAATATTCATATACAAAATTTACGGAAAACGCTCTAAATAGTCGTAATGGTTTTTCACTATTGTTAATAATTTCGCAAATTATGGAATATAACTTTATCATTGTAGTATTCAAACCCTGTATGCGATAGTCACTGGCCAATAAACATAGAAAGTATAAATTATCATTTGTAAATCATGTACCAAATTTGAAAAGACTAATTAACCAAAGACCGGTTTTGTGACGCCATCTCTAAAGTCCGGTAGCTCCCTTAAGAAGCATTTCCGGACCCAAGTTGGTAGAAACTTTTTTCATAATCTTGTATGTCCAAATCACCCATTTCATTCTGTAGGGGTTGTTCGTGGACATGCTGTATAGTATCCAAAACTTGTTCCTCCGCATCTACTATCCCACGTGGTCTTTATATACCGCAGTCGCTCAATCTGTACACGGTTTGTAAAATTTAATCATTTGATGGACATCTTCCATTCAGAAACCGCCTTTCATAAATACGTCTAGTAGCTCTAACATTTCCACCTGTTTCACCGTATAGTAAGACGATATCTGTTAATTCGTGATATGAATATTAAACATTTTAAAGCTTAAAGGTACTACATATAGTACATTAGGGATATCAGCGTTAAACAGAAAACTTCAGTATACTGAAATTAAAAAAGAAACTCTTTTTGCCAATTCGTCTACAGTTTAAGCAACGGAATCTTTCATTAATAAAATAAAAAGAGCTAAGAAAGAAGAAATGTTAATCGAATCTCATTCTTACCTCCACGTTAAATTTCGTTTAAAACTCGAATTCGAAATGTTTCTCTCTTTCTCCCATTCGGATGGAAAGATATATATAAAATTATTGTCGTCTGATTATTTTCTAGATTCCTTTAAAAATCGACAACGATTTGAACAAATTCGCCGATTTCTCAGCTGGAATGATGGGAAAGAGCATTCGAGGAAAAAATGGCATTTCGTAGGACGTCACGGCTCGCGCGCCATTGCTCCCGGACTCGCTGCCGGAATGGGTAACATTTTAAATCACAGTTCACGCCACCCGTACGTGCTCGATTTGAAACGCGCGGGATGGCATGGAGCGTTCCGATGTGTCGGGGGGAAAAGGGAGATCGCGTAGAACGTGGCCCGTGTCTTGGCGTGTTCGGGGTGGCATCGAACGTCCCGAAAAAAAAGAGAAGGGAAGGGCCTTGATAGAGTAGATGTTTCCAATCTTTTCGGATGATCTTTCCGTGTCTCCAGACTTGTCAGCAGAATGTTGAATTGTTCCGAAAAACGTTGCCATCACAGGGGGAGGTCATACTATTGGCGGCTTACAATGTTTACAAATAATATCATTTTCCCTAAATGTATTTGTCGTTTTTTTTTTGTTTTCGTTCCATTTTTTTAGCGGAAATGTCTTGAATAAAAGGAATGCATGTTTCATAAGTCTCTTTTGTTCCAGCATACATTAACGGGACACTCGGGTAAAGTTATGGCAGCCAAATTTCTAGGAGAACCGTCCAAAGTGGTTACAGGCAGTCACGATAGAACTTTGAAAATATGGGATCTTCGGAGTAGAGCATGTAAGTAACTTATACTACAGCAATTTTTTTCAAGTTCTTGTGGTGAGCTGACAAAAACAAATAGTGGAAATAAGAAACGTTTTAATATACTCAAGAGTTACAAATAAATCTGAACTATTTCTCAATATACTCACCACCGAGATTAAGGCATTTATCGTAATGGCGAATCAGCTTCTGTATACCCTCTTTGTACCTTGTTGCCGCCTGGTTCCTCAGACACTCTTGCACATAGGCTTGCAGCTCCTTATTAGCGCAGGCTCTCATTCTGACGAACAAATGGAAGTCACTTGGTGCCAAACTCTGGATGTAAGAGTGGTGGTGGAACAATTTCCATTCGAAATTCCTGAGCATTTCCTTTGCTTCTGATGTTGCATGAACACACGCATTATCGCGAGGAAAGACTATTCCTGATGATAACATGCTTCTGATTTTGCTCTGTATTGCTCTCCGTAGACGTGAAAAGATTTTACAGTATGCTGCAGAAATTGTGGATCCAAATTACATGAACTTCACCCGCAAAATTTCTCTACAATTTCTAAACCATAAGATCCATAAGATTTCTGTCCCTGTCCAACAGAACTTCATTTGTTTATTGGGAGAGTTGGTATGCATCCATTGTTCCATTGCTCTTTTGTCTTGGTGTGCACAAATTGATTCCACGTTTCGTCTCCCGTTACAATCTCTCCAAAAAAGACTTTCCCTTCCTTACTGTAACGCTGCACAAGCGTTAGCGCAGAACCCACTCGCTGAAGTTTCTGAATGTCGGTAAGATGTTCGAGAACCCACCGTGGACAAAATTTGTAGTAGCCGAGTTGTACTGTAGCAATATCATACAGAGCTGATCGATTTATTTAAGGAAGCACCTTGTTCACTTCTTCGAGAATGTCGTCTCTCTCCTAATCTTTCCTTCATCATGGACATCAGTTCGTCCTTCTTGAAAAATCACCATTTTCGCGTTTAACTATCGCTCATAATGTTTTTCCCATACAGACAATTTTCGATGAATTTCTACCGTATTGTTGCCTTCAGTTTGGAGAAAACGGATCATAGAGCGAATCTCGCGTTTAGCGGGACCATTGATTGTAGTAGCCACAATAAACCAAACCCCACACCAAAACTACGAGACATACTGGCCAACCCAGTTAGTAGGTACTAGTAAATAAATTGCAAGACAGTACTGCGTAATCGTAGTGTCAAGGTAACCCGTAACCCGTAACCCATGAAACACATGTCCGCAAGTCTGGAAAGATATGTTGCATTGTGTTCTCCACACACGATTTTTTAATATTATTTTTATATTTTTGAAAATGTTTTTGTTTTATACAAAATTTAGTATATTTCAAATTACTTGTTAAATTATTTTGTAAATTAAATATGCTTCCAAATGCTTCATTCAGACGACAGATACAAAGAAAAATAATTATATTTATCAGTGACAGGGCTGCAGGGCTGCAATAGTTGTGGTTATTAAGAATTTGAAAAATATGACATCGGATGTGGCCTTTGGTAAGAGTTAGACTCAGTTTTTAATTGAAACTCAGATTTAATAGCATTGCGGCAATTGTGTATGTGGACAATGCCTCAAAATCTAACCGCTAAATACGCTGAAATAAAAGAATATTTCCAGTATGCACCTATAACCAGTTGCTATATAGAAAGGACGTTTTCAATCTACAAGGATGTATTTCATTAAAAGAGGACGAATTTTACAGAAGAGAACCATGAGAAAATATTTCTAGTTAATATTAATACTCCTTTACTCAACTTGAACTACAAAATTAACAAATAAAAATGTATTTCGTATTTGATAGATCACCACCCGTTTGTTTTTCAATTATATAAATACAATTTAAAACTCTTTGAAAGTATAAATTTTCAATAGTACGCTGATGGCCGATAAGTCTTGGGCCTCTAGTGTCCGGTCCCTACTAATAACTACGACGACGTGAATTATAAAGTGGAGAACGGCTTAACAGACCGACTTTATTAGCAGCAGATTATCATAATTCTACATATTCATATCTACTACTGAAAAATACATTGCAAATTCTATATTAGATTCCAACACCATTCAAATCAAATCCAAGCACTTTTCAGTTGTATTAATTAATAAAAAAATATTTTAGAATTAAAATATATTCAGGCTTAATGGAAAAATACGAAAATTTACTTACGTCAATTCTAAAAAATGACGAAAAATTTCTGAGGAAGAAATCGGAAGGGGTCGATAAAGACTAGCTAATAAAAGACCAAAAAAATAATAATTCAATTTCAACACCATAATAAAGATTTATTCGACGCGTCATATTGAAAACATAAAACCATTAATACAGCTCTCGCGTCTCTTCGGCAAGTCAAGACTTTTCTTTTCCTTATATTCTCTCCTCCCCGTCTTGTCGACATCGTCAAAAACTGTATATACCTTCTGTCCTTGTCCAGTTCTTGCCGTAGAAGGCTTACACCATAAAAAGGGAATAGAAGGTAAAAGCGAGAAAATGGGAGAGGTGGGGAGGTGGGATAGAGAATGGCGAGGTGGTGTCAGAGGAAGTAAGTTCAAAAGGGGTTACTGGTTAAGAGGAAGATGAAAATGGAAAGTGGAAGGGGTAAATACGGTTAGGCAGTCAAAAAGAACAGGAAAAAAATCGACGACATGCAGCATATAGATAAGTGTTGAAAAATGTCGGGCTCATAATATAATTTAAAATCAATTTAGCGAAGTCTGGTGACGTGGAGAGTCGGCTGACAAGGAAATTTGTGACTTGACATCGATTCCGATGGAGTGAAAGACTGTACAGGAATTGGGAATGGGACACGAACAGGAAATATAATAAGGAAACATCTTGTGCGGGATCGTTCACCGCGCGATGTGCAGTTAAAAAAAGCAGGACCGTATTAAGTTCTATGATAATTAATTATATAAAATTTGTAAAAAAAAAATATAAATCTACTGATAACATTTTCAATATCCATAAAATATTTTAATTTTTGTTATATTAAATATGAAATCTACTCAAAAAATACTGTCGGTGTGTTTATAGTCGAATTGTCTTTAGCAAAACGTAAAATGGAGAAACAGAATTTAGTGTTCAATCCTTTAGAAAAAAAATCTTCGAAAATTGCACTGGTCTACACTCGAAATCTATCCGAGTTAAAAATAGTTCATTCCCATTCATTTTGATGTGAAATAAACGAATACGATGTTTAATAGTAGTTTATACAACGTGTCAATAATGACGGTTATTATTTCCAAGAGCTGAATTTACGAACCGAGCCGCGAAGCGGCGAACGAGAAATTCAGCTCGAGGGAATAATAGTAATTTGTATACACTACTTTATCTACGACTAACTGAAAATTACTAAAAGACAAACAAACATTATACTATAAAACTAACACTAACACACCAAATTCAAGAAAACGCTCAAGTTTATCGTATCGACGACACGTTTAACATTTATAATATCCGGGCTTGTTTATCGTTACTATGGTAAGACTATGTTTTATTGGCGGAACGCAGGGAATGGTGAGACATAACGTTATCATTATTTCCTGCATTGCGCTAATAAAAACGGTCGCATTTCATTATTCCCTGCGGGAATTATGAGACCAATTCAATTATTAACTAATAGTCACTAATATCATACCTACTTTATTATTTAGTCGTAGATAAAATATTTAATTATCTCTTGAAAAACAGGAATTAATTTTATAATAGACAGATATTTTGTAATGTTGGTAATATTTTTATTATTACAAATATCGGTTTGCAACATTACGTAAGAGAAAGTATATAATCTTTCTTTGTAATTTTCCATGTTTGAAGGTAAATTTTCACAGATAAATACGAAATGTCAATATGTAACAAGCACAAACCCTTATTTATCTTCATGGGTGCAAAAGACATTCATAATCTAAGCTTTCTTATGCTAATTTTTTATTTAGTTTATATTTTAGATTAATTAAACTTTAAGATGCCACATTAGTAGCATGTTAGAAACGTGAATTGACTCCATTAACAAAAACATTATATTACCTACCATTACTTTGGCTGTAAATAGATGAGGATAAACCTTGGACACCAAACATTTCCTGTTTAGGGATGGAAAATTTAAATGGGTCGTTGAAGGGAAAGTGAAAGCAGTTTGAGAGACATTCAAAAATCTTGTTCACAATTTCTTTGGAATTTCTTGGGGCTATTATGAGGTTATACCAAGAGCTAGTTTGGAATATGTCGCCCAAGATCCACATCTCGACTTCTTTCCAAGTATTTTTATCGTGAAACGTGAATTGGCTCCATTAATAAAAACAGCATGTTACTATTACTTCGACAGTAAAATAGACGAGGATAAACCTTGGGAACCAAACATTTGCAGGTTAGGGATGGAATATTTAATAGAGTCGTTGAAGTGAAAGAGAAATCAACTAGAGAAGCATTCATAAATCTTGTTCACAATTTCAATGGGGCTATTATGAGGTTATACCAAGATATACCTAGGTTAGAATATGTCGTTCAATGTTCACTCTTTGCATTGACATCTCGACTTCTTTCAAAGCAATTGGGGCGCTTTGAATGATGAGCACGAAGAGCTCTACCATCAAAACATTTCAGCAATTTAAGGAATCTGCTAGAGCAAGTGGAACTCTATGCTTACAGATTAATATTGGAACATTATGAGAGATGCCCCAGAAGTAGAATACAAACACGAAAACAGAAAAACAGAAAAGCTGTAGTGAATTGTTAAATAGGTATACATACATACATATATATATATATATATATATATATATATATATACAGTGTGTATAAGCCAAATGGAATAAATTCATTATTTCGGTTACTGTACATATTTATAAAAAATCCCGAAACATGTCATATTTAATTTATAAATTAACATTCTTCAACGTGAAAATGCGATCCCTACCTTCAACCCCCTTCGAATGACAGGTACAACCCCCATTTTTTTAAATGGGAAGTATAGGCTTGTGATATATCGTTGTAAAGGTCTCTTTATTCTCTATTCAAAAATGTTATAATTTTCATGTTTGTTGCAACAATTAAGATAGAATAAAATAAAATCATGTTGTTATCGAAATTCGCTACAATATACTCAAAAAATAAAATTTAATGCAAAATGTAAAGAAAAATTTAAAACGTCAGAAAAAAATATGAATGTCAATGAAGTAGGTGCTCATTTGCGTTTATAAAGATTTAATACATACATCAAAGGCATCATTGCATTACTTACTTCCCGTTTAGGTCTTCATAATAAGAAAGTGAGTAAAAACCATACCAATGTGCTTTTTAGATGGTATCCATTAAAAATACTTTAAAAAGTTTCCGTGGCAACATTAGTTTGTTTAAAACGCCTTAGTAAATTGTTTTGTATTTAAAAGTTGTCATTTAAATTGACAGTTTGATAATTTTAGTTTGAATTTCGTAAAATACAATTCTGGGAAATGGTTAGATTAAAGGAAATGCATAAAATAACAGTCATACAAATGATTGGTTACGGAGATAGAACCCGAACACAACAAGAAGTAACCCGCCTATTTCATGAAAAATTTCCTAATTTACCGCCTATAGCTCAAGGAACAATAAGTAAGATAGAGAAACAGTTTCGAGAGTTTGGTCATGTAAGGCAGATAAAAAAACCAGCTGCCAATGCACTGAGTGATGAAATCAAAGTAGATGTGATGCTTGAGTTTATGGAAAATCCACATACATCGAGTAGACATTCATCCACTACATTAAATGTTAGCCATACATCGATAGTAAACATATTAAAAGAAAATAAAATGCATCCCTATAAAATGATATCTACTCAGGAGCTTATGGAAGACGATTTTGATAGAAGAACTTATCTTTGTGAGCGAATGATGGACATGCTGGATAACAATATTATCAATTTAGAAGACGTTATGTTTTCTGATGAGTGCACATTTTCTCTTAGCGGTCATGCTAATCGGCAAAATTGCCGCTACTGGTCTACGGAAAATCCTCACTGGATGAGGGAAGAACACACACAATACCTAGTAAAAGTTAATGTTTGGGCAGGTATTGTTGGAAACCATATCATTGGTCCCTTTTTCATTGAGGGCAATTTAAATGGCGATCGTTATTTGGCACTACTTCAAAATGATGTCATTCCAACTTTGGCAAATTTATATCCTGATCCAGGAAACCCTCAAGTTCCAATGAATACGATATGGTTTCAGCAGGATGGAGCACCACCACATTACCAACGCAATGTCCGGCAGTACCTCGATGCAATATTTCCCAATCGGTGGATAGGAAGGCGAGGATCGATAGAATGGCCAGCGCGATCACCTGATCTGACCTTACTTGAGTTTTTCTTATGGGGATATTTGAAGAGCATTGTGTACAAAACTAAACCTTTGGATTTAAATGACTTAAGAGAACGAATAACGCTTGCGATTAGGTCGATCACGCCTGATATGTTAAATAATGTTAGAAGACAGTTTTATTTAAGATTAGGATGTTGCCAAGACGTTCATGGTGAACATTTTGAACATCTACTTCATTGACATTAATATTTTTTTTTGGCGTTTTAAATTTTTCTTTACATTTTCCATTAAATTTTATTTTTTGAGTATATTGTAGCGAATTTCGATAACAACATGATTTTATTTTATTCTATCTTAATTGTTGCAACAAACATGAAAATTATAACATTTTTGAATAGAGAATAAAGAGACCTTTACAACGATATATCACAAGCCTATACCTCCCATTAAAAAAAATGGGGGTTGTACCTGTCATTCGAAGGGGGTTGAAGGTAGGGATCGCATTTTCACGTTGAAGAATGTTAATTTAAAAATTAAATATGACGTGTTTCGGGATTTTATATAAATATGTACAGTAACCGAAATAATGAATTTATTCCATTTGGCTTATACACACTGTATATATTGGTTTGAAGATATAAATATCTTCGAACCAAGAGCTAACAATAAAAAATTGAAATGTAATTTTTCGACCTCAAGTTTATTGGAATTGAGTATTTTCGTACAAGATATAGACATACAAAAAAGGTTTAAGTATGTCAATACGTTAAGCACGTATTACGCATTTGTTACAAATGAAACAGACATGCAATATACATATCTGTAACTCTACACATGGATAATACACCTCGTATTTTCAGCATTTACTTCTGCCTAAGACACGTGTTTCTGCCACTTACTATTAGGCATCATCAGTTAAGCTAGTGAAGTAATTAAAGCTTAAATCGCCTATAAGGTATAGCAAATTTTGTCCTATCAGGTAGCACCATATAATATAGTGACATCTGACGGACGAAAGAGACTATGCCGAAAATGGCAACCCTTCCCTTGACCGGCTATGCCGGTACAGAAGGGAAGAAAATACGTATATAGGTGTAAGTCCATTAACACGATGCCAGATGGCAGTAAATATCCAAAAAGGTTTAAGTATATCAATACGTTAAGCACGTATAACGCATTTGTTACAAATGAAACAGACATGCAATATACATATCTGTAACTGTACACATGGACAAACACATGGCAGAAACACGTGTCTTAAGCAGAAGTAAATGCTGAAAATACGAGGTGTATTGTCCATGTGTGCAGCTACAGATATGTATATTGCATGTCTGTTTCGTTTGTAAGATATAGATAACTTAATTTTTTTTGTAGATTAGTGTTCTATATCATTTTGGCAAAAATAGAGAGGCGAAGTACGAAAATTTATCACGTCCTAATTTCCAACTAATCTAGCGCCCTTCTACCTGCCCAAGCGTATACTTTGTCTCATTCCCATTGTTTGTAGCTTCTCTGTAAAATCATAGGTAACGTATAATACTGAATCTACAGACTGAAGCTGTTAATAGAATTCCATCAGATTTTGATTTTCTTAGATTTTATCAAGTTGTGAAGATGCATTTTGTTTTTTTAGACATCAAAGAGTATAGAAAACTATTAAGACTTGTAGCAAACCTAAAACGAGAACTATTGAATTCTTTGTGGATTTGAAGATTGCTAAGAATGCTTGCCACCAGATTAAATTCAACTATAATAATTATAATTAAGAATTTCATTTCCTTGATTAATCTTATCTTTCCTAGATAAACTTAACCCACTCATTATATCGACGGAATAAATAACGTATCTATAGTCTGGAGCCCAATGGATGGAATTCGATCACTTATGAATCAATTTTAATCTTTGATTTCATAAAGTTGTGGTGATGCGTTTTTTCTTAGACATCGACTGCGTAGAAATCTATTAAGTTTTGTGCATGCCCAGAAAGTAAACGCTAAAAAAAACCCGAAAAATCTTGAATCTTTTTTGAATTTGAAAACTGCTAAGAATGCTTGTAATCAAGTTGAATTTAACTATAGCAATTATAATTAAGAATTTCATTTCCTTCGTTAAGTTTATCTTTTCTAGATAAACTTAACGAAAATCCAATTCATTACATCGACGGAAGCTGTAGCAAAAAATGCATGGTAATTGCTTTTGGAATTTTCCTAGTTTGAAAGCAGAAACCGTATTTATGATATGCCTATTACCAAGATTTTAGTTACTATTTACATGAGATATTTTTTAAAATCCAAAATAAAACAAAAAGAATTAGAAAAGAAAATCTCCAGAGATATATCATGTAAATAATTTTAATCCAAAAATTAGGAAGAAATGTGTATTTATAACTTGGGATATGTCATATTACTTCTAATGCTTCCTGTTCTTAACTTCTCGTTGCCATTCCGTAAACTTCTTCACTTTCGGACCCTCCACATATATTTCTTATCACATTTCTTTCGCACTCACTTATTGTTTTTGAAAATATCACTCTCTATAACTTTTTCTTGTAACAGTTTGGCATTCTATTCTTCTCCTGTGATTTTCGGTTTGTGCTTCGTTCATAATCCTATTGATTTCTTTCTGGTTCAAAACTGTTCTCAAGATCTTTTTATATCATTTTAACAAACTTTCAGGACATGTATTCTTCAGTATTCTAATTATACCATAAAATGAATCTTCTTATGCCTATTTTTGTTTTCCCATCACATCCACTTCCTTATTACACAATATTCCATGATTCGCAAAATATACTTTTCTGAATTACATTTTCGTTTCCCCTTTCCTAGAACTTATGTTGCCATGGATTTTCTTCTTTTCTGTTACTTTATAACTTCAATTAAATGTATTCCATTTAATGATATTTGAGCTGTCACTACTGTCCAAAGAATTACATGATGTTAATCATCTAATTTTTTGCTCTGTCTTCTACTCTGACTCCGAAAATTTGTGGTTCTTTATCAATTTCAAGTGGCAAGTTGGCGAAAAATCACAGATTTTCTTCATGAATTTGCAAGTTCTTATTTAATTTCTTTCTCTACATTATCTTTCAATTCGATCAACACGGAATATATTTTCTGTTAAAAAATTGAATCTCTATTCTATTGTTGGTTGTCCTTGTAGCATAATTCAAATTGCAATTACTTCAACAATTATAATTAATTAAAGAAACGGAACTAATTAAGAAGGTCTGGAAAGTCATAAACAAGATCCCCGGAATTTTATTACAAGAAAAATGTGGTCTTAAAAAATTCCAGTAATTTTATAAAATTTTCAAAAGTACCTCACCTAGGAAACACATGAATTTAATGAAAACAACACTTGATGCCCCTTTAGAGGCAATAGGATCCTGTGCTGAATCCAGCACTTATTCTTACTCTTTCATTGTTTCTCCGTCTCTCTCTTTTTCTCCATATTCTCCATCTCTTGCGAACTTTTAATCTTCTGTCGAATAAGGTGGAATGAAGTGCTCCATAAATTGTTAACGGCTTTTTTACTACAACACCCTTAATATAAATTCGACATTCCACCGTGCCTGGTATCTGTTTCCCGGACATTAATGAGGCGTAAAATTCGAGACAGTCAGTCGCCACCAGCCGCCCGAGGGCCACCGATATAATGCATTAACACAACCGCGTCGCCGCTGCACTAATTGGGAAAACGTAATTTTTGCCCGTTTCTTCTCGATGATGTTATGGATGTGTATATATTGTATGTGCTCTTTCAGTACTTTCTAAGATGAAGTTAATTTCGTGTAAATTATATCGAGTAACTTATTTTGGTATTAGTAACTAAAAAAGCTTAAGTTGTTGCAAGTCATTGACATTGACGAGAAGATATGAAAATAAAGTCCAAACTGCAAAGATAAAATAAAAGGTATCACAAGGCTTTATATGCTTTGAAAATGTAGATATTAAATGTATGCGGACGATACCATAATTAAGATGCTGTTGTTAACCTAAGGAATGAGCTTTTCGTTTTTCAACTATAGGATTATGACAGAGATTTCATAATTAATAGTGATAAACCAAAGCTAATATATATTGTCTCACCATATCTTCAAACATTGCAAATATTAATAGGACAGGAATCATATATCATGGGTCAGAAAAATGATAAATATAATTGATGTGTTTGAGTTTTTAAGCAAATAAATGTTTTGGACAAGAAGGTATCCAGTGCTAGATTTCAGACCCCAAAAAAGTCCAAAAAAAATCTTATACAATAACGCCAAAAAGGTATATTTCACAGTACGTGTTTATAATTATCCATAGTCAAAACATATCTAAGTGTATCTCGCCAAAAGGAATCGATTGGTACCATCCACTACGCTCTAGCTTCGAAACTGACTGGAGGTCCCAAAGTTTGGCGTCTTATACCACTTATACCATGGTATGTATCCCAGTTGAGTAATGAGCTGAGCTAAGATCCACGATGATAGAAACTTTTTGTTATGCCAAGTATATTAGGGTACATACTAATGTATTCACCCTGAAAAATTATCAGTGTTTGGCGTTCGCGGACGATCTAGTGATTTTAGCAAGAACTCAAAAGAAGATAAAAGTAATTAAAAGGATGGAAGAGAAAGCAGAAAAAAGGCTTGTAATAAAAAGTCTTTCTTTGGAGACCGTGGTTAAGTATAAATTCAAAAAGGTATAAAACCCCTTACCAACATTAATAATCGTATCCTAAATATGTATTTCGACAACTAAGTTGTCATTATCAATAGGTAAAACCACTAATCAAAGTATCGAACATGGAGCATAGTAAAGCTAACACAACTTTACACGTACACACTGAACAGTGTATACATGTTAGTATATTTATACAGGGTGTTACAAGAAAGTACATCAATTCGTTAACCAAATTTGCATTTTTTTTTCCTAGTATACCCATCCTCTGTAAGTTCATGTGCAAAATTTCGAGTCACCATATGTACCAGATTCGGCACTACGATTTTTCGCGCACCCCATACAAGTCGAGAAAGTCACCACGGCTTTCGACTTGCCCCCGAGAGTTTTAGGTAAATTCGAATGCCAGATCTTGATTCTTCGGGGTAAATTTTCCATGACCATGATTTTTTATGACAATAAACTTTTAAAAAGTTAGGTTTGACAGCCTGTATATTGAAAAAACAGCGTTCAAATAGAAAGTCACATAAGAAAAGTCCTATTATTTAAGCCCAAAGAATATATCGTTAACGGATTGACCTACTTTTTTGAAGCACCCTATATATACTTTATGAACATTAATTTTTATTAAAGTTAATGAATGAGGAATTGCTCGACCAAAAAGTTCTGTTTCTAATTCATTTTTTGAAATAAGAAATATTTTTACTCGCGTTTCGACAACTAAGTTATTATCATCAGCAGTAAGAAAATGTTAAACACGTAGCCCTAGCATCTAGTTTACACAAGCAAAGCACATAATCGACGTAACATTCCTGTGTAATAGAGCTCCGGGTTAATATCTTCTTTTTACTGCTGATGATGTTAACTTAGTTGTTGCAAAACGTATCCACGATTTTATAGCTATATTGTTGTAAAGGATATTATTTATTAACTTTTGCGTTTACCAATTAAAAATAATTTTAAAAAAATACAATAATAAATACAAAAATATAAAAATAATAATATAGAACATAAATTCAAAATATTTTTCCAAATCTTCCTCTCATAAGCGAGAAAAAAAAAGACAAAAATATTTTAAAGAAATTTGTCACGCCACTGTACAATCGACTATATCAATTAGAATACTGATTAAATTTTCTATACCTTGCAATCCTTGAAATAAGAAGATAACGTATGAAAAAATAATAATATAGAATATAAATTCAAAATATTTTCCCAAATCTCCCTCTCATAAGCGAGAAAAAAAATGACAAAAATATTTTTAAAAAATTTGTCACGCCACTGTACAATCGACTATATCAGCGACGGTATCTTAAAAGTAACGCACAATAACAAAAAGATCGGTTTCGTTATTGTCTATCTCGCTTTAAGTTTCGTCTAATTGTAGATCATTACATCATTCGATACGATATTTCTTCGATTAAAGATAGATTGCTACCAAATAGGACGTTAAATGCCTATAGAGCACACGTCTTATATGTTCTTTTAATCGTTTTAATCATCTTTCAAATTTCACAAGGAAATGGAATTTTTTTAACAGCTGACTTTCGCACCAGGTTATCGAACTCTTACTATAGCAAAACTTATACACAATAATATTTTCTAGCGTTTTTATAAACATCGCAGCGTGTAAATACAATAGCGGCATTCTAAACCCTATATACTTCTCGTAACAAAAAAAAAACATACATGAAATAATTTCAATTCTAATAGTCCACAAATTATTTTAACGTAACGCACATCTTAATTTTAATTCACTAGAATATATAAACAGCTTGATAAACGAGGTGATTGACCCTAGGATACAATTGTTGTTACCTTACATAGGTAACATACGCTGTAGTGTATGTGTGTACTTTTAATTCATAGGCGGAACATACAATTTTCAGGAGATTTTTAATTTTTTGGGATTCGCGTCGTAATTGACTCAAAATATTTTGGAATCCTATTTTGTATAATTACATTTCTCAATTTTTCATACGATGTCTTTTATTACAAGGGCATTCCCTGTATAAAAATTATCGGGAATACATATCCACTATTAAATTAAAAATTCTTAAGCCTCAAATTTTATGTAAGTAGAATATCGTAAGTAGCATTTAATGAATCTTTAAATATAACCCAGACTGTTTTTGGACACTTGCTAAAGGTGTCGACGGGAAAAGAAAACGAAGAAACACATGCGAGCAACAAAGAAATAACGTGCCTTTGAAGAAATGAAAACGCATTTTTTTATTTCTCGTTTTCTAAACTGCTTTTTTTGTTTGCTCTCCACGAACACAATTAGAAGCTTTTTTCTTCATTACGATTTCACTTTCGACAATGAAAGAAGTGTTATTTTTACATTGCAAATGTTTTAACGATTTAAAAAAAGCGACGACTCCCTATCTACCATATGTTTCGTAACATAAAGCAATGGCGGTATGAACGTAATATCAAGTTAATTCATTAGTATTTTTGAAATTCGAACTAACGGAATTTTATTGTAATTGTGCGGCCATGTAAACATGTTTGCATAATATTTTAACGTAGTTAGGACTTTCTATTAACTCTTCGTTAAATGTACACACTCTTCATTTCAATAGATACAATCTCGGCGGTTTTTTTTTCCTGTTGTTGTCCTTACTACATTCAAGATTATTGTCGTATGACTGAATTAGCATTCTTAATTTTTTTCTTTTCGTTTTGAAGCCTGCATTGATGTATATTTGAACAGTTATTGAATCTGACGTTTATATAATAAAGTAACAAAGAGGAAATATCTAGGAGCTCTAACTAACTGTAAAATCATCTTCCCTGTATAGTATTAATGTATATCTATATACATATTTATACATTCATATGTTGTTTGTTGAATAAGCACCGGTTAGATGATACATTAATTTAAAGTGATTGAATACTTAAAATATTAAATTGTTATTAATGCCGTTATCTATTACGAGAAGGCTCTGCAGTTATGTACAGATAACACCGACCGTGCAAGCCGGTTAATTTATTAAAAATTTTACTTTTTCCATTTGCAAGGATCTAAATTCTCTGTATCAGCCAGTGTAAATTGATAGATCAACATTTTTAGAGGTGCTAATAAGGGATTTAATTTTGTACTTTTTTTTATTAATCTTCTGCGTAAACAAAATGGAAATTTGTTGCATTAGCTTCGTATACACTCTTTAATAATTACTTTAAAAGATTCTTAAACTTCAAAATTTAAATACATGAACATAACTTAGATTGATCTATTCATAAATATTGTTTTTAAGTAAATCATTAAAATGTTTCAATGAAATTCTTGTATCAAGCTTAAAAGTACCTGTCCTAGAAACTAGAGCATCAATAGAAATTTGTACACATTCCTAAAATGCATAGACACGTATGAATATGTATTCTAAATACTAAAATAAGAAATTTAAATATTACAATAAATATTACCAAGGTTGAAATAAGAAATAAGCCGAAATAATTTAATATTCATAACTATATAAAAATTAAGGGCTGTCATTGGACATATCAGTCAATCAACGTGGACTAGTTATCATGTGTCAGATTAGCGTGGTGGGAGTGGTTTAGTAACACGTGACTGCGGCCGCCAATAATCGTCCGCGTACGTCCCTCATATCAAATCAAGGCTATGAGGATTAGAATGCGATAGAAAAAATACCAAGAACTATTTTCGCTAATGATTTTATAAAAAAATAGGTCAAGACAATTTCTTTTTCTCGGAATTGTATTTGGGATTTTAAAATTAAATATTTTTCTCTCTTAAAATGCATTTAAATGAATTAGTTTTCATTCTATATTTGAAATTATTTTCTCACATAGAATATTGTTTATCTCTTTTTATTCACGTTATAAGAAGCTTTTTGTATAAAGAAAAATACTTGAATACATCATCTGTCCAACTTTTTAAATGTAAAGGATTCCTGGAATTTTAACTTGCATGGTGTCACAAGTATTTAGAATTTTTTTATACATGCTAATTGTATATATAATTGATTGATAAAATATTTCTACTTTAATCGGTATTATTCTAAATGAAATACAAATAATGGAATCAAGAAAGTGTGACATTTGAAAATTTAAACTGAATCATAAAAATTCAGAAGGTATATTAATTAAGTAATTAGCAATTAATTTAAATATATTCAGTGCGTCCATAAAGTATGGACATAAGCCCGTAGTAACGTTATTGTGCATTATTTCACAAAATGCAAAGATTTGTCGATTAATGTTTTTTATTAGCTATATTTGGATGCTACCATTTTGTTTTTTCCGTCGACCTTGAATAAGTTATGACGTCATTGATATTTTTTTAAAATGTCAACCCCATATCTTTTATGGATTTTGAAAGCTTTTGCAATTCTTATTCGATGATGTAAAAATTTTGGTATGTTACATTAGAAAATTTTTGAGTAAATTGTGTTCTAAGTCTAAGTTTTATTTTTGGCATTTTCAGTATCAAATTTCCTTCATTTTGCTGACAAAATCCTAAGCGATGATGAATTCCATTTCGCACATTCTGTAATATTTCGGGAGTGATTAATCTGGTTTCGTAGATGATGCGTTGTCGTAAAACGTCCAAATTTTCTGGTTGTGTCGCATAGACTTTTTATTTTAAGTAACCCCACAAGCTGGCCATTGAATTGCCCCTCTTCTTCCAATCCACCTGTTAGGAAATGTATTATTGAGGTATTGCCTTACTGGTAGCGTATAGTGCGGAGAAGCACCATCCTGTTGATACCAAATTCTGCGATCTGGCAAATGTGGATCCTCATAATTAGGAAAAAGAACCGCTAAAACGGGTATCAATTCATTCCTCAAAAAATTCAAGTATATTTCCCCTGTCAAATTTCCGTCAAAGAAAAACGATCCCATAATGCGCTCGCCGATAATCCCTGCCCATACATTTAGTTTTTGCGGATATTGGGTATGTGTCTCTTGCATCCAATGTGGATTATCAGGCGACCAAAATCGGCAATTTTGTCTATTCACAGTGCCATTCAATGTGAAAGTAGCTTCGTCAGAAAAGAAAATGTTGAAGAGAAATAGAGGGTCATTATCATAAATTTGCATCAACCGTTCACAATATTCCAAACGCCGATCAAAATCATCCTCAGACAACTCTTGAACTAAATTCATTTTATAGGGATGATACTTTGATTTATGCATAAGTTTCCCGACTCTACCCCTTGCTACGTCAAATTCTCGACTAAGTTGCCGTGTGCTTGTGTGAGGACGTTCTTGAACTGTTAACAAAATGTCAACTTGAGTGTCTAGGGCCGTTGATGGACGTCCACTTTTTGGTTTATTTCGAACGAACCCTTCTTCCAAAAATTTTCTGTGGATTTTACTTACAATTAAAAAACCGATAGGGTCCAGTTCAGAATGCGTTTCATTAAACAACTCCGCTACTTCCCTAACATTTGGACGTCTATCTCCAAACCCAATCATCATGAGCACCTCAATGCGTTCCCGTTCAGATAAATGTATCTCAGAGAATGTATAATTAAAACATTTTACACCAACAATTTGGATTAAATTAAAATGTCGTGATTCGGATTATTTACAATCTGTCAAAAAAATTACCTTGTCACTTTGGGAATGACAGAAAGATGAAAAATTATTACTCAAAAATTTTCTAATGTAACATACCAAAATTTTTACATCACAAAATAAAGAATTGTAAAAGCTTTCAAAATCCACAAAAAAATGGTGTTGACATTTAAAAAAATTATCAATGACGTCATAACGTATTCAAAGTCGACGGAAAAAACAAAATGGTAGATCTAAATATAGCTAATAAAAAACATTAATCGGCATATCTTTGCATTTTGTCAAATAATGCACAATAACGTTATTACGGGCTTGTGTCTATACTTTATGGATGTACTGTATACCGTGTGTCCCAATTTCGATGCTCACCATTGGTATCTCAGTTATTAGAAGATATAGAACAACGCTTAAATGGGGAATGTTTTGCAGAATTCAATACTCGGGGCAAATCCCATTTCAAATTAGACCTAACTTTTTAATTTTTTAAAATATTTTGAAAAATCAAAAATTTGGCGATTTCGTTATTCCTCATTAACTCGATAACGCTTAGTCTGACCTCTTTTAAAGTTTTACATTGTTGAGACACTTGTTTAAAACAAATTATTTGATACAAACAGAAACCCCCGATTCTCATTTGTTTTTAAGTTATTACCACTATCTTTTGTTTTTCATATGGCGGCCATATTTGATTTTGGGTTTGTTAGGTAGTCCTCAAAATGTGCTTTTCAACGATGTATAACATGCCTGAAAAAATTTTATTTATAAGGTAAATATTAATAAAAGCATAAATTATTCTTTAATATGAAATTAGTAGGCTGAAAAATTAAACACCAATGTCAAATGAAAGTGAAAAGATATTCTAAGTATAGCAAACGCCAATTAAGTTGGCGCGAGGAGGGGTAAGTTCGCGCAGGATAAAAAGTAGTGGGGAGATTTGTATTTGGTTTTACATCAAATGTCAGATAATTCTAACCTCTGAGCGTGTATCACTAGCAAAGACATTATGTTCCGTCAAACGTCAATGACAAATGTATTCTGACAATGAAACAAAACGATAACCTGTCAAAGTACAATTAGTGCTGCAGAGATAAGTTAATTAAAACTACTTGTAGTTAGTGATAAGTAATTATTGTCAAGTATTAAGATTTATAAGTATTGATAATGGCACATACATATTCAAACGAAGAAAAAGTTGATATGTTGGAAGTGTATTTCAAAGCAAATAGAAACACTGAAAATGCGTGCACGAGTTATGCAGAGCGTTTTCCAGAAAGACAACAGCCACACAGGGCAATTTTTAGAAGACTAGTTAGCAAATTAAAAAACTTTGGAAGCTTCGAACAAAAACGAGCTAACTATGAAGTTAATGATGCTGATACACGTCGAAATAATATTTTGCAGAACGTTAGGAACAATCCCAGCACATCAGTTCGTCGTGTGACACGAGAAACAGGGATTTCAAAATTTACTGTTCACAGAACCTTGACGAAAAACAAGTATCACCCTTACAAACCAACAATTGTACAAGGTTTAAGTGATAATGACAATCACCGACGATTACAGTTTAGCAGGTGGTACCTTCAAAAATGTTAATATGACGCTAATTTTCCTAGGAAAATACTATGGACAGATGAAACACGATTTACCAATTGTGGAGTGTTCAATAGGAATAACTATCATCATTGGTCTACTGAATATCCACATTTGGTAAATCAAAGAAGATTTCAAGTTCGATTTGGCTTTAATGTCTGGTGCGGTTTAATTGGTATGACATTTTGTTTACTTTTTTTTTGTTTTTTAAACTAATTTTTTCGTTTTAGATAATCAGTTAATAGGTCCTTTCATCTTTGATTACAATTTAACTGGTAACAGATATTTGGAGCTACTAACAAACGAGATAATGCCTGCTTTGAGGCAAATTATTAATCCCGAGAACATGCAAAACATCTGGTTCCAGCAAGATGGTTGCCCGGCCCATAACACTCGTAACGTGCAAAATTTTTTGAGAGAAAACTTTAATGAGAGAGTGATTTCAAATAATGGACCCGTGCAATGGCCTACGAGATCACCCGACCTTACCCCGCTTGACTATTATTTATGGGGTACCACTAAAAACGAAGTATTTGATTTTGAACCGCCAGAAACTCGGGAAATTTTAGAACAAAGAGTAGTAGATGTGCTACGATCAGTAAACGGAAACACGCTACGTAGAGTTTGTAACTCTACTCGAACAAGGTGTCAAAATTGTGCGGAACAGAATGGTCGTCATATTGAACAATTTCTTCAAGTGAATGTGAACTTTAAGTTTTGTATCTTTACTTTTTATTTCTATAATTTTTTTATCGTTTCGTTTGTTTACAGTATTACTTAGAATATCTTTTCACTTTCATTTGACATTGGTGTTTAATTTTTCAGCCTACTAATTTCATATTAAAGATTAATTTACGCTTTTATTAATATTTTCCTTATAAATAAAAATTTTTCAGGCATGTTATACATCGTTGAAAAGCACATTTTGAGGACTACCTAACAAACCCAAAATCAAATATGGCCGCCATATGAAAAACAAAAGATAGTGGTAATAACTTAAAAACAAATGACAATCGGGGGTTTCTGTTTGTATCAAATAATATGTTTTAAAAAAGTGTCTGAACAATGTAGAACTTTAAAAGAGGTCAGACTAAGCGTTATCGAGTTAATGAGGAATAACTAAATCGGCAAATTTTTGATTTTTCAAAATATTTTAAAAAATTAAAAAGTTAGGTCTAATTTGAAATGGGATTTGCCCCGAGTATTGAATTCTGCAAAACATTCCCCATTTAACCGTTGTTCTATATCTTCTAATAACCGAGATACCAATGGTGAGCATCGAAATTGGGACACACGGTATAGAGAGATGATCTATTTCTTAGCCGTTTAATTAATATATCGACGTTAATAAATTCTTGGAAATTCGGCTTTTTTGTTAAAGAAATAAATGAGTTTGTTAACGTTTCGACAACTGTTAATTCCATATAGGCAATTGTGTCTTCATCAGAATATTTTTACATATCTGTAATGGTAATTATCCGTGAAATTGAGTATAAAAGACTAGGTCACATGCACTATTTACCATTAAATTTCATTTTCGTTAAAGAATTACGGTTACACGCACACAGAATCTGTGAATATACCAGAGACACCTTTCCGGAAGTTGATAGATTTGTATCCGCTTTTAAAAAAGTTTTTAGAAAAGCACCATTGAGAGTAGCTCTTTACAAGGAAAATTTCCATCTTTGTCACTGCCTCCATCTCCAGTAATAGATGGGGAACATGGATGAAAGCTATTAGTTTTTATGCAGAGAATTTCGATAGGTTGTTACATGTTTACATGACGATGCTCGAAGTATTTCTGAGTGCAAGGACCTAATACAAATTCCAAATTTAAAAAATCAGTTGTACTTTCTTCAGGAACACTTTGGAAATTTGCCAAAACTATTTACTTATTTTAAAAATCAAAATTTCAAATTAAATGATGGATTAACCATATTAGATGTGGCTATTAAGAATTTGAAAAATATGACATCGGATATGGCCTTTGGCAAGAGTTAGACTCAGTTTTTAATAAAAATCCAGATTGAATAACATCGCGGCAATTGTGTGTGGGGACAATGCCTCAAAATCTAACTGCTAAATACACTGAAATAAAAGAATATTTCCAGTATGCACCTGTAACCAGTTGCGATGTAGAAAGGACGTTTTCTATCTACAAGGATGTATTTCATTCAAAGAGAACAAATTTTACAGAAAAGAATATTAAGAAAATGTTGCTAGTTAATATTAATACTCCTTTACTCAACACTCAACTTGAACTACAAAATGAACAAATGAAAATGTATTTCTTATTTTATAGATCATCACCCGTTTGTTTTACAATTATATAAATAATATTAAAAACTGTTTAAAAATACAAATTTTCAATAGTAGCCTACGGTTGGGCGATGAATCCATCGGCTTTTCATATCCGGTTCCTATTTATAACATTCCTAATTGATTTAACTTATCTTCAGTTTTTTTAATGCTTTTTCATGTAAAAAAAAATACACGTAATTATTTTTCTTTCATGTTAACACAAAGACGACAAATATCAGACAGACTTTTTGGCAAAATTTTGATACTTAACTTCTAAAACATGGTTGAATTCATCATACTCGTCATTGGCGAAAGTATTTCTAACTTTTGAAAAATCACTTTCCCTTCAAATTACCCTAGTATTTGTAATTGTAATTGGTAAGTGTAATATAAATAACCACTCTGTTTTTAACGTGAAAAACTCAATATATGCAGGTATAAATCTGATTTTAATAAAGCCACATTTATAATTCATGGCCATATATGGACGAACCGCTAATATAAATAATTGCTTAATAATAAACACGACTGCATAAATCGACATTTTGTATTTATGGTTTTATAATTATAGTGATCAGCTAAATGGATAATTCCATAAAGTAATAATATTAATTCATAATATTACCTACCCGTATATAAAAAGAAGATGGGAGCACATTATTAATAAATTTTATCGTTCGTTGTGCATTAAGCGAACGAATATCAGGTGTATTCCCGTGAGGAAAAAAAGTTAAGAGAAAATTATCACTGGCTGCAAATTATACTATTAGATAAGGAGTAATAACCATAATTCGTGTTTGTGAACTTGCTGTGTTCGGTAAAAAAATCAATATGACGTTTTGTGAGTTTCAATGTTGGAGACGTACTTGCTATGGACGTTATAATTTTAAAATTGCTGTACCCGAGGAGTATTTTATAAATATCGGCGTGAATTTTTTTTTCTTCTAACCGGGATTATTAGCTTTTTGATTAAAAAAACAGGTTCGAAGAGGAGAGATAATCGAGCAAGCGAGACAAAATAGAATCTTGGTTGCGAAAGTAAGATAATTTAAATGTTGATTATTGGATTTAATATTCTGTCTGCAAAGAATGCCAGTGACAAAAATATTTCCAATTATTATTCTTTTATATCCTCTATACTGACTTTCAAAAAAATCCGAACACCCAGTAGGAGTTGGTCGTTTTTAATAAAATTTATACATAACAGATATGTCTCCACTATTGTTTCACTTAAGTTAGTGTAAACGTGTTTGAATGCCGAAAACCACCGTTCCATATCTAATGATGTTATACTATTAAACTTAAATAAAACACCTTATATTTCACAAACAATAGTATATTAACTATATGTACATTTCATGTGCCCTGCACACATCATCAGTAGTTACTAAATTTAAAAGTATTATTTTTTAAATACATGTATAGTAAAAAATATCTATCTATTTTTTTGGTTAGGGGTGTAAAAATTACAATTATAAATGGTCAACAAATGGTCAAAAAACATGCATATAAAAATATAAAACTAAAAATAAAAATAAAAAATTTTGGTCGTATATTGTAATAGTGCCTGTTAAAATCTATTGAAATTCCATGAAAGGACAAATTATGGGAAAGACCGTTACCTATGAAAAACAAGACATCTGACTGTGTTTGGCATGTCGGGTTCTATTAAATAACAATATAGTAACGTGAAAAGGAAAATTAGTTATTAGATACTGTAGGTATACAATTTAAAAGTTTATTATTAATAGGTGAAATGTCATTGTTAAGGAGGTAATTTTTGTATTTTTTCATATGTATGGCTTCCCACATGTCTAAATTTTTGCTATTACATTTTTTAATTAATTTTACATTATCTAAGCTGAAATTATGTCCGGTATCTAAATGATGTAGAGCTAATGCTGATTTATCTACATTGTGAAGTTTTACATGAGCTAAATGTTCTTTGAAACGGGTTTGAATATTTCTTCTTGTTTGGCCGATATATAATTTTGGGCAGGAATTACAGTTAATTCTGTAAATACCTGATTCTTTCAGTGGGTCTGTGTTAACTAACTTTGTTTGAAGATGTTGTTGTAACTTATGAGTGTTGGAAAATGCAGGAGTTAGATTATATTTTTTTAACAATTTAGTTACGTTATTCTGCCAACTTTTGTGAAAAGTAATTTTGCAATATTTTTTGGTATTACTCTTTGTATTTGGAGTTAATCTGGTTTTAAAAGTTTTTAGCTTCTTCTTTTCTAGTTTGTTTTTGATTTTATCCACCAATTGTTTATCGTATCCGTTGGATTCTGCTACTTTTGTTATGTGGTCTAGTTCTTTCTTAAAATTCACTGGTGATAGAGGGATTGATAATAACCCATAATAGACGTGATTGTAAATATGTCCCAACCAGCACCCTAGCACTAAAATATAGGTATAAAAGTTAAAAGGACTCGTATTGTAAGTTAGTTTTAAGATACTCTTTGACAATGGCATAACAGCCGAAACATATGTTAGACATAGATCTAATAAAAAATTGTGAAATAGCCAAGTGTGTTTTTATAATAATTTGTTAATTACAAAATGTTTCACCAAGAAGTGTCTGCTACATCAATTAAGGAAAAAAAAAAAAAGATAATAATCTATTAATTAAAAAATAAAAACTACTTTCTTTATATTTGTTACAAGTGTCTGATTGTTTATGTATGTAATTGTCAGTATGTGTTTCTTTTCTGTAAATGTCAAATTCAAACTTCCTGTCTAAAATAGAAATTTTTAAATCTAAGAAGAGTAAAGATTTGTTTTTATCCAACTCATACGTAAACTTGATTGATGGATATTGGGTATTTAATATATTTAAAAACGAAACTATATCGAAAGAATCAGGTATCACTGCCAGAACATCATCTACGTATCTTGCCCAAAATTTGGGAAAAAATTGCACATGGTTTTGACTTTGTTTTCAAAGTTGTTCAGAAATAAATTCGCTAGGAATGGTGATAAAGGGTTGCCCATGGCTGTGCCGAATGTTTGTTTATAAAAATTATTATTAAAAGAAAAAATGTTTTGGTGCATACAGAGAGTAGTTAATTTTATGTACTCCTCTATTGATTGGTAGAAACTGCATTAAACTCTAAAAATTCTCTGAGCATGTTTAGGGTGGAGTCTATGGGTACACTTGGAAATAATGAAACTACGTCAAAAGAAATGAGTCTATCATTTAGCTTAATATCAATTTTGCTTAATTTGGAAATGAGATCACCCGTATTTAAAATAGAAAAGTCTTGATCAAATTTAAACTTACTAAATTTATTGACTAACCATTTGGCGATTTCGTAAGTGGGAGAGTTTATGTTTGAAACTATAGGACGATAAGAATTACCTGGTTTATGTATTTTAGGTAGTCTACCTAAAATACATAAAACTACTAAAACATTTCTTCTTTTAATAATAATTTTTATAAACAAACATTCGGCACAGCCATGGGCAACCCTTTATCACCATTCCTAGCGAATTTATTTCTGAACAACTTTGAAAACAAAGTCAAAACCATGTGCAATTTTTTCCCAAATTTTGGGCAAGATACGTAGATGATGTTCTGGCAGTGATACCTGATTCTTTCGATATAGTTTCGTTTTTAAATATATTAAATACCCAATATCCATCAATCAAGTTTACGTATGAGTTGGATAAAAACAAATCTTTACCCTTCTTAGATTTAAAAATTACTATTTTAGACAGGAAGTTTGAATTTGACATTTACAGAAAAGAAACACATACTGACAATTACATACATAAACAATCAGACACTTGTAACAAATATAAAGAAAGTAGTTTTTATTTTTTAATTAATAGATTATTATCAATCCCTCTATCACCAGTGAATTTTAAGAAAGAACTAGACCACATAACAAAAGTAGCCGAATCCAACGGATACGATAAACAATTGGTGGATAAAATCAAAAACAAACTAGAAAAGAAGAAGCTAAAAACTTTTAAAACCAGATTAACTCCAAATACAAAGAGTAATACCAAAAAATATTGCAAAATTACTTTTCACAAAAGTTGGCAGAATAACGTAACTAAATTGTTAAAAAAATATAATCTAACTCCTGCATTTTCCAACACTCATAAGTTACAACAACATCTTCAAACAAAGTTAGTTAACACAGACCCACTGAAAGAATCAGGTATTTACAGAATTAACTGTAATTCCTGCCCAAAATTATATATCGGCCAAACAAGAAGAAATATTCAAACCCGTTTCAAAGAACATTTAGCTCATGTAAAACTTCACAATGTAGATAAATCAGCATTAGCTCTACATCATTTAGATACCGGACATAATTTCAGCTTAGATAATGTAAAATTAATTAAAAAATGTAATAGCAAAAATTTAGACATGTGGGAAGCCATACATATGAAAAAATACAAAAATTACCTCCTTAACAATGACATTTCACCTATTAATAATAAACTTTTAAATTGTATACCTACAGTATCTAATAACTAATTTTCCTTTTCACGTTACTATATTGTTATTTAATAGAACCCGACATGCCAAACACAGTCAGATGTCTTGTTTTTCATAGGTAACGGTCTTTCCCATAATTTGTCCTTTCTTGGAATTTCAATAGATTTTAACAGGCACTATTACAATATACGACCAAAATTTTTTATTTTTATTTTTAGTTTTATATTTTTATATGCATGTTTTTTGACCATTTGTTGACCATTGATAATTGTAATTTTTACACCCCTAACCAAAAAAATAGATAGATATTTTTTACTATACATGTATTTAGAAAATAATACTTTTAAATTTAGTAACTACTGATGATGTGTGCAGGGCACATGAAATGTACATATAGTTAATATACTATTGTTTGTGAAATATAAGGTGTTTTATTTAAGTTTAATAGTGTAATAATTTCACAAGTGCTCAACATATATACTACTAATGATGTTGTATTTACATATTCGAAATAATGTTGGATAGAACTAAATGTTTTTTTTTTAGAAGTTAGTTTTATATGTGAAAATCGGAATTTTTGTCTAAAACACTTTCAAATTTTTTTATTACTATTACTATTGCTATGCGTGATTACCATTCACAATTTGAACAGAATCCACAAACGACATCGAAATATTTTGCAATTTTTCTATTCCCTCGGCTAGTCCGAAGTAATTATACATATTGATACACGACACGACTGCATACTAATTTGCAACTCAAGGTTCCTTTCATTCGCACTCGATAACGCCCAAAATATCTCCAGCTATGTGCTTGATGGCATCAATATGCCATCTCTATTAATTGTGAGTGGGTCTGCCACGGTTCCTTATGCATTCGATAGCATACGGCCCTTACACCGGGGGTAATGGCATGGGGTGCGATAACATCAACTTTTAGTTTTTATTGACAGAAAAATTAATGCAAATGATTCAATACGAAACGTACTCCAACTTATTACACCGCATAAACGTGATAAACGAGGGAAGTTTCCTATGTTATCTATCTAGCTATGAAAACAATATGCTACTCTGACAATTTTCTAACGTTAAGTTTCTGTGAGATGTTATAATGCCACCTCCAAGTTTGGTTTGAATCGCCTAACATTTGTTATGTTTTATGACTTCTTAAGTAGAATTAAGTAGAACTGAGTATGAAACTTTGGTACATCACTGGGATCCTTTCACGAAAGATAAGTCCATGAAATGGGTTCATACGGGTTCTCCACCACCAAAGACAACCCCTCGGACGCGGATAGGATCCTTTCAATTAAATATATACAAAAAACAACCACAATAATGAGAAATGTCTACAAACACACAATTAAGAACGTGAACGCCAAAAGAGCTCACAATTTTCCCCAGAAAATTCTGCTTCTGCATGACAACAGCAGGGTGCATTAGGTACAAATTGTTTAAGCAGTAATCAATTTAATGAATTATTATATCCACCCCACAGGCCCGGCCTCCCCCTCCCCCCTGTAACTTTGATCTCTTTGCAAAACTCATGTGAGAGAGCGGCAATTTTTATCTAATGACGACGTGGAAAACGCTGTCGCTATTATTTCGCTACAGCAAAATTAAGACAATAAAATTCGGAATCTAACTGATAAAGAATATTAATTAATAACGTTCTTAATTAACAATTATTAATCGAAGATCATAGTCTAAAAAAAATTAACACGAGATGACTCTGATGCGCCAATACCCCAGGAGATCTTAAACGAAAATACTAATGACAATTCTAACTGAATTTACTACAGACAAAACAGGAAAATATTTTAATTAATTTTCACGTAAAACCTGTTATATATGGTTTAAAGCAATTAACAACTTAACTGTTCACGATTTACCAAGTCTATCATTTTTATCGACTTCAACGCCATCTGCACGTGTAAAATATGAACCAAACTATTATGAAAACAAAGTTACCTACATCAACGTAAAATATATCGCGATTTTTAATTAAATTAAAATTATACAAAAAAAATACTACAACGAAATTTATAATTTTAACTAACTATAGAATAAATATCCGCAAACGAAAATATTATACAAATTTTTAAATAGCGAAATTTTCAAAATATAAGCGAAAATCTTAATATATACAGGCCCGTTCAAAAAAGTTATGAAATAAGCGACTAAAAATGAACAAGGGGCGAGTTTAGCCTGTTACGTGGTTCAATAACGGAAACAAAAAAAGTCTTTATAGTATTGTGAGTGGCGGTGAATCACGGATTTATTCCTATTAACACGGAAATAAGCGTTTGTGTGTTTCAAAAAGTTATCCGTTCGCGAAGTGTGTTTGAAAAGATGGTCGCAATATTTGTCTCAAAATCAGATCATATAGCTACAGTTAATGCAGATCGATACTCAACCATTTGTTTATCAGAAATAATCGCCGTGCTCCGCGAAACCAATCCACAATGGCGAATCATCCTGCATCGTGACAATTTGGACAGCTCGAAAGACAATTGAATTTTATTAAGACACTTTAACGCATTACACCGCAGATTGTTGAAACTTCTTCGCATAATTATATTTGGTATTTTTAAATGAGTGTAATCTGTGCTATCCCAGACTAATAAATACACTTAAGCAGTTTTACGCACCAAGTTGACACCGATTAAGAACACACGATCCAATTTGTGGCACTTCATACGTCTTCTAATAACCAGGAAACGTTCGTAACGAAGGCGCCTCGCTGCATTTGAGGTTAGGATTAGCGCATTTTACTTTCTCGTTTTAGCAGGATCGGCGCTTTAAAATTAGAGGCTGCAATCGAAATAACACATTCGTACGCGTTTTATATCGACCGGATGCTGTCGACTATATACCCGCGAGCCTCAGGAGAAAATACTCCGATGCTGTCAATTACCATACCATCGGATGGATTGAAATGTAACAAAAATATCGATGCTACAGGTAATCACACACCTCTGGATCGAGAAAATGCACATTAAACAAATTGCGACATTTGTATATGTATATCCAATTGATGTATTTGCGTCGAAAAAATTGCAGGGTAAAATAGCTTAGTAAAGATATGAAAGGCATTACAATTCCGTCTTCATATAAACTCAAACAAAATAAAATGAGGATTTTTTTTAAGTTCCTTCTGAATGGTAAATCTTTTTTTTAATTATCTTTAGCCGCTAGTATTTTATTAATAAATGGCAGTTTAAATGGCACATTTTTTGCTAAAAAATGTTCTAGAATAGGCAATCAAAAACTATCACAAAGACAATGTACAAGCTAGTGCAAAAGTTATTTTAAAAAGCAATTTGCTTCAAAAATTGTTCAATACATTACTACAGAAAGTAACTACACTAAACGTAGTTCTTTTTAACATTAGTAACTAAAGATGCATTCCAGTTTCGACCTCACACATTCTAGTCCTCTCTAGCTCATTTCTGGCATTTCATCAACAATAGATGCTTCTCCTCTAGAATTTTAGAATCTTTAACAACAAATAATGTAATTCTTGAACGACCAGTTGATATCGTTCAAGATTTTACTCATGATTTTTTGAATATCTATAACTGTCCTATTCCTCCGCGGGTTGATTAGATTGATATGAATCTTAATCAAGAGTCATTTGAAATTGGAAGTTTTACAGCGAAGAAAGTACTGCGTGAAATCAAGAAACTTAAATCTAATATGACTTTTGGTGATGACAGCCTACCTGACTTTTTTCTACAGGATTGTGCAAAATTGTTCTCTCTCATCCACTCACCGCAAAATTTAATTTGTCAATAAATTTCCAGGACTACTGGAAGATCAGTAGAATTACTCCTGTATTTAAGAAGGGTGATCGTTGTAATTACCTATTAATATTATTTGTAATTTTGCAAAAGTGTTTGAATTTTTACTCAGTGAAAAACCATATGAACATTAAACTTTATCTCGCAATTAATTTTGGTTTTGTTAGTGTCCTAGCTATCGTCGCTGACTTGGGTTGAACTTACGTGGTACCTAGGTGAAATTTTAGTTGTTTGACAACAAGTGTTAGGTGATTTTACTAGAGCAGTTAATACAAGTGACCACTCTTCACGGTTGCCGAAGCTACAATCTATAGATGCTTCACCGAGAATTTTTTTAAATTCTACCAATTGGCACGAACTAGGTTAAATATAACAGATATAATTCCAATATATAAGCTAGTGCAAAAAGTTATTTTCAAAAACATCTTGCTTCAAAACATTGTAGCTTTGGTACCACTGGCATTCCACAAGGTTCCGATTTGGGCCCGTTACTTTTCAATGTAAGAGCTCTTGATGCGTCTATATTTGTAAGGTTATCGTGGTCGCAGATGACTTAAAAAATCTTTGATAATATCACTTCTCTCGCATATTGTCTACTTTTGCAGAGAAATCAAACACTCATTCATGTGTGCTTAAATGTTAACAAATTTGGTATTCTTTCCTTCTTTGAACGCTCAAATATTATTGCCTTTTATTATACAGTTTTCAATGACACGATTCAAAGAATCTTATAATTTAATGATAAAAACACACAATGTTGTATTAGATTTACACTTTATTTAATAATAATAATGACTATATAACAGCTGTTTCACCGTACAACGGTTTCTTCGGATATAACAAGCGGTACTATAAAACATTTTACTTAAACGTAAATATTTTTTATTTTATTACTTAATGGTATTCTCAGTAATTGGAAACCGAAATATTTTTACCCGCCTCTTTTAGTAGGGATACATATAATAACATAAATTATATTATAAGTGACACATATCTAACAAAATATTTCAATCAAAAATAGGAAATAAATTCAACAGAGGGGAGGAATTAAGCTCTGTTTTATCATTTAATAATTTATTTGAAAATTTTTGTTTATTAATCAAATAAATTATTAAATGATAAAACAGAGCTTAATTCCTCCCCTCTGTTGAATTTATTTCCTATTTTTGATTGAAATATTTTGTTAGATATGTGTCACTTATAATATAATTTATGTTATTATATGTATCCCTACTAAAAGAGGCGGGTAAAAATATTTCGGTTTCCAATTTCTGAGAATACTACCATTAAGTAATAAAATAAAAAATATTTACGTTTAAGTAAAATGTTTTATAGTACCGCTTGTTATATCCGAAGAAACCGTTGTACGGTGAAACAGCTGTTATATAGTCATTATTATTATTAAATAAAGTGTAAATCTAATACAACATTGTGTGTTTTTATCATTTGATATGGATTTACATCAAGTAAAGGCAGAATCGATTCAATCTTATAATTTCAAGATCTTGGTGTGCTCTTTGATTCTCATTTCTCTTTCAGTCCACGCGTCACTAACACTTGTTCATACGCTACACCTAAATTTCTAGTTTTTTTCATACGGTTTTGTGGCACATTTTATTTTACTTCTTTGCTAGAACTAAGCTAAAAGTATGCGTTTGTAGTTTCGTACCCTCGATGTATATATCAGCAACTGTTACTCGATCTTGTCTAAAAAAGAAGTTTTTATCTTTTAAATTGGATAGCATATATCTACCTCGTATTACTGATAACAAAATTTTATTAAATAGGCACGATTTTACTTCCCTAAGCCAATAAAGAAATGAAGCAAGCGGTAATTTTCTTGTTAAACTCGTTAACAGTAATGTTGATTCACTCTCTCTCTGCTTCGACAAATTAAATTTATGTTGCTGAAGTATAGCATTAGGTTATTATGATCTATGTACTTAAAGCGGTTACATTGTCGTCTAAAAAGTTGCTAATATGTTATATCGTGATCCGTTCTGAAGAAAATAGTTATCTTTTTTATTTTTTTTGTTTATTTTATATTTGGCTTCATGTTTCTAGTTTTATCTTTATATCCCTGTAATTTTTTTTTGTGATAGCTTCCATTAGCTTGTTGAGTTTGTATTAATAATTTTTCTTTGCATAAAACTTTACTGTATTGATTATTAATTTTTAGTTTTCTCTATATTATTTTTTCTACTTGTATTGATCTGTTGAGCCAGAAAATATTATTATCAACACTTGCGACAAAATGTCTTGCTATAACGTAATTTCTATCCCAACCTTGTTCTTGGACTGCTGTCAAATTCTGCATACAACGTGTCCAGGAAAGTATGCAACAAAGGGAAAACTTTTTTATGCTCTACTTCTCAGGAAATTTGATTCTTTATAAAAGTTTTTGCTTTACTTAAAACCCATTTAGTTGTTAAAATAAATGAGTTATCATATTAGATAGTAAAAATACAGTTATTTGCCGTACCTACTTAATATCGTGTGGGCTGGTCACATGCACAAATGATATTCATTACTAGAGACCACCCTTGTTTCCCAGAGTCGTGGTCGATCTGGAAGTTCGGTAGGTTCATTCGGCTCGCGTCGTACGTCTCCCATCTGAGCGGCGCTTCGCAAGTTTACTCCGTTTAAACCAAGATATGTCCAAACGTTGCAAGAACGAGATTATGGCCAGCGTTTAGAGTTTTCCTTCGTGATACAACGTGAAATAGAAACGGATATAACATTCCCCCAAAAAATATTATTTGCCGATGAAGCGCCGTTCACCACAAATGGTGTAGTTTGTTCGCAAAACTGTCGTTGGTGGTCTCAAGAGAAACCACATTTCCAAATGGAGTGTAAAAACCAATATTCACGAAAGATAAATGTTTGGTGTGGAATTTTGAAGAGAAGAGTGGTCGGGCGGTATTTTTTTCAGCAAAGTCTAAATGCTTAAAAGTATTTAGCATTTCTGACTACTGAATTAGTAGATGAATTTAACAACTTACCTTTACAAACAAGATATTCTTTGTTTTTTATGCAGGATGGTGCACCTGCACATAGTTCTCGTCAAATCGTGCAATATTTGTTTAAAACATAAAAATAACAATTTTTATATTTTCAAGTTATTAGGGAATATTCTCATTATTTAAAGCGATATTTCATTTGTTTTAACGGATAAATGGGTTTTAAATAAAGCAAAAACTTTTATAAAGAATAAAATTTCCTGAGAAATAGACTATAAAAAAGTTTTCCCATTGTTGCATACTTTCCTGGACACGTTGTATATTGAGGCAATCCTCTATTAGAAATAACTCAACAGAATTGAATGTCTGGCGAATATAAGGACTTAGTCCCATTACAGGCCATCCCATTACAGGCCGCGGAGCAATGGAGTAGCATTACAGGCCGCGAAATTGTTATGCCGTAAATGTAGGATTGAACGGTGCCATTACAGGCCGCGACGAGAAATTGGCAATAAAAACTATCAATTATGATTAATTATTTATTATAAAGTTTATTATAACATACATACATAATTATTTATATTTACAACATATACAACATTTTACAATTTTGATTAATTAATTAAACTAATTACGTTTGCTAAATATAGCAAAAAAGCAAATATTAAAAATTAATTAAACTTGCTAATTTGGGAAGTGCTTGCTCTACATCTTGACTTTCTTGTATTTGCGACACTATTCCATTTATCCTCCTATCCATTTGAATATATTTTGCAGCACGCTTTTTTGGGGATATATTGTGGTCAATCCTTTGTTGAATAATGTCGTAGTGCCTTGAATCGTTTTTTAAAGATATAATTAATTCCATTAGATTTGGCTTCGACTTCCCAATATGCCTGTTTAGACGACTATGCCAAGATTCGCATACATTCGTCGTTCTATGACGTTCTTCATAGCATATCCACATGTCTTGCACTATAGAATTTTCTAACCATTGTGTCACAAAATTTTCATTAAAGTCCATTATTTCTCTAAAATTGGGGGAGCTTTCCATTATATACAGCCAGCCATCGTCAATATATTGGGAAGGTAAATGAGCTAATGCAGCTGTAAGCTTTATATGCTTCCTGATGTCTTTGTCTTCCCTGTATCTTTTAGCCAATCCCAATTCTTGCACTTTTCGCCATATGCTTTGGTTAAAGTGAAAATTGCAACCTTTGAGTTTGCAATCAGGGAACATTTCTCTGCACGCTAATATTGTTGACGTTTCAAAATCTATCTTCATGCTCCTTGGGTTGAAATTTGGAATATGTTCTTTCATTAACGTGAACAACTTTATGTAGGTGTCTTTTTTTCTGTTAGGTAGTAACGCGTACAACGCTGGTCGTACACTAGTCGTTTCTTCGGTACTTTTTAAATCCACGTGGAATGTATATAGTTGATCAAATAATGAGTTGCAACATTTAAATGTACCATCCCCAAAAATTGTATTTTTTGACGATAATCCCTGTATACCCAGCTTACTTCCAAAGCCGATAATTCGATCTGTCGTACCTTGATCAAAAATTGTGAAATTCTCTCCATCTTCAGTTTTATTTATATAATCGGGAACTATAAATTCTGCTCTAGTTTTTCGTAACGCAGGTACCCCTAGAGCTTTATTTCTGTGTCGGTACAAGGATGATTTTACAGACTCATATGCTGGCATTTTTGTAACAAATTCCAATCCACTATCTTTAATTTGATGAAATTCTTCTTCATACACTTTTGGTATGCATGTCATTTCCTGTCCTCTTCAAACAATATTTAAATCCTTGATAGAGAACTTGCGGATTTCCCCTTGCACTCTCAATAATTTCAACACAATCCATTGCAACTTTAATTTTCACACTGTGTTAACCGTATTGAAGTTCACTACGTACTAATAATTATACTAATAACTACTTAACCATGACAACTTAGAGAATACACCTATTGGTCGGAATGTCGTCATTTTGTAATTATTAAGTACAGGTAATAGATATGACTAATGACCTATTTCTGAGAAATATAAATATATTCCGATTATCTAATTCCAGATTTTGCATTTTGTACTCGCAAATACATCAATACACACAAATGGATAAGGCATTAGGATTAGGATTATAGGATAATAGGTTATTAAGAGTTTCTGGATGTTACGCACATTAAAATATTGTTGAATGTGAAAGTAACTTGATTATCTAGGGTTTTTCCTATTCCGCATATTGTTAAATCTATGGGAATTAATGAATCATCGCGGCGGCCTGTAATGAGACTCGGTTTTTAGTCAAAAAGGGATGCGGCCTGTATTGGCACTGTTTCAGGTAGTTTTCAAACGCGGCCCGTAATGGGACGGCCTGTATTGGGACTACACGGAATATAAGACGTTATGGCTTTTCGAAACTCCTTAAAGCTTACTATTAACAGCTGCATTGCTGCCGTGGTCATATGAAATGTGAATCCATCTTGCTAGATCAACATTTCCAATCTGTTTTGTGGAACATAGTTACAGTATTCAGGAACTTCATTTTCGGAGAAATAATGTGAATTATTACTTAGGATAAAATTGTCTTTCATAGATGATTCCTGGATTTTCCTGCGCTAAATTCTAAAATTTTGTTAGTTTACGAATCCATTTAAATGGAAATGTGTCTTGTTACTCAACATTATTCATTCTGCTCTACAAAATTGTTTCTAATCAAAAAACGCATCGAAGTCGGATTTGAAATGCTGCATTTATTGAATATTCTACGGAAATAGACGAATATGTCATAGAATGTACTGGAGACATGTATGAAAATACCTCAGTAGATGAGGACGCCATCTAGCAGATTTTCTTGTGACTTCTTTTGATAATATTCAACGTAGAGTCAGAAAAGTCTTAGATTATTGTTTTATTGTTTTATTTTCCTTTATGAAATACATGGAGATTTATAAGATTGTACGTATTGTTTTCTTTTTTGTCAATATTTTGAATGTAAAACTTAAAATACAACCAAACTGTACATTTGCAAAGTGTTTAATAATTTACTTTGAAATGGTGAAAACTATTTACTAATTTAAAGGAAATGATGATTAGATTAATAATATATTCTTGAACATTAATTACATTTTATATAACATTTACACCAGTACGGGTTTGAAGTTGTCTATATACGTTGATAAAATTTAATTATCAATAATCAAATTATTATCTCACTTCAAAGATCAACAAAAATTAAAAACTAAACTTTAAATTTTAGTTTAGAAAATTCTTTGCTAAGTTATTACAAGCATAAATAAAGCTGACAGCTTTTCAGTACAATTTTATAACTGATTTAAGACATACTTGAAAATTTCATAACCAAATCTGTTAGCGTAAGGGTATAGGTATTTACCTAATAATATTCAATAAAACGATATATTTTTACTATTCGGCTTAAATACCGAAATGTCTAACTATAGCTATTATCAGGATAAAATAAAACATGTAAAATATAGTCTAACTATAGTCCCACAAGCTAGAAATTCGATTCATTTCAAAACCTATTTTAAGGAATTTATTGGCATACTTTCTTGGTTGCATCTTTAGAATAATTATATTTCAAATAAAAATATTGCCTCAAACAATTAAGTAAGCATAAAAAAATCTAAATTCTTGTGACACGGTTCATATTAAAATTCCGGGAATTATTTATATATTAAGAAGCTGCACAGATGTACACATTCAAGTATATTTTTGATACATAAAGCTTTTGATAATGTGAATAAAAAGAGAGACACAATATTCTATGTGAGAAAATAATTTCAAAATAGAATGAAAACTAATTACTTTAAAATACATTTTAAGAAAGAAATACATTTTTCTTCAATATTAAAATCGCAAAAAAAATCCAGGAAAAAAACCTGTAGAGTCTTCTGACCTACTTAGAGTCTTCTGACATACCTAGAGTCTTCTGGCATACTTAGAGTCTTCTGACCTACTTAGAGTCTTCTGACATAATTTTTAAATATGAATAACACTATGATTATTATAAAATATGTTCGTAAACATTTAATGTTTCAAGTGCCATTTAAAGAAATATCTTACATAATTAATCAATAAGAGATATTATTTAAATTAATACTGTGCCTTTAAAATTTACAAGTGTTGTTGTTGCCTTTAAATGGTGCTCTTAAATGGTAGGATTTTGTCATTTAAATTGCTTATCTAATAATTGTAAAATTGCATATATTTTTTAAATAAAAATTTTAAAATTATGCTAAAAATTATTTGAATTACTTAACATTTTATGTTTTATTAAATATATTTGCCAACAGAAGTTTATTATTTTCGCTGATGTATTAAATAATTAATTATATAATATGCTGACTCGAGAAAATGTTGATTGACAAATCTCTTCTTTTCTATAAAATTTGTATTAGTAAGCAAAAGCTTTATATGGAAGATAATGAGCTATATAAATTACACAAATATACTACAGTGGAAATGAAAAATGTTGTATTCACAAATTATTTGGTCGAAGATGACTGACATGCAAATTATTACTATATGTTTTAGCATACAACAAAGGCACTTTTTAAGTTTTGCAAATGATAGTTGTTTTCAATTATTGTTAATTTATAATAAATTGAAATTAATTTAGTTTTTGATATAGGTACAATTTTTTTGAGGAGTCTTCATTAAATAATGGCATGTTAAAAACCATAATTTATTCATTTTTTAACAATCAGAAATCAAAAATATCAGGAGAATTCAAACTATGTAATTAATTCTATTCAAATTTGCTTATATTCGCATTATGTCGTGAACAGGTAATTTTTTTAATTAATAATAAAACCAATTTTTTAGAAATTACTAATCATGTTTAACGATTTGGATCAGTGATAATAAATCTTCACTTATACTTTTTAAACATTATTTAAATTTAAGATAAATTATTTATTTTGATCTCTATTATACTTGAAATAATCGCAACATACAATTAGTGTCGCTAATGTATCCCATATGACAAGATTACACAACGGCAGGTACATTAACCCTGGAACGCTACACTTATTTTCAGGACTTAACCTGCTACAGTGGGGTCCAGGTGTACCCCAAATAAAAGTTAGCTAATTTTTGTCATTAATGTGTTTATTTAAATATAACGCAAAAACAAGTTAAAATAACTTTCTACATTTGGGTTTATTCAGCAAAATAGTATTTTATTATCACCCCGCCCAAGTTGGACAAATTTTCTTTTGATGTTGTAAACAAATAAATTTTCTGCATATATCGCAGTTGACCCTCGATTTTCGGTCTTGGTTTCTGTGGCAAAATGAACATCTACCGGTGGTAGCAGGTGGCCTTGTTAGTAATTCTACTGGAGGGGTTATTTTTAGTACATTGCATATAGTTTGACGGAGTTCACGCCTCATAACTGAAGTTTGCAAGCGACTTTGCATATGAGGTTTCACTAAATCAAGTGCAAGTTTTTTCAGGTAATCTCTTCTGTTTTTGACAATTTCTTTATTTGGTGCATTCGAACCTCTTAAAAGTACCAACGAGTTATATCCCACAATATTTAGCAAATTATAAAACAGGCATAATGGCCAACGACGTGTTTTTCTACTAGTAAAATAAGTGTGGCACAGTTGGTCCAAAGTGTCCACTCCTCCCTTGGTGGAATTATAAAATTCTATAATTTCTGGTAATTTCGTGGTATTTGACTCATCACCTTGTTCATGCATTGTTGAAAGCATGATAACAGTTTTTTTCTTAGTTTTTGGTGGACAATATGATAATAATGTAAGTTGGTCACTATAGCAAAACATGGCGGAGTTTATCTGCCTCTCCTTGATGTCCAAGAATGATGGAGGAATTTCTGTTTTATTTTTCTTCAGTGTACCTACAACCGTAATTTTTTTTTCTAAAAGGTTTCTTGCCGTCGGTACAGATGTGAACCAGTTGTCCATTGTCAGATTTCTATTTGTTCCTTGAAAAGAAGTGGTAAGTTTACCCAATAATACTGGGCAACAGGAATATTAGATGGTGTGGAGTTTTTGCCTATATAAACTTCAGCGTCGAGTACATAAGCCGTTTTAGCATCACAGCAAATCACAATTTTAATCCCATATTTATCGGATTTTGAAGGAATATACATTTTGAAAGGACATCGGCCACGAAATCCAACCAATTGTTCATCAATTGTGGTGTACTCCGAAGGTACATATAAGTTTTTCATTTTGTTTATAGATCTCTCAAAAACTTCTCGAAATGCTGCAAGGTTGTCGATTTCTCTTCTTTCAGCTCTGGTGTTTTTATCGTCAAACCGGAGGCAGTTTACTAAAAATCTAAAACGTGCTTCGGGCATTGTTGCTCGAAATATGGGTATACCATTGTCTTTATCAAAGAGTTCTTTTGTAAATACTCCATTCACCTTCATTACGCCGGCATAATAGAATAAACCAAAGAGAGACATCATTTCAACATTATCTGTGTCTCTGGTGTAGGAAGGTTTATTAGCTATTGGTGTATCTTCTGTATCACTATTGCCCATTTCTTTGCCATATTTCAATCTTTGAATTTTTATTTCTTTGTTGGTATGTTCTGTTATCAAATCCAGATTTTCTCTGGTGAAACATAATTGCCATGCTTCTATTCCTGATTGTATTTGTCTTGATTCATTTTTATTTCCGGGTAAATGCATAACAAGATTTCTTTTTGGTGTACGATGAACTGCTCCTTTCACACCTGACCATTTGAATCCATTTTTGCCCCTTAGTTTGGTGGAAACCTTGAAAACTTTAACCTTATCTTGGTCTGTAAGCTGTATCTGTGCCAAGGGTACATCGTCCTCAAAATCATAGACGGGTGGTAAGGGATCCTGAGGTTGGACTGGAATAGAGGAAACTATTGGGTCATCTTCAGTTTCAGACTCTTTGTCCTCTTCGAGGTCCTCTCTAAAATCTGGTATAATAACATCGTCCTCATCGATCTCGTCCTGAGAACCCTCGGAATCAGAATCATAAAGAATACGGTGTATTTCAGCTAGATCATCAGGATTTGTTAGATCGAAAATCTTATTTCGAGAAGCCATTACTTGCACAATTAAGAACTTAAACACGGTTATATGTGGAAAGAAACCCAACAATTTTGCTCAGAAAACTGCTTCGGCACGACAACTGCAAGGTGCATAAAACACGAATTGTTCAAGCAATAATCAATGAACGGCTTTAAGGAACTATACAGTCCCGATACCCCCCGCCCCCTGTGACTATTATCGCTTTCCAAAACTCAAAAAATACTTGAATTTTATCGAATGACGACGTGGTAAACGGTCGTGGGGTCGTATTTTGTAGAATTACCAAAAGAATTTATTTCCGAAGCCATAACGTTATTGAAGAAACGCTGGAATAAGTGTTGCTGGTTAGTGTTAATGGTTCCTACGTTAAAAAATATTTTTTGATTGGTTTCTAATTCATTTCTTTCATAGCTAGGTATTATAGATAACATTAAAAACTCCACTCGTACCAAGAACTTTTTAATTCTTTATTAATGATTTACCTACTAACACTGAAATGCTATTTGGGGTACACATGTACCCCAGCCTTCTTCAAAAATCCCGCTAATCTAAAATAGATGGAGCTGCGCTCGCGGGCTTTTGAGTAGTTTCAGCACACGATGCGACAGTTCATGTGCGATATTGGTGAAAGACAGCGCCTTTGCATCTTTGAGATATTTGATAGTTGGGGTATATGTGCACCCCAGTGTAGCAGAATAAGACTGTATTAAATTTATTTTCGCTTGTAAGTATATATTTGTTTTACTAAATTATTTGATTATTAATGTTTTTACTGCATAGTTTATGCTATTTTTTAATTTAATTGTTGTTTTTTAGATCGTGCTTTGTAGACATTTCCCGTTATTGTAATCCTTTTTGGCATACACACAATTAAGAGAATCCCATCCGCGGCCCAGAAAACTTTGATCATCACTTTTCCCGCAGAAAACTGCGTTTTTGTCTTCTTAGGCGGTAGAGAGCCCTTATGAACCTATTAAATGGACACTTGCTGCGTGAGAGTGTCCGAGTGATATACCCAAATTTCATCTTACAATTCTATTTAAGAAGTCTTCATCTTGAGATAAAACAGTCAAATTCTCTTCGCAAATATGTTGTTTTCACAATTTTTTCCCATTCCCAAATCTTCGTGTAGAATTTAAAAAACACTCGCTTCTGATATTTCTATTTCTCTAGCAATAACTCAAACTTTACTCGGCGGTCAGTTAACATCATCTCTTCTACTTTGTTGATTATTTCTTCAGTTCGTGCTACCAGAGGTTTTGCACAGTTTGGGTCATCATGAATAGATTCTCTGTCCCATTTGAACTGCTTATACCAAAATTTGACATGGAAATAGTGCTATTTTCTCCATACACTGCCACCATTCTCTCATGAATATTCTTCGGGCTATTACCTTCTTTTGACACTTCTGTATTCAAGTATCAAGTATCATTACACCAGTACGGGTTTGGAAGTTGTCTATATACGTTGATAAAATTTAATTGAACGCGTTCAAATTATTACCTCACTTCAAAGATCAACAAAAATTAAAAACTAAACTTTAAATTTTAGTTTAGAAAATTCTTTGCTAAGTTATTACAAGCATAAATAAAGCTGACAGCATTTCAGTACAATTTTATAACTGATTTAGGACATACTTGAAAATTTCATAACCAAATCTGTTAACGTAGGGTATAGGTATTTACCTAATAATATTCAATAAAACGATCTATTTTTACTATTCGGTTTAAATACCGAAATGTCTAACTATAGCTATTATCAGGATAAAATAAACCATATAAAATATAGTCTAACTATAGTCCCACAAGCTAGAAATTCGATTAATTTCAAAACCTATTTTAAGGAATTTATTGCCATACTTTCTTGGTTGTATTATTTATATTTTCTTTAGAATAATTATATTTCTAATAAAAATATTTCCTCAAACAATTAAGTAAGCATAAAAAAATCTAAATTCTTGTGACACGGTTCATATTAAAATTCCGGGAATTATTTATATATTAAGAAGCTGCACAGATGTACACATTCAACTATATTTTTGATACATAAAGCTTTTGATAATGTGAATAAAAAGAGAGACACAATATTCTATGTGAGAAAATAATTTCAAAATAGAATGAAAACTAATTACTGTAAAATACATTTTAAGAGAGAAATATATTTTTCTTCAATATTAAAATCGCAAAAAAAATCCAAAAAAAAGCCCATAGAGTCTTCTGACCTACATAGAGTCTTCTGACTTACTTAGAGTCTTCTGACTTACTTAGAGTCTTCTGCCCTATTTAGAGTCTTCTGCCATACTTAGAGTCTTCTGCCCTACTTAGAGTCTTCTGACCTACTTAGAGTCTTCTGGCTTACTGTAATGTTTTAAATTATCCAACTTAGTATTTCGAATACTAAATACGTTTATTTGCATTTATAATTTATAATTTGCCGATTTTCATCTTAAATATTTTTGAGGAATAAGTTACAGTCTGTTGTCTTAAACGACATTTCATATATGAATACAGTACCTAGTTAGCGTTCCTTTTGTAACTGCAAAGAAATAATTTAAATGTCTATTGTTTAATGTGTATTTTTAATACTTTCTTTTACAATTTCAATTTTAATAAACATGAAAAACGAATCTAGCTCACGACGTCTGTCAATATCATTTAATAATATGATCTTTGTAAATATTACTTTATCCAACATAAACATTATATTTGTGCCTTGTGTAAATAAAATCAGTACGAGTTTTCAACCAATTTGACCAATCATTTTTCGATTCCTAATATTTTGACATCTAAATGCGGAGTAATTGAATTAATTAATAAATTTAAAACAAATATACTGCCATTATAATACAGTTGAATCTCATTAATTTGACATTTGACAGTCCGACATGCTCGATAGTCCGACGCTCCCTCGTATCGGTCTAGACATACAGATGATGCCTGTTGCGACCTGTCTTTCTCCGATCCAGCAGTTTCGTTAGTTGCTTGCTTCGTTTAGTAGCATTCAGTAGCGATACGTACATATGTACTTTGCGCGATTATATATCTGTTTATCTTTAATATTTTACTGTTAGTTTTGTTAAGAGTTATGTGATGGCGAGCAAAAGTGGAACTAGTAAACGTAAGCATAAAACTTTAACTCTTCCTGAGAAATGGGAAATTATTAATAGGTATGACAGTGGTGAAACTCCCACTGCCATTGCTAAAGTCTATGGTATCGGTCGACCTACCGTATATGACATTGTGAAAAATAGGGGAAAAATAGAACATTTTATAAAATCTGTTGAAGGCGACTCCAAGAGAAAAACCCTCAAAATGGGCGAATATCCCCAAGTTGAGGAAGCTCTTTATGCTTGATTTAAACAGCAAAGAAACAGATAAGCCCCTATATCTGAGCATATTGTAAAACAGAAAGCCCAATTTTTTTATAATGAAATCACAAAAGAAGATGATTTTCGCGCCAGCGATGGCTGGTTTGAAAATTTGAAAAAGCGGCATAGTATTCGTTACATACAAATGAGCGGAGAGAAATTATCTGCCGATGAGACAAAAGTTTCTAACTTTATCAAAAACTTAAACTCCAAAATCGTTGAACTAGGCCTTACGGCTGAACAAGTGTACAATGCCGATGAAACCGGGTTAAATTGGCGGCAACTTCCAACAAAGACATTTGTAACAGAGGATGAAAAAACGTTTCCGGAAGAAAACTTCAAAAAGGAAGAATAACCTTAATGGTATGCTCAAATGCCGCTGGTAGTCATATGTTAAAACTGTTAGCTGTAGGTAAATCTAAGTCCTCTCGGGCATTTAAGAACACCAAGCGTCCACGTATACACAGTGTATACGTGGACGCTGTGTAAAGTTGTTGCGTGAGCAGCTGTGCTAGCTTTACTGTGCCCCATGTGCGACACCTTGATTAGTGGTTTTACCTACTGATGATGACAACTTAGTTGTCGAAATACGAATTTAGGATACGATTAATAACACAGGCCTGCATAAAATTTGTGATGACGTGATTTTTGTTTGTTAAGCTCGGTTTTTATATAGCAATAACTAATTAAAATACAGTTTGTCTCTACCACCCACAGATTTTTTTTTGCACAAAAGAAAAAGAAAAAAATATAAAAAAAATCTTAGAATAGGCGTTTTAATACTTTTTAAAATGAATGTACTACTTCAAATTCTAGGTATTAACCCAAAAATGATTTTCTGCTGTGGTTTTAAAGAAATTTGTTAAATAGGTTCTCATTACCTGATGTAAATCTTATATTACAAGTATTAATTTTGGACAAGATTTCCGGGAATTTTTACCTGCTAAATCCTATTTATTATGCTTTCACTTTATTAGTACTGCGAAGAAGGATTTCAAGTTTATCACTCCAAACAAAGTGTATATTTTAATGTCATTTACTTCATTATAGCTCTGAATGTCGATCAGTAAACAAGTAAAATTAATTTGTCTTTAGTGTTGTGCGTGGTATTTGATAAATAAACAATGCTTAAAAGTATGTCTAGCCGGTGTTGCAAAAACAAACCAGATGATTTCTGTTATATTTGTGGATATTTCGTCTTGAAAAAGTTTAAGAGACCAATTGGTGAATTTGTGAAAAATGCATATTATGCTTATTTCAAAATCAAATTAGGAGATCAAGATAAAGATTGAAAACCGCACGTTGTTTGTAAGGTATGTGAAGAAGGTTTAAGACATTGGACCAAAGGGAATAGAAAAAGCCTTCCTTTTGGAATACCGATGTTTCGGAGAGAACCGCAAAATCATCATGAAGATTGCTACTTTTGTCTTTGTGATATTAAGGGGAATAATAGAAAAACTTTGAAACATATTTTGTACCCAAACATTATTAAATCAGCTATCAGACCAGTTCCTCACAGCGATCATGTACCTATACCTATACCCCCCCAAAGTACAACAAGAAGATATTGAAACCTCTTCAACTTCCGGCTCCGTACAGATGGATAGTGATTTTGAACCATCAACCTCAGGTCAAAACCAACCTCAGCTATTTTCACAAGCCGAACTGAATGATTTAGTAAGAGATTTGGGACTTTCAAAAGATGTTTCTGAAGTACTGTGGTCTAGGTTGAAACAAAAAAATTTGCTTGCCCCAGAAACTACCTTCAGATCTTCCTTTAGCTGAATATGACAGAAAAAACAACCAAACGAAGCTTTTCTGAAAAACGAAATTTTTTTAAGAAGCATAAAGAATAAATAACTATTTCTAATAGTTTCTATGTGAATATTTTTGTATTTTTTTATATAATATAAAACTAGCTAATAAATGAAATAAATCGTGTTTTTTCTATATTTTTTGATTTTACTGGTTTGAAAAATAACCTTACGTGATACAAAAAAAATAAAAGCAGATTTGAAATCAGCGCTACCCAATTACTAGAAAACAGTTAAAATTTTTGAATCAACATTCAAAGAGTTGAAAAATGCAGGCCTGTGTAATTGTGGTAAGGAGTTATATACCTTTTTTTAAGTTTTTACTTAACCACAGTCTCCAAAGAAAGACTTTTCTCTATATTATTTTTTTAATTGTATTGATCTGTTGAACCAGGAAATATTATTATCAACACTTGCGGCAAAATGTCTTGCTATAATAGCGTAATTTTTATTCGAACGTTGTTCTTGGACTGCTGTCAAATTCTGGGTATATTGAGGCAATCCGCTATTAGAAATAACTCAACAGAATGGAATGTCTGGCGAATATAGACGATGATATGGCTTTTCCGAAACTCTTTAAAACTTACCATAACAGCTGCATTGCTGCCTTGGTCACATGACATGCGAATCCATCTTGCTAGAACCACATTTCCAATCTGTTTTGTGGAATATTGTTACAGTATTCAGGAACTTCATTTTCGGAGAAATAATGTGAATTATTACTTAGGATTAAATTGTCTTTCATAGATGATTCTTGGATTTTCCTCCGCTAAATTTTAAAATTTTGTTAATTTACGAATCCATTTAAATGGAAATGTGTCTCGTTACTCAACATTATTCATTCTGCTCTACAAAATTGTTTCTAATCAAAAAACGCATCGAAGTCGGATTTGAAATGCTGCATTTATTGAATCTTCTACGGAAATAGACGAATATGTCATAGAATGTACTGGAGACATGTATGGGAATACCTCAGTACATTAGGACGCCATCTAGCAGATTTTCTTGTGACTTCTTCTACGTTAGCTTGTAGGCTTAAATTTCGTTTTGTAGTTGCGAAACTTGGTCTACCAGTATAAAGCAAGTCAACCACGAAATCCTGCTCACGAAATTGTATAAAACAGACTAGTATATGGGTGCATTTTTTACATTAAAATGTCTCCAATATGCTCTTAGATTTAAAATAATTGACCATTCCAATTTCAAAATAGTGTTTCACTAATTTTACTTTTTGTTTAATAATAACTCACTCCATAGTAAATCACTCTTGGGACATAATATCTAACTTTGCAAAGAAAATAAAAGGAAATTAACTTCGATACAAGTTATTAATGTTCAAAGCTACGTAAGAACTTACGAGCCGGCCTGTACGTATATTACGATAAACCGATGAGACCTCAATCGTTTGTTTTAATGCATAAATGCACGAACGGCGCGGCAACATCTACTGATGTCTATCTTATTTTCTCTATTATTAACGGATTAGTTCGTTTAGAAGGTAATAGAAAAGACCTCCAATTAGAACTGATTTATTCTGTAAGCGGTAGAGATAAATATCAAATCGTTAGTATTAGTAATTTAAACTGAATGTAGGTATAGTTCGTTTCAATTTATTTTAATTTGACTAAATAGCAGGTAAGTATTTTGATAGTACCCCCTGCGGCGAGGGAAAATGAAGCGTAAATACTTTCAAGTTGTGAGGTATTCCTTACTTCAATAGCCAGACTGGTATTAACCCAGATATGCCGGATTAGTTTTTTGACATTTTTTTTTAATTTGAAAAACCTTATTTTTCTTCAAGCAATACCAACAAAATATTTTGGATAATTTTTTGCAAAATAGAAATTCCTATTTATTGGACGGTAGGCAAATATACTTTATTTGACGAAACATAATTTTCATTTGAAAAAAAAAGAAATTAACGTTTATAACTAGGTATAAAATATATAATTTATATGGAAAGAAATGAAACAGTCAATATGAAATGCTGTATCACATTTTTGACATTTGACAACTTTTTGGTGCACACCCGACATCAAGTTTGCTTTCCTTGGTTCATAATAAGATGATCCAAATCATATCGGGTATCAGATTTCTCCAGACTGGACGGTCGATTTCTTTTATTTGATTGACGACTGTTAGCTTCTAATAATTCAATAGCAATTTTCCGGAGAAAAGTTAGTTGATATAGTTTTCCATCTTGCAACATGTTCTGTTCGTCTAAATCAGGGATGCACAGACTTATAGAGAACAGGGGCCACTCGGGAAAATTATAAGCCAAGGACGAGTACAAAGAATACTTATTAACACAAACATTTTTATTTTTAAATAGTATGAATTACTACAAATGATAAAAATAAAAGAACATTCAAAAATGTTTGTTGTAATTATGTAATCGTAATGTAATCTAATCATTACAATGTAATATTTCATGTTTTATTGTTTTGATGCATGACATTGCATTGACCTAACAATTTTGTTTATGTTTGGCTCCACATTGCTTGTCGCCACACGTAAAATTGCTTCCAGATTTTTTGTTTTGTTAAGTTTCATCACCGAAAACGTTTGCTCACAAATATACGTCGATCCAAATAAGCTTGCGCATTTCAATGAATTTATTCGCAACTCTTTATAAGCGGTTTTGTCAACGCAACGGTAAAAGTTGAGTAAATTACCTTCATTAAACTTGTTTCGTAAAGTATCATCATTTTGCATGTCTATCAATTCCAGCTGTACTGATTCTGGTGCATTTTCGGGTGAAATGTTGAAAGGATTGCTGAAAATGTCTAATAGAGGTTTAACTTTTTTGAAGTCTAGAAAACGATCAAAAGCTTGTATTAAAATATCAATTTTTTCAAAACATAAGCGAAATTGACATCAGTTTTATTGAATTTCTCCATAATTTTTTGTAGTTCGAAAAATGGCTGTAATTGGCAGAATTGATTTGTGTCCTGAAAAGACTCAATTTGCATTGAAAAGACGAAACATGAGAGTATAACTGCGAAATCAATTGATCTTTGCCTTAGAGTCGCGTATTTAAGACATTCAAGTGATTTGTGATGTCTACAAGAAACGCTAAGTCACACAGCCAATCAGGGTGGTCGAGTTCGGAGATGTGCTGTTTCTTTTCCGCCAGAAATATTTTGATTTCTTCAATCAAGTTAAGAAACCGCTCTAATGACAACCCACGACTTACTTCAGTGTAAAACAGGATATCACCATATTCGCTTTCAATATCCTCGAGAAATTGTGTGAATTGTCGGTGATTGAGACCTCGTGATTTTATAAAGTTTACAGTATGTACTACAACTTTCATCACATTTTCAAATCCCAATAATTTTGAACAGAGGGCCTCTTGATGTATAATGCAATGAAACTGCATTTATTCCTTGGTATCTATGTTTTTAGTTTGTAAATACTCTTTTAACATAGTTATTATCCCAGATTTACTTCGAACCATTGAAGGTGCTCCGTCAGTCGTAATTCCAGATAATTTCGTTAAATCCAAATCCATTACAGAACATTTTTCCAGAAGAGCTTTGAGCATGTCACTCCCCTTGGTTTGACTTGTCAAAGAACTCATACCAATCAGTTCTTCACTCACTTCAAAATTTTGCGTTACACCTCGTAAAAATATTAAGAGTTGAGCAGTGGAACTTATATATGTAGATTCATCGAGTGCTATAGAAAAATACTCAAAACTTTTCGATTTTGTAGCTAATTGCTCTTCTATATTAGCTGCTAATGTGGTATGTCTTCTTTGAACAGTCATCCGATTTAGTTGAATTTTCTCAAACCTCTTTGCATCTTTCGGACACATTTTTTTTGAGGCGATATCTAAATACTGCTTAATCTTTAAAAGGCGTTGAAAGCTAACTTCAGTAGCTGTTTCAGCATCTTGAATTGGTTTTGTAAACATAGCTTGCTGGCCTATTAGTTCCCTTTGTAAAGTGGAAATTTTTGCGTTCGATTTTCGCCGGTTAATTCGGTAAAAGTATGATGCTGGGTTTCATAATGCCTTTTCACATTATATTCCTTCGGAATAGAAACACTACTCTTGCATATTAAACAGGCACTTTTGTTATATGATGAATAAAAAAATATTTTTCGGTCCAAATATCTTGAAACTGTCGATTTTCATCTTCAACCTTACGACTACGTGCAACACAAACTTGTACCATTTCTCTCCTCTTATGGAAATTCTATAAACACTAATATTTTGGTCGCTTCTATCGACACCTTCCATATTTGTGTTATAAAAGAAAGTAATGTTAGGCTAGTCTATTTGAATGTGCTTTTGGTATTTTGTCGAATTTGGAGACGTTATGTATCTAGAGGCAAGATTGCGCACTGGATGCAATATTTACAATATTATTATGAATGTATTATCTTACTACAGCTACAGATTTGTCCTTAATTATCTTGTAATCAAAATAACCTCTTTTTGACGTTTTCATACTAATGGTCATGTAGATAGGCGATGTTTTTTATTAGTACCTGTACATTTTATACCTTTGGATGAAAAATATGTCAACAGCGGAAGTATAGTAAACTAATTATCAAAGGTAATATGGTATGGATAATCACCTAGTGAACATAAGACTTCTGCGTATTGCAAAATAACAGAGAGCCGTAGAGGAAGCGGCCTATATTATACAGGTTATTCAAATGTTCCGGAACACATAAATATTTGTGAAAGCATCTAAATTTTCAAAAAAATTTTCAAACAAAAGTTCTTTGGTTCTAAGCAAGCTATTGTAAGAATATATTTCTAATCTACATGTTGCTCGTGTTATCATGGAAACTGTATCTAATTCGACTTTTTTAAATAAAATAGCCTGTATATTTTTAGATAGCTGAAATCCTCGTGAGATTTTAAAATACTTTTATGTAAACAATTATGTCTCTATTTTGCTCCGTTCTTGAGATATTTGCTATTATTTGTAATTTTTACCAACTGAGACGTTTTCAAGTTATTTGCAAGTAATCATCTCGGCAACCACGCTGCCACCAATTGCAGTACGTTTATTTACAGTCTCACATAAAATCAACCAAGCAATAACAAAAAGCAAACTAATTAACAAAAAAAGTTGAAATCACTGTATTAAATGGTCGACTTGTAAACTGGGCGATTTGAAAACGCACTAATCTCTTCTCAAATTCGCCTAAACAGTTTCCTGAATGATCAAAATCACAATAGACAAACGACGTGTTATAATGGAGTTACCAAGGATACAAAAATTACACCAAAAACATGAAAAAATTCCGAAATAAAGGACGACTTAAACACGAAACTTGGTATTACACTCACTGACTAAGATAAGATGCTGATGGAGTATAGAATTGCAAAAAAATACAATAAATTTATTTTTTACTTCATTCCATTCTTTATTTCTTTATTTATTGAGTTTTTCGTATTACAAAACCTCTGATACATTCCCAACTTCCCATCGTAGAACCAGAACGCGGCAATTTGCTCATTAAAATCCACGATAATACAGGCCGAGCTTTAACACCTTCCACTCCACGTCGATCTATGTGATTTCCAAATTCCTTCACACCGAACGCGTCAAGAAATTATTTACAATTACACGTATGTGGATACGTTTAAATATATCATCTAGATGGTACCGGTTCTCGATTGCGAAGTAAAGTGTAAGTGATCACGTTTTGATGGATTGACCGTGACGTGCGGCCTGGGTACTCATTTACGCGCCTCAGATAGTGAAAACGCCAACGCTTGATTGATTATTTTTTCGGGATGTTGGATGCGAGCGTATTCTTTGTTTAATATCTAGTCTCCGGATATTATTATTTTAAATGGCCCAAGCGTGTGTGATGTAATCGGTATAATATATTGTTCGTGATGTTTTGTGTAATTTGGTTTAAATTAACCGAAATAATGGAGAAGCTAATAGAAATCTGGATTGGATATCTTTCTATTTTTTTTTCTTTTTTCTTCTTTTTTTTCGTCAGAAGATTGTTTAGATATATCAGATTGATGCATAGGTTCGTAGCGCTTTTGTTTTATAACGTATGTCTTGAAAGTTTTGGCACAGAATTCAATGAAATTAAAAAAAACATTAAATACCGGCAGTGTTTCGGCAATGATTTGGAGATGTTTTGGTGGCACACTTGTTGCTGATATTATTAAAACGAGGGAATTTTAAAGAATAAGGAATATAAGCATATTTTTAAAGTCGATGCAATCCCTTGTGGAACCAGAATTTTGCCTCAAAATTTTGTATTCAAACAAGATAATAACCTGAAACATTCTTTCAAAATTGTTCGAGAATATTTAAAGCAACAGGAAGAAGATGGAAGAATAAAAGTTATGGAATGGCCTCTGCAGAGCCCCAATTTAGTCCAGTCGAGGAACTGTGTGAAGTACTTGGTCGAAAGCTGCGGAAGTCAGCACCAACATCTACCGCTATGTAGAGTAAGCTGCAGAAGGCATGGACACAAATAGCACCGGAAACATTGGCTAAATTAATAGCGAGAATTCCCCGATTATGCGCCTCTGTTATAAAAAAAGAGGAAGCTACATAGATAAGACAATAATCTAAAAATTGTAAAATATTTTTTACTCTATGTACACTGGGTGTCTCAGTTATGTTGTTTCAATGGCGTACCTCCATTATCTAATAAAATAAAAATGTGAAATTTAGCACATATGATATACACCTAATTTTCTTTAGATTGAGCCTAATATTCATATTCTTTCTCTTCCGGTTTAACCGGAATGAACCTAACTTTTTTATTTTAAATATCACCCTGTATATTTTCCTCAAAATTTGAATTCTACGGAAAATTCTCTTTTTCATAAACTATTACTCTTTGTATTTTTCACTTTAAAACATATTTCCTGAACGAGGGTACCAAGCCCAGCCAAATTCTGGCTAGGCTGACTACATAATTTGGTGACACAACTTTGTCATGTACTCAAGTGTATGACTGAGTTAAAAAATTCAAGGATGGCTCTGAAACTGTAGAATATGAGAGGCATGATAAGCGTCCCAGGACAGCTGTAACTGACGACATCATTCGAGCGATATCTGATCTCATTGAAGGCAATCAGCATCTTACGATTCATGAAATCGCTAGTAAAGTACAAATAAGTCACGGTAGTGTGTAGTCCATTATTACTGAGCATTTGGGTTTGCGCAAAATTTGTTCATTCTAAAGCTTTTGACACATTATCGAAAACAGATCCGAAGAGACACTTGCCAAAAACTCCTGAATGGATTTCAACAAGATACAACCTCTGCATAGAATAGTGACATGTGATGAAACTTGAGTTCATCACTATACAGTCGAATCTAAAATGGCAAGTTTGGAGTGGGGAAGGAGTGGAGAACCTCCCCTGTGAAAGCAAAAGCTCGTTTATAATCTAGGAAAGTTCTTGCAATTGACGTTTTCGATTGGAAAGGTGTTTTGCTAATTGATTTCTTACATGAACGGACTGTGAACACTACTTATTACTGTCAGCTCGTGGAGAGGGTAAAAGTCGCCTACATAAACAAAACGCAATGTCATTATTGTTGCTTGACAACTCAAGACCTCACACGGCCACATTTCCTCGAGCTAAAATGAGCCAAATCCACTGGGAAATCCTAGAACATCTTTCCTACAGCCCAGATCTATCTCCACGAGGCTTTAATTTGTTTGGGCGACTGAAGGAAGCACTAGACGGCCACCACTTCCAGAGCGATTAAGAAGTAGAGGAGTTTGTGCACAATAGGCTGTTGACACGGTCTCACACTTTTTATGAAGACACCACATAGTGTTTGTGGCTGTAGCTGGGAAAAATGTGTAGACATTGAAGGAGATTATGTAGAAAAACAATAAACTTGTTTTGTAATTTTATTTTGACCTAATAAATTATTAAAAATAAAATTCGGTTTAAATTTGACTGATCCTCGTTTTATGAGCGTGCCCAAATACTTTTAAGCGGTAGTGTATATACCATATTTATCATGTTTGTATTATATTAATTACACAACATAGCATAACATGACGACAATGTTCACCATGATCTTCCATTGACAAGTAGAATGACCATAAAGAAAACCGAGATTATTGACATCAATTTACTTCTAACGGATAGACAAATAGTTTGAAAATCGTTAGCGAACTTCACCCATTCCATTGCTCCTTTCATAGACGTTCTCTCTCAGTATATGGTTTCCGTGTTCATTATATGTACATAGTCGCACAGTTATTTGCCCCAATGTGTAATGTACGTGGATGTAAGTTGAACAACGTCCCTGCGTCACAATGTTAGCTCATTGTGTGCATGTAGTTTTGCCAGTCAATTGGATTCTAATGATAAATCGAAGCCGGGCGCATTCTAGTTGATTTTGTATTAACTCCTCGTATGAATTGTCGTCTTCCGTCTTTATTTCTTGGCGGTGACCGCCTCGACTGTCGCTCCCTTCACCTGTTCTTGTACGTTTTGAAAGGCGGACGAGCCGCTTTTGCGGCTGAATGAATCGAATTGATTGAATTACAATATGGTATGGTTCACCTAATACGAACTGGTGTACAGGTACATACATACATGCAAGAAAATATGCATGGACATAAAGCGTGTTATACAGAGTATTAACAAAATGTAGTAATATGATAATTCAAACCAAGAGAATTCAGCGAGAAATTATTCAGAAAGAAATTATCTATTTTGTTTCAACTTATTTAATTTGACTAAATAGAAAGTATGAACCATTGTGTAAGAGTGCAATAAGCTAACGATAATGTAAATGAGATTCAGGTTCTCTGGGCCGTAGATGCGCAGTTGTGTATTTGACACTACGAGTATAAGTCATAAAGCCTTACTCTTAAAGTTAGTTACCGTGGCTATGCGCCATCTTCTTTAAATTTGATGAATTTGTATTTGAAAAATCGAATTAGTTATGTATCGTGCTCATTTGCATTCATTGCGACATCTGGTGTGCCTCAGGGTTTCAACTTGGGGCCACTTCCTTTCGTATTCTTTATCATCGATCTGTTGGCTACTTTCACCTGTCCAGTTTTAGCATACACGGATGGCTTTAAGATATACTCTGAAATAAATAACACCAACGATACTTCTTTTCTGCAAGATAATTTATAGATACAAATTGGAATTAAATACTAACAGGTGTTGTTTTGTGAGTTACACCCGTTCTAAATTTCCTATACTGTTGCAGAATACAACAATAATATATATTTGGAAAGAAAAACTATCATTAAGGATCCTATTTGCTTCAGAATTGTCCTTTAGGCAACAATTGAAAATTGGATGTACATCCTCTTCCAAAGCTTTGGGTTTCATTATTCGTGTTTCCAGCAATTTTAATAACATTGAGTTGCATAAGGTGTTGTATTTCACTTTTGTTGTCAGCAAATTTGATTATACAGCTATTGGTTGGTATCACTCTATGCCTCGCATAGATTATTTTTAGAAAGAATACATCGGCAAAGTCTCCTTATTTCTATATAATATGACATTAATATACTGTCATTTATCATTTAAAATTCTTTGAAAAAGGCATTATTTACCGAACACAAATATATACATATCAAAGTAAAACAGATCTTAAATCGCCGACTAATTGAATCAACCATATATATATGAAAAATGTGTGAAAGACATATCCATTCAGAATGTGTAGATACCGGTATTTCATAGTTTTAACTAATCATCAGTACACATTATCCGAAAATAGACATGACTTTCATTTCTATACTGCGTGTATATATACGAATTATGAAAAAACGCAACGTAAATGAGAATTGATAACTATTAAATTCCCACATTACATGCAATTGCCGCTATAATTTGTTGTAGTAATCTCTACAAATGACAAAATCACATTTGCCTTAAGAATGCAGACATAACACGTCGCGGCGCCAACCGTCCAGGTTGTCCGGGCAAATGAAGTGAAAGTAATATCCGTTCGGAATGTGCAGATACCGGTATTTCATAGTTTTTACTAATTCATCATTTGATAAATTCTTGGGGTTTTCGGCTTTTATATTAAATATTTTAAATATTTTCAAATTAGTATGTTATTTTGCGAAGTACATGTGAAGGTAAACATTGCTGTATACGAATTGCAACGCAAATCATACGAAATTTTATATGAAAAAATTACGTCCACGTAGGGACTTGATCCCAAGTCTACAGTTTGCCGGACCGTCGCTCTAACCAACTGAACCACGATAGACGTTAGTTTCAAGTTTATTAGAAACGCCTTATAAGGCACCGGAGTTAATATGCAGATGTCAATTTGAAAATTTGAAATTGCTTATTTTTACTACTTTAGCTACTAATATATATATAGATCATTTCTGGTCTTTGTCAAGTCTGTATATAGAGACAATTGTGCTATTTGTTAATAAATGCCTTCAATGAAATCACTATCCTAAATTATACACATCAAAAAATTTTTTTTGATGTGTATAATTTAAGATAGTGATTTCATTGAAAGCATTTATTAACAAATGGAACAATTGTTTCTATGTACAGACTTGACAAAGACCAAATATTAATAAATGTCGAAACGTCATTTTTTTTCATAAATAAATTTGATTTATTTCATTAAAGGTCGCTAAAATAAAAAAAAAAAACTTTGTATATATATATATATATATTTTTTTTTCTTATATTAGGCATTAGGTTATTCTATTTGTTTTTGGTTTAATTTTTCAAATTTGTCTAATCTTTTATTCATTTATTTCAATTAAATAAATATGTTTATAATTTACTAAAGAAAACACTCGGTATATTTGTTTCACAAAATATATTTATTTAATCTCTAACATATGTTTCGACTTTTCAGTCATTATCAAAGAGTTTTTAAAAACTAGAAACTAGAAAACTAAAATATACCGAGTGTTTTCTTTAGTAAATTATTCATTATGTTTCACCAAGAGCCAACCGTGGATTCTATACATTATAACTTGATTAATTATTAGAAAATAAAACACTTGGCTTAGTTTCACGACTTCTTTAATTAGATATACTAACAATTGTTTCGGCTATTAGGCCATTATCAAAGAGCTATCTAAAACTAAACTTACTCTACTTAAGGTTAACTTATATACCTGTGTTCATTATGGGTGGGAGAATGAGGGTAATTGATATTTAAAATTGCATCGATATAGGGGGTATTTATGAATTCTAATTGTGTGTTTGTGATAACTCGATTTTGTTTTTGGGCTTTTTTAATTTCAAAAATCTCTAATATATTTAACTTTTTACTTTTTACTACATTATGAATGAGGTTACAGCTCTTTATATCGGGTAAGTGGTTCTGGTCTATACAATGTTCTGCGAACCCTGTGTGTTTAACACTATATTTTATATCTCTAATATGTTCTGTTAACCGTTTATTAATACATCTGCCACTCTGTCCGATATAAATAGCTTCACAATTCTGGCATTTTATGGAATATACTCCTGATTTATCTAAGTTATCTATTTTATCTTTAGTATTATTCAACAATGTACCTAAATTTACTTTATTTATCCACACTATGTTAATGTTGAGTTTCTTTAGTAATTTGTTTATTTTCTGTGTTATGGGAGGGATATAGGTGATTACATGCCAACTAGGTTTCTTTAATTCCCTCCCATAACACAGAAAATAAACAAATTACTAAAGAAACTCAACATTAACATAGTGTGGATAAATAAAGTAAATTTAGGTACATTGTTGAATAATACTAAAGATAAAATAGATAACTTAGATAAATCAGGAGTATATTCCATAAAATGCCAGAATTGTGAAGCTATTTATATCGGACAGAGTGGCAGATGTATTAATAAACGGTTAACAGAACATATTAGAGATATAAAATATAGTGTTAAACACACAGGGTTCGCAGAACATTGTATAGACCAGAACCACTTACCCGATATAAAGAGCTGTAACCTCATTCATAATGTAGTAAAAAGTAAAAAGTTAAATATATTAGAGATTTTTGAAATTAAAAAAGCCCAAAAACAAAATCGAGTTATCACAAACACACAATTAGAATTCATAAATACCCCCTATATCGATGCAATTTTAAATATCAATTACCCTCATTCTCCCACCCATAATGAACACAGGTATATAAGTTAACCTTAAGTAGAGTAAGTTTAGTTTTAGATAGCTCTTTGATAATGGCCTAATAGCCGAAACAATTGTTAGTATATCTAATTAAAGAAGTCGTGAAACTAAGCCAAGTGTTTTATTTTCTAATAATTAATCAAGTTATTACAAGAATGTTTCACCAAGAAATATCTGCGAAGTCAACCAATGAAAAACTATACATTATATTAAAATATGATTATTATTATAATCTTGATTTGTTTTTCTTATTCAAATTGTAATTATTACATTTATGTCCTGTAATTTGGAATCAACTGTTGGACATTAAAGACACAAAAGCAACATCCATAAAGACCACAAAACGGAGCTTGTGAACAAAAAATGTTCAAAAAGCCACGATATAAGCCAAGACTTCTGTAGGCAGTGAATGCGGATACAATCCAGTTTCTCAACTATACTAATCTAGTGAGAAGGCTAAAGTGGAAGAAGCCTTTTGAGTTCATATAGTATGGCAAAATTAGAGATAAAAATATATTAGAGACAATCCTACAAAAGAAAAGTATGTCCCAAATTGCTAATACAAGCTAAAAGTCGCAAATGGGATACATTTTTATTTTAAATCATTTAGTATTTAATAATAAAATTAGGTTATACTTATACTATACTTATTACTCACAGAATAGATCCTAGCACCATTAATAAAAAAATATCAATTAAAGGATAATTAAAATATAGGCTGCTTTGTTTACAATATTATTTCTTCTTTCTTAATATTTAACTTTGTTTTTGTATTAAAATTAATCATGTTTACTTGATAAATAAAAAAAAATAATTTTACAATGAATATTATATTTTACATACATAACTAACAAACACGGAATAAAATTGTCAACTTAAGACCAATTAACACTTAATTTTGTTTCTTTTTTTCAGGTATAGAAACAAAATTTGCCGGTTCCAGTTGCAACGATCTAGTAACAGCCGATGGTTCGGGACTTACCATCATTAGCGGTCATTTCGATAAGAGGATACGTTTCTGGGACACAAGATCAGATTCCGGACCCAACGAAATTATTTTAAATGGAAAAGTTACTTCCCTAGATTTGACTAGAGGTAAATATAACCTGTAGATTCATTGATTTTTTTGTTCAATTGAAAATGAATTTCTTTTTAATTAATACATAAAAGAACAAGCAAAATAAATTTTCTCTTGGGAAATTGATCAAGTTAACTAACGTCTATAAAACCGATTATTCTTTTTGGTAAGCTGCTAACCGAATAAAAATGCATATTCTTCAGACCACAATCAAAAAAGCAGATAATTGCTGGACTTGGGATAATATATAGATTTGCGTAACACCTACGGAGAACTTTTCACACATACACACTTTCTCTCCCTCTTTCGAATGTAACTCAACATTCTTAAACTCGAAAAATCTATACTTTGCGCAATTAATATAAAAATAACTATTATATGAATTCCAAATATCATGGATATTTAAAACTATTCATGACACAAGACAAATTTTAGCAAACACTTTTCTAGGTAGATCCCTGTATAATATTGTCAATATGTTCGCAGTAATTTAACTATATAGTTCAAAAATAAATTCCGAACTTCCTTCCATGAATGTATCCGGTACTCCTGATAATTATGCAATCTTTATTAATATACCGTTCACGATCATTAATTATTCCCCAACGTCGTTACAACAATTTTCTATTTTCATTTCTTTTCTGTCATAACAGTGGTTAATGGCTGCTAATATTTCAAACGTATCATCAGCAACTATTTAATTGTCCACTATTAATATAGGTGGCAATAGATATGCCATGAATTTTATACATTTAATCGTGTGAAACGCGATTAATTGAATAAATACTATGTAATCGTGGTATTATTCAATTTTATATGAAAGGATAATTGCAAACGATTTATTATCGCGGATTAAATTTCCTTATTAGATTTATTCATAGTTTAGGAGTCATTTAAATTGTAAAATTTTCAATTAAAGTTTATAATGACCTAACTAACAAATACGTGAATAAACAAATTGAAATAAATATATGAATATGGATTCAATTTACGGAAATGGAACTGTGTAGGAATTTAATGTTCAAAAATTTTTAGCAGAACGGAGATAAATTTCTCTTAGAATATTGTAAAAACATAAAGCTAGTATATAATTAACATTTAGCGCCTATTAATAAAGATATGAAACAAGTATGCAGCTTAAAAGGATCTACATTTGTAATTGAAGGTCATGTCTAATTGTATGATCCCTCTTAAAAATCAAACTTAATTCATAAAGCGGTTTGTAGGCTTTCTAATTGTTGTCCGTGATTATTTCTGAGATGCCGGATAGCATCTTTCTTAACCGACGTTTCAGCCATTGTTGCAAGGGAAATAACTCCCTTATTACATACAATAAAATTATAAAAGACGGCATACGAGGTATGTAAATTAAGTAAGGAGACTGGTAACGTAGACCTCGATCTGACAACACTTGGACCGCGAAACTTCAAGAGGCGGCGAGTCAGGGTATGTGCTACGCTTTGCTATGAGTTTAAACTCGCTCGCGTTCTTTGGTTGTCCTTAGCTCAGATGCAAACTTTTACAAAACTTCACCAGGCCTACGGTGATTGTTTTGCCAAGAGCCAAGATTTTTCGTAGTCAGCTATTTTCAGAAGGAAGAAAGTCCATTGAAATTGGACCGAGCGGCGGAAGGCCTTCGTTTTTAAGAACCCATAAAAATATAGACTGAACCTAGGATCTTGTGCGTTCAGATTGTCGGTTGACAGTCAAAATGGTCGGTGAAGAGTTGAATTTGACTCACACCACCGTTTATCTTATTTTGACCAATGAATTGGGGATGAAAAAAATCTGCGTAAAAATTGTCCCCAAAAAACTTTCGTAGGATCAAAAGAATAACAGGAATAAAGGAAGATATCGATAAATCCGGGGAAACATACGAAAGTTTTCCAGGCTGAATTGCTTGAAGTCGCGGCATGTGCCGATGAAATTCGGGAAGCCGGCTGCGAAGAAGAAGAAGAAGAATCTGCATTTTCGGAAACGTATCATTACTGGTAACATGGTTGAGTACGACCCGAAAACCAAGCACCAAAGCATGGAATGGCACACTTCAACCTTTTGAAAGCCCAAAAACGCAAGAATGGACAAGTCGAAGCTCAAACGCATTCAGATTTGCTTTTTAAATAGCCAAGGGATCGCTCTCAAAGAGTTTGTGCCTCGCGGCCTAATGGTCAATAAACACATTACCGAAAAGTTCTTAAAAAACTTCAAAAACGGGTCATGTGTGTGAGATCAAGCATCAAGAACAACGCATCACTGCAGTGCGCCTAGTTACCTAACAACTTCAACACGTTTTTAACGAGTTTTTGGCAGTTAAAAAGATTCCTGTGATTCGTCTGCAGCACCGTGTGGCTTCCCAATGAAGTTATTTTGAAGGAGAGAATATTGAATTGTATGTAGTAACGTAAGGAAGCCTTTATGAATTTTGTCTATTCAACCATCATACACTGACGGGTCTATAGCAAGATGAAACTCGTCTCATAATATTTTTATATTGGTAAAAATGGTTTTGTTTTATACAGAATATGGCGAGATTTTACCTAGTCAAGTATCTTTCAAGAAATTATTGTATTTTGGGTGATCCAAGATCGATGCATCGAGAAACCGATGCATCTGTAAATAGTCACTATTTTTTGTATGGATTTTCATCTGGATGAATCATTGGATCAATTCTTTTACGAAAATAATGCTGGAAATTCGGTTACTATCAACGGCGAGCGCTATCGTGTGATGATAACAAACGTTGTAAGGCCCGAATTGAAAGCTACAGATGTGGACAATATATGGTTTCAACAAGACTGTGTCACGTGCCACACAGCCAATACAACAAAGGTCTTATTGCGTGAGAAGTTATTTCACCAAACAACGCAGTCAATTGGCCACTGAGGTCATGCAATTTGCCACCATTGAACTTTCTTTGAGTCTATCTTAAACATAAACTCTATGCCAACAAGTCAGCAATAATGTCAGAGCTAAAGGATCAGATCATAAGCCAAATTGATAGTATAGAGGTCCAATTATACTGAATTATACCGTCATCCAAAATTTATACCAGTTGGTTGCTGATGTGCTGGTCCAATGGAAACCGCTTACAAAGTTTTATAATTTTACATGAAGATGGCGCTGGTTGATTTGCATACGTGATGTTGAAATTAATCAAAGAGCGGCGCTTAATGTTTTTCTATGCTGTCTTTTATGACTTAATTGTTTGTAGTAAGGTTGTTATTTTTGTGAATTTTGTCTTGAATATCAAGATGAAATACTTGTCTGAATGTCTAGATAACAATTTTCATGCAAATTTAATTTTTCACTCCCGATTTTTAATAATATTTTTAGTTTTCTTTGTATGCGAAATAATTCTTATATTAGTTGCAATAGTTCAGTTAAAAGAACAATATCGAAATAAATAAATTTCAAAAAAGTAATATTTTTATTTAATCCACGGAAAAGGATCATGTAACTAACCAAAATCTCGAATGCATTTAGAATTTTGTTGCTTCCTCCGACCTCACAAAAATAAAATCAAATTGCTTTCTAAATACTTTTAATATGCTAAAAGCGAAGCAAATTTATAACATAAAACGGGATTGAACCCGGAAATTTTCCCCTGTAAATACACTCCACCTTCGAAAACAAGCGAGAAACGATACGCTCGGCGCGCGCGAATCTGTTTTCTTTTTTAAACCCACCCTCCCAGGAAATTCCCAAAAGTGACACCGGAGTAAACAAAGCAAACAGAGCAGCTCGCGCTTAGATGAGTGCTGGAGTTAAACTGTGATTAAGTTGAAAACAATAACGACTTTTAAATCGAATCCATTAAAAACAGTTAAACTAATTGTAAATGTAAATTTTGTTAATGGGAGTCGTTGCGTTTCTGTCCGAAACTCCTAACTTTCGAAAATTTATTTTTACGGTTCCAATCGCATCTCATCCAGAGTGGATCGTTACATACCTCTTTCTCCATTATTATTTTATGTTCAATTTTAAATAAGATCGCTGTGAATCGGCGAACAAGGGGGAATGTACCATTTTTGTTATTTCAGAAGAGCCAATGAAAAGTAAAACTCGATTAATGTGCTTAATATAATCACTCTTTAATATACACAATTATCTAATGTACGTTTTCCTTTGTTACAGATGCTAAATATTTGGTTGCTTGCGTTCGAGACGATTCACTTAAGTTATTGGATCTGCGGATGAATCAAGTTGTAGTAACCTTTAGGTAAATTACTCTTATTTATAAAATTCTTGGATTTTAATGTTAATATGAAAGACAATACCGCATTTAAACTATATTTGAAATTTAAAAAAAGGTATATAACCCCTTACCACAATTATTAGTCGTATCCTAAATACGTATTTCGACAACTAAGTTGTCATCATCAGTAGGTAAAAACTACTAATTAAAAGTCGCACATGGGACACAGTTAAAACAAGAGAAACGCTTCCGCACAACTATTATACACTGCAACCCTGTATAGACTCGCAGAAGCGTTTCTCTTGTTTTAACTGTGCCCCATGTGCGACTTTTAATTAGTAGTTTTTACCTACTGATGATGACAACTTAGTTGTCGAAATACGTATTTAGGATACGACTAATAATTGTGGTAAGGGGTTATATACCTTTTTTTAAATTTTTATTTAACCACAGTCTCCATTGAAAGAATTTTTATATTTGAAATGCTTATAATATAATCGAATTTTTTATCAACGAATTTTTTTAAAGTAAAATGACTAAAAAATTTAAAACAAAAAATATATTTTTTATCAGTTTAGACAGGGACCAATCTCTATTGATCTCTGTCTTCCCATAAACCTCTCACTTCTATCTTATTGTCGGTTCCTTCCTTCCAACTTCTTCTAGGTCTCTCTGTCCTAGGCTTTTCTTGTGGGGTTCATTCCATCACTTGCTTGGGTAGCCGTTCCTCTGCCATCCGTTATAGACCATGAATTTTCTTATCCTCTCATTTCGGACTATGTCTTTTCTAGATCTATCTATCTATGCAGCTCTTCTTTAGAACTCCATTTCTGTTATTGGCAAACCTTTTACTGTTACATCTGTAAATGGCCAGACTTCATAGCTTAAGATACTATGCTCTTAACAATTGCGTTGAACATTATATATTAAAAATAAAATAAAATAGCTTAATTGCTTCTGGGATTTCGGGCTGGCAATCATGAACGATGATCGCGAAAGCCCACGAGCCTGAATAGAATATCTTCCTTAAAGATTTTTTGTAATATACACAAGATATTACATTGAACGATCAATTAATAATTATTTTAAAAGGCAATGGGAAAATATATATTCATTTTAATTTTCCTTATAAACTTTTTTTTATACACAGTTTAGCTATAAATACTCTCAATGGCCTTTGATAGGGTGTAGCATACTGAACTGCTATCCAGGCTGAAGCTCTATCTTCCACCTAGGTATTATTAGATACTGAGTTCATATCTGTAAAACAGATTCTTCATTATAAGATGTCAGAAAGTTTACACGTCATAATATGGAATCCAATCAGAAGTTCCACAAAGAAGGGTTTTGAGTCCATCACCATCCTTTTATCTTCACATATAGTGCCAGAAATAATCTTTATAACTACGAGATTGAGTACGAGATGGTCACTGGCTCAACTCACTGGTTTTTCTTAAGCCCTCATTATATAGTCCTCGATGTCTAGTATTTTCGGGAAATCCTGGATTGTCGGAGATTAATGACGTCAACGATTAGGTCATTCCATAACTCACGTCACAATATATACTTTATTTTTATACGGTGAGGTACTCTTCTTCTATACACCACTAAAATACTGACAGTATTTATGGCTAGACTCTGTATTTGAATGAAGAAATCTCCATATATCAGATATTATTTACGCCCATCTCCTCTTTTATTTTAAATAAATACAGGTAACTTTAAACTTACAAGAATTTGTAAATCAATTAGGACTAGAGCAAATTATCAAGTATAAATTACGATCAATTGCTCCCAAAAAAAGCAACCAACGCAAAGAAAAAAAAATAATTCAAACTAAAACGTTTTAAATGAATAACCCCAGATGCGGAAAGGTTAATTCATTTTCCTGGCTGCGTTGGCGGCGACGATGTTGTCGGGTGCGCCACTTCGCAGATATTTCCTCCTTCACATGCCCTATCCTGGGTAGTGCTAGAAAGGCGGTGCATAGACATAAGAAAGTGGGTTAAGCGGGGCAAAAAGAAGACGCACACGCCAACAGGTTCTCTCCCCCCCCCCCCGCCGAGAGATAGAGTCCGAAATAAGACACGAAGGGAGTGCGAGAGACGGTAGCGGTGGTGCCCACCCAGAGGCGAGACTGATATCGCCATAAAGTCATCGTTTTTATCTCGTGTCATTAATCTTAACGGCAGACAAGAATCTTTGCCTAGACAAGTGTATTTTGCAAATCTCTTCTGCTGATGGACAGATAATCTATTTTAGATTGGGGTGTGTCATTATTCCGTTATAATGGGGTGACCCAGTGCAAATCTTCATTTTACAAATATTAGTATTCTACATTTCAATATTGAGAAAGATCGTCTGACGCGTAAGATCTTGTTATAAATCAAAATCGGCTTAAAAACATTTCGCATTTTCCATCACCATTATATATAGGCAGTATTTATTTATAAAGAAAAGAGAGAAATACAATGAAATACTGCAATATTGGAAATTAGTTAATTATCTAAGAGGTTGCTTGTACAGAGACGTGAGGAGGCACTTGCAGTATGTGAAACTCGATGAATATTCAATTTCATTAATTGAACGCGTCGATAGACCAGTCTAAGTAAACATAGCTTATAAATTAAGTAAATTGAATACTAGATTTTGCAGGGATTTTAAGTAATATACGATTTGTTTCCAGAATACCTTTTTTATCAGCATGGAAAAGCATTAATAATTTTATTTGTACAATTTGTCGAAAAAGTAATGCCCCCCTTGTCACACTAAGGCCCATCGGTACATTCTCATTTTCGTATATAAATACATTACTAACATGAAGAAAATCACCTTTGTGTAATACAAAAAAAAATTCAAAATGAATGTAAATATGATAAAGCTGAAAATGAAAACATATTGTAATGACTCATCCGCTGACGCGAGATGCGTCATCCCTCTGGATGTTTTCGCGAGGCCTACGTGAAGGCTCTAGAAGGAGTATTCACCGATATAAAAGCCGCGTCGAAGAAGGGATGAACATTCATTGAATCCTACAGTCTCGCGAAGTACACATAAATATAGTTACATAAATATAGAATACATAAATGTACTTATTGTTGTTAATAGTTAGTTTTATATTGTTATATATTTTAAATATTAATATAGTGTGTGTGTCTAAAGTTATTGTTAGTTTTATTTAAGAACCCGAAAGACAAACGTTACAGTGGTATTCAGGTGTGGACTAAGTAATAAATAATAAACTAAGTAGACAATTAAGTGTTAAGTATTCGTTTAAATAAATATACAGTGCGGAAAGACGTTATTTTAAATATCGTGATGGCCAACAGAATCAAACTGGCGGAATTAAAAGTGTCCGAGTTAAAACGAGAATTAGAAGAGAGGGATGAGGATACAACTGGCAAAAAGTCGATCCTCCAGCAACGGCTTCGCAATGTGTTGATCCAAGAAGGCGAGGATCCAGAGAATTATGTCTTTCAAGTTCCAGGCGGAGATGCTGACGTGAATTCGCTGTTTATGAAACTAGAACAAATGGAGCAGAAGAACCTGGAAACTTCTGGAAACTTAGCGAAAACTCTAGAACAAATGGAACAGAAGAATCTGGATAGTGCGAAAAATATGGAACAGCGAATAATAGATGCACAAACTAAAATGGAGCAGAAAAGCCTGGAAACTTCTGGAAATTTAGCAAAAACTCTAGAACAAATGGAACAGAAGAATCTGGATAGTGCGAAAAATATGGAACAGCGTCTAATAGATTCGCAAGTACAAATGCAACAAATGGAACAAAGAAACCTAGAAACCGCTAGAATCCTCGAGAAAAATCTGGAAAAGAAATTACTAGAAAATTCTAGAAACTTCGAAAAAAGTCTGGAACAAGTGGAGAAAGTTCTAGAACAGCGATTAGCGGAAAAATCAGAAGCGTTAAAAGAAGAGGTTTTCATAGCTGTAGAAGAGAAAATTGGAGAACATTCTAGACTTTTAGAGGCAATAATGATTGAGATGAAATTACCCGCCACCACGAGTCATTCTGATCCCAAGCAGGTCAACGAAGAAGTCATACCGCGGCCCATCGAAATAAAAGAAGAATTTGTGACTATTTCAAAGACCAGAATCAAGCCACCAACCTTTGATGGAAAGACGTCATGGGCAACTTACCTGACGCAATTCGAAGCGGCCGCAGAAGCAAACGCATGGTCTTCTGCCGAGAAGGCGACTGCTTTAGTCATAGCATTGAGGGGTGATGCTAGTGATATTTTGCAGACATTGCCTCCTGAGGAACGTAAAGATTATTCTCAACTCATTAAACGCTTGGAGATGAGATATGGCCATGCACATTTGGAGCAAGTATACCATACCCAACTGAAGAATCGATCACAGAAGAAAGGCGAGAATCTTCAGGAATTTGAGGCAGATATTGCTCGTCTAGTTCGACTTGCATATCCGATGGCGCCAGATAATTTCATGGAACACCTAGCGGTCCAGACATTCATAGATGGTCTCCGGGATATTGATACGCAGCAAGCATTAAGGTTGGCAAGACCGAAAACCTTGATCGATGCTTTGGCGCACGCGCTTGAGTTTGAGACTGCAAAGCAAGCCTCTCGGAACCATGCTCGTGTCTGCACTGTTGACAAGCAGGAAAATGAGGAGTTCATGGAGCAGGTGGTTACTAGAGTTCTAAACCAGATCAAATCAAATAAAAGAGTACTGCGATGCTGGAATTGCGGAGAGATTGGTCACGTTCGGAGTAAATGTGGTAAGGTGGCCAAGAAAGCATCGTCTGAGCAGCAGGAAAACTAAAGCGGGTCGATGAGCAAGGGCAATCATCGATCCAGCATCAGGAAGCCCCAAAGACGCCTGGCCAAGTCGCATCCCTGCAACATCAAACCAAGGGCCTGTATGTGGACGCAGTTATGGAAAGAAAGACCTATGCTTGCTTGCTAGATACTGGATCGACGAAAACCATCGTGCGACCCGATTTAATTCCCAGAAATAAAAAGTTATTTTCTAGCAAATGGAGACTTAGGACAGCAACTGGAGGAGCAGCTTCTGTGGCAGGTGAAGTGGATATCAACTTTATCATAGGACCAACATCAGTCCGACATCGTGTTCTCGTAGCCGACATAGAAGAACAAATAATCTTGGGATTAGACATCATGAACACCTACGGCTTCCAGTTAAACATGAAAGAAGGCACTTTAAAAATAAATAATGAGGAATTGTTTCTTCATGGGAAAAATTGTGGGAATGTACAAGTAATTACTGCAGAGAATGTTGTTCTGGATGCAAGAAGTGAGACATTTTTGACGGCGTGTATGGAAGGTGATTATTTGGACGGAAATGTTACAATGTTGGAACCAAAGGCTGATGATGACGAGGTGGGCCGAGGAATAGTAGTTGCCAAAATGCTGGTTAAGACTCAGAAGACTGTACCGATAAGGGTAATGAATGTGAACCATTACCCTGTTTCATTGAAGAAGGGTACTATTCTGGGGTGGTGTTCGCCAGTGTCGGCCGTCGTTCATCGCATAGAGGCGAAGAAGAATGGATTCGTGCAGGTTCCTGAGAAATTGTCCAAGATAATCGACTCCGCCTGTCAAGGATTGAGCAAGAAGGAACAAAATCAAGTTAAGGACCTAATCAAACATTATGAAGACGTCTTCGAAACTGAGACTGGTACGAAAGGTAAAACCAATATTGTAATGCACAAAATAAATACCGGCGATGCAAGTCCAATTCGACAAGGACCAAGAAGGTTACCACTGGCAAAACGTGAGGAAGCCAAGCAAATTATACAAGATATGGAAGGCCAAGGAGTAATTGAACCATCGAATAGTCCATGGGCTTCACCGGTGGTCCTTGTCAGGAAGAAGGATGGATCTACCAGATTCTGTGTGGACTATCGTCGTTTGAATAGTGTGACCAAAAAGGACAGCTATCCTCTCCCAAGAATAGACGATACGCTAGACACCTTGGCAGGAGCAAAATGGTTCTCCACTCTCGACTTAAAGAGCGGTTATTGGCAAGTGGGAATGGATCCCAATGACAAAGAGAAGACTGCCTTCAGTTTAGGTACAGGACTCTGGCAATTTACAGTCATGCCATTTGGACTGTGTAACGCCCCAGCTACTTTTGAGCGACTCATGGACACTGTACTGAGGGGATTGTCTTGGAATACCTGCCTGGTATATCTCGATGATGTGATTGTGGTAGGGAAGACCTTTGAAGATCACATGAAAAATTTGGAAGTAGTATTCCAGAGGTTGCGAGATGCCAACCTGAGATTAAGTCCAAAGAAGTGTCACCTTTTCCGCAAGGAGGTAAATTACCTTGGACATGTGGTTTCCGGAAAAGGAATTGCTGTGGATCCAGAAAAAGTAAAAGCTGTGGAAAAATGGCCGGTACCCAAAGACAAACATCAGCTAAGAAGCTTTTTGGGATTATGCACATATTATCGACGCTACGTTCCTGGATTCTCCAACATTGCAAAACCACTTACTCGCCTAACAGAAAATCGAGCATTCATTTGGAACAACGAATGCCAAGCGGCCTTTGAGTTGTTAAAAGGTACGTTGATCAGTGCACCCGTTTTGAACTATCCGCTGCCATCTGGGAGGTTTGTTTTGGATACGGATGCCAGTAACGTCGGGATTGGTGGCGTGCTCTCTCAAATCCAAGATGGACAAGAAAAGGTCATTGGATACTTCAGCAAGACCCTGTCCAAACCAGAGAGGAACTACTGCGTAACCAGGAGAGAACTATTGGCAGTAGTTAAGACTATTGAGCACTTTTACAAGTACCTGTATGGGCAGAAGTTCCTGATCCGCACTGATCATGCCGCCTTAAAGTGGCTCTTGCAATTTAAGAATCCAGAGGGTCAAGTAGCTAGATGGATTGAGAGGCTACAGGAGTACGACTTTGTCATTGAACACAGAGCAGGCCTCAAACATCAAAATGCAGATGCCCTTTCCAGAAGGCCCTGTCCAGAAGACTGTCGACATTGCAACAGAATCGAAGACAAATCGGCCAACGCTCTTCGAACCACCGTTGTTGATGACCAATGGCAACCTGACAATTTGCGCGCGGATCAAGAAGCTGATCCGGATCTTGCAGTCCTCAGGGCTTGGAAAAGAAATGGGCAAAGACCGACCTGGCAAGAAATTGCTCCCCATTCACGAGAATTGAAGTCATACTGGGCACAATGGGATTCTTTAACCATAGAAGACGATCTCCTGAGACGTGAGGTCGAAAATCACGATGGAAGCGAGCGGAAGATGCAAATGGTGGTTCCCAAGAAAAGAATACCAGAGGTATTGCGAGAACTCCATAATGGTGCTTCTGGGGGACATTTTGGAGTCCATAAAACACTGGAGAAGGTGCGCCAGAGATTTTACTGGGTGAATTGTTCACGAGATGTGAAAGAATGGTGCCGAAAGTGTGCTAATTGCGCCGGAAGCAATGGTCCCCAGAGGCGTCGACGTGCACCCATGCGCCAATACAATGTAGGAAGCCCATTTGAAAGGATCGCCATAGACGCCGCCGGTCCTTTTCTAGAAAGCAGCAAAGGAAATAAATACATAATAGTGGTCATGGATTACTTTACCAAATGGGTTGAAGCATATGCTCTACCAAATCAAGAAGCTGGAACTGTAGCAGACGTGATTGTGAAGGAGTTCGTCAGCCGTTTTGGTGTACCCTTGGAACTTCATTCCGATCAAGGGCGAAATTTTGAGTCCAGTCTATTCGAAAAGATGTGTGGACTTTTGGGCATACGGAAGACGAGAACAACTCCCTTGCATCCACAATCAGATGGGATGGTAGAGCGAATGAACAAGACCATGATCAGACACTTATCCAAAGTGGTGTCCGAACACCAGAGAGATTGGGACGAACATTTACCATTATTTCTAATGGCGTATCGAGCCTCCGTTCAAGAGACAACAGGCCAATCACCAGCCAACGTGCTATTCGGGAGGGAACTCCGATTGCCCTGTGATTTAAAGTTTGGGAGCAAGCCTGGTGATGATCTTGCCGGAGAAGATTATGTCAGCACGCTCAGACGACGACTAGATAATATCCATGAACAAGTCAGACATAATATCCAAGATGCTAGTGACAGAATGAAAGAGAGCTATGACATCAACGCCGAGAAGAGTGGTTACCATGAAGGCGATCGGGTTTGGTTGTATAATCCACAACGTCGACGGGGCCTATCTCCAAAACTTCAAAAGAATTGGGAGGGGCCATACGAGGTGTTGAAGCGGATCAACGATGTAATATACCGCATCAGGCGAACACCTCACACTAAGCCAAGAGTCGTACATTTTAATCGATTAGCCCCATACTCTGGAGACAATGACGAAACCGTTGACTTGCGCCGATTGGATAGCCAATACCATGAACTAACCTTCGAAGACTTTATGCAAGAGTATTCTGGTTCGAGAAAAGCTCGATTTGGGGTAACCATCGAGAAACAGCAGGATTTGTTCACGGTGCCGCCAGACTACGCGCTTGCTCATTGCGTAGCCCGAGATCTACGAATGGCCAAAGGAATTGCCTGGGAATTTAAAGAGAGATTTGGCAGAATCGAAAGGCTAAGGCAGCAGGGACCAGCAATTGGGAAGAGTCTCCAAATAATAAATGAAGGACAGCCCATATTTCATTTGGTCACGAAAGAACTGTCGAGCCTAAAGCCAACCTATTGAGCCTTATGGGAGGCCCTGACCCACTTACGCGAACAAATGTTACAGCAAGACATTCTGAAATTAGCAGTTCCAAAATTGGGTTGTGGATTGGACCGCCTGGACTGGAGAATTGTAAGGAGCATGTTGGAAGTAATCTTCCGACATACTGGTATGGAAATTCTGGTATGCAGTTACCAGCTTGAAAATTCCTGTCCATCCAGGCAAGATAAGACCGTGGACTGTTATTTCGATATGACGTCGCAATGTAACAAAGGCCCTACCTGTCGATTTCGTCATCGTTTGAGGAGACCAAAGCATAACATGTTTCGGGACGAAACTTCATTTTTAAGAAGGGGGCAATGTAATGACTTATCCGCTGACGCGAGATGCGTCATCCCTCTGGATGTTTTCGCGAGGCCTACGTGAAGGCTCTAGAAGGAGTATTCACCGATATAAAAGCCGCGTCGAAGAAGGGATGAACATTCATTGAATCCTACAGTCTCGCGAAGTACACATAAATATAGTTACATAAATATAGAATACATAAATGTACTTATTGTTGTTAATAGTTAGTTTTATATTGTTATATATTTTAAATATTAATATAGTGTGTGTGTCTAAAGTTATTGTTAGTTTTATTTAAGAACCCGAAAGACAAACGTTACAATATCTTGTTTGAGTTAAAAGAAAACATAATTATAGGAAGTTATATTTATAAAAAAATTTCTGGATATAAACTTTCTACACCCTGGAAACGAGCAAACTAATCGATGTATAATTTAATAAAGATATGGAACGAAAATGTAAAATAATCATATCCCAGTCGCAAAATATCCCACGAAGAATCTACACAAATAAGTGCTTCTATAAAAAAGGATTATACCTTATTTTCGTTAAATAAATGTTACTACAGATATCTCATTAGTCTATATTAAAAATCCTAAAAAGTAGCGGTTACAGTATTTACAAGTTGTCAAAACATCAAAAATTACTTCATTTTCATATGTTCGGGAGAATGCAATTTCTTCTTCTTCTTCTTCTTCTTCTTCTTCTTCTTCTTCTTCTTCTTCTTCTTCTTCTCCTTCTTCTTCTTCTTCTTCTTTTTTTTCTGGTCCCGCCAATACTCCTTCTGCCACTTGGTGACTTATCCTTTGCTATCTTGCCTTGTCTTGGGTCCTCCATTCTACTTGTATGGTCATTCCAGTCCCTCCTTCTATCCAATATCACCGCATACCACATTTGTTTCTGATTTCATCACTCCTTACTCGGTCTCTTAATATATTACCTGTAATCCTTCTCAGAATTCTCATATCTACCGTTTCAAGCATTTTCTACGTTTGAAGGGTATCGGTTGTTGTTTCGGATGCGTACGTAATCACTAGTCTTCTAGTAGCTTTACATATTCTTGACTCTTCTTTCTGTGTTGATGTTTTGGTTTCACCATATGGTGTTGTTAAGGCATCCTGCTAGCTTGTTGGCCTCCTATACCTGATATTGTACTTCTCGCTCTACTTTTCCATAGCTAGACAACATGATACCAAGGTATTGTATCTTCGATACTTGCTTATTGTTGACACCATCAATTTCCAGTTTGCATCTGATCGATTCTGTGCTAATTAGAATTATTTTTGTCTTCTGGGTAGAGATTATCATGTTGAACGCTATAGCTGTTATGTTGAAATTGTGGGTCAGTCTTTGCAGGGTATCTTCAATCTGGGCCACTAGTATTGCATTTCCTTGTAGCAGAATATTTTGATTTCACTATTCCCTATTTTGTATCCTTTTCTCTTATCAACACCCCCGATAATTTCGTCCATGATTAGCTTGAATAACAGAGGAATCAGTGAGTCGGCCTGCCTTATCCCGTTGCCCATGTCTATGGGGTTCGTAGTCTGCCCATCTACTCTGACTACCATCTTATTGTTTTGGTAGATGTTCACAATATTTGGGGTGGGTGTTGATCCGACCACCATTCAGCTCTCTGTTGACTTCTAGAATCTGACATGTTCAAATGTGATCCACATTTTATTTACTAAATTATAATTTTTTGTAATTTTTTGGTGTGTTTTTCAATAATTTTACTAGCTGTTCGTTGTGTTCCGAATTAAATATAGATATGGTTTATTCACCAGTTTTGGTGAGAATATTTTAGGTATAGCTGCCAAAGTGACATTTTTATACCTATTCTTATTGTAGTTATTATTTTTTCTTGATTTATCCTTCTGAGTTGGTTAAACTGGGTTTATTAGTTTATTAATTTGTTAGTTTTCTGGTTTCTTTTCACCGGCTTTTTTGTCTGACGGTTTCGTTAAATCTTTTTTCTTCGTTTTGAACTGTTTTAATTCCTTTAGTAGGTATAACTGTGGACTACCTCCTCGTGGCATACTTTAGGCAACGCTGAACTAAAAATCCACACACATAAAAAATAGGAGAGAAACGATATTTTGATGTAATATTAAAACAAAATAATATTTATTTCCTATTTTTTTTTATGAAAACAGGGCATTGTCGAAATATTATAATACGATAATGCAGACGAACGACATAAATTTTGATAATCGGATTTTGCTTCTTTACCTATCCCCTATGTAATATAATATATATATACCTATGAAATTCAATTTCAAGTGATTATATTTATACCTGGCTCTTCTTCGGTGATGATAGGGAATATGCGTCGCCTTTTATTGGCGAAATTCGACATATAAAGTCGACGTCGTCTTTTCCCCGTATCGCTGCCCCGCGTACCCCACTTTTTCCGACATGATAGATTTATTTTTATATCTGCCATTGAATTTTATTGGCTTTAGATGGGATCTGCGAAGGAATGTATCGATCATCTGTATTATATAAAAGGGGGGCTCACCAGTAGCAGTAACGGTTTGTATTTCTATACATACATGATTTTTTATCAGAAGGAATATACTTTGCATTATTGGAATCAAAATTTTCTCTAAAGCTTATAACGTGGATAATTTTAGTTATAAGTTTCTTTATACATATATATTTTCTTAGGTTGAAACTTATTATTACAGTTACATACAAAAGGGTTGTGTTTTTGTATGACAATACGTTATGCACGTATAAAGCATTTGTTACAATATGAAACAGACATGTAAATAATTTACATATCTGTAACTGTACACATGGACAATACACCTCGTATTTTCAGCATTTACTTCTGCTTAATACATATGTTTCTGTCGCCCTCCGACATAGTCTCTTTCGTCCGTAAGATGTCTCTTATTAAATAGTGTCACCTTATAGAACGAAACTTGCTTTATCTTTGTGGGCGATTTAGTAAAATATAAATACAGATACAAATCAAGTTGTTTAACAGATTTGTATCAATTTGTATACATTGCTTCACTAGCTTGACTGATGACGCCTAGATGACAGAAACATATGTATTAAGCAGAAGTAAATGCTGAAAATACGAGGTGTACTGTCCATGTGTACAGTTACAGATATGTAAATTATTTACATGTCTGTTTCATATTGTAATTACAGTTACAGTTTAATTGATTAAACTAACCCCCTGGGACACTGCCTATATACCACCCGTCAAAAAACGATAATAAACAGACGTTCCAAACACGGTCACCAAGAACTTTATTTTTATTTTGAAATGAAAACTAGACAATAAGTATAACACAGTTAGTTATAGTTGAAATTTAATCAAACAGTACAATATAATTTGTGAAAAAGGAAATTCAATTTGTTGGCGATTTAAGGTCTGGTTTTACTTCAAAATGTATATATTTAAAACAATCCTACATGTTTCGGTAAATGATGCCTTTTTTAAGGAATATAAAATATAAATGACATTATATTAATGTCATATTTATACATTTGTAGTTGCTATGGATAAAATTATTAAAAGATACATTCCAATTTAATAATAATAAATCATGCCTTAGTATTCTAAAATAGATAGACAACAAAAACCGGGAAACGCAAGACATGATTTATTATTATGTATGCGCCCGTGGAGCGACTTAAGATGTTAAGCTGTCGCCATTCGCCTTAAACGAGACGGAAAACCACGACAACCTACTCGGACAGCCAGACAGGAATCAAAACACGGAACTGTCAGCATGATAAGCAAATGTATAGATATTTAAATAACTTAAGATATATAACAACAACGTATATTATGATGTTAAATTGCAGATCGTTACATAATTAAGTTATAATATATACTGCTTAAATTTTTTATATCACTTCTGTTGTTAATTTAATTTTTTTTATGTTTAATACTAATCATTTCTTTAATTTCCCTTTTCATTGTGTGTTGTTCTTTATCAATTATCTGTGTGTTTTCAAAATCGAAATTGTGATCGCGTTGTAGTTTGTGTGTAGATAAAGCAGTATTGTCTGTTTTAGAGTATTTGTGAGCTTGTATTCTTTTGTATAAATATTGTTTAGTTTGGCCTATGTAGTAACTATCGCAATCGCGACATGGTTTTTATAGATGACATGTGTTTCTCGAATTTTTTCCATTTTAGGTTTAAGTTTTGAAAATAGATGTTTATTAGTATTACTAAGTTTATATGTTGTAGCTATATCATATTTTTTTAAAGTGTATTTAACTTTTTCTGATAGTTGTGGAACATATGGAATCGTGATATATGTTGTGTCATTGTTTGAATTGTTATTGGTGTCTGCAGTGTTGTATATTTGGTGTATTCTTTTTTTAATTGTTTGGTCTCTAAGTTGTGGTGGATAATCATTATCTGTTAAGATTGTTTTAATTTTCTTGATGTTATCTTTTCTGTATTGAGCATGTGATAGTTTTACTGCTCTATCAGTCAGATTATTTATAATTATTTTATTGAATAGTGTAGGAGCATTTGAGTGGTAATTCATATATCGAAAAGAAGCTGTGGGTTTATTATACCAATTTGTATAAATAGTACCCTGTCTATCATAACTTAAAGAAATATCAAGAAAATTAATACTGTTATTAGTTTCTTCTTCAATAGTGAATTTTAATTTGTTGTGAAAATTGTTGAATTTATTTAAAAGATAGTTTATTTTATTAGTCGGAATACATGTTATGATATCATCAACATATCTTTTGAGGAAAAGGGGGTGGAAGTCTAATGAATTGATAACGTTTTGTTCCAAATATCCCATTACCAGATTATAATAATTAGAGCAGACCAATTTCCGTGCGCGCCATGAGCGCCGGTATGGGAGTGTAATTCGTAATATTTTAGAATATGCGATAGGATAGGGACGCAACATGAGCTTGTTACCGATATAAGTATAGCTCTACTTCTATACTTATATCGCTAACAAGCTCATGTTGCGTCCCTATTCTATCGCATATTCTAATATATTACGAATTACACTCCCATACCGGCGCTCATGGCGCGCACGGAAATTGGTTTGCTCTAATAATAATTATCTATATATATATATATATATATATATATATATATATATATATATATATATATATATATATCAAGGTGTGTATAAATTGTCGCAAAAGCTACACGTAGCGACATTCTTCGTTCGGTTTTGAATAAAAAATCTTAATGTTAAAATGTCGTATCATGCTTCGTAAATGTCAAAATTTGACAGTAATGATTTTGATTGAACTCACTTTGAAATACAAACTTATTGTTCTACAACGTTGCCAAATGTGTTTTTCGTGGAAGTACGTTAATGAATAAATGTTTAAAACAAGCTTTTAAATCAAAAAGAAAACGTTTACGAAATAATACTAGTAAAAATGTTTTCTTTAAACTAAATTGCATCTATCTCTATTAACAGATATCGAAGAGCAAAGGTTAGTTACGCACTAAAAGTCTGAACTTCAAGAACCCCGTGAAAACAAACGAAGCATGATACGACATTTTAACATTAAGATTTTTTATTCAGAACCAAACGAAGAACTTCGTTGCGTGTAGCTTTTGCGACAATTTATACACACGTTATATATATATATATGGAGAGGATAATTGTTTTTTGGGGAATCCAGCAAAATTAAAGTCTATTACTTAAGTCAGTTCTTTATTTTTTTATCCCAATATTTCGCATCAAATTCGAATGCTTCCTCAGGGGGTCAAAATGTGAACTCGTTTTTGTATGGAGAAATTACCCGTCTCAATATTCATAATGTTTGCAATATTCTAAATTAATTCAACTAATATCAACGGCGTACACATAGTTTACTCCGAAATTACATTTTAAAAGCAGGACAATATATATATATATATATATATATATATATATAATGTAATAATTACATTGAAATTAGTAAAACATATTGAAAAATAAAAATTTTCAAAACATTTTTTTCTCCCAAGCCGAGCCGAGCCACATAGCATTTGCCTCATATATTTTCAATGTGTTTCAAAAAATGTTAAATTTTAAAAATTCACAAGGCACGTAAACATTCAATAAACCACGCACATATAGATAAATATACGTAGCGCTCTCTTTCATGTATATTTGCTTTCGATTTATACGAATGTGATCGAATAAGTTATCTAAAAGATGTTTATTAGATTCGATGGATGCGCTCGCTTGCTCGCTTAGGATGCAACGTCACTGAACATTATTTTCATACACAAACCAGTATATCATCGTAGAGAGAGAAAGATGCGAATACACCATTCAATGTTAAAGGTTGGTAGTGGGAAGAAAAAGGGAACGCAGTGTACGAGTTGTGAAAAGAGAGGGCGTATTTTAGATAACGATTCGAATTCGTTCGTTGTTATTTTGGTCCTGTTTGTGTGTATTGTAGGATTATATTTGACGAGTAATGGAATGCTTTTGATAAAAATGTACGGCATTGAATGGAAAACGGAATTAGTAAGTACGATAAAAAGACATTGATCCTTCCAATAACTTTTACCCTATATCTCAAATAAAATGATATTGTTTGAGCTGGGAAGTGTCCTACATCCACACACATGGATGACACTGTAGCGAGTTAAAAGTATTTTATAAGTATTTTGATAATAACGTGTGGAAACCTAATAGAAGTGGACACCAGAAATTATAAAAAATCAGTGTTACTGAATTTAATGATTCGAAAGTGAAGTTAAAGCAGATTCTTGACATCTTAGACATCCTCAAAAAGCATGTGTGGAATATTTTGCGTCAATATTTATATGAAGAAAGTCAAGCAAAGCTCTCTTCTTATTCTCCCATACGTCTGCAAATAATTAAAAACACAAACATGTAGTAATTTCCCAAGTATGTTTCGGACATGTTAAAATTAACGGATAAAATTAATTTCTTTCGCTGCTTGGTAACTATTTATAAAACATGGATTCATTACCACATACCAGAATTCAGATAGCAATCTGCAGTCAATAGGACCTTATTTTTCGTTATTATTTCATCTGATGACACTTGCTCATGAGGGCCCATCCATCACAGCTACCAATGAGATACTCTCAATCAATACGCCATTTTAAACAAACGAAGTATCTATACACCTCAAGTCACAGAAACTTTCAGCACCCTACAGGTGGAGGAACCTAGAAAGTAGGGACTATTTAAGACCGAGTAAAGAATTCAACAATACAAGAGTCACCTGAAAATATTATGGCCACTATGTATTGAATTAATGGCCATCGGCCAATTTGAGAAATGAGAAACTATTACTGGTGAATATTATTGTGCCATATTAAGTAAAATAACCAAACTTAGAAAAGAAAAAACGTATTTCCTCGAGATAATGCACCAGACAACAGCGGTCAAAATTGTCAAATTGATTTCTTTAAATTTGGCTTCTAACGAATGTTTTCGTTTCTTTGAACTAAAAGATGACGTCACGACAAGAGACATATTTCTTGTTTTCGCTATTTTTATTTGCTATCCATATGGACAGAAAAATTAAACATTGCGTCACTTAAAAATGAGTCATGAGTCATATGACGGTACCTCGGATGAAGCCACACGATTTAGCAGGATTGGGGCTAGGAAAGCCATAACTCACTTAAATAATGTTATCTGGGATGAAAAGATCTCCAAAGCGAATAAGATCCTAATATACAAAACAATTGCTAAGAGCATAGCAATTTATAGCTCTAAAGTCTGGCCGCTTAAAGATGAAACAGTAAAAGCTTCGTTAATAACAGAAATGAACTTCTGGAGAAGAGCTGCAGGTAGATCTAGAAGGGACAGAGTCCGAAATAAGAGGAAATAGAGTAATAGTGGGATATGAATATGTACAACGGTTACCCAAGCAAGTGATGGAATGGACCCCACAAGGAAGGCATAGAAGAGGAAGACGTGGAAGAAGTTGGAGGGAATAAATCTACAGGGAGATAGAATTAATAGGTTTGGAGAACAACTTATTGGAAGCTAGGGACCAATGAAGATTAGACATATATATATGCTATGTAACATTTTTTTGTATTATACAGTTATCCAGCATGGATCTGTAGATTTTCTTCCTTTATTTACACATATTATAAAGTTCGCAGCTGTAAAGAGTATTTTAAGGAAAAAATTAATCGAGTATTTGGTGATAAGTCATTTTTATCAGCTACCATAAAGCAGTACAATGAATTTCGATGTTGTCAATTTTTCTTATATAATACGTTTCTAGTTCTTCCTAAAAACTGCTGTTATCGAAAAGAATATTGATTTTTTTCGGAACAGGATTGAGGAAGAGCGACATATTACTGTAAAAAGTATTGAAGTAATCTTAAAGATTGGTAAGAAAGTAATTAGCGCCTTGTAACACTAAAATTTGATGGTACCTAACCTTTATTCTCGGGGATTTCTCCCAGTTCAAACGAGGCGAGTATTGAAATGGTGAAGACAATTAGATCGCTTTGTCAATCGATCGCCTCAAATCGGAAGCCAACACAACCTTATAGCTAGGTCACAAGAAGTACAAATTAGCTATCGTTAATTAGGACCAATATTAATAACTAATACATCGTACCATAACACAAATAACTACGCATAGATGACACTAATTTTCAAATCCCATACCGAAATACAAATAAAAGCCATAACCGACGTCTCCAAAAATTCTCATAATTACTTAGGATTCCTCTAATTAGAAATACTACATTAAAACAACGTTTATTAATTTATAGAAAACGGAATGACTTGTATTTATGTACACACACACACTTATGCATTTTCCGTCCGCACGTGTAAATCTATAGTATATAGTATATAGCATGTACGATTGACTTGAAACGTTTACATTCTTAATTCAAATAATGACAGCCAAGTAAAATTTACATAGGCATTCCCTAGAATGGCACAAAAAACGAAGGTATTTATACAATGAGATCTAATAAATGTGTAAATTATTCCTACGAACAAAATTAGCGAACCTATTATACATACCTAGTGGTTCAATAATAACCAACAAACCAAAATGCAAAATCAAGTAACGTAAATTTAATCATTTAAGTAGTACGATAGATTAGTAATAATTATAGGATACTAAAAATATACAAGGGTCGAAATTGACGTATAACAAAAGATTATGCGGTGTCCAACAAGAACAATGTTTCCTCACAGCTAAATGAGTATGTAAAATTGAATGTATCGAAGTCCTAGAAATGTGCGAGTATGCCTTGAATCTCGTAATAACGTTACACGACGATCTTCTTCAATCATTCGACGTATAGTATCGATATTTTCCGCAACAGCGAATGTTGCAGGATTGCTTGATCCTGAAGTGAAGTACGACCATACTTGACTTCTTGAAATCAGCGACAAACTGGTGTCTTTGATGACACTTCATCGCCAAATGCAGAAATTAAACTTTTTGTGCAGTAATATTGAGTTAAACCATAATATATAGGGTGTGTAGAAATTAGCGGACAATCTACACGTGGCGTCTTTCCTTTTGTTATTCTTCGATATATTCTTTATAAATAAACTTCCAACGATTGATAATAACGAATTCTTAATACAAAAAATGCAATTTTTCGTTATTTTTTTGCTGTAAACAGTAAATTATTATAATTCTAAACGAGTATTCAAAATTATCTTTCTAACAAATTAAATAACTGAGGAAATATGTTAATTTTTTACATCATTTTTCTACAAAAAAAAATAAACAAAATATAAAAATGGCTTAGAATAGTATAAAGAAACATTCTTCACCTGCAGATTATCCACCAAGTTATACACAGCCTGTATCATAACGTGAACATTTTCACGAATTAACTTAATTTTCAATACGATTAGCAAACTTTAAAATTGCACTCTGCACAAACTAACTGATATTTTGACAAAGGGCAAAAACGTTATTTTTGACACATTTCAGTATACCAGGACACATGCATCATTTATCAAACTGAACAGCGTGGCCAGATTTCCGAAATATCTCGACTGTCCCTCGTAGACAACATATCGCTGAAAGATTGTCGAAAATCTTTTTTAGATTGATTTTCACGGTTGCAAAGATACAAATAAATGTGTTCTGTCAAAAAATTATGTATTTATCTGTACCAACAGAAAGACAACATTCCTCCTATATATTTTCACCTCTTCGTAAAGTACACAGTGTTACGACGTGTTTTAAATGCTCGCAAGTTAACTTTTAATTTTATTGGCGTACAAGCAAGATGCATTTATTAAATATCTGTTAAACCCACAAGGTAAATCCTTAATTCCACTTAATTATCACATTATAAAAATATCGTTAACTAGCATAAGACTTCCTGCCATCAATTTTACTATTCAAGTCTGGTTGCAGTAAAGATTCTATAAAACTTAATTCCTGTAGCCGATAATTAGAGAAAATTTATAACCGGGGCGTATATCTCGTCATTACATTTAACCCTGATATAGTCTTCCTACTGCGTAAACATGATGATAGGCTTTCGTTTAAGAGTGAAGAAATATAATAACGCGTTCTGTTCCTTCGCGTAATGAAATGTTTGATTATATTACTAATAGAAGTTTTTACAGCTCTGAGGGCTTCAAGGTTGGTTGCGATTGGGCCAGAGCTACCTTCAGTCCTGACGGACAATATATCGCTGTTGGTTCGGCCGATGGCAGTGTTTATATTTGGGGCGTCAACACGACAAAAGTTGAAACTGTCCTGAAGGAACACACGTAAGTATTTCTGACGTCCGTTTCTTCGTTGAACGCAGGTATTAATTAGAATTTTATGTGTGTAGAGTATAGCTTTTTGTTTATAAAATACACACATTTTCTTTGCTTGCTTATTACTCGCATTACACAGTTTATCATTAGTTGCACTGTATTATAATTTACGCATATTGGTTTTTTAAATTTTAATTAATACAATTAGTATATTATATACTCGGTTCTAGAATTATTAAAAAAATTTTTTTATAGAAATGAACTAATCATTACTTGTTACTGAATATGATAACATTGTTGTCGAAATTCGTATATATTTTAGTATTAATGTATGCTGTATATGGTGATACTAAGTTTATTAAAGTATCGACTATATAAAGATATATAATTTTCGGAAGATGATTATTGCTAAACAACATAATCTCAAGATGTCTCAGTTATTTTCTACTAATTTTGCTCAGCTATAATTAGTTTTCTTAACTAACTTTATTTAGAACTTAAAATTACTTTAATTGGAAATCCATGTATGGAAAATTATATCATCCAGATGTCGGTTATTTCAGCGCTGGCACTCCTCCAATCGACGCCTTAGATTTTCCATTACTCTTGTGCATAAGTTAGAAGTATTGACTTCAATCTCCTCCTTGATACGATTTTTTAGTTGAATCAAATTTGCTGGAACGTTATTATAAACTCGACTCTTAAGATAGCCCCACAAAAAAAAAAAATCGTTAGGAGCTAAATCCGAGCTTTTTGGTAGCCAGTTGATGTCGTATTTTCTTGATATCAATTTCTCCGGAAACAATTATCTTACAGCTTGTAATGCGGTAATTTATGTATGGTTAGTAGCTTCAACTTGCTAGAACCACCACTGGTCATTAAAATCAATAAATTTTTAGAGGGCAGGTCCAAAAAATTCATTCTGTTAGAACTTACTGTAACTCTCTCTTAAGACAACCCCACAAAAAAATCGTTAGGAGCCAAATCCGAGGCTTCTTGGTAGCCAATTGATGTCGCCTCTTCTTGATATCAATTTCTCCGGATATAATTCTCTTACAGCTTGTAATGCGATAATTTATGTATGGTTAGTAGCTTCAACTTTCTAGAACCACCACTGGTCATTAAAATCAATAAATTTTTAGAGGGCAGGTCCAAAAAATTCATTCTGCTAAAATTTACTGTAACTTTCTGTCCGTTATTTTCAAAAAAGTGTGTCTCTGGGGGATATTGCTACCCAAAGAGTAACTTTAATGGACTTTGGTGTTTCTCCCGATTTTCTTGCTACCAATAACTAGGGTTACAATAATTATGAAACTATAAACCGGGACAGGAGCCGAAGCTGAGGCGAAAAAGAACCAAATAGTCAAAAATGTTTTATTAAATTCAAAAATTCGTGTTACAATTGTCACCACACAAAAGCCGCTATTTATCTTATGACGACGCAATGTGAGATTATATTTTCAGACAGGATTTCCAATGTCTCACCGTAAACAGATTCCTTCTAGTTGTGAAAAAATCTAACAAAAACAGGCACTAATTTTACCTCCTTTCTATTTGAAGTGTCATTGGTAACACCTACAAAGTGCGTCTTCTCTAGGTCAGCATGTATTTCTTCCACAGACAAAGGTGCCAGAACCTTTAAAATTATGACTTCGCATTTGGATCTTGCAGCTCCAAATTTGGGTACAAAGAATTTTGAAATCAATTTAAAAGTACAATTAGAAGATTTGAAGCTCAAGTTATGAATTGCTGTGTGATAAGCAAATGTGGCTTCTTTGGCCACAGTAATTAAGTCATCATGAATGGAATCATCGTCTAATAGATGAAGCACTTGCAAACGCCGTTACACCAGCCTTGTGTTTTGCACACTTTAAATGATCTTTAATGTCCGCTTGCCCACCATGTGCAATAGAAAATTCTGAGAAACATTATCGGCATTTCACCCTATTGTCTTTATAAAACTTTTTTATAAATGGGTAGTCTTTTGCAGTTTATCCGAAAAATTTACAATTTCTTTTCGGCATTTAAACTTAATATTTATAAAAAATTATAGGATAAATATACAATATAACAATATAAAACAGATTTTTTAAAATACTAAACGTTGTAACCAAATAACAATGAAAGAAACGAAACCAGAAACAATCCCTTATAGAAGAGAATAGAAAATATACTATCTCAAGAACAATAAATACATATATGTATATGCATGTATAACAGCATGTTGACACGAGAATACACTTTGGAAATTAGCGGATATAATTTTTTAAGCGATTATTTCAACTAAGTCTAACGAAATAATATATAAACGTATATTCCGTCTTACACACCACTGTTGAATAGAATTCATAAGGGCATACACACAATATGCTATTCGTAATATCGGAAATAACGACATCTGCTCGACGAATGCAATCGAGCACGCAAATAGTGGGGCTGTTATAACATACAAACTATACCTGTTATAGCCACAATGTTTTATCGGGGCAATTGGTCATTCAATCGCTTCAGTCCACTCTCTGCTTACGACATTTACGCGAACACACGAATTCCCCAGTCCATATTCGCCTGGGACGTAAAGACTTTTGAACAACCGTTATATTCACTCCTATATCGATACGATGGAACGACCGGAGAAAGGTTAGAGCAAGCTGTACCCTTCTTCTCGCAAAATAACTAAAATTGCTTAATAAATTAAGATTGTTTAGATATCTTGACAAAATTCATTTTATTTATCGTTTAACAGAATCATAACTACGTGGGATTTTAAGAAACAGAAAATTTTTGCCACTGACTGTAGAGTTGTTAAGAGTTCTTGTTATTGACCGACCTATGTTTTTATTTAATACAATAGAGTTTTATTTCAGCGGTAAGCGTAGCTTTTGGAATTAAGACTAACCACGCAGAGGCAAATCAGATAAATATTGGAGTTGTGGAACAAAAAAAAATATCACAAAAAAATTGACGTACAATAAGAAGATTTGCTATCGTGATTCGTTTTCGATATTCAAGGCGAACACGTTGAATAAAGCCTATCAAACGCTGTGACACACCAATATAATACTCAGCATTAACTGCTGAAACACTTGAAAACCGAATTCTTTATGGATAGATTCCTCAGAATCGTATGCTATGATTTTTTATTTCTCCAAATGAGACTTTTTCAGATTTCCTTCATTTGTTGACCGCTGGGTTTCTGAATAGTTTTAACAACATCACAATCATTTTTGAAAAGTTTTTATCTTCTCGATCCTCTCCAATGAATATCTTTGCAACGTCCATTCGATGTAATTTTTGGTAAATTGTCAATCATTGCAGAATAAACTTTAAATTTAGCTTCTGAAGGCCAAAGATTTCGGGTATCTTCAAAGAAAACATATATTTTAATAGATAACATATACTAATTCAAATAAATAATAAAATTGGATAGTCTACCATTATCTGTATTAGGGTCTGACTTGAGCTACTTCAAAACAGCATATACATATTCAGAACCAAAAGATGGAAAGTAATAGAAATTGTCAGATCTAAGTAAGACTAGATCAAATGATAAAACAGACCTTAAAGCTTCATGAGAATATGTTCTTTAGACCAAGTTATTGCCTAACAATTATAATAATTTACGTATCTACGTATCCAGCATGCCTTAATAGCTTAATGCCAATAAAAGGACGATCGGCAAGCCATGAGTTACTAATTACGTACGTGCTCGTAAAGTGACTTAAGATAGTTGATTATTGATATTAAACTTAAATGAGAAAGAAGATCATAAAAACCTTCTTGAACAGAAAGCCGCAATTTAGATCCGGGTACCATCCATTAACTACCACTGCGCTATCCACCAGAAAATATTGGATTTGTTAAAAACTAGTTACCCAATAGTTTACATACAACATTCGGAGACTTTAGTAACTATAACAAATCCTTCTGTCTCAATTTCCCGCCATCCACTTTTAAATTCCAAAGCACCTAATTTTTCCAAGCGGAATTTCCAACCGGATTGTACGTACAGCGCTTTTTTTATTGTTCCAAAGCATACTAAATCATCTCTAACGTCACTACTTCATCGTCCTATAGATGATTTGCATGTTCAAACGGTGGGGGTGTTAAAACGTTTAATTCGATAGTCCCGTGCCACACGCCCTCCTCGCGCGACGCAAACTGTGGAAACTTCCAACAATATCGTACTGATAATCACAAGGCAAAAGCCACGGGTGTTATAACCAACAAGGAGGGAACTAATCTCTCTCCATAAATTCCAGTGGCAGAACATAATTTCGACTAATATCTTTAATTTTAGCGCGTATAAACTAGTGGAATATTAAACCGCATTAGCATAAGGTCAAAAAGTTTATCGGATGAACGGGGGACAAGATGGGAAGAGATGAGTTCGTCTTGCACGTAGGTACATGTAAATAGTTTTGAGGTGCTATAAACAGATGGAGCACTAACTTAACGTGAGTTATTTATGAATGAACCAAATCTTATTTTCAAAATATATTAAATTTACTTCGATGGAATGCTTTATCGTGAAGTGGTTCAGTTTTTCAAATATTTTTCATTCGAATTAATCAATAATCTGCTGTCATTTTTATGAAGATATTGTTGGGGCATGACAGCGATCGAATTTGTTAAGCTCATGTGATACGTGCAAGGAAGATCTAACCTCAGATACTGAAGTAAGTAAAACGCAAAATGTGAAGGAAGGAAAGTAACACCTAGTTAGTCTGGGTTAACCCAGATGGAACACGTGGGTGCGATCCGAAATAGTAAATTGAATAAAATTAAATCTATTCAAAATCTAAAAGATCCCAACCAAAATTAAAAGAAAATCAAAAAGTCTAAACAAATTTTTGAAAAAAATTAAAAAATATTCTATTAAAAATTAAACAAAAAATAGAATAAAATTCCATAAAAATACAAAAGAATCTTAAGAATCTAAGGAAATCTAGGAAATTTAATAAGCATCTAAAAAAATAAAAATCTTAAAAATCTAAGAAAAAAATCGAATGAAAATCTAATGAAAATTTAATCAAATCTAATAAAATAAATGTATCCCCAAACATTGAAATAAACAGAACCCAAAATTAATAAATAAATAAAATTAAAAATAACCTTAAATCTAATAAAATTTTAATAAAAATTTTAAAGATATAAACATTTTTTAGAAAATATAAAAAAAAATTTAATAAAATTCTAATAAAAATCTATTAAAAAAGTCTTTCTAAGTAAAAAATTTCTAAAAAAAAGTTTTCTTTGGAAACTGTGGTTAACTAAAAACTTTAAAAAATTCTGATAAACCAAATCTAACCAAAATTTAATGAAATCTAATTAAATTAAATCTAACCTCAAACACTGAAATAAGCAGAACCCAAAATTCGGAGGAAAGTAACACCAAGTTAACCCAGACAAGCCTTCGTATATGCGATCAGAAATAATAAATAAATAAAATTAAAAATAAACTTAAATCTAAAAAAATTTTAAAGATTTATGAACAAATTTTAAGAAAATCTAAGACAAAATTTAATAAAATTCTAATAAAAATCTAATGAAAATTTAATAAAAAAGTCTTTCTTTGGAGACTGTGGTTAAGTAAAATCATTTAAAAAAAGTTTTAATAAAGTCTAATAAAATTAATCCTAACCTCAATCACTGATATAAACAGAACCCAAAATTTGGAAAAAGCAACACCAAGTTAACCCAGACAGAAGACGTACATGCTATAAAAAATAATAAAATAAATAAAACCAAATCTAATCTTAAATCTGATAAAATTTACTAAGCATCTAAAAAAAATATTACTGAACCCTCGAATACTGAAATAAACACAAACTAAATTATGTAACGTCAAGTCAACCCAGACAGAAATCAGATGGAACTGATCACAAATAGTAAGTCAAATAAAATTAAATCTAACCTCAAATCGAATCAAATTCAATTTAATATCAAACGTGGTCCGCACAAATGTTTTTTTTTTTAATTTAGGAAGGAGCTAATAATCATTTTCTCACAATTAATAATCATATCCTAAATACGCATTTCTACAACTAAGTTGTCATCATCAGTAGGTAAAACACTAATCAAAGTATTGCACACCTCCCGTCTAGGTAGTAGCTCCCCCAGGTAATACCAAAGATAAAGTTCATTTGAATTTGAAATCAAGTATAAACGAAATTAATTGCGACGAGTGTAATTTGAAATATATATAGGTCAAGCGAAACGCTCACTAATAACCCGTTTTAAAGAGCACATATCACCTATTAAATTTAATAGACCAGAAAAATCGAACGTCACAAACCGTGCATTGACCGCGGACCACAACTTTTCGGTTAAAGGGTTAAAACTTGTCAAGAACATCAGCAACCCAAAAGATCTCGACGCATACAAAAGCATGCAACTTTACTGTGCCCTATGTGTAACACTTTGATTAGTGATTTTGCCTACTGATGATTACAACTTAATTCTCGAAATCGTATTTAGGATGCGATTATTAATTGTGGTTAGCGGTTTTGAGTTTGTACCTAACCACAATCCCTAAAGAAAGACTTTTCACTTAAATACAGCCTACTTGTTATGGAACCGTCCTTGTGTGCTAACGTTAATGTGAGAAATGCAGCTCAGCCTCACGAGTAATTCTTAGACGTACGATAAAGAGACGAGGTATTAAAAACCAAATATAAGAGACAATATTATTCATTATATACATTATTATGCTACACATTTTAACAGTAAGATTCATTATATGGCTTCACGACGTATCGAGTATTGTTTTTTATTCTAACGCACTCTTCACGTTATTATGTACCTTGATTATTATTTTAATAAACTATATTAAAACTAAACTAAATATTTTAATTTTAAATTATAATTAAAATAAAGCTTTTTAAGAAGACGTTCCGATGGTTGTAAAATATAATTTACTATAATGAGGCAAATTTTTTGGAGCCACATTATTTATAGAAATTTTTATATCATTACATTAAAGAAAATTATACATGTTGCATTTCAAACTACAAAATATCTCCGACAAAAAAACGATATTTCTTCAATTGTTTTTTCTCAAATGAAAATATCGACCGAAAGACTCGAATTTATTCCCATACACTGTGTATATTTTTTTCAAGTATACATAAATAACTTTATTTATTACAACCGTTACTCTGGTTGAATTTTTCCTTTTTTCAATTTTAAATGACGTAAAATATCGTCGATATGTATATTAGAGTGAAATGGAGCTTCGTACGGCTCGGTTTAGAACGAAAATAAAAAAAAGAGACACCAACGATAACAACGGCAGAAATGCAAAGCAGAAGCCTACGATCTGCACACAATAAAAAGGAGGAATACGCGGATATCCATCGGGATTTTGCCCCGGCGAACAAAGACAGTGACGTTGAACGATGTCAGGTTGTGACACCTCATCAACTCCAGAGTGGATTGGAAGTAGAAAAGTGGCTGCGATAATGATAACTTGGCGGAAACTATTTTATAACTTCGTGAGACGTTTCTTTGCCAATTGTTCTTAAATCTCGTGTGCGGGACAGGAGGGGAAACTAGATTTGTAAAGAAAAAAAAATGAAAAGTATTTTATTAAATGAAGTTTTAGTTTTGTACATTATTTAAAAAAAGGTATATAACCCCTTACCACAATTATTAATCGTATTCTAAATACGTATTTCGACAACTAAGTTGTCATCATCAGTAAGTAGGTAGTGTATACGTGGACGCCGTGTAAAGTTGTTGCGTAAGCAGTTTACTAGCTTTACTGTGCCCTATGTGCGACACCTTGTTTAGTGGTTTTACATACTGATGATGACAACTTAGAATACGAAATACGTATTTAGGATACGATTAATAATAATTGTGGTAAGGGGTTATATACCTTTTTTTAAGTTTTTACTTAACCACAGTCTCCAAAGAAAGACTCTTGTACATTATGTGTAAAAAGTGAGAAAACATTGGATTATCATCTTAAGGATTTGGCTTTGGTCGTTGTTGCAATTAACGTTACACTAATTCATACAGTCAGCGTTTTAAGAATTTATTGTTCATGAATGGATTAACATTAATTGTTCCTGATGAAAATTGTAATATTTGGGATAAAAGCTTACACAGTTTTACGGGGTAACGTGCATATAAGAATACAAACAGGCTTATTTCTTTTTAATATATTTTCTATATTATATTTTTGTGTAAAATGCAGCAACTAATGATAAATGTGTACTACTATTTGTATACCTGCTATAAATCTATCTGGACCTAAATAATATGTATAAAACTTAGCCGTCCTAATTGTTCAATGTAACGCAATTTTGCCAGAACGCCTTGCATAAGTCGTTGGCAGTACTCTATAGGAATATCACGAAATTTAGTTCGAATTCTGTTCCTTAATTGATCTAGATTTTATGCCTCCCAACCATTCTAGTAGATCTTCTGAGATAATATAGCCCATAAGGTTTCAATAAGATTTTTTTCAACATGATATCATTTGGATAATGAACATCATCCAAATGATATCATGTTTTATGCCTGACTTGGTTTCAAGTTATTACACCAAAGGAGACAATGGTTGGAAGCGCAAAACATACCTTTCTTACATCGAGCGCATAATCCGCCAAACTTGCCTCAAGCTTATTGAAACCTTATGGGCTCTATTATTTCAGAAGATCTACTAGAATGGTTGGGAGGCATAAAATCTAGATCAATTAAGAACAGGATTCGAACTAAATTTTGTGATTAAATCAACCAATTTTGGCAAGCAACGTTAAGTGTAAAGATTGGCGGTTACTACTTCTCCTTTCACATGCCCTATGTAAGGTCGAGAAATACGTGCCTCAGAAACCATCCACATTTCTTGTGGAAAAACTAGCATTACCCAAAGTTTCCACGTTACTAAGCGGAAAAATACTTTTCATCATCCATAATGGTTATTTTGTTTCCAATAAAACGTTCTAGAACATCTAGGAATTCTTACAAGTTGAGCGGCCCTGTATTTTGGACACTTTTATCTTTTTCTATATTTTAAGTTATTTTTTTTTATTTCTCTTGCAATGGTTTTGTTAGAAACATGAAAACGAGCTAATTTACGGGTAGACGCTCTAATATGGTTTTCGGCAAAGTGAAGAAGTCTTTCTTGATTTCTGGCTGCAGCGAGCTTCCGAGGTCGGACACTTTTCGGTAAGTTCTGACAGGGTATACCCTCCTCGCACTCATGGATTGTTTAATTTATGGTACGTCGAGAAATATTTTCGTCTCAAAAAATGTACAATTTGCAGATTCAAGCATTTTACCAATTATAAATGTGCTTTCATAGCTCTAATTTGTAAAGCATATTGCTACAACTGAGAAGAAAAAGACATGTGAAATAAATCTTCGATGTAACCATGGTAACACATGGTCATAGCTTACTCTTCAAAGCTGTGTTTATGTATTCGAAGAAAACGTTTTAAAATAGTCAGAAAACTTTCGTTACACTTGTTATATACGACAGACGTCTGGTAACTGACCCGTTTTCATATAAAACTGTAACTAATTAAAAAAAAAATTAAAAACTTTTTATTTTATATTTTCAAACTGTTTCCTACTTTTATACAAACTTCCCATTTAAATTCACTTGTATATTGTAACGAGCTTTTCAATACCAGAGGACCATAGAATTCTTCCGCCATTCCATTTAAGAAAAGTTGTGACCTCTTCATCATTTTGAAAAGATTTTCTCAATTTGGTGAAGAGATGGTAGTCACTAGATCCCAAGGGCTATTTGGGTGATGATCGAAAATTTCCCAACGAGACTCTTCAAGGATTTGTTTCATTTCCTCAGCTACGTGAAACCGCAGAAGCAAGATGCCGCTAGACAGCATTGTGCGCCTTCAGTTCTGTATCTACCGCCGCAGTTTCTTCAGTGTGTCGCAGTATACATCTGTATTTATATTAGCCATTCACGGGATGAACTCGATAAGCAAAACTCCTTGCCTGTCCCAAATTACTATTGCCGCAAGTTTTCGAGTCGAGTTCCTTAAATTTTTTTGGTATAGTCGTTGAACCGGCATGATGCCACTACATAGACCGACGTTTAGTTTCAGGTGTAGCATAAGAAACTCTTGTCACTATTTGAACCATCATCTGAATAGCGCTCTAAAAAGTTCAAAGCAGAGGTTATACGTTTCTGTTCATGTCAGTCTGCGTGTATGCGAGGAACGTACCTTGCAGAAGTTTTTCCATATTTCAGGTGAATTGTAACAACTTCATGGATAACTTTAACTGCAAAAACAGGTTGCAATACAACTCAATCTGAAGAAGGCACTGTGTGCCGAAACAATTGTAATAGGATTTTACCTCAATAAAGTGAAAACTAAGTTACATTGCTTTTCCATTTTTATTTCATTAAAGATGAACTAGATACTCGCCGTTATAAAATTACGTTCATATACAAACGGGTATCAGTTTTCGATAACCCTTTTATTTTATGTTGAACTTATATTCATTTTTCTTCACACTAATTTAATAAAAACGAATTACACAGGAATGTGTTAGTAAGCAAGTTATAAACTGAATGAAAATCACAGTGGAATTTGGTATGTCACATGGTATGCTACAAGACATTTTTTTAAAGTCTAAAATAGCTATTTTTTTCTTTCCAATTTAGATTTTTGCAGATCCATTATCAAAGTGGTAGTTTTCGCTCACCACCGTTTATTAATTCAAACTTGTACACCTCTCTGTGTTTATATAAAAGGAAAATATTTAAAACAGTATCTACTATATTAATCTATATTAAACAAATCAGGAATGTTACACTGGCTTGTAGGCTTGCGCGGTCGTTGTCCGTGATTGCGTCGGTAATTTATCCTTAAAAGACGATCGCGTCGACGTTTCGGTAACTTCACGTTCATCATCTTCTGCACGTTAATACTGTATTTCATATAAGCAGAATCGGTTAAGTAGTACTATGGTGATCCTGACACAATTGTGATTTTCACAAATATTTCTGAAAATCACACAATTATGTTTTTTTTATTTAATTTTACAATGGATTTTGATTATGTAAAACCCACACCAGCTAATTTTTTTTTCCATTAAAGTAAAAATCGTGTGTGCTCTGAATTAGGTACATTTAATAATCTTTTTTATTATTAGTAATAGGTCCAGAATGATTTGAATCCTGTAGCTTTGTTATAATATGTAAATATGCATTCTACAATTTCTTAGCATCCTCTTTTCAAGCACTTCCTAGCATTTAGGTGTGGCTCAACTATTGCACGCTTCTAGTTAATTATGTTGCATGCTTTGCTCAAGATATCATGGATTCTTCTCCAGGTCCGCTGTAACCGCGACGGCCTGGCATCCGTATAGCGCCTTCCTCGCCAGTGTCGACAAGACCAAAAAAGCCGTCGTCTGGAGTGACGTGTGAACGGTGATGATGATGATGATAATAATAAACAAAAGAAGAGCCGTCGTGATATTTTTTTAAAATAACGCCTTTAAAATTACGCAAACGTGTATAGGATTTACGAACATTGAAAAAAATATTGTTTAAAATATAGACTAACTGAATATTATTATTACACTTGTTATTTGTATGCAACAGAATTCTGGGTGCATATAATATATTATAGAATATTTATTATGTGAGTAGGTGAATGGCAAAGTATGTTCAAATGATTAGCTTGCATATGAATAAATGAGAGAATTTTGAAACTTAATGTGACGGTGCTAAATAAGTGAGTAAATATTTTCATTTAATAAACAAAAATATTTAAAAGAATACAAACTCAAAAATAAATAAGTCAATTGTATTCAATTAGTAGATACATATTTTAAATAAAGTTTTTAATTTAAGAAAAAATATTTAATGTTTATAGCATTATAATGGAAAGATGAGTAAAATTTTTTGAAATAATTTTTTTACATGAAAACCATTAACTACGACAAATTACGATAGGCATTCAGAAACATAATTAATTCTATTACAATATATAAAGTTATAATTTTAATAAAAATACAGTTATACAAAAAAAAAATTAATTAAATAATTATAATTAAACACAGTATTGTAGTGCATCATGTTATAATTGTGCGGGTGTGAAATACCCATTTTATGTAAAAAATTCACGCGTGTACTGTCTTTGGCCACACACCGTCAAACCCATGCAAGCATATTTGGCACTATTTATATTAAATCCTTTTTTGATTTGCTCTTGAAGTGTGTCAAAATATCATTAAAGTAGAGATATGCAGCTTATTTATCGTCAAAACCACTGAAATCTTCATCTGGGACGTATTCTTGAATTTATAGCGAAGTTTCTTTCTAGGTTTTTCCCTCCTTAAACTCCTTTTCATGTAAAAAGTCTTTCTTTGGAGACTGTGCTTAAGTAAAAACTTAAAAAAAAGGTATATAACCCCTTACCACAATTATTAATCGTATACTAAATACGTATTTCGACAACTAAGTTGTCATCATCAGTAGGTACTGATAATGACAACTTAGTTGTCGAAATACGTATTTAGGATACGATTTATAATTGTGTTAAGGGATTATATACCTTTTTTAAAGTTTTTTTCCTTTTCATGTACCTTTTGGCGTTTTAATTTAATGAAAACACTGCTTGCGAATAGAACTGGTGGGTGAACAGTTCATCACGCATCCTACTATCATTACATAGTGACCCCTCCCGAGCTGGTAACCGATTCAATTTGTTTCTTCCAATTTTTAGAGAGAATTTTGGTGGCATTTGAGCTGTCACAAAAAAAAAACACTTTCATCTATATTGTAAATCCGACGAGATACAATATTTTCCAGTTTTCGGAAGAATTATTGCATGCCTGGTTTATTAACAGGCTATGCATGAACATCTGAGGTTGCCTTTGGTTGACGAAACGATATTTCTGGGTGTCAAACGCGAAATCCCCTTAACTAGTCACGTCCTGTAATTTTATTTTCGTTATTAAATCGATGTTTAATGCAAATTTTCACGGTAAGCTGATAAACCAGTTTGCCTATCTCAAACAGGAAAGGCCAAACAATTTGGAGTAAATGATGTTTTAACATCCTTTTCTAAGCCTTCATCAAATATTCTCTTAAATCGACCGAATTCTTTCTTCATGCTAACTACCACTTTGTTTTCGCCCTAAGTTCTTTTGCGTTGGATTGCTTGTAACATTATAGGGTTTCGAAGCTTAAATTTTTTTTTGTATCTTAATAAAAACTCATATTGTTTGAAATACCAAACCCAAATTCTATTAATTCAATAGTAAATCAAAGTTAAACAGTACAAAAAGTTTTTAGAACTGATACTGAACACAAGGTTTGGTTTTAGAAGCTATATTACTTATTTTATATACAAACGAATTACTTTAATGCCTGTTATATCCAGTAACTATATTTGCCAATGACAAATCTATCATAATCCAAGGAAATTGATATGTTGCTTTATAAATTTAGTAAGTTAGTAAGTCCTTTTGATTATTTATAGATCTTGGACATCAACATGCGACGAATTTCAAATCGATTATAATAATGAAATATTTACATTTAAATGTGTTGACTTTTAATACACTTGGAAGGATCATATTGAGAATTTAGTCAAAAAGTTAAAAATATTTAAATTACAAAAATGTATGTAAGATCATTTCTTGATTTTCTTTTATTTGTATCGTAGTTACCATTTAATTAAAATAAATAAATAAAATATATCATATTCTTAGTTTTATACTACATTCTCACTATAATAGTTACCACGGTGACGGCAGTAGATATGCTGATGCAATTTTAAAGCCAAAATTACACTTTTGAAAATCAATTTGCCTAAGGCAAGAAAATCAATAACTTTCAACGAATGATTTTCTGCTTATCATAATCCTATTATCCTCATTTAAGTATTTACTTAAATTCACAAAAAGTTATTAATCAGATTAAGTTTCAATTTTCTTTCATCGACATTTTTGATCATTTGTTTATGTAAGTATATGCTGTAACCATAAAAAATGTATAATCATACTTATGTTATTTTCTTTAAATAAAATTTGCATAAGATAAACAATATCCAAAATCTAATCACAATTGATCTAGTCTTTTCAATAACAATCACTTCAACAGCTACGTCAAACATCACACAGATATAATTTATGCAGTCAGGCAAAATGTATTAATCATTTTCAACATCTTTAACTATAGATTAGGCAAGTATATAGAAGTACATAGTATACATGAAATTACCACCTGTTAATCTTTCTTTTTAATTACTCTAATTCGCAGATTTTTTTATATACAATGATGGGCAAATGTATGGAATCATATAAATATCTGTTAAATTAAAAACGATATTATAATGAAATTTTCGACACGAAAATTACGGATGAAGAGCTATCATTTGAAGTATTTCTTTAAATATAGAGTAATATAAAAAAAATTGTAACGTACTAAAACTATACATTTTTTAATTGAATTTTTGTATTGATAACACCATTTCAACAAATTATAACACTCGTAGTCTAAATTATTTTTTTATTTATTAATTGGTTAGGACAAGAAAATATACTGGTCGTACAAACGAAGTTACACTTAATTTATGAGATTTTCAAAATAGGCTTATTAACTTGGCCAAATTTAGATGACCTAGGGTCATATACAGTCAGGACGACTTTCACAAAGTTACAGGGTCAAATCTGATCCAGTATCCCGCTTGCTGTACTACTGACAATTAATATCAGACCTTTTAGCCAGCTTATGTGTAGAAAAATGGGGATTTTCCTCTGCAAATATGACAGTATTTTGCTCTTTAATATCATTAATATTTGTATTCTTTCTCTTTCATTTAATTCAACTGTTTCTGACAAACAACAGTTATTTAATGACACTTTTAAATTCCACAAACTACTAAACATTGAGATAAAATTTAGAGATTGTTATATTTAAGTTAACTTTTTGTCGGACAAATAAACAATTTTTTTTAATCGCTACAACTAAAGAGGAAATAAAAGAAATTGTAGTACTTACATTTCGAACTGTATAGATTTTTATTTAAACGATCAAGTATCAAACAATATTTACGATTTTGAAAATACCGATGATAAATATTCTAAAAATTCTGTTTGTTTGCTTGTAAAAATCTCGACCTAAATACTTTAGACACCAAGTATTATAAGTTTTTTAAATCATGTTGTCGACGAAGATCCTAAAATGTAAAAAAATACAGGGTGTTCGATTTAAAAAAGTATAACTTTAGTGCGTTACATTTTTTGAACACTCTGTATATTTAAAAATATTTCAAATGATGGCTCCTCATCCCTAATTCCGTGTCTAAAATTTTATTACAATATCTTCTTTAATTTAACGAATATTCACATGGTTCCACGCATTTGTCCGTCACTGTATATTTAAATTTTGTATAGCTTCAAAGATGTTAAAACTGAAAGATTCAGGTTTATTGCAAGTCAAAACTTTTTGAAATTTCTAAAATGGAAATAATTGAATTTCATTGAATAAATTATCAATGCAAAAGCACACAATATATTGACAAACCCTTCAGAGGACCAAATAATATTTACAAAGCTTATTTTAATCTGTAGTTTTGAATAGCTTCACTAAATTAATCAAATGAATAGTGCATTTTGTCAATATTTACATACGTTGTAATGCAGATTGTTTCATATTTAAATTTTCGCTTAATGTAAAACTAGTGATTAATAATAATTTGAATATTATTTTTATAGCGTTATTATATCCTTAATTGCACTGTAAGTATATATATTTTTGTCTTGATTCTATGAAAATTATTAAAAATTGTGGACTTTACATGTAAGATGTGTCAATAATTAATTACTGAATTACAAATGTATTGTCTTATTTTTTAAGGGAAATATTGTTTACTAATAGTATTTTAATATTTATTAGTAAATTTTATGGTTGCTAAGTTTAATTAAGTATATAGCATTATTAAAATATATTTTCTTTAAACTATTACAACTTTTATTGAAGTTTAATATATTTATGTTCCATATTTAAGTATATAAGATACATTTAATATTAGGTGTACCCATAAGTAATCAATTATTTTGCATTTATAAAGAAGTATTTATATGTAAATAACATTTTTATTTTGAATCAATTTTATAATCTATTATCAATACCAATTTGCCATGTGTTCTGCACAAGGTGTCGACCCCACTTTTGCAAAAATCTGATGTCCTTGGCGCAAAATAAGATTCAAGGTAAGTAATTATATCGGCTACAAGATTGAAGGTTTTAATTCTTAAGGAGTGCTTCAGAAATTTGAAGAAATGATCAGACAGGGCAATCTGGAGAATATATTGGATTTGGTAGAAGTTCCCACGCCAACTTCTTAATTTTTTCAATAGTAAGTTTCGCTGCATGTACCCGGGAGCTTTTCTAGCAATTTGGAACTGTACCCATTGTAACTGATGGCAGTACCAATCAGCAGTTACTTTCTTCAGATTTCAATAACTCGAAACTATAAATGTCACTACGATCACATCAAATACACAATAAAATCTTCCTCATGGATAAAGTTGGTTTAAATCCACCTTAAAGATATCCATTGTTTGAGGTACCTTGTGCTATCATATATAGGGTCCATTTTGGCATCTGGTAGCGACTCCTAGATTTCTATCTAGGAGTCGCTACCAGATGCCAAAATGGAGCTGGAGCAATGAAGAGCAAATTGTTCGCCGAAGATTTTCTTGGATAATTGGTGTGCAACCCAGATTACTGATCTATATATTTTCCTAGTTCCATGTTGGTGTCTCTGTATGGTTGACCATCTAAACCTAGGTCTACGATCCTTTATATTCAATCTCTGATCAGATTCCACGAGTTATTTTTAGGCAACATTATCCAAGTCAACTGATCGTCTAATTCGAAACCTATCATGCAGGTGATAATCACCAGCAGTAAATTTTCTGAACGAACATTGGCACTTGTTTGTTTTCAGTAAATTTCCCCATAAAAATAACAAATTTTGTTTGTGATGATTGTTGCATAAAATCCCCCACGAAAACATTGCAGCATATAATTACGTATATTGTAAAATCTTCAGAATGTAGAAAGTTTATTCCAGGCCAATAAAAAAAATTAACTTTTTGCAAAAATTAACTAACAAACTGATTCAACGAAAACTAGAAAGAAAAACGTATTTTTGCTTGTGCATTCGGCACAAAACCAATGACAAATAGCCTCTTTAAAAATGATTGATTGCACAGGCTAATTTGGAGTCATAATGTCTCTTTTTGAATTCAATTACTGATCCTGAAATACTTTGATGCGCTTTTTATGAATATGTATTGAGTTGTTGTACATCACGACCACATTTTTCGAAATAGCCATAGGAAAAAAATGCAAAAAAAGACACCTTTACTTAGAAAAAAATATATTAAAAAAATACTTAATTCTAGATGTCAAAAACTATTGAAATTTGATATAAGATTTACGTTTATTGCGTAAATATGTCACTTATCTTTGTTAAACCCTATCTTTTTTTTCGGAAGATTCTATTTTCAGATTTTCTCTTAAACTTTCGGCTTGGGTCATCACCCCTCAGCAGCCAACAGTAGTCCGCCAACATGTTTGTATTTCCTTCCCGGATACCTCCTTTCAATATCTTTCAAATCTTGGTGAAATCTTTCAACTTCTCTTCGTTAATGGCTCCTAAATTTTCCCGAAAGTAGTCAATATGCGGATTCAGGAAATGAAGTTTAATACTCAAAGAACAGCCCATTAACCCGAAATATTTTCTATTGTTCCCCAAGAAATTTTTCAACACCTTCTTAAAAGATTTCCATCCTTTTAATTCAATTTGGCTGAGTTTTTCAACGAATTTTTCATCGTTCATTAATTTTCTTACATCAGGACAAACTAAAATTCCTTCTTTTAGTTTAGCGTCTGACAATGTTGAGAAAATTGTATGCAAATATTTGAAATCTTCACCGTCTTTATTTAAAGCCTTAACGAACTGTTTCACCATACACCAGCTTAGTGTGTAAACCTCAAATTTCAAATGCCTATTACTTCCACAAAAAAATTAAATACGCAGAATTTCTTGTACAGCTATTTTTTAACTTAAAAACCTTCGTTATATTCCATTTCATTAAAAAAAATTAACGACTCACATATTAATTAATGAGGATAAAATCACCCATTTTTATTACTTGTAATAATTATTTAGTATTTTAACAAATTATGAACCGGAATTTAATCTGTTATCCTAATAAAGTCACTAAATGTATTAATAATTACTTAGAACTCGTTTAAAATAAATTTGATCCATTACCGAATTGAGCCCTTCTGGCAATTTTAAATAAAATGTAAAGTATAGGTTTGTTTCCGTCTTTACTTGGTGAAATTTCATTATAACTATTATCGCGATAAAATAAAACAAATTTGAATGAATTACACTACTTTTTACTTAACGATCGTTTCGCCCCACAGAAGCTTCGTCAGATATATATGTAGAAAATAGTGAAATTCATAAAAAATTGTTTTTTTTAACCCGATAATAGTGCAAATCTAAAATGCTTAATAAAAATATATTCTGATGTGATCGATTTTTTTTAAATTATTTTTATCATAACCAGCGCATTAAAAATTATCGGTAAAACTACTCAGATCTTAAACAGGAAAACCATTGCAGGGGTGTGTTATATATGGGCACCCCTAATATAATGAAAATGCCTATTTTAAATATCAATTTACTCCAAAATTTTATTTTCCGGCTTTATTTCTAAAACAAATGATGTAATTCCGATTTTCACTGATGTATACATATATGTATACCAACTGGGTTCCTACTACCGGTTTCCTATATCCATCTACTCTTCTTCTTTAAAACATTTTAATCACAAATTAGGTTTATATCTCGTAAATCTCGTTCTTTCGATTCCTCTTATTCGAGCAGTATTTACTTTTTGTAATATGTCGTAGCATTGTAACTGTTTTTGTTGAATAGCATCACCTGTATTGGTTAATTTGTTTTATGGTATCTTGTCTAATATGGTCTAGTTCCGAGATATGGTACGGTCTTCGCAGGAAATCCATTTCGATCGCGTCTAATTTCTTTTTATTTTTATTTGGTAATCGATGTTCAGAGGCACGATTGCGTCTATATTCAATGACGGTTTTTGTTTTTTTTTTGTAAAAAATTTATATTTAATGCTCCCCTAAAAAAATCCTAGTAAATTAATAAATTTACCAATATCTACATTCAAATTTATATTTAATTATGGAGTTGAACTTGCATTTCTAATAATTCACTAATAGAAAATCCAAAAGTGCTTATTTTTCAAATAAAATAAGTAAATAATTTTTGTAACCATGGCAACGTGTAAGATGTTCTAATTCATAAAGTAATATTGAAATAATAATTATCACTTCAAAATGTAATTTATTATTTAATTTTCTATTTATTATGGACACAGTGATATTCCTACTTTTCTTAAATTTACTTTAATAACTTCGAAACACATTTACCAAAAACAATTTCTTTTTCCTATCCAACCTCACCTCTTCTAACCCTTCTATCAATTTGCATTTTTGCAACATATTTTAGGACAGTCTTTCTTTGAAGACTCTCGTTATGTAAAAACTCAAAAGTTTATTAAACACCTTACCACAATTAATAATTGTACCCTAAATACGTATTTCGACAACTAAGTTGTCATCATCAGTAAGTGTCGTACATGGGGCACAGTAAAGCTAATGCATGAGTGTATACGTAAAGTTGTTGCGTTATTATATGTGTTAGCTTTACTGTACTCCGTGGGCGACACTTTGATTAGTGGTTTTTACCTACTGAAGATGACAACTTAGTTGTCGAAACATGTATTTAGGATACGATTGTTTTTTGTGGTAAATACTTTTTTTTTTAATATTTTAGGATGTTCAATCTCTGCTTCCTGACTTCATGTCTTGATATCTTGTCACTGGCTACTTGCATAATACACTATTAACTTTTTTTTTGCAATCTTCAATTCTGCATTATTTTCAACGCCCCATTCTTTAAAATTTTCCCCTCTCAAGTAGTTGTCTTTTATTTTTCTTTGGTGTTTCCTTGCCAAACTTAGATTCCCTGTTTTCTTAAATCACTTTTAACAACTTCAACCCGCCTTTCCCAAAGACATCTTCATCTCTTTAAATTTTAACTTATTTATCATCTTTCGTTTGTGGAACATGTTTCAACATTCTGAATCTCAATTTTTCTACTTCTTATCATATTACTGCCCACTCGTGTCATACTCTTTTATCTATATATGCCCTATTTAATTCTGTTACATTCGTTTTTAATCATCCATAGATTTTATTTAAAATTTCCAATTTCTAAATAATTGTCCTTAGATTTCCGCTCTAACTTTCAACTTTTCTCAAATAATTTTTAACAATTTCGAACCACCTTTTCTATAGATGTCCGCTTGTTCTAAACCCACTAATCATATTTCGATTTTATATTATGTCAAGCATTTACAATCGCTATTTATTGTCTTCTTGTCTTATATCTCACTGTTGGTTGTAATACTCTGACCTTTAATTTGTCCTCTTCAATTTAATTTATTTTCAACTCCAATTTTCTTTAAATTTCTACTTTAGATTTTCAATCATTTTTCCAATTTTCAGATTTTAAATCATTTCAACTTCTCTTAAATCATTTTGTACAATCTCAAATCGCCTTTTTTATGGATAGCTGCTTCCTCTAAAGTAACATATTTAAATCTTCTAAGAAGCCCGGCATTTCAATCTCTGCTTCTTGACTTTTTGTCTTATAATTCGCTGTTGTTTATAATAAATTCAATTTAATTGATTTTCAATCTCGTTTTTCTTAAATTTCTATTTTAGATTTCAACTTGTTGTGTTAAGTGAATCTCTATCAATTCACATGGAACACAAATCTCAAGATTCTTAATGAGTCCAAGATATTTTAAATGATTTTCAATTGTTTGGTCTCATACATTTCGATCTCTATTTTAGATTTAAACTTTTCTTTTGACAGATGGCTTCTCCTTTTAAACTCACCTATTATATTCCGATCTTCTCCCATCCCCTAGCATTTTGAATCTCTGTTCTTTGGCTTCTTGCCTTATAACTCGCTATTGTCAATCTTCAACCATTAAATCTTCAATTCAACTTAATTAATTTTTAACCTCAATTTTCTTTAATTTTTTTTTTTTGCAGATTGTTCTTCTTAATCACCATCCAAGCTTTTGCTCCATGCAATATCATACATCATACAATTATTTTAATATATATTTCTTTAAATTTAAACATCGCGATTACATCCAAATTGCTGACATTTTTTCCTGTTGTCTTTTTCAGTTTCATTTATTTCGTGCTCTACGTGTATCTGATATCTCCTAAGTATTCGTTGAACTTTTCAATATTTGAGTTATTCTTTGATTTCTTATATTATGCCTCCATAGGTTATGGAGCTTGTTCTTAGAAGAACCTTCAGTTGTTTAATGTTTAAAGACGATCTCTGTGCGTCTAAATTGGACACGCTCCAAAAGATGATGGAAATTTTATCGAAACGTCAGAAATTTCAGTTCTTCACGTAGTTCTTAGATTTAATCAACAAATAAAATGCTACAATCTACTTTTCAATAATTAAGAATTAATTTGTTATTATATATAGTCGCATATGATTTCTATTTTATTATTCTTTAATCTTGACATGCAAGTTAGACTGATTCTGCCTGTCTCGTTCATATACTACAGTTTTCTTCGCAGTATAAGAAACTATACACTTATACAGATATGCACATATTTATCCTAATGTATATAAAATATTTTCTATGTATAAGCGCATATAATAAGTAATTTTTGTGATTTCGATCTGTCATCGTATACGAGTGAAAATGAATTAAGTTTTCTAGTTTTATTTCGTACAAAAAACTAATACAGCAACGAAGAACAAAAAGAGGTAGAACAAAAAAAAGAAAAAATCGAATTTATATATATATATATATATATATAATATATATAACATTCGATGAGAATTGTTGGGATTTTTTCGGGGACAGCAAAAATGCAAATTGGACCTGACTTGCCTTTGAACGAAGAGAGTCGAAAAGAATCCTCTACAACGGTATCGCCTACCAGTACCAAGCGCAAAAAGTCCACATTATTCCTTTTATCAACATCATTCGATGGATTTATTGTAAACACATCTGTGACGTTGATAAATGACGTTGTATTTATGTTTTTCGTTTTTTTTTCTGCTTTTTTTCACTTAGTTCACTGTCTCTGTCTCTCTCTTCCCCGTACACGCTTTATCCTTTAACATCGGCCACTGTCTGAAGTAATAAATCTTTAGGTATTGTGTTGGTACTGATTAAATTACAAGCTGTCTGTCAATGTATCTAAGTATTGTGACTTTTGTAATTTTTACAGTGCTCCACATATGTAAGTAATAAGATACAGCAATTATAGGGGGTTGGCAAGATTGTAATTTTGTTTTTCTCAATGACAAATAAAAATAAAATATTAAAATATTTTACATTTCGTTCGATGACCTTTTGCTACCTTTATAGCAGCTTTATGATTTCGCGCTCATAGAATTTCTGGTCCTTATCAGCAACAAATTAATCAAAGTGCGATTTTAGGTCATCACAGTTAGTGAAACTTCCCAATCAAGCGCCAATATAATACAAGTTACCAAAAATGGTAGATTCCTTTAAGATTTACGAGTGCAGACCATTTTTCCTCTATAGCTTCCTTGAATTTTATTAGTTTTATTAGGTGCTAACAATAAACATCTAAATTGATCGTCTGGTTTATCGAAAGCAGCTCAAAATACACAACACCTTTTTAATTCCACCAAATTATCTGCATTTTCTTTTTTTATGTAATGCAGCTTTCAATATGGTTTGTGGTAATTTATCATGCTTGGACCATAATCGTTTCCGCATAATGTTATTGTAGACAATCCATTTTTTTATCACCGGTGATAATTCGTTTCAAAAAAGGGTCGGTTTTATCACGTTTGGGATGCATGTTATAAACTTTGATTCGTCCTGTTAGTGAATTTCGTTCAATTCACGTGGAACACAATATCGTGCTTTTTATTGAGTCCAAACATTTTAAATGATTCAATTGTTTGGTGTGATACATTTAACCTCTATGCAAATCTCTCAAAATTTTGACAATTCAATTAAATTATAGCTTTGATTTGATTATTAACAACTTCACTAAGCCGACCAGAACGATTGGTTATTTTTGAGTGATAAATCTTTTGGAATTTACTGCAAGTGAGAATTAATGAATATTAAATCACATTCTTACATGTAAATGTCGACTTATTTAATGCGTATAAATCTACAATCCGTCAAACTAAGTTTGTACTAGTATGCAGAACACACTCTTTCGCGACAACGAACTTCCTGGTAGTTAGGTTAATTAAGAATTAAGAAATACTGAAAAAACAAGCCTATCAACGCGAGGAAACGTACAGACGACCGTTTCGTTCTAATTGGAACTTCTCAATGTACGGCATTCCCTTTCGATGACGACCTTGCTTTTTCATTTCTATACTTTCTGTATATATAGTTAACATTTGGAATTTACTGCAAGTGAGAATTAATGAATATTAAATCACATTCTTACATGTAAATGTCGACTTATTTAATGCGTATAAATCTACAATCCGTCAAACTAAGTTTGTACTAGTATGCAGAACACACTCTTTCGCGACAACGAACTTCCTGGTAGTTAGGTTAATTAAGAATTAAGAAATACTGAAAAAACAAGCCTATCAACGCGAGGAAACGTACAGACGACCGTTTCGTTCTAATTGGAACTTCTCAATGTACGGCATTCCCTTTCGATGACGACCTTGCTTTTTCATTTCTATACTTTCTGTATATATAGTTAACATTTGGAATTTACTGCAAGTGAGAATTAATGAATATTAAATCACATTCTTACATGTAAATGTCGACTTATTTAATGCGTATAAATCTACAATCCGTCAAACTAAGTTTGTACTAGTATGCAGAACACACTCTTTCGCGACAACGAACTTCCTGGTAGTTAGGTTAATTAAGAATTAAGAAATACTGAAAAAACAAGCCTATCAACGCGAGGAAACGTACAGACGACCGTTTCGTTCTAATTGGAACTTCTCAATGTACGGCATTCCCTTTCGATGACGACCTTGCTTTTTCATTTCTATACTTTCTGTATATATAGTTAACATTTGGAATTTACTGCAAGTGAGAATTAATGAATATTAAATCACATTCTTACATGTAAATGTCGACTTATTTAATGCGTATAAATCTACAATCCGTCAAACTAAGTTTGTACTAGTATGCAGAACACACTCTTTCGCGACAACGAACTTCCTGGTAGTTAGGTTAATTAAGAATTAAGAAATACTGAAAAAACAAGCCTATCAACGCGAGGAAACGTACAGACGACCGTTTCGTTCTAATTGGAACTTCTCAATGTACGGCATTCCCTTTCGATGACGACCTTGCTTTTTCATTTCTATACTTTCTGTATATATAGTTAACATTTGGAATTTACTGCAAGTGAGAATTAATGAATATTAAATCACATTCTTACATGTAAATGTCGACTTATTTAATGCGTATAAATCTACAATCCGTCAAACTAAGTTTGTACTAGTATGCAGAACACACTCTTTCGCGACAACGAACTTCCTGGTAGTTAGGTTAATTAAGAATTAAGAAATACTGAAAAAACAAGCCTATCAACGCGAGGAAACGTACAGACGACCGTTTCGTTCTAATTGGAACTTCTCAAAATGAAAAAGCAAGGTCGTCATCGAAAGGGAATGCCGTACATTGAGAAGTTCCAATTAGAACGAAACGGTCGTCTGTACGTTTCCTCGCGTTGATAGGCTTGTTTTTTCAGTATTTCTTAATTCTTAATTAACCTAACTACCAGGAAGTTCGTTGTCGCGAAAGAGTGTGTTCTGCATACTAGTACAAACTTAGTTTGACGGATTGTAGATTTATACGCATTAAATAAGTCGACATTTACATGTAAGAATGTGATTTAATATTCATTAATTCTCACTTGCAGTAAATTCCAAATGTTAACTATATATACAGAAAGTATAGAAATGAAAAAGCAAGGTCGTCATCGAAAGGGAATGCCGTACATTGAGAAGTTCCAATTAGAACGAAACGGTCGTCTGTACGTTTCCTCGCGTTGATAGGCTTGTTTTTTCAGTATTTCTTAATTCTTAATTAACCTAACTACCAGGAAGTTCGTTGTCGCGAAAGAGTGTGTTCTGCATACTAGTACAAACTTAGTTTGACGGATTGTAGATTTATACGCATTAAATAAGTCGACATTTACATGTAAGAATGTGATTTAATATTCATTAATTCTCACTTGCAGTAAATTCCAAATGTTAACTATATATACAGAAAGTATAGAAATGAAAAAGCAAGGTCGTCATCGAAAGGGAATGCCGTACATTGAGAAGTTCCAATTAGAACGAAACGGTCGTCTGTACGTTTCCTCGCGTTGATAGGCTTGTTTTTTCAGTATTTCTTAATTCTTAATTAACCTAACTACCAGGAAGTTCGTTGTCGCGAAAGAGTGTGTTCTGCATACTAGTACAAACTTAGTTTGACGGATTGTAGATTTATACGCATTAAATAAGTCGACATTTACATGTAAGAATGTGATTTAATATTCATTAATTCTCACTTGCAGTAAATTCCAAATGTTAACTATATATACAGAAAGTATAGAAATGAAAAAGCAAGGTCGTCATCGAAAGGGAATGCCGTACATTGAGAAGTTCCAATTAGAACGAAACGGTCGTCTGTACGTTTCCTCGCGTTGATAGGCTTGTTTTTTCAGTATTTCTTAATTCTTAATTAACCTAACTACCAGGAAGTTCGTTGTCGCGAAAGAGTGTGTTCTGCATACTAGTACAAACTTAGTTTGACGGATTGTAGATTTATACGCATTAAATAAGTCGACATTTACATGTAAGAATGTGATTTAATATTCATTAATTCTCACTTGCAGTAAATTCCAAATGTTAACTATATATACAGAAAGTATAGAAATGAAAAAGCAAGGTCGTCATCGAAAGGGAATGCCGTACATTGAGAAGTTCCAATTAGAACGAAACGGTCGTCTGTACGTTTCCTCGCGTTGATAGGCTTGTTTTTTCAGTATTTCTTAATTCTTAAGTGATAAATCTGTTGAACGGAACCTTTTAAATTAATTCTGACGCTTGTGTTCTATTAAGCAACCATTAATATAAATTCCACCTATCCTTAAGAGGTTCAGTAGCTTTCTTGTCTTTACCGAAATAATAAAGCAGAATATGTCGAAAATGTTATTTTTTAACACTGAACTAACGGCTGTAAACAAAATTACCGCTAAATTACTTCTAACGTAAGCTAAACTTAAGAAGTATCAAATATCAAAAAGAAAAAAACGTTAACAGAGGTCATTATTCAAACAACGACGTCACGCCATCTGTTTGTGAAAACCGAAATTACCTTCTTGCCATTCTAATAACGGGAGTTCTGAAACATTCGAAGTCAAAGTAGTCCTTGAAAATATGAAGTCATGTCTGAGATAGATTGATACATTTACTTAATACAATTTTATAGGTTATCCAATTAGTATCAGATACTTAAGTAAAGATATACGATTTTTTGTTCAGAGTCCACTTGACTTCGAATGTTTCTGAACACCCGTTACTTACAAATCGATATGAATACATAAGCTATCGGCATTGTAACTCAAAATTCCTTTTTATCCACCCCTACCACCTACCTCACGTGACGTCATCACGTGATCACGCCCACAACTAGCGCGAAATTCAAACGCCAAGGAACCGTTCGCAATGGCTTTAACAGCATTGATACAGCTTCTGAACAGCTTCGTAACAGGTCTGAACAGCCACACTTTGTTTCGAAACTGTTAAAACTGTATCAGATTCTGTAAAACCCATTGCTTACGGTTCCTTGGTGTTTTAATTTCGCACGGTTGTAGTGGGCGCAGTGACGTGATGACGTGATGAGATAGTAGTGGAGGGGATAAAAAATATAATCTGAACCGGAACCCTGTGTTAAATCTTACGGAATTTTAAGTTAGAACAATCGTAGCAATCAAATTAAATTTGAAATATAGCCTCCTAATTTATTTGATTAATACTGTACAGTATATTTGTTTTTATTAAAAAAATTGAAAATTAATTTTCGGTACACAATATGGGCACTTATTTTCTTGTTAAATTGGAATCGATGTTTCACAACTCTTCAGAAAAAAATATGTTTTAATTCCTATTCGCAAGTTATATGATGTAAGTGAATTCTTTTTCGTTTTTATCTACTTTTCATTTCATTCAATTAGATCTTTGATTATTAAACCTGGAAGAAGCAATGGGAAAACACCATTATCTATGCTACTTGTTGTACATGTAACAATTTAAATTAATATATATTTCTTCTCACAAATAAAATTTCTATAAAATACCACTTTTAAATTGAATACTTTTATTGTGTCGTGATATATTAATATTCAGACAGGAGATAAAATATATATTTATCTAAATTGTTACATGTCCACAAGATGTCGTGTCATATATCGAGGCTTACTGATTATACGCTTCATCTGATTTTCGCCATTATTCTATTATTGCTGTAGCTGTATTAGACTGTCATGCTTATTTAAATCATCTACCCATCTCATCTTGGGGTGTCAATCGTGTTTATTATCATTTGAGTACCAGCTTGGAATATGGTGATTCCAGCGATTATCTAAAAGACAGCAAATTAATTTTCTATTTCTACCAATAGATGGATGCGATAGACTCACAAATACATGAACTGTTTTGTAAACAATTCGTCATTGCCTAATTGAACATCATTGGAAATGTTGTCCGCTCCTATTTAAAATATTATTTAGTTCTATTATTTAACCTGGATCAAGTAATGGAAAAACGACATTATGTATGGTACTTGTTGTACATGTAGCAATTGAAATTAATATATATTTTTTTTCGCTAATAAAATTTTTGTAAAATACCGCTTTTAAATTGAATTCTTTTATTATGTCGTGATATATTAATATTCAGACGCGAAAAAAATATATATATTTATCTAAATTGTTACATGTCCACTAGTCAGATACAATAATGTTGTGTAATATATCCACGCTTACTGATTATATTCCTCATCTAATTTTGCCCATTCCATTATTTAGCTTTTGTCTCTTTTTAAATGTTCAAATACACAATTTTAACGTTACTCTTTGCAATATAACGATAGCAAATAAATTGTTATTCGTGCCAATAATTAAAAATAATCTTTTATATGCCTAACATCTTATTTTGATCGATCTATTTTAACATGAAGAAAGTATAATTACCAAATTTACCATTCACTACGAAACACCCTGTAGATAATTTATTACATATGTCCACAATTTCCTATTGCAAACCCTTCAAAATATTCTTCCATTTTTTATGGATAAATTGCTTTTATCTAATTGGAGAAGTAACATTTTATTTGCTATTTGTGTGAACTTCATGTTTGTTATCTATTAACAGTTATATACAATATATTATATAGTTAATTTACTGCTGTATATTATCGTTTCATCAGCGTTGATTTATGGCCAGGCTCTTTTCAAGGCTGTGTAATTATTTTCGATTTATTATCACTGGTAGCGAATGGTGAGCAAAGATCGTATGCAATCTTTCCTTTAACCACTAATTGAATAGCGATAAAATATCACAATATTGCTTACATGCTCACGGTTGTAGTAATTTTATGTAAAATATATAACTAATTTTTACTCAATGTTTTTTGCTTCGTTCTACTATAACAGCTCACTATTAAAAATATCTAATAAGCAAATAAAGAAAATATATTTTATTAAATGATAAATTGTATTACATCAAACGTTATTTAGTTAAAAAAAATATAGTCTATAGCTCATTTCATCACATTATACATAGTTTTATGTTATTATTAATATCAACATTTAATCGATAAACATTTTATTGTTTGTAATGCATTCTTTCATTTCCATAACTGCACGAGATAAGAATTAAGTTTTTCGTTTGAAAGTTTCAAGTTATTTCAACCACATTAATTGTTATAATTATTATTACACCACACAAGTTTATAAAATTTCACCTTCCACCTGTTATAATAATACACGTTATATTATAACACCCTTTGCGATCACAAATAAATATTTGTACTGCAAACATGACTAACTAAAAAATAAATATATTATGAAAGCCTTGAAATAATTACTTTTGTTATATATTTTTATGTGTGTGTATATATATACATATATATATATAAAAATAAAGACTTTTATATTATATATTATTGCTAAAATATTTTTAAAAAAATATATTATCGAATTATTAAATATAAATTTGTTTTATTTTTTTGAGTTATTTTATTGATTATTGAGGCATTTCTATATACAGCGAGATATGGAATTATTGATAAGGTAAGTAGCATAATATAAACAATAATATACGGGGATTGGGTACTAAACTTACAGGCAAGCGGGGCAAATACAACGTATAGCTCCCACTTCAATGTAATAATATGTAACTACATGCAAAGCAAATAATGCAACTGTAATAATCGCAATGAGGAGTGCAAACTGATTTTGAAATATGTAACACTTTGGATTGTAACCTATTTTGTTATATATTACATATTACTTTAATAGCAGAAAACCAAATGTATATTTAATTATTTCTGATAGAATAAATGTCTCTACTTCTATACTTATATCGGTAACAAGCTCATGTTGCGTCCCTATTCTATCGCATATACTAACATATTACGAATTACACTCCCATACCGGCGCTCATGGCGCGCACGTAAATTGGTCTGCTCTAATGATTATTGATGTTGATATAGGTGATTTATTTAAACTGTAGTTCTGATTTCTGTAAATATTTTAATCTGATTTATACTCTTCAAATTCAACAGTCATGTCTTCATCGATTTCTTCTTCTTCTTCCTCTTCTTCTTGCTGAACATTCATAAATTGTTCAATCAAAGATGAATCAGCTGTCTCTTCATCGATATCACATCAATCTTCGTGTAGTGGAATTGAACTTTCGAGCAAGACTGGCCTTGGCAATTAGTACAAGCTGGTGAACACAACAACCCTACTCTTCTACAGCCATATTTAGCACAAAGGTCGGATTCACTTACAGGCGCTCTAGTACGAGGTGGACTTACTTTTGATATACTGGCTTGTGGCCATCCTCATGTTGTCTTTTGATAGCACCAATTAAACTTTTCCGGATATATGATTACAGACTTTTCGCTTCTTAGATAATCAACAAACTCATCACCGCTTTCGAAACTTGCATCGATCAAAGTTTTCATTCCACGACTAACTGTAACATTTTCACCTTCAGTCAAAAGTTTATTGCAAAAAGAACACTATTCAGACATTTTTTAACAATATTAATTGGTACAAACTGTAATAGTAGACGCTTGCAATAAATACGTGTATTCACTGGAATGAAACGTTCAACACTAAAAGTATTTTCACTTAAGCCACTTGAAAAAAGCAGATATATGAGGGTTGCCACGTGGACAATAGATGCACAATTTCCAAATGGATGGTTTGGAAGAGGAGGTCCGATTTCTTGGCCTGCACGTTTACCAGATATGACTTCTATTAATTTTTGTATTTGGGGTCATATTAAATCACCGGTTTATGAGACACCTGTTGATACAGAAGAAGAGTTAGTCGCTCGAATTATTCTAGCGTTTGATGATATTCGTGAACGTCCGCAGCTATTTCGAAGAATTGGGCAGTCGATTGCAGATCGTTACAACTTCTGTATCGAAAATGGCGGTCGTAACTTCGAACGATTTTTATAAACGTTGATGCAGTATTATTTCTAATAAAATGTTTCTTAACTTAAATCTTTCCTGTTGTAATTGAGATTGTTTTTAAAAATTTTTAGTTTATCTTGAAACCGAGAAATATACAGGCACAAGTTTATAACATAAAAAATGTTTATTTATGTGTACTCTATCATTTCTGAAAATTACGAATAGTTATTCTGTAACAGTCTGTATAATCTAACCTCCACTAATGAATAGGAACATGAATTTCATCACATAAAGAACGAATCTATTTAATATTATCATTACATACCTAACAGTAAAATCATAAATTTATATTTTCTCTTAAAATCCATTAATATAAATCAAAATTATAAATTAACGGAATAATTCAGGCATATTTCGAATAAAGAGCGTATTATTCTTGTAATTATGCTGTCTCATCCAAGGCGGATAAATTTATTATACATTTTATAGAATAACAAAAATTTAATGAACACAAATTGAATTTCTCCATCTCGCAACTCCACGACTAATTATGACATGTATAATATAATAATTAAACCCTCTCTCGCATAGAATCAAATCCCAATTAGAAGCGTAAAACTCACCACTTCAATCCCTCATCAAAATAATTGAAAAGCACGCTAGAGAGAGGCACTTGTAATTTCAGCATTATTTTAATGAATTCCGACAATTCAATTTGTACCCGAAATTGATCTTTGCGGACACTCGAACACGTGCCTTCTCCTAATGTGAGCGCGTGTCGGCGGTAAGAGGTTCAAAAATAAAACTTCCAGGAGTCGGGATACACCCTTTCGATCTACATAAAGTATATGGTGAAATAAAATGCGTAGAGGACACAGGTCTAAAAGCCCCTTTAAGTGATTCTATATAGGTAGCAGGTGCAGCAACTAAGCAGGAATGGTTGCAGATGTTATTCACGAAAGTATCTAATTATGTTCTTGAGCGGTGATGCTATTTATATGCGCTAGATGGTGGCATAAGTACTATTTAGACGAAATTGTGTCTCGTTAATGTTTGGATAATTTTATTTATTTATTTATTTTATTTTATTTTACAGAATATTATAAATACATTTACAGGATATGTTAAAAATATATATGAGAATAAAAAAAGAGAAATCAGAAATGAAAGTAAAATTGGTATTTTGTTCTTGTTTACTCAGAGGCGTAACAACTTCATGTTTTTCTCTTATGAAAAAATAGTTTACTTCAGTTTTCAAAAATTCATTGAAAACTATAACGTAAATAAAAGTCATAAAAATCCTAGTAGTAATTCAGGGAGCACTAAATGAAGGAAAGGCTTGTCTACATTTTTTCCATTTAATTTATTTTTCTTTTGAAATATGTATGTATATGTACAGATATTTAAGGTTGGTTCAACGTCAATAATTTATTATTTATTTATTATTAATTTTGAACGTTAAAAATAACAATCATTTATACTCTAACAAACACATATTAAACGTTCCACTTACGTGTGCAACAACGTAAAATACAAACGAAAGTAATAATTTTTGTAAGGAACTGTATAAAGTATTTAGATCCTCAAATAATCCTTTCAAACAACTCAATCATTCAGGATTGAAATTTTTTTTGTAAAAGTATTGTCGTAGATCAATTCCCGACGAAAGCACTATATTCAATCTATCTGACACAGATATATTTATATATATATATATATATATATATATATATATATATATATATATATATATATACAAGTGTCCCGTATCGTTATCTTCAAATTTTAGAGTGTAAAGTAGATTTCATTTCAAGTAACAAAGTTTCATAGTTACAGATCTATGAATGTGATTGTCAGATCATGAAAAATAATGTAATCCTAAAGTCAATACAAACTGATTTTATTCAATAACAGGCCTGTGATTGTAAACTTCGCATAATAAAATGTTATCCTAAAATAAATAAACACTTGTCGTAGTGCATACAGTAATTTCTTGGAGATCTACAAAAAAGAGAACTGGAATTTGATTTATGATAAAGAAGGTTCTTACTTATTTCGTAAGTGCTGAACCATGAATATCATACAATTAACAAATGTTCAGATACTTGTTAACGTTGCATTTTTGAATAAAGGATTACATTACGTTTCAGTTCATACAACAGCTTATTAGTGAGTGGACACGCTTTCTTTATTCAAAATGCTTTACCGATTTTCTTCTCAAGAGTATGCAGACATGCATTTTGTGTATGGCTACTGTAACGGCAGTGCACGTCAAGCAGTTATTGAATACCGACATCGGTTTCTCGATAGGCGCATTCCTCATTACAGAACGTTTCTGGAAGTACACAGACAATTTCGGGAATGCGGACTGCGTGAGTGTCTTTTCGACCGAGGAGTAAATTTGCCAGCAGACTTAGAGGAAGAAGCAGTAGCTATTGTTACAAGGGATCCAACTCTCAGTGTACTTCGAATCGCTAGACAACTAGGAGTGCCACGAACGACAGTTTGGCGAATTTTAAAACGTGATGGCTTATATCCATATCACTATCGCAGGGGACACGGTTTGTTTGAGGCAGACCACTATGCACGTCTAGTTTATTCTACCTGGATATTAAGACAGTCATGGCTTTATTTTAATTTCTGCAGAACAGTCCCCTGGACAGATGAATCTACATTCACGAGAAGTGGTGTTACAAATTTGAGAAACCTGTGCAGGTGGTCATAAGAAAATACCAAAGCTATACGCCCATCTAAATTTCAACATGAATTTTCTATTAACGTTTGGGTGGCCCTATTTGATGACTTGTTGATTGGTCCTGTCGTTCTTCCTGGGAGGTCAAATGCGGGGCAATTACCTTCAATTTCTTATTGACGAAGTGTCTTTTAAAGGATGTCCAACTGAATGTTCGACGAGACATGTGGTTTCACATGGATGGGGCACCACCACATTTCGGAATTGCCGTCCGAAATTGGGTTAACGTCAATTATCCAAGATGGATTGGTCGAGGTGGTCTTGTTGCATGGCCACCCAGATCACCCGATCTTAATCCCCTTGACTTTTATTTATGGGAGTACATGAAAAATTTAGTCTACGCGCAAGTTTCGAACACAAGAGAAGAGTTGTTGTATCGTATTCATCTGGCTGCCGAGCAAATCCGACAAAACAAGTATGAAATTCGGATAAGTCCTTCTTCTGTTGGCTCACAGGCACAAGCCTGCATTCAACAAGGAGGTGGACATTTCGAAAATATTTTTAATCGAACTTTTTTAAATAGAATCAGTTTTTATTGACTTCAGGATTACATTTTTTTTCATGATCTGACAATCACATTCATAGATCTGTAACTTTGAAACAAATAAAAATGGATATACAAGTTATGCGTTTTTGTTACCTGAAATGAAGTCTATTTTACACTCCTAAAATTTGAACATAACGATACGGGACAGCTTGTATATCGATTTTAACAACTTTCATATTTTCAGGGTGGCAACTTCAACAGCTTAAATTTTACACTTGATATAACAGGTGCTCAGAAAAATTTGTCAGTCTTTGAAAAGTTGAATAGCTACTACCTATTACTTAATAATATTTTATAGGTTATCATACGCGCAAATGTCAGTTTATGTCAAAAGGTATTCTATTAAAATGCCATATTAATTAAGAGAAATTAGTAAAATGATGATTGAAATATAAGAATAATTAATTAACAAATTTAAAATTAAGCGTTTTGATATTTTTAGAGAATTCTTGCTGAACAGTAACACATCTTCATGCGATAGCTTACTTTGCAAGAAATTACATAATCCCATTTATATGCTGTTCATTCTTTGGTAATAAAACTAGTCTAATCTGCGGTAACTCCTAAAATGAAAATGATAATCATACTAGTTTAATATTAACATTCAACAAATTATTGTAAAAAATGGCTTAAAATAATTTGGAAACAGGTAAGTATATTTGTTTCAGATTTATCATTAATTCAATTACTCCACGTTTGGATGCCAAAATATTATGAATTCATGAATTATTGGGCGAATTAGTAAAAAACTCATGTTCGTTTTATTTACTTAAGGCACAAATATATAAATAATTGTTCAATAGTTATGAAGGATAAAGTAAAATTTACAAATATCATATTATTAAATTATGTATCCAATTCGTAAACGAAGTTAATTTTTCATGTTTATTAAAGTTAAAACTATAAAAAAAAAATAATTGAAATTTAACATTTAACAATAAATATTAAAAAGTTCCTTTTATTGTAGTGGGAAATGAACTATACTATATTATATGAAATGGAGTGTATAGAGTCTTTTAAGATAACATACTGTAAAATATTTAATATGAAAAGACGCAAATCATTAATGTAATTTATAATGCATTTAACTACATAGATGCCTAGAATCCATTTACATTTATGGAATTGAAGACCACACCTTCTCGTTTGTATTATTTATATTTCGTGTAGAATAATTACATTTAAAATAAAAATATTTTGTCAGTCAATTAGCAAAAGCATTAAAATATATAAAATTAAAATTCCAAGAATTGTGTTCATATTAAGAACCTGCCAAGAAATACATATTCTTTTTACACAAAAAGATTTTAGAATGTGAGTAAAAGAGAGAAAACTATATTCTATGTGCGAAAATATATAATTTCAAATATCAAATAAAAACTGTATTCTCTATTATTAAAATCGGTAATTTAAAATTTCTCACTTACAAAACTTGAAGTAATAAAGGACAGCAAAAATAATTTAATATTTACATTACTAATATTTGATTGGTTATTGAATGCGAATTAAGGACTGTAATTGGATATACGATCAATTATGCTGTACTATGTACTCTTTCCTTATTATGCCGTAGATTGACGGAGTGGGAGTGGCTTAACGACGGAACGGCGGTCAACGTGGACTACGGCGGCCAATAATCAACCGTGTATGTGTGAGATATCAAATCAAGGCTCTAGCATTAGAATGCAATAGAAGAAAATTCCAAGAAATGTTGTCGCTAATGGATTTTATAAAAAAAGTCAGCAGACGATTTCTTTTTTCCTGGAATTGTTTTTGTCGTTTTAAAATTAAATAGAAACGCTTTTTTCTCTTAAAATGCATATTTTAGTAATTAGTTTTTATTGAATATTTGAAATTATGTATTTTCGCACATATAATATTGCCTTCTCTCTTTTACTCACATTCTAAAAAATCTTTTTGTGTAAAAAGAATACTTGAATATGTATATCTTGGTAGGTTTTTAATGTGAGAACAATTCTCCTAGAATTTTAATTTGAATCGTGTTACAAATATTTAGATTTTTTCATGCTTTAACTAAATGACAGACAAAATGTTTTTATTTTAAATGTAATTATTCTAGACGAAATAGATATAATACAACCGAGAAAGTGTAGTCTTAAATTTAATAAAATGCACTTTTAAATAAGTCAGATCTCTAGCATTTAGGACCGATTTCCTAATATATTTACACGTCCCCTTATTTTTTTGAAAACGCTCTTAGTGAAATATTTTGTCACAGAATTACTATTTAGATTAAAAGTGTGTTTTAAATCGGTTTCTAGTTAAACGAAGAAAAATTGCGATTTCCCTGATTTAAATGACCATTTAACCTACAAATAACACACGGTTTGCAATGGTGGTGATTTGTAACCTCAAATATTAGTAAATAGGAATGCATTCCATATTTAGTGTTAAGCTCCTCAATTCGTTTAAATGGAAATACAGTAATGACAGTTATAATTGCTACCGCTGTTTTGCACAATAAGCATAGACTTAGACATGCAAAAAGATATCCCTTTAGAAACGAATATTGCAGATACCCATAATTTTGATAATAAGCAGAAAAGCAGTTATCAATTACAGAGCACTTCAACTGGTTGCAAATATAAAATTATAAAGCAAATGCAAATAAACATATTTTTTATTGTCCATGTGTTTTCAAGGGTTATATGCTACATTTTTTTAATTTGAAATTAAACTGCTGAATCAGCAAAACTCGTTAATTTTGTTTGATATTTTTCCATATTTCCTGTAAAATATAAAATTAACGTACGAAACGGGAATTCAAAAGCACATTCACTTCCCATCTATAAACTGGACGTCCGAAAGGAGAAAATTTTGCGAAACCCACGAAAAGAGAACGCCCGAAACGATGACAAATCATATTAAATTAAGGATATCTCAACTTTTTAATTAGGCTAATGACATTGTAACTAAAAATTATTTATACAGTGTGTATAAGCCAAATGGAATAAATTCATTATTTCGGTTACTGTACATATTTATAAAAAATCCCGAAACAAGTCATATTTAATTTATAAATTAACATTCTTCAACGTGAAAATGCGATCCCTACCTTCAACCCCCTTCGAATGACAGGTACAACCCCCATTTTTTTTAAATGGGAAGTATAGGCTTGTGATATATCGTTGTAAAGGTCTCTTTATTCTCTATTCAAAAATGTTATAATGTTCATGTTTGTTGCAACAATTAAGATAGAATAAAATAAAATCATGTTGTTATCGAAATTCGCTACAATATACTCAAAAAATAAAATTTAATGCAAAATGTAAAGAAAAATTTAAAACGCCAAAAAAAAATATGAATGTCAATGAAGTAGATGTTCAAAATGTTCACCATGAACGTCTTGGCAACATCCTAATCTTAAATAAAACTGTCTTCTAACATTATTTAACATATCAGGCGTGATCGACCTAATCGCAAGCGTTATTCGTTCTCTTAAGTCATTTAAATCCAAAGGCTTAGTTTTGTACACAATGCTCTTGAAATATCCCCATAAAAAAAAATTCAAGTAAGGTCATATCAGGTGATCGCGCTGGCCATTCTATCGATCCTCGCCTTCCTATCCACCGATTGGGAAATATTGCATCGAGGTACTGCCGGACATTGCGTTGGTAATGTGGTGGTGCTCCATCCTGCTGAAACCATATCGTACTCATTGGAACTTGAGCGTTTCCTGGATCAGGATATAAATTTGCCAAAGTTGGAATGACATCATTTTGAAGTAGTGCCAAATAACGATCGCCATTCAAATTGTCCCCAATGAAAAAGGGACCAATGATATGGTTTCCAACAATACCTGCCCAAACATTAACTTTTACTGGGTATTGTGTGTGTTCTTCCCTCATCCAGTGAGGATTTTCCGTAGACCAGTAGCGGCAATTTTGCCGATTAGCATGACCGCTAAGAGAAAAAGTGCACTCATCAGAAAACATAACGTCTTCTAAATTGATAATATTGTTATCCAGCATGTCCATCATTCGCTCACAAAAATAAGTTCTTCTATCAAAATCGTCTTCCATAAGCTCCTGAGTAGATATCATTTTATAGGGATGCATTTTATTTTCTTTTAATATGTTTACTGTCGATGTATGGCTAACATTTAATATAGTGGATGCATGTCTACTCGATGTATGTGGGTTTTCCATAAACTCAAGCATCACATCTACTTTGATTTCATCACTCAGTGCATTGGCAGCTGGTTTTTTTATCTGCCTTACATGACCAAACTCTCGAAACTGCTTCTCTATCTTACTTATTGTTCCTTGAGCTATAGGCGGTAAATCAGGAAATTTCTCATGAAATAGGCGGGTTACTTCTTGTTGTGTTCGGGTTCTATCTCCGTAATCAATCATTTGTATGACTGTTATTTTATGCATTTCCGTTAATCTAACCATTTCCCAGAATTGTATTTTACGAAATTCAAACTAAAATTATCAAACTGTCAATTTAAATGACAACTTTTAAATACAAAACAATTTACTAAGGCGTTTTAAACAAACTAATGTTGCCACGGAAACTTTATAAAGTATTTATAATGGATACCATCTAAAAAGCACGTTTTTACTCACTTTCTTATTATGAAGACCTAAACGGGAAGTAAGTAATGCAATGATGCCTTTGATGTATGTATTAAATCTTTATAAACGCAAATGAGCATCTACTTCATTGACATTCATATTTTTTTCTGGCGTTTTAAATTTTTCTTTACATTTTGCATTAAATTTTATTTTTTGAGTATATTGTAGCGAATTTCGATAACAACATGATTTTATTTTATTCTATCTTAATTGTTGCAACAAACATGAAAATTATAACATTTTTGAATAGAGAATAAAGAGACCTTTACAACGATATATCACAAGCCTATACTTCCCATTTAAAAAAATGGGGGTTGTACCTGTCATTCGAAGGGGGTTGAAGGTAGGGATCGCATTTTCACGTTGAAGAATGTTAATTTATAAATTAAATATGACATGTTTCGGGATTTTTTATAAATATGTACAGTAACCGAAATAATGAATTTATTCCATTTGGCTTATACACACTGTATATAGTTAGGGAAACATATTGCTATGAACTTTTCTCCACTAATATTTTGAAAAGTTTATTTAAATATGAATGTAATATTATTTTGGATATTTGTGTATATCCGTATGTATTTATGTGTAAGAAAAACTGTATTTTTTTATGCGAAGCCTACGTGCTTGATTTTTGACCTACAGACACAAGTGTTGAGTGAAGTAAGAAAGGTGTTAATTTAAAGATAAATCTTTATCTTTGTTTTAGTAATTTCGGTTTTTGTTTTTTGATTTAATTGTGTTTTTGTGCTTGCTTATATCTTATATCATTGCCGATTTATTTTACGAGTTTGTGAATCTCGTAATTAATTTTTTACACTTTCTTAATCATGTGTCTCGCATATATTTTTTACGTAAGTACCTAATATATTATTAAAAGATATCTTATTGTATTAAGAGTTAAATATTGTATTTTTCTTTTGTATTATTATTATCGTTTTGAAATTTAATCTTAGTTATTTGATATAAATGACAAAGGTTTTTTAAAATTTCTAGTATAATAAAAAAACTTTTCTGTAACTGTAAAATTTTAGTACGCTTGGGATATCAAGGGCATATTTTTTTTACATGTGGTTGCACATGCATTAGAGTTTGTTTCGGTCTGTCAAATAGTTTGTTTATTTTGTTCTCTAGGGATAAATTAAAAAGCATCTTTGTAATTTATTAGTTTTAATTTTGTTCGGATTTCACTAAGGATTTTTTATCGCATGCTGCGGTCACTTCCATGCGTTATTTTTACCTTAATAATATTGTTTAATGAGGCAATATTAATCTTTATACTTTATAAAGATTTCTTAAAATTTTTTTAAATTTTTGTATTAAAGTTTCATTTAAATTTTATTGTGTTTATTTTTAAATTGACCTTTTTCTTTTGTGCTCATAAGTAACTCAAAGATATTATTACTATTTTTCTCAAATAAATTTTGAGTGGCGCCTAAATATTTTACTAATTCAATTGTGTTTTCCACTTTTCCAATTGGAACCCTGAGAGGGAAGCAGACCCATTTTGAAAATAAACCGACTGAAAATTTAAGCTGGACAGATTTGTAGTGAATAGTGGCATAACCAATTTCAAAACCACTATTCATAGCAATATGTTAGAGAAATCTAATAAATTAGTGAAGCAGTTAATGTCAAGTAATTTCATTTATTCTAATATTCATGTTTTGCCACGAGTCGACTGCAGAAACAGTTAATATATACAATTTCATTTATTAAAAAATGAAATTTCTTTTTTGATATTAGTGATGACAGCTAAAATACTAAGCACAGAGTTGTAAAAATACATTTATAAAGATCCAAACTCGACATTTTTAAATTTTCAATTCGCCATATTCCATTTTGTTCATAATCTGTTATTCATTTCATTCAGTTGGCGTTTCTAACGTGGAATTCAATTAATTGAGATATCTGCGGATGTTTCTCCAAACATAATCCCTTCATTTTAGTTTCAGGCGGCGTGCAATTTGAGTCCTTTTATACACCAACGAATACCTTTTTGGCACATACAAAACCCTTAATCGAGGGGCGAGAGAAGAAATTACATTGTAGATTGGCGTTCTTTTTTATTGCATTCGTTTTGGCTCCAATCTCGCTTTAAGCTCTATCAAATCAGGTTCTTTTTTTTTCTTGAAGATTAAATAAGATAAAATGGCTTCGACAAAAATACGTTATTAAAAATAAATGAATTACGTGTTGGATTCGATCTCTTGGATTAGGGTTTGGCATAGCTGTTGTCGTAAATGTTTCTTGCATGCTATGTACAGTACAGTACAGTATACAAATATTTAAACGATGTCGTAAAGCTGGTCAATAGAAATAATTTTTCTTCTTGGTTCTTTTGTGTCTGAAATATTTTCTAGGTCGGTCACAAACTTCTGTTGAATTTGAACACTTGAAACACAAAGTCGGCGTTAACGACTGACTGTTCTTGTTATTGGCAAGTTCTCCAGGTATTATTGTGTACTTCCATTTGCTCGTTAATACAGTATAATTCTTCAGAAGTCTCTCAACCTTTGTAAAATTTTTCAAGACTGTGATGGTTGATCAGCGAAATATCAAGAGCAAATAGAAGATCATGGCAACATATAGAAGACTTATCTAGATTTGCACATTTATTTAGAATTAAGCAATGTATTATTAGCATTTACAATTTTCCATCTTCCAAATTGACATTAATCATAATCATAATCTTTATTGTTGAAAATTTACAAAATTCAATATTGTATTTATAGCTGAACTCTGCAATGATTTGCTATTGCTAGATTTGAGTATATATATATATATATAAATATATATATATATATATATATATATATATATATATATATATATAACATTTGATAAATTATTGCAGTTTTTCGGCTTTTTTTATATGAAATATTTACAAATATTAAATTAGAATGTATGTAATTGCAGAGTAAGTGGGGATGTAAACATTGCTGTCTACAAATTACAAAGCAAATCATACGAAATTTTTTATTTGAAAAATATGGTCTACGTTGGGACTCGAACCCAAGTCTACAGCTATCCGGGCTGTCGCCTTTACTACTAGGCCACAATAGACCCAGGTTCAAGCTATATAGAAATGCATTATAAAGTAACAGTGTTAATGAATCAGATGTCAGTTATTGAATGTAGATGTCAAGCTGAAAGCAGAAGTCAGTTTTAAAAGCTCATGTCAGTTTTGATAGCAGACGTCAGTTAGTGAAAGCAAATGTCAGTTATTGAAAGCAGATGTCTGTTTTGAAAGCAGGTGTCAGTTATGAAAGCAAACGTCAGATTAGAAAGCAGACGCCTATTTTGAAATTAGATGTGAGTTACTGAAAGTAGATGTCAGTATTTTGCTCTCAAAATACTGACATCTACTACCAGTGAATCTTTGGGAATAATGCAATCAGTGAAAGTAGGCTTACGATATATATCAAATTTTAAGCTCTGATCTAATTTGTTTAATCTTAAATCCAGGAAGTTAATACTGTTATTCCCTTCTATTTCTACTGTAAAATTGATATTAGAATGGATTGAATTTATGTAGTTCAGAAATGTTTGTAGTTGTCTATGAGTAGGTACCCTTAAAGCAAACTAGGATGTCGTCTACATACCGATACCAAAATTTAATATGTTTTTTACCTAGTTGTGATGAAAAATTTTTTTCTGTAATATGCTTCATGAAAATTTCAGCTAGTAGAGGACTTAGAGGTGAGCCCATTGCAAGACCTTCTGTTTGTTTGTAGAATTTGTTGTTAAATGTAAAGTAACTTTGGTTGGTGACTAACTCCGTTAGAGATATGATTTCGTGTATAACAACCGGGTTTGTATTTTTCTTTACTAATATGTTTTCTATTAACCTTAAGCATTCCTTATGTGGTATTTTTGAAAACATGTTGGAAACATCAAATGATACCAGGATTTCTGTATTTTGTATATTACAATCTTTTAATTTAGCTGTTAACTGTATTGCGTTTTTTATGGAAGAGCTATCTGTAAATTCGGTAAGTATATTGTCTAATTATTATGTTTAATTTTTCGGCTAATTTTTTATTGGGGCAAGAAATAAACGAAAAACTGGTCTGATGGGTGCTTCCTGTTTGTGAGTTTTTACTAAACCGTATAATTTAGGGGGGGAAGAATTCATATGGAAAAGTTTGTACTTATCTGTGTCTGAGATTACTGCATTACAATTTTTGACACATTCTTTAATTTCTGCCTGATACTGTTTAGTGGGGTCATTTTTCAATTCTATGATAGTATTGTGGTCTATAAATTTCTTAACTTTATTTTCATAATCACCTTTAGTTAATATTACAGACGAATTTCCTTTATCTGCTTTTGTTATCTTGAGGTTGTTTTTTATGACTTTGTGATTCATACTTTGCAATGCTCGTCTGTCTGACTGATTATTGCGAGATGTTGAGTTGTTTTTCAGAATATTTGTAACTTTTGCTTTACCTACGATACTGCTAATTTGATTGTTATTTGCAAATGCCAGTTCTGTTTCTATTGCTAGAATTTCTTTTTGTTTGTTACAATGGATGTGTGGTGCATATTTAGGACCTTTATTTAATAAACTAAGTTCATTGTGTGAGAAGTTAACATTCGTGAGATTAATGACTCTATGGTAAAACTGAACGTTACTGAAAGTATTGTTAACTAGGGGTGTATTGTGTAAGTTTGATAGAGACTAACTTCCTGTTTTGAATGAGTCGTTTCTTATGAATAATTTCACTAACTTGTTGTCTAATGTGGTCATCTAATAAATCGAATTCAATGTTGTGTAACTTAAACGATAGTTCTGAATGTAATACCTTAATGTAAATCAGAAGAGTGTCTCTGCGGTGGAACCAAAATTTGGATTATTGTTTAATCCAAATTCTCTTCGCGGCATTGATCGCTTTTTTAGAGGATATGGTGTGTGTTCTGGTTCTCAGCTGTACATAAGTCGGCGCTAAATTTCTTCGTAAGCATTGTTGATTAAACCATATATTTTGTACTGCCATCCTGTGTTTCACCCGTAACTTGAAGTAGAAATTGGCTTGTTGCACTGCACTGGGTTGTTTAAGAAAATTAATACTGGTAGCCGTAACTTTGTGGTAATTCATTGTGGTAATAACTTTATTACGTTAGATTTTTTCGAACACTCTGTATATAAAAAAAAATACTTGAATACCTTTTCATTTCTAATTTTCGTGTCTAATATTTTATTACAATTCCTTTTGTAATTTCACAGATATTTACATTAGGCCGTCGCGTGTATGTTGGTGCCTTTATCATATTGAACCTCGGAATATATTCTGTTTTGTTTTTCCGTATAGGGTCTGTGGTAAATTGCATTTTAAACTGGTGCTTTTTATTGAAACATTTACACACCCACAATCAATAGGGTTGAAAGTAAAATAAGCAGAATTTATATCTAAAGAGCTGCCTCCCAAGGATTTTTCCTTTTACGCAGGAAAAAATCAACAGCTCGGTGTTTTTATTTCCCCGTTTCGCATCTTGTATTTCCCGGCGGCAGTCTGTTTTTGTTTATTCGACACGTAAATTCCTGGATCGGGGTGTGTTACTGTTACCGCCGAGCTCCGAGTCAGACGTCAACCATCAGACTTACAAAATGAAGATCTATGGTGATTTCGAGTAGACATTGGCCATTTATCTTTTGAAACTTGCCGCAACAATGGGGGAAGGTAGCGAGAAGAGAACGAAGAAAGTATACGCACGGAGAGAAAGAGCGGACTGCTAAATAGCTCTCGGTTGGACGGACCGCAGAAAATACAGTTTTCAGGTGGTATTGCCATCTCGTGCGAACGGTCTGACTAATGACGAAATACGTCGTTTGTTGCGCGGCCCCCTACTCCGTACCGCTTCGCAAGCTGTTACACCCACATCCGGCTCCAGCTGTCCCGTTTTGGAGCTTCGGATTTTACTTGAATATTAATTGTTTTAGAAATTTAGTAGGCACTACATTTATAAACCCTAAGGTTTCATCTAATTAATTTCAACTGATGTATTATATATAGATGTCTCAAGCAAATCCGATAAGAATTAAACGAGGTTACTGGACGAATTTAATAAAAAGAACTTTAGCATATTGCTGTGGACTTTTCCCCATAAATATTATCAAAATTTATGTATTTTAGTTGTACTATTATTTTGAATGCAAATATATATTTGACTTGCGCAGTTGGAGCAAGCCGTTTGTATTGATGTGGACAATTTTGAATACTGTATTTTTTTATGCGAAGCCTGCGTGCTAGCTGTATACGGCAGACACAAGTGTATTCTGAGATAAGAAAGTTGTGTTTATAAAAAGATTAATCTTTATCTTTTTATAGTAACTTTGGGTTACTTTTGATTTAATTAGTTGTTGGTGCTGTTTAAATTCATTACCGATATTTAACGAGTTTGTTTATCTCGTAATTGTTATATTTTACACTTTCTTACTCACCGTGTCTCGAAGATATATATATATATATATATATAATTTTTTACGTAAGTAAAATATTTTTTTGAAAGATATCTTATTATATTTAAAAGAGTTAAATACTGTATTTTTCTATATTATTATTATTATCGTTCTGAAATTTAGTCTTAGTTATTTGATATAAATAACAAAGAAGGTTTTTAAAATTTCTAGTAAAAAAATTCTGTAAATGTAAAATTTTATACGTTTGGTATCTCAAGGGCATTTTTTAACCACAATATATATCAATAAATACTATATACGTATTTCGGCCACTAAGTTGCCATCTTCAGTAGAATAACCTTAAAAACTGAAAAATGTTAAACGTAGCGTTTTTGGCTAAGGTAAACCTTAGAAGATATGCTCTTCACCAAATCGCCAGTGGGATAACACTAAATTCCTAACATCGAAATAACACTTATATACTACTTAAACCTAGTGTGAAATTTAGGGAACCGTGAAGCGTGAATACATGAAGCGTAAAAAAATGAATGCTAATGTCACAATATATATACACACAATAAAAGAATAAATTAATGAATTCTGACAATGGACCAATCCCTCAGTCCAGTTTGTATGCCTTATTGTGACAATAGCATTAATTTTTTTACATTTCATGTATTCATGCTTCACGGTTCCCTAAATTTCACGCTAGGTTTAAGTGTTATTTCGATGTTAGGAATTTAGTGTTATCCCACTGGCGATTTGATGAAGAGCATATTTTCTAAGGTTTACCTTAGCCAAAAACGCTACGTTTAACATTTTTCAGTTTCTAAGGTAATTCTACTGAAGATGGCAACTTAGTTTCCGAAATACGTATATAGTATTTATTGATATGTATTGTGGTGAGGGTGTTTTTTTTATTGTTATAAACGTGAAATAAGAGAGTTACATCGGAAAGATATGATTTTATCGACAGTTGTTTCTAGTCTAAGTAAATAAATGAAATTAAAAAATATTTTATTGATTTTACTTTTCGTATCCGAATCTATCCTTAAATTCTATCAGTCTAGTATCGAGCCATGTCCAACGCATTATCTGTAGCAAGCTATAAATCTTAGGGGGAGCAGGAGCTTAGGTAGTTCTTACAGGTCAGCAGATGTTCCATAAACTGTACTTTCCCGCAGCCATATAAGGTGTCCGTTCTGTCGATAATCCCCAATTTCGCTTGGTTCGTCTTTACAAGGGCGACTTCTGAGGCATTTGATAGTTTTACAAGTTTCCCAATCCAAATGGCAGCCCGTCGAAGGCTCTTGGCATAGAACATAGATGTTCGAAGGCTTCATATGGACTGCACGCAAGAAACTCCTCCGTGATTTTAGTCACCCTATTGGCTCCGGTGAATTATAAAGGGCATGGTGGTTATCAAATGTTTGCCTAAATTTTTCCGTATGTTCGATAGATAGTCGCCGAGCTGCGGGAGCTTCTCACCCAGTCGCTTTGGAGATGTCCTAATGGTGTAGCGTTCATACAGCCAGTCATAAGTCGGCACCGTCTCATTAAGGGCAACGTTCACATGTCTAGCATTTGTGGATTTATTCCATACGAAGCAAATATACTCCGCTGTTGAGAAACATAGTGCTCCAGCTATAGATATAATTACACATTTACTTCCCGTCTGTTTCCGTCAGTGTTGGTTCTTGGCCGATACGTTTTGTCGGATCTTTCGACAGTTGAATGTGTACGTTAAGGGTCTATTCAGTATGAGCCCAAGATATTTCGGCCGAGCCGTGTGTTCTATAGTGCTTCCATCCGGTTGAATATGTAGTTCCCTCCTGGTTTTCTTCAAATTCAGATGGAAGGTACAAACCTGGGTCTTCGATGGATTGGGCCTCAATGAGTTTGCTCCGTAGTATGTTAGCATCCGTGATAAGGAATTTTGTAGTTTTTCTTCAACTATTGAAAGAATTCTCCCCTAAGCCGCGATGATCAGATCATAGGCATAAAGGAAGTGCTCCGTATCACTAGGGGTGGGCTGGTCATTTGTGTTTATGTTGAACAGCATTGGAGACAGGACGCTTCCATGAGGTATTCTCCTCCTGCTTTTTCTGCCCTTCAAGCAGATATAGTACCTCCTGTTTTGTAGTAGAGATTCGATTACTTTGGTTAATTCGTAATCCTTGGTAAATTATAGACCTCAGTAAGGAGGATTCCTCGATTTACTGTGTTATTTGCTGATGATAGGTCAACATTTTTGTTGAAAAATGCGAGTGTTTGCTCTTGAGTACAGTTATTTGTTTCAATTTTCATGGCTGTTACGTTTTAATTTCCCTTTTTATCTTTTCCTATTTCAAAAATTTCTTTTGTTTGTTTATTGAAGCAAAAATATCATCAAACAAATGCAAGACTATATTTAAGTTCTACGATTTCCTGATTTTCACGTAAAATTGCTATGAAAGGATTTTTTTTTTCTTCAATGCCGCACTATCTGTTAGCTTTTAAATTTTCACCCCATTTGCAATACCTTCACAGTTATTATTTTGAATACAACACTTGTATTTTGGTTTACATTCATTGTTTATCTTATTCCACAAACAATCGCACATAAAGTCGATATTAAATGCAAAAGAGAGGGGTACGATTTCAAATAATGGATCGCCGATTCAACGGACCCAAGCGACTACCCGTAAAAGTTGTTGAAAATACACCGCCAGTCTCGTAAAGGAGGTCTTTGATTTAAACTCCTTTGTACTTCCGTTCTTCATATTTCCGTACCGTCAGCAGTGGGAACGGCCGGTTTGAAATGCTGCGCGAAGAATTTTGCCTATAACGGGCGCAAAACAATAATGGCGCTTTGTGATTTTCTTCTTATGCCTCCGTGATTTCCGATTTAAGGGTTTTGTCTGGCATGCCGGGACGATGTCGCCGACTGGCGATGAAAATATTTGCGTACTTCTTGCGTCAAGGTGAAGGAAAGTAGGAAAGAAAATTAATTCGTTTCAGTGAATATCGCAGACGTATAACAGCCGTGTTTTCCAGTAAAATTCAATTAAAACTGTGAGTCGTAATTACAATATCCTTGAACAATAGTCACGTTTATAAAGAACGAAATAAATTTGGGGAATATCTTGAATTTATATTTACCGTCAATACGATTTGCTGTATTACAAACTCCAAGGTGTATTCTTCCATTTTACAATTAAACAATTAAAATTATTAAAAATTAAATTAAAATTACCGTATTGTTACCAATAAATTACACTGCCCAACACAATTTTTGCTGACTTCTAACCGAGACTTGTTTTTTACTAATTCGGGTGTGCTGAATCCGAAAATTATATTAGTTTTTGCATTTCACGTCAAAATTAAACTGGATACTGTACCATGCTAATTGAAGAATCACTAATGCGCTTACATAAAACCTGTTACGATATAAAGAAAGTATAAAATTTAATAATTCGTTTATTTATTTCAATACACCTACATTTTCGGGAAACCTATCAAAATGACAATAAAGGAAATTAAGTTTTATGCTCATGTTACAACCTTGGCGGTGAAATTTTTTAAGCATTGATCGCACTAGATCTTTATAATTGCAGGCTTTTTCGTTTCCAAGGAAATTATTCGCGACCATCGTGAATAAAGTACAGGCTTCTTTTCCGGCTTCGTTCATAAAGTTGATGAAATTTGGATCTCTCATTAAAGTTCTAATTTGAGGTCCATCAAATACCTCAGCTTTAATTTTTTCCTAACTTAGTCGTGGAAACTTTTCACATGTGTACTGGAAGCAGTTACCTTGCAAATCTAGAGCTTTTATATCCTGCTCCATAAGACCCAATTTGAAGTGAAGAGGTGGAAGATTTACTGTTTCTTTGTCGACTAAAGGTTGACTTATAATATTATTTTCTTTAACACAGCGATGCACATACCGCGGCCCGCGGGCCGCATGCGGCCCACGGGCATCATACTTTTACCAAATTAACCGGCGAAAATCGAACGCAAAAAATTTCCACTTTACAAAGGGAACTAATAGGCCAGCAAGCTATGCTTACAAAACCAATTCAAGATGCTGAAACAGCTACTGAAGTTCACTTTGAAATATTTCGAATAATAGCGAAAACTTGTCGGCCTTTTAAAGATGGTGAGTTTGTTAAGCAGTGTTTAGATATCGCCGTAAAAAAAATGTGTCCGAAAGATGGAAAGAGGTTTGAGAAAATTCAACTAAATCAGATGACTGTTCAAAGAAGACTTACCACATTAGCAGCTAATATAGAAGAGCAATTAGCTACGAAATCGAAACGTTTTGAGTATTTTTCTATAGCACTCGACGAATCTACAGATATAAGTTCCACTGCTCAACTCTTAATATTTTTACGAGGTGTAACGCAAAATTTTGAAGTGAATGAAGAACTGATTGGTATGAGTTCTTTGACAAGTCAACTCAAGGGGAGTGACATACTCAAAGCTCTTCTGAAAAAATGTTCTATAATGGATTTAGATTTAACGAAATTATCTGGAATTACGACTGACGGAGCACCTTCAATGGTTGGAAGTAAATCTGGGATAATAACTATGTTAAAAGAGTATTTACAAACTAAAAACATAGATAAAAAGGTATTTTTAATAATATAAAATATTATTAAAAATCTTGTGTGAAGAACACCAGTATGAGTGTATGAGTGTATGAGTGAAGACACAAACAAAATGCAGTTTCTAGAGAGATTGACTGTGCCACCTTTGGAAGGGCGTCGTTACTTCACATTGGTTATGTGAACGGAGCGAGGTATTTCTGCTGTCTGACAACAGGCAGCGCTGAATTTACTTCTAGGCCCGGTCTGGATAATTTCGGTGATGTGGTGATGTGGTTCTTTTTTGTGAATGTGTCTGAGAATATCCTTTCTCCAGCAGGGGCGTACCGACGAGCCTGTAGAAAGGCGAAATACGTATCTACGTCTCTGGGGAGGGATATGTTCGGACACGTTCACAAAAAATATTAATAGTGAACCTGTATTTGTGTTCTTTACACCAGATTTTTAATAATATTTTATATTATTAAAAATACCTTTGTATTATACAAAACTGGTGGGGTTTACCTACTCATGTATGTTTCAATTATTCTGATAAAAACATAGATACCAAGAAATTAATGCAGTTTCATTGCATTATACATCAAGAGGCCCTCTGTTCAAAATTATTGGGATTTGGAAATGTGATGAAAGTTGTAGTACCTACGGTAAACTTTATAAAATCACGAGGTCTCAATCACCGACAATTCACACAATTTCTCGAGGATATTGAAAGCGAATATGGTGATATCCTGTTTTACACTGAAGTAAGGTGGCTAAGTCGTGGGTTGTCACTAGAGCGGTTTCTTAACTTGATTGAAGAAGTCAAAATATTTCTGGCGGAAAAGAAAGAGGACGTCTCCGAACTCGACAACCCTGATTGGCTGTGTGACTTAGCGGTTCTTGTAGACATCACAAATCACTTGAATGTCTTAAGTACGCGACTCCAAGGCAAAGATCAATTGATTTCCCAGTTATACTCAATGCAAATTGAGTCTTTTCAGGACACAAATCAATTCAGCCAATTACAGCAATTTTCCGAACTACAAAAAAATTATGGTGAAATTCAATAAAACTGATCTAAATTTAGATTATTTTGAAAAAATTGATATTTTAATACAAGCTTTTCATGATCGTTTTCTAGACTTCAAAAAAGTTAAACTTCTATTAGACAGTTTCATCAATCCTTTCAACATTTCACCCGAAAATACACTGAAATCAATACAGCTGGAATTGATAGGCATGCAAAATGATGATAATTTACGAAACAAGTTTAATGAAGGTAATTTACTCAACTTTTACCGTTGCGTTGACAAAACCGCTTATAAAGAGTTGCGAATAAATGCATTGAAATGCGCAAGCTTATTTGGATCGGCGTATATTTGCGAACAGACGTTTTCAATGATGAACCTTAACAAAACAAAAACCGTCGAAACCGTCTGGCAAATGAAAATCTGGAAGCAATTTTACGTGTGGCGACAAGTAATGTGGAGCCAAACATAAACAAAATTGTTAGGTCAATGCAATGTCATTCATCAAAATAATAAAACATCAAATATTACATTGTAATGATTAGATTACATTACGATTACATAATTACAACAAAAATTTTTGAATGTTCTTTATTTTTTATCATTTGTATTCATACTATTTAAAAATAAAAATATTTGTGTTAATAAATATTCTTTGTAGTGGCCCGTCCTTGGCTTATAATTTTCCCGAGTGGCCCCTGTTCCCTATAAGTCTGTGCATCTCTGCTCTAATATCTAGGAATGTTCTGGGAGGTCAATATTTCTAAAACCAGTGTTGGTTCCTAGCTCTACTATCCCAGAGAGACAAGAAGCACGGAATATTTTTTATAAAGGGGATATTTTATATCCCCTTTGAAAGCTAAGTAAAATGTTTACAATTTTGAGATCCACACACAAGACCCAGTTATGGCCTGTATACCTTCTCAATGTCATGGTATGTTTCCTTTTAATTGAATGGAGTATCCAATAGGAATTGAACCGAAAAGATTCCCGTTGTGTAGTAGGATACACTTGAGGCTTCTGCTGGAACTGTCGATAAAGAAACGCCACTCACTTGGGTCATATTGTACAACGCCCATTTTAGTTAGAAAACCTGGCACATTGTTACAATAAACAAATTCACACCTTTCTTTAAATATTGCACAACGATAAAAAGTTATCTACATACTTTGCTCGAGTAATTTCTTTTCATTTAATCTTGAAGTTAGCAGTTCCGATGATTCTTGCCATAGGCCCAAATCCCATACTAAATCATTCAATTCTGCTCTAGTAAAATGTTGTGGTCCATCATTAGAAATTATATCTCCATAGTCACAATCTACATCTGAATTTTGCTCCTCTAATAGAACCTCATTAAACCCTAATATGTTCACTTAATGAACTGGACTAGCTTAATATACTTGCATTTCTTTATAATTGTTTAATTGTAATAATTAATTATTACTTAATTAGTTCATTAAGTACTTAAATTAGATAGAAGTGTACATTATGCTAATGAGATAAATGTATTTGAAATGTCTTTAATTCTTTGAACAATTAAGAATTTGCTGCATTTATTCAATGATTTTCAATAATTTTGAAATCGGCATACAAGAACTGCCGTAGAAAGAAAACTTGACGTGATAGGGACAAATAGGTTTCATATTTGGCACTAGCGTACTAATATTTAAAAAGAATCAACTGTCAGATCATAGCCAGCAGAAAAATTGGCCAGTGTTATAATTAATTAGACACTATCATTTTATAATTTATATCCGGCTTTCGAAGGACCAAATATTGGGGTTGTGTTCGGCTCGTGAAACACTATGTATAAATTGTTTCTTGACACACTACTCACGGGGCGTAACTTCCGCTCAACTTGGTTATTTATTTTGGTTGGTGGCAGTTATATTGAAATTTGGTCTGTTCTCTGATTATTTTATTTAACAAAAAACACTTGAGCCTAATTTATTCAAGTAAGTCAACAAATGAAACACTTAAGTAAGCTTAAATCTTAAATTCTTGACTGTTATATGAGACTGTATATCTCTTGTTGTTAATACGATACTGTTTGATATTAATGTTATTAAAAGAGACTGTGTGTCTTGATGTTCAGCTGATGCTGTTCCGTACTGTTGTTGCGTTGATACTGTTCGGTATGAGAGTTATGAAGAAAATGTTCTGTACTGTTGAGTTGATACTGTTTTGTCTGTACTGTCTTGCAAGAAGGAAAAAATATTACACTACCCCTAACTATTACATAATACATACTGAAATGCGCGTATTCACTGTGCATTGTATTGTTTGATATCATAACGGGGAATTTCTGTGTTATTAATTCGTAGAAATTGTGCCTATGCGCGACAATACCCAAGATTTACGTTAGGGTCTTAAAATTCTTACTAATAAATAAATAAAGTACCATTACCAATGAATTATTAGTATGTGTTATGTTCTCAAAATTTTTTATTTCCAAATGTTATAAAAAAAATGTAAGTGTTCAGAAAGTCATAATATTTTAGTTTTATGTTTGGCATAATTACAGCATTTATGCAAGTATATTGGGAATTTTTATTTATTCAGAAACTATATAAACAAAATCAATAACAAATACTTATATTATAATTTTTCACACTGATAAATACATATATTGTACAAATTAAAACTTACGTATATCAATTCTGATTTTAGTGTTTAATATAAATTATTGCGTGTTAAAAATAATTTCCTTCTTTTCCAAAATGTACTTTAAATTCTGTATCCTTTTCTTCTGTCTCGACCAAAAACCAATCAATTTACTTTAGTCGTAATTGTTCTTAGTTCTTTATGTCGCATTGTTATTCGCTTGTCATTTCCTTTTAAAATTATATATTCACTGTTTTCTTTGAAGTCTAATTTTGTTATGAGATTTTTGTTATTATTTTTCATATCCCCATAGAATCTCTCTTTATTTTTATATGTTGGGTTTCTTACTAAATAACACTCTATATAGAGTTGCCTTTGGCATGACATCTGCTTTATTTTCTTTCTTAAATGGGTCTTCATTATGGATTTTCGAAATAATTTTCCATGTAATTTTCTATAGTGTTAATAACAAGTGTTCATTTGAAACGTCAATCTAGGTTACTTTGAAATTTTGATAGAATAAGACGCAAATATATTAGTATGTGTTTGTTGTTTCGTAAACGTAAATCCAAATGACATTTGATAATGTCAATCACAAATATTAGTTAGTGCATAAAATAATCGTGCGTCGATTCTGGTTTAAATAAATTGCTTCTCAGTTTTAAAATGGCTTTCACTTTAGAACATAAAATTTTTTTTAGTCCAGGCTTATTTTCGGGGTTGTAATAAAACTGATGGTTTATGGGTTTATTTAGTTCAAGATTGCATGGTAGAATTTCAAGTTGAGTTTCCAGATTTTGTAATAGATTATATACAATTTAGAATACTTTGGATAGAACTTTAAAACTTTTTTCCTGAAACTGGTAGTCTCTTTAGAAGATCAGGCAGCGGAGCAGTTAAGAAACGTACACCTCAAGTTGTCAATCGTGTTGAAGAAATAATGGAAAATGAACCACAAACATCTGTTCGACATTTGAGTCAACAAATAAACCTTTCTGTTGGTACAACTCACAAGTTATTAAAAAAAGATATGTAACTTTATCCATACCGTGTCACAGCAGTACAAGAATTGTTAGAAATTGATTACCCACGTAGACTACAGTTTTGTAATTGGTTTGTAAATATGAACAATAATAGAGAACTTTCGCAAAGAGTCATCTTTACTGATGAAGCATGGTTATATAAAACGGGATACCTAAATTCACAAAATACAAGAATTTAGAGTAGTGAAAATCCACATGTAGTTAATGAAGAATCGCTACATTCAGAGAAAATTGGTGTTTGGGCAGCGATAAGCCAAAGGCGAATCATTGGACCAATATTTTTTCAGGGAACGTTAACTGCTCAAAGGTTCCGTACGGAAATTTTACAACCATTTGTCAATCAGTTGCATGATGATGAACTACAAAATGCATATTTCCAACAAGACGGAGCACCTTGTCACTGTACTGCAGAATCTTTGGATTATTTAAGAGAATTTTTTGATGGGCGTATAATTAGTCGAAATACTGAAATTCGCTGGCTTGCACGTTCAAGCGATTTAACACCTTGCGACTTCTTTTTGTGGCCTTATCTAAAAAATAACATATTTCGAACACCTATATTGAATTTGAATGATATGCTACAGAGAATCGAACAGAAATGCATGGAAATTAATAAAAATCCAGTAATATTGCAGAATATCATCAGAAATTTTGAACGGAGGATTTTAAAGTGCATTGATCTTGAAGGACAACATTTTCAACGTTTGTTATAGTTTTCAATAAATACCTATTATTTGTTATTTATTTGTATGTATGAAACTGTCAAAATATTCTACTTCGTAGGTTAAGTAGTAAATTTAATTTACGACATACTTCAAAATGTTCTCAGTAAATCACATGCTACTAGATTGACTTTTCAAATGAACACTTGTTAGTTATAACATCCTAATATCGAATAATTTTATTTGCCAATTCATTATATTCATAATGCTTACAAACTTATAGATACTGCCCAAATTTAGTTTTCAATGAAAATAGAAATAATGTTACAATCGAGTGACACCTTTTGTGGAAACATCATACAAATCGAACAACTAAGTACCAATAATAAATACTACAATAAATTCGATTAGAATGTCACAGAGACCGTATAATTAAATTAATTATTTAGTTATAGAATCTCTTATTAAGAATTTATTATCGAATTAAACCGATGGCGACCAATATGGCCGCTATTCGAAAACCAGAAGAGAACTTATCTAATTAAGACAATTCACATAACCGCCAGCGCAATAATTCGAGTAGCCGGACTTTATGGAAGTTGACCCCAGGGGTCGCTTCGAGCGTCCTCTTCGGTCGTCTGCAAACGAAATGGTGTCGACACGTACATTTATTTGCCAGTGAGAAACAATGGAGATGTCGAAGTGAAATCCACGCCGTTCCAGATTTCCCATTAGGGGTTATAAATTGGATGAAATGAAGTGATTTTTAACCGGACGCGTCGACCTCGGGATCACGAGACGGTAGAAATATAATAAATGTATGGAAAATAAATTAATACGTAACAAATATGAGATATAAACTTATCCGATGTCGATTACTAACCGAAATTATAGAATGTAATTACTTCTTCCGAACAAATTTAAATTCCATTTAAAATGTAAATAAAAAAAAATCTTTTTAATAATAAAAAATATTATTAAAAATCGGAAGTGAAAAACACAATACAAGTTTATGTATTTGTAAAGGCATCTCCCCAGATCATCTTTCTACAGAATTATTGGTACGCTCCTGTTGGAGAGATGCATTTACAAACACAACTTCGCTTCTATAGATATGGTTACCATCTATGGAAACACGTTGCTTAGTTCTGCATTTGTTATTGAAACGGTGTTTAGTAGCTTCGGCGTTTTGTCAATGTGCTGTTCTACGCTCAGTCTTAATTTTTGTGAGATATCGAAGTTATTGGGTTTGTAAATGCATCTTTACAGCAGGGGCGTATTGATAATTTCATAGAAAGGTGAAATACGTATCTACGTCTTTGGAGATGGGATGTCTTTACAGATATATAAATTTGTATTGTGTTCTTAACACCCGATTTTTAATAATATTTTATATTATCCTGTTTAAGAGAGTTGTAATAACAATACGCAGTTTTATTCAAGTACTAGATTATGCATATGTTAATATGAAAAAGTAAAAGATATCTGGTAACCATATTTGTAATAGAAGAGGTAAAATCGTGTTAAAAATTAACGGGAAATAGAAGAAATATGCAAGAACTTATGGTCGATCGCGCATGCAAGCAATTTACAATCCAAAAGCATAAGGAGGTTATTTATAAAATTATTAAATAGCAAAGGTTCTGCAATATGTCCTTGTAAGACGTCTGACGATTGAACAAACAGTTTAGACTTAAGGCATTTGTAGTATATACGAGGTGCTTCCCAAAAATTCCCGAAATGTGAAAAAAAACACAATAATTTTGTATCAATTATATCTGGCTCTCAAAATACCAGATGTTGAGTTGTATTCAGCTCGCGAAGGACAATGTATAAATTTATGTGTGACTCACCGCTCACGGGGCGTAACTCCCATATAAGCCGGTTATTTATTTAGGTTGGTCGCAGTTATATTGAACGTTGGTTTGTTTTTTGAATATTCTATTTATTTAACAAAAAACACTTAAACCTAATTTCTTAAGATAAATCTCGCAATATAGTACTTAATATTAACTTAAATTTAATTCTTTGCTGTCTGGGTTAAGACTGTGTCTTGTTCTAACTGTGCTGTGTTAAGAATGAGGTTAATATGTTACAAATAAATAGAAATATTACACTATACCGACTATTACATAATTAAAATGTGCGTATATGTTTGACTTCATCGCGGGGAATTTTCCTTTATTATTACATCTTAGAAACTGTACCCACGTGCAACAATACCCAATGTTTACGATAGAATCTTATTAAAGATCATACTAATAAATAAATATAATAATAAAATAAAATATCATTCATAATTAAGTATTTGTTGGTGAAATCTGAGTATGTATTTCCGGCTGTTCCAGTCTTCAATAATAGATTTTTATGGTACATACATATTTAGGAATCTTGAGTCTATTATGCATATTTAGGTAACAATGAGTGTGTAGATTAAATATCGTTTTGTATGCATTCACTAGTAATCTTAGGTAATAACAAACGGTCTAATATATAAAGTAGGTAACAAATAGATTTGCAAATGTAAATTCTTAGAATGTAAAGAAAATATTGTAATTTTGAATATGCTATTAATTGTATGTTATACAGTGGTTTGAACTTTAAAATGAATTGTTAAATATTTGTAAAATTTGAACTGTTAGTTCTGGTCTTACACTGTTTAAAGCTACACGTATTCACACTTACGCGGATGGTTAAGAAATGTTGTGCGGTGCCATTTACAAAAAAACTGCTTAATAAGAAAAATACATATCCTATACGTTTGTATATATTTATACAATTGCTGTTCATTAACGCATGCGTGTATCTACTGTATTTTGAATTTAAACCGGTTACTTTTAACTGTTATAGACATTTTTTTGTGTGAAAGTTGTGTTTCACATATTTAATAAAAAGGTTAATTATGTCTGAAAAACATCAAAGTAGAGGCACACAATAACAATGGAAACTAAGTTTAATATTATTAAAAAATATGAAATGTTTCAAAAAGTGGTTTCTTCGAATTCAAAATTGTGTAAAAGTGTTTTTGTTTTGATAAAATATACGTTTTTTTTTTCGATAAGTTTTAGCGTTCCTCTCACAGAAGGAGATTAAATAAAGTAAATGGATAGCATTCTACGCCTTGGCTAAAAGTTCAGAATGACTAATTGAGTCAAATGCTGCAGTGATACTATTGATATTTGCAAATCATAAAACAATTATTTAATTGTTGAATTAAGGCGTGCACATAACTCCCTACTTGATGTAATATGTGAGATGTAATATGTGAGACTATGTGCGTCGAATTTGAAACGTACTTAATATAAAATAAAAAATAAATAAAACAATAACTTTGTTTTACCACTTTATTCACATGTAATAGTGACCGCGGTTTCGACATACAATGTCATTATTGAACTGCAAAAGTTACAGGCCTAGATAGGCCTTATAAATGACACAAAAATATATGGGGGTGGTTTATGAAGTTATTTAAAATTACTAGATACTATATACGTAACTATTATATACAACATTGGAAAAGAGGTGTATATATAAGATCTAACTGGTCGTTAAGAATAATATCTATTGTGTTATTTCCGCTTTTAAAAATTTCAAGTGACTCTAAAAGATTTAATTTACGACCCTTCTCGGCCAAATGCAATATTTTATGATGACCAAATGTATGCCTTTCTGTAATAAGATGGTTTGCGAATGTAGAATCTGTCTTATTTAGTTTATATTACCTCATGTGTTCTTTTACCCGTATAATAAAACTTCGACTAGTCTGACCTATATATACACTTTTACAATCATTACAATATAATTTGTACACTCCTGATTTATTATTGATATCTGTTTTTGGTTTTGCGTTCAAAATGAAATTACTTGTTTTTACATATGGTTTGTAAGCTATACTAACATTAATATTATTTTTTTAAATTATATTTCCAATTTGCTCGCTTATTTTACCGAAGTAAGTTAACGAGACAAATTGTTTCAAATTAGCACTATCTTTAGGATATACTAAACTAAGGGCCACTCGTAACTGTTTTTTCTTTAGTATACTGTCAATTACGCTACTTTTATAACTATTGTTTACCGCTATTTGTTTTATAGTATTGATTTCGCGAACAAAAGATTCATTAGACAAAGGAATATTTAATGCTCTATGTATCATAGAATTAAAAAATGAATGTTTGTGTGTCTTAGGGTGTATTTTTATTTTCAAAATGAATTACCACGAAATTACGGCTACCAGTATTAATTTACTTAATACATTAACCTCTTGTTTTTTTTTATGATTACCTTTGACTATTTTAATTCTCATTTACGTAAATGTTTCATATTTTCGGTATATTAATATAGAATGTTGGCTGCATCATAAGCAAATGCATCAGAATACCCTTCTAGTAAATTAGCTAGTTTACTAATTAACATAAATACCACCACGACTTTGGATAAAACAAATCGTAAAGATCAATTGAATAGAAATAGAACAAAAGAATCTAGTCATTAATATTGTTTTCCCCAGCATATAATCTAAGGAACTAAGTAGATTCAAATCCACAAAAATCAAATTCCATCATCATGAAATTAAATTTCATTTAATCCCGAAATTAAGAGATACCGATGCTTCCGCTATCGCACTATAGTGCCGCGATAATAATAAATCTGGTTCTCTCCTTCTCCAATTTCAATTTACATCAACTTAAAGGTGACATTTCCTGCGCGAATAATATCAGAAAGTTTGCGTCATCCTGCCGTGGATAGAAGGAGAAAGAGAGAGTTCTCCGGCAATGTAATCCCCTGCGCCGTCGAACTCTGGTCGCCTACTATAAGACATTTGCATATGAATCGCATGTTATTATCGGGGAATACCTAAAGATTTTAATACGGGAAATGTATTGGTGTGACAAGGAAGACGCGAATGTACAGGAATCACCTAATATTGCGGCGAAATTCGTATACGGTCTTAGCGGAGATGAAATATGGTGGAGGCGCCGAGGTTTTCCTAAATTAAATCTGTTTAAATCTAAAGGATTCCTATAAAACTATAGAATTAATTTAGTTTTAACTTAAGAGTTTTTATGTCGACTAAAGCGATTATATATTTTTCGTTTGTACACTGAAGGTGCATGTAAAGAATATTTTCAGAGAAAAATGTGTTTCCTAATCACCAAAAACTTGAAACGATCTCGTACGATTATAAATTAACAAACTTTTAACGCTAGTAAACATTGAAAGCATTCTTAAGTAAGGATAATTAAAAATTACTGAAAAGCCATTTCCATCAACGGGAACGTACAGACGCGTTTCGTTAAATCCCATTTGCAGTAAGTTCAGAATGTTAGCTATATATACACAAAGTAGAGAATTGACAACCCATGACTATCTTCGAGATACCGTACATTGATAAGCCTCAATTAGAGCGAAACGCGTCTGTACGTTCCCGTTGATGGAAATGGCTTTTCAGTAATTTTTAATTATCCTAACAACCAGTAAGATCGTAGTCGCGACGAGGTGTGTTGTACATGCTAGTACAAACTTGGTTTGTCGGATTGTATTTATTAATGCATCACATAAGGCGACATTGACATGTAAAAATGGGATTTAATATTCATTAATTCTCATTTGCAGTAAGTTCAGAATGTTAATTCTTAAGTAAACCTAATTGTTTGAGCATGCCGAATTTTCTCCCTCTTAAAAAAATTATTGTTGATGCCACTAAAAAACAGGGAATAAAAAAATAGCGTCCCTATAACCACGCTAACAGTACACAATAGAGATTATTTAACTAAAATAGATTGTAATTGTTAAACATGTTTCCGTTCTTGGTTTGAGTGATCGAAGCACAAGAAGAATGTTAAACCACATGAATTTTCTCATCCATATAATGTAGCAATAATTCATAAAATAAGTGACAAAGATCAAATTAACAGGCTCGAATTCGTTGTCCGATTCATGATAATCCCCAAGGTATCGACAATATCCATTTCATGAGCGACGAATGACATTTTTTCATCAACGGCGATGTAAATAAGCAAAATTGTCGTTATAGGGATCAAGAGAATTCTCGTGAAATTCATCTGCGACATTTACACTGCCCTAAAGTTACTGTATGGTGTGTTATTTCATCGTCTAGAATTATTGAACCTTAATTTTTTGAAGAGAATAGACAGACGGTAACAGATAATGTTCAAATGCTGCAGACATTCTTTTTACCTCAAATTGAAGAAGAAATAGGACATTACTGCAAGTTTAAGCAAGTCATATAGTGAGAATATGCATGGCCATTTAAGACAATCCTGTCCAAGTATTTCTCAAGCAGACTCATTTCAAGCAATGGTATTATTCCATAGCCAGCAAGATCCCCAGATCTGCCAACTCCGGATTATTTTCTTTGGGGCTATTTAAAGCTTAAAGTGTGAATATAGCCAGAAATTTAAGAGATTTGAAATTAAACATTAAAAATGCAGACTATGCTATCCAATGTCACGATTTTCGAAAAATTATGCAAATTTTCTAGGCAATTAGAAAAATGCATTGAAAAAATGGCAATCATTTACTAAATATTATACTTAAATTATAAAAAAATATCTTTCTAGTATAAGAATATGTATTAATTCGTTTTATTATTAAAGTGAATAATTTTTTAGAAGCTGTTTAAATTGGTTAATACATTTTACCGGACCCTGTGTAATCAGTATTTTCAGGAGAAAACCCTTGTTTTGTATCGCACTGGTCATAAACCAAACCATCTGAGAAACCTGCGACCAAACGGTCAACTCATGTATTCAATATTCTGGAAACTTCGTTTTGAATTTCTATTATATCATTTTAATTTAGTTATTAATTAGTTACTTACTAATTATTTCCTAATTAATAATTTTATTCATTACAAAGCTATTTTCTACATGTAAAAGTTATACCTTCGTCTTAAAATTGACATAATAACACATTTAAATCGATTGTTAAAAATCATCTAAACCATATCATGTAAGGTCTCATTTTAAAGTATTTTCGTAAGGACTATTTTAACGATATTAATTTCGTCGATATCGCCTTTAGCTCGCGTCTTTAATTCATTTTTAATTATTTAAACGTCGTTACTTTCAATATGATTGATTATCTTTAAATTAGATGATAAAACGACTCTTTTATAAACCGGAAGGAAATAGCTCTGAGCCCGGATAATAAACTTGACCTATGTCAGTAAAGGCACAGAATATGTTGAATACGTTCTTATTATAGTGGACATAATTAAGTAAATCTACGATATAAAACGATAAAAACTTCTTTAGACTACACTAATCAAATGTCCAGTTTGTGTGTTAAAATCGTGTATAATATCAAAAGCTTTTGACAGATCTGTCTAACTAGGATCCACTGTCCAAAATTTTATTTATAAATTTTGTGATATATGTCAAGTTTATATTATCTTTCGTGGATAAATCAATGCTGGCTTGAAGAATTCAATATACAGGGTGTAAACGAAATATGCCTGCATTATTTGATATGTAATAACTGTAATAATATTAAGCACTAAATGCTAATGCACGAAAACTGTATCTCGAACGAGATTAAACAAAAAAAATGTATGCTTGATCCGACGCTGGTCAATTTAGTATTCCTTTGTAATTGGAGCGCTACCCCTACTGAAGGGTAATGGTGGGAGTTGTAGATGGGATGATGCATACTGTAAGTCAGAAGCCAGTCTGTTATCAACTTCCGTGAAGTATGGCTTATTCAAACCACGAATTAACAGACATCGTCTTATTATACGGTGAAACATGTGAAAATTTTAGAGCTACTAAGGTGTATTTATAAAGGGCGGTTTCCGAAACGAAGATGTCTATTAAATGATTTGATTTTACAAACCGTGTACAGATCGAGAGATCGCGGTATATTGCATCCAAGTTATGAAGGCCGTGATCGTGAAAGACGATCTTCGGTAACGTATTTTTCAAGCTGTGGCCCATATCTGCGCATATCAAAGTCGATCTGTGTTAAAACGTGTACATACTTACTACATCTCCTTTAAGCATTTAACCTGTTCCATAGAAATTTGCCCTTGTTAGGGCAAAGAAATTGCCGTTAAAAAAAGAGGCGAATAAAACCCCCAAAAAATATTAATATTTAATTAAAATTACAAATATAATTGATTTCTAGACGTGAATTTAATTAGTATTAAGACAACTAAAAATTGCAAATTCCATATCACCACAAAACTCTTATACCGTTAAAAATTTTTAAAGAAACTCGATATTGTATTTTTTCGAGATATTATAAAGCTTCGGCTATTGACCTATGTATAAATAACAACCGAACAGTTGGTGCATAAGAAGATATATATAATGAATACATGTGATACATTTTTTAAAACTTTTTACACAAAGACGTATTTATTACATTGCTGAAATGTGAAATTGAACAAATAAATGCTTATTTGTTTGTTGAATCGACAACACATAAACATATAATTTTTATTTTTTTAGAGTCAGTCTGAATACAGGACCGTATTTGAAAAGTTTGTGTTCCTAAATTTTCGCAAAAATTAAAATTTCCATCGAATAAAATTTTTGTAGATTTCAATTGCTCTCTTGCGTATCTATTATACGTGGGGATATTTCATTTACACCCTGTAGAAAAAGTGCTTATAAACCTTGACAAAATGTAATAAGATGCATATCGGTTGATATTTGGAAATGTTTTAGATATATATATTTTTTTTAAACAGATATAGTTCTTCCGACTTTTCATAATTGCGTGAATGTAGCTACTTGTGCTTAAGGACAAATTAGCAAGAAATGGTGTACATTTTCTTATTACTGAACTTGGTATACAGTCATAACTAGTAGTCATATTAGGTTTTAAATATTTTACGTTGTTAATGATTTTCAGTTCAGTAGAAAGGTTGATATGTTTCCAAGAAACGAACATTAAAGCCTACAGCACATCTTGAATATTTACCAATATTTCACATCGTTTCAACCAACACGTTCAGGTTCAGGAAGAAGTAATTTTCGAATTTGATCTGAAAACCTGCACGATTTCTTCAGTATTTACTAATTCCACATTGTTTCAGCCCATACGCCCAGATATACATGAAGAAGTAACTTTCGCATTCGATCTATAAATCTGCAGGATAACTTTTTACTAATATTTACTAATTCCAAACCCATGCACTTAGATATACATGAAAAAATAATTTTCTTCAAATATCGCCAGAAGAGGTTCAAGTTTTCGATAATTGAAACTGCAAATTGAGCAATTTTTATGAGTTTTATGATCATTGGTTCGTAAGAAAATTGTTGTAATTAGAACAATGGTTCGTATTTTTCGTTTTTAAAGTAATATTGGTTTAATTTTAAGCATTCTATGATTTTTTAAGGTTCTAAGAAAATCTATTTGCATTATACGACGTAAGGAAATACGAAATATTACTTAACGCTATATATTTCTTAATGAGTTACCTATTCCAGACAGCAATTTACGTCCAATTACTGAATAAGTTTACATCATCATTGGAACAGGACGGTACGTACATACATAATGTCATTTTTCATCGGAACAGCGGCGATAATATTTTTAACCTTTCTGTCTATCTTTAATTATTAATTATATAATTTGCTGTGGGCTATTAAATTACTATAATGTATAGAATTCACGGTTGGCTCTTGGTGAAACATAATGAATAATTTACTAAATAAAACACTTGGTATATTTGTTTCACAAAATTACCACACAAAGTTTCTTCGAACTTCAGTTTAATTCAAAGAAATATTGAATCAAGACTAAAAACATTTTAATATATTAAATCAATATTTAATTCAGGTTGCAAACTTTGAAAATTACATTTAATATTCTGTGAACTTTAGCATTTAAATAGAGAACTTAACAAGATTTTATTATTAATGAAGGCGGTGAAAAAATATCTTTCGAGTTGATTCTGCAACGCAAATATTTTATTTTATTTTCACATATATACGCCAACGTAGGTACTGTAAAAATATCTTCGCTAAATAAATTTCGACACAAGAGATGTGTGCTCTGTATATACATATTCCTATTTGCTTTTTTCCCTGGTTGTTCTAAGTATATTTAAGAGAGTAAAAATAAAATTTTCAGCGGTGCTACCATAATTTTTCAGATACTCCATTTTAAATTAAAACTTAACTTCACCACTGCAGATAAATATACGTCTCATTAAAAGTTTCTCCCCTTAGCCACTCAATGGAAATTTATTAAAAAAAATTAAAGTTTTTCATGTCGAAAGGAACTTCGTGAAGTTTTTATTCAATCGTTGTTTCAGTGCCGGTATAATATATATATAGTTTTAAGAAATGTAAATTAAAAATGGTACAAAACACAAAATTTTAATTTTGTCTTCTAATAATAAATACCCTGGATAAGTGAAGAAAAAAATTAATGAAAATATTTACGAAAAAAAGATTCGTAAAGAATAGATTCTCAATCCCAGCAATGTGAGCTTTAATTGATGCCATAGTGTTATTCATTATAAATTACCCACCCTTTATCATCGATATTATTGCATATATGATAAGATGTTTGAAATAAAAGTCGTCAAAAATACAGTGGCGTGTAGATTTAATGGGATACAAAAAAAATCTTTTTTAAAATGTAATACCCTGTATATTCAAAAAAGGTATAAAACACCTTACCACAACTAATAATCGTATCTAAAATACTTAATACTTGTGTGAAATTCATAACTATCGTTATGAAAGTTATGATAGTTATGAAAGCATTTATATATATATATATATATATATATATATATATATATATATATATATATATATATATAGAAATAAGAATAAATTAATGAATTCTGACAATGGACCAATCCCTCAGTCCAGTTTGTATGCCTTATTGTGACAATAGCATAATTTTCTTTTTAAGGCTTCATGTATTCATGCTTCACGGTTCCCTAAATTTCACGCTAGGTTTAAGTAGTATATAAGTGTTATTTCGATGTTAGGAATTTAGTGTTATCCCACTGACGATTTGGTGAAGAGCATATCTTCTAAGGTTTACCTTAGCCAAAAACGCTACGTTTAACATTTTTCAGTTTTTAAGGTTATTCTACTGAAGATGGCAACTTAGTTGCCGAAATACGTATATAGTATTTATTGATATATATTGTGGTTAGGGTGTTTTTCTTATTTCTGTTTCAGATTACAAGTCACAGTCTCCACCAATTTCGGATTACGAGAGAAGAGTACTACGTAGACAATTTTCCAAGTAAAGCTAGCAAGACTGAACGCGAAAGCGGAGCTATTCCAGGAAGGACTAGACTAAAAGTTCACCATTGCAGAATAAAATTTACAAATATTAAAATTACAACAAAAAGGAAAAACATATAGAAATTTCATTTTAATAATTAATATTGTTATCCTCATTATTCTCATCATTGTTATAAAAGTTTAATAATATACCAGGAGGAGTTCAAAAATTTTGTCTGCACAATTTAATTTTTAGTAAGTAAAATTTTATACACGATAAAAATTGGAGCATCTAGAGTTAGTTAAATTAGAAAGGGCATGTGGATCATTAATTTAAATAATTAATTAGTTTTAACTACACAATTAAAGTGTATCATAAGCTAGATATCCGAGTTTAACGACGAGGAAGTAGTTTTCCCTGAATATTTTCAAAATATCTGTGCTGTTTTAAAATCTTAAATTCAAAACGTTCAGCGATAGGCGCGAAAATAGAAAATACTTATACGGGGTGAAGATAAGCATTCTATTCTGTAAGGACTCGTTTCCCACTTAAATAGGCGCTGAATAGCACACTCGCTGTGTAGGAAGTTATCAGTAGAGACCAAAGATCCACATTTCGGTCAGAGGTAGACTTTGAGTACTAATCTCAGCATTTGGGGGGCAAATACCCCCTTTTGCGAGTGAAATACTCAATAGTCTTTGATTGCAAGATTCATTTTGAATCAGAATTAAAACTCCAATATTATCTGTGTGTGATTTACAAAAGAATATTTGTATACGAAAGTTGCATTGATTGTTTAAGATATATGATAAGAATGAAGTATTTTAAAATGCAACAAAAATGAGATGTGAAAATATAAACAAACAATAAAATACTTTTAAACAATTACTTCTGGTTGTATTATTTGTTTATATTTACTTTGGACGCCAGGCCTAGTTATGCTGAACAAAAAAGATAACCCTGAGATACCTAAATATTATACAGAGTCTCAACAAAATTATGCTTGTGTAACCGCCCACACAACCATTCATTTAAATAAATTACATTTGAAAGCAAGGTTCACAGCAATATGTATTCACGAACAGCAAATTCATGCTGACAGTTTTGGAGAAATAACTCGAAGACTCTTTTTACAGATGCTAGTTTATTTTAGCCGCACTCTCGTGGAATGGTCATTAAATCTGAGACAACTTGTCAGAACAGCAACCCTCTTTCTACTCTTTACTGTCCTGAACAGGTCTCTTCCTGTGCCATCTGCCGCGAACAAAGCGTCAATATCTACATGGTTACTCTTGAAAACGGCAGAAAAATCAGCAAGCGGGGAAGTGGTCTTATTTCTACTTGATCAATGTCCTTTAGATCAGCTGGGTTTTCGTTAGCGTATTTTGCTCTGACACTCTCCAATTTTACATTTGTCCAATATACTAGAATGTTTACTATTTGATTTTGAAATAAAATCCCCAGTTGCTTGCAGAGTCTGCTCCAGTCCTCAAAGCCTGAGAATTTCCACGTAATCTTCGTAAATGGGAACAAATATTTTGCTGTGGAACGCGAACTAATTTGGTTGGCTCATTTGCTGACTACTTATAATGATTTTTTCCAAAGAAATATTTCTTACTGTTTGTGTTGTGTACTTCTTCCTTGTCTGCTGAGTCATCCGACCTCTCGCGTTACTGTGTTTCAGGCATTTGCTTTTGTTCATTCGAATTACCATCCTCTTCGTCTTCTGACTGTTAAGATGTTGATTTTTGTTCGATTTATAAGTTTGTTTTAATGTTAGGAATTTAGTGTTTATCCCATTTGTGACGAGCATATCTTCAATGCAATGTCACATTTTTTTTTTGTGGTGGGAGTAAAAATTAAGCTCACCTTTCCCTTTTCTTTTAAACAGCATAAATATATTTTTATTTTTATCATTACGGCCAATCAAACGACTAAGACTTAATCATTGTAATTTCGTGTTGTGCAGATACAGTAACGAATGAGAATAGGTAGCTTAAATTTCGTCAATAATTATGTATTCCCAGCATAATCCGAATCCTTTTCCACCCCACGCTAGATAATTCAAGCAAGAGTTAAATATTTAAAGAGATAAGGGAGCCATACTAAATTAGCGAAGGTATAGAGAGAAGAAACGATATTTGACGTGGCTGTTAAGTCGTTAGATTCATTAGAAGGCAACAATCAATGGCATCATCGGCCCAACTTCATAGTCGGGAATGAGTTTAAAGTTTAAATCAAGATTTTCATTATCCGAACACCGGGAAGCCATTTGATAAGTACGGAGATAATGAAGGGAGGATTTATGCGGAGAAATGTAAAATTTCGGATGCAATTAATGTCAGTCTTCGGCGGATCCACTTATGAAGTAATATACTTAGACGAAAACTTTCTTTTATGATACACTTTGTCTGTAGGGAACGTTAGAGAACTTAGAGGGCTAATTCACACAATAATACTCTATGCTATTCTCCGAATATTTTTTATGTATGTGCTTAAAATGTATTTTCAAGTGTCCGTTTCGCATTTTTTAGACAACTTCCGCTAAAGCAATACTCGCGTAATCCATATAATCTCTTTTAAATTGAAAAAAAGGATTATTACATATAAAATTAGTTATTTTAATATTTATTAATTTAATTTATTAATTAACATTTACATAAATCACTAAAGTATGTTGACAATCAAAATAAATGAATACCTAATAAACGAAATGCGTCTTATCCCGAAACGTGCTTATACCAGCATTTCATTCTTATTAGAAATAATCAGCATACGATATTCGGAAACAGACATGACTTTCACTTCTATACTGCGTATACAGGGCAATCCAAATTAAGTGTTCACCATTGGTAACTTTGTTATTATTAAAGATACAAGATTGTTTAAATTAGCAAACTAGTAGTACTTTTAACGCTCTTTAAGATGGAAGAATTTAAAAAAAAAAAGAGCAGCGCGTTTTCGAGTTTTCCCGAAAAATATGTTTTTTTCAAATGGAAACCCCTGTATATTATATTATTTTCTTTTAGAAATTCAATTTTTAACCAAAAAATCTTATAAGAAAATTTTTACTGGGATTAAAAATACTTGAGTTATAGTGAATAAACAAAAACAGCTAAGTCAAGTGCATTTCTATGTTTCTATGATAACGACGTTAATTCTTTCTAGTAAACGTCAAATATTAGTACAGCTTTATTAGTCTTTCGCTCATAAATTTCATTTTGCTAGTTATTAATTTGGCAAAAAAATGATTTTTACCCATGCAGAAAAGTGTGATATGTTAGAATCTTATTTAGTGTGCAGAAAATCCTCTAGGAGGGCAAAAGAACACTACGCTGAATTATATCCACTCCGACAACAACCAAATGAGCAATTTTTTCTGAGACTGTACCGAAATTTAGAGGCAATGAGAGTGTTTTTGCCAAAACAAAAACAAGAAGGACTTTTATAATAAGCGAGGCCACGGAAATTCTAGTTCTTGCATATTTTGAGGCCAACCGTGAGAATTCCATACTAGATATTATCAAAGAATCTGATTTGAGTCACGGTACTGTGCATAGGATTCTGAAGAAACACAAATTCATTCCCTATAAGTACAAACCAGTTCAAGTTTTCTTGCCAGGGGATCCAGAGAGAAAAATGTTTTTTTGCCACTGGTATCTTAACTTTTGTCGCCAAAATGTAAACAACTTTCGTTATATTTTATGGACCGATGAATCAAATTTCTCAAATTCTGGAATGTACAATACAAAAAATCATCATTACTGGTCAAAGGAAAATCTTCTTTTAGTACATCCAAGACGCCCGCAAGTCCGTTACAGTTTTAATGTTTGGTGCGGTTTAATTGGTTCAAGGATTGTTGGTCCTTTCTTTTATGAGGGCACTCTAACTGGTGAAAGGTACATAGAATTTTTGACTGAAATTTTGAATAATTTCTTAGACGATATTGATCTCATAAGTAGACAGAATCTGCATTTTCAGCAGGATGGTGCACCTGCGCACAACTACAGAGGTACTCATCAAATTTTAAATACTATTTTTAACAATTCATGGATAGGAACAAATGGTCCTATTCAGTGGCCTCCCCGATCGCCAGATTTAACACCGCTTGATTTTTTTTTATGGGGTTATTTAAAGACAGAGATTTATAAGCAAAGGTACGAAAACGTAAACGCCCTAAAATTGCAGTTAGTGAAAAGATAAACCAAATAGATGGTAGGACCATAGTAAAAGCAGTTCGACAAGTTCAGAAACGTGTTCAAAAATGTATTGAACAACAAGGTGGTATTTTTGAACATCTTCTATGAAAAAATCAGTGATTTTTATTTTCTTTTAATGATATGTTTATGTATAAAATAAAGTTTATAAAAATTATTTAGCTGTTTTTGTTTATACATTATAACTCAAGTGTTTTTAATCCCAGTAAAAAAGTTCTTATAAGATTTTTTGTTTAAAAATTGAATTTCTAACAGAAAATGATATAATATACAAGGGTTTCTATTTGAAAAAAACATATTTTTCGGGCAAACTCGAAAACGCGCTGCTCATTTGTTTTTTTAAATTCTTCCATCTTAAAGAGCGTTAAAAGTACTACTAGTTTGCTAATTTAAACAATCTTGTATCTTTAATAATAAAAAGTTACCAATGGTGAACACTTAATTTGGATTGCCCTGTATATATAATCAAAACATGTTGAATTAAATGCATATGAGAATTAATATCTATTAAAATCTCATTTTACACGCAATTAACGTAACAGATTTAGCGAGAATTGCATGTAAAATGAGATATTAATAGTTGTTAATTCTCATATGCATTGAGTTCAACATACCTAGTAAACGCTGATATATTTCAATTAAATTTTCAGGAAAGATGTATTTTGTTCGTACCAATAAACAATGAAATAGGAATTTCATAAAAATAGAGAAGCGGACAAATAGCGTTAATAAACAGGACGATTGACAGCGCCTTCTAGAAACTTGGCGATTGCTCCTAAGAATAAACAAAAACACCAGCAACGACAGATCCAACCAAGACCATACCGCGACCGTGAACACCAGACTCCACTCCACTGTACTGGCAATACGAGCATATAGAAGGACGACATATATCAGCTCAACGTGAATTGGCCATGGCCCTAAGAGGATATAGATGCACGGGGGCATCCTTGCATGACAGGGGTGGGATAGTATACGCAGAGGCTGATAAGGCTATTACCTTCGCAGACCATATGGAACAGGTCTACGATGAAAACTTGTCCGCGGAAGATGGAGAAGAGCTGAAGGATCGGATAAGAAAAGAATTGGATGTACTAGACAACAGAGAGAGCAATCTCCTGCTCAGAGTATTAACCGACCAAACCGGGGCCAGTTAAATTAGAGACCAGTCCCCTGTCCAAGGTAGAAATCGACTAAATCAGAGCTTACATAGACGGGTGAACTTGAAAAGTGGCTCCGAGGGTGGATAGAATTACCCACCGCGTTCTTAAAAGGCTACCGCTGACGAGTCTCACTTCACGCATTTCCCCGATACATGGAAGGAGGCGAAGGTATTAATATTCCCAAGTCGAGGAAAGATTGGCTGTTTCCCCAATCTATAGACCCGGCAACACGTTATCCGATCTATCGAAAATTATAGAGGCAACTATACTCTCGACGCTGAGGGACGACTTGGCACAACTAGAGTCCATCCTTAAAGAACAATTTGGCTTCAGATCGGGTCTTTCATGTAACTTTCAGTTATCGAGGTTAACGTAAGCAATCAAGGATGGATTCGACAAGCGGGAAACGCGGTCGTATTTTTGGACATGGCTTCTGTCTTCAACATGGAGTGGAATGGAAATTAACCACGGACTGGTGCAGATGCTAAAGTCCTATTTAAAAAGCTTGTTTTTATTAGTAATGTGTTAGCACATTAACACTTCCTGACATGGACTGTATTAAATAGTAAATATCTTCTTGTGATACCGTATCTCAAATTACTTGTACCTCATGTCGAAACGTCTCCAGGGTCTATGGTTACCTTACAAATTTGGTTAAACTTTTGTCAATAAGGTCCCTTACGTGTGTTGTTGCGGAGATGTCAGGATATTTGGAAGACTACCAAACTTATAACAATCTTTGTCACATTAGTACACACTTGTTCTGTTCAAATATTAGATTCTCTAGCCTCTGTAGATTAGGTACAAGCATTTCTTCTAAATAGCTATTCTTTTTTTAGTTCTTCATTAATTGTGTAATCCTAATCCTCTTCGTTTTAAAAAATATGCTGTATTAGGTGATTCGCTTACGAAAATAATTTTCCAATTTACTTTGCAGACGCATTGTATATTCCCATTTCCTTGGCAATTTATGACATTTTTTTTTTATAAAAGCGCCTAACGTTGATGACAGATTCATTTCGAGATCGACAGTGATATTCGTGGGCGCGTTCTGTTTGTTTATTCGGCGAAATGAAACGCAACTTGGCCGAAAAACAAAACGCTGGCGGGCCTTCGCCGTGTCGGACCGGGTTTGTGTGATAGATTATGTCGTATGTACAGATACATATGATGAAGTGAAAGTAAACGTTGCCTGCGGGACGAAAGACATCACCACCCACACAGATACACGAGCAAACACCCTTGATGAAGGTTGTCAGTTATCACTAAGTCGGGTCAACATTGGAACAACATTACTCGCGCGGTGATGGGACTTGTGTTACACGTTATGCTATCGTTCCTCTGCGAGTTGTGAATAAAAAAGTTTTGAATGTACAAGGGAAATTTTATTATTCATATTCAGTTGGTGGATAGAAAAACAAGTTCTTTCAAATATTTAACACTTTGGGTCGCTTACTTTGTGATATTCCATATTTAATAAATATAAACAAATACTATAACAAGTGTTCATTTGAAAAGTCACTCTAGTAGCATGTGATTTACTGAGAACATTTTGAAGTATGTCGTAAATTAAAATTTACTACTTAACCTACGAAGTCGTATATTTTGACAATTTCATACATACAAATAAATAACAAATAACAAATGTTGAAAATGTTGTCCTTCAAGATCAATGCACTTTAAAATCCTCCGTTCAAAATTTCTGATGATAGTCTGCAATATTACTGGATTGTTATTAATTTCCATGCATTTCTGTTCGATTCTCTGTAGCATATCATTCAAATTCAATATAGGTGTTCGAAATATGTTATTTTTAAGATAAGGCCACAAAAAGTAGCCGCAAGGTGTTAAGTCGTATGAACGTGCAGGCCAGGCAATTTCAGTATTTCGACTAGGGTAATTCCGGGAGAGATGGCCCCTGTTTTATTCAACATAAATAATTCCTTTAATATTTGCCTTAAGAGACAAGAGTATTTTTTTATTAAAGCACAGTCCATAACATTTTTATTATTTATAGCGTAAACAAATAAAATCTTCTTATAAAGTGCTTTATAAACTAAGAAATAAAGTATGGCACTGGTCCATCTCACCCGAGGTGAAGGGGTGAGATGGACCGCGGGGTGTGGGAGAGATGGACCATACTTAAATGTATTCAAAAAAATTGAACTGCTAAATTAAAAAAAGAAATATGTACGTATATTGTGGTATGTAGGTATTAAAAAAACAAAACATGGGGCAAAACATTAATTGACTAATTATTAACTTCTACTTTTGACAAATTTCAAGTAAATACCTATGGAACATAAGTTATAAAAATCATAGTTTTTTTATACTATTCAGTTTCTTAAACTTTAACTCAATTCTTCCACAACAATCACATAGGTCACCATATTTAGTACAGTTTTCATGTCACCATCTTGAACACTTTTGGCATTTAACCCAATCATCTTTGCTTTTAGTTACGTTGTAATCTTCGAGACAACCTACACATTTGTCTTCATCCCGGTCAGTTTCTCCTGCACTATTATCATCGTAAACAATACCATCTTGATTATTTTTTTTGTTCTTAGGTACCTCACGAATATATCCTATGTGTCTGGGAATACCCTTTCTCCAGCAGGGGCGTACCGATGAGCCTGTAGAAAGGTGAAATACGTATCTACGTCTCTGGGGATAGGATATATTCGGACACGTTCACAGAAAATATTAATAGTGAACCTGCATTTGTGTTCTTCACACCAGATTTTTAATAATATTTTATATTACTAAAAATACCTTTGTATTATACAAAACTGGTGGGGTTTACCTACTCATGTATGTTTCAATTATTCTGATACATTACACATGCGGTTAAGCCGCAGTATGAGTGAAGACACAACCAAAATGCAGTTTTCTAGAGAGATTGGCTGTGCCAACCTTTGGAAGGACGTCGTTACTTCACATTAATTATGTGGACGGTATGCGAGGTACTTCGGCTGTCTGACAACAGGCAGCGCCGAATTTACTTCTGCGCTCGGTCTGGATAATTACGGTGATAGGGCGAGGTGGTTCTTTTCTGTGAATGTGTCTGGAAATATCCTTTCTCCAGCAGGAGCGTACCGATGAGCTTGTAGAAAAGCGAAATACGTATCTACGTCTCTGGGGATAGGATATATTCGGACACGTTCACAGAAAATATTAATAGTGAACCTGCATTTGTGTTCTTCACACCAGATTTTTAATAATATTTTATATTATTAAAAATACCTGTGTATTATACAAAACTGGTGGGGTTTACCTACTCATGTATGTTTCAATTATTCTGATCCCTATAACTCTATTTTTAGAGACCCCTTCCAATTTTCTCACAGCTAAATTCGGATTACGGTCCAAAAATGAGACCAACCAGTCGTAACCTGCTTTTTGAGAATTCACATCAAAATTATGTTTTATTTTTAGTTGCTCCGCCTGTTTGAAAGCCATTGACCTGACGCAATCTCTTGAAGGTGAAAAACCAATTGATTGTAGCTTTTGTATATGTATAGCTATTTTCTTTTCATTCTCTGACCTTAACACTGATTGTGGGCCAAGACGGCTTTTAGAAGAATTTTTGTTTTTCAGTCTTCTCTTAAGAGTTGTCTTAGGAATACTAAAATACCTAGACGCCTCATTGATGCCCATTTCTCTCTTTTTCATAGCTCCCATCGCCTTGACCAAGTCGTCTTCAGACCAACTGCCTCTGGTAGAGCCGACTTTACGGACGTATCTAGTCGGCATATCTGAAAAAATATATAGAGGTACATGGACAAAATAAGCAATTTCAGTAAAATAATAGCAAAGCAGCTTTAAATCTAGCAATCAGTAATTAGTGGTTAATTCTTTATAATATATAATATCAATTTAGTCGTTCAATTTATTATTTTCTTTTAAATATCCTATTTGAAAACAAAAGACTCATTTCTGATAGATAAACCTGATCCATCTCTCCCGATTCGAAGTGGTTCATCTGTCCCGATTGTTTGGGAGAGATGGACCTGGCCGCCATATTCAACCGTGTCAGCCGAGTAGAACAACTAAGCTCTACAACGGTCATTACTGCATTGCTTTTCACTTTGCATTACTCACTGACAGATAATTATTCGGATATATTGGTTATAGCATATTGGCAACTAAACTACGACAATATTTATCACTTACCTGAAAACTATTTTTATCAATAACTCCCGAACTAGTAAATAAAAGCAAGCACAATCAACACCGCACATTAATCTAGTGAGACATGAGAGCCGCGCGATATAGGTGGTGGAATCTAGCGGATAGTTCATGAAATACGCATGACGGTCCATCTCTTCCTAGGGGCCATCTCTCCCGGAATTACCCTAATTATACGCTCATCAAAAAATTCTCTTAAATAATCCAAAGATTTTGCAGTACAGTGACAAGGTGCTCCGTCTTGTTGGAAATATGCATTTTGAAGTTCATCATCATGCGACTGATTGACAAATGGTTGTAAAATTTCCGTACGGTACCTTTGAGCATTTAATGTTCCCTGAAATAATATTGTTTCAATGATTCGCCTTTGGCTTATCGCTGCCCAAACACCAATTTTCTCTGGATGTAGCGATTCTTCATTAATTACATGTGGATTTTCACTACTCCAAATTCTTGTATGTTGTGAATTTAGGTATCCCGTTTTATAAAACCATGCTTCATCAGTAAAGATGACTCTTTGCGAAAGATCTCCATTATTGTTCATATTTACAAACCAATTACAAAACTGTAGTCTACGTGGGTAATCAATTTCTAACAATTCTTGTACTACTGTGACACGGTATGGATAAAGTTGCATATCTTTTTTTAATAACTTGTGAGTTGTACCAACAGAAAGGTTTATTTGTTGGCTCAAATGTCGAACAGATGTTTGTGGTTCATTTTCCATTATTTCTTCAACACGATTGACAACTTGAGGTGTACGTTTCTTAACTGCTCCGCTGCCTGATTTTCTTAAGAGACTACCAGTTTCAGAAAAATGTTTTATAGTTCTATCCAAAGTATTCTTAAATTGTATATAATCTATTACAAAATGTGGAAACTCAACTTGAAATTCTACCATGCAATCTTGAACTGAATAAACCCATAAACCATTAATTTTATTACCACTTCGAAAATAAGCCTGGACTAAAAAAATTTAGAAGCAATTTATTTAAACCAGAACCGACGCACGATTATTTTATGCACAAACTGATATTTGTAATTGACATTATCAAATGTTATTTGGATTTACGTTTACGGAACAACAAACACATACTAATATATATGCGTCTTATTCTATCAAAATTTCAAAGTAACATAGATCGACTTTTCAAATGAACACACGTTAGTTTGTAGCAATATCGGTTTATCTAGCTTATCCTCGTATTCATGACCTCTAGGAAAGTCTCTCATAGGTATCGTCAACACAAATACACATAGCTGACGGAAAAATTACATCCAAATTTCTTCACCAAAATATACACTGGTGACAAAGTTTGGGTTTCTTATGTGAAGGAATTAATGTGGGAAGGAAATGATGTGTAGGAAAAAATGTGAAACGATGTGTGGAAACGTGTAGGAAACGATGAAATACCAGCAAAATTGATTAAAGCTTGCATACCTAAGCTTTCTGTAGTCTTGGAACCTATAATTAATCGTTGTTTTATAAAAGATATATTCCCAACTGAGATAAGAAATCTATTATTCAATTAATTCATAACAAGGATAGTAAAGAGAAATTGGAAAATTACAAGTCGTTATCTATACTTTTTCACTTTTCAAAAATATTTAAAAAAATTATATTTAAACTAATATTCACGTATTTAAAGAATTACAAAATATTGAGTGAATATCAGAATGGATTTTTTGCCGTAAAGTCTCCCAAAAGAGCAACTTACCATGTAATTGAGGATGTTATTGATGGTATGTATAATAATGCATTTACAACTGGTATCTTTATGGATTTGTACTGATAATGTACTGTTTCATAAATTGGAAAAGCTTGGTATTAGAAGTCTTGCTTTGAAGTTGGTAAGATCGTTCTTAAGTGACAGGAAATAATGCGTTATCGACAATAGTACAGTGGAGCTGTCGGATTGGATTGGTGTCAAGAGGGGGCGAGTACCACAGGGTTACATCCTCTGTCCGTTGCTATTATTGATTTATGTTAATGATCTACCAGGCCAAACGTTGCACAGAACAGTATTATATGCTGATGACAGATCTCTCATAATAAAAGCTAAGAGTTCTATAAATACCAAGGAAATAACTGACATGCCGGGGGTGTATGAAACATAGTTTAAAGAAAATAAATTAAAACTAAATATGGAAAAGATACACTACCTGAGTTTTGCATACTTCGGAAATGATAGAATAAAAATCGAATACTGGTTTGGCCTTCTCGAATTGCAAGACAGTGTCCGCTTTTTAAGGCTGCGGATGGATCCTCAGTTAAATTAGAAGAGCCACATTGTCTATTCGATCTCAAAAATATCCTAATTCAACTATGCTTTGAGAACCACGTCACAATCAGTGGGCGAGTCTACCAGCTGCTTAGCATATTACGCATATGTACAATTCTGTTTAAAATACGGCATCATATTTTGGGGAATATCAGTTGAGGTATACAGAAATCGTGTTTGCGTAGTATCTTTCGTCCAAAAAGAAGAGCAGGAGGTTTTTTAAAAGAATACTTACCTTAACAAACATATATGTATTAGAATGCGCTGTGTGTGTGCGGGAAAATGAAGATTTCTTTAAAGTGTCAGTGACAGTGCTGCATATATGTTAAAAACAGATAGACTATTAAAGGAAACATATCCTAATATGCTGCATATTACTTGTGTAGCAAATGCTCTCCACAGAATCTGTGAATATATCAGAGACACCTTTCCGGAAGTTGATAGACTTGTCTCTGCTTTTAAAAAAGTTTTCAGAAAAGCACCATTGAGAGTAACTCTTTAAGGGAAAAACTCCCATCTTTGTCACTGCCTCCCTCTCCAGTAATAACTAGATGGGGAATATGCTTGGAAGCTACTAGTTTTTATGCAGAGAATTTTGATAGTTTACGAAATTTAGTTACATGTTTAAATGACGATGCTCGAAGTATTTCTGTAATACAAATGCCAGATTGAAAAAATCAGTTGTACTTTCTTTAGGAACACTTTGCAAATTTGGCAAAACTAATCACTTATTTTGAAAATCAAAATCTTAAACTAAATGATAGATTAACCACATTAGATGTGGCTATTAATAATTTGAAAAATATTACCAAGTGACTGCGCATGTGGCCTTCGGCAAAAGTTAGACGCAGTCTTTAATAGAAATCCAGATTTAATAACATTGCGGTAATTGTGTTTGGGGACAATGCCTTAAAATCTAACTGCTAAATATGCTGAAATTAAAGAATATTTCCAGTATGCACCTATAACCAGTTTCGATGTAGAAAGGAATTTTTCTATCTACAAGGATGTATTTTATTCAAGGAGAACAAATTTTACAGAAGAGAACTTTGAGAAAATTAATACTCCTTTACTCAACTTGAACTAAAAAATCAACAAATAAAACAAATAAAAATGTATTTCGTATGTTATAGATCACCACCTGTTTGCTTTCCAATTATATAAATAAAATTAAAAACTCTTTAAAAATATAAATTTTCAATAGTACGCCCGTGAGCAATGAGTCATGGGCCTCTCCTATCCGGTCCCTTGTAAGTAGTGAACGCTTTAAATAGACCCTAATATGGCCACCCATTGTTTAATTTAATATACATAATAGGATCACGATTTCCGAATATATACGTACAATAAAAATCTATTATTGATGAATGAAACAGATGGAAATACATTAAGCTACTAGTTCTTATGCAAAAAATTTCAATAGTTTACAAAATTTCATTACATGTTTAAATGACGATGCTCGAGGTATTTCTGAGTGCAAGGAACTGATACACATTCCAGATTTAAAAAATCAGTTGTACTTTCTTCAGGAACACTTGGGAAATTTGCCTAATCACTTATTTTGAAAATCAAAATCTCAAATTAAGTGATAGATTAACCACATTAAATGTGGCTATTAATAATTTGAAATATATTCCAAGTGACTTCGGATGTGGCTTTCGGCAAGAGTTTAGACGCAGTCTTTAATAGAAATCCAGATTTAATAACATTGCGGCAATTGTGTATGGAGACAATGCCTCAAAATCTAACTGCTAAATACATTAAGAAGATTTCTAATACCCTATTAAAATCTAATTAAGAATTCTATTTTGTTATTATATTTATTTCTTGGTAAGATCTTTAAGACTATCGTAAACAATTGTGTATGGTTGCACGTAGATACACTTTCCAAGAAGTAATAATGTAGGTTAATTTAACAACAATGACGTCAAACATAAACGCACATTTTTGGTAGGGGTAGTGATATACCCTTGTATACTTGTAATACAACGAAATATTCTGAATACAACGCTCATTCTATATACAACATTCTTATACTTAACACAACACAGTACAAAACAAGACATATAATCTGAAACAAACAGTAAAGAATTTAGTTTAAGTTAACATTAAGTGTTGCATTGCGAGATTTATCTTATAAAATTAGGTTTAAGTGTTCTTTTGTAAAATAAATAAATCATTCAGAAAACACACCAACTTCCAATATAACTGCCACCAAGCAAAAGAAATTACCAGCTTATACGAAAGTTACGCTCCGTGAGCAGTGGGTCAAGCACAAAACTATTTTATAAAACTACCTGTTATTGAACAGTTTACTGAAGTAAATTCTTTGAGAATGGTCAAATAAACAGAAATAATGGTTAATTGTAAAAACTTAACAAACAAGTGGAATTGAACAAATGTTTTTAATTTACAAGTTAATTATTTAAACAATGTTCCACCAATTTGAAATTCGACATCTATTTCTGAAATATTTCCGATATTCAGTTCACAATTATTCGCATTGAATTTAATATCTTCGTATATTATTCATAGCTAACTATTTTGATTATAAACTATCAAAGCTTTACAATGCTTATATCCGTTATTATAAACCGGATAATGTTGTATTGGAAATAACGAACAACGCGCGCAATGAGTTTGCCTATTGTTATTAAAATGAAATATGAATTCCAACAGCTTATAATTTCTAATTACCGATACTGCCATTCGTTGCTTATTATACCGTTATATACATATATGCGCATAGATATGTATATGAGAGACAAAGCTCATTACATAGCGACATCTAGGATTGAAAATATTCTGTATTTCTGATTGGTCAATATTGTTGTTACGTATGCCGATTTCCCAGTAGATCAGCGAAGTTTAATAGGATATAATATATCGAACGTGCTCTGGAATGTATGCATTATATAGTATATTGCGTACTCACACTCTTCTGAAATTGACAGTGACACAATTGATCGTTATTGGGTTTATATCCTCTGTGACCCTGCAAAATATATTTGTTTTTGAATTCTAGGATTTTATTCTAATCCATTTACACATTACGCACCTATAATTATACAAGCATGTAGTTTATATTTCAATAAAAGTTTATTTATTATACCTTAACCTATGATAGATTTAAATAGTTAATTGACGACGGAGATACTTGTTGAAACTTTACTATAACGCTAAGAAATAAGTAATTAAACTGCTAGTTTCAAAAATTCTCTAATGAAGCCATTGTATGGCGAAACAATATTGTATTTACAATAAAATAATTTTTGAAACTAGAAGTTTAATTACTTATTTCTTAGTGTTATGATAGATTTGTCATTATTTGCAATTACATGCCGATATTTATCACGTATCTTTTTGATATTAATTTGCTCATTTCGAAGTGAACTTAAACCGATTTATATCATCTATAACATTATGTTTGGAATTAATAAGTGCTGGTGGAGTGACGCAGGGTTTCGTCTTGGGACCTTTATTGTTCAATGATCTAGCTTTTGCCCTTCTAACAGGGCATGTATCTAATCTGTACATGAATTCGTCACAAATTTTACGTAACACATTTTTATTATTTTATTTACAATAAATGTTGAAAATTATCACCATTCTGTACGTCGCAGAAGAGGTCACTGCGTTTTTAATAGTCATAGTTGTATAATTATTCCTAATAATAGAGTCAGTCTGCTGTTCAACGGATTTCCTAAATACTAATCTAGTTGCCATGGCTATGATTATTGACAAATTATTGTGTGACCTTTTTATTACTATGCTATCGATATTGTTTGCTTCCTTTTTGTATCCTTATTTCGATCGTAATTCGCAAGTGATTCACAATATTATTTTCAATGAACAATATGGAGATATTACGGCCTGTGTGATGGAAATGCTTTAGCAGCACAAGATTATCGTAGAAGATAACCCAACCGGAGACTACCAACCGTGCGGTGTTCTTTAATTCACATCGTCAGTCGAGGGAACATGACACTTGATTAATGATTTAATTCATGAATTGGCCAAAGAGAAATGCGTAGATAACGAGCAGAGATGTCGCAAGTAAAACGGTGATCACTGACTTTATAGATGTTTCAAGGGCGCGATAGATATCGATGTCGGTCGAATTCGAATCCAAATACTTTTAGGCTAGCTTTAACTTGAAAAGATACGAATGATGTAATCCAACAGGTGTTTTCTCCAAAAATTCTCACAATACACAACTACATTAAAAACGGGACACCACTTTTCACACAACCGAACTTAACGATATTTAAACGATGTCTGCCCAAAAACCACGCGTATGTTATAGAGCTGTCCTTGTGTATTAGAGTCACCGTGTGAAATGCAAGGCAAGCATCACGCGAATCATACCTAGAATTAAAATAAACACACGAAATAGTAAAAACTAGATATAAGACACAAATGTATTCATTATTATTATAACGCTTAACGTTTAATCCAACTGTTCTTAACAATATCGCTTCACGTTGTTAAATGTTTTAGTTTCTAAATAAATAAAATAAAGCTTTTTAAGGAGACGTAACGAGAGCTGTAAAATATAATTCGCATATACAAGTTTGCGAGGGAAAAGACGCTTGGCTTTTTGGACCCGAGAATTGGTTAAAGCGATCGTATAGCGTAACGAACACCTGTGTCCATTGCAACGGTGCGTGGTACACTATATGTGCTTATTTCTAGATAACTTCGACATAAAATGGACATTATCAAGATATTGCAAATAATAAACCGTAACACAATAACTCGTTAACGGTTATGTTTAGGACATACTTTTATATGGACTTTTCGAATAAATATCTTCTGCAATTCATCCTTGAAGTATTGCCTGTATGTTGTGGGACACGCTTCATATAACCTTTTTTTGTCCGTTTATATTCATATCAATTATAATTCATTCGAAATTGGTGGAGACTCTGGCTTGTAATCTGAAACAGAAATAAGAAAAACACCCTAACCACAATATATATCAATAAATGCTATATACGTATTTCGGCAACTAAGTTGCCATCTTCAGTAGAATAACCTTAAAAACTGAAAAATGTGAAACGTAGCGTTTTTGGCTAAGGTAAACCTTAGAAGATATGCTCTTCACCAAATCGCCAGTGGGATAACACTAAATTCCTAACATAGAAATAACACTTATATACTACTTAAACCTAGCGTGAAATTTAGGGAACCGTGAATACATGAAGCGTAAAAAAAAATGCTATTGTCACAATAAGGCATACAAACTGGACTGAGGGATTGGTCCATTGTCAGAATTCATTAATTTATTCTTATTTCTATATACACTGCTCAACTTTTGAACTGGTACACTTACAAGAACATATATAAATAACAATTTACTACTTTTTCATCAACACTTTCTTGCTTAATTGATAGTATATGGTTCTGGGAAACAGTTTTAAGGCGAAGAATTAAAAGAATAAATCTTAAATAACGAATTTCCAATGTTTTAATAGAAAAATAACAAAATCTTCATTTTGGTATTACAGAAAAGTTTGCTTTGGAAGGAAAAGATAACCAAACGCTTAAAGATTAATAATGTGTGGGACCTCCTCTAGCTCTTATGACCTCCTGGCAGCGTCTTGGCATGCTGGAAATCAAATTCCAAATGTAATGCTGAGGAATATTTCTTAAAAATCTTAAATAACGAATTTCCAATGTTTTAATAGAAAAATAACAAAATCTTCATTTTAGTATTACAGAAAAGTTTGCTTTGGAAGGAAAAGATAACCAAACGCTTAAAGATTAATCATGTGTGGGACCTCCTCTAGCTCTTATGACCTCCTGGCAGCGTCTTGGCATGCTGGAAATCAAATTCCAAATGTAATGCTGAGGAATATTTTGCCATTCTTCCAAAACGGCAGTTCGGAGCTGATGGTGATTGTTTGGATCCACTCCTCATGATCTTATCAACCTCTTGGTATTACCCCCATACGCTCTCTATGGGATTAAGATCTGGAGAGATTGCTAGCCAATCCATTTGCGTAATATTGTTCTATATGATTGTTTCGGCCTTTACTTGATGAAATTCCATTATAACTATTAAGATAAAATAAAATCAAATTTTATGAATTTCACTTTTTACTTTTTAAAAAGTGAAATTCATAAAATTTGGTTTTATTTTATCTTAATAGTTAATATTGTTCTCTTCAAAAAATGCATTGATTTGTCTTGTGCTATGAGGACGCGCTTTATCATCAACAAACACAAAACCATCGCCTATTTCATTAGCAAATGGCAACACTACAGGTAGTAATATCTCATTAAGATACCTGATACTATTCATTGTAGCATTTCCAAGCATAACTAATTCAGTATGACGAGTCGCAAAAATACCTCCCCAAACAGTAATTGAACCACCTCCATAAGCTTGATGGTAAGTCACGTTGTTCTCAATATAGCGCTCACCTCTGTTTCTCCAAACTCTAACTCTTATATCTGAGCTATGGAGACGCACTCTGGTCTCGTTACTAAATTAACAATAACCCCAATCTTCAACATTCCAATTTACATTTTAACGTGCCCACTCTAGCCTTCTTCTTTTGTGGGCTCTGGTCAACAATGGGCATATTTTAGAAGATTTGGACCATAAATTTATCCCGTGAAGCCTTCTTCTTACTGTTTGAGTGGATACTTGAGTACCTGTTGCATTCAATAACTGAATTTGGAGTGTTCTTGCAGTAGAAAATCTATTCCTTCGACACTGAATCGTAATTAAACGGTCCTCCCTGTCTGTTGTACTGCGATTTCGCCCTCCGTCGCGTCTATGTTTGACAGATCCAGTATCATTAAAACGCATTCGACCTCTTCTGATCACATTGTGGCTCACATTGAAATGGGCAGCAACAGTTCTTAGCGATACATCAGTCATAAGCATTCCCATAGCTTGGCTCATCTCTTCAATACTTAAACGCCTTAATGGCATCTCTAAAATGCAATCAACCACTCTGCATTAAAACTTATTCGAGAAATTAGCAAAAATTGTCTTAAAACTTGAGAAAAGTATAAGCGCCCGCGAGTTCAGTAATTGCACTTATGACACATAATTATAACAGTTGGTTTTTCGTGAACCGACGGGCAAAGGTTACGAAATTTCTGACTTAATTTACAAATCTTAGTGTTAAGTTTATGTTCAGTTATCTCCGTTACATGTCTATGAAAATGACACCAGTCCTCGTATTCATAATTACTTAAATTTTTAGTTAAACATAAATGCAAATCATATAATTCTAACATCACTATCGTGCTAATGCGAGAGATAAGCTGAATTTATTCAGAATAAGAAAATCTAGTAGACTGTGAAAAACAATTATACAGTATTTATTTAGAGCAACTCTTTATCTGTCGTTTGAGGTTTTGTTGTTGTTATTTTTTAAAAGTAAAAGAAAATGGAATTAACCAGAGAGCACTTTCGAATAATAATTTATTATAATTTTAAAAGAAGTTTAAGCGCTTATGAGTACAAAGAGAGTTGAGAATACGTTTTTAGTGAACAAGCACATTCCTTTGCTGCTGTTAAAATAATTGAAGAGAACTGTAAAGCCACTTACGCGGGAATAAACTTAAGTTTGGATCCTCAGCTGTTAAAACAATCACACACGATCACCTGCTTTTAAAAAAGTGGCAAGTCTTTTGTGCCGCATCATCTTTCTGACAACCAAAAAGCCAGAGCAGGTAAGAATTTGCAATGAAACTTCAAGTTTCTTAACCAATGGCGGCCGCCAAATTTTTTCCAAAATAGTAACAGGCGACGAAACTTATATTCCCTTCATCAACCTTCGGTACCCGCTAAGAGAGTCGTGCATGGATTCACGAAGATGAGGAAACTCCTACAATGATGAAAGAAGCAGCGAGCTATGAAAAACGTTATATATGCAGTATTCTTTAGATTCTTAGTAAATGCAATTAAGGTAGATGGACAAAAGACAATTACAGCTAAGTGGTACACTGAAAAATGTTTGCCTGAAGTGTTCAGTAGAGTTCCAGACATGTGAATTGTGCTCCACCATGATAATACATCGTCCCATATGGCAGTTTTAACTCACTAGTTATTGTCTGGAAAAATATAAAAGTAATAGTACATCCGGCGTATTGACCTGATTTAGCAATGTGTGACTTTTGGCTATTTTTTGGGCTTAAACGCAATTTGCGATGTCGAAGGTCGTCGTCTGAAGAAGAGATTGATACCACAGTTCACGCTTATTTTGAAGATATTCCGAAAGAAGATTTGTTGGAAGCTTTTAAACAGCGGAAAGAAAGAATTGTCAAGTGTATTATTGCTGAAAGGAATTATTACTCTGACCATATCTAAACTAATATTATAAAGAGGAAACATTTGTGTTTTTGTATGTATGTTTGTAATGTTTTCACACAAAAACTACTGGACCGATTTCAAAAATTCTTTCACCATTAGAAAGCTGCATTTTCACTGAGTACCATAGGCTATATTACATTAAAAAAAAAAAAGGGATCCCCAATAAAAATGCATTAATGTAACCCAAGGTGTGAAAAAATTAGTCACAAAAATCTGTCATCGCGTACGCTGCGGAAACTATTGTTGATAGAACAAAAAAATGTTCTACAGTATTATAGAACGTATTAATATCTACAAAAAAGTCCGCGAAACCATATGTCCAACTACTATAGTTATGCCACCATAACTACTTTTTTACATTTTAAAAGTTAATAAAAGTGTCGACAATAATCAAACCATATTATCCATACCTCTGTATTATTCCTTATCCTATTAAATGATATTTTATTAAAGACCATTTCAATACCAGTAAAATACTTTTTAAATTATTAAAATCGGACATTCCATTCAAAAGATATAACGAATTTAAAAATGTCAATCTAAAGAAAATAATGTTATAATATAATGTAGTAGTATAGCGATGGCCATATTCATTTTGTTTGTAACAAATTGACAATCGAAAAATTATAACTGGAATAAGAATAGTATTGGCAGAAGGAATTTAATAACAAGTTCAATGAGAATGAAAAGTAATAGGAAACAGGCACAGAGAAGCTGTTATAGAAAGAAGTTAAACATAAAGTGATATAAAATCCAAAAATTAAGAATCACAAGAAAGGAAGATTAAATATTTAAGAGAATACACTCACTATTGTATTTATTCAAGGTAGGATCGAAGAAAAGAGAACATATACGATACAAATTTTATTAATAGTATATTCTTCAACGAGCGTATAATGACGGCTATTATTAACGAGGGTGAAGATTACAACGAGAGCCGTAGGCAAGCGTTGTAATCACCCGAGTTAAAGACTATACTTTCTCTACGGCTACAGGATTAAATAAAAAAGAGAATACGTAGGTACATAACAGTTTAATTTATTTGTTTGCAAATGTTAATTTAAAATTAGAACAATTACTAATATTTATTACTAATAGATATTGCTTTTGCAATGTCTACAATATCTGGGGGTGTACACATTTCATCACTATCGCTTTCATTAGCGACAAAGCTCATTTTTTAGGAAGAAAGTATGCGAGCAACGTAAGATACTCAGAAAATGTATTTGACGTTTTAAATTTTGACTTGTTTAGCGGTTGCTAGGTAACGTATACTTTATACTGCATCAATGTTGTACTGCTGAATAATGAAAATATGTGATGTGATTGGTCAACAGGCCGTGTATAATGATTCATTACACACAGGGTGAATAATTGATGCCATTATACAATTGAATAAGTATGCAGAATGAATATATTATTCAATAGAGAAAAGAATTTAAATAACACTGAGATATTTGAAAGGTGACGTTTTTGAAGTAATATCAACAATGTGTCAAAAGCCAAGTGACAGGAATATTATTAAAATAGCGGGTTACATTGTTTATAAGTTATGTTAAAAAACTAAATGGACTAAACAAAAAATGTAATCAATTCATCAGCTTTACAATTAAAAAAATAATTTTTTTGTCAAAAACATTTTTTTTCCTTTAACTTCACATAGCCACAGCAACGCAATTGGATGATTTGTTTCCCATGTGAATTTATATTTACTATAATACATTTATCTCTTTTCTCATTCATTTCATTTCAGATTGAGTCACAGCGAAGCGTGGTCGGGATTAGCTAGTTTAAAATAAAATCCTAGAAAGTATTAACCGTTGTTTTTAATTTTCAATAATTTCAACTTGTCCAGCGTATTAATAGGGAAATAATAATGGCTGGAAAAATAACTCCATTACCAATCTATGAATTATAAATTCTCTTACAAAACAAAAATAAAATGATCTACTATTCCTACATATTGCTATGAATAGTGGTTTTCAAATAGGTAACACCACTATTCACAACCAGTCTATCCAGCTAGGATACTCAGTCGGTTTAATTTCAAAAAATGGGACCGCTTTCCTCTCAGGGTTCCAATTGGAAAACGTGGTTTTTCTCTTCTACAACTTTCTATTGCGCCAGTAAAAGAGTATTGACAAATTTTATAATTATATCTCTTTAAGTTACTTGTAAACTTCTTGAAATAAGTTTAAAAAAGGTATATAACCCCTTACCACAATTATTAGTCGTATCCTAAATACGTATTTCGACAACTAAGTTGTCATCATCAGTAGGTAAAAACTACTAATTAAAGTCGCACGGGGCACAATAAAGTAAAGTAAGATAAACGCTTCCGCACAACTACTATACACTGCAACCCTGTAAAGACTAAATTTACCATGCACATCTCAAACTACGAGACAACGCACTTGTCTCTTGGAAAAGGTTTTTAAAAACATGTGTTGAAATATCGAACAAAGGGACGGCAAAAATTCTTCTCTAAAGAAGGCGCCTATTAAAAACGATTTTAAAGCTACGGTGACCTACTAATCGTTAAAATCGTTTTTAATAGGCGCCTTCTTTAGAGAAGAATTTTTGCCGTCCCTTTGTTCGATATTTCAACACATGTTTTTAAAAACCTTTTCCAAGAGACAAGTGCGTTGTCTCGTAGTTTTAGATGTGCATGGTAAATTTAGTCTTTACAGGGTTGCAGTGTATAGTAGTTGTGCGGAAGCGTTTATCTTACTTTACTTTATTGTGCCCCGTGTGACTTTAATTAGTAGTTTTTACCTACTGATGATGACAACTTAGTTGTTGAAATACGTATTTAGGATACGACTAATAATTGTGGTAAGGGGTTATATACCTTTTTTAAATTATTATTTAACCACAGTCTCCATTGAAAGAATTTTCTTGAAATAAGGTTTAATAATAATAAGAAACACAATAAACTTTAAATTAATCTTTAATACAAAAATAAAAAAAATTAAAAAAACCTTTATAAAGTATAAAGATTAATATTGCCTCATTAAATAATATTATTAAGGTAAAAATATCATATGAATATGACCGCAGCATACGATAAAAAACTTCCTTTATGACAGCCGAACAAAATTAAAACTAATAAATTACAAAGATGCTTTTTAATTTCTCCCACAAGAAACAAAATAAACAAACTGATATGACAGCCCAAAACAAACTCTAACACACGTGCAACCACATGAAAAAATATGCCCTTGATATCCCAAGCGTACAAAATTCTCAGTTACAGAAATTTTTTATATATTTGAAATTTTAAAAAGCGTTCTTTGTCATTTAAATAAAATAACTAAGAATAAAATATATATATCCAAATTAACACAAAGGAAAAATGCAAAATTCAAAATACAAATAATATTAATAATAATAATAAGATATCTTTTAATATAATTTACTTACGTAAAAATAAAAAATATATTCATATATTTTCTCGAGACACATGAGTTAGAAAGCGTACAAAATTAACAAAAATGAGATCAACCAACTCGTAAAAAAAATCGGTAATGAATACAAACACCAACCACTAATTAATCAAAAATAACGAAGTTACTTAACAAAGATAAAAATTTATCTTATAATAAACACGTCTTTCTAAACCCAGAGTACACTTGTGTCTGGTAAGGATACAGCAAACCCACAGACTCCGTATAAAAAATACAGTTATAAAAATTGTACACAGCAATGCAAACGGCTTGCTCCAACTGCGCTAGTCAAATAAAAATATATTCATAATAATAATTCACTCAAAAATAATTAAATAACTTTTCAAAATATTTGTGGGTAAAAGTTCATAGCAATATTTATCGCAATTCCCCGCTTTAGTTAGTTCTTTATTTTTATTTAATTTTTCCACCTCGAAAATAAGACCCAAAAAAGTCCCTATATTTGTATTTAAAATTCTAACATAACAGGATGCTTCTCATAAAATAATCCGATGAGAGTTAAATATTTGATTGTGCAGTGCCTCAGTTGGAATAAGGGAAGCGCAAAACATTTCTCAGGGCTGTTAGATCGTTAAATTCATTAGGACGAAGGCGGGCAATCAATGCGAGTTCACCTGATTTCGTAATAAAATTACTTTAAACTTTGATCCCTTTCATTACCAGCCGCCTCTTTCCGTTCGCCGTCCTTCCACCGCTTCTATATCCATCGCAGCGTCACCTTCGGATCAATCCACCACCTTCATCCACTGACACGGATGGGAGGTGGAGTTAAACTCTCCAGAAAGCGGTGGAGTAAGAAAAAAAAAAGGAAAGAAGTTTTTCTCTTATAATTTACTTACATTTTGCCTGTCCTAAAGTCCTTTATCAAAGCCAATTTATCTTTACTTTTTATCTTGCATTTAGCTCTTGAATTCGGCACAAAGTTGAATTAACTAAAAAAATCTAATAAAATTAGCTCCGGAAGAACAATCAAAATTATTTCCAGTCTGAAAAATTTAGTATACAGGTGTCCTTGAAAGAAAAAAGATAACGTTTGAAAAATCTAAAGGTATAGAATATGAATCAAAAATATTGTCCCCAAAAAATGACGAAACTGGCTGAATCGTTGGCACAATTGTTTCGCTAGTTATCTCTACCCCATCCTTTTACGTTCTGCATTTCCTGAAATATCGCGGCGGGACAAGGACATTTGTTATTTTTTTATTTCTCATGGTAAATATTTATTAAAAGGTTTTAGGAATGAAGAAATGGACTTCGGTAGCTTTGAATGTTTAGAAGAGAGGATGTACATTAGGGTGGAGCGATAATGTATGGATAAAAAAAAATTTTGTTTTTTAAAATGGTATAGCGATATAAAGTTGCATTTCAATGAGTAAATTAAACGTACGAAATATTACCTATTTGTAATGATGTTTTGAGGTGCCCCAACACAATTGAAAATTAAAAAAGAATTACCTATTTTTCATATTGTGATCAAACTATATATTTTATTTGTTAGGTCAATATCTTATATTTTTTATACAGATTTAAAGAAGCGACATACAAGAAATAATGGTAAACTAGATAATTATTCAGAAATACAATAATTATATATTAAATTGTTTTTTGTATCAAAAGTAGGCATTTGTTGACGTGATAGTAGCCTTGCCCTGATGAAACCGTCTCGTTTATTTTTTCCACAAACTGCACTTGAAGCTTCTGTCACCACTTTGATGCAGCGCTCAACGGCTTGAGTATGACATGGAAAATCTTTAATTTTTTGACATGTGCCGAGACCGTCTTTGACAATGGCTTTCAAGTCATCATTAAATAAATTTAAAGTCAGAGGTGGCTCACTTATCTCACAGTCTCGCCACGTTATAATGTCGGTATAATCTTCAGCATCGAAATTAAATGAAGGCAGTTTAAACGTTCGAAGTCCTGGAGCCTTCTCACTTCTTGCTTTTAAAATTCGTCGATATGCTAGATCTCGTATGATTTCCCTTTCATCTCCAAGCATAGAAATAAGAACATTTTCTGGGTGACCAAGAAATCCATTTCGTTGGATTACCTTGTCAATGAACTTCTTCATATCGGCGTTCAAATAGCGACTCAGACTAATTGTTTGCCACTGGTGCTTAGCTCCGTTTATACACGAAGGATTACATTTTATTCTAAACCACATCGGACCATAAACTCTCATCACGTACGTGGCTAATATCACCAATTTTTCTTCGGGGTCCGCTTTAGTAGCATATAATCTTAGAATTCGATTTGCTGTTGTAAGCCATCTAGAGTGGTTGAGAGATCCAGGTTCAATGTTAGCTAAATCTGAAGAAAAAACGCCAGTGCTGATAGCGATCATAATATCGTACAGATATTTTTGGTCGGTACTCAAATCACCCCTGGAAATTTGAGGTAATATTGTAGGAATGGCGTTGAATTCGACTATTGGCATTGTTTCACATTTTTGTAACTGATATCCAATGGCACCTGAAAAGCATTTAGGCCCTGTAGTTTTTCCGTCCAAATGTAACAACAGATGTCGCAGTGGTAATTCATTGGAATGCAACTGGCAGATAAACCACTGTAATGGTTTATTCAGTTCTTCTTTCATCAAACTAATAATACCAACTTTAAAACCTGTGTTTACTACTGCTCCATCGCAACCAACAACTATTTCTCTGAGTTTCACCGATTTGGATTTCAAGTGAGTTAATATAGTATCTTTAATACATTTAGCAGTTCCCAACTCACGTGACATGCCCGAAATAGTCGCTTCCTGGCTCTGTTAAAATCACATAATGGTCTTCTAGTACCGTTTTTCTGTAAAATTTATTTTTTTTCCGAATACTCATCAACGTTTTATCCTTTTTCCCATCAAAATACATACCGTGTAGGGTTTTCTTGCAATCTGCATCCTGTAAAGCTGTTCTGACTTTAGTTCTTTCACGGCGCAACTTTGAACGATCAATAACACCACTTTGATTCTTTGGTGAAATAATGCCAACATCTTTTAGCACAGAAGAAGCTATAATTGCAGCGGCTCTGTCAGAAACTCCAGTACGATCGCAGGCAAGAGCTAATGATGGTTAATTTAATCTCCTTTTTTTGGTGGCGGATCAACTGTTTTTTTGGTGCTTCAAGGTATGGGCTAGAAGCTACGCTATCGCTTGAACTGTCGCTTTCGATTGCCAAGTCTTCAGGTAAAGAACGCGAACAACACGGTTTCTCAAAATCAGTTATCTCTCTGTTACGCGATAAACTTTTTTGTTTTCTTTCTTCTTTTTTCTTATTTTTTATAGCTTCAACCACATCTACACCGCCTATGACCATTTTTCTTGTTGTTCTTTGATCGAGTAAAAAATTTATTTCTTCCTTGGGAATACGACTGCCTTTTAACAATTACAATTTGAGAAAAGTTTACATTTGCAACTGCAAACATCAAATAATCTGTGGGACTCAGTTATAAATCTATTGATCTTTTCTTCGTAATTTTTGTTTGTTTGACGACCTTTATAAGGTTTCATTAAGATTCTATATTTGTCATGGTAGGAACGAATAAGTTGCAGAATTCTCTTAACACTAACAGTTGGCAGCGAAGCTTTTTGCCAAATTTCTAAAGCCTCTTGAGCCAATATTTCGGATATGTCATGAACGGTTGGCTCTTTTACTGTTTTATTGGGCTTTAATTCATTTTTAATGAATAGGTAATTTTTCATAACGTCATTATAAGTTGGTAATTGAGATACTGGTAACTTCTCTGGTAATCCGAACACAGCACAGGTCATCATTTGTCGTGTTTTGACTTGAGACATTTTACTGTAATAAAGATATATAATATGTGCTAAAGTATTACAATAATATCTGAAACCTAAATAGGAAATTGAAAATACTACTTACATGAGTCTTATTTCTTGATCTCAGACGTAAAATTTAAAGGGTATCACAAGTGAAATAGTACTCACGCTAGTTGACTATAGCGTTCGAATAACGTTTTAGGAGAGTTGCGAAATCGTCTCCACGTGCTTCAACATCCACGCGTCTTAATACGCTCGCTTCGGATTATATTTTTCTATCTTATACTAACTGCGCAACACTCAGTGTGTAATTTAGCGTTCATTAAATATTTTTGATTTTTCGACTAAATTCATGAATTTTGCCAAACTTAATAATGTCGGGGGCACCTCTAAATATATCATGTGCGAAATGAAATTTTCTGTGTATATTTGGGAGGTAATAGAGCAACTTTTTACAGGTATTCCAAAGCTATTGCTAAATTTAAAAAAAAATCGCTCCACCCTAATGTACATATCTAAAAAGACAATATTCTCATCTGTGTCTGTTATCGACGAAGAAATTACTGGACTGATTTCCACGCGATTTTTGCAAAATTATTGACGCGTTGTCCGGAGAAGGTTTAAAGCTTTTAAACTCCTCGATCTGACCAATAGAACGAAAGTTGAAAAGCGAATAATATAATATCAAGAGTAGCAGTACTATTATTTAAATGTAGATTGTGCCACGAGATAGTAATTTTCACAATGAAATTCACGAGGTAAGTAATGCCGTTGCGCCTGTCTAGAAGTAAGCTCGAGTGCGGTTGTTTTAACAATTGAATTTATTTACATGTTTACTTGAACAAGGTGAAGGTTAAATTTTGTAATAATAATTCTCTGTAATATGTAAATATCTAATTTTAACTAAAAAGAATAATTGATATCAAACTTTCAATTGTGTTCATTCAATTTATATATGTATATACAGCGTGTCCCCGGATTGAGTTCACAATAGGTATAATGGACCAAAAATTTTCGAATTGGAATTTCGTACTTTGGGATTCCGCCCTGTTCAGTCTGAAACTTATTTTTAGTTTACTTTCGATTTTTTAAAATCAAATAGGCCTTTACAGTTAAACAAAAATTATTTTCGTTTCAGGCAAAGTATCTTTTCCGTTCATATTACGCCAAAGTGTTACTTAGAAAAGTTGTTCAGAATGAAAAGTTATGGACGTTATGAAAATTTTCAAAATGATCAACTCGCTTTCATTAACTCCGTGTTTTTTTTTTATTGTAAGAACGAACAATCGCGTCGTAGTAATGCTAACAATTATCTGTCATTATCTTAGATAAACATCAAAACTTCGAAGTATTTGTTCTAAATTGTTTATCTTAGTTATCTTAGTAATTTCTAATTTTCTTGTTCGTCATAGCTTTTTATATTGAAAATGTTTACTCTGTGTTGTGAACTCAATCCGGGGACACACTGTATGTTACCGTAAAACCCCGAAAACCTATAAATCCTAGGCTTTACGTGTAAATCTTGGGATATACCAATTTGGCCTGGTAAAACAGGAAATTTTTTTATTTCGGGATTTTACCATTCGAAATTGGTATCTCAATCCTTATTGGTAGAAGTCCAGTTTTCTGATGCCTTGATGGAGATACGAGAAAAACACAAACACAGGGTACTTGTAATATATTTAATTTTGCCGTCAACTATACACCAAGAAAAGTTTATTATTGAACTTAATACCCGTAGAAAAATAATAACATTTTTTTTTTAATATTATTTATTTAAGTTACAAACAAACGAAAACAATTTTACATGAAAATGTGAAAATTCAAACTTAAGACTGCAATATTTATACAAAATAATACAAATCTGAATAAAAACAAATTTGTATCTGTATATGCATGGACACACAGTACGTATTTACCAGCTTTTGCTTCAACTACCAACTTGCTGTATGACCGCAAGTGTACCTATAGTCTTTTGTCTTCGTAAACCTATCATTGACAAAGTGGTTACACAGAAACGCATGCTTCTGGTAGTTGAAGCAAAAGCTGGTAAATAAGTACGCCCATGCATATACAGATACAAATTTGTTTTTATACAGATTTGTATTATTTTGTATCAAAGCTTGATGTGAATTGTCGCATCGACATGCAATTTGTTTTTTGCAATATTTATGTCAAACACATTTTTGATAGCTTTGTCCTCCAGAGAGAGATAAACATTTCACAGCTCCTCACAAACTAACTGCTTGGTTGGTACATCTGCTGATGAGATAATTCTTTCTTTGTATACAACTTCATTTCATGTAACAAAAACGTAAGACTTGTATATCCATTTTTATTTGTTTCAAAATTACAGATCTATGGATGTGATTGTCAGATCGTGAAAAAATGTAATCCTAAAGTCAATACAAATTGATTTTATTTAAAAAAAGTTATACTATTCAATAACAGGCCTGTGATTGTTAACGTCGCACAATAAAATGTTATCCTAAAATAAATAAACACGTGTCGTAGTGCATACAGTAATTTCTTGGAGATCTACAAAACAGAGTACTAGAAATTGATTTATGATAATGAAGGTTCTTACTTATTTCGTAAGTGCTGAACCATGAATATCATACAATAAACAAATGTTCAGATGACTGTTAACGTTACATTTTTTAATGAAGGATTACATTACGTTTCAGTTCATACAACAGCTCATACAAGTGAGTGGACACGTTTTCTTTATTCAAAATGCCTTACCGATTTTCTTCAAGAGTATGCGGACATGCATTTTGTGTATGGCTACTGTAACGGCAGTGCACGTCAAACAGTTATTGAATACCGACATCGGTTTTCCGATAGGCGCATTCCTCATTACAGAACGTTTCTGGAAGTACACAGACATTCTCGGGAATTCGGACTGCGTGATTATCATTTCGACTGAGGAGTAAATTTGCCAGCAGACTTAGAGGAAGAAGTAGTAGTTATTATTACAAGGGATCCAATCTCAGTGTACGTCGAATCGCTAGACAACTAGGAGTGCCACGAACGACAGTTTGGCGAATTTTAAAACGTGAGGGCTTATATCCATATCACTATCGCAGACTTGAGGCAGACCACTATGCTCGTCTAGAACAGATGAATCTACGTTCACGAGAAGTGGTGTTACAAATCTGAGAAACCTGGACAGGTGGTCATCAGAAAATCCCAAAGCTATACGCCCATCTAAATTTCAACATGAATTTTCTATTAACATTTGGGCGGCCCTAATCGATGGCTTGTTGATTGGTCCTGTCGTTCTTCTTGCGAGGTTAAATGCGGACAATTACCTTCAATTTCTTATTCTTATTGACGAACTGCCAGGTCTTTTAAAGGATGTCCCACTGAATGTTCGACGAGACATGTGGTTTCACATGGATAGGGCACCACCACATTTCGGAATTGCTGTCCGAAATTGGGTTAACGTCAATTATCCAAGATGGATTGGTCGAGGTGGTCCTGTTGCATGGCCACCCAGATCACCCGATCTTAATTCCCTTGACTTTTATTTATGAGGGTACATGAAAAACTTAGTCTACGCGCAAGTTTCGAACACAAGAGAAGAATTGTTGGATCGTATTCACATGGCTGCCGAGCAAATCCGACAAAACAAGTAGTATGAAATTCGGATAAGTACTTCTTCTGTTGGCTTACGGGCACAAGTCTGCATTCAGCAAGGAGGTGGACATTTCGAAAATATTATTAATTGAACTTTTTTAAATAAAATCAGTTTTTATTGACTTTAGAATTACATTTTTTTCCATGATCCGACAATCACATTCATAGATCTGTAACTTTGAAACAAATAAAAATAGATATACAAGTTTTGCGTTTTTTTTACTTGAAATGAAGTCTACTTTACACTTCTAAAGTTTGAACATAACGATACAGACACATTGCCAAAAAATCAAGTTGGACAAAATATTCCTTCTGGGTTATAACTAGAGATTGGAAAATATGCACTAAAAAGTTTGCCAAATATGCATGCCATATGCACTTAAGGAATCCCTAAATATACACTTACAATATGCAATATGCACTTACGATGTGCATTTATTAATTATGTTTTAGGAAATTGAAATTCATTTGTCGTATTTACAAATTGTATATTTATTTATTACAATAAATTGTCGTATTTACAAATTATATATTTATTTATTACAATAAATAACCATATATTTCTTTAAATTTTCCATAGTTAAATTATGTCTACGATCTGTAAGTATATGTTTATATTGGGAAAATGTTCTTTCAACATCGCAAGATGTGATCGGTGCATTCTTAAAACTAGGTATTAATGAGGGGCTTATATTAACGTCTTCATTAAAATTGCAATTAATTACATTATCTATAGATTTTAATGTAACAAAACCTCCATTTTTGCTTAGAATTGCGTCTAATTTTTCTTTAATTCTTTTTCCAGTCAATCCGTTGACTTTTCCAATTTTCTCTTCAATATCATTTACAATGCCAACACCATCATTTAAAGATAAATATGATAGCTGATTTTGTATTGTCGAATTATTGAAAATTGCGTTACACTTTTCTATGGCAAGACTGGTTGCTGAATCAAATTGATGCCTTCGTAATTATCGGCAAGAAACACAGCACATTTAAGCCATGTTCTCCATCTCGTTAAGATAGGTTCTGGTGGCAATGGAATGCCGGGAAGCATTTCGTTATATAATCGCTTTTAATCGCTTTTTGATATTACTAATTAAATTATTTACATCTGGAAACTCTAATCTAACTTTTTCAGCAACCCTATTTAAACCATGAGCCAAATAAGTACAATGGATTAAATTGGGAAAAAAAATTTTCAGACTTTGAGCTGATTTTAACATATACGAAGCGGCGTCAGTTACCATTAACAGAAATTTTTCAAAAGGTACTTTGTCGAGTAAAAAGAAATTCGCTAAGGACTCATTAATAAACCTGGCTATGGTAACATGATTTGTTTTGTCTAAATTACCTACATTAATTAAATGTATTTTAGATTGAGTTGAACCATTTAAGGTTCCAATAATCAAATTAGTAACCTGACGGCCCATCGTGTCGGCAGTTTCATCAAAGACCCAAAGATTTTGGCTTTTCAACTCCTTTCTAATACAATCGGTAACATCTTCATAAATTTCGTTGATGTATTTCTTGCGTAGAGTTGAGGAACTGGGTACATAAATGGGTTTATCATCGACTTTGCAATAAGTTTTCAGGAATTCTTGAAATATCGGATTGTCCAATTTATGTAAAGGAATATTACAACCCACAAAAAGATTACACAAATCTTTGGTAAATGTTTCTTGTGCATTCTTCGAATTATTGAGAAAACTTTCCTCCAAAAGTTGCTGCCGCGGTTTATTCAAATTTTCAGAAACCCTGTTCTGATGAAATGTTGTGTTCAAATGTTGCACTACTTGAAATTTCTTCTGGCAGGTAATCTGTGTAACAAATATATATTTTTAACATTCAGTTATAATAATTATTATTAATTACTATATTACTATAATAACTAGAAAAATAAATTGTCTGGTTTTGTAAAGTTCTCCAGTTGTTTAAATTTGATTGATTTTGGTTATTTTGGTGTTTATGACAAAGAAATATTACAAAGATATATTAGCTTAAAGAACTTAAAATTAAACATATCTAATAATAATTTATTATGAAATTGTTTCATTATATTTATGAACACAAAAAAAAATTCTCATAATTGTAGAACTTGTTATTGACAAAATATTTCAAAATTCAACTTACCCTTTTGTCGGAGAGTGTGCACAAAGCACTTTCTTTTTTTTTTAATTCACTTTTGTTTCACCAAATAGCACAGACCTTAACACGTTTTCGAATGAACAAACTATGAAGGAAATTTTTCTTTTTCTTATATTGATATTAGTCGTACGGTATAATATACCTGCATTAATACCTACATTTCTGAAAAGGATTGCTTACGTAAGTTCTAATTGCCCTGGAAACCGATTACCAGTACAGTTAAATCCTATTTTTGGGAAAGTCCATCTCATTATTAATGAGATGGACTTTTAATGAGTCATTAATGCAAAGTTGAAGGAATGCTAATCCCTTCACGTTTACACAAACAAATTAAATATCTTTAAATATCAGATTTTATTATGGTTCTTATGAAAATGGCGAATATATGCATAAATATGCAAAATAATTACGAAATAATATGTACGTGCATATGCAGTTATGGTAAAGTGTCCAAATATGCATTATATGCACTAAAAAAATGGTAAAAAATGTATTCTGAGGGTGGAAAATGGATAAGTACACAGTATACAAGGAATATACCAAAAATCAACTAATATTCATTTTGCATAAAATCCAGTCTCTAGTTATAACACTTTTAATGTCACTGAGAATATTTCAAAATAATTTTAGACATAGCAATAGCATAATATGAACAGCCGCAAATTTCAAAATAATTCTAAAATAAAATTAGGTTCAAATTAATGTATTGGAAATCGCAACGGTGTAAAATCGATACTGAAATTCGTTGTTTCGAAAGCCTATTTTTAAACTGAATTTTCTGTCCAGAAACGCTACCATTTCATCGAAAGTGATAATTTATCTTAATGCATTCATTTAATATACACAAAAGCTATTAAAGTGCTTGGCTTTAATAGCTAACACCGCTACACGCATACGCAAACAGATCGACACACGTACAACGTTTATTCATAATTGCACAGGAAAATGACGTGAATTATCGCCTCCCCGTCATTTTCCCCGGCAACGGACGAATATTACCGTCTGAACTTGCTGCAGCAATAGCTTCTGCCAGCATTAATAGTATTTCAAATCAACTAACACCGGCGACGATTGTGTTATTAACATTTAGCGGTTTAATAAATGAGGAAAACGTGTAATTCCATTTATATAATTTCACCGAATTTTCTAATTAACCTCTTTGAATATAACATAGAAACCGCCGCGTTAAATGATGCATTCGAGAAATGAAATAATTCATTAAATTTTGGTATGAATCATTCGTTCGTATCCGGTTGCGTGGCGGCGTTTTACGCTTGTTCGTCTGGTATGCATGATATTAAACTGATTAAGCTAGGGAGGTGTCTGAAGTCTGAATTTCTTTTAATGAAAGTTTGTTACGAATATTTATGATAATAATAGATATAATAACATTAATAAATGATAGTTCTTCACTGTGTATGTTCAAGAAACTACCAAATTATTAATTCTATACTTTGATATTACAGTTTAAATAGAAATTCTGATTAATAATTTTATAAAATAATCAAAAATTGAAGAAGGATTACTCAAAACTCTTGAATTTTCTATTGTAAAAGAAGTAAGGCTTTAGAAATAAATACAAGAGAAATATCAAATATTCTTCGATGTGTCCTCTATTATTTATTTTATTTTAGAAATCTTGACAATGATTAGGTACATGCTGATGGGTAGAGACAGACATTCTCGGTCGATTTACACTGGCGTAGAAGAGCGAATAGTTTGAATGATTCAGAGCTGTTCTCGGCTCAAGTTGTGCGTCTCGCGTCTTCACTTATTACGTGAACAGCTACTATAATGCGCAGATGTATTTATGAATACGTGTATGTGTAATTTTAACGCAATGCATTGAAAATGTCGAAAGTCATAGGAATGCATCAACTGGCCTATTTGCTAACAGGGTAAGCAGATTTTTATGGCAATTCCCAGGCCACTTCACCATTATATATTAATAAAGTAATGAGGTGCTTAGTTTGTGAGTAAAGTTTATTGTTTTGGAATCCACGTGTGTGTAAAAAAACATCTAAATAGTGCAACACACAAATCTAAATCTAAAAAACGAAGAGACCATATAATGAATTTCTTTGTGATTTAAATATGATGTTAAGTCAGGCGCGGCTCGTGATGACATATTTGGGAGTGCAAGTACAATGATGCGAGTGCCTCGTGTGTTTCGGTGTTTACTAAGAAAATTTTACAGTTAGTACACGAGAATACACGAAGCACTCGCATCATTGTACTTGCACTCCCAAATACGTCATCACGAGCCGCGCCTGTGTTAAGTACATGTTATTACATGCAACCGGTATATTTACCAGTTGAAAAAATCGGAGAGTATTGGAACAAATATAATCCTACGTGGAAACTATCAAGTCCGAGGACGCTACGTAGGTATTTACCGCCGGAGCGCGAAAAAATTGATAATTATGTAAAAACCGTAGTAAAAAATAAAAGACGGTGACTTACTAACAAGTGTTTATTTGAAAAGTAAATCTAGGATACTAATTTTGATAGAATAAGATGCATATATATTAGTATGTGTTTGTTGTTCCGTAAACGTAAATCCAAATGACATTTGATAATCTCAATCTCAAATATCAGTTAGTGCATAAAATGATCGTGCGTCGATTCTGGTTTAAATAAATTGCTTCTCAGTTTTAAAATGGCTTTCACTTTAGAACATAAAATAAATTTTTTTAGTCCAGGTTTATTTTCGAAGTGGTAATAAAATTGATGGTTTATGGGTTTATTCAGTTCAAGATTGCATGGTAGAATTTCAAGTTGAGTTTCCACATTTTGTAATAGATGATATACAATTCAAGAATACTTTGGATAGAACTTTAAAACTTTTTTCTGAAACTTGTAGTCTCTTAAGAAAATCAGGCAGTGGAGCAGTTAAGAAACGTGCACCTCAAGTTGTCAATCGTGTTGAAGAAATAATGGAAAATGAACCCCAAACATCTGTTCGACATTTGAGTCAACAAATAAACCTTTCTGTTGGTACAACTCACAAGTTATTAAAAAAAGATATGCAACTTTATCCATACCGTGTCACAGCAGTACAAGAATTGTTAGAAATTTATTACCCACGTAGACTACAGTTTTTTAATTGGTTTGTAAATATGAACAATAATGGAGAACTTTCGCAAAGAGTCATCTTTGCTGATGAAGCATGGTTTTATAAAACGGGATACCTAAATTCACAAAATACAAGAATTTGGAGTAGTGAAAATCCACATGTAATTAATGAAGAATCGCTACATCCAGAGAAAATTGGTGTTTGGGCAGCGATAAGCCAAAGGCGAATCATTGGACCAATATTTTTTCAGGGAACGTTAACTGCTCAAAGGTACCGTACGGAAATTTTACAACCATTTGTCAATCAGTTGCATGATGATGAACTTCAAAATGCATATTTCCAACAAGACGGAGCACCTTGTCACTGTACTGCAGAATCTTTGGATTATTTAAGAGAATTTTTTGATGAGCGTATAATTAGTCGAAATACTGAAATTGCCTGGCCTGCACGTTCATGCGATTTCACACCTTGCGACTTCTTTCTGTGGCCTTATCTAAAAAATAACATATTTCGAACACCTATATTAAATTTGAATGATATGCTACAGGGAATCGAACAGAAATGCATGGAAATTAATAACAATCCAGTAATGTTGCAGAATATCATCAGAAATTTTGAACGGAGGATTTTAAAGTGCATAGATCTTGAAGGACAACATTTTCAACATTTGTTATAGTTTTCAATAAATACTTATTATTTGTTATTTATTTGTATGTATGAAACTGTCAAAATATACGACTTCGTAGGTTAAGTAGTAAATTTTAATTTACGACATACTTCAAAATATTCTCAGTAAATCACATGCCACTAGATTGACTTTTCAAATGAACACTTGTTATAGATGAAACTACAGACATAAAAAAAAACATTGTTGCCGATCCTTCTACGAACAATAACCTCGCAAGGACCGTCACACCTTTATTTGTTAATGTGTAAAAGACTGAAGAATGTACTACTGAAGCACTTCATAATATATTAGTTAGAAAACTGGACAACTTTAAAATCTTATACCAAAGCAAGTTTTAATTATGGTTATCGATCCTGTCGCAGTAATGCTTCTCACAGTACAATTATTCAAAGAAGTTCAGCCAAACTTAAGTCTGCTTCGTGTACATCATGTACAGGACAGACAAAAGCAGTTTTTCTTAAATCTCCAAAACGTATTTTACTCTTTCATTCACATTGTCCTGACACCCAGAACAACCACAGCCAATTCTTACACGATAGGGATCATGGTTAGGGAGCAGTTTATTATTTTAAACATTTTGATAAGATTGGTGATTTTACAACTGAACCCTAAAGAAGAAGCTGCAATTTCCAAAATCATCAAGTTGCAGAAGATTTAAAAATTATTTACGAGAAATATGTTCCAGTAGTGGACGCAATAAAAAATTACAGAACACTTCGTTGTCCTTACCGGATTCGGTTGACAACAAGAGGAGTTAAATTAATGATTCTTTAATTCTTTTGGTATGTGACGATAAAAATGCTAATCTATATGACACAAAAGCAAGTTTTTGAGAAGTGATTAATTAGTTCAAATGGCGTAATTTGTGCAACACTACCTTGCGAGTTGTAGATATAGAACGAAGAAAATCCACAGCAATAGCGTCGTTTCCGCTTCACACGTGGTTCTCGATGAAATTTCCGGTCAACCTGATCCAATTCACATCGTCGATAGATTCTCCTAATTCCGTTGGTTGCAAATTCGGACGGCAAATCTTAACATCCAATTAGTTATAAAACCGTTAACAAAAAAACCCTACAATTGTACGAGGGTACAATTTGACCTGCGGCAATACAACAACGTCAATTCAATCATATAAATTAAGCTTTCAAGAAACTGTATATGCCGCTTAATGAACCACCTATTTCGATGTAAATAACAAATAACCAACGGCGGCAACAAACAGAAATATAACTTGTCAAGCCAAGGTTCTCAACGGTAGTGACCGAAGATGTACCTACTCTACGCAGATATCTGAAAAATTCGACTCACGCATGACCGATAAATCGACATATATACAACACAATTCAGAATATAGTAACAGGTTATTCGCACATAGCAATGTAATATTTTTTATGACATCTGTATGTAAACATATATATTATGGTATGGCGTGTGCGTGTGCGTGTGTGCGTATCTTCAATAGAGGTAATTACATTCAGAATATTTTGAAGTCACGTGATACAGTTTTCAGAGGGTTTTTAATTTTGTGATTCGCATCGTAATTAACTTAATACAATATTTTGGGTATATATTCTATATAATTTAATCTCTTCATATTTCATACGTTGTCTTCTTATTTCGAGTACACCCCGTATATTTTCAATTTATATTACTGCTGCGGCCTTATTTTGAGGAATATGAGGCGATGAAACTGAGGAACAATTGAATTATTCTTTTAAATCATCTACCAAGATATCAAAACTGTAACTAATTCCATAGCACTGTATTTTAACTCTATTAATTCATTTTGATTAACTATCGACCTGCGCGCAGTTCTCAACCAAAGTAGTAATTTTTATAAAATTAGTCTATACTAATAAGTCCATGTTGGACGAAGCACGTAATTAATTTACACACAAATATGTATTTATTAGGTGTTCTTTGCGCGCGATTTTTAATAATATAATTGTTATTATTAAAACTGTTTTTGTCGTGTTTTTTTATACAAATAATGAGGTTTGAACTATTCTAATATATTTCAAATTATTTTTGTTACAATAATTTAATTTAAAAAAACGTATACAATACGTTCAAAAATCATTGCAAAAATTACTAAAATGTTTCCAAAATTTTCACGTAAATTGTATACACGACATTTCTAAACCTTAGAACAATAAAAAGATTTACGGTTTGGTCGAGTACGTTTCGACTCTTACCACTTGTTCTGTCATTTTCGCCACTATTCGCTTATTCTCTTACCCTTTTACTTCATACATTATTGATAAAGTCTAGGACAGAACACCGGCGACAAAATGTGACGAAATATATATGTATAAAGCAAGCAGTAACAAGTGCAGTATGCATAAAATATTTCCTCGCCTTAGCAATTTATTTGTTGAAGGATGTTCTCTATATTTTATTTGTATGCTAGCATTAACACGCTGTTACGTATAAGGCATACGTATCTGATTTACTTTTATTTTATCGATTAAATTATACTCGTAGACAGGTTGATACTCTATTACGATTAAATTTTGCTCGTATTAAAATCCTTTCACAAAGTTTCAAAAGTAAACAAAGGCAAGAACAATTATGTTTCGCCCATTTTATAGGCAGTAGGTTATTCTTTAATTTTTCTCGTTCAGCTATAAATTAAATCTGTCAAAAATAGGATGCTCCTAATTATTTCATCAACAGATGACGTTAGAATTAAAGTAGATATTAAAATTAATGGTAAAAAGACGTATTTTTAACGATTGATTGCCTATATTAAATTATTAATATTTTAAGCATTTTTTCAACCAAAATAACTGCTTTTTAAAAACATCTACAAAGCGAGCTAACAGATTATAATTAATGGGAACCTCCCCACTATAATGTACATATATATATACAGGGTGAGTTTTTTCCGTTGTTTAGCATGGGGATCTCGAAAACTAGCGGAGATAGAGAGACGATTAAATGGGGAAAGAATTGCAGTTTTACGAGTTCAATTTAATGAGCTTTTCGTATTTTGGAAAAAATGCATGGCAAACTAGATATATCGCAAAAATTTTTGTTATTTTGTCCTGCCCCTATATCTCTGTTATTATTGACTTTAGAAAATATTTATAAAGGAAAAAGTTATAAGTAATTATGCGCTTAATAATACTTTATAACCAAATTTTTCATTGAAGCTATAATTTTTGAGTTATGACTAGAGAACGGATGCATTTTCCAAAAAACGCAATCGGCAATTGGAATTGTGTATAGCGTCGCTCAGTACATCCCGGTGTAATTCAATGAAGTATTTGTTTGACTTACTCGGCCACCTGGTCTCGCTGCGATAACAATGGACAACTGAGCTATTGTATTCGGAGAATATAGTGTTTTTTAAAGTGTTTTCATGAGCGTAGATAGAAGCGGGGTTTTTATAATGTATTTTATTTATTAGTTTATATTTCGTAAGATAAATAAAGTGCTGTGAGTAAGCTTCTTGTTTTCATAGTTTTAACTGTTAATTACATCGTAATTTTTGTGATAGATCCTGTTTAATATTGTTTGATTGAACCTATTTCTACCAATTATTTCGACGTAAGTGTGCATTGAATTTCGTTCAGTTTCAATAACTTACGAACACATTTTTAGTTTTCATTTATTTAGATCTAGAGCATTGTTTAAGTTACTTTTTCAGACATGATATGGTAGAATGTCGAGAACGGCATTGTAAAACAACGGCGAGTTGGATTGACGGTCATACTGATTGTATGTCCATTGTAAGTGATTCCGAAATTTATTACAAAATCCGCAAAATATCGTCAAAAATTCGTCACTTAGGATCGCAAACACATCTGAACTCTGTAAAACTTTTATGGCGGCTAATATTCCATTAAATAAACTTAGCAATCCCACTTTAAAAATATTTCTGAAAAAATTCGAAATGTCGAAATGTTCCTGATGAATCAACTTTACGCAAATATTATGTTTCTAGGTGCTATACGAGAACAGTAGAACGCATTAGAAGCCATCTTTTAAATCAATACATATGGATAAGCGCCGACGAAACGGTGGATATGTTAGGACCCTGTGTGGTAAATGTTGTAGCTGATGTGCTACTCCAACTATTCCCTATAACTCATATGTAATAATACAAAAGTATTTTTAATAATATAAAAAATATTATTAAAAATGGGGTGTGAAGAACACAATACAAGTTCATTTATGTATTTTTGAATGTATCTTCTCCAAAGACGTAGATACGTATTTCACATTTCTACATGTTCGTCGGTACGCCCCTGTTGGAGAAGAGACACATTCAAAACAAACATAACTATGTTACTATCTAGCCGAAATTATTCAGACAGAGCGTGAAGGAATATTCAGCGCTGTCTACATAATAACGGCCGAAGTAGACGTGTTTTTTATAGTCGGTAACCACCGTATCTATAAAAAACTGTATTATCGTATCTTCACTACTTGTCGGCGTGAGCCGAATGTGTATATAACAACATAATTTGAAACATACTTGAGTGGGTAAAACCTCACTAAATTTGTATAATACAAAAGTATTTTTAATAATATAAAACATATTATTAAAAATGGGGTGTGAAGAACACAATACAAGTTCATTTATGTATTTTTGAATGTATCTTCTCCAAAGACGTAGATACGTATTTCACATTTCTACATGTTCGTCGGTACGCCCCTGGTGGAGAAGAGACACATTCAAAACAAACATAACTACGTTACTATCTAACCGAAATTATTCAGACAGAGCGTGAAGGAATATTCAGCGCTGTCTACGTAATAACGGCCGAAGTAGACGTGTTTTTTATAGTCGGTAACCACCGTATCTATAAAAAACTTTATTATGAACTTGTATTGTGTTCTTCACACCCCATTTTTAATAATATTTTTTATATTATTAAAAATACTTTTGTATTATACAAATTCAGTGAGGTTTTACCCACTCAAGTATGTTTAAAATTATGTTGTTATATACACCGACCGAGAAATCCAGATTTAATTACATTGCAGCAATTATGTATGGAAACAATTCCACAAAATCTAACGGCTAAATATGAAGAAATAAAAGAATATTTCCAGTATGCACCTATAACTAGTTGCGATGTAGAAAGGACGTTTTCTATTTATAAGAATGTACTTAATTCAAAGAGAACAAAATTGACAGAAGAAAACCTTGAGAAACTATTGCTAGTCAATATTAATACTCCTTTACTCAACTTGAACGACAAAATGAACAAATAAAAATGTTCCAATTATAGAAATAAAATTAAAAACTTTAAAAATACAACTTTTCAACAAATAAATATGTATTTCGTAATTTTATAGATCACCACCCGTTCGTTTTCCAATTATATAAATAAAATTAAATATTTTAGAAATACAGCCTTTCGCCAGTACTGCACTGGGCTTTGCGTCATGTGGTAAGCGTGTCCGTTCTCTAGTTATGACACAAACTTGTGTTTTTTCTAGTGGAAATCATAGTCGACCATGATTTTATAGAAAAGGCCTTCTTTCGACGATTCCAATGATATACTACTTGACATATATAAATATGCTTTATACATTTGACGACGCTAATTATTCGAATTTTTTAATAGAAAAAATTTGTCTTTAAACAGGATTCGAACCCACGTCCATGGCTTGCCGGGCCATTGCTTTAACCACTACGCTATTAAGGACTGTGATTTCGAATCAGTGTGGGAAGGCCTTAAGTCATATTAAGGAAACAGATGTATATATCGCACGTACTCGACAGTTTTTGTAAATTCATTGCATTTTCGCGAAGTAATGTAAATGTAAATATGCTTTCTACATTTTACGATGCGAATTATTAAAATTTTTTATTGAAAAAATTTATTTAACCACCAAGCTTCGAAGGTATTAAGAAACTACTGATTCCCAGAGAGAAATCGTCAAGATGTCCGAAATTCTATGGCCTACCAAAAATACAAGTCTCCTTTTAAGCTCATACAATTTTTCCGGCGATGCTCTAACCTCTTTAACCCTTCCAAATAACAGTTGGCGTATTGCTCCGCACAATAAGCGTAAATTTGCTATTATCTCCTCATTTAATAAAAATTTCTGTCCTCCAAGCGAAACTTTAATCTTAGGAAATAGGAAAAAGCCACTGGTGCTCAGATCTGGTAAGTAAATACGGTGGGTGGTAAATCAATTCGAAGTGCAATTCGAGAATTTCGACCATGGCTACCGCCGAAGTGTGAGCAGATGTGTTGTTTTGATGGAACAGCACTTTGTTCTTGAATGCAGCCTTTTTTTTGAAAATTCTTCCTTCTAAGTCTCATCTACAGTTATGAATCGACGCAAAAAGCTCAGTCGTTTAGCTTAAACTGCTCCAATAAGGCTTTGGAATTGTGCATATAATGCATTTATGATTCAAGGTAAGCTGGCACTCAACGTCGGAATGGATAGCTTTCGCATGTGCAATTCTTTAGCCAATATATGACAAACGTATTCTTTCGACATGTGCATAGCCTCTGCTCCAATAAGGCTTTGGAATTGTATATTATAATGCGTTTATGACCCCAGTAAACGCGGAATTCAACGCCGGAATGGGTAGCTTTCGCATATGCAATTCTTTAATCAATATATGACAAACGCATTCTTTCGATCTGTACATAGCCTCTACTATCTCTGTAACTTTGATTTGACGGTCGTTCAGTACCATCTAGTGAACATTTTCAATGTTATCGGTGGTGGTCGCAGTTTTTGGCCGTCTCAAAGGCTCATAAACAGTCAACCTTATTCGACTATATTTCATTTCAGCTGCCCATTTTTTCAAGGTAGAAAATGATAGGGCAGATTCCCTGCAGACAGCGCCAAACTCAGTTTTAATTTACGCAGACTGATTGTCTTTCAAATGCAAGAATTTAGTCAGGGCACCACATAAAATTCCTTCCATTTTTACAGGAATACTGACATCGACTAACACAAGTGATTGTCAAACAACAACTCACCACGGCCAATAGTTTTAATTTTCACAGGTATTTTTCGATGCATGTACGATTGTAGTGTTAGAATGGTTTTGACGAGTAACGCCATCTTCATGTCGACGCTTAAAACATTTCAGACTACCCCCGTAATGCATATAATCGTTCCACTGTTTACTGAATATCGCATTGCTAAGAGATGATATCTTTATTATTATTTTGAGATCAGCAAACGAGAATCTCTTTGATATAAAACAATTTAAACACTTGGAATTATTTCGTTTCATTTGACTTTAGCTATTATTATGAACATCTAACAAATAACGTATATTTTAAAGTTTCCTTACGTTCAGGAAGAACGAAGAAGCCAAGGATACGCCACCAGAAAACAAAAACGTATTTATTTTCACATTTAAAATGGGGCCACGGTGTTTTGATTAATTCGTCCTTCAGTGCGGGGAATTCGAGGAATCTCACCATCGGAATTTTCGACGGAGTACTACAACAATACACTACTACACTCTTTCCCCGTCGCCATTCTACCACCTTACTGCATGGCTAATAAATATTCGTCCGTCTACTGAATCGCGCGCGCAAACCCAAAATTAAATAAACTTTTCGAATATAGCATTTCGTTTCCGCAGTCACACTGGGTGCGATTCATTCGCTTTTAGGACGATCGGTGCGGGGTGGCGGCGTCAAGGGACGTCCAGTGCACGGCGAAATGCTGGAGAAAGGTGTTATATATGGAAGTTATATTTGGCGGCGACCGTGCTTGGGATATTAGCGACATAAATTTAGCAAACGTCGTAAATACTGTCACTTTTATACTGGTGACATTCAGTGAACGGGATGTGGTATGAAGATTTTTTAATATCGCTTGCAATTCCGAAAGTTTTGCTCTAACGCCATTCTAAGAGATGCTTTATGTTTAATATATATACATATATATATTGTAATATATAAGATGATGTTTGAAGAACAATATAAATTGTAACAATGAGATGAGATTGCAATCTGATAATTATGTAACTAAATATTTATTTACAACATAAAGCCCCACGTTTGGGCGACATTTTATAGTATAACCCTTGAGGGTTGTAATTTAAAAATAACAATTAATAATAATCAAAGTGAATATAACAGATTCTTTTTAAAATATATTGGGAAATAAATCTCGGTATCATAAAATTATTTACTCTATTTATTCAAAGATGTCGCTGAGTGCGAACAAATTTTTATAATTTTTGTAAGAAAATCCGTATTAAAATTCACTTCCTGTTATCTCAAGCAAGCAATTTTCCTCTAGAAATACTTAGGTCCTTTTAAGTTTAATCCGGCAAACTCAGTGTATAAATTACTTACTCTTTTATCTTAGGAGTCGGTCCTATAGTAAACAGATCCCCTTTAATTTTATAAAAATAATAATAAAAATCAAAACTTATGAATACTCAACTTACATACTGGAAAACGTTATATAGGTGCATAAATAAAAAATTTACTTGTGCATATTTAAAATCTCAAATTTTATAAAAAAACAATAATTGAAAATAAACGGGCTTATCATACTAAATTATGATTATGAGAACCGCATATTAATAGGTAGGTGTTAAATTAATATGTAATAATAATTTATGACGTTTAAAATACACCTAAACGATATTGTAGGTTAATGCTGATTTTTGAATGTTTATTTTAGGAAAATTAATTAAAAATACTCATATAAGGTCTAGTAGAGATTCTTGGATAGTCTGGATCCATTTATCTGCTTTCTTGATTTTGGAATTTTTAATGGATCTTGGGAAGGTAGATGTTCGCTGGATCGGAGCTTATAATTTAATAACTTTAAAAACTTCGCTCGGCGTTCAATTTATGGTTAAAACGTAGCACTAGAAATTCTAATTCGATGTGATAATAAATTTTAGATAAGTTTTACTTTTTTACTATGTTCATTAAATTTTTAATTTGGAATCATCGAAGATGAATTCTTTTCTCATGTAAATCGAAGAAAGAGACGCCAACTCTCCATTGTTTTCTCTAGGGCCTCCTATTCGTCCAAATTAATTCGTTACATTTCTGTGATTGGGATTTCTTAGAAGGTTGGAAGTCTATTATATTTGTATTGTTTTTTTAATTTAGAGTGGCAAATCTATAATTAAATTTCAAAAGTATACGACTTTCTTACATTTACTAAAATTATAGAACTATGTAAATCTAGTTAATTTTGTGTACTTCTAAGGTTATGTGTGAAGGAAAATTTAATTGTAAACCAATAAGTTCATAATATTAAATAAGAATCAAAATTATTGTATAAATGTCAAATATTTTGGAAAATTCTATATAAGTAAAGCGACCAATTAGCTTCAAAAACAGGAAAAGCTGTTGGGTTGCCATAGTGAGTTATTGAAACAATTGGAGAGAAGAATTTTTGGACTTAAAAATTAATGGAATGTGTTTTGGATAAACCGAATTAAAACGAATATATTATTTTTTTAAAAATATAAAAACAAGTATAATTTATATTACATACCAAGATTTGAACTGTTTTCATTTTATACTCCGCTATCAATTAATGAGCCACAAAAGACGTGTACTAGCTTTAGAAAATATTGGGACACATTACAAGGCCTTATATTACCAGGATTTGGACCGGTGATCCTAACTTTCGAGATCTGCCAGGATTGTGACCGTTATTCCTGAGGTTAAAATATACCAGCCGTACGTCAGGGAAGAAAGACTTAATTCCAGAAACTAGACGGATAATTGTGATAGAATATTGAGCTAAGTTTTTTATTATTTGTATTTTTTTTTTAAGTAAACATATACATTTACTTACCGAAGGTAGATAAAGATCCCTTTAATAACCATTTTGTTTAAAACATTGTAAGTAGGGAGGTTATATATAAATTCATTTATTCAGCAATTTCATTTATTTGTTTACGTAGCCTAGTATTTGTCTCCTTTCCGTAGATTCAATTTTTAACCTATAAGAAATTCCACATAACCAATAAATTTTATAATTAAATTTTCAATAAAAATAAATTGTTAATCTATGTTGATTCCGAATGTTTTGTTAAATATTTACCTAATATATTGTACCAAATTAAATATTCACTTATAAAGATAAGAGTTTCCTTTTAATAAACGGAATTTAAGAACCAAGACATGTCGATTGAATTCAATTAGTTTATCATTAGTACTGAGCTAACATACCTTTTAATTTCTTTGTCAGACAGAATCTTCACGACCCTGGAGATATTTGAGAACTCATGTTCGTTGTTTTTTCCAAATTATATTAAATTTCAAACTTTCTTTAAGACCAAAACACTATTTGGTTGTACATGTTATGATTATTAACAACAAACGTTTATATTCATTGGACCTGCGCAGAAGTGTATCAGAATGTGGGGGTAAAAATTAGAATTTTAAATTCATTTTCTGCTTTAAAGTTTAATATTTTGTCTTTAAAAACATTTTTTAGTAAACGTCTGACTCAAAGTTTATAATATTTTGGCGGTCCAACGTAGGGCTGTATCAAAGAATATTGTAATATATATATATATATATATATATATATATATATATATATAAACTTGTATTGTAAGTATTATCGACTGTACTATAATAATGAATAATTAATTAAGCGCGGTCTGTGAACTAAAAAACTAATTTATTTTAACCTGTATATTTCGTAGGAATTAGCTACTTCTTCAGGAGACTAAAAACAGAGTTAAAAGTTAGCAGTGAGCGTAACTAAACATGTTAAAATAGATTTACATTAAATTGAATCTCTTGGTTTCACGTCAATCTTTTAAAATCCCTTTTTTAAAACCGTTTTTCAAAGGTTGACGGAAATGTTAAAATAGCTTCTTCGAATTGCTCAACTACAACGAGATATATATTTCTTTTTTTTTACGAAACATCGATCCGGTTTCTCATAATCTTTGTTGAACGGTGGTAAAAGTTGTATGAGCAGGATGCGTTCTATCAGGTAACATTTCTGCATATCTACGTTGTGCCGCTAATGCGTTATAATTAACTTCCACGTAGATTAAATGAATATCTGCATATTCCTCACTAGTAAACGAAACCATTTCTTAAATAAATAAACCAGAAACTGACTTTAAATTATATAAAATTATTATTATGACAATAACAATTTTTGACATTGACAATTTTCAACCAATACAATGCCATATTTTTTTTGTTTAAGCTGTAATGTAACGAAATCTTCCCAACGGTTGGTTTTTCGATGTTTAGCAAGAGAATCTTTTTTAAATTAAAAATATCATAAAATTATAATCTTGCAAAAAAAAAATACAATTAATCAGAAAGGAAAAAAGTTAGTATCAAGAATGTATAGTGTCCCTGATACCTCCCCCAAACTGTATGCGATTGCCACTGGCCAATAAACCTAGAAAGTATAAATTATCATTTATAAATCATGTACCAAATTTTAATAGTAAATTAAATGTAGTTTAAGACTAATTTACCAAAAACCAGTTGTGTGTCGCCATCCCTAAAGTGCGGTACCTCCCTTAAGAAGCATTTCCGGACCCAAGTTGATAGAAAGTTTTTTTCATAGTTTTGTATGTACAATCACCACTTTCATTCTTTAGCAGTTGTTCGTGGGCACGCTGTATATTTGTGTATTATCAATACTTGTTACTGCTTCTTTATGACTTACTACTTCGAACAGGTTATCTATTGTTTATGCATTGTTATCCAAACAGATGAAGTGTTCATTAGAAATATCCTCTACTTCCTTTACGACATGTATTTCCGTCTGTTACACATATTAACTTAGTTTTAATGGGTACTGTTCGCGATTTAGATATGGATGGCAGCACCGGCAAAATTAAAACAATATAGCTGTAAATACACACACATACACACTTTCAAATAAATTTTATTGAAGTATATCGTACGCTTAGTGCAATAGCATTATGCTCTACCAAAATAATATCCTAGCACGACCCTATGTAATACTCATTAATAAAGAACTTCGCTAATTATTAGATAGTAGCAGTTCAGATGCAGCGTCTGGGGTCGTATTCGATCCGTAGCTGAATACGGCGTTGAATATTACTGCATATAGCTTAGGATAACCAAGTCTCATTCATTCCACTCCAGATGTAACTCGAAGATAATTGAGAAACTAGATATTGCTGTTCATATTATGTATACGTATCTGTCTGAAATCCAACACGTTCATTATATCTATACATCCGTTTTAGTACTGCCCAAGACAAATTTTATTGTTGCATTTTACGTTTAGAACCTGACGAAATCCCGTTGAAGAAATATTTTTATTTCATATTGATGTCAAAAATGACATTTTTCAGATTATTTGTGGTACAAATAAATAATGGGAAATTAAAGTCTTAGTACTTTAAAGTAAAAAATTATATCTTAGTTGTTGACAGGAATAATCCAAAGTCATTGAAATTTCAAGAAATTATTTAATTTAATAACGTTACTTCATTAAGAAATTAATACTTTCTTGGAAATATAAATACAAAGTTGTCCTGCCTATTAAATACAAATTAAATTCGAATTTCTGCGTCACCGCATGAAAAAAACGATTAATTCCTGTTATTCTAACGTTTATAAATGGACACTGGACTAGTAAGTTTAAGATATTGCAACATTCAAAAATAGCATTATTAAATTGGGCTGTGGAAGATATTACACCTTATTTAAAGTACTATACATTCAAATAACATTTTTGCCAGTAATAATAAAGAAATATAATAATATGTTTGAGGAGGTAGTTTCACAACTTATTTACTTTAATTTTTGCTTTCATTCAATGATGGTAAGACAGTAAATATTTAATTTTTTAAAGCCAACTTCTCTTACTAAGAATCTTTTTAACGCGTCTTCAATCTAGTCTGAGTCACTGGTGGGTCACATTTTTGCTTTTCCACCTGGCGGCTTGCAATACCAGCGGGTTACACATATTTTCACAATGAAACGGCGCAACCACAGGTAATTAATGCCATTTTTCTTTCGATTGAAATTTATAAAAATATCATTTAAGCAAAATTTAAATAAAATGTAAATATTACAGAAGGCCTAATAGTGTGACAGATAATCTTGAAAGAATGCGTCGAAACCACGTCAATCCCGAAACGTTTATATACTAGAATTTCATTCTCATTAGAAATTGTCAGTACACGATATCCGGAAACAGATATGATTTTCATTTCTATACTACGTGTATATAGACAGGTTGATTGTTCATTCGTTGATATAATATAAACAGTATGTATATGTACGTGAATTATTTCATTATCTGCTAAAAAAAAAAATTTAATTGTGTCGATTTTTAAGAAAAAGTCAACGTATTTACGTTAGATATTACAGATTGTGTTGAGGTTGGCAAGTGATAAATTACAAGAATTCGCTGTTTAGTTATTCAAATATACAGTCCAGTGACCTGTACAAAAAAGAAAACGTAGTAAATTAATATGCCTTTATTTGCTTTTTATTATTAGACTGGTCATTCGTGAAATTGTTTCTATTTACACGCAATGTGCAATAACAAAGATTTGGTTTAAAAGTCGGTGCATGTTCTCTTTATGTAAACACATTCATCAATAACAAATAAAATACCTATTCACCTACTTCTTCAGATATCCGATTGCAAAATAGTAAATTGAATAGTTTTGAAACAGAAATAAGAAAAACACCCTAACCACACTATATATCAATAAATACTCTATGCGTATTTCGGCAACTAAGTTGCCATCTTCAGTAGAATAACCTTAAAAACTGAAAAATGTTAAACGTAGCGTTTTTGGCTAAGGTAAACCTTAGTTTAACATTTTTCAGTTTTTAAAGTTATTCTACTGAAGATGGCAACTTAGTTGCCGAAATATGTATATAGTATTTATTGATGTATAGTGTGGTTAGGGTGTTTTTATTATTTCTGTTTCAAATTACAAGCCACAATCTCCGCCAATTTTGAATAGTTTTCTTCAACGTTTTATTGTTCGTTTAGAATGCACGATTACAGCAATTGTTCAAAATTCTCTACATTCTCTTCATATCTTCTAGTAATCTCGGATTTCTTGCATAAATAAATATGTTATCTATAGATTTTAAATAAGTATATGGGTGATTTATACTGCGATAAAGTCGGGGAGGAATTCACAAAGCTATTTTTGTGGACCTTCTCTTCTCGGGGACAAGTTTATGTATATTTTTTCAGGTACAAATTTAACTAATTACTTAATTTTATTTCTTGGGACGAGTTTAGGTACGTCCCACTGTATATACAGGATATGTTTTTTAACATTTTTTGTATTACAGCATCGCTTCTATTGTAAGTGTAATGTCATATTTAGATTACTGAATAATAGATTCTCTGCAAACATGATAGGCATTTTTCAATCTATTTTTACAATTAGGAGATACAGGCTGGCCTAAAATGACGGAAGGGTTTTAATTCCTTATAACTTTTCTATTATAATTTTTTTTTGTTTTCAGTATTTTGTAAAGAAGACTTGGAGAATTTAAAATGGAACAGTACACAATTGAACAACGTGCCAAAATCGTTGACCTTTATTTCTGAAATCAACGATCCATTGCGAGATATAATTTTTTTTAAAATATTCTCCATTAATATACTGTATTTAAAATAAAAAAATGTAATAATTATGTTTTAAATAAGAAGTTATAATGAACTCAAACCCCTTCGGTCATTGCGAGATATAATTTTTCATAATTAAATTAAAAATATTCTCCATTAATATACTGTATTTAAAAAAAAATTTAATAATTATGTCTTAAATATGAAGTTATAATGAACTCAAACCCCTTCGGTCATTTTGGGCCAGCCCTGTATTATAAACTTAGAAATACGTTACTTTGAATGAATATGTATTAATTCAATGTTAATTTAAAAAATAATAAATGAATGATCTTCCTTGAAGTATTTAGTCTGAAATAGGACCAAACAAGTGTGCTAATACTGCCAATCAAATATCCGAATTTCGTTTTAATTTCATATTTAATAATCTGTTCATATGAGAAACAGCTTATATTTATATTTATGAATATATTTGCGCAAATGGTTTGAATAATTCAATTTTATTATGTAAATTTAATATAACGATTACCAATTTAATTTTGTTGTTATTGAGTACATAACGGAATACTTTTTTATGGTAGATATTAATTATTAATTCATTGTAAATACGCGAACATTATTCAGATAGAGAACATTATTTGTTCATGTGATGTAAATAGCTGATCTGAATTTGTAATTTTCTCAAAACAATAGCGTTTCGTTAGTAGCATATGTCATGTTTCAAATTGAAAATCAAACTTGCAACATGTATCGATATTTAACGGATAATAAGATCACGTTTTTTACTCCAAACATACGTCAATCTAAAGTCGATCATTTCTATAATTTATTTTTTTTTATGTCGTTTCGGGTTCGTAGTCCCTTGCCAAGATAAATATTTCTATTGCTTAACTATCTGAAAATTAACTAAAATCAAATATAAGGCAACTGTAGGGAAGTTGACATGGACGCACGATTCGTATCTCCAGGGCTTATCGGGATGATTTTCCACACAACAAGAAATCAACCAACGCGAAACAGGTTAAATTACATAATGAAAGAAAGAATAAAATCAAATTAAAAAACCCTTACCACAATTGAATTTAATGATTCTAAATACGTATTTCTACAACCACGTTGTCATCTTCAGTAGAAAAAACAGTGTAACACTTGAACGCACAAAAACACTCACAGAAGGATTGTTCTGAACGTCTTCTAGTTTAACACTAAAATCTTCAATCTTAAATGCTACAAAAATTACCTACATTTTGGTAAACCCCATCTATTGATGCAAGAGCATTAACCCATTATTTGTAAATTCTATAGAAAAACCGTTTAGAAATATTATAAAAGCCGTAATTTAACATACATTAAGAATCCACTTATGAAACTAATCCTTAAATTATGTTGAAATATAAATTTGGAAATTAATGTTGAGTCAGAATATTTTAATGCCAAATATTGTAATGAACCCAATTTAAAAATAAATTCCATGAATTCGAATATTTTTTAATGATTTTCCTATTTTTCTTGCTTTCTGACTCAACATTAATTTCCAAATTTGTATTTCAACATAATTTAAGGATTAGTTTCATAATTGGATTTACAAATAATGGGTGAATGCTCTTGCATGAATAGGTAGGGTTTACCAAAATGTAGGTAATTTTTGTAGCATTTAAGATTGAAGATTTTAGTGTTAAACTAGAAGACGTTCAGAACAATCCTTCTGTGAGTGTTTTTGTGCGTTCGAGTGTTACACTGTTTTTTCTACTGAAGATAACAACGTGGTTGTAGAAATACGTATTTAGAATCATTAAATTCTATTGTGGTAAGGGTTTTTTAATTTTATTTTATTCACTTATAAGTCACAGTCTCCGATTTGTTAATGAAAGGAAGGACGAGGTGGATAGATATTTTTTATCCTTTTTATAGGACCTTTGCCAGTAGTTTTCGTAATCAAAATATAATATTTTCTGCTTATTATCGCGAGGGTGTATCTGGCTAATTAGGATAAGATGATTCCATTTGTACAACTTGAATTGGCATTATTTAAGATCTGAGTATTTTGATTGCCTTGACCATATTTTTTGCTGACAATCTCATTTTCAATAAAATTCGCAGCCTAGGGAAATATTTAACCTGAAAATAACCAAGGTATTGATAATAATCAGATAGCGGACTCAAGCAATAAATTATTCATAGCCCATAGGCGTATGCTTTGTATTCGCAATAACTTTGTTTCTGTAAGCGATCCGTGAGTTTCGAACAATTTCATACGTGCGCAAGTTGCACAAGTGGCACATACCTACATCTGCAGTTAATATGTGTCTGTCAATACACAACAGAGTGAATGTAATAAACGGTTTGGTAACCGGCAGCAACTACTGCTGAAACAAAAGTAATGCTGGCAAGTGAATTGCGTATGGAATTTTGAATAAAAATAATTCACAAAGAACAAAACTCAAAATTATGTATTTTCTGTGTAACGTTGAAAGTGTAAAACATTACTATGAACAACTAAAATTTGTTCAAGGTGTTTCTTTTAAATGTTAAAACGTCTTAAAAATAGATAATGTCCGTTCCATATCACAATTAGTGACAAGTGCGTGATTAAAATGTTGCAAAAGTGCACGATACTGTGAATGTATATATTTTCAAACGGCTCTATGCAAAATTGACATAATATATTCTAATATGGATTTCTGCTAAATATGGCATCAACTTTTTGTCTCAGTTTGTTTCCAAATTCAGAAGGCATACTTTTCATTCGATCGATAACGATTTCTAAGTTAATTATCGCCTCTTTTAGGTTAATATCTTGATTTTGCATGTAAGTTATCGTATCTATAAGACACTGGAAATTAGCTTTAATAAAGTTTAGCTGGTTTTGTAAATTTTGAATTTGTATCACGTATTTACAATTAGAAATGCTTCGCATATCATCATCTTGACGATGAAAAACAAAGTTTTTTAATTCATCTAAATGTTGTGAATCGAAAAATGTTGCTTCTAGTCATGATCTCCACCTAGTTAATACAGGTACTGGGGGTAAAGACAAATCTGGAAGTATTTCTATATATAATGCCACTCATGAAGGTGATTTGAGAAATATCTTTTTAAATGATAAAACTGACTTATCAACATTTGGAAAATGACCCTTGATGTATTCACATACTCTGTGTATATTGCATGTGCTACACAGGTAACGTGTAGTATATTGGGATAAGATGGCTTTAATAACTGCCTTGTTTTTAACATATAAAATGCCGCATCAATCAAAAATAATAGCATCTTGTCTTTATAGTTGTTATCCGATGACAGAATATTATGAATACATTGATCAATTACTTCTACAATTATTTCACCATTTACATCTGGCAATATTTTAGTTGCAATTAAGTATGGTTGGTATGAAGGTGTCGGATGAAGAATACCAACAACCACATTTATAACATTTCGTCCCATTACATCCGTTGTTTCGCCTGCACTTACCCAAAAATAATGACTAGATAGGTTGGTTCGTATTTTTTCAATGGTTCTCAAATAACATTTTTATAAGTGGTATTTACGTAAAGTAGATTCATTTGGTATATGACGATCAGTATATTTTGTAAGAAACCTCTTGAGGACTGGATTGTTTAGCTTTTTGAATGGGATATTCGCCGCCATGAAAGCTTGACAAAGTTCTTCGTTAAAAATGTCAGGTGCAGATGTTATCTTGATGAGTTTTCGAAGAAACATGTCTCTGCACATTATACTTTTGTGGACGCCCTAAGCTTAATGAACAGGCACTGCTATATATCTCGGTATCATTACGAATATGCAACAAATTTGTATGGCTTCTAACCCATCCTACCACGATTGCCTTACGAGAATTCTCCATAGTTAATGAAAATAAAAAGAAATATTAAGAACAGAAAGAAATGGACTAAATAGAAGAAACGAAAGCTACTCCAAAAATAGGGTAGTAAATTAAAATTAATATGTGTAAAAAATTATAGGGTAAATATACAATATAACAATATGAAACGGATTTTTTTTAATACTAAACGTTGTAACCAAATAACACTGAATGAAACAAAACCACAAACAATCCCTTATAGAAGAGAATAGAAAATATACTATCTTAAGAATAATAAATACATATATGAAAATGCATTTATAACAGAATGTAAACACGAAAATTCACATTGGAAATTAGCGGATATAATTTTTTAAGCGATTATTTCAACGAAGTCTAACGAAATAATATATAAATGTAACGAACCATCGAAAAAATTCATAATTGGAGTAGACTGTGAAATTGGGTTGGTACTATAGCCACTTCCACATAATGACATTTATTATTTGATATTGAAACTATAAGTTTCTGTCAAATTTTTCAAAACTCTTATTAAGAAAATTAAATTTATTTAAAAAATGGTATTCAACATAGAACAAAAAGCAAAAATTATCGAATGTTACTTCCGTACAGGTGTGCAAGTAAATGGCGAGTGGCAGTATTCAATTACGGAATGCATGGCTGATTTTAGTCAAGAACATCCTGAATTAGTGTTTGATTTTTACAATGTTTTGACAAATTGTGTAAAGTTATTCAGATAGACTGGTAGCGTCGGTCGAAAAACTGGAAGTGGACGGCCATCTAAACGTACAGCTGATAATATTGAAGCCCTTCAGCATATTATTGATGAAAATCCAAAAACATCCATTTCAGTAGTGACCGAACAAACAAATTTATCTTATGGTACGTGCCAATTCATTCTTAAAAAAGTCTTACATTGTCATCCATACAAGCTGAAATGTTTTCATGAACTTTATCCAGTGGATTATTTAAGACGAGTGGAATTTTGTCAATGGTTTCAAAATAATCTACACAATCAGAATATCCTTAACACAGATATTTTCACGGTTAAGGCCTGGTTTTATCTTTCTGGATATGTTAATTCACAGAATATGAGGTGTTGGTCCTCCGAAAATCCTCATTTTTTTGTTGAAAAAACAATGCAAAAAGTTGGTGTTTGAGTTGGAATATGTCGAAGAAGATTGGTGGGTCCCATTTTTTTTAAGGTACACTTACTGCTGCACGATATCGCAATGAGATACAAGGCTCATTCAAAAATCAACTGGATGATGAGGAATTACAAAATGGGTATTTCCAACAAGATGGTGCAACAGCACATACGACCAGAGAAACACTTCAATATCTCAGAGAATTTTTTGATAACAGAATAATAAGCAGGAACATTGAAATCCCATATCCAACTAGGTCTTGCGATTTAAACATATGTGATTTTTTCGTATGGCCATACCTAAAAAAATCGATTTATTCAACGCCAATTCATAATCTGGAACAACTGAGAATTCGCATAACAGAAAAGTGTGAAGAGATCAACAACTCACCGCAAATACTGCATAAAGTTTTTGCTGGATTGTAGAGAAGAGTTGGTTTGTGTTTAGATGTAAATGGACAACATTTTCAACAACTTCTATAGCTATATGTAAATTTTGATTATAATTTCGATATTAAATAAATTATTTGTTTTCTTTTTTGTTGTAGTATCATTTCAATGCCATAACCTTTTTTTTACAATGAAACCAAATGAAACTATCAAGCATCAAGTAATGTGTCATTATATGGAAGTGGTTAAAGTACCAACCGAATTTCACAGTCTCTCCAATTATGAATTTTTTCGATGGCTCGTTATATTCCGTCTTACGCGCCACTGTTGAATTGAATTTATGAAGGAATAGACACAATGTGCGGGGCAATTGGTCATTCATTCGCTTCAGTCCGCTCTTTGATAATTACATTTAAAATAAAAATATTTTGTCAAACAATTAGCGAGCATAAAAAATCTTAATACCTGTGACACGATTCAAATTAAAATTCCAAGAATTGCTTACAAATTAAAAACCTGCGCAGACGTACATATTCAAGTATTGTTTTTACACAAAATGCTTCTTATATTGTGAATAAAAAGAGAAAAACAATATTCGATGTACGAAAATAATTTCGAATATATAATAAAAACATTACTTAAATGTACATTTTAACAGAAAAAATATTTTTCCTTAACTTTAAATCACTTCTCATTGAAGATGATAACTTAGTTGTCGAAATATGCGTGCAGAATACAATATTAATATGGTAAAAGCTTTTATACCTTTTTTTAACGTTTTGTTTCCATATATTTTCGTAATTATTTGATATAATAAATTTACCTAATGATATAAAATTAACTGGAAATGTGAGTGTTTATAAGGAGGATTTGAAGATTTACCAGCTGTTTATTGTTTTGTTAACAGAAATGTTTGTAAATTCGACTTGCAAATTTTTTTTTATTCCTCTTCCTCATAATAAACAAAAATATTATTTATATAAGGATTCCACTCTTTGTTCAAATAAGCACAAATAAAAACGCTAACACTAGTCCTAGCTTTCAAAAAGCAAGTGTTTAATGTAATGCTGGATAATGACGTTTTCCTTTCCAAATTATATGATAATAACCTTGTTAAGAACTGTGAAAATTAAATTTTTACAAACACTTTCTGAACACTTCCTCGACCCCAGTTAATTGAACGCAAGAAATTTCAATTTCGTTTGTTGCTAAATTGAATGGATTACTAAAAACGAGTTCCTCGCGATAAAAACTTTATAATCGATGCGTAAGCATAATTAAATTTCGACTTTAATAGTTTTGATTAAGTCCGAAGAATTAGCAGCGCCTGGGAATTAAAGGAAAATTACCATTTTGATTTTACCATATTTGCATATTCGCTGTTGTGGTACTGCTGCCGCTTCTTATTCTTCCGCTTCTTCGCATTTTCAGTGTTCCTTTTCTATTAGCGAGCACTTACTATGAGAGGTTGAGAGTACTGCTTCTAAACGAAGGATTTTCCGTAAATACTAAATAGATTCGTAGATTTCATTAATATTAACCGGCACATTATAAACTTGCACAATTCCGTATATCGAATTATTTCGCTTAATTATTATAAACTGCAATGGATCCTTTGTTATTTATATAAATGCAAATTTCTGTTGTTTCCTTCTATCAAAATTATAACTGAGATTGCATTTCTTTTATAACTACGAAAGTTAAGTGAAAAGTTTTGTGAAGAAAATTTAATTTAATCCCGGATAATTGTAAATTGAAACAGTTAATAAACTTCCTATTGCTTCAACGATCTGACAAAGTGCATTTGCTCATAAATGGTGAATATAATAAAAAATTCATATAATGTGTGTTTTTTTAAGAGCTTGAGAACTTAAAATGATAATACAAGACAGAAATATTGTTGGAATTAAATTTTTTTTATTATAATCTGGTAGATAATTTCATGGCATATATTTTTTAAATATGATTTCCGGCATATGTCCGCCGCGGCTACGAGTTACATGGTCCATTCGATCAGTACAATTTTTGACTACTTTTTCCAATAAATCTGGCCGGCCGTATGGCGTCAACGGTGGCTTGAATATTGGCTTCCAATGCTTCAAGAGTTGCTGGTTTGTCGGCATAAACCAATGACCTAACATAGCCCCATAAAAAGTAATCCAGAGGCGTTAAATCGCACGAATGAGGGGGCCAGTGAACAGGACCGCTTCTGGAAAGAAAGTTGTAACCAAATTGATTTTGCAATAATTCGATTGTTAAGCGCGCTGTATGGCAAGTTGTGCCGTCTTGTTGGAACCAAATGTCGTTGATGTTTAGCTGATTAATTTTTGGAAACAAAAATTCAGTCAGCATGGCTCGATAGCGCTCGCCATTCACCGTAACGGCAGCTCCTTGCTCATTTCGAAAGAAATAAGGACCGATGATGCCGCCTGCGTGTAAACCGCACCAAACAATCAATTTTAATGGATGTAATGGTGAGTCGTTAACGACTTGAGGATTGTCTTCGCTCCAAATACGGAAATTTTGCTTATTGACGTAGCCATTTAACCATAAATGAGCTTCATCACTAAACACAATTCTTTGATAAAAATGCTCATCTTCGGCCAGTTTCAAATGAGCCCAATTAGCAAAAATGCGACGCAAACGATGATCGTTTGGCTTCAATTCTTGCACGAGCTGTATTTTATAGACACGTAAGCCTAGATCCTTACGTAAAATTTTCCACGTAGTCGAAGGACAAACGCCAACAAGTTGAGAACGACGACGAATCGACATTTCGGCGTCTTCTTCAATACTTCGCGCTACAGCAGCAATATTCTTTTCGGTACGCACATTTCTTTGTCTTGTTGACGGTTTTGAAGCGAGAAGAGTAAACGAAAACGATCAATAACTGCACGAATTGCTTGCTCACTAGACCGATTATGTTGACCGTAAAATGGACGAAGTGCTCTATGAACTTCGCGAACAGATTAAATTATTTTCAAAGTAAATTTCCACAATTTGGAAGCGTTGTTCTGGCGTTAAACGATTCATGATGGCTTGCCAAACCTTACTAAACAGAAATGCCAACACAGTTTGACATTCTCAGCTGTCAAACCATAGTTATCGATTTCGATAGTTCTCATGCAGCTAAAAAACACCCGATACTGAGTTGATAGAGTTGTTATTGTTGCATATTCTAAAAATGTGCAGACTTATACAGAATGTTCCATAAATCACTGGCACAAAAATATACATTCTTTTAAATTGAGCGGCCTGTATATGTCTAATATTCGATTATACGTTAAATTTGGAATATTTTTTATTCAGGATTCTTAGCAGCTAGAGACAATAGTTTTAGAGATATTTACATTAAAGGGAAAAGTGTTATTTCTATCTGTGTCTTTAAGTGCGAATAATTCGAACGTGTCATGGCATAAAACAAAATAACTTGGCATGGCGTTTGCACCTATGTACATTGGTACGGAAATTGTTCTAATGAATAGTGAAAAATGTATTTTAAATGGAACAGCCGTGTATGTTTTCATATAGTCCTTATAAGTACTTTAGCATTTAACTACTTTCCTATAATTCATGGACAGTCAGTTAGCAAAAAATCTTGAGACTTAGGATTTTCTCCTAATGTAATTTTCATACATAAAATGTATAATGTCAAAAGTGACAGCGGTTAATTTAAAGTTAAAATATGTCGAATTTGAGTGCCTACCAAAAAGCAATGTTACAAGCCAGATTTTTCCGACGGTGTCTCAATAAAGGCTGTAGCTGCCGAATTAAAAAATCAGTAAAAACACGGTGCTTTCAGCAAAGGGAAAACTTATTGAATTTGAATCAATTATAGACGACAATTATAGAAGACACAAATTTACTAAATTTTCTGCGCGAGAATACATTTAAACAGCAATTGGTGTGCAAGAGAACAAATAAATTTCCCTGCTTCAATTTATACTGTGCGTCGCAGGATTTAAAATAGTGAATTAAGAAATCGATGTGCAGCTAATAAAATATGCTTGACGGAAGTTAACAAACAGCAAAGATTGGAATTCGCGTAACAATTTGTAAATAATGTAAATTTACAAATGATGGGAAGTTATTTCACTCATGTCGTGTTTATAGATGGCCGATATTTGCGTAACAGAGCAGGGCATTTTTCTGTGAATGTTTTGGGGTGGATAAATAGCCGAGGCCCAGATGTGGTCGCGATTATAAAAGAAAGATTAACTGCTCAAGTGTACTGCCGAATTTTGAACGAAATTATGCTGTCCTCAGTTATACCAGTATTTAGAAATGATTTAATCTTTCAACATGTAAATATTAGAGTTTTAATAATACGTCCTTGTATATAATATTTACCTAAAATTTTAGGATAATTCTCCAGTTCACCGTGCTATAATTGTTTAAAACTATTGCGAGGAATATAATATCAATGTTTTACAATGGCCCTTAAAAAGTCCCGACCTTAATCCCATCGAAAACCAATGGGGAACACTTGTTAAACGAATACATAAGCACACAAAATGTGAATCAGTTAAGGCAACGAATTACTGATGCATGGCAGCAAATTACACACGAGTATACCCAGCAACTTATTTCGTCTATGCCATGAAAATTACAGAACGCAATTGAAGTCAATGGAGCTATGATCAAGTATTAAAGACATACAAAAGAGAATGAATAATTGTAACTTTTTTTAAATAAATAACATTCGTAATTATATTAGAAGTAATGCGTTTTAATTCCATCTGATAAGCAATGGACATAAATTAGTTTTTAAATATAACTTTTTTTTTGCACAGATTATCAGAATTGATGCAAAACATATAACCTCTAATTTTGTATCCTTGTTTATTATGCGGTATACTCTCGAAGTGGGAGTGGCTTAACGACGGAACTGCAATCAACGTGACTACGGCCGCCAATTATCATTCGAGTACGCATGTATGTACTTATATCGGGTCAATGCCCTAGAATTAGAATAGTCAGACAAAATTCCAAGAAATATTTTCGCTAATGAATTTTATAAAAAAAGTTTGTCGACAGAGTTTTTTTTGTTCGAATTGTTTTTACGTATGATTTTAAAGTTACCGAAAAATATTTTTTCATTTAAGATGTATATTTGAGTAATGTTATTATTGTATATTCGACATTATTTTCGTACATAGAATATTGTTTCTCTCTTTTTATTCACAATATAAAAAGCTTTTTGTGTAAAAACTATACTTGAATATGTACATATGCCCAGATTTTTAAAATGTAAACAAATCCTGGAATTTGAATTTGAATCGTGTCTCAAGAATTTAGATTTTTTTATGCTCGCTAATTGATTGAAAAAATATTTTTCCTTTAAATGTAATTATTCTAAATGAAATATAAATAATATAAGAAATAAAAGTTTGGTATTAAATTCTTTAAAATGCGTTTTTAGATAAATTAGATTTTTCTGTTGGCCATTTGGATATTTAAACCAAATAGCAAGTAATTTATTACTTTGATATTCGAACAAATTATTTTAAATGTTATTTATAATTATAAACTCACGAGAATATCCGATCAAAAAATCATTTAAAAAGAAATACGTCAATAATTAAATGCATAAATATTGAAATAGATCTTTAATGTTAAAAAGTGTTTGCATTATTTAGAATGACATAATTAAAAAAGGTATATAACCCCTTACAACAATTATTAATCGTATCCTAAATACGTATTTCGACAACTAAGTTGTCATCATCAGTAGGTAAAACCACTAATCAAGGTGTCGTACATGGGGCACAGTAAAGCTACGATTAATAATTGTGGTAAGGGGTTATATACCTTTTTTAAGTTTTTACTTAACCACAGTCTCCAAAGAAAGACTTTTCACAATGACATACTTACCGACAGAATTTTCTTGCAATATATCTGGGCTAAGAATGTTGGAATTGTATGAATTCGACGTATAATTAAATTTCTACTTAATTTATATATTGCTTATATTGTAAAAGTTATATTAGTAACTTTGGAATAGAATTAAAACCTTTTGAGAGTTGTCAATATCTGTTTATTAATTAGATTTAAAATTATACATAAAAGATAGTTAGTATATAGTTTAAATTTAATATTTTATTGTTTTTTTAAGAAAATAATGGCATAATTATTCCTCTTGCATTAACGTTTAACGTCTGAAAGAATTCTCAGTTTTGATGTCGATTCCCTGTTCACTAAAGTCCCCATACATGATACCACACAAATAATCCGCGAAATCCTATCTTCTGAGCCAGCTTAACGTAGCAACCGTAATCGAAACTTTTTACGTCTAACTATTTGCAATTCTGCGATTGTTACTACGAACAAGTTTGTCGGACTGATATTAAGCATAAGTTTTAGAATTGCTTTCCCGCAAATGTTATGAACAACGTTTTTCCTACTATCGCTTAGAATCGTCGCAGATTTTTGGTAAGTTTATTTAAGATTTGAATTTGCTTCTTTCATCGTGAGAATCAAGTTGAGAATCATGGTTGCTATAAAACAAACACATCAAACAAACAATAGTTTTGTGAAAAATTGTGGAATTTGTGAATTGTGACGAGAAAAATGATAAATATTTGCGAGAATAATGAATTAATGAAACCTGAATTTCCGAGGATATACAAGCAGTTGCTGGAACAGCACACACGCAACTTATTGTCAGAAAAATCGAGACAAGATAGAATTAAAGCGAATTCATCCTCTGCGTTGTAGGAGATTTGTTGTTCGCCTTCCTCTTGTATTTATTCATCCGAAGGTTTAACTGGTGTACAATTTAATAATTTAAGTAACTGTTTTATCAACATATATGATAATAAATCTCAAATGTGAGTAGATACAATATATATTTTGGATTTTTTAACATTTTCCGCAATCAGTTCGGGTGTGGAAATTCTTTTGTATCTCTTATTTGACTATTTGAGTTTTTGAATGGAAAATAATCTTGAGCTTTCAGTGTCATCATATAATCTTTTTAATGCCCAAATAGATAATCCATGGGGTACTGTTAGATATGTTCTACAATATCGTCATGATATTCACAGCAGCTCATATCTTCGTAGATTGCAGATATTTGTACAGTAATTTTTCAATTTATTACGTAAACCATTAACGGATAACATAGTTTTCTTAATTAATACAAATTAAAACTTCTTTATAATTTTTCGCAATAATTACAAAATATTTTCTTTATATGTATCGTATAAATCAAGCAAGCAACATAATAAAATGTAGTATTAGTTAAACAAAAGAATTCAAATGAGTTTTCCCTGGTGTTGTATTTTCCCAGAGAACGAAAACAGCGAAGCTACAAAAAAAAGGATCTAGATTTCCTGTCCCACTGAAGCATGGACTGACTACAAGAACAGCTCAGCTCGTCTACCATAATCGATTTTCCGTCCGACGTACAGTATTGCTCGAGGATGTCATCTATTTTCACATTATAACTCGTAATAAACTTGCGTTCCTAGGTTGATGGTGGATATATTACACAGAAACAAAGTTGTTAATACAAACAATCATAAACAATTATTAAATTACTTTCTTATGCATATTAAGCACATAAATTGCGCGAATTAATTATGTTATAGCTTTTTAATCTATCAAAGGTTTAACTCTTATCTAAGGAGTGAGCCACAAAAAAGGTTTTCAGAGTATGCCATGGATTAAATCAGTTATGTCTTAGATTGATTAAGTGATCTAACCTACATTTCGTACCGTTAGTAATAGGTTAAATCATAACTTGTCAATTAGTTTTATGATTATTTACAAATGACACTTCAATTATCTAAACTCAGACGTGACATGTCTCAGTCGTTCACGGCCTACCTAGGATACAAATTTCGTGGCTTGCTTGATATTATGAAATACATTTAATATAAAGAATAGGAATATTAAGTATAACAAGTATTCATTTGAAAAGTCAATCTAAGTTACTTTGAAATTTTGATAGAATAAGACGCAAATATATTAGTACGTGTTTGTTGTTCCGTAAACGTAAATCTAAATGATGATTGATAGTGTCAATCACAAATATCAGTTAGTGCATAAAATAATCGTGAGTCGATTCTGGTTTAAATAAATTGCTTCTCAGTTTTAAAATGGCTTACTTTAGAACATAAATCTGCGAACATTCAGACCAGCTGTAAGTCTATTCTAGCTCTAAAGTGGTTCCCTAAATTTACGATATAAAACGTGTATTAGGAGACGAATATGGACAAATAAATAAAGAAAATGGTGTCCTTACCGAGTAGATTTTTTCAGGCCTATAACGATGACTGTGTGTATTGAACCAACTGAAAGTTATCGCCAAAAGATTTAAAACAGCAATCCACCACAAAAGGTGATTTCGACCGCAACTTAGCACGATACACTACAGAAAATACAAAATGGACTTAAATCTTTTTCACGATCAGGCTGGTCGATATCTCAATCAGAAGTGAAATCAAACAGACGCTAACTCTTTGTTCGGTCACCCAAAATTCCAATACGCATACTCTCGGAGCTAAACATAATCCGCGTCTCCCATTGGACGAATTTGGCCTCGATATACAGCAATACCATGTATACGAGGGTTGATAGAATAATCGTAACTAACTATTCTATGAATCTGTTCTATTATTTTACGTTTATGCCTAAAAGGAACTGATGTTTAGGAATTTAGTTTGTTCTTTTTTTTTCAGACGTTTCAAAACATTTTTTCCATAACCTTTGATAAGACTGGCAGAAGGGTGAAGAAATCTTATAGGCTGGGGCATGCTATAAATATATAAAAATAATACTTGCATTTTTGTCAATTTTCTACCAAATGTTTTATTATAAATATGTTAATATTAATTAATAAACTTTATATAAAATAAAATTACAATATATGCAGAAGGTATACGAATATTTATGTATATGATCTGTTCGCCCTGGGGAAAATGTTTCATTGGAATCAGAGAGCGAAACAAAATAACGTGGATCTTTCGCCCACGGCGAGCCCCCCCCCCCCCCCCTCACCCCTTCAATTCCCCGGCACTCGATTTCCCTTTTTACGAATTAATGTTTGTGGAATCGTATTTTCGTTCAATCACTACCGGCATTTTCCGAAATATCGTTAATGCTAATCTAATTATACTGTTTGCGAATGGTAAACAAGCAATCACAGGAACTTTGTTTGTTATATAGGTAGTATGTATTGGAAATGTCAAAAATATCAACGGTTTGTTTATACACGTTCACATATTGTAAATTTAACACTCGTTTAATCGATATTAAATTTAATTTTGTCGAAATTTATCAAGAGGCTGTGGTGTAGTAAACTAGATTGCGTAAAGATATTTGGAAATACAGTTTCAGGAGATTTAGAACAAGCCACCAAGCTCTGAACGTAAACATTCTACTAAAAGCAAGACATATTATGGTTGTGTTGAAACCTGACGAATTGGTATTCTGGGTGGTGTACTGCGTCAGTATATTTTGTCCTGAGAAAGATGATTGCGTCGACGTTTGAATGACCTCGCATTCATCATCTTCTGCACGCCAATCTCAAACTTCGTCTAACTGGACTCGGCATTTTGTTTGTCAAATAAAGCACAGATACCGTTAGAAATTTAAAATTATTTTTAGTTCATTATAAGTATCTATGTCCTCCACGAACGCTCTGATAGAAATAAATCCATTAAATCCAAATTTTCATGACTTTTTCTTATGAATTTGGTCAAATTTCAGTAATTATAAGTTCAATGTTAGTCTTAAAGTAGTGTAGTGTTGCTAATTGTTAGCGCAAATAAATGACTTAATAGCTTGAGCGAGGAGAAGAGATTGTCTGGTCCGTTTCGAAAAACTCTTTCAGTGAGTAAATTATTTAATTAGCAGCGTGGAAAGTAGTATTGTCTTGTTGGAAGCACATATTGTCCAAGTCAAGAGCATGTAATTTGCACCAAAAGAATCCAGTCAACATTGAGCGGTATAAAGTTACATTAGTAAAAACGGCCTTACTAGCATAGTTGAGAAAGAAAATAGATTCAAACACACAAACAACAAATTTAAGAATTAACGCAACACTGTTAAACACACATTTTGCGACATGGGAATTCTTGGGGGCCTAGAAATTGCCTATCACCCACGAAATTTTAGTATGAGGAATTTTTATATTTATATGTATGGAACGCATGTTGGATAGACTTGTTTACATAAGTGAATAAATATTGCACCACTCTGCACGATGAGTCAGGAGTAACAAATATACCGTTTGCAGACATGTTCATTTCTGTATATTTCTTGGAATAAATACGCATTCCATTCAGACCAGCATTTACCAGTATTAGGTTAGTGTATTTTCTATCTTGTGTCGTGAAACGTCGTTACTAACGTGTTTGTGTCTATATCTTCATTTATGTTTACTAAATACAATGCTTAGGAAATGTCTAAATAATGCCAACATTCTTTTACATCCCAAAAACGAAATTTCACCCCACTTGTACGAAGAGCTTACGAACTTTATCTTGAAGTGAAAGTAGGTGACCAAATTTTTTTTAGTCCAGGCTTATTTTCGAAGTGGTAATAAAATTGATGCTTTATGGGTTTATTCAGTTCAAGATTGCATGGCAGAATTTCAGTTGAGTTTCCACATTTTGTAATAGATTATATACAATTTAAGAATACTTTGGATAGTACTTTAAAACTTTTTCCTGAAACTGGTAGTCTCTTAAGAAAATCAGGCAGCGGAGCAGTTAAGAAACGTACACCTTAAGTTGTCAATCGTGTTGAAGTAATAATGAAAAATGAACCACAAACATCTGTTCGACATTTGAGTCAACAAATAAACCTTTCTGTTGGTACAACTCACAAGTTATTAAAAAAAGATATTCAACTTTATCCATACCGTGTCACAGCAGTACAAGAATTGTTAGAAATTGATTACCCACGTAGACTATAGTTTTGTAATTGGTTTGTAAATATGAACAATAATGGAGAACTTTCGCAAAGAGTCATCTTTACTGATGGAGAATGGTTTTATAAAACGGGATATCTAAATTCACAAAATACAAGAATTTGGAGTAGTGAAAATCCACATGTAATTAAAGAAGAATCGCTACATCCAGAGAAAATTGGTGTTTGGGCAGCGATAGGCTAAAGGCGAATCATTGGACCAATATTTTTTCAGGGAACGTTAAATGCTCAAAGGTACCGTACGGAAATTTTACAACCATTTGTCAATCAGTTGCATGATGATGAACTTCAAAATGCATATTTCCAACAAGACGGAGCACCTTGTCACTGTACTGCAGAATCTTTGGATTATTTAAGAGAATTTTTTGATAAGCGTATAATTAGTCGAAATACTGAAATTGCCAGGCCTGCACCTTGATGCGATTTAACACCTTGCGACTTCTTTTTGTGGCCTTATCTAAAAAATAACATACTTCGAACACCTATATTGAATTTGAATAATATGCTACAGAGAATCGAACAGAAATGCATGGAAATTAATAACAATCCAGTAATGTTGCAGAATATCATCAGAAATTTTGAATGGAGGATTTTAAAGTGCATTGATTTTGAAGGACAACATTTTCAACATTTGTTATAGTTTTCTATAGGTACCTATTATTTGTTATTTATTTGTATGTATGAAACTGTCAAAATATACGACTTCGTAGGTTAAGTAGTAAATTTACGACATACTTCAAAATGCTCTCAGTAAATCAAATGCTACTAGATTGACTTTTCAAATGAACACTTGTTATGAAGGAATCACACGAGAATATGCAATATCTCCTAGAACACATCCAATGGTGGTCAATTGCCAAGTAGTCAATCTGTGGAGACCTAAAAGTGATAGCATTTATTATTGGATTACAGCTGGGCTATACGAAATACTGCTATTTCCTATGTCAATGGGACAGCCGTGCACAAATTCGTCATTATACACAGAAAGCATGGTCATTGCGTCGACCACTAAGTTCGGGTCAAAGAAATATTACTAATGAACCACTAGTTGATCCTAAACACGTCTTTCTACCACCACTGCATATCAAATAGGGCTTAATGAAGAATTTTGTTAAAGCACTAGATCGGACCTGTAGCAAGTTCTTGTCTCTGAAACAGATATTTCCGAAAGTTAGTGAGGTATATTTGTAGGACCACAAATACGAAAACTTATGAGGAATTACGAATTTAAACAACATGCTGACTGGCGTTGAACTAAGAGCATGGAGAGCTTTTAAAACAGTTGTGACCAACTTTCTTGAAAATTTTAAAGCCGAAAATTACAGAGGTCTTGTTTCTAAATTACCCAGTGCTTACAAGGAAATGAGTTGTAACATGTCATTGAAAATTCACTTTCTGGCAAATTTCGATGCCGTTAGAGACGAACATGGGGAACGATTCCATCAGGATTTTGCAACCATGGAAAAGCGATGTCAAGGCAAATTGTGTCCTTCTTCGCGGCGTGATTACTGCTGGACATTACTCCGGGATTGCGCAAGCACAGAATATCGCAAAAATTCTATTGGGGATAGAGTAAATCCAAGGTCATTTTCTGCTTTTTAATGTAATTTTACATAACATATACCATGTCACAAAAAAGTTGATTTTTGTTGAACAGTGTAATTGTTAAATTCTCATTTGTAGCATATTTAAAAATATGTCAAAACTACAAATAAACGTCTATGACAGAAATGCAATTAAAATCAAGAATATTTCTATATTACTATATTCACGCCTCGAATTTAAATACACTTTTGATATGCAGCGTGCAGAAAACAAATTTTTTTGCGACAATCGTTTTGAATTTCATCCTTAAAAGTACATTCTGTTCTAGATAGTCGCTGCAAGCGAAACTAAAAAATTAGATGAGCTGAAAGCTACAGAAGTAAATGTTGTTTATCACGTTTTTCGAGGAAGAAGGGGTTTAGTTAACGTTCTATATTTATCTAATCCGTAGCTCAAATAAAATTTCATGGAATGTTTAAAATGAATAATACATTTTGCTTGAATCCTGTAATACAAGAACTAGGAAATAACTTTTTTAATAAAACTTTAAAGCAGAAAATATATGCATTAATAAAGGTAGCAGGTGCATCTTGTACATGCAAACATACTGCTAACATTATTAGCTGCAAAATTCAAACAGCAATTTATAAGTCGTAATTGATCTAAGTTCCTGCGAATTTTATGAAAATGAACTTTATTGTTAAAGTTGCATGGCGTGCGCAATTATCAAACTCCACACGGTAATATTAAGCGCGATGATAGTACAGGAAGTTTGCGATTATCCTACCTATTTTTAATACCTTACTGTACGATTACGGAAGTACCTAGATAAAATCGCAGATGCATTCTATGGTACCTATATTAACTGCTCCAGGCACAATGCAAGCAAACAAACTAGCAACTAACTTCGTATTTGTATGTGTGTATCTGTATATTTGTTCATACAATGCACACGTGAACGTATGGACCGGGAGCAGTGAATGTTCATTAAATAAATTTTCATATCTTTTAATTGCTTGCAGCGTCTGAAGTTTCTATTTAACGAGCTCGCTCGTTGGACCATATTAAAATCCACCTGTCACATTGAGTTTGTAAAAGTAATAATTGCAGTGTGATTTTAGAATAAAATTATTTTTTTGTGTTGTCTTTTGAAGAAAAATATTTTATATCAGAATGTACTGCTCGATCAGCGCTAGTTGGTCGGTATTTCACCACACGTTTGAACGCCAAATTGCTTCGTTGACGCTGATTGATTTGTGTTTTACCATGCGCAAGCGCTAGATTATTAAAATTATTATTTTTATCCTTTCTAGTTACGCCTCTCACTCTCCTAAGATATCTCATTTCTGCAGCCTGGATTTTGCTTTTTTGTCTATTATTAAGTACCCATGAATCACATCCGTATGTCAGAACTGCTCTGTAGACTGCTTTGAATACTTTTATCTTGGTGTTTCGTAATATTTCTTTTTTTCATAATGAAGTTCTTATTCATTGCGTAATACAATTTGGTTATCTTTTCAATTCTTTCATTAATTTCTGTCTCATTTTTCCCAGTGTTTTCTATCAGGACACCTAAATAATGAAACTCATTTACTTGTTGAATAGTTATTCCTTCAATTTGGATATTTAGTTGTTCTTCACCTGTGGTCATTACTTTTGTTTTATTTTGATTTATACTCATTCCTTTTTTCTTAAGTGTTTCGTTCCATATATCTATACTTTCTTGCAGATTATTTCCATTTTCATGTAATAGTACTATGCCATCTGCGAATGCTGCGTCAGCTACTTATATCGTCTTTAGATTCCTGTACCCAATTTGAATTTTTTTCATCTGCATTGAGCATTGTCTTATTACCTCGTCCATAAATACAGTGAATAGTACTGGACTTAATCCTCCGGCCTGCCTTAACCCATCTTGAGATACAAATCCCTCGGATCTCATGTTCCGCTTTATTATATAATTTACGTTGTTCTGATATAACCGTTGGATATTCCGTATTATTTTTTTGTTGACTCCCCTTTTTCAAGAGCTTTTCATATTTCATATCTTGGTACTCTATCAAAGGCTTTTTCTAAATCAATAAATGCGAAGTATGCCTTTTTCCCTTGTTGCAATCTTTTATTAACTATTTGTTTTAGTGTAAATACCGCGATATCATAAAGTTTCTGGGTCAACGGTGGCCATGGGGTGAAAAACGTCTGTCTTAATTTATATCATCCTTTTGAGAAAAATCTGATAAAATTTTCAGGTTATGTGTCATACTGACATTAAGATTAATATATTGACCAATTTTAACGTCAGCATGACACTTAACCTGAAAATTTTATCAGATTTTTCTCAAAAGGATGATATAAATTAAGACAGACGTTTTTGACCCAATGGCCACCGTTGACCAAGAAACTTTATGATATCGCGGTATATGATCTTGCGTGCTCCTTTCGGGTCTGAATCCACTTTGCGATTCCGATAGTGATGGTTCGATTAACGGTCGTAGCCTATTGTTAATTAACTGCTCATATATTTTGACCACTGTGCTTAGTAACGTTATAGCTCTGTAGTTATTACAATTTTTATAATTTCCCACTGTGTATATCGGTGTTATTAATGCCACTTGCCAATCTTCTGGTATATTTTCGTATTTCCACGCCATATTAATGATCTCCAAAAGTATCTTTGTTCCTACCTCACCAATGTTCTTAATAATTTCTGCCACTATTTTGTCTTTACCAGGTTAATTCTTCTAGAGTAAATTCTGTATCCTCATCTGTTATATTTCCACTTTCTATAACAGTCTCCACATTTTTGGGTCCTTTGCTGCAGAGTAGCTCCCCAAAGTATTCCTTCCATCTGTTCATTACCTCTCTTTCGTCAGTGATTATTTCTTGCTGTTTATTATATATGCTTCCATCATCTATTGATTTTGCTTTTCTGCCCGATTTCAAAACTTTATAGAATAGTTTCTGATTACCAGTGCTATCTCTCTCCATTCTATCGCCAAAATATTTCCATTTATTTGCTTTTGCTTTTAACACTAATTCTTTTACCCGTTTCCGTTGCTATTGGTACATTGTGTATTGTTCTGTTTTCTTATTTGCTAAGTACTTTCTCCACAATTTCTTTTTATTTTTGATTTCTTCTTTTATGTCGTTCGTCCACCAAGCAGTTTGCTTCCTTGTGTTACATATTTTGTATACTCCGCATATTTCACGGGCAGCTTCTACAACTATATGTTTGAACATATTCCATTTTTCTTCTAAATTGTCCAGATTTGTTATTTCTGACTTCTCTTCAATATTTTTTCTAACTAATTGTTCATATTTTCTGGCTATTTCTTGTTACTTTAATTTATATGTCTTTATTGACGTGAATTCTATTTTCTTTATTTTAATTCCATTGTCTGGCTTTAATAAAAAAGGTTAAATTGTAATTAAATTTCATACGTCACATGGAGGACGTATATCATATAACGTACCCACAAGGCCTAGTGTCTATAAGGTGGTTGAAATACATCATATAAATAAATAAACAAAGACACAATACTATAACAATATTTATTAAATACGTTTAAAAAAATATTCCAAAAATATATAGATATATAATTATAAACGGGCCTCTATTTAAACATTACTTATACTAAAAGTTTGACATTCCTGAGGGAGAATAATTATTACTGGACTTAACGTAAATAAGGTACATATAAAATTTCGAGAATAAAGGTGAACATTAACTGATTAAAACTTACGGGAAAATTTATAAATATGCTATTAAATGAAAATCTTAATATATGAAATGTATCACAATAAACTCGTAATATGAATTAAACTCATAAGCCAAGAAAGAAAATACTACCACGATACACTTAGCTTCGACTGTATAGGGGCAGGTAGGTCCTATTCCAACCCTGAGCTCAACGACTGATTCATAAGGGTCGTCGTTCGTACGATCGTTCCCATGTCGAGCGGTAATAAATCGTTAGTTGTCTTTATTTAGCTCCTTATTTAGCTCTATAATTAGTTGTATCACAATACGAAACTAGCGTTAGAAAATCTTCTAACCTGAATAAGCGATTAAGAATGGCCCCTTACCGTTTAAGACTGATACGAGCAAAACAACTGATAATTCGTGCTCTGAGTGTGTTTATATTAACGAAAGATTTTTGCTTAATATCATTGGCGGCAGATAATACGATGAAATCTCCTCGAAGGGTTCTTTGTTGGCGTCTTCATTGGTCAAATACACATATTCCTTACGAGGGTTTAAAATTCAGATATACAGAAACAGGCTCGAAACAAATAGGGCGACAAATAACGTAAAATTGTCAAGGATCCCGAACGTATATAGTATGCTGCTTACAGAATAATACCAGGCCGGGATCATAATTAGATAGCCTCGACGTAGATGGCGCTACTAAGCAAATAATTTATATTTTTCAAGTTTCACCCTTTAATTGTTGGCAACGCTAGGAATTTGACAATCATCTGTCAATTACTTTGTTGTGAGCAGCTCTTCAATTCAAACTTCTTTCAAGTTTGTATAGAAATGTGTTATCCCACTGGCGATTTGGAGCATATCTTCTAAGGTTTACCTTGGCCAAAAACGCTACGTTTAACATTTTTCAGTTTTCAGGCTATTCTACTGAAGATGGCAACTTAGTTGCCGAAAGATGTATATAGTATTTATTGATATATATTGTGGTTAGTGTGTTTTTCTTATTTCTGTATAGAAATGGATAACGTTAAGAAATGCGCCGTTATTAAATTTCTTTACATGAAAAGTTAAAATAATAAGAAAATATTGGTAGAGATAAAAAGCGTTTTGGATGACTGTGATGCTTCGTGCGCAATGATAAAAAACTGTGTGGCTCAGTTCAAACGCAGTTCTACGAGTATCAAGGTTGAACGCCGATAGAAACGCTGTAAAAGTGTCTACTCCAGAAATTGTCACTAAAATACAGGATATGGTGACAAAAGACCGACAACTCAAATTAAGTGAAATAGTCAATTCCGTAAATATTTCAAAAGAGTGTGTATTAGGCTGGGTCAAAAAAAAATTTTTCTTCATTTCTTGAGAGGCTCAGTGATAAAAAGCTGCTAAATGGTATAGCTAATCTGCATATAAAATTTTATTACATTATTTAAAGTTTTACTGCCTCCGGATAGCGATAGAAATTTCAGAAAAAGTAGATTTTTGACATCACTTTAATAATACTTTTTAAGTTACATATCTATACAAGTTTTATGCAAAATAATTCTAAGTATCGGTATATAGAGGTAATCCCGATATACAGGCTGATTCATTTTCGGCCCTTACCATGCGGATCTCTCTTATTATTGGAGATAGAGTATAGGTTTAAATTTGGCAAAGTTGTTAAATTTTGTGTTTGTTATAAATCCGTAAAGAAAATAGACCTGTGACAAATGACCTTCGTTATTAAAAAAAAAAAACCCGAAAACCCCATTTTCTTCTTTTACCTGTAGCACCGCCTTGTAGAGAAAAAATAAAATCACATCCTTTTGGCCTTTTCTAAACCTCTATCCAGTGGTGTACTCTAAATTTTTATACGACGTTTCGTTTCTTTCTGGCCATCATCAACTATCTAATTTCTTATAGGCGCCATATTGGATTTAGACATCTTCAGAAAGAGTTTTTTTTTCTGATTTCAACCATGTACCACATGCTGACTATAGTTTTTGACATTAGGTTTTATTTGAAAGAATAAATTATAAGATTAAATAAGGTAGCCTTTGGAATTTCAATATGTCAAACATTTCATTTATTGTTCATTAATAATACAAAAATGTCATACACTAACGAAGAGAAACGAGATATGATAAGTATTTTTTATTCTTCGAAACGAAATTCAACAGTAGCGAGTACAAGATAACAAAAACATTAATAAAAATACGTAGAAAAGTAAACAATAAACAATTACAGTAAATGTTCAATTATCTGGCCATCTTCGGTAATGCACAATTGGGCACGCCTTCTGACATTTTGTACTGCCCTTTGTATAGTTAGTTCTTCTAGGAACTGCATCGAAGGCATTCTGAAGTCTGTCTCGTAATTCTTCAATGTTTTGTGGCGCATCTACTTTATAAATATTATTTTTAACATATCCCCATAAAAAAAAATCTAGCGGACTTAAATCAGGTGGTCTCGCATGCCATTCAACAACTCCTCTATTTCCAATCCAACGGTTTGCAAACTCTTGATTTAAGAAATTTCTAACAACAGGTGCATTGTGTGCTGGTGCGCCATCTTGTTGCCACCATAAATATTGTAATTGATTGATTGATTGATTGATTGATTGATGGGATATTGTCGTCAAGATCGTCAGATACGTATGTACGTAAAATGTTTAAATATCTTTCTCCATTTAAATGTTCTTCATACATAACTGGTCCTAAGAGACGATTTGCCAAAATATCCATCCAAACGTTTATTCCAAAACGATGTTGTGGTCTTCTAGCCCTGTTTTGTCGGGGATTTTGTACGGCCCAATAGTGCTCCGTATTTCTGTTGAACATTCCAGAATTTGTAAATTTTGTTTCATCTGACCAGATGATTTTGCTAAAAAAATTTTCGTCATTTTCTATCCTTCCCATTGCCCAATTACAATATTCTAGCCTTCTCAAATTATCTCCAGGCAGTAAAGAGTGACTAGCATGGATCCTGTATGGTTTAAACCTACTTTTATGTAAAGTTCTCCAAACTCTGGACTGGCACAAATTTAATTCTGACGCTACTTCGCGTGTATAAATTGATGGATTATGATTTATCTATAAAAATACAAGATTAACATGAAATTTGAAAACACGCTTTTAATTTACCATTTGTAAAATATCTTGTCGATTTTCATTTAAATTCCTGTTGTCTTGACCATTACGCGGCTTAGTAAACGATCCATTCTCGACCAAATTTCTGTCGAGATCTAGAAAAATGGTACGATGAGGCTGTTGTCGTTCTGGATATAATTGTAGATATCTTGTACTCGCTACTGTTGAATTTCAGTTCGAAGAATAAAAAAAACTTATCATATCTCGTTTCTCTTCGTTAGTGTATGACATTTTTGTATTATTAATGAACAATAAATGAAATGTTTGACAGATTGAAATTCCATGGCTACCTAATTTAATCTTATAATATATTCTTTCAAATAAAACCTAATGTCAAAAACTTTAGTAAGCATGTGGTACATGATAAAAATCAGAAAAAAAACTCTTTCTGAAGATGTCTAAATCCAATATGGCGCCTATAAGAAATTAGATAGTTGATGATGGCCAGAAAGAAACGAAACGTCGTATAAAAATTTAGTCGTATAAACTGGATAGAGGTTTAGAAATGGCCACAAGGATGTGTTTTTATTTTTTTCTCAACAAGGCCAAATGTCGCTGCTACAGGTAAAAGAAGAAAATGGGGTTTTCGCGTTTTGTTTTTAAATAACGAAAGTCATTTGACACAGGTCTATTTTCTTTACGGATTTATAACAAACACAAAATTTAACAACTTTGCCAAATTTAAACCTATACTCTATCTCCAATAATAAGAGAGATCCGCATGGTGAGGGCCGAAAATGAATCAGCCTGTATATCGGGATTACCTCTATATACCGATACTTAGAATTATTTTGCATAAAACTTGTATAGATATGTAACTTAAAAAGTATTATTAAAGTGATGTCAAAAATCTACTTTTTTCTTAAATTTCTATCGCTATCCGGAGGCAGTAAAACTTTAAATAATGTAATAAAATTTTATATGCAGATTAGCTATACCATTTAGCACCTTTTTATCATGAGCCTCTCAAGAAATGAAAAAAATTTTTTTTTTGACCCAGCCTAGTGGGTATGCAATATCGTCACCTAAGAATTAGGGATGTAGAAACTGCGACGAGGTGGTTACCGCGTTTATTCACAATAGAGCAGAAACGTGTAAAAGTGTAATTGTCACAAGAACGTCTGGACGATTTTATGCGACGATTTATTACCACCGACCCAACATGGGTCCACCATTATACCCCCGAGGCAATACTTCACTTTAAACAGTGGACAGAACCTGTCTGTTTGGCGCCAAAGAAAGCCATGGTCACGAAGTCAGCTGGTAAGGTAATGACATTAGTTTTTGGGACGCAAACAGAATCCCGATAAATGATTACCTTACAAAGGGACAAACTTTAAATAAGGAATATCACGATAAGTTTTCAGATAAGTTGCACCAAAAAATTGTAGAAGAAAGACCTTGATTAACGCGCAAAAAGATTATCTTTCACTATGATAATACACGACACCAAAGTGTTGTTACGATATTGTGGATAGTGTATACCCATAGCGGTTTCGCTATCATTTGGACATGCGTGACTTGCATTGGAGAGAAAATAGAGTTGGCGTGGGATTTCGGTCACTACCATTGAAGACCTCGGCTAGACTAGTTATCTTTTTGTTCGTTTGCCGATGTGTGGCTTTTTGGTATCGTGAAAATTAACGCTAAACTAAATGGTTGAATTGTAGTCAGTTTATTAATGTTTCGACAAGAATTACATCACTATCTTGACTTAGATCTACGCCATTGGCACTGACTGGGCGTCTTGTAAATTTTCAGATCACCCCCCCCCCCGCATGGTAAGTTCCAGGAGAGTTGTTAGATTGCACTAAATTGAATTAAAGCCAGTTTTCGTGGTCTTTTGTTGCTTGTACCTGAGTGTAGGTTAAAGTATGTTGTTTCAGTTGCTAAAATTCATGAACTGAAGTTTGCTTTTGCACCCAGCATATTGCCCCTATTTGGCCGCCTCCGACTATCATTTATTTCCTAAACTTAAAACTTTTTGGGTGAACGGAAGTTTTCCATGGACAAAGTCAAAACCACCGTAGACAGAAATTTTACTGGACTTGAGAAACACCTTCCGCGATGAGATGAGAGCTTGTAAAAAATGTATTGAACGTTTCAGGGATTATATTGAAAAATAGAAACATTTTTGTACACATAGAATCGTTGATTCATTGTTAAGCTAACTAATTATCATCTGACCCTAATAATTCTTAATGTGTTGTCTAATATTCGTAGCATTTTCACTGCAAACATTCATGTTCAAAAAGCACCGTATGTCAATTAACTAGAGAACACGTTGAGCTACATTATGCATTCTAACTTTTATGTGTGAGTGCCCAAATAGGCGAAATATTATTATATGCTGCAGTAACAGTAACTTGAACCTAACTTACTAATAATAATTATCTAAATTTGCTTGTAAGCATTAACATTGTAATCATTTAACTTTTCCACCACCAAAAGTAAATATTATCTCACACAGAAAGATACACACAAAAGTTAAAACCCACCCTCGTCTCTTCTGGAAGCTCTCGTTTATTTAACTAAATAAAACTTTAGTTTAATTAATTCAGCACACCATGCCTTCACCAACTACCAGCAGGCGGACTACTGCGGCACGAGCTAGCGGCAGCTCAAAATTGATATTGTTGTTTATTTAAGGGTTTATTGCCGAAACCGAAATTTCGTTGTATTTTACATATGACGGCGGTGGAGAGGGCCACATGCTGCTGCGAAAGCCCTACATAAACATATGCAAAGTGTAGTGTAATGGTAGACGGAGTCTGCACGTATAGCTTCCAGTAGGAAGGAAATAATGGCAGCTGTGTGGTCGGACAGTGGCCAATTTTGCACATTAGGTATAGGACGGTTGAGAGAAATAGAGACTGTAAAGTTTGTTACTGCAACAAATAAGGAACACTTGTTACTTTGCTTACATTAGATTATGATAATGGGACTCCCTAAATAAGTACGCTACGGACCTCATTCGCCGAAAATCGTATGAATAATGTAAGGAACACTGTTTCAAATTAAATTCCGAGCTGACGTTTGTATACAAAAAAAAGAGGAAAATACATCGCGTCAGGACGGTCACACTATTACGATAAATCCTTGGAAGAATAAACAGACGCTTCTGAGATTTAGTTTGAATGAATTGGAGTATAAATGTTTGTATTCTCAAGCAAAATAGAATATAAATTTTAGTTTAAACGCCTTTCAGTGGACATGTCATTATAGCTACTGATGATGTATGCACTACACGCGAAATGATAATTTGATTAAATAAAGTTTGTTATGAAAATGAAGGTTTCATTTCGCCGTGGGCGAATTATTTACGAGAAAGAAATTTCTTATTTAGGGAAGTCTTTTATCTTTGCGAAAAGTCCTTTTATGGAGACTGTGGTTAAGTAAAAATTTCAAAAAGGTAGAAACTACATTCATATCCGTATGCTAAATACGTATTTAGACAACTAAGTTGCTATCCTCTGTAGGTAAAAATAATAATTACAGTGCTGAACGTGGGACACAATAAAGCTAATGTAAAAATCGCGAAATGTTTTAGATTTAAAATCTATTCATATAATGTACCACGAAGAATTTGTGAACATGTATGAGGAACAGAGATTACCGTAAGTAGAACGACGCACAACAATTTGAAGTTTGTAAAAATTCGAATCAAATTTGTCACGACTGTCAGCAGTGTCTGTCAAGTCATTATTGTAGTTCGACAAATATTTCGTGCATTGCGAGAAATTTATGGGCAATATAATCGGCTAACTGACCGCTCTGATTATTATCTTGCTAAAAAAATTAGAATGAACAAGCACAGTAGTATACAAGGGCATCTATGCGCCATCTAAATTCCCGTTCAGCAGAGGACACCGCTGCTGTAAGCCAGAGTGCTAGAAAATATCCCAACGTCTCTGTATCAACAACTCGGCCTGGTGTGCTCAACAACGTCTCTGTATCAACAACTCTGCCTTTCTGGAGAATACTGCATCATAATCTTTATCTAAAAACTTATAAAATCCAAATTACTGAATAGCACAAACCTGTCGATTATCGTGTGCATCGAACTTTCCTGGCTTGGGTTCTAGAGCAGTTGGAAGTCGATCCGAATTTTGGCTCGAAAATAATCTTTTCGGATGAAGCACATTTTTGGCTTAGTGGATACGTGAACAAATAAAATTGTAGGATTTGGGCTGATGAAAATCCTCAAGTCATTTACGAATTGCATCTCCACTCTGAAAAGTCACTGTTTCGTGCGATTTCTGAACTCATGGAGTAATTTTTCCCTATTTTTTGAAGACCAACATGGAAATCACGTTAGTGTTAATGGTGGAGCGCTATAGGGTAATGTTAACAGAATATTTGTGACCGCAACTGTTAAATATTGACTTGAACAATGTTTTCTTTCAACAAGATGGTGCCATACGTCGCACATCTCACGAGGCCATCGGATTGTTGCAAGAAAACTTTCCTGGGCGGATCGTTTCTAGAAATGTAATGTAAATTGGCCGCCAAGATTTTGCGATCCTTGGACTTTCCTCTATGGCACTATCTAAAATCTCAGGTCTACGAGAATAAGCAGCGAACGATTCGTGCTATTATGGAGAACATCACATGCACAATTCAAGATTTGTCACCCAATATGTCAAAAAGTAATCAGAAATTGGCCCACGAGTATTCATTTATGTCAACAATGCAGGGAAGGTTATTTAAATGACATTATATTCAAAACATAACGTTACTATTTGGTCTTCGCTAGAGCTGATGTCAGAAAAAAATATTAACATCACAAATAAAAATAAAACAAAAATTAATTAAATATTACTTGTAATCTTAATTATAGTCTCATTTCAAAGTTCTGGCACTCTTATTGGTAAATCATTAACAACGAGAATTACAAGAAAATTGTTTTAACCCCGTTCTACCATTCCAAATAAGAAAAAAATTGAAAGGACAAATGTGTCATTGTGAAGGTAGACGTTCCTAAAGTGGATCCAAAAACTTAAACGGCGTTCCGTAACACTCATCACCATCATCCACACTTCGCAAAACGTGAGGGCAAAGACGACCGTATAAATCCGGAACATGCAAGTGTAATTAATTTTGTGTACTCAACCAGGTGTTATGAGAATACATTAAAGGCGTGAGCAACGAATGTTCAGTAATTAGAAACTGAATAGGACGTCTGTCGCATGTAGTTCCTATTTAGTAGGGGCCCGCTTTAACATCGTTGAAAAATTAAAGAGCATTACGTCACTTCAAGACTTAAAGAATTTACTGTCATCCCGCTAACACTTCAACAACATCCGCCCCTTATTTCAGCATAACTTTCTTCTGTATGTGTGTGTAAGCTTTTGTATGTTTGTACGTGTGTGTATAGTTCAAATCAGGTAACCAACGACTGAAGAACTGAAGAACAGGAGGAAGGGGTTTTTGCAGAGTTTGTCAACTCTCTTTGACAATTAAAATTCTTGACTTCGTCTTTCTCGAACAGAAGTTTTCATTTAAGTTTTCTTTATTCTTCGTGCGTTTTTCTCTTTATTTTATTTTTTCTTTCTGTTTTTCTCCGCTCTTTTTGAATCTCTCCTTTCAATCTTCCTCCGTTGGCACTAATGAAAATATATTTCGCTAAATCCGTTTGAACGTATTAAGCTACGGTGGCTAAACTTAAATAACGATCGGAAAGGGCCTTCATCATATCTAAGTCGGAGTTGGAGAGAGATATACGGAAACAGTTGCCGAGAAGAGCACACTAGAGGAAACGAAATTATATAAAAAAAAACTAAAATTGGCAAAACCTAAACTTAACACAAAAATAAAGTAAAAGAGAAAATGTAGTTATAGAAATAAATTACAGCTTTGCAGCAATGAATTTTGTATTTAAAACGAGGACGTTAAAATGCATAATTATTGCAATTTATAAGGATCAAAAATAAATACTGAACTTCGAGTTTCAAAAATTTTATTGTAAATCCACTATAACATTGTTTCGCCATACAACCGGATCATCAGCTGAATGAAAAACTTAATATTTAAAATACAAGTTTAAATATTTATGTACAAATTATTGAGAAAAATTGAAAAAAACTTCCAACCATGTTCCCCATCTAGTTATAACTGGAGAGGGAGGCAGTGACAAAGCTGTAAGTTTTTCTCTGTAAAGAGCTACCCTCGATGGTGCTTTTCTGAATACTTTTTTAAAAGCGACTACAAGTCTATCAACTTCTGAAAAGGTGCCTCTGATATATTCACAGATTCTGTGGAGAGCATGTGCTACACAAGTAACTTACAGCATAGTAGGCCAACTATTCGTATAGAAGAAGTAATTATTGACGTTCGTAATCATATGGAACAAAACCCCACAAAATCTTTGAGACGCCTGTCCCAAGAAATTGGCGTTTCTTATTAAAGATGCGGAACCATTGTAAAGTAGAACTTGAACATGCATCCATTTAAGATGGAAATATATAACTTTTTTTTTGGCAACAGACCACCCCAGACGTCTTGTGTCTTGCCAATGGTTCGTCAACAATTCAATGAATAACGACCTGCTAAACTTAACATTTTTTTCCGATGAGGCATGGTTCCTATTTCGGGGTATATAAATTCTCAAAATATGCGAGTGTGGAGCACTAATAAACGCTTTTTTTTTAATCTCCACTACATTCTCGAAAAATTGGTGTTTGTATGGCAGTCTCCCGTAGAAGAATAATTGGGCCAATTTTTTTCAATTTCACCATCAATGCAGAGAGGTATAGAAATAACATTTTGACTGAATTTGTTCAACAACTACACGACGATGGACTTCATAATGGTTATTTCCAACATGACGGTGCAACAGCAAATACGACACGAAGAACTATAGCCTTTCTCAGTGAATTTTTTGATGATCGACTTATAAGTTTGCATACGCAAGTTGAGTTTCCTCCGAGGTCACCTGGTTTGACTATTATGGACTATTTTGTGTTCCCTTACTGCAAAGAATTTTCAGAACTCTTGTACATAATTTGCAAGAACTGCAACAAAAGATTATTGAAGTTTGTGCAAACGTTCCACAAATGTTGCAAAGATTTTGATAGCTTGAAAAAGCGCGTAAACGTGTGCATCGAACAAGGCGGGGGTCATTTTAAAACCTTATTGTAATTTGTTTATTAATTTTTGATAAAATGTTATTCAAACATGTAAATCATTTTAGATAAATATATATTTACAAATTTTGTCAGTCAAATGTCAGTATGACAGTTAACCAGATAATTTAATCTGTAGTAATACCATAAGAGCTTTGAATTTATCGATAATTTCACGAATGCTTGTTGCATAGCGACGAAGACGAGTGTCAGTTTGACAAGCATTTAAATCACGACAGCCCATAGGGCTGGAGTGGTTTAATTGTCAAATTGACACGAGTCGAAGTATGCAGGAAGTATGAGTGAAATTATCGATTTTAATTCAAAGCTCGTATGGTATGATTAGATTATTTTACGTAATACAAAATGAAATTTATCGAAACTCTTTATTTATTAATTCATGTATAAATTAGTACACTTGAAAGGTACAATTGTTATATACATTCCGTTTTTTATTGGATGTGCTTGAATCAATATTTGCACTGTTGTAACTATTTCCTCGCATTTGATTAATAATAGTTTCATGGTGTTCTTTATCTAGTTGTAGATACGGCTTAATAGAATGCGAACTACTATGGCCAGAAATTTTAATTAATTGTTGCTCATTTACACCAGCTTTTGCTAAATTTGAGACAGCTGTCGCGCGACTGGAATGGTTACTTATTTTTTGATTTTCTGTGTTGAAACCAGCGAGTACATCACTTTTCTTAAACCATTTCAAAATTTCATTTCTTCCAATAGGCATATTTTTATACCAGCTACCTTTTTTCTTATTCCACGCTGGATTGACAGTTAAAAAGAGTCTATCACTTTTTATACGAACGTTTTCTGTCCTCTTCGAAATGAGTTTTTTAAAAAGTCTGACTGGGCTATTACTTGGTTTTACTTTGTTGGGAATCAACCATTTACTGTCAGCACATTTTTCTGCTCCACCTTGGGTAGTTTTCGTGAATATGGGATTGTACTCTATTCTTCCAGTCGGTGTATTGTATACGTTAATTTCTTCTCGGAAGTAGTGAATCAAACGCGCCTTCTCCTCCTCGCCATGCCAATTCAATCGACACTATCAGGTAAAATTTCTTTTGTAGTCCATCTGGATTTTCTTCATCCCAAACATTTATCATTTTTTCATATTCGTTTTTCTGTAAAGCTGCAGAACTCATTTTCCGTTTACCAGGTATCGCTTGAAGAATTCTCCTTTTGGAGTTCCTTGTGTCGCGGGCTGCTTTAAATACGATGCTCTGAAAAGGATCAATTTTTCTGTTATATTCGTTATTAAACTTCTCTTGTAGCAATTTTGCCGTGACATTCCACATCGTTTTAACAACACCTTCTTTATATTCTTCCCCATTCACCTTCCTCATATTGAAGGCCCAGTCTTTCAGAATATCTGCAAGTTCCTCTTCTGTAACATTTTGTTCGATGCTGTAGTTTTTCGCATCACAAAACTCACAAAATTGTCGCCAAATTTACGCTTTACTCTTTTTCGTATTAGCCGGTTCAGCTTGTTTTACTATTTGATCAATGTTTACAACTGATTCTTCCCCAAATCTCAGCATTGTTTGTGACAATGGAATCAGTTTTTTGACAGAACTTTAGAAATGTCTATCCTTATTAACCGCATTTCCATAACAACGCCTAATTATTCTACTATGAAAATTATCGCTAAATAACCGCTGTAATTTCGAGTTGCTTCAGTAATACGCGAATCTGATTGGTTTATATTTGTATGTGTAAAATAATCAGAATTATCTCTAAAGAATGGTATAAATCAAAACGGACGTTTTACATTCCATGGCTATCCTTTATCAATATAATTTTTGATCTCGCGGTATTTACCGAAAACATTGCATGCTGAAATTTTTTATGAATTTTTTTTTTTTGCAGACATACACAGGCTAGTATTACATTAATGTAAAAATGGTTTTCCAGTTATCATTATTTTATTCTAATTGCAATTCTAATTAATTCTAATTAATAACAACATAATTAAGCGGCTGTTTAGACAAAATCTGAATATCTTTTAACTTACTGAGATTGGTAATATCCGGAAGTAAAATCCTGTATACATATTCATTTTATGTTAATTTCAAAACTAATATTTCCGTAAAGTATGCAAAATTTTCGACCAAACGTCCAACCCACACACGTGCAAAGTTAAAAATGATCAATTTAAGAATTGGTTTTCCCATCATCCGTGGAGCTATCTCGAAACAATGAATCTTATTAATAATTAATGCCTTTCAACATCGGGAGAATTTCTCGCTCGGGGCTCCTACCCTCTCGCATCCTCGCGCTCCTTTTCATCCCTTCTAAGTGAGAGAATACATTTTTAATATCGCCGCGATTGTCAACTCTATTGGCACAAAAGATAAGTGAACTCTCCTCGATTGCGCTTCTCCTCTTCTCGCCCGACGTCCCAGCCATATAATTTTTGAAATTCAAATTTCACGACGCTACTAAATCTTCGGGGGGAAAGGGGTCGGTAAAATGGGCTAGGGCGAAGAGGGGGGGCAGTAGAACAGGAAGACGGTTACGAAATGAAGAAAACCCTGGAAAAACGGGTACGAGAGGAGGAAGGGGGTGAAATCGAGACGGAAAGAGGTGGAAATATTCATTCGTCGTGCCTTTTCATTGTTTCACAATGTATCGAATGGATTTAATTTACATATTAAACAAGTCTGGCCGAGCGTAATTCGACCTTTTTTTCCCGGGTCCCTTTTACAGTGCAATATTTATTTCTTATACACTTTTCTGTCGGTGGTATTTATTCTGGTCGCATTTTAATTTATGACATCCTGTCGCGTGTTCAGAAACGGTTGACTTATATGAGGAAACGCTTGTCAAATAAGTTCTCTTTTCCGTTGTAAAAAATGAAATGTAATGTTGGAGAATAGAATGAAAATATGAAAATGTTCTTATCTTTTCATGAAAGGCAAAAGGATTCAATTATTAAAATCGCAAAGTATTTAGACAAAATATAAAACGAATATATAAAATAACGTGTGTTCATTTGAAAAGTCAATCTAGGTTACTTTGAAATTTTGATAGAAGAAGACGCAAATATATTAGTATGTGTTGGTTGTTCCGTAAACGTAAATCCAAATTACATTTGATAATGTCAATCACAAATAACAGTTAGTGCATAAAATAATCGTGCGTCGATTCTGGTTTAAATAAATTTCTTCTCAGTTTTAAAATGGCTTTCACTTTAGAACATACAATTTTTTCAGTCCAGGCTTATTTTCGAAGTGGTAATAAAATTGATGGTTTATGGGTTTATTCAGTTCAAGAGTGCATGGTAGAATTTCAAGTTGAGTTTCCACATTTTGTAATAGATTATATACAATTTAAGAATACTTTGCATAGAACTTTAAAACTTTTTTCTGAAACTGGTACTCTCATAAGAAAATCAGGCAGCCGAGCAGTTAAGAAACGTACACCTCAAATTGTCAATTGTGTTGAAGAAATAATGGATAATGAACCACAAACATCTGTTCGACATTTGAGTCAACAAATACACCTTTCTGTTGGTACAACTCACAAGTTATTAAAAAAAGATATGCAACTTTATCCATACCGTGTTACAGCAGTACAAGAATTGTTCGAAATTGCTTACCCACGCAGACTACAGTTTTGTAATTGGTTTGTAAATATGAACAATAATGGTGAACTTTCGCAAGGAGTCATCTTTACTGATGAAGCATGGTTTTATAAAACGGGATACCTAAATTCACAAAATACAAGAATTTGGAGTAGTGAAAATCCACATGTAATTAATGAAGAATCGCTACATTCAGAGAAAATTGGTGTTTGGGCAGCGATAAACCAAAGGCGAATCATTGGACCAATATTTTTTCAGGGTACGTTAACTGCTCAAAGGTACCGTACGGAAATTTTACAACCATTTGTCAATAAGTTGCATGATGATGAACTTCAAAATGCATATTTCCAACAAGACGGAGCACCTTGTCACTGTACTGCAGAATCTTTGGATTATCTAAGAGAATTTTTTGATGAGCGTATAATTAGTCGAAATACTGAAATTGCCTGGCCTGCACGTTCATGCGATTTAACACCTTGCGACTTCTTTTTGTGACCTTATCTAAAAAATAACATATTTCGAACACCTATATTGAATTTGAATGATATGCTACAGAGAATCGAACAGAAATGCATGGAAATTAATAACAATCCAGTAATGTTGCAGAATATAATCAGAAATTTTGAACGGAGGATTTTAAAGTGCATTGATCTTGAAGGACAACATTTTCAACATTTGTTATAGTTTTCAATAAATACCTATTATTTGTTATTTATTTGTATGTATTGTTACGCTTAGCATATAAAATATTTTTATCTATTTTTAATCTATATTTCTTCTTTGAATATCTCGATTTAAATTATATTTAACTTAAGACATTTTTACATTTGTACAACTGTACATATTCGTACAAAGAGAAAGCATTTCTTTTGTCATATTCCGAAGCGAAACCCTTAGTCTTCTACCTGATCAAATAACCGTTACTGTGGAATTTCTTTCTTGATACATTTCAATTTTAGATTGTTTTAATTGAATTTCACATCTTCCTTTATATATGGTGTTTCATATTATTAGAAAGCTTATGTCACAAGGGTTATTCTAATAATATTTATGACATCGATAGATTAACTCTTCAGGTCGCGCTTTTATTTAATTAGAATTCAAGTTATCGACCCTCTCTTCGACAAGTCATAAAACAGACCGTTTTCTAGACCTTTTCTATCGACACAAACTATCAGTCCTTCTTCTCTTTCGAACGTTCGTGAGTTACACACACATCGCTCATCGTGCTGTCCAAGTCACGATGCCACGCCGTCCGGTGTTTCTTCGCTTCTAAGGTAAACTGTATTGTTCTATACATATTATTCTTTTAAGCGAATCCATATTAATTTAACTAATTAATTTCTTATGCCTCCGGCCAACACCGCTCTACATATACTTGTCCGAGTATATCTTCAGACCACGTGGCCGCTACTCACAGGTAACTCTGTATTATCCGATACTGAGATTATTTTATATTCATCGTAATTAATTAACCCTTAATTTACTACTCCATTTAACATTCTTTTCAGTATATTTTTGTGTTAATTTTTAATCTACTTATTAACCGCTCCTCGTGTATATATTATTTTGATTAATTACTTTTAAGTATATCAATTTCAATTTCTTCTTATGTAAATATAAATACAAACTTTAAGGACAACATGTGTTTTAACAATCATCACGCACGTCCTGGACCTTTGAGGGAACTTCACCACCACCAATTAATTGTTTTATTAGGAAATAATTTTATTATTATTAGCACACCAAAAGCCACCGTTTGTAATAGGTGTCGCGCCCCCCCTAATTTGTAATAGTATGAAACTGTCAAAATATACGACTTCGTAGGTTAAGTAGGTAAATTTTAATTTACGATATACTTCAAAATGTTCTCAGTAAATCACATGCTACTAGATTGACTTTTCAAATGAGTACTTGTTATATGGCTAAATAGTGACCTTGAATTTACTGTTAAATTAATTAATTAAAATTTTAATCCAGTAAAATCTCTATTTACGATCACCTCAGAATAGAGGACAGCTCTAAGCAACGAACCATGTTGTTTTCACAGAACTTTACAACGGGATTTGCCTAATATTACAATCTCTTAACCACGGATTCTCTAGAAAAAGGACACGAGCCAGCACTCTATTTATTTTGTATTAGAAGTTATGTTAAAAAATAAAAAATTAAAAAATTGAAAATTAGATATTAATAATGTAACCCAAATATGCAAAGCGCATGTTTTCCATATTATATGCATTTTTTTAAATATTTGCATATATCCTTAATAAATAGCATATTGTGCATAATTGAAAGAATTATAAATGATGTAGTTCTTTAGCATGCGTTTCAAGAGTACAAGATAAACAATTTTATAAATCTTCCATTATGAAGTAATTTATTGTTTTGTTTTCAGTTCCCAGTCTTAAATTCCTAAAATTCAAAATAGGTCGTTTTAAACCGTTAACAAGGGTTTTATTGTACCTATATTCATATAAGTAGGTAAATAATAAATCGATTTCTGAATTTTATTTCAGATTGTGATTTTGAAGAGATAGCATCTATTTGTGTTTTGTAGTGTTGTGGTAATTTATTTATTTTTACTAGTAACATACCCAAAGTTAGCGAACATCCGTATGGGTTAAACCATACAAATAACTAAGTATAGATATGGGAAAAGTCTACTGTTTTGTGAGCGTTGAAATCGTAAGTATAATTTTTGAATTTTCAATATTGAACGATTTACGCTGGATTTTTCACTTATTTTGTTTTTGTTAAAAAGAATACTCGCATATAAATATGTATACTGATTTATATGCGAGTATTCTTTTTAACAAAAACAAAATATGTGAAAAATCCAGCGTAAATCGTTCATGGTCCTTCGAGCCGGATGTTTTTATTTTTATAAAAACAACAAAAGACAACCACATACGACACGGGGCAGCATCACAATCGATCCAAAGGTGTCAGCATCAATCAATCGAGACATTAGAAGTACGCATCTTCTTAGGACACCGGGCAGCATCAGATTGGATCCAATCGTGTCATCGCTAATAACAAACAATCAGTAAGTCCACTCATATTACCCATACTATATCCTTTTATTGGCCTTCTATTTGCTACAAACATGGCAAATTACGAGAATTTAGTGCGAAAACGTGGCGGCGTAAAGAGCCAAATGACACGTTTTTCAAATAATTTAGCGAACATAAACACACTAACACTAACTATCAATACTTATTCAGAATTAGAGGCTCGCATTGAAAACTTTTCAAAACTTTAGGATGCATTCAATAATATTCAAGATGAAATCGATGGGTTGGTAGAAAATGTTTCTACTCAAGAGCATGAACGCGAGGAGTTCGAAACACAATATTATCAGATTTTAGGTTCTGCTCGCGCTCTACTAAAACAATATGATATTCAACAATCACAACCTTCAAATAACGCCACGAAAAATGTAATATTGCCGTCAATCAACCTCCCTCAATTTGATGGTACATATGAAAAATGGTATAACTTCCGCGATACCTTTAAGAGCTTAATACATACGAATAAATCTATAAACGACATACAAAAATTTCATTACTTACGCATGTCTTTAAAGGGTGACGCCGCACACGTTATACAATCCTTAGAGACGTCAGAAAACAATTATAACATTGCCTGGGACTTATTAAACAAAAGGTTTGAAAACAAACGATTAATAATCTACAATCATATTCATGCGTTATTCAACTTAAGGGTTATTAGTCGCGAATCATATACATCCCTTCGTGAATTACTAGACGATATGTTAAAGCATTTGCGAGCTTTAGAAAATTTAGATCAACCGGTAAAATCATGGGATGCCTTAATCATTTATCTAATGTCAAGCAAATTAGATTTACAATCCAAACGCGAATGGGAAGCTTCAATAGCTAACAAGACTAACGAAACGCCCTCTTTAGAAGACTTTGTGAATTTTTTAACTAACCGATGTAATTTGCTTGAGACAATACGGCCAAATAATTACAATCAAGCTGTGAAGGCTCAAGCAAACAAGACAAACAGCCTTACACTGATCGAACGTAGTGTTAAATGTTCATTTTGTAATTCCGATCACTTTATTACTGCATGCAATGCTATCATGAAGCTTTCTGTTAATGAAAGAATTTCTGAGGTAAAGAGAAAACAACTATGTTTAAATTGCCTTAAAAAGGGGCACCTAATGAACAACTGTAAATCTAAGTCATCTTGTAAACAATGCAATAAAAGGCATCATACACTTATCCATATCGAACGGCAACAAAATGCTAATCCTGAACCAACTTCTTCCAATCAAAATACAGCCGAATTAAGTATAGTCAACCATTCAGTATCAAGGCGGTCATCGCAAATATTATTATCAACTGCCTGTGTTTTTATTAAAGAATTAAATGGTTCATGGATAAAATGTAGAGCCTTGTTAGATAGCGGATCGCAATCTAATTTCATTACTAGTGAATTATGCAACAAGCTGAAACTGTCATGTACACGTATACAGTCAACAGTATTAGGCATCAATCAAGCAGCTATAAATTTAACGCAAAAAACAGATTTACTTGTACGATCATTAGATAATACATTTGAGATTGAACTAGATTGTCTAGTAATTTCAAAAATTACTGAAAATCTGCCAAACTGTTCGTTCGATATTTCTTTATTAAATATTCCGAGTAACATTAAATTAGCCGATCCTACATTCAATCAAGAGGGTAACGTCGATATATTACTTGGCGTGGGTGTATTTTGGAAGTTATTATGTGTAGGTCAAATCAAACTTGGCACAAATCAGCCTATCTTGCACAAGACAAAGTTAGGTTGGGTAATATCGGGACCGCTACCGCTTCCGTTAAACCGCAATAACAACTTCACTTGCAATCTGAGTGTCAATTTAGAGAAACAAGTAGAAAAATTTTGGTTATTGGAAAATTGCGATCAAACAAGCAGTAATTCTTATGCCAAAGACGACAATTGTGAAACACATTTTATTAACACTTTCAGGCGCGACAATATTTCAGGTAAATTTGTTGTAAGTATTCCATTTACACCGGATAAGCGTAACTTGGGTAGTTCTCGACAATTAGCCGTGAAACGTTTTTATTCCATGGAAAGTCGTTTAAATCGTGATACCGAACTGCGATCTGAATACATTAAATTTATGAACGAATACGAATCATTGGGCCATATGACGCTAGTAAGAGAAACCTCACTGGATCAGTCAGCCTATTATTTTCCACATCACCCCGTAATTAAGGCATCTAGCACCACCACAAAAACGCGAATAGTATTCGATGGTTCCGCGCCGACAACAACAGGTCTCTCACTTAATGACGTACAAATGGTCGGCCCGGTAATTCAAAACGATCTGTTTACTGTACTTTTACGCTTTAGACGACACTCTTACGCAATAACCGCGGACGTAGAAAAAATGTATCGGCAGGTTTTAATAAGCGAACCTGATCACAAATATCACAGGATTCTCTGGAGAACAAAACCTTCCGATCACTTAAAATGTTACGAATTGCAAACAGTCACGTACGGCACAGCATCGGCGTCCTTTTTAGCAACCAGATGTCTCAAACAATTAGCAATCGAATTTGCCTCTCAATACCCTAACGTTTGCGAGATTATTAACAATGATTTTTACGTTGACGACTTATTAACCGGCGCTGAGTCCATTCATGAAATGAATGAATTAAAAAACAAACTCACTTTAATTCTAAGCTCTGCGGGTTTTAATTTACGAAAATGGGTCTGCAATTTTCAGGACAGTTCGGGAAATTCTGACAATCTAAAGTTAGTAAACTTGGGGGAAGATTCAGAAATGAAAACATTAGGCATCTCGTGGTCTCCTGTTTTAGATGTTTTTAAATACGAAATAATGAATTTAAAAGAGCAAAAACACGTCTCAAAAAGAAACATACTCTCCATTACGGCAAAACTATTTGATCCTTTAGGGTTATTAGGACCAATAATCGTAGTAGCTAAACTAATTATTCAGCAAGTATGGCAGTGCCGATTGTCGTGGGATGAGTCAGTACCGCAGGATGTACACCATCAATGGGCTAAATACTTGAATCAATTGCCTAGCCTGGCAAACATTAGTATACCTCGTTGCGTACTACAATTGGACATACAAATCATACAATGCCACGGATTCGCTGATGCATCCGAAAGGGCTTACGGAGCTTGTATTTACGTACGGTCTACAAATGCATCAGGTGATGTCACTGTCAATTTACTTTGTGCTAAGTCTCGGGTTGCTCCTTTGCGGCAAGTAACCCTTCCGCGACTAGAACTTTGTGCCGCGGTTTTGCTTGTCAGACTATTTAGAAGGGTCAGCGAAGTATCAAGTATTCATTTTAATTCTCGTTGGTTTTGGTCGGATTCCACAATAGTACTCCATTGGATCAATTCTCATCCTTCGCGCTGGCAAACATTTGTAGCTAACCGTGTCGCTGAAATTCAAAATTATACCGAATCGAAGGAGTGGTTTCATGTTAATTCACCTGACAATCCCGCGGATTTGGTATCCCGTGGCACTGAACCCGCGAGTTTAGCGAAGTCGTCACTTTGGTGGCACGGTCCTAATTGGCTATCTAGCAAGGACTTCGTTTCTCCCAATCAACATTCATTAACAAATGATGCAAACCTTCCTGAAGTTCGAAAACAAGTAACCTTATCAGCGCAATTAGTTGAAAACGATATATTTTACAAATTTTCTTCTTTGAATAAACTTCAAAGGGTAATAGCTTGGTGTCTGCGTTTTCAATCCAATTGTCAAACAAATGTCACAAATCGAAATTATGGCCCATTGACCGTAAGAGAATTACAATCAGCCATAATCTGTTTAATAAAAATTGCTCAGAAGGAGTGTTTTTCTCTCGAAATCAGAGCACTTAAAGAGCGAAGCTATCATACATTTAAGGGAAATCTATTAACTCTTAATCCCTTCTTAGATAGCGACAACATAATGCGTGTCGGTGGCCGAATTAAACAATCAGAGTTCAACTTTGACAAAAAACATCCCATTATATTGCCTAAAAATCACATGCTAACCGAATTAATAATAACTAATGAGCATTTGAGACTTCTGCATTGCGGACCGCGAGGGGTTTTGTATTCACTTCGGCAGCGATACTGGCCTATTTCAGGTACTTGCTTAACAAAAAAAATAGTACGACGCTGCATTACTTGCTTTAAAACTAATCCTCAGCAACCGCAACACATAATGGGAAATTTACCAAGTTACCGCGTTTCGCCACAACCTGTATTTTTTAACTGTGGCATAGATTATGCCGGGCCTTTTCTATTAAAGGAAAAGAAGTATCGCAATACTAAATTTATCAAGGGGTACGTATGTTTGTTTATTTGCTTAGCTACAAAGGCAATACACCTAGAACTAGTAAGCGACTTGACAACCCAGGCCTTCTTGTCTACACTAAGACGCTTCATATCCCGACGCGGCAAGCCGGGAAACTTATACTCCGATAATGCTACTAATTTCATTGGCGCAATGGGAGAATTGAAAGAAATTTATAAATTTTTAAATAATAAGGATGCCCGGCAATGTATTGTTAATTCGACGTCTGGGGAGGGTATAACGTGGCATTTCATTCCTCCGCGCTCACCTCATTTTGGAGGATTATGGGAGGCCGGCATTAAGTCTGTCAAATCACATTTAAAGCGAGTCATTGGCAATAATTCTCTTCATTTTGAAGATTTTTGCACATTATTAACACAAATAGAGGCCATCCTAAACTCTCGACCCTTATCACCTTTATCTGATGATCCTACTGATTTAAATCCTCTCACTCCCGCTCACTTTCTGATTGGTAGACCTATAACTTGTATTCCGGAGACAAACTTATTAAAAGTCAGCGAGAATCGTCTATCACATTATCAACATCTGCAACGGATGTCTCAGCATTTTTGGGCCCGTTGGAGCAAAGAATATGTAACGGAACTACAAACAAGATCTAGGTGGGCTAAGCATTCCACGGAACTTATTCATATTGGAAGTTTAGTATTGCTTCGTGAAATTAATCAGCCCCCTTTGCGATGGAAGCTTGGTCGAGTGCAAGAACTTCACCCAGGGCAGGACGGTATAGTGAGAGTTGTGACCGTCAAAACAGCGGATTGTGTAACTAAACGTGCCATCAAACAACTGTGCGTTTTGCCTCTACCCAATGCATGAGATTGAACTCTATTACATTCTTTGAACTTTGAAACGTATTCAATACCTTTCAAGGGGGCCGGCATGTTCCGGTTTCCCGGAAATAGTTATAATAAGGTTTTGTTTATATCTTATTTTTTCTTTACTTTAGTTTTTTAATATCATAGGATTTAATGTATATTTCTTTTGGACGTGCCTGTATATTCGTATACATATCCATGTAATATCAACAGCTGTGCGCAAAGGCATTTAACTGCAATTATTTTAGTTTAAGACATGTAAATAAACGTAGTAGACGGAAATTGTGTAGACTACTTTGAAGTCCGAGCCGCTTATGGCCATGGAATAAATACGTGTTATAACCATGAGTCATAGGAGAGGTTGTTTGTATTAATACATTTTTTTTATTGCGGTCATGTTATTATACTTTGTAGGGATATTGCGATAATATTTAGTCTCCATTTAAGTTTGGAAATTCCACAATTGCGTGGTCGGTTCATTTGAGAGACATTATTGAAATATCTACTATGAACCATTTTGTTTACCCTAACCCCTCTCAGAATGGTGGGGACCATTTTTTACCAGACAAAATAAGGTAGGAGAAATATATATTCGAGAAGTTCACCAACATAATGGATAATATAACATGTTTGGTCTTTAACGTAAAAACTAGAAATAACTTAGCAATTGTCATGTATCTCATGTATCAAGTGTATTAATCTCGTAGTAAATAAATCAGTATACATATTTATATGCGAGTATTCTTTTTAACAAAAACAAAATAAGTGAAAAATCCAGCGTAAATCGTTCAAATATAGTGGGTGATGTGAAATCGGTGGAAATTTGTTAATTTTTGAGATACAAAAAAATGTTAAAAGCAAGTTACATTCTTTTTGAGGGACATACACACTGATAATACAGAGAAATATACAGGGCGTTTCAGTTTTGGCCTGTTAGTATTAACTTAATTTTTTATACACCCTAGGTATATCGACCAATTTCGCACCATTTAGATACTCGAGGCGCTTTCGTTTAATATTTTGAACTTATTTGTTAGGAATTTAGATTTAAGTATAGATATTAATGCTTTTCAATTTGATATTTCAATTTTTGTTTTTTTTTTCATTGCTTATACCATGCCATAAAAATATCAAATAGACCAACATGTTAAAACTTCCGTTTATATTAGTAAATTGGGAAAGATGAAATATGGAGACGTGTCACAACCCACATTAACTCAATGTTTCCAACCAATGTCCAAAAAGCTAAACGAACAAGATATCTTTAAATGAGACCTATGTTAGGCAATAATGACGTCAAATATTTCCTTGTCAAAGCTACGTAATTAAAATTTCACTTCTCTTTTCTCCAGAAGTATTGAAAAAATCAATGTCCCAGGTGAAACAACACTACGAAGAAACCACGTAAGCTCCTTGTATACGGAGGTAATTGAGGAAATTAAAGCCAAAATTCGGAACAAACATTTTTACATATTGCTATGAATAGTGGTTTTGAATTTAATAGTACCACTATTCACAACCAAATTGTCCAGCCTAGATATTCAGTCGGTTTATTTTCTAGATGAGACTGCTTTTCCCTCAGGGTTCCAATCGGAAAACGTGGTTTTTCTCTTCTACAAATTTATAATGCGCCAGTAAAAGAGTATTGACAAATGTTATAATTATATCACTTTAAGTTACTTGAAAACTTCTTGAAATAAGGTTAAATAATAGTAAAAAACACAATAAACTTTAAATGAAACTTTAATACAAAAATTTAAAAAAATATTCATTAAACATTAAACAATATTATAAAGGTAAAAATATTGTATGGAAGTGACCGACATACAATAAAAAAATCTTTAGTTACTTCCGATCAAAATTAAAACTAAAAAATGACAAAGTTGTTTTTTAATTTCTCCCCAGAAGAAACAAAATAAACAAACTGATATGACAGCCCCAAACAAACTCTAACGCATGTGCAAACCACATGAAAAAAAATGCCCTTGATATCCCAAGCGAACTAAATTTTAAAGTTATAGAAAATTTTTTATATCAGAAATTTTAAAAAACGTTCTTTGTCATTTAATTCAAATAACAATGAATACAATATAAATATCAAAATTAACACAATGGAAAATACAATTCAAATCATTCACAATAATAATAAAAATAATAAGATCAATATAATTTACTTACGTATAAAAAAATATATATTTTTCTCAAGACAATATGAGCTATAAAACGTGCTAAATTAAACAAAATTACAAGATCAACAAACTCGTAAACAAATCTCGGTAATGAAACAAACAAATTAAATCAAAATCACGAAGTTACTTAACAAAGATAAAAATTTATCTTCTCATAAACACGTCTTTCTAAACTCAGAGAACATAAGCGTCTGCGGATACAGCAAACCAAACGGCGTGCTTCAACTACACTAGTCAAAAATAAATATAAGTTCAAAATAAATGTGAATTCATAAATAATAAACTTTTCACAATATTTGCGGGGAAAAATCTATAGCAATATGTATTGATGAAACCACCGATTGAAGAGGACGTTGTACTGCTCATTTATTGATTAGTGTTTTTAGCGATGAGATTCTGCCAAAATCTTACTTCATTGCTTCTAAAGAGTTAGAAAAAACAAATGCACTTACAGTGGTCAGATTTGTTCAAGAGGAAGTATCAACATATTTTCTTCCTACGCCTGTTCCTGGAGATAATTTTTTGTACTTGTACATGATAAAGACGGGACAAAATTTGAATTTTTTTTATCCTAACTTGATACAGGTAACATGTCTTGCTAATGCTTTAAATAGGGTTGCTAAAGAGATTAGGAAACATTTTCCTCTTGTAAATAGTTTAATTTCTAACATGAAAAAATCTTCCTTAAAGCGCCTATAAGGCGCTTTAAGGAAGCGCTTTCTATAAAGAAAAACTACCCATCATCTTCCGTCTCAACCTGTTATTACAAGATGGGGCACTTTGTTGGAAGTCGCTTTTTCATTGGGAGAATTTCGGTCAACCAAAAGATCTAATTTCAGAATTGTCTGACGAATCTTCCCAATCCCTCACTGTTGTTAAGCAATTATTCAAAAACAAAGAAATAAAACAACAATTGACGTATATAAAAATTAATTATAGCTTTGTTTCTAAAACATTAACACAAATGGAGGAATCTTATTTGCCATTAATCCGAAATGTAGAGCTACTGAAACAATCTAAGGTAGCTTTTCAAAATGTCGCAAGCAAAATGGGAAACAAAAATGTGATGGAAAAGAATTGTGGATTTGCTTCTAATTTACGCGCATATTTTTGTGTATTTCACTAGCATATTTGGGTTTCCCTAGATATTAGTTTATCAACCACTTCTATGACAAAAAGAAGGTCATAAAAATAATGTATATAATAATACCTAAATTTTTCAATCATTCCAGTGCTATAGGAGCTACCTTGCATAACTCGTGGATTCCATCAAGGAAACTTCTTCTGGGAAAGTTGTTTATTATGTGGCCCATAGTTTGAACCACAGTTTCTTGACACATTATGGAAAATCGGGATTAGAATTTTACTTGGTGGGCCTATAGGCAAAGATCCGAAAAAGCCCTTGAAAGAAAGTCTACATGTTTGATATGTGCATTTTTAAATTTGCTAAAATTCAAAAAATATCAGTCAGATTAAAAAATGGTACATTCGTTTCAGTTTTTCATTATTAACGTCATCCCAAAGTCCGTGTCCGCGAAATTTGTAACAACCTGTATATATATATATACCCTATATGTGTTGTAACTGGATTCCGGGTTTTCTTCCGCGTTTCCATTGTTTGGTCTTTGTGAAGACCGGTGCTGGTTTCTGGACGACGTTTCGGCAAAATCACATTTGTCATCTTCAGGTCTGCTTCTGCTTCTGGTTACTCGTAAACTGACGTAGTCGAGTTTAGGATGGTGGTTATATACCCGCTTAGCATTCTGGTTGGTTACACTTGGCTGAGTATGTGCGCGACTCCGTGTCGTTGGGCCTGTAGCTGGAGTGTGCTGGCTGGGTTGCGGTGTAGGTGTTTTTGTTTGTTGTTTCTTGTTGATAACTTCTTTGCTTAATACTGGTTTCCATGCTGTTGGTAGCCTCTGGGTATCATCTCGCGAATTCAAATTGTTCGGACGTTTCTCAATTTCGATAGCTTCCCTGATAATTCTGGTTTTCATATGTTCCATATTCGCCAATAATTTGGTATTGCTGAAGTCTATGATGTGGGACGTTTCCTTTACATGCTGACCCAAAGATGAAGTTTTTTCGTCTTTTCTTACGGAGTTTTAGTGTTCGTCACTTCTTACGTTTACCCTTCTGTTTGTTTGGCCGATGTACGTCTTCTCACAATTAAGAAATGGAATTTCATATACTCCCTGGTTTTCTAAAGGCATTCTTGTTTTTGGATACCGAAGGACTGTGCTGATTTTTCTGTCTGCCTTGAATGTGGTTTCAATGTTGTGTCTTTGTAGGACTCTGGATATTCTGTCGGTGGTACCTTTGACATAGGGTAAGTAGGTTTTGGCAATTGATTCCTCTTTTTCCTCTTGTGGTGTGGCTCGTTTAGGTTTTAATGCTTTGTTGATTGTCCTTTTCTAAAGCCATTCTGCTGGAGTGCATTGTGGAGTTTATTCATTTCTTGAAAGACTTCATCTGCTAATCCCTGTGATCTTGTTACTAGGCTCTTCACTACTGCTTGCAACTGAGCTGGGTGGTGCTGAGACTGTGCGTTGAGGCACCGGTCTGTCTGCGAGGGTTTCCAGTACCTACACTGTATGGCTTAATTCTCCATTTTCTTTCTTCTTAACTAAAACGTCGAGGAATCGTTGTTGATTGTTTGATTCTACTTCCATTGTGAATTTTATTTTTGGATAGATATTATTCAGATGTTCCAAGAAGCTCTTAATGTGATCTTCTCCATGTGTCCAAATCACGAACGTGTCGTCAACATATCGTAGCCAATGTTTGGGTTTATGGTTGGCCGTCTTTGGTGCTGTTTTCTCGAAGTCTTCCATGAAGAGGTTCGCTATTACTGGTGATAGTGGGGAGCCTTCTATTTGTTTGTAACGTTGATCGCCATAGATAAAGTAGGTGTTTACCAGGCAGTGTTTCACCAGGTTCATTATGTATGGTGGAGATTGGTATTTTCTTTCGATGGTCCCTAGAGCTTCGGTTACTGGTATATCGGTAAACAGTGACACTACGTCGAAGCTTACTAATAGCCAATCTGTTTCAACTTTCTATTTCTTCGATATCTCGATGAAGTGGCTTGCGTTCTTGACGTAAGACTCGGCTTCTTCGGCATGTGGTTGTAGTTGTTGGGCTAGGTATCTTGCCAACTGTTGCCAGCCAGCACACTCCTGCTACAGGCCCAACGACACGTAGTCGCGCAAACACTCAACCAAGTGTAACCAACCAGAACGCTAAGCGGGTATATAACCACCATCCTAAACTCCACTACGTCAGTTTACGAGTAACCAGAAGCAGAAGCAGAGAGTTATCGCAGACCTGAAGATGGCAAATGTGATTTTGCCGAAACGTCGTCCTGAAACCAGCACCGGTCTTTACAAAGACCAAACAATTAAAACGCGGAAGAAAACCCGAAATCCAGTTACATCACATACTACTACCCGCGGAAACCTGAAAGAAAACACACCCTGTATATGTATATATTTTGGAATATTTACTTGAGGTACAATGTAATGTTATCTGAATTAAATTAAAGAATCTTCTGATTCTGATTGTAAACCAAAATATTTTCTCTTTGCGAAAACGTTTCAAGATTCATTTCTGATTAAACTTAAAAAATAATGTTTAAATTCAGTTAAACATCACGGATATAATGTAAGCCCCTTTCCATTTTTCTTCGCAATTTCTAATTCGTCAGAAAAAAAAGGAAATTCCTTCCGGCAGTTGTATTATTAAGAAGCGTGATTTTGCAGATTAAGGAAAAAAAAACAGGAAACGATCAGAAACAGAGTATAACAACAATAACGAAAGGAAATCGACAACGCCGAAAAGAATTACATCCTGTCATTCTTGCTTAATGAATTTTTTCTTTCCATTACGTCCACATACACCCCAGCCGTCTTGATATTTTCCAATGCAAATTGAATCGCTTTCGCTATTATTTCTTCCTCAATTAAATTTGAAAATAAGTGTGGGTGGAAAAATAAACAAATATAATTTAAGGAGGTAGTGTGGCGTGTTGGTGACGATGGAAATATTATTATTTATGAATGGAGAAAAGAATCTCCGTTAGCGAAGTAACGAAACGAAAAAGAATAGACGCAAAATCTCGGCGACGTCGAGTTTGTTGGCGAAACAGAAACTTTTCACTGTCGAGAATAACTTACGCGATGAAATTCACATTTTCTATTTTCCAGCTTAAAATAGGAAAGTTAACACTGTATGAAATTAACCTTAAAAGGGTGAAGTACTGAGAAGACGATATAAACCGAATGTTCGCGACGATCTTACGACCACACCCCTTCTGGTCCTTTTGTGCCGTAGAAGATTTCGAATTACCTCGCACCTTGAGCTTACTTTAAAGCAGCGATGCACATACCGCGGCCCGCGGGCCACATGCGGCCCACTGTCGATATTTATGCGGCCCGCCAACGAAATTGTTCGAAAAATTACAAAAGTAGGTAAAAATCCATTCAAATCAATATTTCTTAACTTTTTATTTTATTCTAACTTTTGTAATTGTTAGTAAGATATGTATCTTTTTATTTTATTATTTATTTATTTTTAATTTTTTTAATTAAAACACTTTACACTAACAATTAGGATTAAATAAAAATGTTGTGATTCGGATTATTTACAATCTGTCCAAAAAATTACATTTTCACTTTGGGAATGACAGAAAGATAAAAAATTATTACTAAAAAAATTTCTAATGTAACATACATCATCGAATAAAGAATTGTAAAAACTTTCAAATTCCACAAAAAAATGGGGTTGACAATTAAAAAAATTATAAATGACGTCATAACTTATTCAAGGTAGACGGAAAAGACAATCGAAATATCTTAGCATTTTATCAAATAATGCACAATAACGTTATTACGGGCTTGTGTCCATACTTTATGGACGCATTTATAATAAGTAGAACAATAATTTAATAATTTTGTGCTGTTTCCATGTTTATTGATATGATAATAAATAAAGTAATAAAATAATTTCCAAATTTTTTATTTATATATTTGCAGTCGTAGAAAAATTATAGTATGCAACTGGTTTTAAAAACTTGTTAGTTACTCATTTTATTAAACACTCGCTTCGCTCGTGAGTAATAAAATTCGTGTCTAAAATTGCGTCTATAAAACTTGATACATAATATACTATTATAGGTTATCATCACGCAAATATCAGTTTATGTCAAAAGATATTCCATTAAAATGCCATAGGGATGATTTTAGAATGTGAAAATAATTAATTTGCAAATTTAAAATTAAGCATTTTGATATTTTAGTGAATTCTTGTTGAACAATAACAACTCTTCATGCGATACCTTACTTTGGAAGAAACTACATCCCATTTATATGCTGTTCATTCTTTGGGAATAAAGCTAGTCTAAACTGTGGTACCATACATTGAATTAAGGGAAATAATTTTGCAAGCAAATGTTTTATTCATCTTATAGTGATAATAGTATCTAGTTAATTATCGTACAAGTTTAATGTCAACATTCAACATTCAACAACATTCAACATTGTAAAAAATGGCTTAAAATAATTTTGAAGCAGGTATATTTGTCTTAAATTCAGCAAATTAATTCAATTACAGCACGTTTGGATGCCAAAATATTATGAATCCATTAACGATTGGGCGAATTGATGAAAAACTCATTTACTTAAGGCACAAATATACAAATAATTGTTCAATAGTTATGAAGGGTAAAATAAAATTTACAAATATATTATTAAATGATATATCTAATTCGTAAACGAAGTTAATTTTTCATGTTTATTACAGTTCAAGCTATAAAAAAAAATTATTGAAAATTAACAATTAAAAATAAATATTAAAGTTTCTTTTATTGTAGTGGGAAATGAACTATACTATATTATATGAAATGAAGTGTATAGAGTCTTTTAAGGTAACATACTGTAAACTTATAGTTCAAAAATATTTAATATGAAAATACGCAAATCATAAATGTAATATATAATGCATTTAATTACATGCCTAAAATCCATTTACATTTATGGAATTGAAGACCACACCTTCTCGGTTGTATTATTTATATTTCGTCTAGAATAATTATATTTAAAATAAAAATATTTTGTCAGTCAATTAGCAAAAGCTTTAAAATATATATATAAAATTAAAATTCCAATAATTGTTTTCATATTAAGAACCTGCCAAGATATACATATTCTTTTTACACAAGAAGATTTTAGAATGTGAGTAAAAGAGAGAAAACAATATTCTATGTGCGAAAATATATAATTTCAAATATCGAATAAAAACTGTATTCTTTATTATTAAAATCGGTAATTTAACAAATCTAAATTACAAAACATGAAGTAATAAAGGACAGCAAAAATCATTTAATATTTACATTACTAATTTTTCATTGGTTATTGAATGCGAATTAACGACTGTAATTGGTTATATACGATCAAGCATGCTGTACTATGTACTCTTTCCTTATTATGTGGTAGATTGACGGGGTGGGAGTGGCTTAACGACGGAACGGCAGTAAACGTGGACTACGGTGGCCAATAATCAACGGCGTATGTGTGAGATATCAAATCAACGTTCAGGCATTAGAATGCAATAGAAGAAAATTCCAAGAAATGTTGTCGCTAATGATTTTATAAAAAAAATCAGCAGACGATTTCTTTAAATGTTTTTTCCTGGAATTGTTCTTGTCGTTTAAAAATTAAATACAAACAATTTTTTCTCTTAAAATGCATATTTAAGTAATTAGTTTTTATCCGATATTTGAAATTATGTATTTTCCCATATAGAATATTGTTTTCTCTCTATTACTCACATTCTAAAAAATCTTATTGTGTAAAAATAATACTTGGATATGTATATCTTGGCAGGTTTTTAAAATTCTTGGAATTTTAATTTGAATCGTCTCACAAATATTTAGATTTTTTCATGCTTTCGCTAATTGATAGACAAAATATTTGTATTTTATATGTAATTATTCTAGACGAAATATAAATAATAATAATACAATCCAGAAAATGTGATAAAATAGACTTTGAAATAAGTCAGATCTTGCATTTAGGATCGATTTCATAATATATTTACTAAAAGGCCTATTATTTTTTTTGAAAACGCTTCTAGTGAAATATTGTGCCTCATAATTACTATTTAGTTTAAAAATTTGTTTGAAATCGGTTTTTAGTTAAGAGAAGAAAAATTACCATTTCCCTTATTTAAATGACAATTTAACCTACAAATAACACACGGACTGCTATCGTGGTAATTTGTAACATCAAATGTTAGTAAATATGAATGAATTCCATACTTCGTGTTAAGCTCATCAATTCGTCTAAATGTAAATTCAGTAATCACAGGTATGGTTGCTATGCCTGTATTGCACAATAGGTATAGACTAAGACATGCAATAAGATATCCCGTTAGAATTGAATATTGTAGATGTGCCTAATTTTGATAATAAGCAGAAAAGTAGTTATCAATTGCAGAGCACTCCAACAGGTTGCGAATGTAAAATCCTAGCTAGATCCCATTTATTTAAAAATACATTTCAAAGAATTTAATGCCACACTTTTCTAAATGTATTGTTAATAAATATTTCGTTTAAAGAAAAGTATTTTGTCAATCTAATCAATTAACACGGATAAAAATCGAATTTTCTGTGAACGATTTAAATTAAAATTCCAGTAATTGTTTACATATTAAGAAAGTGCACAGATGTACATATTCAAGTATATTTTTCATACAAAAGCTTTTTATAATGTGAATAAAAAGAGAAAAACAATATTCCATGTGAGAAAAATAATGTCAAATACGGAAAAAAAAATTATTACTACAAAATGCATTTTAAAAGAGAAAACATCACAAAAAGAATTCGAAGCAAACCAACTCTTTATCAAATCCATTAGCGAAAACAGGGCATTGACCTGATATAAGGACAGGCGTACGCGAATGCTAATTGGCGGCCACCGTCCACGTGGTCTACCGTTCTGTTGTTAAGCCATTCCCACTCTGACAATTTGATATGATAAGAGATGCATAGTCCACGTTGCCTGATCGTATGGTTCCCATGACAACCGTTAATTCGCATTCAATTTTCAATTTAATAGTTAAATTATTTTCCGGTTATTACATATTTGCAGTTTTATAATTGCAATGTTTTAAACCACGCGTTTTAGTATTTAGAATTCGGATGCATGAATAGATATCTATGTATTTTAGGCATGCTATCAAATGCATTATATACTACAATTATAATTAATTAATTAGCTATTTTCATATTAAATATTTTTGAAAAAGTAACAAACTAAAGGAATGTCTAAAGTCCGCTTTATGTTAGAATACAATAGGTAGTTGGTGTAGATTTTATACAAAAAAATTAAATTAATATTTATTGTTAAACGCCAATTTCCAATCATTTCTTTTATAACCCCAACTTTCATGAACTTCTTTTAATAATATATTTGTAGATTTTACTTAATCCAACATAAATATTTACATATAATAAATTATTTACATATAAATTTATCCTTTGTAAGTTTTTGACAAAATACAGCTTTAGAAATTTTGCCTTATCCTTTCCAACGCTATATTCTTATATGAAACAGTAATCAATGATTACTGTTTATACAGTACAAGAAATAATTTTAATATGTTATCATGTTCTTGTTAGTTTTATTGTATTTTATCTATTTATATATTTTTAAAGACAATTCTGACATTTTAACGTTGCAAATGTAACAAGTGTTCATTTGAAAAGTCAATCTAGGTTACTTTGAAATTTTGATAGAATAAGACGCAAATATATAAGTATGTGTTTGTTGTTGCGTAAACGTAAATCCAAATGACATTTGATAATGTCAATCACAAATATCAGTTAGTGCATAAAATAATCGTGCGTCGATTCTGGTTTAAATAAATTGCTTCTCAGTTTTAAAATGGCTTTCACTTTAGAACATAACATTTTTTTAGTCCAGGCTTATTTTCGAAGTGGTAATAAAATTGATGGTTTATGGGTTTATTCAGTTCAAGATTGCATGGTAGAATTTCAATTTGAGTTTCCACATTTTGTAATAGATTATTTACAATTTAAGAATACCTTGAATAGAACTTTCAAATTTTTTCTGAAACTGGTAGTTCTCTTAAGAAAATCAGGCAGCGGAGCAGTTAAGAAACGTACACCTCAAGTTGTCAATCGTGTTGAAGAAATAATGGAAAATGAATCACAAACATCTGTTCGACATTTGAGTCAACAAATAAACCTTTCTGTTGGTACAACTCACAAGTTATTAAAAAAAGATATGCAACTTTATCCACACCGTGTTACAGCAGTACAAGAATTGTTAGAAATTGATTACCCACGTAGACTACAGTTTTGTAATTGGTTTGTAAATATGAACAATAATGGAGAAAATTCTTTCAATGGAGACTGTGGTTAAATAATAATTTAAAAAAGGTATATAACCCCTTACCACAATTATTAGTCGTATCCTAAATACGTATTTCGACAACTAAGTTGTCATCATCAGTAGGTAAAAACTACTAATTAAAAGTCACACATGGGGCACAGTAAAGTAACATAAACGCTTCCGCACAACTACTATACACTGCAACCCTGTAAAGACTCCACGTAAAGACTCCATGTAAAGACTCCAAGAGTCTTTACAGGGTTGCAGTGTATAGTAGTTGTGCGGAAGCGTTTATGTTACTTTACTGTGCCCCATGTGTGACTTTTAATTAGTAGTTTTTACCTACTGATGATGACAACTTAGTTGTCGAAATACGTATTTAGGATACGACTAATAATTGTGGTAAGGGGTTATATACCTTTTTTAAATAATGGAGAACTTTCGCAAAGAGTCATCTTTACTGATGAAGCATGGTTTTATAAAACGGGATACCTAAATTCACAAAATACAAGAATCTGAAGTAGTGAAAATCCACATTTAATTAATGAAGAATCGCTACATCCAGAGAAAATTGGTGTTTGGGCAACGATAAGCCAAAGGCGAATTATTGGACCAATGTCTTTTCAGGGAACGTTAATTGCTCAAAGGTACCGTACGGAAATTTTACACCCACTTGTCAATCAGTTGTATGATGATGAACTTCAAGATGCATATTTCCAACAAGACGGAGCACCTTGTCACTGTACTGCAGAATCTTTGGATTATTTAAGAGAATTTTTTGATGAGCGTATAATTAGTCGAAATACCGAAATTGCCTGGCCTGCACGTTCATGCGATTTAACACCTCGCGACTTCTTTATGTGGCCTTATCTAAAAAATAACATATTTCGAACACCTATATTGAATTTGAATGATATGCTACAGAGAATCGAACAGAAATGCATGGAAATTAATAACAATCCAGTAATGTTGCAGAATATCATCAGAAATTTTGAACGGAGGATTTTAAAGTGCATTGATCTTGAAGGACAACATTTTCAACATTTGTTATAGTTTTCAAAAAATACCTACTATTTTTTATTTATTTGTATGTATGAAACTGTCAAAATATACGACTTCGTAGGTTAAGTAGTAAATTTTAATTTACGATATACTTCCAAATGTTCTCATTAAATCACATGCTACTAGATTGACTTTTCAAATGAACACTTGTTATATATATATATACTGCGATTCATATACGCGTCCTGAATCTTTAGCAGTTACAACATATCTGTCACTGCCTGATCCCTCGCCCTGACCCGTTGCCGTAGTAATGGGAATTAGTGAGGATTGGGGAAATTATTTATCTAACAATTTCGAATAAACTTGCATTGTGTTGTATTAAATAAACCGCGCCGAGCTGCTGCCGACGCCGGCTGAGCCTTTTGTATTTGATAAAGTACCGAAATTCACTACAGAGTAACTCACCCCCGTCTTCTTCAGCGCTTCTTCATCGCGGCTAACCCTCTAATCGAAATTAAATTAGGTACTTACGGACTGCGAATTTATACGAAAATATTTTAACTTAATTAGATTTAATATATTCATTAAAATGTAACGTCGGTGTGTCTTACGCGATTGTTTGCAACTTTGGTGGTGTTTTTCCATATTAACCTGGGAGATGTAAACCAGAAATAATTTATGTATCAACAACACAGATACGTTTTTGAACGTGAGACTTTTGATGGCTTAAACAATGTTGTCATCTTCAGTAGTATAACAAAAATGTACAGAAATGCGTATAGATACGGTATTTAATTGTGCGATGTGAAATTTTAATAACAAAATTTCGGGATCTCGGATAAAAGACACACGTACCAAACAAAACCCGATTCCCCCCGGGTGGAGGGACAAATCACACAAAGCTGCTATATGTGCACGACTTTCAATACATAATCAATCTCTATATAAGAGGATCTTATCATGATTCGACTCACTACATTTTTAACCTCCACAGGAGATGAAAAAGAGTTTACTGAAACGTCAATTTCTTATCCGTTGTTTAATATATAATAATAATATAATCTAGTTTCCTTTCTACCTTTCGGTGTAGGGATTTTACATATTTATCTCTTAACTAATGTGTATTGTCAGTATTTTGTACAAAGTTTTTCCACTTTTTTCTATCTTTGGCAATTTCTCTTGCATTCAGTACTGTTTCTCCTCTGTTCTCTATCAATTTGGCTACCTCCTTTTCCCATGTTTTCTTCGGCCTCCCAGGTCTTCGTTTGACTATTATTTTGGACGTCCATACTCTTTTAGTTTGTCTACATTCCCTCATACGCTGTAGGTGTCCCCACCATCCTAATTGTTTCTTTTCTATATATTCCATTATGGGTTCTATTTGTAGCTCCTCTCGTACGTCAATATTTCTCACTCTGTCACTTCTTGTTATGCCTTTCACTCCCCTCAGAAATTTCATCTCAATCGTCTGTATTCTGCTTTTATTTCTGTTTGATAGTACCCATGATTCGCTTCCGTATGTTAATATTGGTCTGAATATTGTTCTGTATACCGTCATCTTGGTTTTTCTTGATATCTCTTTCTTCCTTATAAATGCTGATCTCATTGCATGGTATAGATTTGTTGTTTCTTTGATACGTTCACTTATGTCAATGTTTTGATTACCATTTCTTTCCAGTATTACTCCTAAGTACTTAATTTGCTCAACTTGTTGTATCCTTTGGTTGTCGATTTTTATATTCAATTCTTCCTCTTCCTCATTTGTTAGTACCATCACAGTTGTCTTTGTTATATTTATCTTCATTCCATTCTCCTTTAATATGTTATTCCATATGTTTACATTGTCTTGCAGCCCTTTTTCGGTGTTAGCCATAATGACAACATCATCTGCGAATACACACTCCGTTAGCTCTATTGCTTTTAGGTTTCTGAATCCCACGTTGAGTTTGTTCATGTGTGGTTTGCATTTCTTAATTATTTCACCAATGAAAATATTAAACAGTACCGGGCTGAGTACTCCTCCCTGTCGCAAACCGTCTTTAATTTCAAAAATGTCTGACTTTCTATTTTTACTGATTACATAGTTTTTACTTTCTGTATACATGCTCTTTACTGCTGTTATTAGCTTTTTGTCAACATTTCTCTTCTCCAAGCTATTCCATACTTTTTTTCTTCCTATACAATCAAAAGCTTTTTCTAGATCTACAAATGCGAAGTATGCTTTAGTTGCGCTTAGTATTGTTTTTTCAATTATTTGCTTCACAGTAAATATGTTGTCGTGAACCCCTCTTCCTCTCCTGAATGCACTTTGAGTTTCCTCAAGTGTTGGTTCCACGTATCTTTGCAATCTCCTTTCCAATATGCGTTCATAGGTTTTCGCTGCTGTACTTAGTAACGTTATTCCTCTATAGTTGCTGCACTTCCTATTATTTCCCTTCTTATATATTGGCACTATTTGTCCAATTTTCCAGTCCTCCGGTATACTACCTTCTTCCCATGCTCTATTACATATTTGCCAAAATATTTCTATTCCTTTTCCTTTTACGTTCTTCAACATTTCAGTGGTTACTCTGTCGTGTCCTGGGGCTTTCCCATTTTTCAGTGTGTTTAATGCCTCTATTATTTCGTCTTTGGTTATGGGTCCAATCTTTCCTCATCTTCAATAGTTATTCGTTGTTTTTCTTCTCTTTTGTTTATCTCAGTTACATTTCTATCTATATTTAGCAATTCCTCAAAATGCTCCTTCCATCTACTCATTGTCTGTATATCATCTGTTATTATATTTCCTTCCTTATCCATAATTGGTGCATGTTTTGTCGTTTTTCCTGTTCTAAATATTTTAAGTATTTTGTAGAATAATTTTTGGTTTTCCTTGCTGCTGCGCTCTATCTTATTTCCGAGTTCTGTCCAGCTTTCCTCTTTTGCCTCTTTTGTCATCTTGTTGTTGATTTAATATATCATTTGTTAAATTCTTGGAATTTTCGGCTTTCATATTAAATATTTTCAAATTAGTATTTTATTTTGCGAAGTAAATGTGAATGTAAACATTGCTGTCTACAAATTACAACGCATATTATACGAAATTTTATTTGAAAAATTTTCGTCCACGTTGAGACTTGAACACGAGTCTACGGTTTGGCGGACCGTCGCTCCAATCAACAGAGCCACGAGAACCTTGGTTTCAAGATATTTGTAAACGCCTTACAGAAAGGCACCAATGTTAATATCCAGATGCATATATATATATATATATATATATATATATATATATAGAAAATTCAATTAGTCGAGGATTTCAAGTCTGTTTTACTTTATGTGTATATATTTAAAATAATCTTACATGTTTCGGCACATAATTCCTCTTTCAATAAAAATACAAATGACAGTATATTAATGTTAATATTTATATATCTGTAGTTGTCATGGATAAAATTAAAATATTATTCATTCAAATTTGATAATAATAATTCATGCCTCAGCACTCTCAACAGCTAAACGTCAATTACGGGGGATTGGCAAGCAATGAGTTATTATTATGTCTGCGCCCGTGGAGCGACTTCAGATGTTAAGCTGTCGGCATTCGCCTAGAACGAGAAGGAAAACTACGAAAACCTACTCTAACAGCCTAGTCAGGGATCCAAACACGAAACTGCCAGCATGATAAGCCATTACATATACAGATATTTACATAACATATGACAGATATTTATATAATAACAACATATATTCATGATGGCAATATCACAAACACCCACACTAAATTGAAACTGAAATTAAAATGCGTTGGAATCTGACAATTTTACACTGACATTAAGTAAACTTAACAATCCCAACTTCGTAACACTTCTGCAAAAATATACTGGCCGAAATGTTCGTGATGAAACCCCCTTACGCGAATATTATGCTCCTAAGTGCTACACGAAAACAGTAGAACGTATTGGAAGCTATCTTTCAAATCAGTACCTATGGATAAGTGCCGACTAGACAGTCGATATATTAGGATGCTGTGTGGTAAATGTTGTAGCTGGTGTACTACATGCAACTATTCCATATAACGCATATGTAATGGCAACAAAAGTTATAAATACAGTTGATATGGAAACAGTAGCTAAAACCATTTACGAGAATATGCAACAAATGCTTCATTCGGATGACAGGTACAAAGAAAAATGATTTTTATGTGTCAGTAACAGTGCTGCTTATATGTTAGAAACAGGCAGACTATTAAAGGAAACATATCCTAATATGCTGCATATTACTTGTGTAGCACATCCTCTCCACAGAATCCGCGAATATATCAGAGAAACTTTTTGGGAAGTTGATAGACTTCTATCTGCTTTCAAGAAAGTTTTCAGAAGAGCACCATTGAGGGTAGCTCTTTACGTGAAAAAACTTCCATCTTTGTCACTGCCTCCCTCTCCAGTAATAACTAGATGGAGAACATGGTTGGAAGCTACTAGTTTTTGTGCAGAGAATTTAGATAGTTTACAAAATTTCGTTACATGTTTAAATGACGATGCTCGAAGTATTTCTGAGTGCAAGGAACTAATACAAATTCCAAATTAAAAAAAATCAATTGTACTTTTTCCAGGAACACACTGGAAATTTGCCAAAATTAATCACTCATTTTGAAAATCAAAATCTAAAATTAAATGATGGATTAACGACTAGTAATAATTTTTAAAAATATTCCAAGTGACTTCGGATGTGGCCTTCGGCAAGTGTTAGACACAGTTTTTAATAGAAATCCAGATTTAATAACATTGCGGCAATTGTGTATGGGGACAATCCCTCAAAATATAACTGCTAAATTCGCTAAAATAAAAGAATATTTCCAGTATGCACCTATAACCAGTTGTAATGTAGAAAGAATGTTTTTTATCTACAAGGATGTATTTCATTCAAAGAGAACAAATTTTCCAGAATAGAACCTTGAGAAAGTATTGCTAGTTAATATTAATACTCGTTTACTCAACTTGAACTACAAAATGAGGAAATAGAAATGTATTTTTTATTTTATAGATCACCACCCGTTTGTTTTCCAATTATATAAATAAAATTAGAAATTCTTTAAAAATACAAATTTTCAATAGTACTCCCATGGGCGATGAGTTATCGGCCTCTCGTGTCCGGTCCCTAATTATAAGTTCCTAAAATGAAACTTGAACAAGTAATAAGTTATAGACAAACAGTACAACAAAATCCATTATGGCCCGAATTTTCTATCGTAAAGTTAAGGAAATTACCTAAAACTTTCAAAATTTAGTTAATTAAAAACTAATAATTGTATATTTTGTATTACAAATTTTTAACTTGTTTCAACACCTTTCCTAAAGCCAACTTGTTCAATACCTCCAACAGAAACGAAGATTGATTCAAGACGTTAATCGAGTCATATATAGGATTATTAGAAGCACCTTGGGTATTAGCATGACTGCAATAAACAAGATTTTACATAACAATTTGAGTGTGAAGAAAGTCTGTTGCCGTTGGATACCTCATAATTTAACACAGGAACAAAAATAATGCCGAGTGGAATGGTGTAAAAGTACGCTTAAGAAATATGATGAAGGTAGGTCTAAAGCAGTTTACAACATCATTACTGGTGATGAAAGCTGGATATATGCATTTGAACCGGAATAGAAACGGCAGTCGGCTCAATGAGTATTTCCAATAGAACTTAATCCAGTTAAAGTGAAAGAATTTCGAAGTGTTGGAAATAAAATGGTAGCCAGTTTCTTCTCAAAATCAGGTTAATCAGAATAAGGTCCTATCTGAAGAGTTTTGCTTGAAAATAAATGTACGGTTACCGCAGAATGGTACAAGACAGTATGTCTGCCAGATATTGTTCAAAAGGCTCATTTACGACGCGCTAGAATGGAGACGCCCTTCATCACACAAATGTTTCAAGTCACACTGCGCGTTAAAGGAACGAATTTTTGAAATCTTCCGGATTAAAATTACTATATCAATCGCCATATAGTCCGAACATGTCACCATCAGATTTTTTTCTATTTCCAAGACTAAAGGATAAAATGCGTGGTGTACGATTTGCAAGCCTAGAAGATGCAGTTGAGAGCTTCAATAACCTTATATCTGAAGTGACTCAAGAAGAGTGGAATTTATGCTATGATAACCGGTTTTATCGAATGTCTAAATGCATTGAGTAAATTGAGTTTAAGGGCGAATATTTTAAAAAAACAATAATAAAAATAATTTTTGACTAAAACATTTTGTTTTTTTAGTTTGCAGAAATAATCGGTGCTACCCTTGTATCAAGATTACGTGCCACAAATTTTCTAAAGTGTCCTAAGGCGTTAACATAGAAAGATTCTAACGAACGGATTATGTGAAAAACCTCGTGTATATTTGGGAGTACCTATTTATTTAATCCGATTTACCTTCTGTGTTTTTGCTATTCTGTTTAAAAATTTAATAGTTCGAATCCTGGATTTGATTTGTTTGAAAACCCATTTTAAGGAATTTAAAACATATTTTCTCGGTTCTATTATTGATATTTCGTCTATAATAATTACATTTAAAATAAAAATATTTTGTCAATAAATTAGGGACCATAAAAAAATGAAATACATATTTGTGACACGATTTAAATTAAGATTCCAGGAATTGTTTACATATTAAGAAGCCGAGCAGATGTATATATTCCAGTTTCCTTTTTACACAAAAAGTTTTTTATAATGTGTAATAAAAAGAGAAAACAATATTCCAGGTGAGAAAATAATTTCAAATATGGAATAAAAAATAATTACTTCGAAATGCGTTTTAAGAGAGAAAAACGTTTTTATTTAATTTTTTATAAAATCCATTAGCCAAATCATTTCTTGGAACTTTATTCTAATGCATTCTAATGCTCGAACGTTGATTTGATAATACACGCGTACGCGGGTGATTATTGGCCGCCGTGGTCCACGTTGACTGCAGTTCCGTCGTTAAGTCACTCCCACTCCGTCAAGCTACCGCATAATAAGGAAAGAGTACATAAATTACTTAGTACAGGATGCCTGATCGTATAGAACCAATGACAGCCGTTAATTCGCATTCAATAACCTCTTAAATAGCAGTAGAGTAAATATCAAATTATTTTTGCTCTTTTTTATTATTGGAACGTTTTAAATTACCGATTTCAATATTTAGAACACGTATAAATGTATATGTATTCTAGGCATGTAGTTAAATGCATTATAAATTACATTTATAATTTGCCTATTTTCATATTAAATATTTTTGAAATATAAGTTACAATATGATACCTTAAAAGACTCTCTATTCCATTTCAAATAAGAATACAGTACAACTACAAAGAATTAATTTTAACGTTTATTGTTGAATGCTAATTTTCAATCATACCTACGTAATAAAGATGAAAAATTAACTTTTATATCACGATAATAAATTTTATTTTATCCTACCTTAATGTTGAACCATTATTTATATATTTGTGCCTTGTATAAATAAAAGAAGCACTAGTTTTTGACCAATTTGGCCGATCATTCTTTCAATCATAATATTTTGGTATCCATTGAATTAGTTGGTGAATTTAAAACAAATATATTGGCTATAGTAATATATTTGGTTTGCGAAGATGGCGTAAACTAAAAAAATCCATCCATCCATGATTTTATATATATTTTTGTGAGGCAAATTACCTGAAATAATATATTTGAATTTATTTAATTGAAAACTAAATAAAATTTTGAAAAATTAAAAAAAATATTATTAAATATTTAATTAACACTACGTATAATTAAAAGAAAATCAAAGGAAATATAAGTACAGTATTTTGAATAGTTTATTATGGCCCGAATTTTCTATCGTAAAGTTAAGGAAATTACCTAAAACTTACATAATTTAGTTAATTAAAAACATAATCATATATTTTGTATTACAAATTTTTAACTTGCTTCAACACCTTTCCTAAAGCCAACTTGTTCAATACCTCCAACAGAAACGAAGGTTCGACAAACTTTTAAAAATAATTTAATTTCTGCAGTGCAAATACACGTTTAATGAAGTTTTATCTAGAAAGCAATCGATTACATTTCCTTTTGTGTATTTCTGCTCATCCCTTTTTTTCCCCAATTAATTAAAACCACCCCTGAATCAGCAATTACTTTTTCTCAACTCCATTTCCTTTTCTCGTCAATCGAAGGATTCCAATCGTCTTTCGTAAATATATCAGTTGTTCTCCAGGATTCGACTTCACTTATACTTTCAAAATCGTTGTTGTAAAATTTGTAGAAGCGACTGCGAATATTACATGTATTGCATATTAAACGATTTTAATTTGTATTAGTGGACAGAGCGTTGAATAATAAAATTTGTTAAAATTAACGTGTCTACGAAAAGAACAATTAGGAAATGGAGGTCAGTTTTTAAGAGAATTCATCACAAGCTAGGAGTAGTGTTAAAAACGAGCATTGAATTTAAACAAAATTTATTTGGCAAAGTATAGTGAATAGAAAGAACTTATAAATATAAATACGTATCACAGAAGTTTTGGGAAAACTTTCGTAGATTTAAAAATAAGTGTAAATGCCTTGTAATATAGACAAATATTAGAATAATTGAAACATACATGAGTAGGTAAACCCCACCAGTTTTGTCTAATACAAAGGTATTTTTAATAATATAAAATATTATTAAAAATCTGGTGTGAAGAACACAAATACAGGTTCACTATTAATATTTTTGTGAACGTGTCCGAACATATACCTCCCCAGAGACGTAGATACGTATTTCGCATGTGTGAGTAACACATGCGGTTAGTCCGTAGTATGAGTGAAGACACAAACAAAATGCAGTTTCTAGAGAGATGGCTGTGACACCTTTGGAAAGGCGTCGTTGCTTCACATTGGTTATGTGGACGGGGCGAGGTACTTCGGCTGTCTGACAACAGGCAGCGCTGAATTTACTTCTACGCCCGGTCTGGATAATTTCTGTGATGTGGCGATGTGGTTCTTTTTTGTGAATGTGTCTGAAGATATTCTTTTTCCAGCAGGGGCGTACCGATGAGCCTGTAGAAAGGCGAAATACGTATCTACGTCTCTGGGGAGGGATATGTTCGGACACGTTCACAAAAATATTAATAGTGAACCTGTATTTGTGCTCTTCACACCAGATTTTTAATAATATTTTATATTATTAAAAATACCTTTGTATTAGACAAATATTCATTTGTACTCAAGCTTGTTGTGACATTTCTTAAGTACCAAATAACACAGGCCTGCATAAAATTTGTGATGACGTGATTTTTGTTTGTTAAGCTCAGTTTTTATATAGCAATAACTAATTAAAATACAGTTCGTCTGTACCACCCTCAGATTCACTTTTTGCACAAAAGAAAAAGAAAAAAATATAAAAAGAATCTTATAATAGGCGTTTTAATACATTTTAAAATGAACGTTTGACATTAATACAGCAAATAGAACTAACAATTTATCCAAATTTATAAAAAACAATAAAGATTTAACAAACAACAATAAAAAGTCAGGAGTCTATGAGTTAACCTGCAGTAGTTTCCCTATGACGTATATCGGACAGACAGGCAGATCGTTTGAAATACGCATCAAAGAACATTTTTCTTCATTTAGAAATAATAAAAGTGACTCTTCATATGCGTCTCATATTAATTCAACGAACCACAATTTTAACAAAGAATTGAAAATATTACGCGTAGAAAATAAGGGCAAAAAACTTAATTTATTAGAGTCACTTGAAATTAACAAATTAAAGAAAACCGACAAGATCTTAAATGATAAATTAGAAACAAATAATTCACCCTTACTTAATTTATTTATTTGATATTCAGACAGCCACATATTGTATTTTTCCATAGAATTTCTTTACCTCAATGTAATATAATGTAAACCTCTAGTTTTATTACTTAAGAACAGTATTGTATAAACCGTAGTGAAAGTTTTGTGAATAGACATTTTAGTAATAATAAGTACCCATTCGTTCAACTATTTAAAATAAAGCATGTGTTTGTTACCGTATACTTGTGTTAAAAAATTTGTAAATAAGTTAGTTATATGTCTGATGAAGCTCAGGTTAGAGCGAAACGATCGTTGCAGTGTCAATTAAAAAGTGAAATTCATTAAAATTTGTTTTATTTTATCCTGATAATAGTTATAATGGAATTTCATCAAGTAAAGGCTGAAACAATTATATATAAATAGGCTCTCATTACCTGATGTAAATCTTTTATTATATGTATTAATTTTGGACAAGATTTCCGGGAATTTTTACCTGCTAAATCCTATTTATTATGCTTTCACTTTATTAGTACTGCGAAGAAGGATTTCAAGTTTATCACTCCAAACAAAATGTATATTTTAATGTCATTTACTTCATTATAGCTCTGAGTGTCGATCAGTAAACAAGTAAAATTAATTTGTCTTTAGTGTTGTGCGTGGTATTTGATAAATAAACATTGCTTAAAAATATGTCTAACCGGTGTTGCAAAAACAAACCAGATGATTTCTGTTATATTTGTGGATATTTCGTCTTGAAAAAGTTTAAGATACCAATTAGTGAATTTGTGAAAAATGCATATTATGCTTATTTCAAAATCAAATTAGGAGATCAAGATAAAGATTGGGCACCGCACGTTGTTTGTAAGGTATGTGATGAAGGTTTAAGACATTGGACCAAAGGGAATAGAAAAAGCCTTCCTTTTGGAATACCGATGGTGTGGAGAGAACCGCAGAATCATCATGAAGATTGCTACTTTTGTCTTTGTGATATTAACGGGCATAATAGAAAAACTTTGAAACATATTTTGTACCCAAACAATATTAAATCAGCTATCAGACCAGTTCCTCACAGTGATCATGTACCTATACCTATACCCCCCAAAGTACTACAAGAAGATATTGAAACCTCTTCAACTTCCGGCTCCGTACAGATGGATATTGATTTTGAACCATCAACCTCAGGTCAAAACCAACCTCAGCTATTATCACAAGCCGAACTGAGTGATTTAGTAAGAGATTTGGGACTTTCAAAAAATCTTTCTGAAGTACTGGGGTCTAGGTTGAAACAAAAAAATTTACTTGCTCCAGAAACTACCTTTAGATCTTCCTTTAGCTGAATATGACAGAAAAACAACCAAACGAAGCTTTTCTGAAAAACGAAAACGTTTTTTTAAGAAGCATAAAGAATAAATAACTATTTCTAATAGTTTCTATGTGTATATTTTTGTATTTTTTTAAATATAATATAAAACCAGCTTATAAATAATAAATCGTGTTTTTTCTATATTTTTTGATTTTACTGGTTTGAAAAATAACCTTACGTGATACAAAAAAAAAAAGCAGATTTGAAATCAGCGCTACCCAATTACTAGAAAACAGTCAAAATTTTTAAATCAACATTCAAAGAGTTGAAAAATGCAGGCCTGTGTAATTTGCACCGTTATGTCTTACAAACTTGAAATTCGAAAAAACATTTACAACCTAGTTGAACACATGCCTAAGCGAGAAATTTTAAACATTTTTCGTAATAAAAATATTTCAAAGGCAATCATTTACAGAGTAATAGCAGAATGTAAACAGGGTATATAATGCCTTAATTTAACAAAAATTGGACGTCCGAAGTTACTGCCCGGAAATCGCATTAACCGTAACTTTGAAAGTGCAAATGACCCAGTTCGAATATCGTATCGAAGGTTATCCAAAAGATTTAATATTTCTCATGGAACTGTAAGAGGAGTATTGCAGAAAAACGCTCGACATTATATTGAGGATTATTTACGAAGAATTCCAATTTGTTGTCGTAGATATTACGTGGAAATCATTTTTAAATAAAGTGATCATAATGGGTGATGAATTGATGCTATATCAGAGAGCAGAGTTTTAAGATCTTTTATTGAGTATGAGAGGGGTAAAGTAGTTAATGCCAACATTTATAAATAACATCTATAATGACCCATTCACGTGATGAAATAATGTACAAACGTTTAGCTGTTGATACTGTTATCTTCGGCGTGTAAATTTTTATTAATTACCAGATTACAGGAAACAAAAAAACACTGCTTACCTACCAGTCGTCTCCCCTTAAAACGTCAGCTCTTAGCCTTGTTTAGTCGGTAGCTGAATACTGTGCTCCAGTCTAGCTAAGCAACTGCCACGCAGATAATAGACATTAAACTCAATGAGACCATGACAATACCTAGCGGTTGTTTAAAAAGTAGACCTCCAACATGGTTCCCCATTCTACTTCCCACCATTCAGAGACAGAAAAGCCTAGTTAGAGAATATAATAAAATAATATCGAACCTCACCACCTAGTACAGAGTGAACTGTCTGATGCCGGCCTGTCGAGATTGAGTTGAGATTTATGGCAGAAAATTTCAACCCAAATGATGGAGAGGGTAATGGGATGCCTTGACCCGTTCAAACAGCCCATATCACTCTTACCAGGAATCAAACTGCCTCGTCATGAATGGAAGATACTCAATAGAATGAGAATGCCCCACGCTATTGTGACTCATTTTATAAATGGAGGCTGAGATACCGACTTGCATTTGCGGAAAACCTAGCCAGACTATTTACTATATTACAGTTGAGTGCCACCTTTTAGCATATGGAAGTGAGATGAGTGACTACTTTGAAGCCAGTGACTCCGTGTTCAACTGGATCAAAGCTTTGATTTTAAAATTTAATTCGGTTTTGTGTAGATGTAATGTAACTTTAAATTGCAATCCAAGTAAGGCATCCTCTAAATAAGTAAATAAATGTGTATTACAAATAGATTCTAGTGCACCTAATTAGCTTAGTATGCGAATCTTAAATAAATTTCCAAAACAAAAATATACCAACATATACACCAGCGAGGCACATACCGCGGCCCGCGGGCCGCATGCCCGCATGTCGATATTTATGCGGCCCGCCAACGAATTTTAAAAATTGTTCGAAAAACTACAAAAGTAGGTAAAAATCCATTCAAATCAATATTTCTTAACTTTTTATATTATTCTAACTTTTGTAATTGTTAGTAAGATATGTATCTTTAAGTACCTACTACTTTCTTGTTCAGGTTTACTACGTAGGACAGGTATACTCCTCGTCGTTCCAAGCATATTGTTACGAGACTAGAAATTTGTCGAACCAACTAGATTACTCGAAGATTCGCGAAACACGTCGGTATTATCCCCGAACAATGTGGTAGGTTCTCGATGTTAGGTAACTCGTATAAATACAACGCATCGCCCGCTATCGGGGCAGTAAAGTTTTAACTACGGACAAGCGAACGTTATATTGTTTGAATAGTAATCTGTGAAGAATAAATACTTCGTCGTTCGAACTTGTCATCTATCTACGTAACAATATAATATCAATTTTAATATGGATAAACCAGGCCCCAGTAAAAAACGTAGTCGTAAGGTTGAAGATGAAAATCGACAGTTTTAAGATATTTGGACCGAAAAATACTGCTTTATTTCATCGCATAACAAAAGTGTTTGTTTAATACGCAAGAGTAGTGTTTCTATTCCGAAGGAATATAATGTAAAAAGGCATTATGAAACCCAGCATAATACTTTTACCAAATTAACCGGTGAAAATCTAACGCAAAAAATTTCCACTTTACAAAGGGATCTAATAGGCCAGCAAGCTATGTTTACAAAACCAATTCAAGATGCTGAAACAGATACTGAAGTTAGCTTTGAAATATCTCGAATAAAAGCGAAAACTTGTCGGCCTTTTAAATATGGTTAGTTTGTTAAGCAGTGTTTAGATATCGCCGCAAAAAAAATGTGTCCGAAAGATGCAAAGAGGTTTGAGAAAATTCAACTAAATCGGATGACTGTTCAAAGAAGACTTACCACATTAGCAGCTAATATAGAAGAGCAATTAGCTACGAAATCGAAAAGTTATGAGTATTTTCCTACAGCACTCGACGAATCTACAGATATAAGTTCCAATGCTCAACTCTTAATATTTTTACGAGGTGTAACGCAAAATTTTGAAGTGAGTGAAGAACTGATTGGTATGAGTTCTTTGACAAGTCAAACCAAGGGAGGTGACATGCTCAAAGCTCTTCTGGAAAACTGTTCTATAATGGATTGGATTTAACCAAATTATCTGGAATTAGGGCCGACGGATCACCTTTAATGGTTCGAAGTAAATCTGGGATAATAACTATGTTAAAAGAGTATTTACAAACTAAGAACATAGATACCAAGGAATAAATGCAGTTTCATTGCCCTATACTTCAAGAGGCTCTCTGTTCAAAATTATTGGGATTTGAAAATGTGATGAAAGTTGTAGTACATACTGTAAACTTTATAAAATCACGAGGTCTCAATCACCGACAATTCACACAATTTCTCGAGGATATTGAAAGCGAATATGGTGATATCCTGTTTTACACTGAAGTAAGTCGTGGGTTGTCACTAGAGCGGTTTCTTAACTTGATTGAAGAAATCAAAATATTTTTGGCGGAAAAGAAACAGGACGTCTCCGAACTCGACCACCCTGATTGGCTGTGTGACTTAGCGTTTCTTGTAGACATCACAAATCACTTGAATGTCTTAAATACGCGACTCCAAGGCAAAAATCAATTGATTTCGCAGTTTCTCTGATGTTTCGTCCTTTCAATGCAAATTGAGTCTTTTCAGGACACAAACCAATTCTGCCAATTACAGCCATTTTTCGAACTACAAAAAAATTATGGAGAAATTCAATAAAACTGATGTCAATTTCGCTTATGTTTTGAAAAAATTGATATTTTAATACAAGCTTTTCATGATCGTTTTCTAGACTTCAAAAAAGTTAAACCTCTATTAGATATTTTCAGCAATCCTTTCAACATTTCACCCGAAAATGCACCCAAATCAATACAGCTGGATTTGATAGACATGCAAAATGATGAAAATTTACGAAACAAGGTTAATGAAGGTAATTTACTCAACTTTCACCGTTGCGTTGAAGAAACCGCTTATAAAGAGTTGCGAATAAATGCATTGAAATGCGCAAGCTTATTTGGATCGACGTATATTTGTGAGCAAACGTTTTCAGTGATGAAACTTAACAAAACAAAAAATCGAAACCGTCTGGCAAATGAAAATCTGTAAGCAATTTTACTGGTGGCGACAAGTAATGTGGAGCCAAACATAAACAAAATTGTTAGGTCAATGCAATGTCATGCATCAAAATAATAAAACATGAAATAATACATTGTAATGATTAGATTACATAACGATTACATAATTACAACAAACATTTTTGAATGTTTTTTTTATTTTTATCATTTGTAGTAATTCATGCTATTTAAAAATAAAAATATTTTCGTTAATAAGTATTCTTTGTAGTGGCCCCTCCTTGGCGTATAATTTTCCCGAGTGGCTCCTGTTCCCTATAAGTCTGTGCATCACTGATATACACACATTAATTAATAATATACATCGATGTCTAATCATGACGATATCTCCAATGTAAGAGACCACAGAATAACGCAACAGCACCGAAATATGCAGAATTAACTAGCTACATTATAATGTAAATAGGTATGCATGTTACTGAAATTCTCTTCGTGTTTGTTGCATTCGTGTATATAACACAGGGTATCGTTCTGCTTGTGGTAAGGAGAAGATAACTCGTGCAACGATGATGCGACACGACATTGGTATTAAGGGAAGCTTTGCGGAATATGTAACACAGGATTAGCGTAACTAATGCGTAATTCAGTTGTCAGAGTGTCTTATCATATGTCTCAGTGCATATGTTAAGACAAATTCTCAGAGGATGAATTCATAATAGCTAAAGATATTTCCTTAATGAATACGAATTGTAGTTCGAAATAATTCGAGTATTAATGACAGTGATGACAGGACGTGATTGTCAAACTTTATTTATCATTAACAGAATCTAATTTAAAAAAACAGTATTTCATTCAAAGAGAGCAAATTTTACAGAAGAGAACCTTGAGAAAGTATTGCTAGTTAATATTAATACTCATTTACTCAACTTGAACTACAAAATGAGCAAATAAAAATATATTTCGTATTTCATAGATCACCACCCGTTTGTTTTCCAATTATATAAATAAAATTAAAAACTTTTTAATAATAAAAATTTTCAATAGTACGCCCGTGGGTAATGAGTCATCGTCCTCTCGTGTCCGGTCCCTGGTAATAACAACGATGATAAAAGGTGGGTAATTTATAATGAATAACGCTGTTCATCTTTTCAATTTCTAAACCAAATCGTAGATTATCTTTTGAATATTACACCGTTGGCAATAACTAAACGCAATAACATAACGCCGAATTATGTACAGCTGAGAACCAGAACACACACCATATTCTCTAAAAAAGCGATCAATGCCGCGAAGAGAATTTGGATTAAACAAGAATCCAAATTTTGGTTCCACCGCAGAGACACTCTTCTGATTTACATTAAGGTATTACATTCAGAACTATCGTTTAAGTTGCACAACATTGAATTCGATGTATTAGATGACCACATTAGACAACAAGTTAGTGAAATTATTCATAAGAAACGACTCATTCAAGACAGGAAGTTAGAGTCTCTATCAAACCTACACAATACACCCCTAGTTAACAATACTTTCAGTAATGTTCAGTTTTACCCTAGAGTCATTAATCTCACGAATGTTAGCTTCTCAGACAATGAACTCAGCTTATTAAATAAAGATCCTAAATATGCACCACACATCCATTGTAACAAACAAAAAGAAATTCTAGCAATAGAAACAGAACTGGCATTTGCAAATAGCAATCAAATTAGCAGTATCTTAGGTAAAGCCAAAGTTACAAATATTCTTAAAAACAACTCAACATCTCGCAATAATCAGTCAGACAGACGAGCATTGCAAAGTATTAATCACAAAGTCATAGAAAACAACCTCACGATAACAAAAGCAGATAAAGGAAATTCGTCTGTAATATTAACTAAAGGTGATTATGAAAATAAAGTTAAGAAATTTATAGACGACAATACTATCATAGAATTGAAAAAGGACTCCACTAAACAGTATCAGGCAGAAATTAAAGAATGTGTCAAAAATTGTAATGCAGTAATCTCAAACACAGATAAGTACAAACTTTTCCATATGAATCCTCCCTCCCCCCTAAATTATACGGTTTAGTAAAAATTCACAAAGAGGAAGCACCCATCAGACCAGTTGTTTCGTTTATTTCTTGACCCAATAAAAAATTAGCCGAAAAACTAAACATAATAATTACACAATATACCGAATTTACAGATAGCTCTTCCATAAAAAACGCAATACAGTTAACAGCTAAATTAAAAGATTGTAATATACAAAAGACCGAAATCCTGGTATCATTCGATGTTTCCAACATGTTTTCAAAAATACCACATAAGGAATGCTTAAGGTTAATAGAAAACATATTAGTAAAGAAAAATACTAACCCGGTTGTTATACACGAAATCATATCTCTAACGGAGTTAGTCACCAACCCAAGTTACTTTACATTTAACAACAAATTCTACAAACAAACAGAAGGTCTGGGCAATGGGCTCACCTCTAAGTCCTCTATTAGCTGAAACTTTCATGAAGCATATTACAGAAAAAATTCTTTCATCACAACTAGGTAAAAAACATATTAAATTTTGGTATCGGTATGTAGACGACATCCTAGCTTGCTTTAAGGGTACTCATAGACAACTACAAACATATCTGAACTACATAAATTCAATCCATTCTAATATCAATTTTACAGTAGAAATAGAAGAGAATAACAGTATTAACTTCCTGGATTTAAAATTAAACAAATTAGATCAGAGCTTAAAATTTGATATATATCGTAAACCTACTTTCACTGATTGCATTATTCCCAAAGATTCACTACACCCTAAGACACACAAACATTCATTTTTTAATTCGATGATACATAGAGCATTAAATATTCCTTTGTCTAATGAATCTTTTGTTGGTGAAATCAATACTATAAAACAAATAGCGGTAAACAATAGTTATAAAAGTAGCGTAATTGACAGTATAATAAAGAAAAAACAGTTACAAGTGGCCCTTAGTTTAGTATATCCTAAAGATAGTGCTAATTTGAAACAATTTGTCTCGTTAATTTACTTCGGTAAAATAAGCGAGCAAATTGGAAATATAATTTCAAAAAATAATAGTAATGTTAGTATAGCTTACAAACCTATGTAAAAACAAGTAATTTCATTTTTAACGCAAAACCTAAAACAGATATCAATAACAAATCAGGAGTGTATAAGTTGTATTGTAATGATTGTAAAAGTGTATATATAGGTCAGACTGGTCGAAGTTTTATTATACGGGAAAAAGAACACTTGAGGTCATACAAACTAAAGAAGACAGATTCAACATTCGCAAACCATCTTATTACAGAAAGACATACATTTGGTCACCGTAAAATATTGCAATTGGCCGAGAAAGGTCGTAAATTAAATATTTTAGAGGCCCTAGAGGTTTTCAAAAGCCGGAACGGCACAATAGATATGGTTTTAAATGACCAGTTGGATCTTATATATACACCTCTTTTCCAATGTTGTATATAATAGTTAAGTATATAGTAGTAATTTTAAATAACATCATAAACCACCCCCATATATTTTTTGTCATTTATAAGTTCTATGTAAGCCTGTAACTTTTGCAGTTTGATAATGACATTGTATGGCGAAACCGCGGTCACAATTATATGTGAATAAAGTGGTAAAACAAAGTGATTGTTTTATTTTATTTTATTATTTTCAAAATGAATTACCACAAAGTTACGGCTACCAGTATTAATTTTCTTAAATAACTAAATCCTTGACGTAAACAGACCAATAATTTTCGAGTTATCTTTCGCGATGAAAACTCTATTCTATTTACTGACTTCCATTGATAGATCAATTACGATTTACTTATCGAGACGAGCACACCGAAATATCGAAATAATTTCATTTTCATTCCAGATTATCCCACCTATCCCATCATTTGAGCGGGTCTCGAACAAACTGAGGATCATCAGACGTGATACCGTTCTATATGTAAATGCTAAGCGCGGAACGCGTCCAGTAAGGCACCTTTTATCTCAAAGAGACGCTCGCTTTCCAGTTCCCCGAAAACGTGGCAGGATTTCATCTCCGAGCAGGCGCTCCCGAAACACAAATATAGACCGGCCAGGTTGGCGTATCCTCCCCCGCAAACGTGGTGTATTTCGCGGGTTGCCTGCGGCTACTTGGTCGATCCTAGTCATCGAATTAGAAATATGTATGTGTGCGTCTATATACGTACCCGTAGGATGTAGGAAGAGAAACAGGAGGATACAGAAAGAGAGAGAAATGCGAATGGAAACTCGGGATCTTGAAGGATTACCAAAACGCTGCGTGGAGTCCGAACTATCTCGGGACTGTCCCCTGATAGATAGGATAAGGTTAAATCGGTCGTATATACGTGGGATGCTTAATACGTCCGACTATTCTTAGTAGAAACGATACAACCAGGGAATATAATCTAGATCTTTGTCGGAAAAGTTGTGGTACCCGATATATTTCCAAAATTTACTAAGATAATTTCATATCAATTAATATGTGCGGGTATTAACGTAGTAAAATAAAACCTGGATAAATTTTGTTAAAAATATGAGCGCTTGTGTTTTGTATTGGTAGCGTTCTAACAATAATGGAAATGATTTAAGGAATAATAAGCACATCAAAGGTTCAGCCCGTATGTAGTAATACAACTGTTTCAGTATAAAACGAAATATTTTAAATTGCATATAATTATGTGTTAGATAATGACAAACTGGATTTCTTCAATCGTATAATTCATAATCTATTCAACGCTCATGCTCGCCTTAAAACGGTAAAAATTACGAAACCTCATAAACCTTGGATAACTGAAAATATTAAGCTTCTGCAGAAGTTACGCAACGATGCTAAGAGTAAATTTAGGAGAACCAAACTGGAGTTTCACTAGATTTATTACAAACATCTCCGAAATTATACTACTTTGGCGATTAGAAATGAAAAGACAGCTTATTTTCAACATTTGTCTTATAATAGGAACAGTAAATCTCTTTGGCGCGAACTTAATCAGTTAAATATTGAAAGGAAAAAGAAAAATGAGATTTCATATGAATTCTCAAATCCGCACTTGATTAACGCTGGGTTTATTAACAACAAACCCCAAAATACTTTCGTATTTCACCCTGTCGACGAGAATGTCGTGTTTCGATTCATCTTAAGTATTAAGAGTACTGCTGTCGGTAGTGATGGCATTGGCATTCACATGCTGAGATTGCTAAGGCCAATCTCAAAACATTGTATCCTTATCGATCAACTATCGACATCCGTACTAAAACCAATGTATCCGAGAGTCTTCTCTTGCCGCTATTTAATTTTGCGTCCGCAATCTACGGCCCTTGCTTGGCTAGTGCTGATCGAGCTCGCCTACAGAAGGTTCAGAACGCGTGTATGCGTTATATTTTTGGTATACGCAAATTTGAAGATATTTCGCATAAACTTCTTGAGTTGCAGTGGTTAAATATGGCCAACAGGAGAAAGCTTCAATCCTTATGCCTATACCATAAAATTATAACTTTGAAAACGCCATCGTACTTAACTGAAAAGATACGTTTCCTGTCTGATGTACATAATGTAAATCTTCGTAATACCAACTTGATTAGACCCCCCAGATACAGATTGGCGCTTTTTGAAAAATCCATCATGCATAACATTTATCTGCTGTACAATTCCATTCCGGCTTGTTATAAATTCTTGGAGACAAAGGCATTCAGGAAATAAATCATGTAAATTCTTTTTAAGCATCAGTAATGGTTTTCGGCTAGTATGTGCGTGTATGTATGTATCTATATATATATTGATGTGGGTCAGTATTCTTCATTAATGTATTCCTCTTCTAATTAAATATCAATTCCATGAATGTTATATCTGGAATAATCAGATTTGTGAAACATTACTTTATAGATAGAATTTTGTATTTTAAAGATGTAAAATCATAATTGGTTTTAAAAATCATGTTACCGATTACTATGTTATGTTATATTTAATTAATCTTTATGTTTCGTTCTTTAATTAAATTCATCTTTCTTATGTTCGCGAGAATTCTAGATTTCTAAAACTGACTATGATTATTTCATGTATGTTCAAATTACGATAAACTCTGATTTTTATTATCATTTTTTATAACATCACTTTATAATGTGCATTTGGAATTACGTGAGTTGGATATATTATCACATTTTTAGATTGTCAGAGAAATTTTCATCTCTGTCATATTTAAGAAATACATATTTAAAATTATTTCTTTCTATTCTGACTAAATTATCTTTTATAATTTTGAAATTCATTGTATAAGTTTTCTAAGAAAATTTGATTAATGTTTCTACAAAATATGATATGTAGTCAAGACGATGAAAAAAAAAGAAGATTATTATTGATTAAGAGATTTTTGCATGCGGTGGTAAAGAAAAGAATAATTTTCAATTGCTTCTTCGAAATTATTTAAATAAAATTATCTACGGCTATATTTCTAATAACAAGAAAGTGAATTCATTATTTTACATGTTATAAATACCTTGCGAGAAACATACTTCGAGTGTGGAGATACTAGGAAACCTTATCATCTACATTTTGTATTTCCAATTAAGCTAATAGCAATTTTACGTTTAAGCAGCTATATTTAAGAAGCCACTGGAACCTTTTCTTGGTTATATTTGGAAAAATTACGCTTTCTTCCGGACATCAAATTTGGACATAACCTAGCAGAGTTCTACAAGTATCAAGGAACGTATGCAGATTAGCAGCTAGAATATCTATCAGAGGAAACAGACTGATTCATTACATTCGGACTTGCTGAACCTGTTGGAATTTTACAGAGTATTCTTCTTCCAGAGAACACGTAAATTTAGATACTATCATAACAGTCATAAATATCAGGTATTCTTGAGAAAATTTATTCCTGTATTATTAATTAAAGATATAACATTTCTTGCGATCTCATATTTCTAAATCATAATACTCACGTTATTTCAATAATAATATTCTACTGAACATAGTTATCAATATATTGTTGTTCTTATCTTGTTTTCACTCAAAATTTTGATACGATCCATTAATCTATATAATAATATTCATAATATTGATGTAGGCAACCTAATGTGTATAGCAATATTGTAGGGTGCATACGCATACATTTGAAACCCAACATATTTTTCGTTATTGTATCTTCTAAACTGTCGAAACTATATTGTTTAATTTTCTGCATATTATTTTATTAAGTTTTAAATTATCATTTCTGAGCTAGTTTTTCTTTCTTTGTTTTTTTTATTTTCCATTTATTATTTTTCAGCCTTCCGCATTATAACAATATATATATATATATATATATATATATATATATATATATATATATATATATACGTATGTGTGTGTGTATATATATGTATATATTGTTTTTTTTTCTGTTTCTTTGCGCCTGTTCTGCTCTTATAAATTCGTGACTGGATGTAAAAGCTTTATTGCATATTGCGATATTTGCATACTGTTTGTTATATTTATTTTTTATGTATTTTTATTATTATTTTATTATTATTATGTAGAATAGCAGAATATTATTTTTAAGTTAGACTAGGCAAACTTTGTATTGTTAGTGATCGTGTGATGTTGCCTGGTCCTACGGGTTACATCGTTATGTAGGTTCGTGGAAGCGTGTATGAATTAAATAATACGCGTACGAAGTTGGTTTAACATTTGTATAATTAGTTAATACTTATAACAAGATAACAATACTATTTACATTATCAATATAAGAGAGTAGCCGAAAGAGAGTTCTATAACGTACTCGCAAGTCGTACTGACTGTCTAACTAAGACTGATCTCTCTTCTTTAATCGAATGTCTTATATACATTGAAAGATCCTTCTTTCGGCCATCTACTACTTAAACATCAACAAGATTTGCAAGTGTGCAACTATGATTCATAACCTTGTGTATGCAATTAGATGGACCGAGGTCGTGTTATTCTAATACAATATAATGAGACCGGGGCCGCACCTTGAGAAAGTAGTACATACACATATTACTTCAATCAAGTTATCACAATCGTGTGCATTAAGGTTTTGGTGGGAGAACAGGCGGCGGAAATTCTTTTCCGTCCAACTGAGTCACGCCTTAAGGTTTCAGCACTTTTTTTTTATCCTTTTTTTCTCTGATTTGTTATTTTCGTATATGTAATGTGAAAGAAAAATTTGTGTTGAAATAGAGGATATGTTATTATTATTATTATTATAATTATTAAGTAGATTTAGTATAACAGAATTAGAGAATAAAATTTCAAACTTTACAAATATTCAACGTCCATTTTAAAGTATAAATCACTATATAACGTATTTTTATTAACATATTCTAAATTGTAATATTTTCCTTAAATTCAAAGAATTTACATTTACTACATTCTACATGCTATTTATTACATGCTTTATATATTTAGACAATTTATTTATTACCCAGGGTAATTAGTGTACAATTTCAATAGACCCTTCAATACCTACTATTGTTAATTATATTAATATAATAATAGGCTCACGATATCGAAATATGTAGGTACCATAAAAATCTATTATTGATGTATCGTACAGATGAAAATACATTAAGAGGATTTATGACACTATATTAATACGTAATTAGGAATTCTATTTTATGATTATAGTTATTTATCATGAAGATCTTTAAGATATCCTAAACATTGGGTATTGTTTGCATGGAGATACAATTTTTAAGAAGTAATAATGTACAAAATCCAAAACGATGACGTAAAACACATTTTAGTTATGTAAAGGTAGGGGTAGTGATATATTTTATATATACAGGGTGGCCCAAAATGACCGAAGAGGTTTGAGTTCATTATAACTTCTTATTTAAGACATAATTATTAATTTTTTTCTTATTTTAAATACAGTATATTAATGGAGAATATTTTTAAAAAAATTATATCTCGCAATGGATCGTTGATTTGAGAAATAAAGGTTAACAATTTTGGCACGTTGTTCAATTGTGTACTGTTCCATTTTAATTTCCCCAAGGCTTCTTTACAAAATACTGAAAACAAAAAAAAAATTATAATAAAAAAGTTATAAGGAATTAAAACCCCTTGTCATTTTGGGTCACCCTGTACTTGTAACACAAAAAGGCATAGATATACAATACACAACAATCATTCTGTATACAAAGATATACATTTTACAACAATCATTCTGAATACAATAGATATACAATATATAACAATCATACAGTATGCAACAAACATACATTCTACAACATTCATACAATATACAACAATCAAACAGTAAAGAATTAAGTTTAAGTTTACATTAAGTGCTACATTGTGAGGATTATCTTATGAAATTAGGTTTAAGTGTTTTTTGTAAAATAAATAAAACATTCACAAAAACACACCAACTATCAATATAACTGCCACCAACCAAAAGAAATAACCAGCTTATACGAAGGTGAACGGTGGGTCAAACACAAAATTATACAACAACTTTGTCCTTAAAGTTTTATTTAATATTTAGAAGAAAGAAATTACGCTTTTAAATATATTAAAATAAATTAAATGAAAGCTATATACAGTGTTTCCCGGAAGTAATGGATAAATTCTAGAAAATGGTTGAAAAATATTTTTAGATTTTTATTTTAAAATTTTCATTTAAAGATGTAATTTTCTATTCCCAACCACTCAATCCCTAACCGCTAGCAATCCCAAAAATTCAAATAGCAAAGTCCTCCTTCTGATACCTCATTCGATAATATTTTTTGAGGGTGAGATTGAGGGCCGTCATAGCAGTGCCACGGGATTAAAGTAAAGTATTAAAGGATACTATTGCAAAACAGCTGATTCCTGAAAATTCTCTTATCGATGATGAAAAAATTATTAGCGAAATTTCAGAACGCGAAAGCGCAAGTGTAATATTATAATTTATTGTCATAAGGAAACTGTTACCTCAAGCAATGAGGATCAGCTGGTTCTGGATTCTACTTTTGCCAGGAAGGTTTTCATTGATTTACATCTTAATGAACCTGATTGAAGGCCTCTCAGGTTGGGCAATTTCGATATTACGCACAAGGATCGTCGTCGACCAATTAGAGTCACTTTTTCTTCCTAGGATGCCGTTCTGACTGCCCTGGCAAAATTTAAGAAGAACCAGGATTTGTCCCAGTTTACTGGTTTGTCTATGTTTCGCAACCGTACGCTAAAGCAGATGAAGATTCATAAAGACGCTAGGACTAAATTGGCTAATCGCCTGGGGAATGGTGAATCGAATTTAAAAATCATGTATAGAAATGACAATCCACTTATTGTCTCTTCTTTAAACTAAATTATTCCAACAGAGCTCTTACCGTCTTAAACATGTATTATCAAAACACCTGAGGACTCTATACTGAAACACACTCTTTTTATACTGCGCACATCTCTGTGAAACTTTAATATCGGCAAAGATTCAATTAAATAAACTTAACAATCCCACTTCAAAACATTTCTCCAAAAATATACTGGTCGAAATGTTCCTTATGAATCCACCTTATGAAAATATTATGTTTCTAAGTGTTAGACGAAAACAGTAGAACGCATTAGAAGCAATTTTTCAAATCAGTACCTATGGATAAGTGCCAACAAAACTGTCGATGCATTAGGCCACTGTGTGGTAAATGCTGTGGTTGGTGTACTACATTCAACTATTGCATGTAACTCATATGAAATAGCAACAAAAGTTATAAATACAGTTGATTCGGAAACAGTAGCTAAAACTATTTATGAGAATATGCACCAAATGCTTCATTCGGACGACAGGTACAAAGAAAAAATACTTTTATTTGTCAGTAATATGTTAAAAACAGACAGACTATTAAAGGAAATATATCCTAATATGCTATAGTACATGCTCACCGCAGAATCTGTGAATATATCAGAGACACCTTTCAGAAAAGCACCATTGACAGTAGCTCTTTATAGGGAAAAACTTCCATCTTTGTCACAGCGCCACTCTGCAGTAATAACTAGATGGGGCACATGATTGGAAGCTACTAGTATTTATGTCGAGAATTTCGCTAGTTTATAAAATTTCGTTGCATGTTTAAATGACGATGTTCGAAGTATTTCAGAGTCCAAGGAACTGATAAAAATTCCAAATTTAAAAGATCAGTTGTGCTTTCATCAGGATCACTTTCGAAATTTGCCAAAACTAATCACTTATTTTGAAAATCAAAATCTCAAATTAAACGATGGATTAACCACATTAGATATGGCTATTAATAATTTGAAAAATATTCCAAGTGACTTGGGATGTAGCATTCGGCAAGAGTTAGACGCAGTTTTTAATAGAAATCCAGATTTAATAACTTTGCGGCAATTGTGTATGGGGAGAATGCCTCAAAATCTAACTGCTATATTCGCTGAAATAAAAGAATATTTCCAGTATGCACCTATAACCAATTGCGATTTCATTCAAGGAGAACAAATTTTACAGAAGAGAACATTGAGAAAGGATTGCTAGTTAATATTAATACTCCTTTACTCAACTTGAACTACAAAATGAACAAATAAAAATGTATTTCATATTTTATAGATAACCACAAGTTTGTTTTACAATTATATAAATAAAATTAAAAACCTTTTAAAAATCCAAATTTTTAATAGTATGCCCGTGGGCGATGAGTCATGGGCCTCTCGGGTCCGGTGCCTAATTATAATATAACCTCAATTGTTAGTCCACACACTTATATACAATTATTGCAATACTCTTATTCTTACATGGGATATTATGATTTTATTAACTAAAATGCATACTTCTGTATTTGTTATATAATAATGCCACTCAAAATACGATTCGATTTTATTTGATTACTCGCATTGTCTACAAATAATGGTTGTAAGACATTAGGGCCTCTCTATTGTTACAACATATTGCGCCGAAAGCTCGCTTATATGATGGGAAACTTCTAATGGGATAGAAATAACAATGAGTACTATCGAACGTTCCTCTATTCGCTTGTATTTTAGGGCTAGTTAGAGAACGTTTCTGTGTTCCTTCTTCTATAGAGACAGAAACACATATGTACCTAACTGATGTGTGCATCTGTATGTATGCGTATATGTGTGTGTATGGGGGAGGGATGGGTGGGTGGCCTTCGCTTTTAGATCGGTAGACTTGAGCTTTTCCTTAAGCTTCCTGCAACGGAAACACATTTCTCGCCACTGTATTAACTCCCTATCGCGTCCCTACTACCAAAGTAAATCGATTAACGTTTATCTAATCTATTAGAGGTATCAAATGTCGAGGGATAATTAGAAGTTGTTCCGATTTAATTGTCGTTTATATATATATATATATATATATATATATATATATATATATATATATTAAGGAAATGATTAGTATTAAACAAGAAAAAAATTTAATTAATAAAAATGACATGAAAAATCTAAGCAGTATATATTATAATTCAATAATGTAGAGTAACCATTTGCAATTTACCTCAATATAAAGATCTAAACTCAAATGTATAAAATTTAATACCGTAAAGTAATTTTCATTTTTTTTTATATAAAAATTAATGTGACAAAATATGACAGTACAAATTATAATATGCCGTAATTTTTTATAATTATAATTGAATGTTCATATTAAAAAAAACTGACTTTAATTTCTGATTTTCTTTGCCGTAATCATAATACGAGATAAAAATAATGTTTTTTGGGGATAGCGGCCGGATAATTAAAACAATTATAATTGTTTTAATTATCCGGCCTTTTATCTCGTATATATATATATATATATATATATATATATATATATATATATATACTAAATTCAATCAGTTGGCGATTAAAGGTCTGGCTTTACTTTAAAGTATATATTTAAAACAACCCTACATGTTTCGGCAATGATGCCTTCATCAAGGATATAAAATATAAATGACAGTATACAAATGTCATATAAGTTGCTATGGATAAAATTATTCAAAGATACATTCCAATTGAATAATAATAAATCATGCCTTAGTATTCCAAATATTATGGGTTAATTTTTCTGCCTTCTGATAGACGGGCACTTCTCTTAACCGGGCAATATTTTCAGAACCAACGATGTCCGCCTATGGGAAGTTTCACTGTACATATTTATTATCTTATACATGCATGTGTATTTTACAATTCTGAATTCACGACAAATGTTCAAACTGATTGCCAATGTTTTCCAAACATAAGTATGATCTTCTAACTGCAATTCTTTCTTGGACGAAAGACAGAATCCTGTTGAAAATAACTGTTAGTTGTTTCTATGTTATCCAATTGATTTATAAATGACTAAAATAATCGTTTGTTTATCTTTGGGCGTCAAGTGTTTCTTGAAAGAATGTTAGCCCAATAATTCGTTACTTTGACATTGCCACACAAACATGAATTTTAGTACCTTGATTAAATTGTGTGTATTATTTGCTAAGTTCTAACAAGTGTTCATTTGAAAAGTCAATCTAGTAACATGTGATTTACTGAGAACATTTTGAAGTATGTCGTAAATTAAAATTTACTACTTAACCTACGAAGTCGTATATTTTGACAGTTTCATACATACAAATAAATAACAAATAATAGGTATTTATTGAAAACTATAACAAATGTTGAAAATGTTGTCCTTCAAGATCAATACACTTTAAAATCCTCCGTTAAAAATTTCTGATGATATTCTGCAACATTACTGGATTGTTATTAATTTCCATGCATTTCTGTTCGATTCTCTGTAGCATATCATTCAAATTCAATATAGGTGTTCGAAATATGTTATTTTTTAGATAAGGCCACAAAAAGAAGACGCAAGGTGTTAAATCGCATGAACGTGCAGGCCAGGCAATTTCGGTATTTCGACCAATTATACGCTCATCAAAAAATTCTCTTAAATAATCCAAAGATTCTGCAGTACAATGACAAGGTGCTCCGTCTTGTTGGAAATATGCATTTTGAAGTTCATCATCATGCAACTGATTGACAAATGGTTGTAAAATTTCCGCACGGTACCATTGAGCAGTTAACGTTCCCTGAAAAAATATTGGTACAATGATTCGCCATTGGCTTATCGCTGCCCAAACACCAATTTTCTCGGGATGTAGCGATTCTTCATTAATTACATGTGGATTTTCACTACTTCAAATTCTTGTATTTTGTGAATTTAGGTATCCCGTTTTATAAAACCATGCTTCATCAGTAAAGATGACTCTTTGCGAAAGTTCTCCATTATTGTTCATATTTACAAACCAATTACAAAACTGTAGTCTAAGTGGGTAATCAATTTCTAACAATTCTTGTACTGCTGTAACACGATATGGATAAAGTTGCATATCTTGTTTTAATAACTTGTGAGTTGTACCAACAGAAAGGTTTATTTGTTGACTCAAATGTCGAACAGATGTTTGTGGTTCATTTTCCATTATTTCTTCAACACGATTGACAACTTGAGGTGTACGTTTCTTAACTGCTCTGCTGCCTGATTTTCTTAAGAGACTACCAGTTTTAGAAAAAAGTTTTAAAGTTCTATCCAAAGTATTCTTAAATTGTATATAATCTATTACAAAATGTGGAAACTCAACTTGAAATTCTACCCTGCAATCTTGAACTGAATAAACCCATAAACCATCAATTCTATTAACACTTCGAAAATAAGCCTGGACTAAAAAAAAATTTATGTTCTAATGTGAAAGCCATTTTAAAACTGAGAAGCAATTTATTTAAACCAGAATCGACGCACGATTATTTTATGCACTAACTGATATTTGTGATTGACATTATCAAATGTCATTTGGATTTACGTTTACGAAACAACAAACACATACTAATATAATGCGTCTTATTCTATCAAAATTTCAAAGTAACCTAGATTGACTTTTCAAATGAACACACGTTATATTAAAACCAAAAAAAAAACACACGCAAAAAGACTAGAAAGGAATATATGTGAGATTTAGATAGAGATGTTTGAAATAAACTTTATTAAAAACGTCACCGCTAGCCCAGCACATACATCGAAGTCGGCACACAAATATCGTAAGCTCTTTCTAATGACCAGTACTCGATACAGCAAATTGTTAATATCCGCTTAAAAAGCCAATATCTATATCCCCACAAGGGCGGCAGCGTGATGAAGATAAAATACCCGGAGGTTTAAAATAGGAAGAAATTATCTTTTAAAGGGGAGATCCCTTAAAGTGGGCGTTTCGGCGTTGAATACACATTGGATATTCCTAACGGAATATTTACTAGCTAAACTCTCCGAATACAATTTCCTCAAATTTTGAGGGTCTAAAATGCGCGCCAACACTCCCGGTAACTTCATAATGGCACGCCAGATGTCGCCTTTGCGGTCACTTGTTCCAAATTCTGAGACTTTTGCCACCCGGAACCCAGGCGCCTATATAATGTTAGCGGTGAGTGTGTGTGTGTTAGAATATTTTGTATTACTGTTGCCGCCGGTTTTGCTCCAAACAATCACACAGAATCGTGTTGGTACGGTGGAGGAACACTGACGGTTCAGTATTATGTATATTGCGTCGGGAGTTTTGTATAATGGCATAGACCGACATCTAGTGGTAATTTTGAGCAAGTTTTGCCAACCCGGGCACCCGCTAATAATGATAACAATAATTATAATCACAGTCAAGGGAAAACATACGTACATACACACCTCGAAAATGTATAATTGGCGCCGGAACATTTGTAGAACTAGCTAATTAGGAATTTGTTAAATATTTATCTCTTCGCCGCAGCTAGAGTAGTTGGAAGTGTATAAATCGGGCAATGAAATTCCATTCGTTTTGAACGTCGACATTTTGCAAGTTGCGTACTTTTTGTGTGGAGCCAGTTATTGATTTGTTCTAGGTCTCCTACATAACTAAGGCAATTAAAAGTAATTAAAACATGAAACCTGGAAACCGAATTTTAAATTACGCAGCACACGAACTTTTGGTTGTTACGAATATTTCATTTATTGATGATATTATTACAGCTTGGACAATAAAATAGAACCAAATTTTCAATTTTAAAAAATCTGCCATGTCTTTGGTATTTTCTTTTGTATATATATGCTGTGTATTTCAATTTTTAAATAAATAAAATAAGTATAGAAGAGCAGAAATAGTAATAAAACACATTTTAAACGGGTTAATTTTAAATACACCCTCCATGACATCCATCGATAAAGCGAATTTAATGTTTACTCCTATTTTTGTTTTATTATTTTCTGTAATAGGCTTAAGATGTAACAAAACAGATCGTGTTTGAAAAACATATCTATGTCTACTTAAATTCATATTCAGTGTTCAATGTCATATACTCGTAAATTATCATTTGTTTACGATTTAGCTTATAAATATTAAAATCTAAAATTTGAGAACATGCGATACGTACCAAAATTTAAAATGATATTTAGAAGATTATAATTTATAATGGTAGGAAAATTTTATAATCAACATTTAAATCTTGCAGATTTTCTTTGATAAATAAACATTATTTGTTTTGACAGTCAAGAAGTACGTTAAATTTTAAAAAGTGCGCTCGTTTAAATAGGTATTTTCGTATATTTTAAGTTAAATTAATTGTACAGTAGATATATTTTATTTATTTAAGAGAATTATTAATTTTATTTTTACCCCTACCACAATTAATAATCGTATAGAAAATGCGTGTTTCAACAACTAAGTTGCCATCATCAGTAGGTAAAACCACTAAGGCACAGTAAAGCTAACACATATAAACGCGCATCAACTTTACACGGCGTCCACGTATACAGGGTGTTTTTCTTGCTATTTAATAGAGATTGTTAGCTCACAACTAGCGCGTATTTTTGAGACCCTTGGAAATAAAAGTAGAAACTGCTTTGGATGTTGTAAAAGTCGTTTGTATTTTACAAAATTTTTTGCGATCAACAAAATCTAACGAAATCCTTGAAAATAACATGGAAATTGACAAAATATCTCTGTGGAAGAATTATTAACGAACTTATCAGTAGATGAAAGAAGAGCAACAAATTACGCCTTCCAGTTACGCGAAAAATTTGTTGATTATTTTGAGAATATGTAATAATCTATGTATACATAGTATTTTTTTAAAATAATTTCATTGGTAGTCAATTATATTTTTATTTTGTAATATGTTTAGAGAAAGTTTATATATATATATATATATATATATATATATATATATATATATATATATATTGAGGTAGGTCAAGCCTACCCACACAGGAATCCCTAGTTTAGTTAAAATACAGATTATTAGTTAGAATGTAAAAATTAGAAATTAAGATAATTTTTTGAACTGAATTCTTCATCTGTCAAATCAATAAAGTTGATTTCGCGTTTTAATTGTTAGAAATTAATTTGCATTATCATTTATGTTTATCTTTTCTTTTGCCTAAGTCATTTTATTTATATATCATGAATTACCGAAAACATTTCAACTTAATTGATCGATTATCAATGACATATACTTTAGAGAAAGCTGTACATTTTCATATTAATAACCGTTGGAAATATCTCGACTATAAATCAGCATAAAAATAAGACTTGTATGTACAAATAACTATTATTTATTCACAAGAACAATGTATATAATTTTTGTAAAGTAACCATTTGGTTAAAATAATTAAATTGTCGTTTTCATTAAATAAAAGTAACGAGATTAAATTAACAAATACTAATTGAACGAATCAGAAACGAGGATTAAAAACAAAAGATAGTGGGCGTCATTAAGTTGAAATTCTCCGAACACCACGCCGACGTTTAATTAAGTGCTCCGTCTGAAGATAGAAAAAAAAGTTGTAAATTAAATAGAAAACTATACAACACACATCTTAAAATATTACCAGAATATCCAGCAACATTTTAACGCCTTTTGGGAATCGATACTTCAACCAGTTCCGGACAAAACGGAAATTTCATTTCACCGAGGACAGCATCTTACGAGGCCCGAACTATAGAGGTGACGCCATTCAACCACCCGCTAAACTTGTATCCTGCATTTTTGGAAACGAGAAGATTTTTGAAGAACCAGCATCATCTATTGTCACTTAAGTATTTTGAAATCTCCTCTGAAATTTTGAGAATTATATGAATTAATTTCACGTAGTAAAACTTTTATTAATGTTTTTTTTTTTAAATGAATATACCTAATGGGTACTTTTAGTTTTAAGTATTACGTAATTTAAGTTACGAAGAATACAGTTCAACTTGCGCTTTTCTCAGTTCTCAATTCTTTGTTTTTTTTTATATTTTAATCCATTAAATTTTAAATAGAAGCATCTATGTTTGTTTAAGAATTAAAGTAAAATTTGTCACATCTATTAATTTAACCATACATTTAGTTTACGTAGAGATAATCACGTGACATGATGCATATTAATAAGTACTTATTTTAAATTGTTTAACTTACCTGTGAAACAATATCTTCCATTAAAGCATTTACTTTATTCCTGTACTCACTCGTTTCATTTTTGTAGAATTATCCTTATTATTTAGACAAAATCACCATAATTTATTATGTTGGTCTTAAACAATTTCTATATGTATTTCTATTCGAGTCACCGATCCCACTAGTAAAGTGTATTCCAGATGCACCACACAAGAGTCTCTATGTTCTTAAAAGCTGGACATTTATACGTATAATTTTGAGCCCATTAAAGAAATAAACACATGTACACCTGTTGAGGTTATGTATACTTCGTTTGTAAACGAAAACTTTTAAATGTGTCACCCACATGCAACATATGTAATATTCAAAACCTCTCCCTCTATATGTTTTATTCACAACTATATTTAAAGAGATTTAAAATACATTTCTTTGAAAATTAACCTATCTGTTTTCAATTTTAATCGTTCAATATTAAAAATAGATAAAGCCTTTCAGATAGGTAAACAAGTATACTTCAATTTAAGAGAATAACAAGAGGTCTATTGAGATAGGCAAACAAGTATACTTCAATTTAAGAGAATAACAAGAGGTCTATTTAATATTGCAACTTAACTGCAATTGATCATATTGATATTCATTTTAATCCTATAGTTTCTTTAATAAACAATATATCTTTTTTATATATGACCCCACATCATATAAATATATATTCTTGAAGGTTTTCGGCTTTTATATGAAATATTTACAAATATTATCAAATTAGCATGTACTCACGACCAAAACCTCGTGATAGTTGCGCGGTAGCAAAACGTATAGAGCTGCTCGCATCGTATTGGCGCGCTGATAAAAGGGGCGGGCGTAAAGCTAGATAAGCCTAATTGCCGGTCTGATATTGGTTGCTCACTAATAACAGCTCAGTGTATATAAGTACGTATATAAGTACGTGTACTCCACCCACTCTAATACAATATGCGCAGACTGACCCATCGCTATCACGAGGTTTTGGTCGTACTGTAATTGCGAAGTAAATGTGAATGTAAACATTGCTTTATACAAATTACAACGCAAATCATATGAAATTTTTTTAATTGAAAAATTTTGTCTACATTGGGACTTGAACACAAATCCATGGTTTGCCGCACCGCTGCTTTTACCAATTAAGCCACGATAGATCTTGGTTCAAGCTAATTAGAAATGCATTATAAAGTAACAGTGTTAATGATTCAGATGTTAGTTATTGAAAGTAGATGTCAGTTTTGAAAGCAGAAGTCAGTTCTTGAAAGCAGATATCCGTTTTGAAAGCAGATGTCAGTTATTGAAAGCAGATGTCAGTTTTGAAAGCAGATGTCAGTTTTGAAAGCAAATGTCAGTTTTGAAAGCAAATATCAGTTCTGAACGTTTGAAATTACTAATTATTGCTCCATAGTTATATGTATGTTTAGATAATTTCTTAGCCGTTCATTTAATATATCAATTGATAAATTCTTGGGGTTTTTCGTCTTTTATATGAAATATTTACAAATTTTATCAAATTAGTATGTAATTGCGAAGTAAATGTGAATGTAAACATTGCTGTATACAAATTACAACGAAAATTATACAAAATTTTAATTGAAAAATTTTGTCTACGTTGGAACTCTGCAATTTCATCCCATTATTTGTTCTTAATACGAAAGTTCCTATATTGCGATGCGACATATCATATATAACAGGAATTTTTCGCACATTTTCTAACAGCTTTTCAATAAAGTTATTTTCTCCATTTGCCATTGTATGTACGTTTATGAGCGGTAACAACGGTGAAATACAACTAGCAGCATCTTACAGCCACCGCTAGCTAGAACGCAGTATCATCGCTCGGATCGCCAGACATGTAGCGACATATCTGCAAGACCGTATTTGATTCAACAAACTGAGTCTGACCTCTACCACCTCCGCTTATACCGCCACGGCTGTTACCGCGTATATCTGTGCCCCGCTTAAAACTTTATGAAATTGAGTACATGCAGAACTAACATCGTCAAGCGACATAAAAAATTACCAATCTGCATGTGTTAGTGCATTATAAAGTTTATGAAGAAAATCCACTTTCTTGAAGTCAAAACCATTGTTCATCGAATTCGAAGGAAAGTGTTTGTATTATCAATACAAACAAAGAGCGATGCTATGTGCTGGATGATTAGAATCTTCTTTAACAAATGGAAGATCTTCTTTCCGAATTTGTACATACTTCGAAATGTGTAGGCGACTATTGTCGTTAACAACATTAAAAATCTTAATTCTCGCTGAAAATAACAACATAATTGACGCAATGCGCACATAGGATATTAAACTATACAGCAGCATAAATTTTTTTTAACATTCGAGGTGATTTATATTAGGAAATTAACGCCAATTTATTAAGAACAAACGAGTCAAAACGAATAGACAAACAGCATTTCACAACATTTAACCGCGTAAGGCACGGGGTCAACGGTGACGGAAAATTATATTTTAAACGGACAATGTGGTATGGTATAACAAACGACATCATACACACGTTTATATCAAAACATACATACGCATATACACGGACACACATACATGAACGCATTCGTACAAACATAAAAGCACAAGTCCTGGCGTAAATCATTAAAACGTAAATTTACAATTAGCCATTTTCACCCCTAATTAATATTACAGTATGTCCAATTAACCTCGGCTTTGTACACAGAGTTGTGCGGCGTGCTCGCAAAAATATAACTAATATAACAAGGGGTACCGGCAGCGTATTTTGTCGGAACTGTTCGACGTTAATGAATAAGGTTTAAAGTTGTTAATTGCACTTGCGTTTAACGGTTTTTTATGTACAGACATTTAGGTTATAGGCGAAACAGAAATAGCGCGTTTGATATGGAACTTTTGTCTTTGCGTAAAATTATTTAAAAGTGAAAAAATTAAATAATAATATAAGGTATGCAAACTACAGATTTATCTATTACTTCGTTAATCGAAAATTGATAGAAACGAAAACTATAGAAAATAAATTCAATATTTCCAAAAAAAGAATATTCTTTAGAAGATTCTAATTCTTAACCTTCCTTTGCTGGCGCGCGGGCTCTGAGTCCGCGACATTCTTTGTTTTTGATTTACTAAACATTTCCCCACCCTTGAAATCTGCTCGTTACGGTATTCGTCGAACTAGTTTCAAGGAACATTAGTCTATAACCTGAAGTGTATCAGTGTAGTACTTTTTGTTTTATAAAATATTGCGGAGTGAGAGCCCGCGGCCAGTGAAAACGTTATTGAAATTCGCATAAGGTAAGATACATGAACATTTTAAACAGTTATACCGCCTAATTCTGAGCAAACGCAACGGCCTGAATGTACGAATATTTCTCCCGCTCCGAATAAAAATCCCCTGAACGCTTTTAGCCAATCACAAAACAGTCTGTTTCGAAACCCCCTCCTCGCGCCAACTTAATTGGCGCCTGCTATATGTATGACATCGATGTTAAGCCAATCACAAAACAGTCTGTTGCTAAACCGCCTCCTCGCGCCAACTTAATTGGCGCTTGCTATATGTATGACATCGATGTTGAAGCGCCTACAGCATTCAGGGGAATTGTATTCGAAGCGGGAGAAATATTCATACATTCGCATCGTTGCGTTTGCTCAGAATTAGGCGGTATACATAATAATGTATTCTTTAGATGTATCACCCTAAGTTGTCCTACGAGGAGGAACAAAGGAGACTGCATGAACTTATGTTAGAATGTCTCAGTGAGAATGATAATGAATGTGAAGTTGCGAATGATTATCAAGATGACTCTATGGAATATAGTGTAGAAGAACGGGAGGAAGATTCAGACACGGAACGGGAAGTTTCTGGTGGTGAACAGGAAGAAGCGATTTCATGGGGACCGCATTTTGTTGGAAAAGATGGATCAATATGGTCCAAACATGTTCCTCCTTCAAGTAGAACACGTTCGGAGAACCTGATTACGCGATTGCCGGGTCCTAAGGTAGCTGTAAAAAATTTTAAAGGTGCTTATGAAATATGGAAATATTTTTTGGATAATGACATGTTAGGAAAAATCGTGGAATATACAAACAAACATATAGACAAGAATAAAGAAAAATAAAGTCGTGAAAGAAATGCAAAAGAAACTGACAAAGCTGAGATTCAGGCCCTGATTAGCTTGCTTTATTTAGCTTTATTTATTTAGTGGGGCTGGTGTTGAGCAATTCCCCCTCACAATATCTAAATTTCGCTTTACTTTTTTACTGCAACATTTACGATTTGATGATATGGATACACGCGTGGAGAGGCGAAAGACAGACAAATTAGCCCCCATCAGGGAAATATTTCACCCATTTGTCGAAAAGTGTAGATCTGAATATACTCCTTTTCAAAATGTAACAATTGATGAAATGTTAGTGGCGTTCCGTGGGAGATGCGGCTTTCGCCAGTACATCCCAAGCAAGCCCAATAGGTATGGCCTAAAGGTTTATGCTATGGTGGATTCAAAGACATTTTACGCGAGCAATTTGGAAGTCTATGTTGGCACACAGCCAGATGGACTTTGGCGTTTGGATAATTCCCCTTTAGCACTTATTCAAAGACTGGTTGAACCAATCAGACATTCAAAACGGAAAGTGACGTGTGATAATTGGTTTACCAGTATCCCATTAGTACGTACGCTATATACGGATTACACGCTTAATTTTCTGAGAACTCTTCGCAAAAACAAAACGCGAACTACCTGCAGAAATTTCAAATCCACAAAAAAGACCGATAGGTACAAGTATGTTTGCATATGATAAAAATATAACATTGGTGTCAAATATCCCGAAACAGAAAAAAAACGTAATACTGGTATCAAGTCTGCATCACGACGATAAGATCCACGAACCAACAGGTAAACCTGAAATGATCATTGATTACAACGAGTCGAAGGGTGGTGTAGACACATTAGATAAAATGTGCGCGGCATATAATTGTGCCAGAGGGACTCAAAGATGGCCAATGGTTATATTTTATGCGTTACTGAATATAGCTGGAGTGAATTCTATGGTACTGTTTCATCTGCAAAACACTGACCATAGAATCCCTCGACGAAAATTTTTGCACATTCTAGTTTCCGAATTAGCTGATAATTATCTTCGTGTGCGCGTAGCCCAAACCAATATCCCCAGAACTATATCAGCCAGATTGAAGGAAATACTTGGATTACAAGATCCTCAACCTGTTGCAAATGCTGAGAATACACGAGGACGTTGTCATTATTGTGACAGAAGAAAGAAACGACCAACTCGATTTTGCTGTCAAATGTGTGGAAAATTTATGTGCCTGGAACATCTAACTTGCATTTGTACTGTATGTTACACCTTAACCTAAGTCACTCCCATCGTTCAATTAATGTTTTGCTCTTATTATTCGTTTCGAGGTCGTATTCGTAACTACAATGTTTATTACTATAATACTCAAAATATGTATTCTATATATGAAATAATAAATATCGTTCAATTAGTTTAGTGTTTGCTTTAACCATATAAATACTAAACAGACAATTTTTTGCGGTTGAACCCAGGAAAATGGCATGTGGAGTCATAGTCCGCCGCCAGTAACGGTGTCTCTAGGATCTCGCGCAAGCAACGGAAGGTTAAGAACGAATAAATTCCTTATGAAAAGGTGTGAAATAAAGACTTCCATTCGAAAACCAATAAAATGTTAGTAGAATATCTCAGACGATTACAACACCTCCTCATTGATCTTAATCACATGCATATTAGTGATCAAGATCAATGAGGAGGTAATCTTAGGATTAGGAATATTGGTAATCAAAATCAATGAGGAGATGTTAGAATTGACTGCGGTAAAGGTTCTGATCAGGTTATTGCAAGGTCAAGGTCATGTCGAAGTAATTTGTATTTATGTTTTGTATACTGAGACAAAGAGGGCGCCACTAATCAAATGTCAGTACTAAAAATTAACCTCGATCTTTAGTTAGCCTAAATCCAAAGTCTCAATTATAGCTACAATGAGCTGTCGAAGTTGAAAAATTAGCCGAAAAATGGAATTAAACCGTGAAAATTTTCGCGCAATCATTTCTTATAATTTTCGAAGACAATTATTTAGTCTTAACGTCCAAGTCCAAGGTTCCAGTCGTCAGATGGAGCAGTTGATGCCTTCAAGAATGAAATCTTGACTGTACCAACAAACGAGTGAAATAACTGCTTCCAGAGTTAGTTCGAAGGCATGCAAAAGTGCATAAATCTTCATAGAAAAAATAATAAAGTCTTTAAAAACTACCTACTGTTTTATTTCAACTCTATATGCAAAATATAAAAGACAACCCTCGTAGGCGAAGGTCGCGCCCAAAAAAATGTCGTTTTAAAGTCCAGGGCAAGTCGCGATCAAGGTCATTTGAAAGTTAAGGTCTCTTGAATGCCACTGGGGATTTCGTCAGTTTTCAAATGAAATGAATATAAGGTAATAGTTATTCCATTCCAACAGGTGCAGTCGCGGTGTATTTGCAAAATAATATATTAGTATGAATGCTAATACATGATGACGTAACAACGTCATCGTAAGTTTTCAGATGAAAACTTATGAGGTAAAAAAGGCACTAAATTCCATTATACATTACGAGTTGTATGGTTGTATTCATTCAGACGCTGAATACTACTATTCTAGAAAGAAAATTTGCAGGGTGTAGTCTGAAACTAGAGACCAGATAAAACTAAACCCCGATTTACCCTTCGATTTATTCAATAGTTTATTCAATAATCACTTAGTATGTATTAGAAAATACAATCATACAAACATTTATATGCTACTGAGCTGAAAGCAAGGTGAAACACATTAATCTTTATTAATTAATTCTTATTTATGGCTTCTTTTATAATAAGAAATTATGATTACGTTAATGACCAAATTAACTAAAATTATTAGAAAGAAAATTTGTTCTCAGTTTACTGGTTATGGCAGTATTCTATTGGATTAGTACGCGGATTGGTTGTACAATGTATTGCTTGATGTCATAACGAGGAATTTTTGTGTTATTACTTCGTAGAAATTGTGCCTACAAGCAATAATACAGTTACGATAGTGTATTAAAGATCTTACTAATAAATAAAATATCATTACTAATTAATTATTAGTAGGTGTCATAAATCTAAGTATGTAGTTCTGGTTAATTCCTTTGTACAGTAATGAAACGCTATTATACATATTTAGTTAACAATGGGTGGTCAGACCAAATATCGTCTCCTGAATGCGTTCACTTACTAGGCAATAAAATAAGCGGTCTGATGTATAAAGCAATAAATAAATTTGGAAAAAGATGACGAATATCAATATCTAGGCAATAAAACGAGTGGTCTAAATTATAAAGTAGGTAATAAATAAAATTTGTAAATGTAAAATATATCGCTTGCATAGAACTTAAAGAAAGCTTTACCATTTGAATGTACTAATAAAAGTATGTTATACAGTGGTTTAAACTCAAATGAACGTTAAATATTTATAAAATTGGAAATCTTACGTTTGAATTCTATATCCTAGATCTATTCATATGTAACCATAAAAAATGTATGAAATTTAAATATTATTACGATAAATGTTATAAATTATCTCAATTTTGTTCGATACGCAAAGCCGCACGTCGCAGAAGATATTGCTCCGTTTTTAATATGATTGCTTAGTTATTGTAGTAGTTGAGCCAATATTCTTCTACGCTGTCTTAATGACTTTTGTAATGCAGTAAGGGTGTTTTTTATGTTGAAAATATCTTTCCAGCAGCATGTACTGATGATTCTATAGTAAGATGATACAAGTGTGTGTATGCCTTTATAGTTGTATAAATATTTTCATACAAATATCAGCTTTCCACACACGGCTTTTACTAATATTTTATATAATTAAAAATGTTTTCATTCTATACAATGATATACCCCTACCAAACACTTCGTGTATTACTAGCAATACACGCAAAGTAATAGCAACATCGAGAGTGCGAATATGTGGCAAACATAAACCTTCTTCGTTCTCTTCTTAAACGTCTGCAGCTAACTGCTAGTATGATTTAAAGCCGGCAATCAATTCTAGGGCAGGGCACCGGGCTCCTGACGTGACGCAAATGTTACTGTTCTCATGGGATCTAATCAAGACGAGACGAACAGTTTCCTCCACCAATTTGGCAAACGTAAATGTGAGGAAATTCATTATGGACTATGCAAAGCGAAGACTTTTTATAATATTAATACACTTCCGTTATATTTTAACAATATCAAATGCATCAAATATATAAAAAAAGCCAGTTATTGTTGTATTATTTTATTATTAGTATTAAGCAATTGTTACATCTAAACATTTTTAGGAATTTCGTATTGTCTCTGTGTCCAACAGGCATTGGATTTACACCGATACGTTTTCACTGTACCTAAAAATCACTTGAAGGAAGTTCTTTTAAGCTCATCACTGGAGTGTAAATCTCACCGGGTCATTCCAATTTAGGAAGGAAACCTTTTAAACTAAGGCAATCCCCCCTCGTCGCCAAACAAAAGGCTTACATTTTTTAACATTGTCACAACCTAACTAATTGCGTGATCGAAAGATGACCTTCGTTCTTCTGAATTTTCTCGAAACACTGTGCACTAACTGCTTCTTAACGATGCACTATAGGTCAAATAGCCACTTTTTCTGTGCTAAATTAATAACTTCTTCAAAACCATGGTATTCAAACTAAAATCTGTAGGAATTTACTATGTAAGAATAAATCTATTAAAAAATGCAACTTAACCAATTAGCGACCAAAAATTAACCCTTTTGCAACCATTAATGCAAACATTATACGTAGTATTCATTTATTTATTTTAGTTAAACTACAATATTCAGTAATTGCTTAAATCTAATTCGTTTTGTAAATTTAAATCAAATAGGTCCTCTTCAATTTCATTAATTTCATCGTCTTGGTTGCTAAGATTAATTTCTTCTATGGTTTCGCTGCAACATAACAGTTCAATTGCTTCAGGTGGAAGAGTAAAATGTTTCCGCTTTTGCAAGCGCCTATTTAAAAATTTTGTGGAAATTAATGGATCTGAAGTATCGACAGCTCTATTAAATACGTCTAGCAGGTTATTGGTACGATTGTTTCTGCGGGCGTGATGCAATCTATCGGCTTCGTATATCTTATGTCGCGATTCAGCTGCTTCTTCTGCAAAATAACCCATTGGAAGTGCTGTATTTTCTAATATTTCTTTTGAATGTATTAGTACTTTATGTACTGTGGAAGTCATTGGCAACCAAGGATATAGATTCTGAAAACATTTTGCTGTTTCAAAGCAATATGTTTCAAATTTACTTGAATTAATTGCAAACTGGCAGGATAAACAAATCAAAATGATTTTGAATCGATATATTAAATCTTTGTCGACATTAGTTATTTCAGAAAAAATAACATGCTCAGTAAAAGCTCGACGAGCAGTGTTTCCGTTATTTGTGGAACCGGAGCCACCTACTCTGGGCATGTCGACACGAAGTCCGAGCTTTTTCCAAAAAGCGTTTTGTATGTCTGTTTTTCTTTTTAAAATAATTAACTTATCATCTCCTCGTACCTGCCACTTTTGTAATTCACGTTTATAGCCTAAATGTAATACAAATTCAAAAAATCTAATCCAGCAATGAAGGGGACTAAGTCCAAACTTTAAGTTTTCATCTTTTGCCCGGAATATTTCACTTTTGTAATTAAATGTGTTCATAAAGTCCTTCGGCGTAGCAGCACAAATGGGACAAGCCTGGTTTGATCTAGTTCCAGTTATAATATTTAAAACTTTTCCATCAATGAGTGTTAAAAATAATTTAAATGATACTTCAACAAATTTTCCATCACCAATTGATATTCTTACGCTTGCCAGAGCGTCAATTTCTTTTTTTAAATCCAGGTCTTCCTTTAAAACAACTTCTTTTGTCTCCTTTATGTACTGCAATTTTATGGGCCGACAAAATCTTACAGACTGTACTGTGCGGTTGTTCCAAATTGGCGTTCCGGATAAGAGCAGTAACCTTAAAGGAATAACTGTAGTAGCTAAAAGGGGGCATCGCAGCTATTTGACGAACCTGCCTCATTAAAAGTTTGTTTATATTGCGACTGACCAGTGCTGCTATCAAATCCATAGCTTAATTCGTCTTCTCCGCTTCCATTACAGTTTGAAAAACTTCTTTTTGGAGGTCAACAATTCTTTCAGCCGTATGCAGTAAAATAGATTGCACCGAAACTTTGGCAAGGGTCTCGTTTGCTATTATACCCTAAGGTCGACATTTCAACTTTGCAGCTGTAATTTTCCTATAATGTGGATATATATCGCAATTACGTAATTTGTTTTCGTGGCGTATTGCATTATATTGTTCTTTGGAAAAATTATATTCAAGAAGAAAAGCTAAAGCCTCATCCGCAGATAGTGGAAAGTGGCTTTTGGAGATCTTGATAGCAAACCTTACGCATTTTTTATGGTCTTGTTGGGCTTTCAATACTTTCTTTCAGCACTGCAGCTAAATCAGCATCACCGTGCTTACGAGCTGATATTGCTGCTGCACGAACGAGAAGATTTGTATCAGCTTTCTCATTTGGCGTTGAATGGCACACGTGGACGACCAACAACTTTTTCGGTGCCATTCACCACAAAATTTAAATCTGAATTTAACCACGCATGATTTTGATCCTTAAACACATGCATCCTTCTGTAACACTTTTCCCACTTTTGAGCCAACTTTACGCAAAAAAAATGTAATGTTTGCTTTATATGTTTCTCTATTTTATCCGAAATCGTATTAGCTTCAATTCTTTCAACTACATGCTTGAAAAGGGCATCAAACTTTTCTTTTTTTATGCATTTTTTTCGCCATATTTCTAACAGTTCAATTTTATTAAAACAAAGGTTACCTGAAAAAAAGAGGCATTACTCGTAAAACGCAAAAAATATCAGCTTGAAATTAATTGCAAATAACTCATTAAATATTGCTTAATCTATGTTTTAAATTTCAAAGAGGTCAAATTGGGTCAAAATTTTGTATGGCTTACAGAAGATCAAACATTTAGAGAAATTGCACAATTTTAAGGTTATGTACTCTGATGGGTAATTTTCAAGTATACCGACGTAAACATAAAGCAGTATCAATGACACACATTTATACTTACTTGTCTCTTTATTTTGCATTTTACAGAAATTAATTATCGTCAACACAATTCGAGAAACACGCAGTTAAAGTTGACCAATAAATAAATTCTGATCTCGCTAGCACATTTGTAAAAATATTACTTGGAATGACTTTGACATGTATATATATAACGGTGCTTTATATTTAGCACAAACAAAAATTAGGTATATTTGTTTTGAATGGTTTCCAATTAGAAAACAACAACAACGAAAGTAAAACTGAACTTTGATTTTTTCACTTTTGCACAGAAAAAGCGGCCGTTTGACCTAATGTGCGATGTCAAAACCTAACCTAATTGCGTGATCGAAAGAAAAATTTCACGACATTTATATTGTCACATGACAGAAGATAATTCCCGGGTGCAGTTTTGCTAGCGATATCTATAGAGATCGATTCACACCACTTCACCCTCGTATTTAACAATTAATATTAATCTTTTTATTTTTGTATAAAATTCTATTTAGGTTTTAGTTTATTATAACAGAACACTTATCTCTTATATTTTGTTACGATATTTTGGTGTGTAGTGTATACCCGTACTGCTTTCGCTATCCTGTCGGATATGCGTAAATTGCTTTGCAGAGTAAATACGAGTTGGACTGGGATTTCAGTCACTACCGTTGTGATCCTCGGCTAGACTAGTTTGTTTGCCGCTGTGTGGTTTTTTGTATTGAGTAAATTCATATCGAAATACGTGGTTTATTTGGCGATATACAGTGTTTGTTTAGCCTCAATTTATATATTTATTAAAATTTTTAGATACCTAATTTAATTATATACAGGGCTTCACTCAGCTATATATTTTGAAACAATATACGTTTTTTTTCTACTGTAACTTTCTTTTTTACGGAAACGTTCATAATAAACTTGTTTTTTTTGTTAATGTGGAACTTTTACTTTATGTCATCTCTTGTATTCGGACTTATTTTTTTTTCTTAGTGTGTTCGTTAGCGCAAGTATGTTCTGCGCGTAATATATAATCCTTACGACTTTTCCTAAGAAAAGGATCACCAATTCAAAAGTCAAACAATTTATCAAATGCGAAATGAATCCACAAATATTGGTTGGGTTTAATTTCATTATTAGAAAAGTATTCCCGAGACCCAGTATATAAAGATAATGGGCTAATAAATATTTAGGAATTATTATTAGGAATTTTGAATATACATCAAAATCCTATGTCAGAGAGACATGCAAGCGACAGATCCATGAATCTTTACAGCAGCACAAACAATTTTCAAGTAAGAAAGGCTGGGACACTATTAAAACTCTCAGATTCAAAGATTGTTTATATTTAAAAGCATTCTGGACAAAATCGATGATTCTGATAGAGTTAATAATTTAATTTCTGAAGGGCCTTATGTAGAACTGAATAAGAACACATTACCCAAAATGATAAGTAAAAGTAAAGCCGCGTTAAAAAATTGTTCAAACTTAATAACTAATTCCAACCTTTATAAATTACAATGTGCAAATCCGTTAGTGCCTAGGTTATATTGCTTACCTAAAATCCACAAACCAGGTAAGTCGATGAGACCTATTGTTGCTGGTATTGACTCACCGACTTATTTGATTTCAAAATGGTTAGTAAATGAATTCAGAAAATTACCAGAAAAACCAGTTAGCTTATCGGTCAATAATTCTTTAGAATTTATTCAGAAAGTTAAAGATTGTCGACTGGAAGATGGTGATATTTTGGTTTCATTCGATGTAACGTCCTTGTTTCCTTCAGTACCTATCCCAGAAACGTTAAAATATTTGTCTGAATTACTTCACAGCAATCACGTTGAAAAGGAAAAAATAAATTAATATTTGCAGTTAACAAGCCTTTGTATGGCTCAAAATTGCTTCCAATCAAAGGCAAGTTCTTTGAATAGCAACAGGGTACAGCCATGGGTAATTGCTTATCTCCATTTATCGCGAATTTATTTATGAGTCACTTTGAGATTGAGTTTAAAAAGTCAGCCAAATATTTTCCAAACATATGGGTCAGGTATGTAGAAGATGTGTTTGCAATTTTTGATACCAATAAGTGCGACTATTTTGTAACAGAATTAAATTCAAAATTTCCTAGTATTAAATTCACGGTGGAAAAGGAAAATAACGGAGGTTTGCCATTTTTAGATACCTTAGTAATTAGGAATGACAAAAACTTAGAGTTTGATATTTACCGAAAAGAAACCAACGTCAACAGATTTATAACCGCAGATTCAAACCATACTTTTCAGCACAAGAGTGCCTCTTTCAATTTTCTTATCAATCGTTTGTTAAGCATGCGATTGACAAAGGATAGATATGAAAAGGAATTAACTTTAATTAAGAAAATCGCGAGTTACAACGGTTTCGATTCAGAAATAATAAATAAGCTAGTTAGAAAACATAAAGTAAGAAAAACAATTCAGGATTCCACATGTTTGCTACCTCAAATTGATTCGAGCAAAAAATTTATTAATTTACCGTTTCACGAAACTACGAAAAATTTAAGTAAAACCTTTAAACAGTATAATGTTCAAGTAGCATTTCGGTCGAATAACTCCCTAAAATCTCTCTTAGGCAACGCGAAAGACAAAGTTGAGGTAAACAACAAATCTGGAATCTATGAAATAAATTGTAAGGATTGTGATAAAAAATATGTCGGCCAAACAAAACGTTCGATTCTAACTCCTTATAAAGAACATGTTTCGCATATTAGATTCAATAGACCGGAAAAAATCAAGTGTTTTGCTCGACATATTCTTGAATCAGATCACAACGTAACATCTGACTGTCTGAGATTAATAAAAAACGTCACACGCCCCCGCGAATTAGATAGTTTTGAGAGCATTTTTATCTTTAAAAATAGGAATAACGTAATTAACGCAGATTTGGGTCCTATACCAGGTTCTTCTTTATTTGAGGTAATTGACAGTTAGATGTTATTAAAGCAAGAAAAATAGGAAAATCATTAAAAAATATTCGAATTCATGGAATTTATTTTTAAATTCGTTTCATTACAATATTTGCCATTCAAATATTCTGACATTCAACATTAATTTCCAAAGTTATATTTCAACATAATTTAAGGATTAGTTTCATAATTGGATTCTTAATGTATGTTAAATTACGGCTTTTATAATATTTTTAAACGGTTTTTCTATAGAATTTACAAATAATGGGTTAATGCTCTTGCATGAATAGGTGGGGTTTACCAAAATGTAGGTAATTTTTGTAGCATTTAAGATTGAAGAATTTAGTGTTAAACTAGAAGACGTTCAGAACAATCCTTCTGTGAGTGATTTTGTGCGTTCAAGTGTTACACTGTTTTTTCTACTGAAGATGACAACGTGGTTGCAGAAATACGTATTTAGAATCATTAAATTCTATTGTGGTAAGGTTTTTTATTTTTATTTTATTCAAATATTTATGTACTATTTAATAGCCCAAACTAAATCTGATTTGTTTAAAATTCCATTTTAAGGAATTTAAAAACACACTGTCGCAGTTGTAAGAGTATTATTTCTCTTACGTCTAGATTAGGAAATAAATTTAAAATGAAATTATTTTATCAACAATTAGCATAAAAAAATCTAAAAACTTGTAACACGATTCAAATTGAAATTTTAGGAATTGTTTAGGAATTAAAAAGCTGCACAGATGTGTATATATTCAAGTTCCTTTTTTTACACAAAAATTATTTATAATGAATGAATAAAAAGAGAAATCAATATTCTGTGAGAAAATAATTTCAAATATGAAACGAAAAATAATTATGTACTTCAATATCTATTTTAAGAGAGAAATATTTTTATTTAATTTTAAAATTATAAAAGCAAACAAAAAAAACACGTAAAGAAATCGTCTGCTGACCTACTTTTTTTTATCCAATCAATTAGTGAAAACATTTCTTGGTATTTTTTTTATTGCATTCTAATGCTAGCGCGTTGATGTGATATCGATATCACATACGTACGCGGCTGATTATTGGCCGCCGTAGTTCCGTTGTTAAGCCACTCCCGCTCCGTTAATCTACCACATCCACACAGTAACATCCCACCTTGTGTCTATATATATTTTGCCACCCAACAATCGCAAAACGATCTCTTTCTGGCTATTATAAATTACATTTATAATTTGAGTATTTTTATATTAAATATTTTTGAATAATAAGATACAGTTTGTTGTCTTGAACGATTGTTTGTACTCTATTTAATCAGAGAAATATAGTAATTGGCAATTGTGTTACTACTATATCTAACTATAAAAAATAATTCTAATATTTATTGCCAAATATAAATTTTCCAGCATTTCTTTTATAACCTGAATTGTAATAAATATGAAAAATTAACCTCCTTTACAAAGTTTGATATATCATTTAATTATATGGAACATCTTTGTAAACTATACTTTATCCTACATAAATATTATTAACACTTATTTATATATTTGTGCCTTGTGTAAATATAATAAACACTAGTTTTTGACCCATTTGGCCAATCATTCAAAACATAATATTATGGCATCTAAATGTGTAGTAATTTCTTTATTCGGCGATTTAAGATTTGTTTTAATTGAATATTTATTTATTTAAGATACTTTAACTCTTACATGATTTGGCAGTTAGATAGTTATGTCCTTTTCAGAGTTTTTCTAATACGAACTTTGAATTATAATTATAAAAAATAACAACATATTATATTTTGTACTGTCATATTTTATAGATCACATTGTCATGGCTTTTATATAGTTCGTTAAAATTACAATATGATATTAAATTTTATACATTTCAGTTTAGATTTTTATATGAAGGTAAATTGCGGATCGCTACCCTACATTATTAAATTGACCGTATTTCTCAATTTAGTAAAAGAGTAGCTCTGTTTACTTAATGTGGGGCCAAAACTGGAGGTCGTCCACTTTTCGGTAAATTCATGCATGGCATACCTTCTTCATATTCCTTAATTCTGCGGTGTAAAAGGTGGACAGTCCAATATTTTGATCTCAAAACATGTTGACAGTCTCGCGTTTAGGTACTCGTCCAACTAAATTATATATAGACTTTCAATATCGTATGACATCTGACATATGACATCTTTCAAAAATATTTCTGACAAATCTAACATGTCACCATAGTAACTAACAAACGAGCGTCTTTTCTAGCCCAGTGGTAACTAGGTTGGACCATTTTTGGTAATAACATTCCTCGTCAAAACTTTTTCTCAAAACTTATGTTTCATACGTTAATTTTCCATGTTTCTTGTTCATTATTAAATCTATAATAAACATAGGAACTTTTTTGATAACATATTTTACTTTGTCCCTGAAGAGGTTAAATGCAGGTAGAAACATTTTTGTTAATTCCAATTTTCTACATGTAATAGCGATCCCATTGTTACATTCTACATTAAACTTACTATAATGTATAATGTGCAAATTAGAGATATACTTTCCATAAACAATAGTTTCCTATTGCTTGTAATACCTAAATATGTTTCTGTTCGTTAGCATTAATTATAAAGTTTCTACTAATAAGACCAGAACCAATCTTGTTCGGAACAATACTAATATTTTGCAGACACAAATCCTCGTGATCAAGTTGTTGTTCACCTCTACAATACCCTCATTAACTGAGGAAAATTTAGGTGAAAAGTTTCCTCGGAATACACAAGATAAAATCGAAGTTTAAATAATTCAAATATCCCAATTAACTTTTATATTCATTTTCACCGTTTGTTAATGCGAATTCGGCAAAAAATAGTACGAATAAATGAGTTAGAATGTGAAAATTTAAATCGATGGATTATGCATTAATACGACAAAGTAAAAAATTCAAGAATGGAACCCAATCCTTTCACGACCGGAATCAACGGATCAATGTATGGTAAAATTATATGAAAAAGCAGGCTGTGTTTTAGCAGAATATGAGGTAAGAAGATGTACGAAAAAATGTGACAAACAGCTTAGGAACAAACAAGCAAAAACAACAACAAGCAACGTTAATACTATCCAGAGTTCCAGATGCCATCTAGTCCAAAAGACGATAAAATGTGAGGTTGGTAGCTGAAAAATTGCATATGAATTTAGAAATAGTTAGTAAGTTTGTGAATTATTTCTGCCAAAATTCTGTCCTAGCCTAAGGCAGAAACAAAGTTAGTCTAATCTTTTGCTTCATCTTTCTTCAAATGCACCGCTGTTTCCAAGAGCAATTTCTGGCAATGATATTTTACATAAATCCGAAATACCAAAGATCAAAGCATTAATTATCCATTTAATGCGCCCTAAGAAGCGCGCATTGTACGCTCAAAGTTTACGATCATGTCACATCATAAAAGAATTATCCAGTCAAAATCTACTGAAGAGGATTGGAGTCAATCAAATAATAATGCTACAAGGACGCACTTTTATGATACTTACCTGGCCATAACAAAATTACGATGTCAAACTACTTATTATAAAGTAGCTGGGCCATTTACAAGACTTACACATTCTTAAGTTGTCCTTAATTTCTTCGGCTTATATAGATTTTACAAAGTTTGTTTGTTAATAAAATAAGTTGAATTGAGGTGGAACATAAGTGGAACAGGCAATGTTCTAAATTTTCTAACAAATAAGGTAATGACCCAAAAATTATTCATGGCAAAATGAATGTATTCCTCCTGAGGCCCCACTGAAAGCGGCGAACTTGAGTCGGCAGATGCTTCCTCTTCAGGTTGTTCATCTTGACTTTCTTCAGGTTATTCATCTGAATCTTCTTTAGATTGTTCATCTAGACTTTAAGCAAAGTTTTCATTATTTTCAAAATTCTTATTTTCGAAATCGGAATTAGTTTCATCGTCCTCGTATCCCTCTGTATCGAAATTTTCCAAACATGCCAGCAATTCTGTATCATGTTTTCCAGGTCGAAGGTGAGTTCTATTGTCAAATATTGCTAAATAAAAAAAATATTGTTTTGTAGGTTAGGGAAATAATGTTTGCAGAAAGATTCCGAGTCCATTTAAATCTACATGAATTAATTCCGATTATAGGATAGGTAAATCATTGTGAAATTAATAGAAATACATTGTAAGAGTAAGATTAAAGCTTTCTGTTTCTGCATCGAAAGTTTTGCTTTTGTTTTTTTCAAAAATATATCTAAAACTTACCATCTAAGTTTGCCTTTGCCGAACGCACTCATTTTCGTCACATTTTAACAACTGATCCACTAGTGACAAGGGTTACTACTTGGTCAATACACCGATAGATGGCACCTTATGCACGTCTAGTACGTATAGTCATGTGGGGATAATGTTTTGTAATTATTCCAATATTTGAGAAATAATGTACGCACGTGTTCGGGGCGGCAGCAGATTTGTATTAAATTACATGTTCCTACAAAGATTTAAAAAAAACGTTAATTACGTATTTCGATATTAGGGGATCGGAATATTAATCAAAGGAATTCGTCCTTAATTATCACCCCACGCATTAACCGGGTACTTCGAAATTATTTGAAATCACAAAAGCGAATAACTTCAATCTTCTCTCAAGAGGGGGCGTTTTTACCTTTCCGGATTAAGCAAGTTTAAATTTTAACGCAGTTTCCAATTTCGCTTTCTCAAAATCACATATACCTTGGTAAGCCAGTTTGTGTTGTTATGCATTGATTTTTATATTAAAACGAACAAAATCGAAGTTCCTTACAAATCAAGAAAGAGCTCCAAAAGTTATTCTTGAGGAAATGTTGGCGTTATACGAGAATGATTGTCCTTACATAACAACTATTTGTGATAATGAAAAATTCGAGAAAAGTAACATCTATGCTGGAATGTGTGGATACATTTCGCGAAATGCTTGGATATTTTGTAGAAATATGTAAATTATAATGTACATATTTATCTTCAGTTAATTTTGGCTGAGGCCAGATTTCGATTATTTTAAACTTGTTTTTAGAAAAGATTTCAGTCCTTTTACCACTATTTTCGGAGAAACTTCCGCTGCTACACATACGTAGTTATATGTTTTCTTACCTCGAACAGAACTAAATTTGGCCAATAAGAAATCGCCAACTTTGAGATCAATTATCTCAGTCTGTTGCGGAATAAACTTATTCGTCTCTACTTTTGATTCAACTGCCGACATTTGCTCATCTTGCTCACTTTCTATACTTTTTGTTCGCTCCACGGCTGCGATGCTTTGCCCGGTTCTATATTAAGACGTTTCTTCTTGTTTCGCTGCTGTGATATAGTAATAGAACCAAATCTTTGCGCCTTGCTAATGCACTTTCTACGTCATTGATCACATCGTTTGGGTTTTCAATTGGCAGTTTTTTGTATACTTGCTCTTTGTTAAGCGGTTATATACCTTTTATACCGGAAGTTTCAGCATCTCCTGGCAATTTGTTGTCCTTTTGTCTGTGAGTTGGTATTTGCAGCCTTCAGGCTTTTCCTAAGAAAACGTGGAAATGTAGATTTTGGTACGCTTTCCACGCAGAAAGAATCTTACGTCACGTTCTTTTCATCGGTCGGAAAAAGGCCACATCTAGTGGCTGGCACAAATGAGTGGAATTAGGTACCAAGCATACGAAACTTTAACTATTTCGAATTGTGTTCTTCACACCCCATTTTTAATAATATTTTATATTATTAAAAATACTTTTGTATTTAACTATTTCGTTTTTATTCGAGCTAATCTATCATGCAATCTCTACGCTGGAAACTAAAGAATTACACTGGCCAACACGATTTTTGCTGACTTGTTTTTTACTAATTCGGATGTACTGAAAAATAAGTGTCAAATCATAGTCAGTAGGAAAAAATTTTGATTTTTGGCTAGTGTTATCTTTACAAGACAGCATTGAAATAATAGACAATATAGTAGTTCAACCGTTTAGTAAAAATTTCAGAAAAATTGTTTCATCAGTAAATTAAACGCAGTGCTGTCAAAAAATACAGGCTATCAACAACTGGAGAATATCAGTGAGATGTTGTGAAATAAAACAACCCTTAATTAAAAAATTTGAATGTCAATAGCATTGTAAAATATGAATTTGTATTAATATAATAGTATCATCGTGTGATGTCGAGAGAGTTTTTTCACAATACAAAATTATTCTAGGCGTCAATGGGCGTAAATTTATGTTTGAAAATTTGTTACATCTCGTTGTAGTTAAATTTAACTATAATTTATTTCCATAATTTCAATAATTTTCAATCTAAAGAAATCATTTGTGTTCTAACGGAGAAATAAAAATTACTTAATATAAAAAATATTAGAACTTGCTAGAGTGCTTTGTAACTAATAACTGTTTTTCTGCTTATTATCAAAATTATGCACATCTGCAACATTTCATTCTAAAGAGATATCGTTTTGAATGTCTAATGCTATATTGTGCAATATAGTGGTAGCAACTATAACTGTTATTACTGTATTTACATTTAGACGAATCGAACAGCTTAAAGACGAAGTATGAAATTTATTCATATATACTAAAATTTTTCTTCCTGTAATTTAAAACCAATTAAAAACAAGCTTTTAAACTAAATAGTAATTATGAGACAAAATATTAAAACACTAAGAGCGTTTTCAAAAAAATAATGGGCTCTTTAAATATATTAAGAAATCGGTCGTAAATCCCACATATTTAAAAGTCAATATTCTGGAATTTAATATCACACTGTCTCGGTTGTATTATTTATATTTCGTTTAGAATAATTACATTTAAAATCAAAATAAGCAAACAATTAGCAAAAGCATATTAAAAACCTGCCAAGATATACATATTCAAGTATTCTATTTACACAAAAATATTTTTTAGAATGTTAGTAAAAGAGAGAAAACAATATTCTATGTGGGCAAAAACTTAATTTCAAATATGAATATAAACTAATTACTTAAATATGCATTTTAAGAGAAAAATAAAACGTTTTTATTTAATTTTAGAACCACAAAAACAATTCCAGGAAAAGGCACTTAAAGAAATCGTCTGCTGACTTTTTTTTATAAAATCATTAGGGAAAACATTTCTTGGAATTTTATTCTATTGCATTCTAATGCTAGAACGTTTGATTTGCTATCACACACACACGCGGTTGATTATTGGCCGCCGTAGTCCACGTTGACTGCCGTTCCGTCGTTAAGCCACTCCCACTCCGTCAATCTACCGCATAGTAAGGAAAGAGTGCACAGTATAGCATGACTGATTGTATAGAACCAATTACAATCGTTAATTCGCATTCAATAACCAATGAAATATTAGTAATGTAAATATTAAATTATTTTTGCTGTTCTTTATTACATCAAGCTTTATAATTGAGATGTTTTAAATTACAGATTTTAATATTGAGAATACAGTTTCTATTCGATATTTGAAATTATGTATTTTCGCACATAGAATATTGTCTTCTCTCTTTTACTCACATTCTAAAAAGACGTTTTGTGTAAAAAGAATACTTGAATATGTATATCTTGACAGATTTGTAATCTGATAAAAATTCCTGAAATTTTAATATGAATCGTGCATATGTAAATGTTAAATATAAATGTGTATAACAAGCATGTGTAGTAAAAGTTGTATAGGTACAAAAAATAAAAAACACTTGCTAACATTTTATTTATAGATACTAATTAACAATATAAATTGTTAAACAGCGTTGGAAGATCTAATGCTACTATTGATATTTACTTCCCATTTTGAATAGTGCAACTGTTATAAACATTTACTGTAACACTAGAAGATTCATGTGCATTAATGGAGATTCCAGGCAGATTCTGGGAACACACTATGTTTTGTTTGAATTCCTGTTGATTCACATTGATTGACACATCACTGCCTATTGCATCAGAAGTCGATGGATTCTGAATAATTTTAGTGGACGTATTAGGTGCACTAGACAGTATTCGAGCAACATCAACTTTTTTCATGGTGGAATTATCAATGTAACCTTCAGCCACTGCTGAAGATTTCCATCCTCCATGGCGCTTAATTGTTATTAAGTCACCTCCACTATTAGCCAAGTGTGTCACACTTGAACGCCTAAAGCAATGTCCAGTGAAGAGCTCAGGATTAGGCAAATTTAAGTAAGTAGCATAACTTTTGGTACTTTTCCTATAGTATTAATGCCAATTGGATTATTCACGCAAGAACCATTTCTATATTGCAGGAAGAAGCGTTTATGTGTAACATGAGTGGGACGAAGTGAATAATATTTTTTAACCAAATCAATCCATAATTTTTCTGTTATAATAAATTGTCTTGGAATATAAGTTTTAGTTTTTGGCACTCTAACGATTATGACATCATTTTTAAGCTGTATATCATCTAAAATCATGTTCATGATTTCTTCACGACGACAAGCTCCATTATAACTAGAGAACGAACATTCTTACCACATGACTAAATTCTCCGAATCAATAGCCGTTGTCCATTGTTAACGCTGCGAAAAATCAGGTGGCCGAGAAATTCAAACACAAATACTTCATTGTATTATGGCGGGATCTACTCGGCGAAGTTTATAAACATTTCCAATTGCGGATTGCGTTTAATGGAATATATCCTCAGAATACAATCGCTGTGTTGTCCATTGTAATCGCAACAGACCAGATGGCCGGGTAAGACAACAAATACTTCATTGAATTACGCCGAGTCATGTGGTAAGAATGTCCGTTCTCTAATTATAACTAAAGACGGCAGACTATGTGCCCACACTGTCAAATTTAATAATACACGGTTAAACTTTTTTTAAATAAATATATCCAATCCCTATACAAAACTTTAAGAAAAAACATAAATAACTTACCCAACATGTTTACATTGTTGCAAAAAAATGCGGATGTGCGGCGATGAAAAAACTGCACCATAATATATGTTTCTGTATTAGTCTCGGAAAGGTTCGTACGTAGCGACGTATATATATGTTTATATACTGAGAAGGATTGTTCGACGTTGGGAGATGTTATATTTGCATAGTTAAAGTGCTCTTTATATCTGTACAATGGATCTTCAGTATTGGTAAAAAGTTGCCCTAATTTTGTAAAATCTACATTTTTATCTAATACACTGTTAAATTTTTGTGTCGTGTATTATTAAATTTGACAGTGTGGGCACATAGTCTGCCGTCTTTAATTAGAACCCATTATAAGGATAATCTATCAATATTAATATGACTATTATAACAAAATAATGTAGAACATTAATAAAATACTATTACAAGGATGTTTGTATTACTTACTTTCATTGCTAAATATGTTTTATCATCGGCTTCTATTATAAAACAGTTAATATGATCTATTTCTAAAATCTTGGATTTCTTAGGCTCGTAGCCTTCAGATAATCTTTTTAAATATGCAAGAAGCCTAGAAAATTTTGAGATATCTATATTTTTATAAATATTTAAACAACATCGTAACACCGAATATGTGGAGCACAAGGTCGATGCCTTTTTTATCTTGCTTTCCTTATCAAAATAAGCAATAATTACATTTTCAGTAATATTCGCGATATTATTTTCTTTACACCAAGTTAAAAAGTGCTCGTATTGCTTTTGATAAATATGTCGAGACTTTGTTGGCAAAAGATTTTGTAAATTATCTTCTGCTATTTTGCGAATCTCTGGGGGCGTGCAATTATTTGCTTCGTCCATTTCGTTAATAATTTATTGCATAAATCAATCTAAATTTTAAACTTGAAATAACATATAACACCGCCGATTTTCAAATATTTAAAATGCTCTAATTAAACATCAATGCTACCAACTTCAAAAAAAAGAAAATTTCTACAATTTTCGTACAAAACATGCCTCTTATTTTAAGACTTTTTGAACTTTTAATGTCCTAAATAGAAAAAATAGTATAAAATACACGTTTCATAAGACATTTTAGTGCACTTGTTCTTTAGAAAACTCGCCTTGCGGCTCGTTTTCTAAACTTGAACGCGTGCACTAAAATCATGTCTTATGCAACTTGTACTTTAATATACTATTTTAGTTTTTGGAACGTATGTATTGTTTATAGTGTTATGTAACGTAAGAGATCTAAAATGTAAAATACAGTTTTGCTTCATAGAATCGGATTTGGTTTTTGTTAGAACGTTATAAAAAATACCATCCTTCTTGATTTTATATATATATACAAATATTTTTTTAATTTAGTCTGTAACGTACTCTTTAGATGTAAGCACCTGAGGAAGCCACTGTGCTGGCGAAACAATTGTCGTGTTACGATTAAAGATTAAAAGTGAAGAGTAGAACCGTAGTTTTATTTCTATTTTAAATTATGGATCTTCATCAAGTAAATGCCGAATTAATTCAATTAATTAACAATGACATGAAGACTGGCACAATAATGAAAGATACTATAAAATCAGCATTTAAAGGTCTCTATTATTGCCAGTGAAATCTTATTATTTGAAACAGAAGGAGTCCTTCAAATTTTGCATTGTTATTTGAGTATTAAGAAAGTGTTTGCATGATGGACTACTAGATCTCCAATTATTGAGCTAATTTTGTTGAAAAAAGCAGTATCTCAAGAAGATTTGGCCTGGTTTGACAGAAATGGAAACTTTTTTCACAAAATATCACCGCGAATGACACTTAGATACACCTCCTAAAATGGAGTTCATGAAGTAGTTTTTTAAGCATTTTTCGCTATCTAAAAGCCAAAAATATAATTTTCTGGAAGAAAATAGATTTTTAAATTCTTTCAATTCAATTTTCAATTAAAAAATCTATTTAACAAACGAGACACGTTGTCAATATATCTTAAGGTTTACATTTTAGTAGTTTAGAACTTTTTAGAGTTTAAAACTTAGAAATTAATAGATATAGATTTAAACAACTCCTCTGTATTAAATTTAAGATTGTAAAAATTTTTTCACCACAATTTTTCTCAATAATTTGTACATAAATATTCAAATTTGCATTTTAAACATTCAGTTTTTCATCCACCTGATGAAGCTATTGTATGACGAAACAATATTTTAGTGGATTTACAATAAAAAAATTTGAAACTAGAAGTTTAATGCTTATTTCTTATCGTTATAATGAAGTTACAACAAGTAACTCCTTCGTCAATCAATGATATATTTTTAAGTGTATTCCAGGAATTAAATTCACCATTTCTACATTTACGCTAACTTCCCACTCTTCTAAATAATCAATAGACAAATACCTATGCATGAATTTAGTATTTAGATGTTTATAAATGTTTACTGCGAGCTTGAGAAATCTCGTGTTTATGCTGTTATATCAAGATTTTAATCAAATACTTCCGCGAAATGTATTTACAACAGATATTTGCGAAATCCGTATATAGTTCGGGACTTGTTTGTTCTGTTACGTAAATTGTTGCAAGGTTACAGTGATATAAGACGACATTCTGGGTACACTCAAAAATATACGGAGCTATGTATGTATAATTCATTTATGAATATTTCAATAATTTATAGTGCCTGTACGTAATGCATTGCAGCTGAATAATTGATTACTATATCGTTTAAAAGCAGCTTACGAAATATAGGTACCAGTAGCGTTGAAGAAACTGATTGACTCGAATTCGATTATGCGGCTAATATTATCTTATTTTTAAATCCTTTCAGTTGTAGCAGTGTTCTCGTTTATTAAATAATATTTAATGAAGCTTAAATGACTTTTTTGGTTAATTTTATTTTACTTGGTTTATACACGGAAAGAAATTTACAGGCATATAAAAGACGCCTACATTGAAATTTCAAAAAACTCAGCGTTTGTTTGAAAAGTTCTGGTGTTTTTAATGTAATAAAGAGTGATATATTCGGCTTGTCTGGATCAGGTTATATTATCACACTTTTGGTTTATAGGATCATGTTTTGTTGCACTAATTATAATATAATAATATAATAAAATATATATATATAATAAAAAATATAATAAAATAATAATGCGTTTCTTTTTGTTCTGGGCTGTATTTATTGTATTTTACATATTAAAACTGTACAATTGAGCTTGACATGTCTCTTAGTATGTAGTAGTAATGACTCGTAGTGACTTTTGTTCCCCTACCGCTTGTCGGTATTACAGACCTCTCTCAATGGCGGAGAAATTCAAAAGGTAAATTGGCTTGAACAAAGAGTGTAGACGTGAAGGTGATGTATGGAACACAATATCCGATAAATGGCCGCCTAGCGTCGAATCCCGTCTTTCAGTTCAGGAATTGTTCTAGGGTTATTGGCATAAACACTTCCTTTCGAAAAACGCATGATCTTGGTGACCAATTCATGTCGCCGCGGCGCGATATAACTCCCTAGAAATTTAGACTTCAAAAAATCCATTGTTTCGTTCGCTGTGTGGTAGATTGCGTCGTTCTCTTAAAACCACGTGTCTTCCAGATCCATTTCAGTATTTTTTTGGGCCAGAACAAATTGTTTATCATCTCACGGTAACGAACGCCGTTGATTGTAACCGCATGACTCACCGCATTCTCGAAGTAGAACGGTCCAATAACTTCGCCAATCGCAGCCCAAAATGCGTACCAAACAGTGGCTTGTATAAATAATACCTTGTCTATCATAAGTTAATGAAACGTCAAGAAAATTAGTATGTACCGTTATTAATTTATTCTTCAATTGTGAATTTTAATTTGTTGCGAGAGTTTTCTGTTGGATTATTTCTCTCTTTTTTGTTGGTGGACTTATCGTCTTGTTCACTGTTTTATTTTATTTATCTGCAGTTGTTATTATATGATATACAGTGTGTTTAAAAAAGATGCGGCAATATTAAAGGGGGTGATTGCCCAGGTCATTTTATACAAAAAGTTCCTATTAACTTAGGTCCGCATACGCTTCGTTACCGATCTACAGCGTGTTGAAGTTTAATTTTAAAAAACAGTAAAAACTTGATTTTTCCAAAGCGGCTTGAGATATCATAATGAAATTTTAGGCGTGTTAATAGTTGTGGGAGACACATACTTTGCAATACAACACGATGTTTCAGTCGTACCTGTGGCGCGCGTATTGGCACGTCACAGGCTATTTTTCAAGAAAAAATAGGACGCCTCTGATTTCTCTAAAAATACAAATATGCTTTTATTTATTGTTCAATTATGAAGAAAAAAGCTCTCTTAACTATTTATCGTACGACGTACCGTTTTTTATTAAAAAAAACATTTTAGTGCATGTCCATTTATTACAGAAGAAAATATTAAAGAACAAGGTTTTATTCAAGGGCAAAAACAAATATTTTACCAAACCAACAATTTTATCAACCAAAAATTACAAAAACTGTGTAAAGTGACCACCTCTAGCTCGGATGCAAGAATCCAATCTTCTCCTCATTGACCGGCGAACTCTCTGAAAAACACCAGGATCGATTTTAATTGAGTTGCACCCAGCAATGATTCGGTTTCTTAAGTCTTCTACGTTTTCCAATGGAGTAGCGTACACCAAGGGCTTCAAATGGCCCCACATGAAAATATCCAGAGGATTTAAGTCCGGGGGTCGTGCAGGCCATGAGTGAGGTCCACCTCGGCCTAACCAGCGATTTCCGTATGCTTGTGTTAAGAAATCACGAGCTACTTGACTAAAGTGGGCTGGTGCGCCATCGTGCATATACCACATTGCATCTCTAATTGCTAATGGTACGTCCTCCAGAAATCCAGGGAGCGTGTTTTCCAAAAAGTGGCGATACACCTCTCCGGTAAGTCTCCTTGGTAAAAATACCGGTCCAATTAAGCAGTCACCCACTATCCCAAGCCAAACGTTGAAAGAAAACTGATGTTGAAAACGATCTTCAACAATTTCATGTCGATTTTTGTCACACCATACATGGTTATTATGGAAATTCCGTATTACATTTCTTGAAAAATTCGCTTCATCGGTGAACAGAATCAACATCAGGAGTTGAGGGATTTGAACCATTTTGTGCAAAAGCCATTGACAGAATGCAATGCGAGGAGGAAAATCAGCAGGAAGAAGTGCTTGAACGCGTTGTATATGGAATGGATACAACAAATTTTCCTTCAGAATGTGCCAAATAGTCCCATTACTTACATCCAAAGCGTCAGCAATTTTTCGAGTAGAAGTACCTCGATCTTCTTCAATCATGTCTAGCACATCCTCTTCCAGCTCTACCGTTCTTGCTGTCCTTGGCCTTCCTGCTCCTCCATTTCGTCTTAATGTGCCTGTTTCATAAAGACGCCGATGAATACTTTCGAAAGTTTTTCTATCAGGAACAATACGGCCAGGAAATCTTTCAGTATACAACCGCCTAGCTTCTAATGCATTGCCATCAGCACGCCCATAAATGTAGTGCATGTCGGTCATCTCGGCATTCGTATAGCGATTCATGATAAGGAACTTCAACAAATTCGACACATACAAAATTCTTAATCACGAGACTCATTCTATATGTCATTCAATATGTCACTGAATAAAACAGGACTGTGGTTTGGTAAAATATTTGTTTTTGCCCTTGATTTGCCCTTGAATAAAACCCTGTTTTTTTTTTTTCTGTAATAAATGAACATGCACTAAAATGTTTTTTTTTACTAAAACAACGGTAAGTCGTACGATAAAAAGTTAAGAGAGCTTTTTTCTTCATAATTGAACATTAAATAAAAGCATATTTGTATTTTTAGAGAAATCAGAGGCGTCCTATTTTTTCTTGAAAAATAGCCTGTGACGTGCCAATACGCGCGCCACAGGTACGACTGAAACATCGTGTTGTATTGCAAAGTATGTGTCTCCAACAGCTATTAACACGCCTAAAATTTCATTATGATATCTCAAGCCGTTTTGGAAAAATCAAGTTTTTACTGTTTTTTAAAATTAAACTTCAATACGCTGTAGATTTGTAACGAAACGTATGCGGATCTATGTTTATAGGAACTTTTTGTATTAAATGACCTGGGCAATCACCCCCTTTAATATTGCCGCATCTTTTTTAAACACACTGTATGAGTAATTAATTACACGAATTACCACTCAAATACACTTACAGTATTCAAAAATGATTATAAATAATCTGATTGATCTAGAGCAGTAAAGCTATGGCGTGCTCAGTATGTACGGAAAAGATAACATCATGAAAATTAAAACGATCTTAACAGAAAATAACTATCCACCACAACTTATAGAACAAACAATTATAAAAAGAATCCACTCAACATAACAATTTGAGCAAAGAAAAAACATATTTCACATTTTGATGTTCCACAACTATCAGAAAAAATCAAATATAGGTACTTTAAAAAAATATGATATAGCTACAACCAATACAAATAAACATCTAATATTCTTAAAGACTTCGAAAAAAATCGAGGAACATATCATTTATAAAAAATGATGTCACTATTGCGATAATTACTACATTGGCCAGACCAAACAATATCTATAGAAAAGGATACAAACTCACAAATACTTCAAAACAGATGAAACTGCCTTATTTACACTCAAACTTCAGCACGACCATCATTTCGATTTCTAAAACAGATAATAAGAAGGAAACAACACAATGTAAAGAGAAATTAAGAAAATGATTAGTATTAAACAAGAAATAAATTCAATTAACAACAGTAATGATGAAATATCTAAGCAGTATATATTATAATTTAATAATGTATATTAGCGATCCGCAATTTACCTTCATATAAAGTTCTAAACTGAAATGTATAAAATTTAATATCGTATTGTAATTTTAACTAATTATATAAAAACTATGACAATGTGATATATAAAATATGACAGTACAAAATATAATATGCTGTTATTTTTTATAATTATAATTGAAAGTTCGTATTCAAAAGAAAACTCTGAAAAAGGCTATACTTATCTAACTGCCGAATCATGTAAGAGTTAAAGTATCTTAAATAAATAAATATTCAACTAAAACTGATCTTAAATCGCCGAATAAAGAAATTACTACTCATTTAGATGCCATAATATTATGTTTAGAATGATTGGCCAAATAGGTCAAAAACTAGTGTTTATTATATTTACACAAGGCACAAATATATAAATAAGTGTTAATAATATTTATGTAGGATAAAATATAGTTTACAAAGATGTACCATATTATTAAAAGATATATGAAACTTTGTAAAGGAGGTTAATTTTTCATATTTATTAGTAATAAATATGAAAAATTAACCTCCTGAATTGTAATTTACAATTCAGGTCATAAAAGAAATGATTGAAAATTTACATTAGCAATAAATATTAAAATTATTTTTTATAGTTAGATATAGCAGAACACAAATGCCAATTACTATATTTCTCTGATTAAATGGAGTGTAAACAATCTTTCAAGACGACAAACTGTAACTTATCGTTCAAAAATATTTAATATAAAAATACCCAAATTATAAATGTAATTTATAATTGCCAGAAAGAGACCGTTTTGCAATTATCCTGTGGCAAGATATATATAGACACATGTGGATGTGTCAGATTGACGGAGTGGTAGTGGCTTAACAACGGAAGTACGGCGGCCAATAATCAGCCGGGTACGTATGTGATATCGATATCAAATCAACGCTCTAGCATTAGAATGTAATAGAAAAAATTTCAAGAAATGTTTCCACTAATTGATTGGATAAAAAGAAGTAGGTCACCAGACGATTTCTTTAAGTGTTTTTTTTTTGTTTCCTTTCATAGTTTTAAAATTAAACAAAAATATTGCTCTCTTAAAATAGATATTGAAGTAATTATTTTTCGTTTCATATTTGAAATTATTTTCTCACATAGAATATTGTTTTCTCTTTTTATTCATTCATTATAAACAACTTTTGTGTAAAAAAAGGAACTTGAATATATACACATCTGTGCAGCTTTTTAATTCCTAAACAATTCCTAGAATTTTAATTTAAATGGTGTTACAAGTTCTTAAATTTTTTTATGCTAATTGATTGATAAAATATTTTCATTTTAAATGCTTTAAATTTTAATTCCTATTCTAGACATAAGATAAATAATACTCGTACAACCGCGAAAGTGTGTTCTTAAATTCCTTAAAATGGAATTTTAAATAAATCAGATTTAGTTTGGAATATTAAATATATACTTAGATATTTAAAAATCCATTATCTTTATATACTGGGTCTCGGGAATACTTTCTTAACAATGAAATCAAACACAACCATTATTTGTGGATTCATTTCGTATTTAACTTGTGACTTGTTTGACTTTTGAATTGGTGATCCTTTTAATAGGAAAAGTCGTTTGAAGGCATCATTCTTTTGCACATAGCATTTTCGATTTTAGTAGGCAATTCACTCGGGAAGAGTTGAAATACAAATACATTTACTAGGTGATTAGTAAATAGATATTCATTTTACTTCCAGGATTCCGGGCTGGAACCGAGTCCTTGGCACTGCTTCCTCATTAGCCGACGTTTCGGCCACTGTTGCATGCGACATCTTCAGGACTGTTATTACTGTTGCATATAATATTGTTGCATAAAGTTGCCCAAACTAGTCGTGTTTTATTACACATGCTGCAAAAAATGCACTTTTTGCTCACTGACAAAAAAAATTATTTTTTGATACATGTCGCTATAAAAAGAATTAAAAGAACTTCTGAATGAGTGATCACAAGACCAATCTTCCCTATTTAAATTTTTATGGTGGAGGCTGCAGTGCCCTCAGGATGATGTTAAGTCGTTAGGCCCAACATTAAAAGTTGTCCCCCTTGATAATGAAAACTAACAGGTTTCATAATTTATAAATCACAGCAGATAAAGAGTAAATTGAATTGAAATGCCCTGTATAATAGAAACCTCTTCATGCATTGGTGTTTTTCCAAATAACCGAACGGAACTTACGAATCGTCTTGGTACACATCAACGATATCATAAGGGAAAATTTTACTGCTATTCATAGAATTAGGTAGATATTACAGGAATTTTGATGTGCTACATTGTTTTTTTAGGTAGTGTAGCTATCCCAGAATGGAAGTTCAACTATAAACAAAGAATAATCAACAACTAATTTAAAACATTAACCCTCTATGGTAGAAGTTTTTTCAAATTTTGAAAATTTGCATACAAAAATATTTTCGATGCTTGCAGTGGTCACTTACGTTCTAGATAACACATAATACCATATATAACATTATTCTTCCAAAATTTTGGAAATCCTGAAACGTAACGAAAACGGTGCAATAGGCAGTAAGAGGACAAAGTATGAGATCCACAAAAAACTTTATTTAACGAAAACATAAACTAATTGCGATGAAAATAATAAAAACAGTTTGCATTTTTATTTATACACAAATACACACCACACTTTTGACAATAATGTACTGGACTTGACTTCTTAGAACATCCCCGTTTTTCCTGCACAACAGGCCAGTGACCTATACTATCGTGGCGAATATTTTTCTCTGGAATGCATATTGTCGCGTGCCTTTTGCGTTTTTTGGAAGCATGTTCGTCATCAACCGAAGCACTACTAGGTCGACCAACTTTCCTAGATTCAATGGTTTTTCCCTCTTTCAGCAAAGTTTTTGCTATTCGACTCTTAAATACAAAAAGCGTCAGTTCGTTTTTTCTCGGAACACCAAAATCCCGACAATCGCGCCTATACAGCAGCCAATAGTTTACAATGGTCATGTCCATAAAATGGAACAATAGCCGGTAATAATATTTTTTTGACCGAATGAAAGGAACCATTTGCTCGTCGACAACTAACATTTGTTGCTTAGGAATCTCTTGGTATTTCCTTAGCAAATGATCTAAAACAGATCTTATTTTATAGAGTTTATCTAGATTATCGTGATCAATTTGACTGTTGTCATTACAGTGCAAGTTCTTTTTGATCGCCTCCCATCTGTCCCTACTCATTACATTTGCAACTTCTGGGACAGAAAGTTGAGAATTCCAGTAAAGACGTGTTTTCGGAATTTTCAAGAGTGACGTGAAGAATATGGTTCCCAAAAATTGTTCCAACTCATTTTTGCTCATATTCAGGGGTTTATTAAATTTACTTGTACGCTATATAAATTTGATTGTTTGGTTATTAGGTCTAACAAGCTATCATCAAAGAACGAACGAAAATATTGTATTGGTTCTTTGATCGAAGTTGCTTTTGGAATTGTCCCTCTCCATACTGGAATATCTCTGGCCATAATTTCGTTATCGGTAATATCTTTGTATTGATATGAAAATTTTTGCCGCGACGTAGGTTCAACTTGTTGAGTCACATCTTCATTACCATCTCGATTACTTACATTTCTCTTTCTATTAGTCCCAGCCTCTTCTTGCACTTGTTCTTCTATTTCCGTTTCACCTTCATCAAAACTCTCCTCTTCCACTACTTCGACAGTAGGATTGTACTCAGGATCATCCGAATCGCTAGCTAAACTAATGTCGCTACCATCATTTATTTCTCTTGCAATAGCGCGCTTCTTACCATAAAATGAAGCCGGATCCATTTTTTAGTATTGGCACACCCAACTGACCCAACACCGAACTAAACAAAATGGTCACGTTTCGCAATTGCACTGAAGGACGAAGTCACCGAATTAGACACGTTTGTTAGTAAACCAAATTTCGCGCCACGTCTAGAATAAAGCAACCGGCGCGGGCGCCTCGCACTGAAGTGTCTGAGCTAATAATTATGAATTTTAAACTTTCCAACTGAAAAGGTGTTATCTATGGTGGTATGCAAGAACACAGCAATCTGTTACCTTCACAAACTCATAAACAACTGGACTAAAATTCTACTAAATACCACTAGAGAGCGCTCTATTCAGGGATGCGATATGAAATGAAATGTACCGAATACGAAGTAATAGGTGCCCGTACAATCGGAGTAAGATTTCTTCCATAAGCGGTATTAGAATGAAATGTGACGCTCGTCCTTAAAGGGTTAATTTAATTCCTTGCATGACCCAAAGGTTAAGTCAAAATGTCGGTTATTTTCGACTATCCAGTAGATAATAAGTTCATATTATTATTTTTAACCTACTTGGTAAATATAAACTTTTCGCATGTTCAATTATAAATTACGTAATTTTTCATATTGTACTGATATAGATATATAATACTTATTGTAAACAAATATATTATCTTCGGTGGGATATCGCAAATCTCAAATCAATTACGATGAACGTGTAAGCGAATTGCAGGCTAATCCTTCATCAATTAAACTATATACAGTTATGTTGATTATATCATCGTACCGTCGTCATCCAGGGATCGTCAAATCTTTGTTTATTGTTTGCCTCCGTTCCTTTCCGAGTTACGATGTTTATTGTTTGTTAAAGTACATAACACGGCATACGGGCGACATGAAGACTTCAACGCTGACGTTTAATCTCAAAATATTAAATTACGCTCGGCTTCAATAAGCAATCGCACTTTGTAGGAGATCATGAAACTTTGTAGTTATATATATATATATATATATAGAGTAGAATGGCCATTTTCCTTCAGGAGTTCGAAACTAACCAAGTAAAAGGAGGAATACACGGAATTAAACGAACAGAATGCTTAATACATCGAATTAGCGATGGGACACGCAGTCGGTGGGGTTCTACTAAATGAGGATTTTCGATGTCGAACTCGCGCCAAAATACTGGGGAAGAGCAACAGCGACAACGGTAAGGAGATGGGGCGTCGAGTCTGTCGAAGAACCTAGATTGGGGATACTGAGGAGATCTTGTACATTGCCGTTTTCGTAATACGTATACCGAGTTAAATTGCCTAAACGAGATTTATTTGTGGTGAGTAACACAAGACAAATTTACCACGAATTAAATGAACATTGCTTGTATAACACACCCTCTTTTAATATCATTCTTATATTCGAAAGTAGGAATATAAAAAATAATAGTTAATCGATTTCGAAAATATGATTTTATATTTTACTTACGTGCGTGGAAAGAAATGCTCTTGGCCTTGTTAAGCCGATACAATTCTATTTCTAAAGTAAGTAATCTGGATTTAATTAAATTTTTGTATGGATACGTTCGTGAATTTAATATAATAATAATTATTATTAAGTGCACGACAGTATCCAACAGTGCCCAACAGTTCCTCTATCAACTCTGCTGTTTAATTTGGTATTAGAAAAGTTTATAAGGGACAGCAGCCTTAATAGAGAGGTACACTTTCCTATAGTGCTAAATACCGTTTCGACAATAAAGGTAAGAAACAAAAAAAGAGAAGAATAAAAAAAAACAAATTTCGGGCGACGTGGTTAGCCTCACCTACCCGCCCCTGCCAATGGTTAGTATCCTACCCGGCACTAAGGCAGCCTCTGCTCAGGGGTAGGAGACCTGGAGCATTGATTCCCAAAGTGGTCCAGGTGGACCCCCAGGGGTCCACGGGAGACTCGACGGGGGTCTACGTTGGCATGACAAAAAAATGGGGGTTCACAATTCGTAAGCGGGGCTCCACGAAAATTTATCTGGTTTCGATAGTGAAGAACTAAAATGTTGGCTTGAGTTCACCTATCAATGTAGGCAGATAATATTTTAAGAAGCTCAGCGTCTGCTACTTGTAAAAACTTGCATATTCCATATTCAGTACAACGTGTCGAGACTTGCAAAGCGCTGCCGCTGCCGCCGTCCGCAATGCTTGTTCAGACGTGCAAAGGGACGTAGTACGACTTGTGGTGTGTGTGCTTGCAATCTTGCATGAACTTGTTTGATTCTTCACCAATATAAATACGAATACCACGGATAAACGTTACTCATTTGTTTCCCGAATTTCGAAAAGAAAAGTAAAGTAAAGTGAATCGATGTTAGTGTTTGCCACTGTCGGGAAAGTAAGTACTTACCTGCCTATTTGTTATACATACTTTTATTTTATTTATTATTCATCTATTTATTTTACAATTTATTGTACACGTAAGTAAACAAAAAATGGACAAATTACAAAAAAATACGTAGGTGCAAAAGGTGAGGCTTATTGATAAAAGAAATCTCTTCCAACCCACCTGCGATAGGAGATATATTTATGTTATAATAAGTATATTTGTAATGTTTGCGTGTAGTAGGTACGTATTAAAAATTAAATACTGAACAGAGCCATCATTAGATACTTCCATAAAAGAACAGAAAGCCGAGAAAGGTTGAACTTCTTGTCCCTACTTTATTGGTAATTTTTTTATTACCCGGCTGTGTGGTGGTTCACTAATAATTAAATATATTTTCATAAATTGTAAGTGTCTTTATATACTACATACTCGTAACGTGCATCAAAGTAATAAATAAATAATTAAAATCGCGAAGTTTTGATATCAAAATATTATTTACAAGTATTTTCTATCGAATTTATAGAAATATATCAAAATATAATTAATGAAAAAATGTTTTACATTTCATTAAAATCGGTTCAGCCGTTTGCATAAAACTCAATTGTTGATCTTAGCGATTTATTGCTTTTAATAATTAGAATCAGTTTGCCGCCGGTACTTTGTTTATTTCATTGCAATAATCAATTAATCCTGTTAAAATAGCCATATCCTGTTAAGTAAGACCGCCTTAAGATTACTACAACAAAGTTTTTTTTTTATTTACAGGTAGGTAACTGATACGAAACATGGCTGAATCTAAGAAGAAATGTCGACAGTACAGTGTTGATTATTTAAAATTTGGTTTTCTTCCATCAAAGGCAGACAAGCGATTGCCCATATGCCTTTTATGCAACAAAGTTTTGAGCAATGACTCTATGAAACCATCGAAGCTCGAAGATCATCTAAGAAGGTGTCATCCTGATAAAATAGGTAAAGATTTGAAATATTTTCAAACATTGAAGGAAAAATATGAAAGAGACCCACCGTGCACAGTATGTTCGCTTCAACGTCGGAAACTAACGATTATGGCTTGCGGGCATCTTACAATATCTCATTACTTATAGCGAAATCTGGAAAATCGCACACCATTGGAGAACAGTTAATTTTACCCGCTGTTGATGAGGTTTTAAAAACTGTTCTGCGCAAATCTCCATTTGACATACTCAAAAGAATTCCTTTGAGTAACAACACTGTACAAAGACGTATTGACGAAATGAGTTCTGATATTGAAAGTTTCTTGTGTAATTATCTGCAAACAACTCCTTTTTCTATTTAATTAACTAATAACTCAGCCGCAACGCAAATTTCCATAGTTAGATCTAATCTTTACATTTTTTGTCGAGTTTTGGGAATATGGTAGAAATGTAGCTGCAGGGGGTCCACCGAAGTCAGCAAATCTTTCAAAGTGGTCTATGAGAAAAAGAAATTTGGAAGCCTCTGACCTAGAGGTACTAAAAGAAAGGTGGTAAAGGGCGCCATCGAATTTGGTTCCGCTAGACGCCGCAAATTCGGAAAATTATGTTAACTCAAAACGGCAAGTCCGGAGGGGTGTAAATGGCGCAACCAAGCCATCCAAAACGATATTGAACGAAAAAAAGTTCCGAATTCAACTAAGTAACACAGCGCTTGTTTTTACTTGATATTAACGAAAAAAAAAAACAAGAGAAATATCTAATATAAATCTAATTATTATCAGAAGAGATGTCAATAATATAAATATGTATGTAGTGTATGTAATGAAATGCATATATGTAGAAAATAAATAAGAAGATAGATGAGATGTCTTGATTCTGGTGGTGTCGGAAGCTGTTGATCCGGATTTTCCGCTGATTAAATGCGTGAGACCGCCGGGAATCGATGAAATGGACGTCGCAGGCCGCAAAAAAAACCTGTGCTAACTACGGTAGCCCCAAATTAGGACCACCTATTAAAAAAAGAAGGTGCAAACAAACGAATAAAAATTATAGGAATTACATTAATTTCGAAATGCCTACCAGAATGTTCTGATGGATTTTTGTTTTTGTAAGACACAACTTATACGTTGATAATATGGAACGAAGTCCGCTCGACACCGTAATATCCCCGTTCGGGTTAATTGGTACATCCAATAAAATTACGTGGTTCTTAAAAAAACCCCAAATGTGGGAAGGGCTTGGAACAAAAGAGAAACATCGTAAGACAACAATAATTACGCCCTTTTAGAACACGTGGTGATCTCACATAGATGTCGATCTCTCACTTACATCTGCTCGATGAACATCTCTCACACTCGGTAACCAACGTGAGGAGAAAGCAACAAAAACATCAAAGCCTAATACGTAATCATACCTAGAAAGGAACTTAAGCATATGAACTTATAGGAAGGTTTAAAATCAATGGAACAGAATCAAATAAAGAAGGCGCTAATTTGCGGAAAAAAAAGTGTCTACGAACCCGTAACGACTTGATGTACAAAAGTCATCAAGCCATTTGCTATGCAGAAGTCATGGCGATAATAGCAAGAAAGGAAGAGAAGCGACGCGAAAGATGGGTTTAGGGATAAATCAGGAGAGAAGTAAAATAATGAGAATTGGAAAGCAAGATAATAATGAAATCTGTATAGTTGTGAGACATGGCTGATAAATAAAAATCAGAAAGAAATGGTAAAGGCACGGGAAAGAAGAATTCTGGAAAGAATACTTGGAGGAAAAAAACCTCAGAGGATTACAGATGAAGAACGAACGAAGAAGTGTATGGCATATATCGAACACCAAAAATAGACGATGTAATAATAGCTGGGAGACTGAGGTAACTGGAACATTTGGAAAGGACAACGGATGATAGGATACCAAATAAATAGCGTAGAGAGAGCCGGTTGGTAAGAAGAAAAGAGGAAGACCAAGAAGACGATGGAGGGAAACCGTGCTAGAAAAGCTGAGAGAAAAGAATATGCTCAACTGAAAGATAAAAGCGAAGGATCGAAGACTATGGAAAAGGATTACATAGCTCTCAGCCTGCAAAAGAAATACTCTCAAGTAAAGAGGGACAGTCTATCCTATTGAGGACTACACCATTGAAAAAGTTATCCCTGGCGATTTCTCATCTAGTATCTAACAAAACTAAAGCACGATTACGCAACGCAGAAGACTATTGTAATCGGTATTTCGGGGTGGATATTCCCCAACGGCCTTCAATCTCAGACACTTTCCACTCGCACCTTATGACAAGTGTATATAGGATGCCAAATTATTCAAACATATTCATGTTTACTTCGTACTAGATAACAATAAAAAGAAAATATAATTGGAACTATATATGAAAAAAGCCGAGAGTAGCGGAAGCAGATCTACATATCACATATCAGTAATATGGTTGACAAAGTTTAGACCACCGTCAACTAACACTTCTAAATGTTTGACTGTCATACTAGAAGGGCTAATGTTATAATTAAAACCGAGAAAAAAGTTCGAGAAAACCGAGCCAAACAGCACTTACTTATGATAAGTTTTAGATTGTTTCGCAGACACCAATTCCATATTAAATTAACGTTATTCTGCAAGAGAATTTCGTCATCTGGTCCATCAATGCTCATATATATCTTTAAGCCACCGATCGAAGCCAATTCAGGACACGTCAGCGACTCAAAAAGATCGTTAATGAATATGAAAAATAAAGAAGACCCAAGTTTGAACCTTCAAGAACACCAGTATAAGCAATAAATTCGGAGATTTTAAATATTCTGATATACATAATTAATTCTTGCTTGCAGATAAGTCATCTAAAAGTTGAAAACAGCAGGTACCTACATAAACAAACGCTGTAAACACAGTTGTAACGAGCCATCGAAAAAAATTCGTAATTGGAGTAGACTGTGAAATTGGGTTGGTACTTTAGCCACTTCCACATAATGACACATTACTTGATGCTTGACAGTTTCATTTGGTTTCATTGTAAAAAAAGGTTATGGCATTGAAATGATACTACAACAAAAAAGAAAACAAATAATTTATTTAATATCGAAATCATAATCAAAATTTACATATAGCTACAGAAGTTGTTGAAAATGTTGTCCATTTACATCTAAACACAAACCAACTCTTGGGTGAGTTGTTGATTTCTTCACACTTTTCTGTTATGCGAATTCTCAGTTGTTCCAGATTATGAATTGGCGTTGAATAAATCGAATTTTTGATGTATGGCCATACGAAAAAATCACATATGTTTAAATCGCAAGACCTAGTTGGATATGGGATTTCAGTGTTCCTGCTTATTATTCTATTATCAAAAATTCTCTGAGATATTGAAGTGTTTCTCTGGTCGTATGTGCTTTTGCACCATCTTGTTGGAAATACCCGTTTTGTAATTCCTCATCATCCAGTTGATTTATGAATGAGCCGAGTATCTCATTGCAATATCGTGCAGCAGTAAGTGTACCTTCAAAAAAAATGGGACCCACCAATCTTCTTCGACATCTTCCAACCCAAACACACTAACTTTTTGGGGATGCAATGTTTTTTCAACAAAAAAATACGGATTTTCGGATGACCAACATCTCATATTCTGTGAATGAACATATCCAGAAAGATAAAACAAGGCCTCATCCGCGAAAAAAACTGTGTTAAGGATATCCTGATTGTGTAGATTATTTTGAAACCATTGACAAAATTCCACTCGTCTTAAATAATCCACTGGATAAAGTTCATGAAAACATTGCAGCTTGTAAGGATGACAATGTAAGACTTTTTTAAGAATGAATTGGCACGTACCATAAGATAAATTTGTTTGTTGGGTCACTACTGAAATGGATGTTTTTGGATTTTCATCAATAATATGCTGAAGGCTTCAATATTATCAGCTGTACGTTTAGATGGCCGTCCACTTCCAGTTTTTCGACCAACGCTACCAGTCTTTCTGAATAACTTTACACAATTTGTCAAAACATTGTAAAAATCATTGTAGTCAAAGACTAATTCAGGATGTTCTTAACTAAAATCAGCCATGCATTTCGTAATTGAATATTGCCACTCGCCATTTACTTTCACAGCTGTACGGAATCGTTAACATTCGATAATTTTTGCTCTTTGTTCTATGTTGAATACCATTTTTTAAATAAATTTAATTTTCTTAATAAGAGTTTTGAAAAATTTGACACAAACTTATAGTTTCAACGTCAAATAATAAATGTCATTATGTGTAAGTGGCTAAAGTACCAACCAAATTTCACAGTCTACTCCAATTATGAATTTTTTCGATGGCTCGTTATATTTTCCAATCGGACATCTATGATTAGGAATTTGCAAACTCCCACAAATTTTCACGAATATCAAAATATTCTGTATTTGTTTCGAAATAATCGAAGAGCATCTATAACTCAGAGCACCCCAGCTAGGTGGACGCTGTCAAAATAACGTCGCCAACATTTTTTCGACCGCGTCTATCACACTATATTCATTCAGCGCCATCAAATCGAAATGACATATATATATTTTCATCGCAATTTTTTATTGGAACCGACCATTATACTTCATTCGCCCGTAATATTACCAGCGCGCGAGTGAAATGAAACGGATACGTCGTTAAATTTATGCTCTTTTATTGTTGTTGGTACTCTTCGTCATATTGAGCCTTTTGCTTTTTGCGTTACACACGACAATGGTGCAACAATAATGTAGTTTGCATTTAGGACATGATGTTTTTATAGATCGCTTGCACTTGGAACACAATGCGAAACAATTTTTGTTACAAAGATGAATGTTCGAATACGTATTTTAAAGCAGATGCGTTATAAAATGCGTGGTAGTTACAAAACAAGTGACTTTCACAACTAAATATTGTTTTTTTTAATTACTAAAGGGAGATAATAGAATATAGTGTTTTGGCACAAAGCAATAAAGAACTTCAAGAAGTGATGGCACAACTTATAGAAGCTGGGGGATATACAGGCAAACAATTTAGTCTTACAATACAATACAATTTGTCATTTTCGAACCGAAGTAATAGGACTGTTGCATTTTGAATCAGATTTATGAAAAAATATTAAAAAATGTTTTTTTTTCGTTTTTCTTTTTTAAATTTAGAGAATGTCTCATATTTGATACACTGTCCATTTTCAAATAAAAATATTAGTTATAATCATATAATTACCAGAGGTAGTACAGTACATTTTGTTTTGTTGATGAAATTCATCAATACATGAACTGATCGTATTCGACAGCAACTGCTGTGTGTATTTATTTTATTTTTATCTATAACGTATTGCAAGGAAACTTTCTTTTTACTCTAATTTAATTTTTGAAAATTCAATTACTAAACTTTTTTTTCTTGCTCCATTTTATGTTCCTTTTTCAAAATGTCTTTCTGTAAAGTTCTAATTTACTAGCAGTCAACACATAATTACAACCCCCAAAAAAAACATTTCACAAGAATAAGTTTGTATTAATATGTTGTGTTTACAATGCATATCGCGATTTCAAATATTTATACCAACATTTATGCAAAACTCAACTTATCTATTATGGCAGGTGGCATGATAAAGGAAATACAGTTATAGCAATTCCGGAATCAAACTACATACATAAAGCTCATGAATTCCTCGATAATAATTGATTCATAAAACTTAAATCTGATCCTACTAACACATTTCAAAAATAGATTAAACAAACTATAGAAAAATCAGGTTCTCTTTTTAATAACACTCAAAAACGTACATTAACAACTATGAATCCCCTACCTCCCAAATTATACGGTTCAATTAAACTACATAAAGACAATACACCTATAGGACCAGTAGTATCGTACGTAAAAGCACCTTGTAGAAATGTGTCCAAACACTTAATAGATTTAATTCTTACACACACTAAATTCAAATCTAAGTTCTCCGTTAAAAATTCCCAGGAATTAATTAAAAACATTTCAAACTTGCAATTACCAAACAAATGTAAACTCAATTCTTTTGATGTCTCGAATTTGTTCACTAGTATCTAACCCCAGGAGGTAATAGATTTAATTACTTTACAACTAGAACGTAGAAACACGAACATTGTCACAAAGACCGAAATTTTACACCTCTTAGAAACGTGCCTGGAACAAAATTATTTTCAATTTAAAAAGAAATTTTATAAACAAACAGAGGGCCTAGCAATGGGAAACCCACTAAGCCCCTTATTAGCGGATATTTTCATGAATAATTTGGAAACTATAATTAGTACACATCCCTTGTTTGGTAATTGTGTATATTGGTTTAGGTATATTGATGACATATTAATTTGCTTTAACGGTTCAGATAGACAATTAAAACTTTACATAATTATATCAACACAATATTCCAAATCAGAAAACATTTTAGCGACTTGACCAACGTCTAAGAGAGACTGGTGGGCGATTCCAGTTAATAAGGTAACATTATTGACTTTCTTTAATGCTATAGGAAGTTTTGCGAAAAAAAGTACTGATGCTGGTGTGAGAAGAACAGTACGTACGGTGCAATTGGAGGAAAATATTTTGGATACTGTAGGTGATACTCCTTCAATAAGCACTCGAAGATTAGCCGCGCAGCTTAATACGTCAAAAACGACAATTCATGAAGTACTTAAAGAACAGTTGTTTTGCCCTTACCATCTGCAAAAAGTGCATCTACTACTTCCTGAAGATTTTCCTTGTAGAATCCAGTTCGCAAACTGGCTGTTAGATCAGCAACGGACAAACCCAAACTTCATTAGTACTATTCTTTTTACCGATGAAGCAAGGTTTACCAAAAATGGTATTGTAAATTTACATAACTCGCATGTATGGGCTGATGAAAACCCTCATGCCACTGTCGTTCATCATTATCAACATCAGTTCCAATCAATTAATGTTTGGGCAGGAATAATTGGCAATTTTTTGATTGGACCATGCGTATTGCCGTCACGATTGAATGGTGAACTTTATTTACAGTTCCTTCAGAACGCTTTTCTGGATTCAATAGAGCATTTGCCACATGCAAACCGCCAAAGCATGTATTTTGTGCATGATGGGGCCCCACCTCATTTTAGCGTTGCTGTACGCGACCACCTGAATAACGTCTATCCAAACCGTTGGATAGGCAGAGGAGGTCCCATTGCCTGGCCTCCACGGTCTCCCGACCTAACGCCAATGGATTTTGACCTGTGGGGTCATCTCAAAACCTTGGTGTATTCCTCTCCGGTTGATACTAGAGAGGAACTTTTACAGAGAATCACATTTCATTGTGATGTGATAAGAAACAATGCTGGGTTGTTGTGGCGAGTACAGCAGTCCTCTATTCGTCGTGCTCGCGAGTGTATCAGAGTTCACGGAGCCCATGTTGAAACCACTTATGAAGTTTTTAATTGATTATTTCAAATTAGCGTATTTAGGTTCAATCGTTGCAAGCTTTAGTGAGTACATTTCTAAACATAATTTTTGTTAAGGTGCCTTTCTGGGACAAAACTGCATTTCTAAGAATCTTTGTAATTTTGTCGTATTAAATAACCTAAACTAAAACTTTTTTGTTCCTGGAATGACTTTTGTATCACACTTTGTGCAGACAAAAAAAAATAAAAAACGGTTCTTTTTAATAGAAATAAAACATTAATTCTTTAATTTTTTTTTCCTCGAAAACGGTTCATTTTATCGACAATGAATAAGAGTATCTTTTCTTTAGCTTAATGTTCAAGGTATCCAAATTTGTTTTTTTAACTCATTATCATACAGGGTGTTAAAAATGTAAGCATTAAAATGTACAACCTAGTCCGCCCCTGGTAAACTGAACAAGCTAATTTAAATTTAAGGGCAGTATTTTAAGAGGTCCTTACTACTCTTTATCATGTTAAATTTTCATTAAATTATAATAAGTAGTTTAAAAGTTATTCAAGAAAAATTGATTTCCAGTGGCGCCCTTTAGGAGACCTTATCTCCGTAGGGAGGGCCGCTAGTAAAAAAATTATGGGAACTTGTCATCTTATTTTTTAATGTTCTATCTGAATCCGAGAGATTTCCCACATTTTCCCGGACACATTGTATATACATTAATAAATATTATTATTATTATTATAAAAAACAAAATTGAAATAATTCTTTAACATCACTTTGACGATTCAAATTCTTAATGAAATCCTTAATAAGCTCCAAATTGACTAGCAGATATGGGAAAATCTTGTACATTTGTATTAAAAAACGAGAACTCTGTTCCATTTTATACTTTTTTAATCCCAAATCATTATTACCCTTCATTTTTTTATTATCAGATCAATATAATACCCGGTAATTTTTTTTTCCATTTGCAACACCCCTCCCCACCTCAGAGATACATCACTCCATTGTATCCACTTAATTTAACAGAAGTCTTTTATTAAACTCGGCTCGGGAAAAGGTGAATCTGTCTGTTATGTCTTCTCCGTAAGTTCCGCACACACAGACTCTCCGATCCCATCCCAATTCTCGTTCTTGTTCCTGTTTCATCTTTCTCGCTCTGGCTGCCTTTATACTCACTTTTTTTTTTGCTAGCATCTCTTTAATAATACAAATCGGAGCATAATGAAAACGAGGAAATTGTCTTTTCAACGTAAAAACTGTAAAATAATCATTCGCGCTCGCGTTTTCGTTAGCCACGGCGTGCATGAAAGCAACACGCAGAGCGAGGAATAGAACAGAGGCAGAACAGGACCTTGTGTTTATAAAGATTCATGAATAATTTATTGCTCGAGGGAAATTCTGTTTGCTACCAAAAAAAAAAAGTACATAAAAGGCCACACAGTCATCAGCACTAGCTTAAAATGTTAATAAAAAATAGGAGCTTCATCTTGTATCAAGCAAGCGATAAGTACTTTAGAAAATACCCCAAGCTTTTAAAAAAAAAATCGCTTATAAATTGCCACAGTCTATCATAATTATCCCATCTTTTTCTTCATTTTATTTGAATAGTAATTATAAATTTATTACAAATAAATAATGATTGTCAAATTAATATATTTCAAATAGTTAATTGACGAAGGAGATACTTGTTGAAACTTCATTATAACGCTAAGAAATAAGTAATTAAACTTCTAGTTTCAAAAATTATTTTATTGTAAATACCACTACAATATTGTTTCGCCATACAATGGCTTCATCAGGTGGATGAAATACTGAATATGTACAATACAAGTTTGAATATTTATGTGAAAATTATTGGGGAAATGGTGGTGGAAAAATTTTTACAATCTTAAATTTAGTAGAGGGGAGTTGTTTAAATCTAGTTGGTCATTTAAAGCTAATCCTAAACTATTGTATCTATTAATTTCTAAGTTTTCTAACAGGTTAAGTTTTTTACTTTTTTCTTGAATGTGTAAAATTTTGAAATCTATATTAAATCTATGATTGATATCTATACAATGACTTGCGAAAGTTGAATCCGTTTTCTTTTCTTTATGGCTTCTCTCGTGTTCTTTCATCCTAATTTTGAATGTCTTCCCCGTTTGTCCTATGTATACCTTATTACAATCTTCGCATGTTAACTTATATACACCAGAGCTTGATTCTTTGTCTATTTTATCTTTGTTGTTTTTAATAATGTTCTGTATAGTATTGTCTGTTTTAAATGATATATGTTCGTTATTAAGTTTTTTAATGAAAGTACCAATTTTTTCCGATATTTTTCCCAAGTAAGTGATTGAAATATAGGAATTAATTATCTTGTATTTTAATTTTGGATAAACTAAGGCAAGGGTTTTAGATTTTTGTTGGCTATTTAGGATGTTATTGACAATATTTATAGAGTAACCATTGTTTAATGCTATTGTGTATATTCTATTTCCAATAATTTCCTCATAAATATTCAAACTTGTTTTGTACATATTCAGTATTTCATCCACCTGATGAAGCCATAGTATGGCGAAACAATATTGTAGTGGTATTTACAATAAAAGAATTTTTGAAACTAGAAGTTTAATTACTTATTTCTTAGCGTTATAATGAAGTTTCAACAAGTATCTCCTTCGTCAATTAACTATTTAAAATTAGCCAGTGATGGTGAACAGGAGAAGTGGTTCTTTAAACTACGGTTAAAATACAAGATCAATGAACAGAATATTTGGTTCCTACACCAGTGCAAGAAACATAATGTTACACCTAAACACATAAAACTCAAGACCAAAAACAATAGTAAAGCAGCACTTAAAGCAGTCGAGATAGGGGAAAGAACATGGTTAAAGGAAGAATTGAAAAATCTATTCAACAAACGAGACACGTTGTCAATATATCTTAAGGTATTACATTCACAGTTAACTTTTAAACTTTATAATTTAGAGTTTGATCTTTTGTATAATGCGATCCATGATAAAATTAATCTTATAATTCACAAAAAATACTTAATTCAAAATAGTAAACTAGATAAACTTATTTCCTGTAAAACACATAGCACAATGCCGATTCCTTTAGTTAACATAAACTGAAATATTAATTTTTATGAACGATTTAAAAAACCTTACGGATGTAGAATTCAAAACCGAAGAAATTAATGTTTTATCTAAAGGTTTCAAATATAACTTAACCCCTAACATTAATAATAAACACTTAGAAATCTTAGCAGTAGAAATAGATTTAGCCTTAAATAAGCAAAAGGATAACCAGGGAAATAAATATGCAGCTAAACATATTCTAGAAAATTACCGTACAACTAAGCATTTTAATATTGAAAATAAAATAATTAAATCAATTAAACAGAAGGCGACAAGTAACAATATTATATTTACAAAAGCTGATAAAGGAAATACAGTTATAGCAATTCCGGAATCAAACTACATACATAAAGTTCATGAATTCCTCGATAATAATTCATTCATAGAACTTAAATCTGATCCTACTAACAAATTTCAAAAACAGATTAAACAAACTATAGAAAAATCAGGTTCTCTTTTTAATAACACTCAAAAACGTATATTAACCACTATGAATCCCCTACCTCCCAAATTATACGGTTTAATAAAACTACATAAAGACAATACACCTATACGACCAGTAGTATCGTACGTAAAAGCACCTTGTAGAAATGTGTCCAAACACTTAATAGATTTAATTCTTACACACACTAAATTCAAATATAAGTTCTTCGTTAAAAATTCCCAGGAATTAATTAACAACATTTCAAACTTGCAATTACCAAACAAATGTAAACTCATTTCTTTTGATGTCTCGAATTTCTTCACTAGTATCCCACCCCAGGAGTTAATAGATTTAATTACTTTACAACTAGAACGTAGAAGCACGAACATTGTCACAAAGACCGAAATTTTACAGCTCTTAGAAACGTGCCTGGAACAAAATTATTTTCAATTTAAAAAGAAATTTTATAAAGAAACAGAGGGTCTAGCAATGGGAAACCCACTAAGCCCCTTATTAGCTGAAATTTTCATGAATAATTTAGAAACTTTAATTAGTACGCATCCCTTGTTTGGTAATTGTGTATATTGGTTTAGATATGTTGATGACATATTAATTTGCTTTACGGTTCAGATAGACAATTAAAAACTTTACATAATTATATCAACACTATTCACCCCAAAATAAATTTTACTATAGAAACAGAAATAAATAAAAGCATTAATTTTCTAGATTTAACAATATCACACAAAACTAATAAACACGAGTTCGCTATATACCATAAACCAACACATACAGATACCACAATACACGCTAATTCTTTTCATCCTATAACACACAAATTATCAGCATACCAATCAATGGTATATAGATTAATTCATGTGCCTATGAGTAAAAGTAATTTCGACCTTGAACTAAATAGAATATACACAATAGTATTAAACAATGGTTACTCTATAAATATTGTCAATAACATCCTAAATAGCCAACAAAAGTCTAAAACCCTTTCCTTAGTTTATCCAAAATTAAAATACAAGATAATTAATTCCTTTAATTCAATCACTTACTTAGGAAAAATTTCGGAAAAAATTGGTACATATAATTTAAAACAGACAATACTATACAGAACATTATTAAAAACAACAAAGATAAAATAGACAAAGAATCAAACTCTGGTGTATATAAGTTAACATGCGAAGATTGTAATAAGGTATACATAGGACAAACGGGGAGGACATTCAAAATTAGGATGAAAGAACACGAGAGAAGCCATAAAGAAAAGAAAACAGATTCAACTTTCGCAAGTCATTGTATAGATATCAATCATAGATTTAATATAGATTTCAAAATTTTACACATTCAAGAAAAAAGTAAAAAACTTAACCTGTTAGAAAACTTAGAAATTAATAGATACAATAGTTTAGATTAGCTTTAAATGATCAACTAGATTTAAACAACTTCCCTCTATTAAATTTAAGATTGTAAAAGTTTTTCCACCACCATTTCCCCAATAATTTTCACATAAATATTCAAACTTGTATTGTACATATTCAGTATTTCATCCACCTGATGAAGCCATTGTATGGCGAAACAATATTGTAGTGGTATTGGTACAATAGTGGTACAATAAAAGAATTTTTGAAACTAGAAGTTTTATTACTTATTTCTTAGCTTTATAATTAGGGAACGGACATTCTTACCACATGACTCGGCGTAATTCAATGAAGTATTTGTTAGACTTACCCGGCCATCTGGTCCGCAGCGTTAACAATGCACAAGCCCGCTATTGTATTCGGAGAAAATATTCCATTAGACGCAATCGGCAATTGGAAATGTTTATAAACTTCTTGAAAATGTTTATAAACTTCGCTCAGAACATCCCGGGGTAAGACAATGAAGATTTTGTGTTTGACTTACTCGGACACCTGCTCTCGCCGCGAAAACAATAACAATATAGTCATGTGGTAAGAATGTCTAGTTATAATTAGAGCTGGGGATGTTTGCGGTGTGCCAGGATAGTATTCAGCAAAACGCACGTATATATTATATGCAAAATTTCAAAATTAAAAGTCATTTAAATGTGATAAAAACTTATAGGAATCGATAATACAAGGGTATTATTACATTCATATAATGTAAATATTTATTTCGGAGCGAGCATGCCGAACAAAAATATATTACATGTTTATAATTTATAAACATGTAATATATTTTTGTTCGGCATGCTCGCTTCGAAATAAATATTTGCATTATATGAATGTAATAATACCCTTCCTTGTATTATGGATTCCTATATGTTTTTTATCACATTGAAATGACTTTTATTTTTGAAATTTTGCATAGTTATTTGTAAATGTGTAATATTATCAATCTAATGCAGTATTTGTTTATTATGCACGTGTTTGAATAAAGAGTGCTTTGTAAACAGGATTTTGAAGACATTATAAACATGAAATATTTTAGTTCGGCATACTTGCTTCGAAATAAATATTTGCATTATATGAATGTAATAATACCCTTGTATTATCGATTCCTATAAGTTTTTGTCACATTTAAATGACTTTTAATTTTGAAATTTTGCATATAATATATTCGTGCGTTTAACTGAATACTATCCTGGAACACCGCAAACATCCCCAGCTCTAGTTATAATATATTTCATTACATTAAACATGACTGGCGTTATTAAATTTTAAATTAGTATATTAAAATACTAATTTTGATATAAAAAGTCCACGAACGACTTTTGTTTTGGTTAATGTAGAAGGAGGAAAGAGTATGTATTTGTGGGCAATAGATTCACACAAGGCATTCCCCACATTATCTAGAATTCGAATTTGAAGCATCCAAATAAGTTTCCAATACCTTCATGCGCTATATAATCCTTGCAAGATTCATTAAAATCGGAACGTTTGACATTTAGTAATTCGTATATAATCCACCAGGAAAGAACACCTACGCCAGTAAAAAGTCGAGCTTAATAAAACTTCCTCTTTAGGCCGTGAAACAAGTTTAGCCGTGAAGAAACCATTTTTCGTTGCTTATTTCACACTTGTTGGATCGGCAATAGCTGCTTACTTGCACCTTTGGAGCTTCGCGTGTCCGCACAAAGGGTATTATAGGAAGCTTTACGACAGTTTTGCTGAATATATGTATGTGTAATGTTCTTTTGATGTTTGCCGTTTGTGTATTTAAACAGCATGCGATGAAATGTATAAAGACATTTAATGAAATTATCCTTTGCATGTTCTATAGATATGAACCGATTTTATTCGTTTTTCTGATACGTTCCGTACACATAAACTACTGAACAAGAAGTTTGCTATTCTTTAAAGGAATTTATCAGGTAATTAAATAAATTAAATTGAATAGACATTTATTGACAGAAAAATATCCGCGATATAAAATAAATTAATAAAGATTAAAATTTCATCGTAATTTCACTACTGATGAAGCTATAAAAATGTGACGAAATATTGAGTAATGAACTAAGGGAAACCTAGATTTGAAATTTTACTGATTTTATATCTCTTTAAATTTCTATCTTGTTAATGGATGTGGCAGTGAGTTCTTGGTGAAATATTGTTTAAATAATTAACTTGGGTAAATTAAAAAACACTTGTTCAGTTTCAGTTGTTTATTAGATTTTTACTCTATTTTCAAATAGTACAATTTTTGACTTTTATTTATATTATGTAACAGTTCGCAGCTATCCATATCGAAAAAGTGGAGATTATCTACACAGTGTTCTGCTAATCCCATATTTTTTATATTGTTTAATTTACCTAAATTACTCAAAAAAAGGTATAAAACTCCTTACGACAATTAATAATCGTATCCTAAATAGTATTTCGACAACTAAGTTGTCATAATCAGTAAGTATACTAACTACTGATGATGACAACTTAGTTGTCGAAATCGTATTTAGGATACGATTATTAATTGTCGTAAGGAGTTTTATACCTTTTTTGAGTTTTTACTTAACCACAGTCTCCAAAGAAAAACTTTTTTACCTAAGTTAATTAAATTTATATTTGATAAGTATTTTAAAGCTTTATTTTACGATCTATTCATTGAATGCCTCAAATCCTAATAAATTAGTAATCTGGTAGGTAAAATAAATTTATTTAAGGAATTAAAAAAATAGAAAAACATAGAAAGAAAAGTTACCCTCGAATGTCTTTCAACGAATACGTGAAATCAAGTCAGGATGGGCTATCAGCTGGTTAAATTTTAAAATTGCTAGTAAATAAACACTTTGATGCTTTATAGAAAAAGATAAACCTTGGAATGTAATTGTAGTGGACTGTGTGTTTTTACAGTCGATGAATTAATACTGCCAATTTTCAAAAAAAGTTTTAAATATATCCATACCTTAATGCACGTATAACGCTTTTGTTTCATTTTGAAACAGACATGTAAATAATTTACATATCTGTAACTGTATACTTGGACAATACCTCGTATTTTCAGCATTTACTTCTGCTTAAGACATATGTTTCTGCCATCTATAGGCGTCGTCAGTTAAGCTAGTGAAGCAATGTATCACCCGTATTGTTTCGTTTTTCGTATCAGCATAGCTGGTTAAACGAAAGATCGCTTTTTTCGTCAAAGTCTCTTTCGTCCGTCAGATGTCACTTATTAAATAAGTGCCACCTTACAGGATGAAATTTGCTTTATCTAGTAAGTGATTTCGGCTTAATGTCATATACATATACAGATCTATTTATAAAGATTTGTATCATTTGTATACATTGCTTCACTAGCTTAACTGACGACGCCTATAGATGGCAGAAACATATGTCTTAAGCAGAAGTAAATGCTGAAAATACGAGGTATTGTCCAAGTATACAGTTACAGATATGTAAATTATTTACAAGTCTGTTTCATAATGAAACAAAAACATTATACGTGCATTAACGTATAGATATATTTAAAACCTTTTTTGTATATTTACCACCCTCTGGCTCGTTTTTGAAGGACTACCCGTATTGTTTCGTTTTTCGTATCAGCATAGCTGGTCAAACGAAAGATCGCTTTTTTCGGCAAAGTCTCCTTCGTCCTTCAGATGTCACTTATTAAATAAGTGCCACCTTACAGGATGAGATTTGCATTATCTAGTAAGTAATTTCGGCTTAATGTCATATACAGATACAGATCTATTTATAAAGATTTGTATCATTTGTATACATTGCTTCACTAGCTTAACTGACGACGCCTATAGATGACAGAAACATATGTCTTAAGCAGAAGTAAATGCTGAAAATACGAGGTATTATCCAAGTATACAGTTACAGATATCTAAATTATTTACATGTCTGTTTCATAATGAAACTGCCAATTTTATTTTATTATTTCTATATTTCTTAATGGCACTGGCAAAAACTAAAATCTGCCATCTTGTCTCCTTTCTTCGTCTTCTCTCTTGTTACTTTCAACTTACGCTATCATAAGTCACGGTATTAGCGCCATCTCGTGATCGAGTAGGCAACAATAATTTCATTCAAGCAGGTACCTTGATTTGCTTGACAATAACGTATTTTGTATATCAAATTTTGAAATATATTTTCAATTGTTTGATGTTTTTTTTCACACATACCTCCCTCAATCAGTATAATATTTAAGTGCCTAAGTCATTTTGGGATAGGGTGAAGAAGGCGAACGGCGTCGAATCGTAGCTTCAAACAAGCCGAGCAACGTCGCCAAAATGATTGACTACACGCTTATCGAATTTAGTGGGCAAAAGACCGATTTGGACGTAGCTTTTGTGGTGCTAGAACCATCCTGTTAGAATCAGAACTGCCTAAGACCAACTAATCAATTGATGCCCCAAAAAATCGGTTATCATGCCTCTGTTGACCGTAATGCTGTTGCCATCTTCATCTTGAAGAAAAATGAAGTAATAATACCGCCATTACATACCACGCAAAATAGTAACACGCAACACTTTTGCCTGTTTACATAGCTAGTAAGATGGATATACCTCTCATTCGAAAAAATGATTTTGTTTAGCAAAATCGACGTTTGCTTCCAGATGTTTTATAGTCCAAGCAGAGAAGCGATAACAGCGATGGTAAATTTGCTTCAATAACCTGGAAATAATCCTAGGGCTTTGTGTAGAATTCCTCTCAGGCTAGCGCGATTGATGTTCAGTTATTCAAATCTGTGGCGAGTTAAGAATCTCGAGTATAGGTGCACACTTTAAGCAATAACACAGTTATTCTTGATTGAGTGTACTAGACGAACACGATGATAACTTGTCTTACCAATTAACATGCCGTTCTTACAAGTTTGGTCATAAAATTGCGTACATCAACCACAATTGGTGCATTATTTCAACTGAAAATTCGCACTAATTCAACCACACAACATCCGCTTTGGAAAATAATTTTCAGTATTTCCCAACCTTGATTAAGCGTACGTGGATTCATTTAGTATCGCCGAGGTTCGACACCAAAGATTTGTCAAAATTCTGAGCACGTTAGTAATAATAAAACCTAGTTCAAAAATATTTTAACCGATAGCCAACCCTTTATTAAAATCTGTCATTTGTCCTTTTTTCTAATTACAATAAAATATCTCAATAACCTTGCTTAAAATCAAAGTTGTAATGACAACGAGAAATACAGGAGCATTACCAATTCTCTGTGTTATTGTTACCTCCGCTCTCGTGAAACGACTTTAGATGTTTAACTGTTGGCATTCACCTTAAATGGAAGGAAAACTACGATAACCTCTTCCGACAGTAAGTATCTCATTTGACCCCGGGTTCACCACCACAATAACTCAGTACGTTATCACTACGCTAGCTAGCCACCGACTTAAATAAAATTAAGGAATAAACTATAAGAATTCTATAATCAAATTAAAAAAATGAATACAAAATTTAGTTAATATTTTTATTTTTAATATATTATTATATTTATTTTTATTTAAAATCCCATTTCCAAAATTTATATTAACTTATGGAGTTGACTTTTTTATTTTTTCAAACTAATTTCGTTACACATGCGTTTACATTTACTGTATCCCATTTATATATTAAATTATCCTGACTCATTGATGAACATTTACGTTTTGTTACTGGAGCGTTGTAGCTGTATATTTTGAAAAGTAACTAAATTACGTTTCATGGGCCAGTCCGGTAGTTTTCAAACGATTTTTTTTATATCGCCTGCAACCGAAGCCATACAATAATGTTTTTATTCCACAGACTGCTCACTAGCGACCTGACTATATATATATATATATATATATATATATATATATATATATATATGGAAAATTCTTTTGAGTGTAAAATGTTGGATCAAACTAACTCTAATATGTATATAATTTCACTGTTAATAAAAACAGAATTTGGGTCAATGTATCAAATAAAACGATTTAATGGTACGTAACGTTTCGGAACTGTATTTGATTCTTCATCAGACCTAATAAACTAATTACAGATTAGCCATACAAAGTAAAAAATAGAAATGTACTTACATTAGCAAATAACAAATTCTTGAACGATCTTATAATAAAAATACAAATTAGAATGTATGTAATTGCAGAGTAAGTGGGGATGTAAACATTGCTGTCTACAAATTACAAAGCAAATCATACGAAATTTTTTTATTTGAAAAATATGGTCTACGTTGGGACTCGAACCCAAGTCTACAGCTTGCCGGGCTGTCGCTTTTACCACTAAGCCACAATAGACCCAGGTTCAAGCTATTTAGAAATGCATTATAAAGTAACAGTGTTAATGAATCAGATGTCAGTTATTGAATGTAGATGTCAAGTTACTTTATAATGCATTTATATGTTTATATTAAAATCAATAATAAACAAATCAAACAGCAATAATATCATTTTCACAAAAGCAGATAAAGGAAATACAGTTATAGCATTAAGCAAAAACGATTGTATTAATAAAACTAAGCAATTTTTAGACCCATCAAAATATAAATTGTTAAAGTCAGATCCCACAGTGAAATTTCAATCTTCAGTTAAGAAGTGCATCCAGAATTGTAAAAGTTTATTTAATGATAAGGAGGAAGGTAAACTTATCAATATGAATCCACAAGCTCCAAAATTATATTCATTAATCAAACTTCATAAAAAAGATAACCCTATCAGACCAGTCGTGTCGTTTGTCACAGCTCCTTCATATAAATTATCCAAAAAAATCTTAGAACATATTAGAGAAAATACTAAATTTTCAGCGAAATTTATAATTGAAAATTCATTAGAGGTAGTCAATAAAATAAAAGATACTAAACTTCCAGATAATGCCAAGCTAATATCATTCGACATTACTAATTTATTCCCTAGTATCCCGATAAAAGACACCATTAATTTGGTGGAGAATTTGTTAACAATTCAAAATGTTAATATAGTTAAAAAATTAGATATCATAAGTTCTCTTAAAACTATCTGTTTAGATCAAAACTATTTTGAATTTGACAGTAAGATATATTCGTGTAATGATGGCCTAATAATGGGCAACCTATTTAGTCCGTTATTATCAGAGATTTTTATGGATAATGTAGAAAGTCAAATTAAAGAACATCCCAATTTTAAATATTTTATATACTGGCACAGATATGTAGATGACGTATTAGCTTGTTTCAGAGGCACAGATAGACAATTAAACCAATTTTTTGAACACATAAATAATCTACACCAAACCATTAAGTTCACCATAGAAAAAGAATTAGATCACAACTTCTTGGACCTTACAATTTCTAGACAAAATAATAAACATGTCTTTTCAATATATTACAAACCCTCACACACAGATGTTATCATTCGCAATAGTTCCTGTCACCCAGTTAGTCATAAACTAGCATCATTCCATTGTATGATACACAGATTAATATCGGTACCTTTAAATAATCAAAACATCTTTAAAGAATTAAATATCATTAAACAAATAGCGCAAAATAATGGATATAACCCAAATATAATAGATATAATTTTAAGAAAAAAGAAATATAAGAAAGCAATAGAAAATGTGTACCCTATAATAAAAGATAAACCAAGCAATTATAAATTAGTAACATACATAGGACCGATAAGTGAAAAAATATGAAAAATTTTACGAAAAACAGATATAAATGTAGCTTATAAAACTAATAATTCTTTAGGGAAATTCATAAAAAATAATAAATCCAAGACAATCAAAAGTAATAAATCCGGAGTATACAAACTAACATGTAAAGAGTGCCCTAAAACATACATAGGCCAAACTGGTAGGAGCTTTGAAAAAAGAATACAGGAACATTTTAAAAGTTTTATTAACAAAAAGACAGATTCAAATTATGCACTTCATTTGTTGGAAAATAATCTTAGTTTCAATACAGATTTTGAAATTTTACAGTCACAACAAAAAGGACTAAAGTTAAATTTACTGGAATCCTTAGAAAGAAATAAATAAACTTAAATATGCAATATATTGTTAAATGACCAATTAGACCTTAATAATTCCCCACTTTTAAACAGGTTTCATCAAATATTAAGATAACAATAACTTTAGACGATATATCGGTAAGAGACAATTCTAATGTAGACAAGTGCAACCCATTGAAATAGTTTAGAAAAAAGGCATACATTTGTGAAGAGCGTGTTCAGTAGTAATATAAGATCTGAAGAAGCTACATCGTAGCGAAGCATGTCGTCAATTTATTAATACATACAAGGTGTGTTTAAATTGGCGGACCCACTACACGCGGCGATGTTCTTCCTTAAATTCGGAGTCCAAAATCCTAATACGAAAATGTTGTACCATGCTCCATATCTTTGCACGAGGTTCCTAAAGTTCGGACTTTCAGTCTTGAAATAAGCATTGAAGAAAGAAGAATTGTTGTTATTATCCTTTCGTTAAAGTTTTCTTTTTGATTTTAAAGTTTGTTTTTAATATTTATTTATTAACTTATTTTGACGAAAAACACATCTGACAACGTTGTAAAACAATAAGTGAGCAGCCTAATGTTGTTCTAGTCAAATACATTACTACTGTCAAATTTATTCTGAAGACAAAGGAAGCCTGATACATAGTTTTAGGATTAGGACTTTTAACTCAAAATTTGACCAAGAATGTCGCAACGTGTAGTGGGTCCGCCAATTTATACACACCTTGTATAATAAAGTGTAATATATACTGGAAATTAGTATAAGTGTTTTGCTTAAATCCCATTTACATATATATTTTTAACTTCTTTGGAAAAGACACTATGTGTCGAAGCATGTAAGATTGCTTTAAATATATACATATCAAAGTAGACCAGACCTTAAATATTTCTTGACCTTCGTATATTATAGTAGATTTAGATAGTCGGCAATTTAAGGTCTGGTTTACTTTGATATGTATATATTTAAAACAATCTTAAATGTATCGACACATAGAGTCTTTTTCAAAGAAATTAAAAATATAAATGACAGTATATAAATGATATACTGTATGAATGTAACAAAATAATCTGTTAACTATTCGAACTTCGCACTGTCCAATTTCCTAGATTTTCACATCCATACAGCAAGTATTTTGACTTAAGTAACTGGTTCACAAATATTGATTTTCAAACGTTTTAGCACTTTTTTGAATGGCACTTGATGTAGGGAACATCTCTTACGTTAATAAAATTTGAAGCTACTACCGCGACCTCTAGATCATTCTGAAATTTTACAAACGTTTCTCGTAACAAGTTTGTTCAGTCTATTAGGTCTATTTAAAAAGAGACATGACTAAATTTCAGATAATCTTCATCTGTTGCATATTAATTTTGACTATGTAATACGATTAACCTGTCGAAATTTTTATTCTGCACTGCAATTTATACAGTACGTACCCAAGGCGTAGAAAATTAATTAAATCCCATCGGATTACATTTTCCATTTAATCTCGTACACTTCCGGCGACAATAAATTTCGATAAACAGGGCGAAATGTCCGTCCGCCCGCCCCCTCGTCAGATATTGATAAGGTGGCTGAAACAAACCACTTTCGCGTACCCTCTGCCTGCCATATTAGAACCACACAACAGCGAAGTGTACGTCAGCTGGGGCGATAATCTTCATCCACATAAAATACACCGTCGTTTCTCCTGTGCGCCCCAATGCCGCGACGCTCCGCGCTGCTTTTCATTTTATCTCTCAGCGAAACTTTTAAAATCTCCCGAGCGTGGTAAATGTGACAAGAAAACCATCTATTTCATTATATTTTAACAGTCACGTCAACTTTAATGGCCCGTTTCGTACACTATAAAATGCAGAGACCAGCGTTCTTATTCCGAAAGCTGAAGGGAGAACACGAGAGTGCGAATCCGGTGCAATGTGAGACCCATCAGAACTACATCTACCACAACTGTTAAATACTGCATATCATAGAACTAGGTATAAAAGGTATTGTAGTGCAGATCCTATAAGCGAGAACCTCTACTGAATATTTTATCGTCCTAATGTGATTGTGTTAATAGTTTTATTAGACTTCCACTGCAGTAATTGAGTTTAAACATAGCACATTACGCTTGTGTACGAGGGATGTCCGGTTACTAAGGTACATTTGTGGATTACAGACGGATTACTTTATTTATAGAAATCAAACATACACTAAGTAAACGCGTGAACTATTAGCTACTTTTCAACATAATCGCCACCAATGTTAAGGCACTTATCCCAGCGAGGCACAAGCTTCTGTATAACCTCTTCGTAAAAGGTGTAATCTAAATTTCTAAAATATTTCCGTACTTCATCGTACTACTGAACTTCGTCGTCGTCTTCAAACCTTTTCCCCGACAAATGAGCTATTAACGGTCCTAACAAATGAAAATCAGAAGGAGCCAGGTCTGGACTATGAGGTGGATGGACAATAACTTCCTAATTGTGTTTCTGAAACTTCGTCTAATTTGAGGTGTGGGGTCTTGCTTTGTCATTCAACAACCTGATTCTTTTCGTCAACCTTCCTCTTAGTTTCTGTCAAATGGCTTGATGTAATTTTTCGAGGATTTGACAATAAATATCGCTGCTTATCGTCGTTTCCGGCTGCTTTGCATACCTCAAGAGCACAGTTGCCGTTGACTCTTTTTGCAGACTTCTGAACTTTGAATTTTTTCGTTGTTGGTGAACTTGGATGCTTCCACGTCATCGAGTCTTTTTTTGATTCAGGAGTATGGTGGTATACCCATGTTTCACCTCCTGTAACTACAGGGTGCGGCAAAACAAACAGTGCAGTTGCGATGGGCGACTACATCCGCTGTGGTGAGGATGGGAACCTGGGAGGCGATTCATTGTGTCCGGTAACTCTCCCCGTTTTCAGTCGTAGCAATGGTTTGGAACGGAGAGCATCGCGGCTTCGCCGTTCGCACGTTTTTTGAAAGCGGTCGTTCTTTCATCATCACTCAGCGGAACTTCCGACGGCACTTTAACATTCCACTTCGTGATCCCGTTCCGCACCGCAATGTTATCGCGAGTTGGGTTCGTGCGCTGGAAGAAACTGGTTCAACAAGAAGGCATAGGGGTATGGGAAGACCCAGAACAGTGAGAACTCCCGAAAATGTAGCTCTTGTGAGAGCAGCTGTTGAACAATCACCAACACGCTCTGCCCGGAGACATGCAACTGCATTAAACATGTCCGACCGCTTTGTAAGGAGGATCTTGCATAAAGATTTATTCTTCCATCCCTATAAGATTATGCTGGTTCAGGAGTTGACGCCTCCAGATTTTCAAAACCGTGTGAATCGCGCCCAAGAAATGTTAGACCGTATCCCACCAAGGTCAACGTTCTTCAGTAGTGATGAAGCCCACTTCCATCTCTCTGAAGTCGTAAACAAACAGAATTTCCGTTATTGGTCGGACAATAACCCACGACAAGTTCACGAGAGACCTCTCCACTCCCCGAAAGTCACTGTATGGTGTGCCATTTCCAAATTTGGGGTTATTGGACCATACTTTTTTGAGGAGGATGAGCGTGCAACAACCGTCACCGCTCGGCGTTATGTTTCGATGTTCGAAAATTTTTTTGATCCACAATTGGCACGGTTGGCTGAAGAACAAGACCTTGGGGATATTTGGTTCCAACAAGACGGGGCTACGGCCCACACAGCGCAGATTTCAATGACAAAACTGCGGCAGATGTTCCCTGCGCGCCTCGTCTCTCTGAGGGGCGACCTGGGGTGGCCGGCGAGAATACCGGATTTGAGCATTTGCGATTTTTTCCTGTGTGGCTACCTCAAGGTAGCCCCACAGGAAAATCCTCACAATTTGGAAGAACTGAAGATCCGTATTACAGAGGAAATCGCCGCCATTCCGATCGATATGTGCCAGAACGCAGTTGAAAACTTCAGAAATCGCCTACATCAGTGCATCGCTTCTGGAGGACGTCATCTTGCTGATGTGATATTTAAAACTTAAGTGAAAAATGGGGTGTAGTACTGACTCAAGCAGAATAAACCACTTGTTCGTAAGTTGTGCCATTTTTTTTAATAGCTCATCAAAACTGCACTGTTTGTTTTGCCGCAGCCTGTATAAACTTTGGAAATCCGGTTTCCTAACGATAACATGTTAAAAATTCCATAGTCACCGCCATTCGTTGTATTTTGTGTTGGTCGGTCAATAGTTTTGGTACCCATCTCGCGGACACTTTTCCAAAGCGTAATTCAGATACGATATCATGAACAGAGCTTTTAGGAATGTCGGTCAGTAGAGCAATTTCCCGTATTTTCAACGGACGATCTTGTCGAATCAGCGTATCAACCTTTAATTAATTCTCGTCCGTTTTCGCTGTTGATGGTTTTTTCGCACCTTCGGGATCAAGAGCTGCGCGTCAACTTTTGAACTGTTTACACCAAACATTAACTTGCTTTCCACTCATAACCCCTTCTCCGTAAGTCTTCAATATTTTTTACGAATTTCGGTAGAAGTTTCATTATTTGCATGCAAAAAACGAATGACCGCTAGCACTACAAACTTGGAGTATGTTACGATCGAAACTGACATTGTGCGGCTGTTACTGCACACGTTATACCGAACCTAAAGCAATGACAATAGTCACCTATGCAATACATATGCGTTTCTAAAATGCGTGCTAGTCTCAACCTGATCGGACGTAAGCGATGTACCGTGCAAACGTAGCTTCGGAACCGGAAATTCCCAGTAATTTTTGATAATGAACTATTTTGTGAAACATTCGATAATAACAGATAATGTGAAACTTTCGAAATCAATGTGGAGATTAATTTTTTCAATGGATATTTTGCTATACGATTGACCAATATAAATTAGGTCAATGTAACTATCTCCTTAATATTTCTTTTATTCTAAGTGACTTCAAAATTATGCAATTTAATGATCACATTTACATTGTCTCTGTGACTAAAGAAGATGTTTCGTGGTCCATCAAAAAACTTAAACATTAGTGCAGGCGATCAAATCTCTGCGTTTTTAATGTCGATATGATCGTTTCCTCTTTAACAAAGACATGAAATCTTGCATTAAAAACCTTTATATTTCCAGATATTTCGAGAGTTACAGGAACTATATCTGTTCTAAAAACTAGGTGTATCTCAGTTATTTGAAATTTTGACTCTGTCTCCATATTATAGGACGAAAACGCTCGTTTCAGGTATTTTTGAATTTTTGAATGTGCAAGAACAGGTCGATGCACTTTACACTGATTTGACTAAGGCGTTTTATCGCATAGATTGCGGAATTATTCCTCTCAAGCTTCAAGTTTGACTTTAGTTACTTTTTCCATAATTTTTTAAAATTGAATCCGAGTAACAGACCGCAACATGTTTTCTTTAATGACTTTCCATCTGTCTCTTATTTTCATTAATCTGTACCTCAGAGATATAACTTGGGACCTTTCTTATTTAGTTTCTTTACATACGGCCTCAGCTACCAAATTAAATTTAATAAATTATTGTTCGCTAATGACTTATAGGTTTATAGCCTTGTACATACATTGAATAATTTTTAAGTACACATTTAGATCTACCCTATTCCTCGTCATTTGAGTATTTGAACTTCCATCGTATCTAAAATTTTCCAAATCTAAAATCTTGATATTTATCGTTTAACTCTTCTAATCACCTAATTTTGGGAATAAAATGAGAATTACTCGTATTTGACAATATATGACGCTACTCACTCAAAGTTTGAGTAACACAGTTTAGTATCAACCTTCAAAAGACGACTGTCGAAATTTCAGACACATCCATAAGTGTTAAATTATGTATTAAATCAAGAACAACAAGGATCCTAGTATGGAACCCTGAGGGACCCATGCTTGACACAATTCTGCCTGTTAACAGATGAATTGAATAAAACCTGTTGACTACGATCAGACAAGTAAGACTTGAAGAATACCAAGGCATTCCCACGAAAACCGTAATATTAAAGTTTCTGCAATAGGAGTTCATGAGATACGCAATCGAATGCCTTAGAAAGATCATAGAAAAGTCCCTCCACAGAGCAACGATATTCAAAAGTGTCATTAATCAAATGTACCAGCTGAAGAATAGCATCAGTCGGCGATAAACCTGGTCGAAAACCAAACTGCTCTACGGATAGAAAGTTACTTCTATTAAAATAGTCAATAATCCTACTGAATGAGAGAGAGATAGTTTGTGTATTAGTTTGTGTATTTTTTTAAAATTTAAACTCAGTGCATACGTGGTCGCCGTTGTAAAGTTGTGCGCTCTTCTATGTGTTAGCTTTACTGGGCTCCATTGTTTAATTACAGATTAAACATAATTTTAATCTAAATAAGATAGTGTACTTCATATTATAGTTATCGTACTGCATATGTTACGTATTATAATTTAGCAATAACATAATTCACATATCCAAGTCAGGTATTTAATCTAAATTAGTTCAGTATACTGCTGATGCAGAAATAATCATAGGTCAGGTATTTAAAATGAAACAGTTCATTATTCTAAACAGTCATCGCAAAAAAATTGTGGAACATAAGAATTATGAGAACATCAAAATGCATTATAAGCATCTGTGTAAACACCGTAATTAAACGAGGTTAGAACAGCGATACCGCAACAAAATTTAAAAGTGCTCGATTTTAATTACACTTATTTAATGTATATAAAATTAACATGTTTAGAACAGCTAGAATAAAGTTTTATATAGATTTGTATATATACCACAATTTTTGTTAAATAAATCAAACTATCATGGTCCAACATAGAACCAACAGCACTACGCTCTTAAGCCACCCTTGGCCACAATAGAAAGTGAGGTTGCTTTCTAGTAGTGTCTGATCATTACCAGCGCTATGGTCCAAGCCACAAACTTCGGGAGTGAGACTGCTATCGGTAGCGAATAACAATCCTATTACCAATATTTTATCGTATTTATTATATTATCATTATTAAGCACTGTGTCTTTCGACCACAGTAGAAAGTGAGGCTGATTTCTAACAGCGTTTATCCTTTTCTTAAGAAGCCAACATTTCGGGAGTGAGGCTGCTCTCAGTAGCACAAAACTTTCCACTTTCCTATTTGAACACATCCCTTTAAATTCACTATACAGGCTGATTCATTTTCGGCCCTCACCATGGGGATCTCGCTTATTATTGGAGATAGAGTATAGGTTTAAATTTGGCAAAGTTGTTAAATTTTGTGTCTGTTATAAATCCGTAAAGAAAATAGACCTGTGACAAATGACCTTCGTTATATAAAAAAAAAACGCGAAAACCCCATTTTCTTCTTTTACCTGTAGCACCGACATTTGGCCTTGTAGATAAAAAATAAAAACACATCCTTGCGGCCATTTCTAAACCTCTATCCAGTGGTGTACTCTAAATTTTTATACGACGTTTCGTTTCTTTCTGGCCATCATCAACTCTCTAATTTCTTATAGGCGCCATATTGGATTTAGACATTTTCAGAAAGAGTTTCTTTTTCTGATTTTAACCATGTACAACATGCTGATTAAAGTTTTTGACATTAGGTTTTATTTGAAAGAATAAATTATAAGATTAAATAAGGTAGCCATGAAATTTCAATCTATCAAACATTTCATTTATTGTTCATTAATAATACAAAAATGCCATACACTAACGAAGAGAAAAGAGATATGATAAGTATTTTTTATTCTTCGAACCGAAATTCAACAGTAGCGAGTAGAAGATATCTACAATTATATCCAGAACGACAACAGCCTCATCGTACCATTTTTCTAGATCTCGACAGAAATTTGGTCGAGAATGGATCGTTTACTAAGCCGCGTAATGGTCAGGACAACAGGAATTTAAATGAAAATCGACAAGATATTTTACAAATGGTAAATTAAAAGCGTGTTTTCAAATTTCATGTTAATCTTGTATTTTTATAGATAAATAATAATCCATCAATTTGTATACGCGAAGTAGCGTCAGAATTAAATTTGTGCCAGTCCAGAGTTTGGAGAAGTTTACATAAAAGTAGGTTTAAACCATACAGGATCCATGTTAGTCACTCTTTACTGCCTGGAGATAATTTGAGAAGGCTAGAATATTGTAATTGGTTAATGGGAAGGATAGAAAATGATGAAAATTTTTTAAGCAAAATCATCTGGTCAAATGAAACAAAATTTACAAAATCTGGAATGTTGAACAGAAATACGGAGCACTATTGGGCAGTACAAAATCCCCGACAAAACAGGGCTAGAAGACCACAACATCGTTTTGGAATAAACGTTTGGATGGGTATTTTGGCAAATCGTCTCTTAGGACCAGTTATGTATGAAGAACATTTAAATGGAGAAAGATATTTAAACATTTTACGTACATACGTATCTGATTATCGTGACGACAATATCCCATTAAATCAATTACAATATTTATGGTGGCAACAAGATGGCGCACCAGCACACAATGCAGCTGTTGTTAGAAATTTCTTAAATCAAGAGTTTGCAAACCGTTGGATTGGAAATAGGGGAGTTGTAGAATGGCCTGCGAGATCACCTGATTTAACTCCGCTAGATTTTTTTTATGGGGATATGTTAAAAATAATATTTATAAAGTAGATGCGCCATAAAACATTGAAGAATTACCAGACAGACTTCAGAATGCCTTCGATGCAGTTCCTAGAAGAACTATACAAAGCGCAGTACAAAGTGTCAGAAGGCGTGCCCAATTGTGCATTACCGAAGATGGCCAGATAATTGAACATTTACTGTAATTGTTTATTGTTTACTTTTCTATGTATTTTTATTAATGTTTTTGTTATCTTGTACTCGCTACTGTAGAATTTCGTTTCGGAGAATAAAAAATACTTATCATATCTCGTTTCTCTTCGTTAGTGTATGACATTTTTGTATTATTAATGAACAATAAATGAAATGTTTGATAGATTGAAATTTCAAAGGCTACCTTATTTAATCTTATAATCTATTCTTTCAAATAAAACCTAATGTCAAAAACTAGTCAGCATGTGGTACATGGTTGAAATCAGAAAAAAAACCTCTTTCTGAAGATGTCTAAATCCAATATGGCGCCTATAAGAAATTAGATAGTTGATGATGGCCAGAAAGAAACGAAACGTCGTATAAAAATTTAGAGTACACCACTGGGTAGAGGTTTAGAATTGGCCACAAGAATGTGTTTTTATTTTTTCTCTACAAGGCCAAATGTCGGTGTTACAGGTAAAAGAAGAAAATGGGGTTGTCGGGTTTTTTTTTAAATATCGAAGGTCATTTGTCACAGGTCTATTTTCTTTACGGATTTATAACAAACATAAAATTTAACAACTTTGCCAAATTTAAACCTATACTCTATCTCCAATAATAAGAGAGATCCCCATGGTGAGGGCCGAAAATGAATCAGCCTGTATATCAATTATAAAAGAAAGAATTGTATTTTATACTCCAGATAACGAGTGAACAACATTTATCATGGACGCAGTAAAGGAACGTTCGCAGAAACAGACCTCAGAAGAAAGAAAGAATGAAGGAATTCGAGTGAAGAGGCAACAAACAAGAATTCAGCTACTCCTTACATCCATAGACCAAGCAAAACAAGACATCGACAACAAATCCAAATTCAAGTATCAAGCCCTATCAAAGAACATCACAAAGCAATGGGAAGCGATAAACGACTTCAACCAAGACATAATGGTGTTTGAAGAAAGTTACACAAACGAATATTTCGTGGAAAATATATTTGCCGCGACAGAAGCAAAATAGGAAAACATCATGGAAAAACTACAAAAAGCAATAGCTACCTGCAGCAAACCAAACATAAGCCTTCCCCAAATAAACATCCCTATCTTCTACGATTACTACGATTTCTGGGCCACCTTCCACGATATTTTCCTCAGAATCATTCATACTTTTCATACATGCGATACTTTGATTAGAGGTTTTTCCTACTGATGATGACAACTTAGTTGCCGAAATATGTATTTCGGCCACAATTATTAATTGCGGTAAGGGGTGTTATACCTTTTTTGAAGATAAACATGTTCTTTCTTGGATAATCTTCGTTTAAATTAATTCTAGTTTTTTTACGGTACTCGCTTTTATAGTACACTTGTCGACGCGGATCCACAACATTCTTCTAGCCCTGTAACCGGTCCAGTCCGTTTCGCTATTACATCAGGGGTTGCAATTTAGAAGAAGAGTTTTCGCGGCAAGTGGGAGTGGCGTCGCTATTGCGTAGACGAAAGAGCGACGCCGCGCAGCCGACTTCGCTCTGATGTCCCTCCAGTTTCCGCGCGCTCTTACAAACAGCAGGACGCTGTCCCTAACACATACGAGCACGTTCTGTCACACTCCAATTCACAACTAATTACATACATACAAATTAAACAAACGGACCTACTCGACCGGCTATTTTCGCTGATAACGAAATAGATTTTTCGATGAACTTGTAGACAATGAATGCGAATAAAATCAAAAAGTTAATTACAAACTTAATCGTCGACAAAATATAATTTAAAAAACTTAATTAATTAGAAGTTAAAATTTAATTAACTATTTTATTAGAATTGTTTGTGTTTATTAATAAGAATAAGACAACTTGAATTCAGTGTTAACTTCAATAAAGACTCTTGTTAAATATGAAAATGAACTTAGAAAATCGTTCGCTTCTTGTGATGGATAAAAGAATTGAACCCGACAGCAATTGTGGAGACTTGTTGTGTTTTGAAGATCTTAAATTTACTTTATTCTGTGGTGTATAAACAACAGTACTAGTGCCACCCTGTATATTTAATGTGTTTTTTTAAAAACGAAAGTAAAATATAATTGTTTTGAAGTGTGAAACTTTAAACATGGCAGCGATGAATATGTTCCGTGGTACAAGGAGGAAGAAGGAAATGTTGCTGGTGCTGTTTGGGGTGGTGCTCTTAACAACTATGCTGCTGGGTGGTTAGTTCTTGATATTATTATTGTCGTCCTTCCTGTTACACAACACTTCGCAACATACCGGAATTAAAACAATTAATTGTATTAAGATTTGTGTAATTTGAGCTGCGTTTCGATAATAAGCGAATGGGATCGGATTTACGTACCATTTATTTCTACCACAGCCGAAATTATTTTTTTTTAATAAATGTTCTTCGGAATTTTCGTTCGTGTCTTGCGAAATATTCTTTTTTATATAAAAAAAAAAATCAGCGAAGAAAGCGAGGTAATTTTTTCAAGAGATATCTTGGATGCACTAGGAAAAATTTTGAAATAGAATCTGGATAGGGCCTTCTTACAAAAACTTAAATCAACAGACATTGTAACTTCACCAATTATCGATAAGATTATTAACCGAAAGAGGATATATCACTATATTACATAGTACAATTGGTATTCCTCATGGGACCATTACGTCTCCAATATTTTTTCCCTTTCTTATAAACTATATTATCGGCTTATAAATCTTAATAATTTACTAAATTACTTAGTTGCAATATTCCGAATATTAAATATTAATAACTCCATGTAAATTTCATAATCTACCCTGGTGGATATGAAAGTTTGTAATCATATACAAAAGGACATTAGTTAGGAACCTACAGCAAGATACTAACGAATAAAAATATGCGAAATCAATTTACTATTATAAATATAAGTCAATTAACTGTGTAAGGTTACTATATCTAAAGACGTTAGGTACACGTTTTAGACGGTATGTTTGTACGCTATTATCCAAAAGGTTCAATGCCAAAGGATTTGTATGTGCTTCGAGGCGTTTGAGATACTTGATATTTGCGTATTTTGCTTCCTCGCGCACTGTCCGCATGTAAATAACATGATATGTGCGACTAAAATAAAATAAAATATATGACTTATCCACCTATAACATAACCTCCGACGATTCTTCCAGTAAGCGTTACTCAATTAAAACTTTAGAAGCGAATCACCGCATGGAATTTGAAATTGCAATCGTATATTACCCAAGTGAGATCGTGTCAATTTATAAACTAAACAAACTAATTTTGAAATACTTTTCATTTGTTTTTATTTATTTGTGGATTGTTTCGATCTTTAATATTTAATTAACAATATATTCCATGACGTTTCGACAATTTATTGTCATCTTCAGGAATAAAAAAATATTTATTATATACATTGTAGGTTCTTAAACTATTTCTGTAATTGTAAAATTTTAGTTAATAACATTGTAATTGATTTAAGCTAAGCGTTGACGTAAACATATGTATAATTTATTATAATAATAGTATGTACGAGATGGAATTGTAAAATATGAAGCGTTCAAATTGTATATAGCTTAAATTAATTACATAGGTATTATTTAAAATTTTACTGACAGAATTGGATTACCAACTTACCTACAATATAAATATTTTCTTTTTGTTTCTGAAGAAAACGGTAAAATGTCGGAAAACTTAAATTATGGTGGCGTATTTTTTAAATATTTAATTAAAGTTGAATTCCAGAAAAAAAACATTATATGAACAATATATGAATTTTTAAGAGAACGGCTAAGAAAAGAAAAAAAAATAAATATATATGTATAATATACATAGGGTGGTCCTTGTTTTTCAACTTTATTGTTTCGAGCGTAACTCCCTCTCAAAATGTTCGTTATAGTATAAAAATACGGCGCGCAAAAAATTATCACGATTGGGCGAGGCTAAGACGTGGCGCATTGCTCTTGAAATTTGGTTCAAAAATATTAAAAATAAAATTTTCTTGGTTGTAAAAGATATATTTATTTATACCAAAAAATATATTTTACTTTAATTTTAACATATTTTAAATTTCCTTGAGACGATGTCGTCTTAGAGCTTCTCTGGTTTTCATTTAAAGCCAAATTTTTAAGGACTAGAATACAAAGTAAAATACAAAGTAAAATGTATGTATTTATATACAAATATGGTGACATATTTCTTAAGAAAATAAATGAAAATTAATAAAAATATAGAAGAATGGTTTACTTTTGGAAAACAGAGTTAATAAATAGGAAAAACATAAAACATTCACTTATTCCTTGTGGCCACAGATTTGATAATGTTACAAGATCTCTGTCTGACAAGGGATAAATAAAAATGCTTTGTTTTTAGTTATTTATATGTTATTTTATTTTAAAAGAGAATATTTGTTCATTTTGGGGTAGAGTTTCCGATAATCCGCAACAATTTACAATATCTATAGCTTTTCTACTTCATCTTTGGATAACACTAAATTACAATCTTCCATTGGCTTAACTGTTCGTTCAGCCAAGTCATTAACAACATTCATATTTCCAACGATATTAAGGCCAACGTTAAAACTAGGTTCATTTACCCACTCCTTTGGATCTTTTGTTAAAAAGTCCGTTGGAATACCAAACCTTTTAAAAAACTTACATGATTTTTGGGTTATAAAATATTCGATGTTCTTATTATGATATTGGCTTACAGTATGAGGAGTTACAATCAATTTTTTTCTAATTCGCAATCAGTAGGGTTATCCAGAGCTTGCACTATGATTCTTCGACTTATATGTAACATTTTGATCATAAAAAGACAACCCTGCTATTTCTGGGGTTAAATACCACAAATGATTACTTAATTTGTTTAGTGACGCACGACTAATCTTCTCATCAACAATTTTATAAGCATGTAAATCTTTTAGCAATCTTTAATCCTGCATAGGGGCTTCTGCTGCAACTGGTGCTTGTATCCAATATTTTAAATACACACTTACAACAGAGATGCAAATGTCACGAATACTAGTTATCTCCAATTGTATCATTTTAAATTCGTTTCGAAATAAATATAATTTAAGGCAATAAATAGCTTTCGACATCTAACGGGCGTGATGAAATTCTTCAGGCATTTTGAAGGTAAATTCCGAACTGTACCACCAAGAAAAACTATACTTAATTGAAGAAGGTCTTTATAATAATCAACTGGTTGTTTTACTTCAAGATTTTGAGATGCAAATTTTATAATCTCGGATACACTCCCAACTGCATCCTTCACTTTCTGATCTTCAACACCACCATAAAGTTAATTTTGTCAATTTTGATCCAAGCGTCTCTAAACTTCTGTCTTAGGTTTGCGGTCATTTTCTTTTTTACTTTTTACACAAGCTTTTATTTTTAACACTATTTCTGTTAAGTAACACACTCTTCTAATTGACAATTTTAATAAATTGTCATTTTATAGGAAAGTCCATTTTTAATTTTCTTAAATGCTGCACCACAGTGATGCCAACTTTTCTTAACAAAAACGCGTAAAAGTATTCGAAAATAGAGATAAAAAAACTATATTTAGAACTCGTTGGCTTAAAAAAATATCTATGCTTGTAAACTATTATCAAGGTAATGTAAATAATTTAGTTGCCGCCACAATTTTTGAAATTTTATTCCAATTAAATTTTTATAATAAAATTATTTTTACAAATCGTGGCAGTTACCGCAAATTTAATTAAGTTATAATAATAAAGTTATAGATATATTGTATACTAAAAAGTATAAATACATAAAAAAAATAATATTTCTGTTCATTTTACCAACAGGGGTCACTTTGAGAGGCGGTGCGCCACGCGTTTTCTTTGTTCGATACGCATAATTTTATGCATACTGTATTTTTACACAAAAGCAAACATTAATAGAGGGAGTTAAGGTCTATAACTTCCATACATCTAAAGACCACCTTAATGTATATAGTAAATTAAATTAGTCGTCGATTTAAGGTCTTGTTTACTCCGATATGTATATATATTTAAAGCAATCTAATAAACATATCGGGGTAAACCAGACCTTAAATCGCCGGCTAATTTAATCTACTATAACATACAAAGGTCAAGAAATAATTATCTCTATATATATATATATATATACGAAAATGAAAAATTTGTGAAAGACATACCCGCCCAGAACGTGCAAATATCGATATTTCACTGTTTTTGCACATCATCAGTGTACGTTAATGCAACAAATTATAGCGACAATCGCATGTAAAATTAGATTTAATAATTATTAATTCTCATGCACATGAAATCCATTATATATATATATATGTATATAACACGAGATTATAATACGAGATAAAAGTAATATTTTTTGGTAGTAGCGGCCGGGTAATTAAAACAATATTTAATTTGACGTTTCGATACTATATATAGTACCTTTTTCAAAAACTGTAAAATTTATTTAAATAAATTTTAATATAAATAAATTCTCTTACATACTATTTCCGCTCATATATATTACACGTCCCTTCATTTCTACTCGTTTTAAAGCTGACATATTGTATTTAAAAATCCTTCGTGTATAAGCACTTTGAAATATAGTCAATAAAGATAAGAACCTAGGTGAAAAGCAATTTTTTAAAATCTTCAATAAAATATTGAGAAAAATTTCTATAATAATAATAATAAGAGAACATAAATCAATTATTTAGTAACTAAATTGTCAAAAAAATAAATAAATTTTGAAATATCAAAATTAATATTAGTAAATACTACATCCCTCGTAGAATATCGCACAGGTAAATCCAATAATATTACAAATGTTTTTACTACGAAAGTGCGTTCTGTAAACAACGGTTGTGTCCTTCTAACAAGTATCATTCGAAGCTTCTTTTATTCAATTTAGTTTAGTCAAGTTTTAAACATTTACATATTGATAATGTTCTGTTATATGCATATGATCCAAATCTATATTTAGCAGGCGAATTCCGCTCATAAAGACTCCGTTCCAGTTAATATACACACATATCGTAGATTAACATTATAATAGCTTGTTGACTTGATATCGACATAAATGTTACAATTTGTAATAATCTACTTATATAAAAATCAAAAACATTTAATTTCTTATTTATAGACACACAAACAACATAACCGCTTTTAATAAAATTACGTGTTAATTAACAATATGTGAAATTACATGAATCTATATAAATAAAAATTAAATTCATATTCGTGAGAACGGTAGGACCGATTTGGATAATTATAAAAAAAAAATGTTCATAAGCGTCCGAATAAGGTTTTTAGGGAAAGAAAAATTGGAAAAGTGGCTCGGAAAATTCGGGAAAACCTTAAAGTGCTTTTTACTATGGGATTTTTATATGAAGAAATTCGGGACAATTACAAAGTCGGAAAATTAGGACAAACTGCAAAAATCATCATTTTTGTATGAACTCTCGATCATAACTGATGATAGGAAGGACTTATTTGGTTGATTCTTTTTTTGTTTTGTTCGTTATGCTTCCGTGATGAAAATAATTCAATTGAATATCATTGAAATCTTCATTTTTGTATGCACTGTCGATCATAACTGATGATAGGAAGGACTTATTTGGTTGATTCTTTTTTTGTTTTGTTCGTTATGCTTCTTCCGTGATGAAAATAATTCAATTGAATATTTTCAATTCCAAAAAAAATTGGAAGATTTGGAGAAAATTCTGGAAGAACATATTCCAGCCTAAATTAAAATGAAATTGCATTTGTTCTTACTTTTGTGTCGTTTTGCGAAGAATTCATCTCGCATGTAAAATTTCCCATTGGCGTACTTCTGAATGTTCTACTCCTCAAATTGTATATCCACGGCCATAATCGTTAATAGATACAACGATCAGAAGTACGTTTTTGTCACTTTTACTTTGTTTACACATTTCCAGTAGCTTTTCACAAGTTCACAAACAAATTTATTGAAATTTGGACAGTAAAACATTTTTCGGGTGAGCTAGTATCAAATAAATAAAGATAATTTACAATAACCTCTACCACAATGTAGCTTTAAGTTCTGGATACGTATTTCTACAACTTTACTAAGTTGTAATCATCAACAGCAGAAAAAATATTACATTCAAAGCTATTTTCACACGCTTTTCACAATGTAACGAACTATCAAGATAATTTGTAATCGGGTTATTCATGCATTTGAGTCCGTATGTCTTTCTCGATTGTAACCGTTGCATAGTTATATATTTGACTGACATTTTACCTGACAGAAACCAGTTTTCTGTAATAGATATTGTCAAAATTATTTGGTGTAAATGCGGCTTCAAAGTTACCTGTCAATATTTTGTAATCTATTAAAATTAATATTAAATTATTTGAAAGATGCCTTTCATAAATGAAGATATTAAAGTGAATGTTATTACAGACTTAAATAACTATTTCAAAATATGACAAATTGCTGCACGAAATAATATAAGTAAAAGTATCTACAGCTTTTAAAATTATAAAAAAATGGCGAGTAATCAAAAAGAATATTTGACGGCACAATAAAATTTATAAATTTATGCTTGTTCGCCAGCTGAAACCTAAGAATTTCTAGTTAACAATAAAGGAAAAACAGAATTGCGTTATAAGTCAGGGGTGTATGAATTAACTTGCAGTGATTGTGACGCAGTATACATTGGCCAATCAGGACGCTCTATAAAAGAACGTATCAAAGAACATAGAAGTTATATTCTACATGGCAATATGGTTACGGGATTCGCGGAACACTGTATTCAAAATTCTCATTTGTTTAATGCAAATAATTTCAAACTTTTACATTCTTGTAATAAGGGTAAAAGGCTTGACTTCTTAGAAATTTTAGAAATTAAAAAAGTCATAAATCTCAACAGGCAGGTCACAAACACGCAGTTGGATTTTTCAAACACCCCAACAATCGATGCTGTAATAAACCTTTTAAAAAATAACTCATAAATATTGGTAGGAGTATACTTTTTACTTAGTTTACATGACTCTTCGAGAATGACTGAATAAGTCGAAACATATGTCAGAGATATTTTAAATACATTTTGTGAAACAAATATACCAAGTGTTTTATTTAGTAAACTAAGAATTTTTAAAACATTTGGAAAATTATAGCTGCAAGAGTGACAACGAAGCCTATATAAAATGTTAGGCAAAATTTCGATCAGAGCTTGTGCCAATATCCAAGTGTTTATACTCCTTTAAAACGTGTTTCAACTAACGATAACTTCAAACATTATGCAACATTACACTGAAAGCTTTATTTACTGTAACGTCTCCAATAAATTAAACTTTCTAAGTTTCTTTTTCAAAATTTGTAAAACACTTGATTGTAATTATGAGTGTTATTAAATTTTGGTCTAAACAACATCATAACTTCTATCATAACGTATGGAAGATAAGTTTTGAGAAAGAATTTGAGGAATGTTATTACCAAAAATCGTCTAAACTGGGCTAGAAAAGGTGCTCGTTTGTTAGTTACATTGGTGACATGTTAGATTTGTCAGAAATAAAAACTTAAAAAGGTATATAACTCCATACGACAATTATTAATCGTATCCTAAATACGTGTATCGACAACTAAGTTCTTATCATCAGTAGGTAAAACAACTAATCAAGGTGTCGCAGATGGGGCACAGTAAAGTTAGCACAACTGATCACGAAACAACTTTACACAGCGTCCACGTATACACTGACTTAAAAATAGAAATATATCGACTGAAAAGATAGACAAAAATTACCTCTCTTAAGGAAACGGCACCCACATGTGTTTATACTCTTTTTGAACCGTCTACGACATTTTCACCTCCTTTTCTAAGAATTCTTTGAATGTTGCTTTTACTGTTCCCCATGTCCAACATTGTTATCACCTCCTACTGAGGATGACAACTTAGTTGCCGAAATACGTACTTTTATTTAAATTTTTATTTAAGTTTATTAATTTAAATTAGGAAAATTAATCATTAATTAAGTTATCACCTCCTACTGAAGATGACAACTTAGTTGCCGAAATACGTAGTTTATCAATTTAAATTAGGAAAATTAGTCATTAATTAGGTTATCACCTCCTACTAAAGATGACAACTTCGTTGCCGAAACACGTATTTAAAGTTTATCAATTTAAATTAATTTTCACACTTAACACTTTAAAATGTAGTCAAATAAATTACAAAATGCCAAAAACAAGGATTTTTAATTTTATAATTTTAATTTTTCTATCAATAATTAAATTTAAAAAAAATTATCACAATAGAAACCCCAAAGAAACTGAAAATTAGAATAACATCACAAATATCTATTTCAGAATATAATTTTCTGAAATAGTTCTAAGCACAGAAAGTATTTTAATCAAAACCTACTTTAATGTACCACACGTAATACTGGGAAATACGGATATGCGGGAAAAACCAGAAAAGAAATGCGGCACGTTTGGGATTAAAATTTATTCCGCAGTTTTGTTTCGCGCGAATTCACATTTTAAGTCCCGTTCCAACGTTTAAATCGAATGATTTTTACGTTTCAAGTCTTATCGTGAATAATAGAATCGAATCCTACACAAACACCAATCAGTCTATGATTTAAGTACATATCTTATACACAGAAATAGTCTTTAGAATAGAATATTATTTTGTTAGATTCAAAGGCCTTAAATATGTAATATTGACATCACTGTCTATTTTTGTTAAATATCTCTATATTATTGATTGAATAATTTTTGGTGTTAAATTATTGTTTTTAAATTTAAAATATGCAGAAAATACAGGTAAAAGCATAGCAATAAATAAAAAGCGTTCAAATAAGCTTTGCCTCTAGTAGGCCATTCCTTTAAAAACGTATGATTATTAATAATTTAAATTTGCATTAGTTGTCAATTAGACAGATGCATAGTATAGTTGACAAAAATTGCTTTGTAATTTAAAATTGATTTAACATGGTTTTTACTATACAACACAAATCATTCATGCTAGAATCTTATTTTCGAAACGGACGTAAGATTTACGGACAATGGCAGTATTCGTCATTTCAATCAAATATCTCATCTCATAACCAACAAAATTCCTATTAAAATTAGTAACAAGCTAAGACATAATCATAATTTCCAAGGGCTACTTTGAGGTAAAATTTATTTGAATTCTTTGTATATATCGTATATATATATATGTCCACAAAATATAATATTTAATTCTATATCAATGAATTATTGCAATTTAAATTCAAAATATTCTCGCTAGCATCCAAAGAATGGAATGAAACAGATTAGAAATTCACTACATCTTTCTACCAAAATTAAATTAAGCAATGAGTTTTAATAATCTTTTCGTCGTTTGTATTACATTACCAACATAAATAAATGGAATATATTGTGCAGTTCCTAGTACGAAATTAGGCACCGATTAGGGATTATACTACCGATTAGAGTTCGCATGCACCGGACTTCTTTCCGAGAATGCAGTTCTATGAAATTAAGACTGATAAAATGTAATATAGACCCACAGTTTATAAAAAAAACTAATATTTACAGACGAAATATCATTTCCTTACGCGATAGATAGACAATATCTGGCGATCGCTAAATATTAGATTCGGTTGAAAATCGTTCCTACGTGAACGCAATATTCTCAGAAGGTTAATGTATGTAATTTAAAATATCGCAAATATAAAACTTCAGATAATAAAGAAAAGAGCACAAATAATTCTATATTTAGATTGTTACTATTCGATTCATAGTTGAATACGAATTAACAGGCGACATTCCATTCATACGATCAATCAACGTGCATTATGTGTCCTTATTAAGTCGTAGATTCTCGGAGTGGGAGTGGCTTAACAACAGTGATGCAGTCACGTGAACTACGGCCGCCAATAATCAGCTGCGTACGCGTGTTATATGAAATCAATGCATTAGAATGCAATAGAATAAAATTCCAAGAAATGTTTTTGCTAATGGATTTGTGTAAAAAATTAGGTCAGGAAACGATTTCTTTTGTGTTTTTTATGTACGCGATTTTAGAACGAAATAAAAATATTTTTTCTCTTAAAATGGATATTAAAGTAATTAGTTTTTATATTTGAAATTATTCAAACACACATAGAATATTGTTTTCTCCTTCTATTCACATTATAAGAAGCTTTTTGTGTGAAGAGAACACTTGATTATGTGCATCTGTGCAGGTTTTTAATATGTAAACAATTTCTGGAATTTTAATTTTAATCGTTTTCTTATGCTCGCTAATTGATTGACAAAATATAATGTAGTTATTCTAAATGAAATATAAATAATACAAAAAGAAAGTCTAGTATTACATTCCGTAAAATGAATGTTTAAATAATTCAGATCTAGAATTGAGGACCATTGAATATATAAAGCGAACAGTAAAAATACAGAAAGTACCTAAGTATATTAAGTAAATACACAAATACTCGTATATATACACAAATACATTACACACAAAGCTTGGCTTTTGAAAAGTCAGTCTCTCGTCAAATCATCCTACCAAATTTAATATACAGGGTGTCACAGAATAACTATTCCTAATTTACTTATATAGGACTAGCATCTTATTGGGATTAAAATAAAACAATTAAGGATTGTAAATACGTATTTACAAGTAAAATACGTTTCAAACTGCGATACTGCAATGAATTTATAATGTGTTATAGGTACATATATAATGGTATACATGTTTAAATTTATTCGAATTTAATTTCAAAGTTGTGTAAATGTGTAAATATTCATTAGTAATCGACACACGGAAATATTCACTAATTTTTTTATTATGTAACAATTATACTATGACATCTTGAGATATTTTAAATTAACTTGAATATCAAACAATTTTCATTATGTAATGAACAATTATATATATATATATATATATATATATATATATATATTGTTGTGAGTCAATGTTCTTGATTAATTAATTCTAATAATTAATTTTCTAATAAGATATCGGTTTCAAGAATGGTATATCTTGAATGTTCAGATTTGTGAAGTATTACTTTATAGTAAGAATTGTGTAATTTTGATATGGGTTCATAATTGGTTTTGAAATCAAGATACCATATAATATTGTATGTATATTTAATTTATGGTTATGTTTTGCTTATTAGTAAATTTACTTCGACTTATCTTCACGAGGATTTTGGATTTTTAAAACCAACTATGTTCTATCTTTCTTTTGAGCAAATATCTGTAAATTTTGTTATTTGTTTGACTTATGTGAACTTCATTTACAAGATTTGTAATTGAGATTACGTGAGTGGATTTTCTTATAATATTATCTTTTAAATTATTTTAGTAACCTTTGTATAAATCTCGTAGAATATCTGATTTATGCTTTTACAAAATTTCTGATGGGAGTCTTGACGACGAAAACATTATTATTGATTATTATGTTTTTTCTGACGGATATAAAATAGATTTTTATCTGCATTATATAAATTTAGTTTTATCTATATTCCGTTTAAATACCTTATATAAAATGTTTATGGTCATTTAATGTGCATAAGGAAGAGATATAATAAGTACTCTGGAAATATTATCCATATAAGGAGAACATAGACATACATGTGATTACCGAAGTATAGATTTATATGAAAGAGACGTTCTTAAAGAAGAAATCAGATATTGTCTGATCTATTTTGGTATAAGAACAGCTCTTCAGGGACGTATATTGAATATAACCTGGTGGTATATCCTGCAAAATTGAATCATAAGCATCGCAGCAAATAGGATATTATCTAGAAGTTTGAATCAAGCAACTGACACCCAATCTTGATGTTCTAGTTGGAAACTTTTCTGAGAACTTCATCCAAAGAACTTAATGAAATTGTGGTCTTCAAAATTTAATGTATTTATCAGGTATTTAAGTAAAAATTGTTATATATAAATTTGTTAAAGATATAATATTACTTGAAATCACTTATCTATATAACATTAACTCACGTCATCTCTAACGTCATTTTACTTGGTTTTAAAAGTCAGATTTGATAATTATATTTGAAAATTTATAAACTTATTATATTTTGATTGATTTAATCTATATCTTGTGATAATCAATATAACATTTTTTAAATATATCTCTTTACATAAATTTGACTTTTCTGTTTTATTTCATGTATTAGTAGATGTCTGTCTGTGTATCGAGAACTTGCTTCGAGACCCTTGAGATTAAGTAGTTTTCAGGCATTGACTATCATTTATAACTTAACAATCGTATTTTATTTGACAATTGCTATCATTTATTACTAACTAGCAATTCTCCACGGCATTCACAGTATTTTATCATTTAACAGTCCCCAACTTAGGGGTTGTTAGTATTATATCATTTGGCGTCCCAACTTAGGGGCTGTTGTCACATTATATATATATACAGGGTTCGGCAGAAGTAACGCATCAGTCTAATAATTCCGTAAATATAAACTTTAGAACAAAATGTTGTCAACAAAAGTTTTTTCATGATGATTACATATGACAGCTTTTTTAATGGAAATAATATTTTCTTTTAGAAAATTCGGAATCTTTATTAATTTCTGAATATGAATATGTACTTTTTTCATGGGTTTAGATAATAAAAATATTGAGAAAAAAATAAAATTTAATAAACGTACATTTGGACTAGTGCAGTGTTTTGTAGATTGCTTTGGAAATTGTAGATTTTTTGACTGTCATTGAATTATTGACGTTTCACAATAAAATAGTTTCCATCGTAAAACTTGCTTTTTTTAATACGTGTTTTGTATGAAAATGGTCAAATTGACTACTAAAGAAAGAATAGAAATTCTTATGATGGTCGGATATGGTGACAGGCAACGTTCACATCACGAAGTTTGCACTTTATTCAATAATGTTTATTTGGATCGAGATCCTATAGCTCAATCAACAGTTTCGAGATTGGTTACTAAATTTAGAGAAACGGGCAATGTTGGAGATATACCTAAAGCTGGCCGACCAAAAGAAATCACTAATGAAGACCGATCTCTTCATGTTTTACTTGCTGTAACGGAAAATCCCACTACGTCAACCACTCAACTAGGATTCGAAAATGATATGAGTAGCAGATCTATTAGACGAATATTAAAAGCGAGCAAATACAAGCCCTATAAGATATACTTACCGCACGAACTTAACGAAGATGACCCGGACAGAAGATTACAGTTTTGTGAAATAATAATGGAATTGTCCAATAACGATCCAAATTTTTTAAACAACATCGTATTTTCTGACGAAGCTACATTTTGTCTAAATGGATTTGTAAATAGGCATAACTGCCGTTATTGGGTGACTGAGAATCCACATTGGATGCGAGAAAATCATACACAGCATCGCCACAAACTTAATGTGTGGGCTGGCATTGTTGGGCAACGAATCATAGGTCCGTACTTCTTGGAACACAACCTAAATGGTGATGGTTACTTACATTTATTGCGTAACCATATTGTACCAGATCTGTTGATTTTATTTCCTAACGACAATCAACCAAGCATGCCAAACCGTAATCTATGGTTTTAACAAGATGGAGGACCACCACATTATGCTATTAATGTTCGACAGTATTTAGACACAACTTTTCCCGGTCGTTGGATTGGACGTCGGCGTTTTATTGATTTCCCCGCTAGGTCTCCCGATTTAAATCCATTGGATTTCTTTCAAGTATACAAGGAGAAACCTAGAAACCTAGAGGATTTGAGAGCAAATATTACTCGTGAGATAAAAGCCATACCAACTAATAGTTTAAAAATTACAATTCATCTTTTTTGGGAACGTTTAGAACACTGTCAGGTCTTAGAAGGACGTCACTTTGAGCATTTAATTTAATTTTGTAGTTTGTTTGCTTTTATTAAATTTTATTTTTTTCTCAATATTTTTATTATCTAACCCCATGAAAATAGTACGCATTCATATTCAGAACTTAATACAGATTCCGAATTGTCTAAAAAATAATATTATTTCCATTTAAAAAAATAAAAAATTTTTTGGCTGCCATATGTAATCATCATGAAAAAAAAAACAAATGATTGAAGCCAATACAAAATAACTTGTCAAAAAACTTTTGTGAACAACATTTTGTTCTAAAGTTTATATTTACGGAATTATTCGACTGACGCGTTACTTTTGATCAACCCCGTATATAGCGTGTCCCCAGATTTGCTTAACATATGTTTTTTTTTTATTTTTGTTTTTCGCCGGAAGCTGCTGTTGTAGAAAACTTTTGCCTTATTCAAAAATACTAATTTTATTGTTATATTGGTCTTTACTTTTGTCTAATTGTTTAAAATGTTTCTTCTTCTCTTGCAATTTACATGCAAAACATAATTTTCAATGTGTTGTAATAGTTATACTAGGCATGTGTCATGGTAATGTAAAAATTCCTTTTGTCAGAAAAATGTCACGTTTCACTGAATTTAAATTAGTTAAAAATGTATTTAACTAATGCAGAAAAGGTAGAGATTATATTAATTGTTGCAAATAATTATAGTGACGTGTAACTGTTAACCTAATGTTATGGAGGGTTTTTAGAAATGTAAACCCAATTTTTTTAGAAAGCATAACAGACAGTCTTGGCTCTTCAAGCAAGCCCTAAACAAAATATTCGGCAAATGTCTCCTGATCTAAATTTAAGTATTAAATTTGTTAGAAATGTTTTGAAGAAACACAAATTTAAACCTTTTAAATCCAAATTTATTCATACTTTAATTGAAAGCGACACCAACCACCATTTAGATTTTTGTACAAGGATTCTGGAATATTTAGAAGACGATCAAATTTTATTTAAAAAAAATTGCTTTAGTGATGAAGCTGTATTTACCTACTAGCAATGGAATTGTTAGTTCCTAAAATTCAAGATATTGGAGCAAAGAAAATCCCCACTGGTCAATTGAATGTAGAAGCCAATATTCAAAAATAGGTTATATGTGGTGCGGTATAAAAGGGGATAGACTTACTGGACCCTTCTTTTTCGATACTAACATAAACGGCGCAATTTTTTTGAACTTTCTGGAGACAGAATTTTTAGAGTTTTTCCATAGTATGCCAATTTTAGAAAGAATGGACATCATAATGCAATTAGATGGTGCTCCGGGTTACTTTTCTGCACAAGTGATAAATTGGCTAAATATTGGCTAAATACTATGTTTTCCAATAAATGGATTGGTCGGGCAACGCAAGATGATTTATCATTAATTACGTGGTCTGCAAAGTTTCCGAATTTAACTCTTTTAGATTTTTTTTCAATGGGGATTCTTAAAGGAAAAGGTCTACAAAACCACGATGTGTAGGAGATTTAAAGGAGCGAAATAGGAAAGCTTATCAAACCGTCACAGAAGACATGCTAAGAAATGTTTGCAAAAACACAAGGATGTAAGCCAACAAGTGCATAGAGTGCTTAGGAGCACAAGTTGAAATTTATTAATTTCAAAATTATTTTTAAGCCATAGTTAACCATAGTTATATTAGCACGCAGACTCACAGACGCAGACAAGTATCGAGGTGTTAGAAAGCAAACAGATTTGCTACCACTTTTTGGGGTTTTATACATTTTTAAATTAAGGTAAATTTCAAATTTTGAGAACATAAAGTTTGTCGCATATTAACTTAAAGTCGGTTTTACGTAAATTAAGAATATGTATAATTTTTAAAAATAGGAAAATAACAACGACAAAAGTTATTAATTTTTAAAGCCACATAAGAACTTATGAGCCATCTTGTATTATTATTATAAATAGTAACAGGCAAATTTTGTTGCATAAATTTTACTTTTTTGGAGGAATAGAAACACAGGTATCAAATGATTAAACTTACTGCGTTAAACAAAAGTTAGTTTTCGTGTCTGGGCTCACTAATTACTAAGCTTCCCTCATACTAGAATGTCTATTATCAATATTTCAGTAATTTTTCAAGTTAACCCTTTAAGGACGAGCGTGACGTTTTCGTCACAATTCTAATACCGCTTATGGAAGAAATCTTACTCCGATTGTACGCGCACCTATTACGTCGTATTCGGCACATTTCATTTAATATTGCATCCCTGAATAGAGCACCCTCTAGTGGTATTTAGTAGAATTTTAGTCCAGTTGTTTATGAGCTTGTGAAGGTAACAGATTGCTGTGATCTTGCATACCACCATAGATAACACCTTTTCAGTTGGAAAGTTTAAAATTTATAATTATTAACTCAGACACTTCAGTGCGAGATGGTTGTACCGCCGGTTGCTTTATTCTAGACGTGGCGCGAAATTTGGTTTACTATCAAACGTGTCTAATTCGGTGACTTCGTCCTTCAGTGCAATTGGGAAACGTGACCATTTTGTTTAGTTCGGCGTTGGGTCAGTTGGGTGTGTCAATACTAAAAAATGGATCCGGCTTTATTTTATGGTAAGAAGCGCACTATTTCAAGAGAAATAAATGATGGTAGCGACATTAGTTTGGCTAGCGATTCGGATGATCCTGAGTACAATCCTACTGTCGAAGAAGTGGAAGAGGAGAGTTTTGATGAAGGTGAAATGGAAATAGAAGAACAAGTGCCAGAAGACGATGGGACTAATAGAATGAGAAATGTAAGTAATCGAGATGGTAATGAAGATGTGACTCAACAAGTTGGACCTACGTCGCATATCAATACAAATATATTACCGATAATGAAATTACGTCCAGAGATATTCCAGTATGGACAGGGACAATTCGAAAAGCAACTTCGATCAAAGAACCAATACAATATTTTTGTTTGTTCTTTGATGATAGCTTGTTAGACCTAATAACCAAACAATCAAGTTTATATAGCGTACAAGTAAATTGTAATAAACCCCGGAATATGAGCAGAAATGAGTTGGAACAATTTTTGGGAACCATATTCTTCATGTCACTCTTGAAAATGCCGAAAACACGTCTTTACTGGAATTCTCAACTTTTTGTCCCAGAAGTTGCGAATGTAATGGGCAAGGACAGATGAGCGGCGATCAAGAAGAACTTGCACTGTAATGACAACAGTCAAATTGATCGCGATAATCTAGATAAAAAATATAAAATAAGACCTGTTTTAGATCATTTGCTAAGGAAATATCAAGAGATTCATAAGGAACAGATGTTAGTTGTCGACAAGCAAATGGTACCTTTCAAAGATCGCTCAGCATTCAAGCAGTATCTACCAAAGGAACCCCATAAATGGGGCTACAAAATTTATATATTAGCCGGCTCCAGCGGTATGATTTATGATTTCGATATTTACACAGGGAAAATATCCGCCACTCCCGGCTGCCCTGAAATAGGATCGAGTGGAAACATTGTTTTGACACTATGCAGGAGTGTCCCATCTACAGATCATCTTTTATATATTGACAACTGGTTTGCATCTATTCAACTGATGGATGAATTAGCTAAAGAAGGTGTGTATTGTCTGGGAACTGTGCGAAGCAATCGTTTACTAGGATGTCCCCTAACAACGGATAAAGTTATGAAAGCCAATGGGCGAGGCTCTTTTCAGGAATTAGAAATAAAAACGACCAGTACTGTTTGCCGAATAATCAAATGGTTTGACAGTCGATCTGTAATACTGCTCACTAACTTTTCTTCAGCGAAACCTTTGGGACATATCCGTAGGTGGGACAAAATAAAAACAGAACACAGAAACATCCAGTGCCCTTCTGCAATAAGCACTTACAATAAGTTCATGGGGGGTGTTGATCTTATGTACTCCCTGATCGGCATTTACAGGAATACAATTCGGCCAAAAAAATATTATCGCCGGCTATTGTTCCATTTTATGGACATGACCATTGTCAACTGTTGGCTGCTGTATAAGCGCGATTGTCGGGATTTTGGTGTTCCGAGAAAAAACGAACTTACGCTGAGTCGAATAGCAGAAAGTTTGCTAAAAGAGGGAAAAACCTTTGAATCTAGGAAAGTTGGTCGACCTAGTAGTGCTTCGGTTGATGACGAACATGCTTCCAAAAACCGCAAACGGCACGCAACAATGTGCATTCCAGAGAAAAATATTCGCCACGATAGTATAGGTCACTGGCCTGTTGTGCAGGAGAAGCGGGGACGTTGTAAGAAGCCAGGTTGCAGTTCAAGTCCAGTACATTATTGTCAAAAGTGTGCTGTGTATTTGTGTATAAATAAAAGTGCAAACTGTTTTTATTATTTTCATCAGAATTAGTTTATGTTTTCGTTAAATAAAGTTTTTTGTGGATCTCATATTTTGTCCTCTTACTGCCTATTGCATCGTTTTCGTTACGTTTCAGAATTTCCAAAATTTTCGAAGAATAATGTTATATATTGTATTATGTGTTACCTAGAAGGCAAGTGACCACTGCAAGCATCGAAAATATTTTTTTAAGCAAATTTTCAAAATTTGAAAAACTTCGACCATAGAGGGTTAACATTAAATTCTTTTACTCGACGATATAATTTTTTTTAGTAATTAGTTCTTCCACAAAATATAAAATATTTTATATCGCATAGGCATGTTTTAATATTTATCTGAAATTGTAGATTACATTCTCTTTTATGCAGAAATGTATGCTCTGGAATTGCAATAATTAGCAACGAACATGAGCAAGTTCATTAACTATCTTATGTATATCCCAAATTTGCATTTATAATCTCTCTAACTTGATATTACTGTTTATAATTATTGTTGATGAACTGGTACTTAATTTCGTTGCATATGTATAAGATCATATTCATAACATCGTAAAGCTAAATATTATACCTCTCAATATAGACTAGAACTTTCAAGTTGAAACCTAAGTTATAACTCATAATTGCATTATCTTATTATACTTAACCTATAACATAGTTTCCTAATTTAAAACTTCGAATATAACAATACCTTCTCTGTTTTCGTTGATCGAGTAGATTCCCTCAGAATGATTGTAAATTTCTATGTATAAAAATTTATTTTAACCCCGTAACTTGTATAATATTCAAGCTAAAAATTTAACTCCTGGTTGTTTTTGAAAGGCGTACTTTCGCAGTATTAGAGGTTCTTAAAAGATTAGGCATTATAATAAGGGAACCCTTTCATCGGATTTACGTCAAGTAAATGAGAATCTGAATAAAATTTTTAGTTACGTAGGGCTCCTTTGCGTAGAGATTAATATAACAATTTTACAAGTAAATGTTTCATTGATTTTTTGAATATTTTGGTTTAGATTTTCCTTAAATTTGATTGGTGCATAGTAAATAGACTAGATGTGAATGCGTCAAAGTGTCAGGCTATTACATACACTAGAAAGTCGAACGAATTATTTACGATTACAGTTTCTAGACTTAGACTATCTTCCGACTATATTAGAGATTTTGAAGTTTACTCTGATGAAGTTCACTTTTGCTAACTATCGTACCAATATTGTATCTTTTGCACTTAAAATTCAGCATTCTTTTAAAATAGTACTATTATATACTTATGCAATACATACTGCTGTGTTATTTATGCTATAAATATCAAATGTATGAACTTACATACAAGCATATATGTACCTACCTAGTCTGTTTTTGCTTATTTACTTATCTCAGTAACTTAAGGTACTTTTCTACTACACCTAGCATCCACAGTGTATAGTTTATTTCAAATTATAAGAATATAACTTCGAATGGCTCTAATGCTTTTATTACACCACCTTCTGTGATGATAATTATTATACCTGGTCTCCTTATTGAACGGGTACGGTTTACCTATTTGCGACGTATGAATCTAGGGGCCGTATTGACTATAAATTAGGGCCCTATAATTTAATAATAAGACGCTGTTAATTTCAAGTATATAATGAAAAATATCTGTACATTGGGTTTATATACAAAGGAAAAATTACAAATCGTGTGGCAACATGTGTAGTGGATACATATAGATATATATAAAGCTAATTTATTTGTAATACACAATAAAATTTTTATGTGTTACCGCATTTCATAAATCATCTGTGATTGAGTCGTCTTGCAAATCGGTGTCTGTGTCTGAATCGTATTGCAAATTTATAATCAAAGGTGCTACTATTTTGTACATGCGCATATATTCGTCCTCTCTTGCTATTGCGTGTTTAACAGCATTTTTCCAATTTACAGCAGTTATATGTTCCATAGCATTTTTTATGTGTGTTACACTACTTTCACCAAATTTCGGTGTTTGATTTGCTCGTCTATTGGTATTTTTCAGTTGGACCCATATCAATTAAATGAGATTGAAATTGCAATGATATGGAGGTAAACGCAAAATTGTATGTCCTGCTTCTTTGGCTCTGTTATCCACATAATAATCCTTTAAATATTCTTTTGTCTTCATCACCCCTATTAATTGGTTTTTTTTTTGTATAATGATCCTCAAAATATAAATCATTTGCTTCTAAAAATGTTTTAATATCTTTCTTATTATTACATTTGGTAGGAACTTTGGTTTGCTATCGAGAATGATACGGAGCGTTGTCCATCACTATCACACTATCTTTTGGTAAATTTGGCAGCAAAGTGTCACAAAACCATTCTTCAAATAAAGATGAGGTCATATCTTCATGGTAATCTAAACTTGAGGATTTAACATTTTTAGCAGATAATAGCGGCTGTCCGATCCATCCCTTTTCTGACCCAGCATGAAGAATGATTATCCTCTTCCCTCTCGAAACCGGCGCGTCCAACTGACACATACTTGAACTATCCACCCAACATTTGCAAATTGTGTCATGGGTGTCATACCGCGTCTCATCTAAATTACACATAATCGTCCTTCCTGTCTATACCTTCTAATTTCCGTTAAGTATTCATATCGAAGTTTCTGTAATCTCGGGCTTTCCATAATTGTGCGACGTTTGTCTGTAGTGCCAAACTTAAAACCAGCTTCCTTTAGCGTCCGCCACAAGGTTGCTTTAGAACACTGAATATTTATAGGCTCATCACTGATTCTTTTATGTAAGCAGTCAAGTGTAGATACAACATTTCCTCTGTAGAAGGAGTATACTTGCTGCCTAATAGTATCAATTTCATACTCTTCAATTTTTCTCGGTGCTCCTTTGCCACTTCTTTGCTTTCGAGGCCCTGCGTTATTCTTAATTATTTTATATATTGTTCCAAAAGGCACCTTGGTTAATTGCTACGTTCGTTGAATGTTCTGGGTTTGTAGTTCGTTATTTTCTTCCATCAGGATATGATAGACATTGAAAATTATCTGTTTTGCATTTTCTGATATATGTTTTCTCTGTCGTGTTCCAACCGTATTATCACTATCCACATCATAATCACCAACACTTTCAGCAAAAGGTCGCCACATGTTCGTTAACTAAAGAGAGAAAAATCAAATATGTATACAGAAGTAAAGATTAACAATAAATGATAAATAGACTCAACATTAGATGTAATATATACCAACTCTCCTAACTATATTTACTTAAATTTTGTTTAATAAATATAAGCACTTATTTCATCTAAATTGTAATTTTATGAGTATTTAACTATATTATTAATAACCATATATTCAAATTAACAACTGTTGTTACTTATATTATTATTAAATTTTATTTCATCTAAATTGCCGTAATTACAATTTACTTAAATTTTGTCATTACGGACCTTAGCAGTTTGTTTGCGTAAAAGATAATCGTATTGAGCGGCCAGGTAGTTATTGCCGCAGGTGGTGAAATAAAAGCATTAGAGCCGTTCAAAGTTATATTCTTATAATTTTAAATAAACTATAAATGCTTAAGAGAAATGATACTACAAGTTTTGGTAATTGTTTAAAATTTGTTTATTGATAAAGAAATTATATTTATAATACATTTGTTCTTAAATATTTTGAAACTTTTTAATGCTAAACTTAATTATAAATATTTCCTCATAATCTGATATGGAAAATGTAAAAGAAACTTATATATTTGAAGCCTTATCTCGTCTTATTCTTATTAGAATTTCCTTAAAACAAACTCAGTTCAGTGTTATATTTAGCTTAGGGGATCTCTATCCTCCAAATTTTAAACAATTATTCAAATGGTTTTAATTGAACTTCCTAAATAAATTACCGTATACGGCAAGTATACTTTCTATAATTTATTGTTAATTTGTTTAGCAAATAATAAAGTGTGTAATTAACTGTATGCACTTGTGGAAATCAACCTTATCTCCACACCGTATACCGCCTGATTCTGAGCAAACGCAACGGCCTGATGTACACATATTTCTCCCGCTCCGAATAAAAAACCCCTGAACGCGTTAAGCCAATCACAAAACAGTCTGTTTCTAAACCCCCTCCTCGCGCCAACTTAATTGGCGCTTGCTATATGTATGACATCGATGTTAAGCCAATCACAAAAAGTCTGTTGCTAAACCCCCTCCTCGCGCCAACTTAATTGGCGCTTGCTATATGTATGACATCGATGTTGACGCGCCTACAGCATTCAGGGGAATTGTATTGGAAGCGGGAGAAATATTCATACATTCGGATCGTTGCGTTTACTCAGAATTAGGCGGTATTTGTTTTCCGATTGGTTTTCCCAGTTTAAGTTCCGAAAATTAATAGTAATTATGACAATTTTCTGGATTACATTTGTAGATATCACCCCTACGGTGTACACAACAGATTACTTTCACAAATAACTGTATAAAATATTGAATTTATTATTAATAATTTCGAAACTAATAGTCCATATAATTGTTCAACAATTATTAATTAAGTTTTAGACTTTTTTTAAGCTACTTTTTCGAACATAGTTTATACATCTCCCATTTTCGCCATGTGTAGTAATTTCAATGAGATCACATGCGATATAAATTTTATGCGCCGTGCTAAAGTCATTGAAATTGTTATGTTGCGCTTTTCGTAGAACTCCTTTTTTCTACTAATATATTTATATTTGTAAAATATGTTTTTTTTTTCATTGGGTTTCGATTGTGTTATTAAGTTATCATTACTTTATTACTAAGTGTTTGTCAGATTGTAATATGCAGTTTTGCTAGACAGTAAATAAATAAATAAATAAATCTTTTTTTGTATAATATCTTATATATCTTTTTTTGTATAATAACTTATACAATGTGTTCTCGAATTGAGTTCACAATAGGTATAACTAACCGAAAATTTTCAAATTAGAATTTCATATTTTGGGATTCTGCCTTGCTTAGTCTGAAACTTATTTTTAGTTTACATTCGATTTTTTAAAATCCCTTTACAGCCTTTACAGTTGAACAAAAATTATTGACGGAAAAGGTAACGTACCTTATATACTTAGAAAAGTTGTTCATAATGAAAAGTTATGGCAATATGCACATTTTCAAAATGAATCGGCCTACTTTGATAAAAGAAGTTGAAAATTGGAGAGAAATCTGTATTATTTACGATTACATGATAAAAAAACAGGTGATTAGAAATTTTGAAATTAAAACTAAAATTTTTAATTTATCAAAAAAAAAATTAAACTACAATTACTCTGAAACAGAAATAAGAAAAACACTCTAACCACAATATATATCAATAAATACTATATACGTATTTCGGCAACTAAGTTGCCATCTTCAGTAGAATAACCTTAAAACCTGAAAAATGTTGAACGTAGCGTTTTTGGCTAAAGTAAACCTTAGAAGATATGCTCTTCACCAAATCGCCAGTGGAATAACACTAAATTCCTAACATCGAAATAAACACTTACATACTACTTAAACCTAGCGTGAAATTTAGGGAACCGTAAAAAATGCTATTGTCACATGTGACAATAGCATTTTTTTACGCTACATGTATTATTATGTATTATTTCAGTTTTTAAGGTTATTCTACTGAAGATGGCAACTTAGTTGCCGAAATGCGTATATAGTATTTATTGATATATATTGTGGTTAGGGTGTTTTTCTTATTTCTGTTTCAGATTTCAAGCCACAATCTCCACAAATTTCGGATTACAATTACTCTACTTGACTTCCTCCAAGAGCTGCACATTTTTCTATCCTAACTCTAAAATCAACGTATACTTTCGCTATCGTCATTGAGTTGATTTTATTTACAGCATCGCTATTTTTTTGTTTTAATAAATCGATGTTATCATGAAGATTATATGAATAAACTTTTTGTTTCAAATAACCTCATAAGTAAAAATCCATAGGGGTCAAATTCGGTGATCTCGCTATTATATTGGATCATGTCGTCCAATCCACCTTTCAGGAAAGTACTGATTCAAAAAATTCGTTATTAAACGAGTTCAATGGGCTGGACATCCATCTTGTTGAAAATAAAAATCTTCTAAATTAATATCTTCCATGGCAGGTAAAAAAAAAAGTTTTCGAGCACATCCAAATAGGAATATTGGCTTAAATTAGTGTCAAAAAAGTATGGGCCAATAATTTTATCGTAACTTATTGCATACCATACATTTACTTTCTTGTACCACTGACTCTTTGATACTATACGAAAATGTGGATTCTCATTTGTGAAGGCACAATGCCATAACTTGTAAAAATTGACTCATCTGAAAAAATTATTTTTTTATAAATATATCTGCCCATAAATAAAACAGCAAGCGATGACCATCGTCTCCGACTTCTAATTTATGAATGGACGTGGGTTTAAATGCTATAATTTTCTTTTCTTTGAGAATTCTTTGTATGTGCGATTTACTTATTGATAATTCAATAGACAACTTTCTCAGTGTTCACGAATTCTCTCACCAAGACTGTAGCCGCATCTTCATGATTGGAACAAGCTTTTTTTCTTCAAATTTTGCACACTTTCAGTAAACTTTTTCACAAATGTTTTTACTACATTGACAAAAATTGTCACATGTTACCATTGAAAATCGCTCGTGAAACTTAATAACATGAACATAAGATGCTTCCCCAAGTCCGTAACATTATACGATTATTATATATTATATATCGTATTAGGTTCGACAGTCAACATTTAAATTATTATTGTAATCGATAAGCTCATCGAACGTTAAGAACTAACTAAAAAAAATACGGTAAAAAAAAATAATAAAAAAGAAAAAGGAAACGATGTAAGAAAATCAGTTTTAGTCTGATACTCAGAATTTCCGTATAAAATCTCCCTTCTGGTTTCCTACTACTGCTTCTTGTAATTTATCATTTGCCCTGGAACAATTAGGTCTGTATTATTTTACTCGTCTCCGTTTCCCTTCCATAATATAAGCTTCTCTTGTAATTTTATCTTTTTTGTGCGCGTCTTCTTCCGTTTTTATTTGCATAATAAATTTTCTTAACTTGTGTCTTGTTACTTGGAGCGATTAAGGGACGTATCTTCGAGCTGATGTTATGTCGTTTTTGGCGTTGTAAATGAAATATTCCTGGATATTCCTTTTGGAGGATAAGAATTTATGAAAACAATTAAGAACGTAATGATCTCCTTTCGCGTTTGTAAAAACAATTTCAAGTCCGGCTAATTCACATATTCGTCCCAAATTGAATCATACTTATATGAAGAAATATTCTTAATTTAAAACGCGTTTAGGTTTTTAACAAGTTTTAACCGTTTAAACGAGATGTTGTGATCCATGGCCAATGCATGGTTTGCCACGTTCGATTCTTCTGGTCTATTAAATTTAATATATGTGTTCTTTAAAACGGGTTATAATTGAGCGTTTTGTTTGACCTATATATTTCAAATTACAATCGTCGCAATTAATTTAGTATATACCTGATTTCAATTTCAAATTCAAATTAAATTTATTTTTGGTATTACCTAGGGGACTTTTGATGGTATTTTTGGACCGAAAATCGACTTGGAGACGTTGTTCTTTAACAACTCTATTAATATTTTTCGTGATTGGATGGTATTGTATACATATTGGTGTGTTCTTTTCTAAACCAGATAAATTGAAAAATTTAAAACAGGTACATTTTGAATACATGACAAATGACACATTTCATGTTCATTTTATGTAGAGTTTTTCGTTAATTTCTGTGTAAAAAGTTTTTATATGCAACAATACAGATTGTGTTACGAAAAACACATCTGTGTATATTTAGTAAATTTATATTTAATGTTAAATGTCATGTATATTATTATATCTCTTTACGTCTTACTTTATAAATATTAATAACTTAAAATTAAAATCAGGCTATACCTACCAATCTATATAAATGTATATTTTAAGCACTATAGTAATAGTAAATTTCGTAATCGATACTTGAATTTTGCAAATTTCTCAATTACACAAACATTGTTTATTGTAACTGTTACGATGCACGTGAAATTTCGAACAAAAGCATCCATTAAGGTCTTAAGATATCAATATATATATATATATATATATATATATATATATATGGTAAACCTAGTCAGTAGGCGATTAAAGGTCTGTATATTACTTCAAAATATATGTATTTTAAAAATTCTACATGTTTCGGCTGTATACGCCTTTTTCAAGAGAATTCTCTTGAAAAAGGCGTATACAGCCGAAACATGTAGAGTTTTTTAAATACATATATTTTGAAGTAATATACAGACCTTTAATCGCCTACTGACTAGGTTTACCATATCATACCAAGGTCACGAAGTTATTATATTTATATATATATATATATATGTATATATATATATATATATATATATATGTATATATATATATATATATATATATATATATATATTGTTGTGAGTCAATTCATTAATTCATTCTTTTACTAATAAGATATCGGTTTCAAGAATGTTATATCTAGAATATTCAGATTTGTGAAATATTACTTTATAGTAAGAATTCATAATTGGTTTTTGAAATCATGATAACGTTTAATATTGTATGTTATATTTAATCTATTTTAATGTTTCGCTAATTAATAAACTAACTTTAATTTATTTTCGCGAGGTTTTGGTTTCTTAAAACCAACTATGTTTTATTTCATTTGTGAACAAATAACTGTAAGCTTTGTTATTTTTATGACTTCTGTGAACATCATATTCAGAATTTGTAATTGAGATTACGTGGGTGAATTTGTATTATTATATTATCTTTTATATTATTTTAGAAACCTTTGTATAAATTCCTTAGAATATCTGATTTATACTTTTACAAAATTTCTGATGGGAGTCTTGACTACGAAAAACATTATCATTATTATTATTTTTCTGACGGATATAAAAAGATTTTTATCTGCATTATATAAATTTAGTTTTATCAATATTCCGTTAATATACCTTATATAATATGTTTATGGACATTTATTGTACATAAGGAAGAGATATAATAAGTACTCTGGATGTATTATCCATATAAGGAGAACATAGATATGCATGTGATTACCGAAGAATAGATTTATATGAAAGGAATGCTCTTAAAGAAGAAATCAGATATCTTTTGAATTATTTTGAACATCTCTTCAGGGACTTATATTGAACATAACCTGGTGGTATATCCTGTAAAATTGAATCATAAGCATCGCAGCGAATAGGATATTGTCCAGTAGTTTGAATCAAGCAACTGACAGTCAATCTTGATGTTCTAGTTGAAAACTTTCCTGAGAACTTCATCCAAAGAACTTAATGAAATTGTGGACTTCAAAATTTAATGTATTTATCAGGTATTTTTGTGAAAATTGTGATATATAAATTTGTTAAAGATATAACATTACTTGAAGTCACTTATCTATATAATATTAACTCACGTCATCTCAAACGTCATTTTACTTTGTTTCTTAATGTCAGATTTGGTAATTATATTTGAAATTTTTAAACTTATTATATTTTGATCTTGACATACGGTCAGGTTTTCTAGAATCTGGACAGGCAATCCTTTTCTTATTATTAAACGAAGGTTTGCACAATATCATATTATATTACGTTCATAATTTTGATTTTTAAAACGTCTCATTGTTTTTTTTTTAATTTATATCTTGTGTTAATCAATATAACATTATTTAAATATATTTCTTTACATAAATTTGACTTTTCTGTTTTATTTCATGTATTAGTAGATGTCTGTCTGTGTATCGAGAACTTACTTCGAGACCCTTTGAGAATAAGTAGTTTTCAGGCATTTACTATCATTTATAACTTAACTATCGTATTTTTCTTGAGCTAGCCATTCTGTCATTACATTTTATTTGACAATTGCTATTATTTATTACTAAACTAGCAATTCTCCACGGCATTCACAGTATTATATCAATATATATATATATATATATATATATATATATATATATATATATATATAAATATATATATATATATATATATATATTAAAATAATAGACTTTTTTATTGGTTTAGCGACCTTTAATGAATTTCAATTTCCTCTACGACGTTTCGACTCTTTTAATTATTAAGTCTTTTTCAAGTGACTAGAAACAAAAAATTAATACAACGAAAAGTAAGAAAATATGTTTACATTTGTATGAATGAATTAAAAATTAAAATTAAAATAATAATAAAGTAAGGAAAAATTAAATTATCGAATTGTAAATTAAATTCGTGCTCATTCTCTATTTTTTTTATTTACAATTCGATATCATACATGTAGAAGATAAAGGTAGAAAACTAAATTGTTTAGAGTCTTTAGAAATTAATAAACTTAAAAACTCAGAAATGTTACTAAACGATCAATTAGACATGGATTCATCCCCGCTGTTAAATCTGTTCACCCATTGAAATATTGTTTCTTAGTTGCTTATACTATATTTTTATACTTAAACCTCACACAAGTAGGACATGGTATAGTTTTCAAAAAGCAAAATATAAATGTAATAGTTCCTAGAATTTTAACTTTGGTCAACTACCTGATTAACGCTGTATCTTGTATGTATCTTTAGTCTTAAGTTGAATTTGAAGAAGCTACTGTGTTAGCGAAACAGCTGTCATTAGTTTATTAATAAAGTGTAAATCTAAAACATCTTATGTGTGTTTTATTTATTTGTGATATGGATTTACATCAAGCAAAGGTCAAAACAATTAAAGACTTAAGAATCTTTGGTTTTAATTTTAAAATAAATCTGATTACAAGCTTAATTCTACATAATAATTTGCAATCAAATTACAAATCGTTATCATAGCAACATAGAACATAAAAAGACTCCCCAGGTAATAATAAAATTTAAAAAAAAACTAACTTCCTATTTTGTTTTAAATTAACAATAATGAACATCTGTAATTAAACCCAAAAGCAAAAATAAAAATATTAATAGACTCAATGTTGCGCTCGATCCCCCCTGCGATAATATATTAATTTGTTCAGTTTACACAAAAGTTGAGAAAATAGCGCCGGACCCCGTACAAATAAAACCAATTAAAATTTATAATTGAATCGGAACCGGGACGCCTCACCTTTTCGTCAGGGGTCAGGGAAAAATGTTCCGTTCGCTTCTCTTGCTGAAAAGTGACTAGGGGAAAACTGATCCCAGATATCACGAAATTGTTCGGGACACAATCCTGTCAGATGCTATCTTAAAATTGATTTTGACACCCTATCCCGTTCGAATTCGTTGGATTATTTTAAACCGGAAATGCGTAATTGAAACGGGTTAAACAAATACAGGTAAACAGTAAATCAATGACTTTTGTAACGTGATATCTTCTTGATAAGAGTATAGGCACTTTATTTTCATTTTAAATAACAATAACAAATTTTCTTTTGTAGACTATACAAACTACAAACAGACAAGAACTATGTTTGCGAAAATATTTAGATTTAGCTGCACAAAATAATTAAATTTGTGTTTAATTAATGTAGCTACCTTGATGTTACCATTAAAAATATTAACAATTGTGATATCATATCTTCGAATTTAACTGAAGTATCTACATTTTCCTATCTACAAAGGACAAGCTGAAATTATTATAATAAAAAATACGGTTAATATTTTCTGGGAATTTATTTTAAATAAGCTGAAAGTAATTATCTTCGGCAATGATACATTTAACAATTCTTTCTTTCCACTGTTTAAAATCTCCTAACCAATTTTCTTTCGGAACACCTTCAAAAAAAGCGTAAACTGCGGTATCAGACGAAAATTTTCTACCATGCAAATTGCGTTTAAACTCCAAGAATAGCCTTAAATGCAGACATTGAAAGTTAAAACTGCCGTATGGTACGATGCATTATCATGGTAAAGCATAATTCCCATGTCTGGAACTCTACTGACCACTTCAGGCAAATATTTTTCAGTGTACCACTTAGCTGTAACTGTCTTTTGTTCAGCTAGCCTTATCGCATTTGCTAAGTCCGTGCTTTCGAAGAATACCGCATACATAACCTTTTTCAACTCAACAAAGATATAAACCACCTTACCACAATTAATAATCGTATCCTAAATACGTATTTCGACATCTAAGTTGTCATCGTCAGTAGGTAAAACCACTAATCAAAGTGTTTTGAACATGGAGCACAGTAAAACTCCAAAACACATAGAATCGCTTTGGCAAAATGATGGCGAATCCTGTATTCTGGGACGCTATTAGACCAATTTACATAGATTCTCTCGAAAGAAGAAAAATAATTAATTCAGCTTAATACAGTGAGCTTGTCGGAAAGGTTAACCTGATCATACAAATAAAAAAACGTAGTCTCTAAATCCAGGATGTTATTCTCCTACGCGATAACGCTCGCCTGCACAAAACCCATCTAAAGGATCAATACATCAGCTAACTTGGGTTGGGGCGTACTGCTTCATCCCCCCATACTTAGTTCTGAGTCACTGTATTTTCTTTGGGGCTCTCAAAAAGTTCATGGGTAAGCGATTTGCCTCTAATGCATTTTAAAGAGGGGTTGTTAGTTAGGAAAATGATATGTGTAATATTAATTAGTATTTCGTATCTACCAGAAAAAAATAAAATGCAAGTTAAATTTAAATCATCTTCGTATATTTAAGTTTTAAATGAGAAATAATAAATTCGAAATATCACGGTAAACAATTTTATTACTAATAAACTGATATTATTTTTATCATTACTAATTTCTAAAAGTAATGGTTATATAAACGGAAGTACATTCACCGGATATCAACATTTTATCAAGCATAATATTTTCCTTCCGGAAATTTAACTTTTTTTTATTACGGCAGCACAAGTTGTGTGTATAAATAAAAAAAAAAGCATAAAAGTTCTTTTTTGACTGTGTAAAAAGCATGCTTTGTCCATACATCACTTTGACGGCATTGTTTATTTTTGGGACAGAATAATCTTTCAAGATTTTATGTTAATTTCGCAGTGTTTATTTTCAAGAGAGTCGGGGAGAAATTTTCAGAGTTCAACATGACTGAAGCGAGTGCAGGAAATGAAAACTGGCGGAAATTTTTAATTAAAAAACTTTTTTCTGTATGATTTCCTGGGGAGGCGAATGAACTAAAAAACCAGTGCCACCGTGTATCTGGGGATTTAAAAATAAAGCTTTTGCAAAGTTCACTGATATCACATCACTTCCTTCAAAAGTAACCTTTTGATAAATAGTATCAAAGAGAGGACGGAATTTCTTGTATCCCTCGATTTTATTCCTCATACTTTTTAATAATAAAAATCGTTTTGCAATATTAAGATATCGTTAGAGAACTTTTGACATTTAAATACGAGGGTCGCATGATAATTAGGTAACCCAACAATGAAACAACGATACAATGTCTACAAAAATATTTTTATTTTCAACGAAATCCCCCAATCGTTTTCCGTACACTTTTTCCAATAATGTTCCAATGTTCTAATCCCATCGAGGAAGATGTTTTCTTCAAATCTAGCAAAATAACCCTGTACGACGACTTTAACATCCTCATCCATGGAAAACTTCTATCCACCTAAATAAGTTTTAAGATACGAAAGGTGGTGATAGTCCGAAGCAACCAAATTGAGGGTATATGGTTGGTGCGGAAGCAAATCAAACTACCGTTTATTAATTTTACCCATTGAAACAACACTAGTATGGTGTTGTTCATTATCACGGTGTAAAGTTATTTTTTACGCACTAACCCAGGCTTTTTTCCAGAACTGGAATTGGTGCAATTTATCAAAAAGATTATCGTAATATTTCCCGTTTATCGTTTGTCCACTTGGAACGTAATCAATCATCTGGATTCCTTTTGCAGAATCTTGTTGGAAATAGCAAATTTGAAGTTCGTCATCATGAATTTTGCTTACAATACAAGGATATTTTTGTCCTAGATTTCTGCTTTAATATTTCGCTTAAAAAATTTGAACCAATAGTTCTTCTTCCCGGCATAGCTATTCATTCTCCAATTTTTAAAAGATGTCAGGGGCAGTTTTGCAAAAATAATGGAAGTCCTCAGTGTTTCATAAGAGCATGTTTTTAGAATTGATATACCCATTTAGATGAATCCATGCTTCATTAGTAAAAAATGTTTTAATTAAGACTTCGTCATTATTAATATTGTTTTGAAACCAACAGCAATATGTAACTCTCTTTACATAATTTGGAGCAAGTTCATGGTACAATTGTAATTTGTAAGTAAGCATTTGAAATTCTTTTTAAGAGCAGTATGTATCGATCTTATGCTTAAATTTAATTATTTGAGATAGCTGTGGTGCAGAATCTACATATCCTGGTAGTCCAACAAAATTTTCGTTTCTACGGCGGCCTTCCCGTTCTTGGTTTATGATTTACACAACCTATTTCATTAGAACACTCTATTATTAATAAAACTTCAGCAGAAAAGTTGCTATTATCATTGATGAAATTTAGAAATCTTTATCGAAATTCAAATCATTCTATCATTCATAGAATAATACCAATTTTTGTTCTTATTGCATTGAGTATTGCGAAAATAACATGAAAATAATTTAAAAACTAATTTAACTTAAACTTGACTAAAAAAATTTGAAAGCAGTCCTTAGTTCTGAGATTTTTAATAATATTCCATTCATTGTTGACAGTAATTTTTTTCTGCTGTCGAACGTTCCCGGGGATTTGACTTGTGCAGGGCTTTTTAACGAAAGATTTTGCAGACTCTCCAGAATTTTTGATAGAGGTCTCAATCCCTGCAATTATCTCATCCACAGGGACCCTACAGCTTGTCAAACAATATTTTAGACGTTTGTCTAATAGTTTCAATTCGTCAATACTAAAATACTCAGACGACTGATTGATGACTAGTGTTTCTTTCATAGAGAAATTAACACCTTGTTTTTTCTTGAACAGACGGTCAAAGGCTTCGAAATGTCTCATTTAATTTACAAATTTTGGCGTTGAAGTTATGTTCGGTGATCTCTGCTATATTTCTATGAGAATGACACCAGTCCGCGTATTTATTACTTAAATTTTTAGTTTCACTTTAAAAGCAACTCATATAATTCTAATTTCTACGTTTACTGTAAAAATATTTAATTTCTGAAGTCAGCCATTTCATTTTCACGTAAAAAGTTACTTTGTTAATTATTTTACATTCTTAATCTAAGTAGCCTTTCCTTGATGAAAATTCATAATTGATGAAATAAAAATTTGAAAAATAATATCACTTAAATTTCCACTTTATTGTATACGGGGGGAGGGGGCTCTTAAAATTTCGAAAATATCGAAAAAGAAACCTTTATTGTTTCTCAAAATATTTACTTTTTAAACACTAAACACTTTTGCATTGGAAGAAACCAATTGTCGAAACATAAAACATTTATTTCAATCTGAAGTGAATATTTCAGAAGCATGCCTTTTAAATGCTTCAACCTCTTCTTCCGGTGTCGCAAAACTTTACTTCGTTTGCGCTATTTCAAGTAGGTATTTAGAATTTATCGATTTATATTGTGTCTAGAGATATTTCTTGTTCCTTTCTGTTTCATATTTCAAGCCATAGTCTCCACCATTTCAGTTCAATACAAACCTTTAAAAGAAAGTTTCAATATTTCTTTTCTTAAATTTTTTATATAAAAACTACATCTTCCGTTTTAAAAGAAACTTCTTGTAATCCATTTGCCTAACTACATCTAATGTAATCATCTTCCATTCTGTAATAATCGTCTGGCAAAAACTGCCAAGGACCGACCCGATTTTACATTTCAAACACAATTATAGTCGCCAAACTGAAATTAAATCGCTTTTATCTGTTCAAATTCCTTCACCAACACCAACTCTAACCAGCCGACACAAGATACGGTTCTCTCATTGTTTACGTTAATAATCGCGCGTCGCTGAAGCGCACAGAAAGAGAACAAAACTAGAGAAGGGAGGCGAAGAGAAATCTTATAATTACGCGAGCAAATGAGACCGAAGAGTGTGGATGATGATGTCGATGTAGCGAAAAGAAAAAAAATCTGTCGTCTTCATTGTCTTCTAGTCATAATTCCATTATAATTATGAGAACGAATAAGGTGTAGGCTTGAGATAAAGGAACGGAACATCCCTAGCGGTTTTTAGGGGAGAATACCCGGGCTTGTTTTACGATCGAATAACTCGGTTATAATGATTCGGTTTTTGTCATTTAATTTATTGGGTTACTTGGGACCGTAATGAAGTTCGATTTTATAATTTTATGAACTCCCCTTTGTGTTATATCTGTAGAAAATTATAAGATTTATCAAGCTATTGGAGTTGTTTTCTTTTGTTTCGAACCTAATTAGTTGTAATTAAATTAACAAAAAAATATAATTTTTCCCAACAGGTAAAAAGAACCGAGCGAAATATGGATTTCTAATCCATTTTTATTCGTTTCAAAGTTACAGATCTATGAATCTGATTGTCAGATCATGAAAAAAGATATAATCCTAAAGTCAATACAAACTGATTTTATTTAAAATAAGTTAAAGGATTCAATAACAGGCCTGTGATTGTTAACTTCGCATAATAAAATGTTATCCTAAAATAAATAAACACGTGTCGTAGTGCATACAGTAATTTCTTGGAGTTCTACAAAAAAGAGTACTGGAAATTGATTTATGATAAAGAAGGTTCTTACTTATTTCGTAAGTGCTGAACCATGAATATCATACAATAAACAACATGTTCAGATGACTGTTAACGTTGCATTTCTTAATAAAGGATTACATTACGTTTCAATTCATACAACAGCTTATTAGTGAGTGAACACGTTTTCTTTATTCAAAATGCCTTACCGATTTTCTTCTCAAGAGTATGCGGACATGCATTTTGTGTATGGCTACTGTAACGGCAGTGCACGTCAAGCAGTTATTGAATACCGACATCGGTTTCCCGATAGGCGCATTCCTCATTACAGAACATTTCTGGAAGTACACAGACAATTTCGGGAATGCGGAATGCGTGATTATCTTTTCAACCGAGGAGTAAATTTTCCAGCAGGCTTAGAGTAAGAAGCAGTAGCTATTGTTACAAGGGATCCAACTCTCAGTGTACGTCGAATCGCTAGACAGCTAGGAGTGCCACGAACGACAGTTTGGCGAATTTGAAAACGTGAGGGCTTATATCCATATCACTATCGCAGGGGACACGGTTTGCTTGAGGCAGACCACTATGCTCGTCTAGTTTATTCTACCTGGATATTAAGACAGTCACGGCTTCATTTTAAATTCTGCAGAACAGTCCTCTGGACAGATGAATCTAAGTTAACGAGAAGTGGTGTTACAAATCTGAGAAACCGGCTCATGTGGTCCGCAAGCTATACGCCCATCTAAATTTCAACATTAATTTTGTATTAACGTTTTTGCGGCCCTAATCGATGACTTGTTGATTGGTCCTGTCATTCTTCCTGGGAGGATATTTCTTATTGACGAACTGCCAGGTCTTTTAGAGGACGTCCCACTCAATTTTCGACGAGACATATGATTTCACCACCACATTTCGGAATTGCTGTCCGAAATTGGGTTAACGTCAATTATCCAAGATGGATTGGTGGAGGTGGTCCTGTTGCATGGCCACCCAGATCACCCGATCTTAATCCACTTGGCTTTTATTTATGGGGGGGGGGGGGTATTTAGTCTACGCGCAAGTTTCGATCACAAGAGGAGAGTTGTTGGATCGTATTCACCTGGCTGCCGAGCAAATCCGACAAAACAAGTATGAAATTCGGATAAGTACTTCTTCTGTTGGCTTACGGGCACAAACCTGCATTCAACTAGGAGGTGGACATTTCGAAAATATTATTAATTGAACTTTTTTTAAATAAAATCAGTTTTTATTGACTTTAGAATTGCATTTTTTTTCATGATCTGACAATCACATTCATAGATCTGTAACTTTGAAACAAATAAAAATTGATATACAAGTTTTGCGTTTTTGTTACTTGAAATGAAGTCTACTTTACACTCCTAAAATTTGAACATAATGATACGGGAAAGCTTGTATAATGGAAGTCTAAATTACATGTATAAAGTATTTTAAGAAAATATCCTTTTTTTCAAGGCAAAATAGATTTTCTTCAGTTCTTAAGCAAGTTAATTTCTTGTATTATTCTATTTAGTTTAGTTAGTTTTTATTTATCGTTTTGTTAATCGTGTAATTTTTTACTTATTTATTTTAAAAGAAGATTATTTACATTTTCTTCTTATTATACTCTTATTGTCAGGTTGATGCTTAATAAGTTGGACGAACGAAAGAATATATGACACAACATTATTGTATATAACTTATGTACATGTAACAATTTGGACAAATGTGCAAATAGAATTTCTATAAAATACTGGTCTATTGCGCCATTCCAATAATGCATTCGTTTTAATAAAAAATCCCATTTTTGTCATATGATCAAAGCATCAACTAACATGTTGGGATCTGTTTAGAATAAGTCAGTTAAGAATAAGCCAGATGCTAAATTCTGTATTGTTTCGGCATATGGCCTATTTGCTGTGAACTTCTGGGGATACGTCCAAATATATATATTGATATTCTGATTCGTAATCCAGTACACAGTAAAACTATTCAATTCAGATTAGGTGTTTGAATATTAATATATCACAACACAATAAAAGCATCCAATTTGGTAGTAATATTTTACAGAAATTTTATTAGTGAGAAAAAATATATTTTTATCTAAATTCTTACATGTACACGTTTTCCCATAGCGTTGTGTAAATTTAATAATACGTTAATCTAGGATAGTAAACGTCTAATAGGACTATTAAATGCTCTAAATAGTCTGAAAATTTAAACAAATATATTATACAATATATATTTACATTTAGATATAGATATAAATCATATTCGACCAGACAGCTTCAAACGGTTTTTTGTTGTTTTGACAATTCACGATTTCAGATTTCGATCCGCCTTAATTAAAATTGAATCTTGATTGTTCAAAATAATTCAAGCCTGTCTGCTTGAGTAAAGTATTGTTAAATATTTGGTTTTCTGGGTTCTTAAATAAAACTTACGGTAATTTAAACACACACTATATTAACAATAAAAACAAAACACACTAAATAACAATTTAAAAACTAATAACTAATAATAAAAACATTTATTTCACAATAAATATTTATTTACATTAATATATCACACGATGGCTTTTACTCAGTGGCGCCTCGTGAAATATGAAAGAGGCTGGGCACAAAGAAACTTACCCATTTCTTGTACATAAAATCCATTTCTTCTCATATTTTTCATGCTGGAAAATACGTCTGTGAGTTTGTTGTCAAAATCCGGGATAGATTGGATGATCTTCTTTTCTATTGATAGGACTGCCAATGCATTTAGTCGATCTTCTGACATTGTGCTTCTCAGAAAAGTTTTAACGCGTTTAATGGTGGAAAAACATAGTTCACATTATCCTGTCGACCAAATAATATCCAACAGTTTGTATGTTTCCGTCAAAACCTTTTTTAGGTTCTTGTCTGTTCTGAACACTAAAAGTGGCAAAACACCACCTACGTCACACATGTCATCGCGCTCATAAATTACTGAAAGTTCACTTTTCAATTTTACACTGTCCAACATAAGATAAGATTTCACAGTTTCATCAATTTTTTTTGTGGAAATGAATGACTAAGTTTTAAAATTTTGAGAATTAAATAATTTTGCTGCACTTAAGTGAGGCCTAAAATCAAATCAGTCGCTAATTTGGCTTAAAATACTGTCACATACTTCCTTTGAAATAACAGCTCTGTTATCTAAAACTGTCGTTTTTTGCCTTTTCCTTGCAGGTTCTTCATTTTTACGTTCTTGATTGTCATTGTCAGTAGAATTTCTTAAATTTCTAATGTGAATAATTTGCTGTTGGAATTGTTCAATTGCCTTTTGCAGTTGAGCACTGTCAATCCCGCGCATTTGAGTCTGATTAAATAATATTTCAACATGTGACATGATGAAATGAAATATTTTCAACCAGTAGAGAAATTCCGGGCAATTCAAATGTTTCAATAAACCACTTGCGTCACTAATAGCAACTGAATCCATCTTCGTCAATAATTTTTCTAAATATTCTTCAAAAGAATTCTGGCGTTCAAATACTGTATTCACTTGGAAACTGCATTATAATTTATTGTAACGAACTGCATGTGCAAAGTTCAGAAACTGTGGAACCCAACCAGAATATAAATCAATAAGCTCTGAATACGATTTCGGAAACTAAGTTGCCATCTTCAGTAACATAATCTGAAAAAGAAAGATAAAAATATTAGACGTAGGTTGAGTTGGTTGAGTTACAATCTTTGAAAATATGCTCTTCACCAACTCGCCAGTGGAATATCACTCTTTCAGATCGTTCTACTGAAGATGGCAACTTAATTGCCGAAATCGTATTTAGAGTTTATTTATTTACATTGTAGTTAGGGATTTTTTTTGTTCCTTTCTGATTCAGATTTTAAGTCGCAGTCTCCACCAATTCGGAACAAAAGTTGCGTGTTTGGTTGTCGCATCTCTTGAGTAAAAACAACAAAAATCAGCGTATCAAATTGTCTATTAATGCATCTTCGCTCGTCATCGTTTAACTGCTTAACGATATCAACCGTTTTTGGGTCTCACATTGCTACTGGCGTAACGAAGAATGTGTCATCTATTATTAAATTGCTTCCGAGGAATGTAATCATCACTGTCTATCCAATTCCTCCAACATTGCAAAATCTGCGATTAAAGAACTATCTTAGGAAGTTATTCCAAATCCGCTTTATGCTTCTAGCCGCGCTACGCCAGATTTTCATCTCCTTCGCTCTCTATGAAGCAACCTCCTAGGAATTACCTTCAATAACTTTGTCGCGTTTCAAAATTGACTTACAGACTTCTTCACTTCCAAACCACAGGATTTCTTCATGTGTGGATTTCTAAAACTTCCAGATGGTAGAGGAGAAAGTATTCTAAATTCATGATGAAGATTTCATGGATTCTGTTTGTTAAAAAATTAATAAATTCTGAATTCAATAAAAGGGCTAAGAACTTACCTACCAACCCAATATATTATGTGGAATTACAAGGGAAGTGCTTACTTTAAAATTCCACGCTGTAAACAAACAATTATTTTAGATATACAGGCTGATTCATTTTCGGCCCTCACCATGGGGATCTCTCTTATTATTGGAGATAGAGTATAGGTTTAAATTTGGTAAAGTTGTTAAATTTTGTATTTGTTATAAATCCGTAAAGAAAATATACCTGTGACAAATGACCTTCGTTATTTAAAAAAAAAAAACGCGAAAACCCTATTTTCTTCCTTTACCTGTAGCACCGACATTTGGCCTTGTAGAGAAAAAATAAAAACACATTCTTGTGGCCATTTCTAAACCTCTATCCAGTGGTGTACTCTAAATTTTTATACGACGTTTCGTTTCTTTCTGGCCTTCATCAACTATCTAACTTCTTATAGGCGCCATATTGGATTTAGACATCTTCAGAAAGAGTTTTTTTTTTCTGATTTCAACCATGTACCACATGCTGACTATAGTTTTTGACATTAGGTTTTATTTGAAAGAATAAATTATAAGATTAAATAAGGTAGCCTTTGGAATTTCAATCTGTCAAACATTTCATTTATTGTTCATTAATAATACAAAAATTTCATACACTAACGAAGAGAAACGAGATATGATAAGTATTTTTTATTCTTCGAAACGAAATTCAACAGTAGCGAGTACAAGAACAGAAACATTAATAAAAATACATAGAAATGTAAACAATAAACAATTACAGTAAATGTTCAATTATCTGGCCATCTTCGGTAATGCACAATTGGGCACGCCTTCTGGCATTTTGTACTGCCCTTTGTATAGTTCTTCTAGGAACTGCATCGAAGGCATTCTGAAGTCTGTCTCGTAATTCTTCAATATTTTGTGGCGCATCTACTTTATAAATATTATTTTTAACATATCCCCATAAAAAAAAATCTAGCGGACTTAAATCAGGTGATCTCGCAGGCCATTCGACAACTCCCCTATTTCCAATCCAACGGTTTGCAAACTCTTGATTTAAGAAATTTCTAATAGCTGCATTGTGTGCTGGTGCGCCATCTTGTTGCCACCATAAATATTGTAATTGATTTAATGGGATATTGTCGTCAAGATAGTCAGATACGTAGCCAGGTACGTAAAATGTTTAAATATCTTTCTCCATTTAAATGTTCTTCATACATAACTGGTCCTAAGAGACGATTTGCCAAAATACCCATCCAAACGTTTATTCCAAAACGATGTTGTGGTCTTCTAGCCCTGTTTTGTCGTAGTACTGCCCAATAGTGCTCCGTATTTCTGTTGAACATTCCAGAATTTGTAAATTTTGTTTCATCTGACCAGATGATTTTGCTTAAAAACTTTTCGTCATTTTCTATCCTTCTCATTAACCAATTACAATATTCTAGCCTTCTCAAATTATCTCCAGGCAGTAAAGAGTGACTAACATGGATCCTGTTTGGTTTAAACCTACTTTTATATAAAGTTCTCCAAACTCTGGACTGGCACAAATTTAATTCTGATGCTACTTCGCGTGTAGAAATTGATTGATTATTATTTATCTATAAAAATACAAGATTAACATGAAATTTGAAAACACGCTTTTAATTTACCATTTGTAAAATATCTTGTCGATTTTCATTTAAATTCCTGTTGTCTTGACCATTACGCGGCTTAGTAAACGATCCATTCTCGACCAAATTTCTGTCGAGATCTAGAAAAATGGTACGATGAGGCTGTTGTCGTTCTAGATATAATTGTAGATATCTTGTACTCGCTACTGTTGAATTTCGGTTCGAAGAATAAAAAATACTTATCATATCTCGATTCTCTTCGTTAGTGTATGACATTTTTGTATTATTAATGAACAATAAATGAAATGTTTGACAGATTGAAATTCCATGGCTACCTTATTTAATCTTATAATTTATTCTTTCAAATAAAACCTAATGTCAAAAACTTTAGTCAGTATGTGGTACATGGAACTCTATCTGAAGATATCTAAATCCAATATGGCGCCTATAAGAAATTAGATAGTTGATGATGGCCAGAAAGAAACGAAACGTCGTATAAAAATTTAGAGTACACCACTGGATAGAAGTTTAGAAATAGCCACTAGGATGTGTTTTTATATTTTCTCTACAAAGCCAAATGTCGGTGCTACAGGTCAAAGAAGAAAATGGGGTTTTCGCGTTTTTTTTAAAATAACGAAGGTCATTTGTCACAGGTCTATTTTCTTTGCGGATTTATAACAAACACAAAATTTAACAACTTTGTCAAATTTAAACCTATACTCTATCTCCAATAATAAGCGAGATCCCCATGATGAGGGCCGAATATGAATCAGCCTGTATATTCAACGACTAACCAAACTGAACAATGTAATTTAACAAAATATGCCTATGTCCGGGACACTACAAAGGTCTAATATCTGCGAAACATATTTTAACAAATGAAATTTTTTTCTATGCATATACGTGTATTACCCCATTATGTATGAAGGTTTAGTGATGTGAAGTCTCATCACAGATGCCTGATACATACCATACATATTTATAACTATATTACACCCATATTTAGATACAGCTTTATTTAATGCTATTGATACAAACACGGAACCCTTCGCGAAACATATGCGTTCACTCTCACACGATAATACGTTCTCTTTCATTCTTCCGGCCATGAATATTGATGAATTGTATCGACGCGATGGGTACAGATGTGCTGGGTTATACGTGCAGAAGGATGTGGCGCGGTTGTAAATCGGCGCTGTTGATGTTGGAAGTCTGAAAGGTCTCCCGACGTACGCTATGTCGGCCCGGGCGAACAGTAAGAAGAAAAATTTTCGTTTTACATAAATCACCATCGAAACACCAATTAATCAGGCGTCACATCGTTGGAATTTTGAGCAATATTTTCCCTGTTATAATTCCCGATATCAGCCGACCGTAAATTCTTCACCGATGCCAATATATAAAAGGGTAATTCCTTCTATCTCTTTCCCGCATGCCGCACTCGAAGCTCTGGGAAAACGTAGGCGTAGAAAATATGTATTGGATTGCGATTTCATTTTTTTTTTTTTTAGTCAATCTTTGAAACGAAAAGATTACTGGTTTTGTCGTTTCTTTTTCCGTGTAGGATCCTGTGTCTTTCTCTTTTCCTCGCTTTAATTTTTCCATTTTTTTCCTTTTTCTGAATAGATATTCTGGAAATGCTACATAAATTTGAACAGGAATTAAATTGAAAATCTAAGGTTTCTAATTCATTTTTTTTATGTTTGAAAAAAAAATTAATCGAGTTCGTCCAAATAGAAATAAGAAAATAAGTTACAGCAAACAAAAATTGAAAAATTAAATTATCAAATGATTTGAATAATACATTAATTCTATATAACGAGAAAAAAGGTTTTAAATTGATTATCTTTATAGAAATTTCTGAAGTTATTGAGAACTTATTGCATGTGAGAATCGATAATTATTAAAATTTCATCTCACATGCAATTGTTGCTTAATTTATTGATGTTAGATGAGATTTAATATAATTCGTATATACAGGGTGTTAATTAAGTACATGCAATAACTTTAAGGGTTAATTGTTTGAGTGATTTTAAGACAAAATATTCATATAAACATGGGTCCGCAAATGCAAGGTTGACATTGGAAAATAATTCCAGCATTTGATAAACAACAGTTGTCAAATTATTTATGTACAAATTGCAGATTTGCATTTCTGTTATGAAATGGCACAAAGAAACTCTAGTGCCGCAAGACGTATTTATCATAAGAGGTTTCCTCAACATGTAGTGCTTGAAAGTCTTCATACACGACTTTCTTGAACCAGCAGATTTTAAAGATCGACGGTTGCTTTCGAAAGGCCTTTAAGGGCAAGAACAGTACAACTTAAAGAAGCTGTTTTAAATGAAATTGAAAAATTTATATCCTAATATCAGTACCCGGAAAATAGCTGAAAAATTAAGCACAACCCATGTAACAATATGGCAGATTTTAAGAGACTAGCAGCTATTTCTCTACCACATGCAACACGTGCAAACTTTATTGCACAGGGATTTGCCTCTAAGACTTGCTTTTTGTTTGGTTAATAGTAAAATCATAAAAAATCCAGGATTCTTAAATCAGAAACTATTTACAGATGAAGCCTGTTATTTGCGAAATTCAATGATTAATTTTCACAACAATCACGCATGGGCCGAAAACAATCGACATGCCTTGATAGAAAATAATTTTCTACAACAGTTTTCTTTTAATATCTGAGTTGGAATTATCGGTGATCACTTCATTAGGTCACATTTTTTCCACCAAGACTTAATGAGGAAAAATACCAAACGTTTTTAGAATACGTATTACCAGTACTTTTAGAAGAGGTTCCTGTTATGGAAAGATTTCATTCATATGTGGTATATGCACGACGGTACGCCACCACACTTTGGGCGAAAATTGCCGTAATCGTTGGATCGGGAGAGCAGGGCCACAACCATGGCCATCTCGCTCCCCGATATAAATCCCTTAGATTACTTTTTATAGGGGACGCCTTAAATCGTTGGTGTAGAAAATTCATATTGAAAGTGAAGAGGATCTACGAAATAGAATCGTTAATTCATATGAAATAATAGAAAATACAACAGATATTTTACAAAGAGTGCGTGAGACTAGGCTAGATGGCTGTATTGAAGCTCACAGGGGCCTTTGCAACACTTAATTTAGTAAAATTGGTTAGTTTAGTTGCTACAAATTTGAAATGCCCAAAATACTCAAAATGTTCGAAATTCTCAAAATGTCCAAAATACTTAAAATGCTCAAAATGATAAAAATGATTGGAATGTTCAAAATACCTGAAATGCTAAAAATACCCAGAATACTTAAAATGCTCAAAATACTGAAAACGCTCAAGATGCTCAAAATACTCAAAATTCCCAAAATACTTAAAATTCTCAAAATTATTAAAATGCTCAAAATACTGAAAACGCTCATGATGCTCAAAATACTCTAAATGTTCAAAATGCTCAAAATGTCACAAATACTTAAAATGATTGAAATGATCAAAATGATAGAAATGTTCAAAATGCTCAAAATGTCCAAAATACCTGAAATGATCTTAATGCTTAAAATGATCAAAATACCCAAAATACTTAAAATGCTCAAAATACTGAAAATGCTCAAGATGCTCAAAATACTCAAATGCTCAGTATCCAAAATACTTAAAATGGTGAAAATAGTCATGATGCTCAAAATGATCAAACTAATCAAAATAGAGTGATAGAAAAAGTAACCATTATTGTAATTTCTTAAAGAGAAAATGAGATGAATAATATCTTCCTAAGAATATAATACACCGCATCGTGAACGTGAAACGACCTATAGTAAACGTTAGGTGTACAATATTTTACATCGAATCTCTAAACTTTCAACGCGTTTATTCTTGTTTGAATATCACGTGATACACCGGTTGCCACTTTTTTTGTGACGTAACTAAAAAAACTAACGTTAAACATGGATTTTCGAACGAATAGAAATGTTATTGGTAGGAGAAATCTAAATATACCTATTAACGTCCACATATCCACATATCTAAATTCTAAATTAGTGAATAATGACATAATAATATTTCGAACCAAAATTTAAAAAGCATTAGGTAACTCTAATGCAAACAATTAAACCATGGTAATTCGGTGTTGTATGATTTAAGCTGTCTGTCTGTACATCGCTAAAAAATTGATGGCGCATTACTACAATTAATTCTCACACACATATGCGAAAAATTTATTAGCAGGCAGGCGGATGGCAAACATGACTAAATTAAAGGTGAAATTTGCGAGCATACAATATAAAATATATACCTTGGTTATGGTTACGACTTATGAAAATCTAACATTCAATCAACCGCTGATTAGAATTTATTTGTTCTAATTACTATTATTATTAATTTAAAAAATATAAATTTCCTAAAGCAAATTTTTTAAACCGATTTAAAAAAAGCACTGTATCTTAAAAACGAAGCATTTGCAGGCGCATATTTATATAAACATATAGACATTTGATGTCTGTAGCTTATATCCCTCCATCCCTATTAACGAACTAAATGTAATTCTAAATGATTTAATAGCCAAGAGTACATTAACAGGTGACAGTAAAATAGAACTACGTAATATTCTAAATGTTTGTATTAAACAAAATTACTTTAGCAGCTTTAACAACTCCTTTTACAGCCAAAAAGATGGCCTAGCAATGGGCTCCCCATTGTCTTGCCTCTTAGCGGAAATTTTTATGTCAAATTTTGAAGATAATTTGTTTAGTTCAAATATCCCACATTTACGTCACATTCACAAATGGTTTAGATACGTAGATGACATTATATGTGTTTGGACAGGTACAAATAGACAGTTAGATCTCTTCTTCAATCATTTAAATACTATCAATAACAAAATACAATTCACAATAGAAAAAGAGAAGGTTAACTGCTTAAACTTCTTAGATCTCACGTTAAAGAAACTGAATAATAAATTAGATTATAGCATTTATCGAAAACATACTTTCACAGATACCCTTATTTCAGCAGATAGCAATCAGTCAAACAGTATAAAAATATCTTCGTTTAACAGCTTTATACACAGACTTTTACATTTACCTCTATCTAAACCAAATTATGATAAAGAAGTCAATACCCTGAAGTGTTTGGCTATAAATAATGGCTTCACCCCAGACATAATAGACAATATTATCAAAAAGAAAAAACGTCAACAAATTAATAGTTTTTTGTATGCTTCTTCTCAAAAAGAATCTCCTAAACATAGGTTCATAAATAATATAGGTAGGACCTCGAATAAAATCACTAATAGATTAACAAAAAACAACATAAAAACTATTTCAGTAAATAAATTTAATTTAGGTAAATTATGGGCCAACAATAAAGATAGATTTGAAAAAACACAAAAATGTGGAATATACAAACTCAATTGCATGACCTGTGATGCGTTTTATATCGGGCAAACAGGTAGAAGTTTTCACACTCGTATTACTGAACACAGAAAAGCCATTTTAAATTCTAGGAAATGCTCAGGGATTTCAGAACACTGCATTGATAACAACCATATGATCTCATCGGATAATTTTAATATATTACACTCTTCTTCAAAAGGATTACGATTAAATCTCCTGGAAATATTAGAAATTTCAAAGGCGAAAAATAAGTCGTTAAACATTGTAAACGAGCAAACAGGGTTTAGTCTTTCGCCGTTAATGAGGGCAGTTATTTGAATTTAATTAGTTATTGAATAATTATATTATATCTTAAATTACCCCCCTTTTCCATTTGCATGAAAATTTGTTAGTAACGTTATCCCCTCTCTATTTTGTAGTTACATACATCTATTTATACTTTAGAAAATTTATTCTTATGTTAATTGAAAATGGACTGCAGAGTCCGAAACAATTGTCTTATTTTATGTAAATAAAATTTAGTGAAACATATAACCAAGTGTTCTTTTTTCATCGTGAATTTATCAAGATGTTTCACCAAGTGCCAAGCGAGAGTTCAATCAATTTAATAAACATTTCGTCTTAAAATCACTCAAAGAATCGACCCTTAAAGTTATTGCATGTACTTAATTAACACAGTGTATACAGGAAAGTATACAAATGAAAATCATATCCGTGTCCGAATATCGTGTACTGATGATCTGTAACGACAGTGAAATATCGATATCTGCACGTTTCAGGACAGACGTGAGTTGCATACATTTTTTTATTTATAAAGGTATTAAAAATTCTTAAGACGTTATTCTCAATGACCTTTGATGAACTCCTAAACCGTTACTTTGCGTTAATTTCCGTTTTTTAATTTACTTTCAGTTAATATTAATACCTCCTTAAATGTTTTACACTATTTTTTCAACACCCGGTATAATAAAAACCTCTTCTTGTATTGCTGTTTTTTTTTAATAACCAAACGAAATTTACTTTACGAATCACCCTCGTAAATTGAATTATGTCTTGCTTCATTTTAAAAGAATTTCTAAATATGCATATTCATTATGCTAAATTACTACAATATTTTAATAAAGATTTTAGTTTAATAATTGCTTCAGCTAATATTGGAATGTTAATATAATACAAAAGATATATTGTATATACAGGCAGATTGCCGAATTATAAATATATTAAGCAAGCAAGTATTTTATCAATTTCAACGGGACTCTATTGGTAAGCCCAAGACATATTTCCATCTAAGTTAATACCAAGATAAACTACTTAACCTCAATCATAATTCCTAAAATTTACTTCGCAATTTTCCCTGCTCCAATTACTGATTAACAATCTCATTAATTTTTTCAGGTAATTACTCTCTCCCTAGCAATACGTAAACATTATTCTACGGATAAGTTCTTAGAATAAATGCTAGTAATTCACATCGCAAAGTACAAATTAAAACAGTCAAGGACGTATTATTAGTGACTTGGCATAAGTGTCGGGAAACTTGTGGCAAGGCAATCTAGTATTTTATGCCCGAAGTTAAAGCGGAGAATTATAGGATGATGGCACTCCGTAACTCGTCAAAACTTTGTCTCAATTAATTTTATTATTTAATAAGAAACTTTCTGGATGGCGGGCGTTCTAATGTACAACACTTCCCGACGACGATGACGAAGAGATGACGCGCTCGATTTACCATGAGATGTCGCTCTTGTATCCGCCGAAACTTCTCCCAATTGCTTATTTCATAATCGGTGGCCGAAACGAGACGGGATAGTCTTTTCGGAACTGCTTAAAACTGCGAAATAAGAGCAGGTATATTCCTTTAAAAGTTTAATTTATAAATGTATTAAATTTAATCGGCCGTATTGAATTTTTAATATTAATGTCCGTTCGGAAATTCCTTACATCCATAGAATTTCAAAATAAATGTTTCATTAACTTTCGTGCTTCGTGCATTTTGTCTATACACAAAATATGTTCGGATTCAAAACGACCCACTACGTAAAATGTCTGGTTAATATCACCCAGCTTTTTTTGGATTTAACAGTCTCTAGCCTAAAAACAAATATTTGTTTGATAAAAGGAAATTCAACAACACGAACTAAGAATATACATTTAATTAAAATGCAAAAATGAACATTTGTAAAGACTAAAAAAAAATAAAAAATTATAATTTATCGAAATGAAAAGTTGTTTTAAATAAAATAATAAAAAAATATTTAATATTTGAAAAAAAAACAGAATATTAAACGTGATGAAAAATAGATAATAAAATAGTAAATTCATACAATTTCTGAGATTAGAATGGTCCTAATTATTAATCCAATATTGTTAATTGAAGAGTAGACTATAGTTTTGCGATTAAGTCCTATAATACCTATAGTTATTATGCTTGAGATCATAATTAAATCGAGGAATTATTGTACTGATTGATTAAAGTATGTAAGTAAAATTATCGGGGTGATCTTTTACCAAGTTAGTATGATAAAGGCAGTAAATCAATTTAATCCGTCTATTACTTCAGAAAACCAAAAATTAAAGGGGGCGGTTCCCATTTTAGTTAAGTATTTAGGACCAAGGTAAAATAGAAATTAATTTTATAATACTGAAAATTAAAAAAATAGGATAATAATAGAGAACAATAACAAACTGGAGGCAAGTACTTGAGTGATAAAGTACTCTAGGGCAGTCTTTGAAGATATTATGTTATGGGTATTTCTCATTAAAGAAATGATAGAAAGAAGATTAATTTCTAATCCTATTCATAGTTCTATCCAAGAATAGAATGAGATAAATACCCTTAACAATTAATAATCGTATCATAAATACGTATTTCGACAACTAAGTTGTCATCATCAGTAGGTAAAACCACTAATCAAAGTGTTGAGCAAAAGAAAAGAACAGGGAATCCGAGTGCCCCCCCCCCTCCAGCCGAAACTGTTATTTTAATTCAAAATTTACTTATAGCTAAGAACACTAACCAGTAATTCAAGCCGAAATCTTAAATTTGTTCAATATTGTTCGGATTCAAAATTACGTCCACTTTAATAATTCTAAACACACTTATAGTGAACGACTAATAATGGGCAACTCCTTAAGTCTTAAGTCCATTACTATCAGAAATTTTCATGAACCACAACATATTTAATAATCATAATCCCTCGAGAAAGCATATTTTATTTTGGCATTGATATGTAGACGATATTGTACTTTTTTCCACCGAAACACAAAGATAATTAAACTTGCTACTGGAATTCGACAATTCTATTTATAAAAATAATGAATTTACCATAATTTTTAATTTTTTTAAAAATTTATTTAACAGAATAATTGAAACATACATGAGTAGGTAAACCCCACCAGTTTTGTATAATACAAAGGTATTTTTAATAATATAAAATATTATTAAAAATCTGGTGTGAAGAACAGGGGCAGTACCGACGAGCCTGTAGTAAGGCGAAATACGTATCTACGTCTCTGAGGAGGGATATGTTCGGAAACGTTCACAAAAAATATTAATAGTGAACCTTTATTTGTGTTCTTCACACCAGATTTTTAATAATATTTTATATTATTAAAAATACCTTTGTATTATACAAAACTGGTGGGGTTTACCTACTCATGTAGGTTTCAATTATTCTGAAAAATATTAATAGTGAACCTGTATTTGTGTTCTTCACACCAGATTTTTAATAATATTTTATATTATTAAAAATACCTTTGTATTAATTTATTTAACTATTTTTGTCCTGTAAATGACTACATATTGTTGGGTAATAAAGGTATTTTTTCAATTATTTTTATTATTTATTATAAATCGATTTAAGAGGAAATACTGCGAGGATATAATGACGTCAACTTAGTTTATTTTATAAATTTAAAAATAAATTGAAACTAATCCTGCAGAAATTACACGTGCCAATATTGGTTTTCCGAATTTAGCGCTAATACATTCAAGTTCCAGAAAGTTCTCTTTTTATTAATTAAAATGAGTTAAGGGAAGTGAAGTTAGTTAGTGTTGCTAGTAAAGTTTTGTTCGGAATGTTTGCCAACGATTCACTTTAGTGTTAACGTCTGCAGTTCTAAAAGATAAGGCCGGGAAACTTCCAATCTATAGCAAATAGGAAATATATGTAAAGCTTGTAGTTTGTACAGATCGAATACCTACCTAAATTAAATCTAATTGAAAAAAGACTCTTTAATTAAATTAAAAGAAAAGTTTAATTAATTAATTCTGATTGAAACTGTGTCATGAAATGTGTTTCGTGGAAAAATAACAGAAAAAAATTCTTCAAAAAGCTACATTTATTTAAAGCTACTTCTCGGAATTTTTTTTTACCACTAGCGTGTTTATTTAATAATGATAAGTTTCGAACTGAGTAAAGGTAGACGCATACTATTCGCATTGGACGGAAGGGATTTTATTTGGCTACGTGGCATACCATTCCCAAAATTTCGAGACGAAACGGATTTATTTTAGTACGAAACGGACATAGTCACCTAGTATAATATAAGTTAAAATAAGTTCAGAAGACGAATTACAAAGGTCTACAAAATTAAACTTTTTGACATATGTTTTTATTTTGAAAACTGATTTTATATAATTTTGGTAGGCTGATTTCAAAAATTCTATGCATTTAATTTGTATCACGTAAGGTTTTTTTGCAAATATTAAATGAAAAAAAAACGATATTTCTAAAAAAATTTATTTGTTTATTGAGTAAAAAGGTGGAATAAAAAAGTGGAATAAAATACTTTACTCGGTCTTTTTTAAGTGAAATCTTTGTCTTTTTGACAGAAAGCTGCGTTGTCCGGACATTCGGCTGTATGTTTTTAAGGGCATATCCCGTGTTAACATCCAGCAGTAGTCCGCCATCATCGTTATGCTCCATCTGCCTTGGTATCGCCGTTCCATTTCCTTAATGTCTTGGTGAAACCTCTCTCCCTGTTCTTCGCTAACTGCTCCAAGATTTTCAGGAAAATAGTTCAAGTGTGAAAACAGGAAATGCACTTTCAAACTCATATTACAACCTAGACGATGCAAGTATTGTAACATATTTTGAACAATATTTTCGTAGTTTTCGTCCTTAGAGTTCCCAAGAAACTTATCAATTACTTCTTTAAATGAAACCCAGGCGTTTTTCTCGGCATTGGTGATTGTGTTTTGAAAATCCTTGTCTTTGCATAATGTTCTTATCTGCGGCCCAACAAAAATACCTTCTTTTAACTTGGCATCGGATAAGGCTGGAAATGTCTCGCACAAATATTTAAAACACTGTCCATTTTTGTCTAGGGCTGTAACAAACTGCTTCATCAAGCCAAGTTTGATATGGAGAGGAGGCAGTAAAACTTTTTTGGGGTCAACTAAGCTATCTCTTAATACATTTTTGCTATCAGGTGTAAGGCTTGTTCTAGAGGGCCATTCTATTTGAGTCCAATGTCTATACCTTGCACGACTACCCCACTCCCAAAAAAAGCTTGGAAATTTTGTATAACCTCCTTGTTGTCCTAGTAGCATGCACAGCACCTTAAGCACTTGGTAGTTTGTTTTCTTTAAAAGAAGTTCAAAATTTTCATACGTTTCCATTAAATGTACCGAATGGGCAACGAGAACCGAGGTCAGCTCGTTACCATTGTGCAATAAAACGCCTTTTAAACTACGCTTACTTGAGTCAATAAACAGGCGCCATTCTTCTTTTACATACGGCACATTTCCTAATTTTGAAATTAAGTCAGGAATATTGTTGCAATACATCTGGTCCATGAGGAACTGGTCGAATAGCAGAGTCAAGATTGGAATACACAATTTGTTTCTTATTTTTTCTGTTGAATCCTTGAACATTACGCGAACAAAAATAACATTCATCACTGTGATTTCTAGGCTCTCGCCATTCCAGGGGAACACCATAGCTTAAACATTTCTTCCTACCTTTTTGCCAGTTTCTTAATGCTTCAACGCAAACGGAACAAACAGTATGAGGAGCCCAGAACTTGTCTTGGTCGCCAATTTTGACACCAAAATAAGCGTGGTATACATTTTTCACAAACGAAGTTATAGTTTGCCTCTGCTTTACTACGACATAACTACCACAGATATAACAAAAGTTATTCGGATTGTTCACACAATGTCTTCTTTCCATATTTATACGTTCTAAAACACTTAAAATACGCAACAACGAAGACAACAAGCGCGCGAACACAGTAGCACGACGACTAACACAACCAAACTGCACATAAGCCGGTTTCAACGTTGTATTGACGCTTCTGCGCCGACTCTGTTGCTTTGCTGAGAAAACATCAACATCGTTTCGCAGTAGCTTGAAGAATTCTTCAAGCTACTGCGAAACGACGAACATCTACGTACAGCCCTGAAGATGTCCCTTGAAACAATGGACGAAACGTTGGCAATTATGCCTAACTCGACGCGGTTCCAACCCGGAAACCGAGATCTACATCTAGAGAACGACCGCGGAAACCTACACCTACATGAAGTAATTGCTATATTATCTGTAACTACAGACCTATTAATATTCGTTATAATTTTGCAAAAGTATTTGAGTATGTACTCTATGAGAAGCTATATGGCAGCATTCAATCTTTTCTCGCAATTAATCAACATGATTTTGTTAGAGGCAGATCTACTGTCGCTAATTTGGTGGAACTTACGCAGCATATAAGTGTAGCATTGGATGCTCGACAACGAGTCTATCTATACTGAGTTTAGTAAAGCGTTCGATACAATTGACCATTTTCTACTGTTAGCGAAGTAATAATCTATAGGTGCTTCATAGAAAAGTTTATCTCTTTTCAAAACCTATTTACTGAAACGATCGTACTATATACAATATAATGGATAAAATTACAATCTTTCCACTGCTACCACTGGAGTTCCCCAAGGCTTCAATTTTAGCCCGCTATTTTTCAATGTATATATTAACTATCTCTTGATACATCTAGATTGTAAAGTTCTCGCGTATGCAGATAGCTTAAAAGCTTTAATAACATCACTTCTCCACCAGGCTGCCTACTTTTGCAGAGAAATCTAACACTTATTCACGAATGGTGAATGTGCTTAAATGTTGACAAAATTTTCTAGACGTTCAAATACTATTTCCTTTAATTATACTGATTTCAATGACACAATTTCTGAGGTCTCGCAATTTGGAGATCTTGGCGAGCTCATACGATTCTTATTCAGTCCACATATTAGAAAAACTTGTTCATTGGCATAAGATTTTTTTGGGGTCTGGAATCCACAACTTTTATCAGTTTGATACCTTCTTATCCATCACTTTTATTTGCTTAAATATTCAAACACGTAAAGGATATTTACCTTTTTTCTGTCCCATTCGGGCACTTTGCAATAAAGAAGTAATTTAATATTATCGGCATATTCAAGAGATAAACTAGGTATGAAAGGCAGGAGATCATTAATAAATAAAGTAAAAAGCAGTGGACTTAGATTTAAGCCTTGAGGAATTCCGGAAATCACGCAGATGTTAAAAGATCTGTAAGCTTTACAAAAAAAAAACATAGTTACTTCAATTGTTCGATCAATTTAACAGGAAAATGAGCCAATATTAAACTCTAACTTCCTTATTAAAATCTGGTGATCCATAAAATCGAAGGCAAAGCAAGAGAATCTGTGTAGATGTTTGAGAAACATAATTAGCTAGTTCTGAACTTACTGCAAATGAGAATTAATGAATATTAATTCCCATTTTTACATGTCAATGTCGCCTTATGTGATGCATTAATAACTATATATACACAAAGTAGAGAATTGAAAAGCCATGTCTGTCTTGGAGATACTGTACACTGATAAGCTTCAATTAGAGCGAAACGCGTCTGTACGTTCCCGTTGATGGAAGTGGCTTTTCAGTCATTTTTAATTATCGTAATAATTAGCTTCATTTATGATCTGTGCAGAAGGAGAAAAGCAGTTACAAGATAATTTGAAAATGTGGGAAGAAGAATTAAATAAGGGAACAATGAAAATTAACACACAAAAGTCCAAAATAATGAGTATAGGAAAGCAACAAAGAATAAATGTAAGGATAGGAACAAAGAAATTGGAACAAGTGGAACGTTACAAATATTTAGGGATAATGATACAAAGTGATGGAAAAATGGATGAGGAAATAACAGAAAGAATAAATAATGCATCAAAAGTGTATCACACCCTGAGTAAAGCCTTCATAGGAAAGAAAGAAATTAGTCGGAAAACAAAAATTACAGTGTACCAAACTATATATAGACCAATACTCACCTATGGCAGCGAAAGTTGGGTCCTAAACAAAAGGATGACAAGCAGAGTCCAATCCATGGAAATGAAGTATCTAAGACGAATTAAGGGAGTAACAAGAAAGGATAAAATAAGAAATGAGTTAATAAGACAGGAATTAAATGTGAAATCAATCATTGAAACAAAATCAACTGAGATGGTTCGGACACCTAGTAAGAGTGAACGAGAAAAGACCAACAAAAAACATTTGGCAAGCTAGAACAAACGGGAAAAGAGACAGAGGCAGGCCAAGGAAAACGTGGAATATGGCGATAGCAGAAATACTGAAGGGGAGAAACAAAGAATTTGGAGAAGCTATGAAGGAAGCCACTGACCGGGAGAATTGGAAGAAATTCATACATTAGAGAAAGTAAACCTTTACACCTTATGGTAGAAAAGGTCTTGATTATATATATATATATAATAATTAGCTAGAGCTAAATATAACAAAATAATTTGAAACATACTTAAGTAGGAAAAACCTTACCAAAGTTTGTATAAAAAAATTTTTGTAATAATATAAAATATTATTAAAAATCGGTTGTGGAGAACACAATACAAGTGCATATATTTGTGAAAGTAGCTAGAGCTATATCTAGAATTAAAACTATTATATTATTAATATTAATAATAACATATAGAAGGTCTTGGTCATGATCTTCTATATATAAAAATATTTAATTTTTGGATATGCAATAATCTATCTACCACGTGAACTGAATATGAACATATTAAAGTTGATATCAAAGTAAATGTAGTTTTAGTTTTTTTACTTACAGTTTTATTCTGTTTGAACTTATTCTATACGACATACGTATAAGTTATATAAACAGCAAAAATAGTGCACAGAATGCTCTTTAAGTGAATGAAATTGCTGACTGGATATCAACTCAGCTGGGGCGCCTTGATTTGAAGCGTCCTAATAAAGCAGATGAGAAAGTCAAGATTAGAATGATTGCAGTACATTCCACACGCCGATCTTATCACACGGATCCGGCAGCCGTTGCTTGAGCTGGCCGGGTCCCTCTCGGTCGCTTCACTCTTTTGTCGAGCACTGAATTATCGACTTAGCTAGCGGTGAATGGTCCTTCGAATCGACTACCCGGAGTAAAAGAGCTTTTCTGTATAGTAACATGCCCCTTTGAAACAGAGAGAAACGGTGAGATTTATTCTTTTCTGTTCCACTAAAAAGAAATCATCATCCTATGAAGGCTTCTCAAACGCTTTAATCCATCATAAAATAAACTGAGATAAATGGTTAATCAGCCAATCAATACGCCCAAGTTTTTATATGTCTAAAAGGCAGAAGAAATAGGATAAACACAGAAATGCAAAAGCATTTTCTTAAATTGAATGTAAATTATATGGAAATCATTTGGAATAACGTATGTAAAAAGATTGACAAGGAATGTTATTACCAAAAATTACCAAACTATTTACAAATGGGCTAGAAAAGTTGCTCATTTGTTAGTTACTATGGTGACATGTTAGATTTGTCAGAAATAGTTTTGAAAGATATCATACAAGATTAAAATACGAAAGTCTATATATCATTTAGTTGGACGAGTACCTAAACGCGAGATTTGACTGTCCACCATTTTCCGCACAATTAAGGAATGTGAAGAAGGTATGCCGTGCATGAATTTGCCGAAAAGTGGACGACCTCCAATTTTGACCCCACATGAAGTAAACAGACTCATCCAATCTGCTCAAGACAGAGTTGGAAGGTCTACTTACACTTTATACCGTAGATTTGGAATTGTGCATAGGACTGTTGGCAGAATTTTGACTAAAAATATATTAGAATATCGAAAAAGAAGGAAGTGTCCCAAATACAACGCAACTCAGCCAGAGAGAATCCTCAGATGCTGCCGAACATTAAGGCGTCAATATTTTATTGGCAACAGAGTTATTGATTTAGACGATGAGAAATATTTCACATTGTCCAATTCGGAAATAAAGGTCAGCGATGATTTTTACACGTACAATATTGCAAATTATCCTAGCAACGTAAAATTCAAACTAAAAGCGAGATTTGCCGACAATATTATGGTCTCGTGCGCTATTTCTCAAGCAGGAATTTCAAGACCTTACGTTGAGAGAATTAGAGATGAAGTTGTGGATGCAAACGTCTATATTCGCAAACGTCTATCTAAATTGATAAATTTCGTTAGTATTCATCATCCACCAAATGATAATATTCTGGCCCGATCTGGCTTCATGCCATTATGCTAGGATCACTCAGAACTGGTTAACTGAACATAACGTGAATTATGTACCTAAGGAAGACAATTCCCCAGCGTACCCCAGGTGTGCCCCATTGAGTAATTTTGGGCACTACTGAGAAGGAAAGTTTATGACAAATGTTGGGAAGCCCAAAATGAAGCCAGAATATTCCAGAAGATCCGAGAAGTGAATATAAACGTCGTCCAGAGAATGATGGGGAGAATTCTACCAATATTGCGCGCCATTGAGGACCATGGGCCCTTATCAGTTTTGTGAATTTAGTTTTTGTATGACGCAATAGTGGATAATAATTTCCTAATGTTCATGTTTTAATAAAATTTTTAATACTAATAGATTTTTACCTTTCATTTTTTTTCTCAAAACTTATATTCCATACGTTATAACAATACAATAGCAGTCATTAATATTATCTATCCTCTTGTGAAGGAATTTTTTCTGATAAGCTTAAATTTGCACAAGCTAAACTACTTTATAAGAATGGAGATCCTTGTATTGTATCTATTATTTACCCATTATAGACCCACTATTATTATAGACTCATCTGTTCGTTGTCTACTTCCTCAAAGGTTTTTGAGTCTATTGTTAACAAAAATATACTAACATTTCTCACTAAACATAACATCCTAAGTCACAGTCAACATGATTTCATGAAGAGTAAAGGTGTTGACACTGTATAATGTGAATTTATTAATTTAATTGTAATAGTTGGAAATATTGGCAACAAGATTTAAGGTTTATTCATCAACTTTGCAAAGGACTTTGATTGTGTTGACCACGACTTACTTTTAATGAAATTGGAACGGTATGGTGTTAGAGGGATGGCTTTAAAATGGTTTAAAACAATCTTACGGTACAGTAATACCTCGAAGTTACGCGATAGGTGGGTCCGACGAAAATCGCTTTAGTCGAATTCGCGTAAGACGGGGTACAACTTTGCATATGTATGTACATACAAATTTAGTCTAATTGGGACCAAGAACGGATAAAAACATTAGTTTCGAAGAAATTTTTAATAACATTACAATTCCTTGTACATGTTAGTACATACAAAGTATTAAACAAATATATGACCTGCGTATTCTTAACATTCGTCTGACGACACAGTGCCTTCTTTTTTTCACGCAGAATTTCTTCGTAGCAAGCTAATACCTTCTTCCTTGATTTGTAGCTATAACGCTTTCTTCGTTGGAGGTTATATTTCCTAAAATTTTTGAGCCCTTTATAATTGAGCTGAGAGCTTCTTTCAAGCTTGCAATTGTCATGTGCTTTTCTGGTGGAACTGGCTCTAAAGTGCTTGGGATACTACTTCAGTGACGATTTGCTTACACATCTCTACGCTCGTCAATTGCCAACTCCTGACTATTCGAATCCAATAGCTGGTTAATATCATCACCACTAACTTCCAAATCTAATTACCTAGCAAGATTAAACAACTTCCTCTATCACATGACCGACCTGATCAGTTTCTGAAGATATTTCCACCTCGTTTAAAAAAAATGAACAAAGTTTCGTCCAGACACTACTCAATGTTTTTATTAATTAATATATTGTTGAATTAACTTGCTAGAATGAGATTGTATGTTTCTTGATGTTAATATTATACTGTTCTGTGCTGTGCTTACCTCAACCAACTATTTCATAATTAATTGCGGACCGTTTTGTATATTGTATTGGTTGACGTCATAATTGGGGAAAATTCATGTGAACAATGCTTCGTAATCGTACCTTCTGGTAACAATACCAAGGTTTACAAAAGAGTTTTATCTAATTTTAAAATATTATTATATTAGTTGTATTAGTTGTAAATCTAAGTATAAAGTTGAGAATAAATTCCATTGTTTAGTAATGGAATCTTTTAATACCTATTTAGGAAACGTGGGTCATAAATAAGTCATAAAGTAATAAATTTGCAAATATAAAAGATGCTACTTCTTAGAATAAAGAAAGATTTACAATTTGAATACGATAATAAAATTATGTCTATACAGTGGTTTAAATTTGGAAATGAACGTTGAATACTTATAAAATTGGAAATGTTATAGTTTAATTCTATATCCTAGATTTACATATATACGAGTACAATATAAAAAATTTCATTTTACGACGTAGCAATTATTAATATTTTGGTTCCAGGCTTAGTTATGATTTCTATAATAATATATTTCCATAAAACATAAAACAAAACACTAAAATGAAATTAATAGATTCAGTCTAAGCAAAAATCACACAAAACAACCACGAATTAGTTCATATTCCAGCAACCCGGTTTTCCCTCATTTGCATATATGCATTAGTGGTGCATGTGTGGGCGTATTTATGCACAGTATACATACATAGATGTGTGTACATAAATCTCAAGTATGCATGTTGTGCAGAGCTTTCGCTGGCTGTAGTTTTGCAATTAATTGTCGAAAGAGGGCGCTTTAACAAGCCGAACATCAGCTAGAAAGAGATGGGTAAGGTTTAGCTTAAACTTGTATATTCATTATTGTAAAACAGAATATTAATTAGATCGATAGACTGAAATCTAATTTATATGAGTTGTTGTTATAAGATGTATAGTTTGTAGAACTATGTGTTTGTGCAGAACTAACATAATTTATTATTATGAAGATAGATAGATAGATTGAAGCTATTGAAAGATGAAAATTGTAATAAGAATAACAGATCATAGATATTAGACGAAGAATTTTCCAGGGCGACTCGCTTAGAGCACTGATTTTGCTTATGATTAAATGCATTATCAAACGCACGCTTTCAATACCACATCAAATAAAACAACACAACATACAACAAATCATTTATTATACATGGATTTATTCAACTTTACGCATTTACAATGCCATAAATAAGAGGATTAATTAAAATCACAGAAGAAATTCCTAACCTCCGATACTAAGAAACAATACACATTGAAAACGACACTAAAAAAAACATTAAATAATCTTCAAACAGTTTTTATATAAGAACCAACACTTATAAATACCTTGGCTTCCATCAAAACGGATTAAAACAACCCGCTATATTTTTTCGCTGAATTCACCACATTAGTATCAATGAGTTAGTATCACTGAAATAGCGTAAATTAATAAAATTACAAAGAATTCTAAAAACAAATAATTGAAGTTGAATCTGTTTTCTTTTCTTTATTTAACAGATTCAACTTTCGCAAATCATTGTTTAGAAATTAATCATAGATTTAATATAGATTTCAAAATTGTACACATTCAAGGAAAAAGTAAAAAACTTAACCTGTTAGAAAACTTAGAAGTTAACAGATACAATAGTTTAGGATTAGCTTTAAATGACCAACTAGATTTAAACAACTCCCCTCTACTAAATTTGAGATTGTAAAAAATTTTTCCACCACCATTCCCCAATAGTTTTCACATACATATTCTAACTTGCATTGTACATATTCAGGATTCATCCACCTGATGAAGCCATTGTACGGCGAAACAATATTGTAGTGATTTACAATAAAAGAATTTTTGAAACTAGAAGTTTAATTGCTTATTTCTTAGCGTTAGAATAATAATCCATAAACTAAATATAGTCGGAAACAAGTTTGAATACAACAAAACTCATATTTTCATAAAAAAAAGTCCAATAAAAGCAAATGCGATTTTTTAGTATCTACATACAATGTTTTCAGAATAAACCTATAGTTATTTTCAGATTCTACTAATCGAATAGCATCAGAAATAGGGGTTTTCAAGAAAAATAAAGCATAAATACATAATTTTTTATTTGAGGTTAGTTTACGAAAAATGTAAAAATCTTGGAAATGTGTGATTTCCGCAAAAAAATTTTGTCATTTTCGTAATCTGTACCCTCAAGTACCCTTGATAGGTAAATTTTATCAAAATTTAAGCTATTACCATATTCCCAAAATTTTCCATAATTCGTTCAATAAATTCCATTTGATAATAATTTAAAGTTAATTCTAGTTTTAATTGAATAATTAGGTTATGTTATCGATTTAAATTTCCTCTTACTCTTCAGCTAATTTGTTTTCTGTTATTTTAATTTGATTTTAAAATAGAAAGATTTGCCATTACATTTTAACAACTTACATATATACTATTTTCACTAAGAATTTTTTTTTCTTTCGGAATCACTGTTACCTTTTCTGGACGCTAGTTGGGTTGGGTATTTGACCACGCGAAAGCGCCAAATTGTTAAAAGATTGTTATAAGCTCGTGACTCGTGCTGGTTGGTTCCGAGCTAGTTATAGCCTCCTAACATTAATGAAAATTATATATAAGTATAATAAGTATAATAATATAAAGTGATGATGAGCATCAGAGATCCGAAACGTACGTAATATGCTGAGATAAGCGAGTATTAAATTCAACTTATTAAATAAAAGAAAACACAGCAACATTGTCCTTAAAGTTTTATTTAATATTTACATAAAAGAAATACATTAAAATAAATTATATGAAAGCTATCAATATATACAGGTGACGACGAATATAAGTATATGCAAGCTGTAAACTAAGTTAGCTATTTCATAAATTAATAGCTCGGTGAATAATTAAAATAGTATATGTATCGAACAATACAGAGGTTAACTTTTCATTGTGTATGTTTGAATAAGCACTTCTAACGAAAGGTTTTTCCAGATGAGACTAAGACAGGAGAGACTAAGACAGAGTTTGTTTAAAGAAAAACTCGTAATCGAAAAGGGTCGCTTTATATTCTAGTTTAAGAATAACAAATGCAAACAGCGAGATCTAAGAATTAATTAAAGACGCGAGCGAAAGGGTTGTGATGTCAATAAAATTAATATCATCGAAATATTCCTTCCGAAAAATACTTTACAATAATACCTCACATGATATGGTTTAAATAAAGTTTTACGGTAGTAATTTAAATTAAAAATTATGTCAATTTTAATACGAAGTAATTTTGACATGCAGAAAAAATAGCTCAATAATAAATAGACAAAGACAAAAAGACGGACTCAACTTTCACAAATCATTGTTTAGATTCAAATCATAAATTTAATAAAGAATTCAAGATTATGCATGTACTAGACAAAGGCAAAAAATTTAATCTGAAAATATAGAAATAAATAGATATAGAAAATTAAGTTTAACTCTAAATGAACAAAACATAATTTAATAACTCCCCTCTACTACTTATATAAAATATTTAACACACCTCCCACTTAGAATATACCTATACACATCTGCAAAAGGAATATATAATATATGTGAAATTGTTCAGTTTATCATCTCCTGATGAAGCCAAAGTTTGGCAAAACAGTATTGTAGTGAACAATAAAAAAATTTGAAACTATGTACTCTTGTTTGTTTTATTATTTGTCATTTATTAAAATAGGATTACATTAATTAAACTTTGCAGTACCGATTTAGTCGGTAAACATTAGTAACATATACCTTTAGTTATTATTTACATTCAGTACATTCAATTATCTCTGTTTCATATTTCAATAAATTACATTACATTTCTGAACGCAAAGTTAAAGCATTATACACGACAACTTACATCATCATTTCTCCTACATTTGAAACAGTCGTAACTGCACTCTACTAAGCTTTTGTACGGATGAAATTCAGACAATGTTTCTCGTTCCTTCACGGGGCGTAAAAGTAATGGAGGTAAACATCGGTGAAAAAACATGTCTTTAGTGAACGTTCTACTTCTTGCATTATATTAATTTACGTTATGGCTTGTGCACGTCCCATTCGTACAACGTACATTTTAACTGTGACAACGTATTTACCTTGGAAATTTATTACGTTTCTCCATGCCGGTGTAAAAATGTGGAACAAAGGCAACATAGACGGGAGAGCTTTTATACGCGCTCCGCTTAAAAATGATTTTTCGTTTTGATCCAATTGTTCGATACAAACTGCCGTCGCCAGCGGTGGTGGAGGCGGACGCTTGCCTTTACGCCTTATTTCACGCGAAATATATTTCCTTCTGTAATGGAATGTATCCTTCATATTTACCTAGCCGTATAAAATTGTATTTCTGGCGCAAATAACGAACGATAAATTTTTCGCAGGTCATCAATTTCATTCTAATCTAGCGGCCATACACAAAAGGAAGAAAATTCGTAAAAAAAAAACTGTTCGAAACAGAGATTTAATCAATACGTCATTGAGTTAAATATGTGCTTTTCCGATGGATGTCTTTAAGTTTTGCATACAGGGACATAGAGGGCGCCACTAATCAAATGTCAGTACTAAAAATTAATCTCCATCTTTAGTTAGCCTAAATACAAAGTTTCAGTGCGATAAGTGTAATGTTGTAGCTACAACGAACTGTCAAAGTTGACTAGTTTGTCGAAAAATAGAATTAAACACTGAAAATTTTTTAAGCAATTTTTTATCACCGAAGGCATATGTTTCAGCAAGCCTATGATTTAAAACCACATCCACTCCAGACTCAACACATACATCATTCCTTTCATCAGCTTCTTCAGCAGATGGGTTGAATCCTGCTATTTGAATACCAACCTATGTTCTCTGAACATATCAACCATATACTTCATAAAGAACTTCATCAGTTAATTTCATTTTATAAGTGTCTGAGAATATTTCATCTCGTGTGAAAATATCTTTATAGATCCTCATTTTAACGGATGTTTAAGATTTTAGTTACTGCAAAACTAACCCACCAACTCGAACGGGAGACATTGCAAGAAAGCATCAAAAGTTTCCAGGTTCGAATCCTAGCAGGATCGCCATGTAATATCAGAAGATGGGATTGGCAGGATTGCCACTTAATATTTGACCATCTAGCTAAAGGCAGGATCGCCATGTAATAACGGGTGCGGCAGTGAATCGGGCGATTTTCCAACACTGCAAACAGTGTGTTGTGGTCGAGGTAGGGGAACCAGACAACCGCCATCTTGTAGCGTATGCCCTACCATTTAGTCACGATGGTGCCGTGGAGCGGTGCACAACGAGCGTACGCTGTCAAAGCTTATTATAAAAATAATGACAGTTACGTGTCCGCGAAGCGAGCATTTCGCAATCATTTTAACATACCGCGTAATGTTGCAGTACCTTCTGCCCATGCAATAAAAACATGGGTTGCGAACTTTGAAGAAACAGGCTCAATACTTAAGAAACGAACTGGCCACGTAAAAAATATCCGTACACCTGAAAACGTTGACAGGCTGCGGCTATGCAAGGAAGTCCCACCCGTTCAGCTCGACGGCACGCAATATCTCTCGGCATTTCCGATCGCAGTGTGAGGAGGATTTTACATAACGATCTCCACTACCATCCGTATAAAATTCAAGTGGTGCACGCTCTGAATACTGGTGATCACGCATCCCGTCTTGCTTTTTGTAATAGGATATTGGACTTGATGAATGACAATGCAGAACTTGTAAACAATATTTGGATGAGTGATGAAGCGCACTTCCACCTTTCGGGGTTCGTCAATAAGCAGAATTTTCGGTATTGGTCACGAGAAAATCCACAGAGAGTACACGAAAAGCCGCTTCACAGTGATAAGGTGACAGTATGCGCGTAATTTCCAAGAACGGAGGCATTCCGTGGCCAGCAAGATCACCAGATCTCTCTGTGTGTGATTATTTTCTCTGGGGATACTTGAAATCACGTATTTTTCAATCACCGACGCCTCGAAATCTCCGGGAACTTAAAGAACGGATTCGCGAAGAAATAACACGAATTCCTAGAGCCACACTTGAAAATGTGATGAATAACCTTCGCCCAAGATTGCTGGAATGTGTCGAACAAAATGGAGGACATCTTCGGAATGTTATTTTTAAGTAAATGTTATTGTGTAAGTTTCAATTGGTATTGTTTAAATTAATAAATTTCCTTTTTTAGAGTTACTTTCAGTGCCTTCATAATCGCCCGATTCACTGCCGCACCCGTTATAAGAAGATGGGATTGCAGGATCCCATGTAATATCAGAAGTTGTATGTAGGATGGCCATGTGATGTGGGCATAGTCATGGCTCAGTTTCCAGTTTTGAATAAGTATCACATTGAATGTTTGTAAATAGTTGACCTGCTTTAGTTATCACACTATAATTATAATTTTACAACGTTGTACGTGCTAGAAAAGGATGTATTAATTGTCAAGTATGTAAGATAGTAAAAGAGGGAGAGCCTGTATTTTTTTCTAATATTGAAACGAGCTATAGAAGTTTAGTATTTCTTTCTTACGTTATAATTTGTTTCTTCAACAGTACTCAAAGTTCAGAAAAAAAAACGCACATAATAAAACAAAAAGTGAAAATTTGTCAGCAATGTTTGAACAGATGCAATAAGCTACTAATTTAATGGACTTTTACCTTTTTTTCTAGGTAGAAACCAATCAAAAAGAAGCATTAAATTAATAAAAACAAAAGTAATTATTGCAATTGATTGATTGGCACAAAATTTTTCCAATTAAAAGACGCGAAAGAAAAATTCCCTCCGGAATTACAGAGTACCTTTAAAACGAAAGACCTTAACTTGGCAAACACTAACATGCGACGTAATCACGTTACGTTCTTACAAACTCTGAAATTAATTAAAATTATCGGCGAGTCTCGTTCTCCCCCGTTTCGAAATGAAGGGGGAGCAGTGCGAGGCAACAGATCCCGCAACATATACCATCGCCCGTTGAAACGTGCAATGTCGAACGCGATAACAGCCAGCTCCCCGTAATTAAACTTATATTGACACTTCCCGTTTGTCGCCCGCCTGACCTCTAGCGGAGATCTGTCCAATTAGAGACGTTCGTACGCGCCTCGCGCCCGTTTTGTTGGACCCGGAATTATTAAGAATTCCACTCGTGTTAAATGTTGCCTATTAGAGAGATGAAGAGCGACAGAAAGACACACACTTACATCCATTAAGAGAGAGAAAGAACGGAACACGTCTGTCATGTTTGATGTTAAAGTTATTATATGGATTAACGAAAAGGATGGGTAAAGCGGAGGTGCAAGAATTATAGAAGTAGGAGGTTGGTTGTGATCATCGTAGTGATGCCAAACGCTGAAAATAACTTTTATTAACTTTGACATGAATGTAATTTATATCTACGTTATCGGAATGCGAAGCTATCGAAAAAGGTCGGATGGATGCGAGGGTGTAAGAGGTGCATCATATTTCGCGAGGTGAAAAAATAGGAAAAGATCAAAATCTAATTTAAAATTAGTAAAATTTTCGAATGTAGGTGTTATTTAGGTGGAAAATAATATCAACTCTTCCTATATGATGACTTCTGCGGGGGTTGGTAGATATTACATTTAATGCTAAAGGTAAATCATTAAAAATATACCGCGTGTATTTCTTAACTTGAAATTTTCAAATATCTAAAAATAATTCGTTCACGAAAAAATGTACAGATTTAAAATTTAATAATTCAATGTAAGAAATACTTAGTGCTAGAATTAGTCCCTCTCTTCGTCCATGTAGTTGGGGCGGGGATAACTTTGAAATCTTAAATAGGAACCGATATATGTAAATATACTTCCTACATTTTATGACGCTAATTTATTCGAATTTCTCATAGAAAAAAAAATTCGCCCTGAAGTAGGATTCGAACCCACGATCGTGGCTTGCTGGGCCATCGCTTTAACCACTAAGCCATTAAAGGCCGTGATTTCGAATCTTTATGGGAATGTCTTAAGTCACATCAAGGAAACAAATTATACAGGCTGATTCATTTTCGGCCCTCACCATGGGGATCTCTCTTATTATTGGAGATAGAGTATAGGTTTAAATTTTGGCAAAGTTGTTAAATTTTGTGTTTGTTATAAATCCGTAAAGAAAATAGACCTGTGACAAATGACCTTCGTTATTTAAAAAAAAAAACGCGAAAACCCCATTATCTTCTTTTACCTGTAGCACCGACATTTGGCCTTGTAGAGAAAAAATAAAAACACATCCTTGTGGCCATTTCTAAACCTGTATCCAGCGGTGTACTCTAAATTTTTATACGACGTTTCGTTTCTTTCTGGCCGTCATCAACTATCTAATTTCTTATAGGCCCCATATTAGATTTAGACATCTTCAGAAAGAGTTTTTTTTTCTGATTTCAACCATGTACCACATGCTGACTATAGTTTTTGACATTAGGTTTTATTTGAAAGAATAAATTATAAGATTGAATAAGGTAGCCTTTGGAATTTCAATCTGTCAAACATTTCATTTATTGTTCATTAATAATACAAAAATGTCATACACTAACGAAGAGAAACGAGATATGATAAGTATTTTTTATTCTTCGAAACGAAATTCAACAGTAGCGAGTACAAGATAACAAAAACATTAATAAAAATACATAGAAAAGTAAACAATAAACAATTACAGTAAATGTTCAATTATCTGGCCATCTTCGGTAATGCACAATTGGGCACGCCTTCTGGCATTTTGTACTGCCCTTTGTATAGTTCTTCTAGGAACTGCATCGAAGGCATTCTGAAGTCTGTCTCGTAATTCTTCAATGTTTTGTGGCGCATCTACTTTATAAATATTATTTTTAACATATCCCCATAATAAAAAAAAAATCTAGCGGACTTAAATCAGGTGATCTCGCAGGCCATTCAAATTTCCAACAATAGCTGCATTGTGTGCTGTTGCGCCATCTTGTTGCCACCATAAATATTGTATTTGATTTAATGGGATATTGTCGTCAAGATAGTCAGATACGTATGTACGTAAAATGTTTAAATATCTTTCTCCATTTAAATGTTCTTCATACATAACTGGTCCTAAGAGACGATTTGCCAAAATACCCATCCAAACGTTTATTCCAAAAGGATATTGTGATCTTCTAGCCCTGTTCTGTCGGGGATTTTGTACTGCCCAATAGTGCTCCGTATTTCTGTTGAACATTCCAGAATTTGTAAATTTTGTTTCATCTGACCAGATGATTTTGCTTAAAAAATTTGATGTAACCTAAAGCATTTCCACAAATTTTCGAAATCACAGCCTTTAATAGCTTAGTGGTTAAAGCGGTGGTCCGGAAAGCCATGATCGTTGGTTCGAATCCTACTTAAGGACGAATTTTTTTCTATAAAAAATTCGAATAAATTGGCGTCGTAAAATGTAGAAAGCGTATTTACATTTACTTTATTTCGCGAAAATGCAATATATTTGCGGGAACCCATATATTTTATTACAGATTCGAATTCTAATAGAAAAACTACGTAGGATTTGTCTGAAATATTATTTTGAATTCATGATAGATGGCGCTGTAATCGATTAAATTCAATTTTTTTCAATTTCTCACATTGAGAACCTATTCATACGATTCTGCAATTCGTTTTCAATAAAAAGAATACCATTCTTCACATACTTGGTCAGCGCCATTTCCTTCGGTCATAACTTACCGCAGTACTTTCAAATTAAAAAAAAATGTATTTTTATTTTTTTGTTAAAAATAATTTTATTAAAATTAAGTACTTATTTAGCGTATGGCTAACATTGATTAAAAATATCTAAAAGTTAAATTTTAAAATCAAGGCCAAGATTACACATCAATGCGGAGTCGGTAGCTTCAAAGAAGTCACTCATCTCACCTCCATATGCTGTAAGAGGGTACTGTAATATGGTGAATAGTCCGCATTCGCAAGTTGTTGTCTCAGTCAGTCCCCATTTATAAGAAGGTGTATCCAGAAATAAGGTTCGCAAAGAGCTCCAACTGCACGGGAAGGTGCTAGGCGAAATCTGGCAACACCACTGTGCGCGGCTGTTCGTCACTGTCGATTCCTCTGGCCGTGTTTCGCTGCTCAATCTTGGCTCAACAGCCGCCCGATATGGAGGTTTCCTTTGTTGATCCAGCCAAGTGCGAAATTCGTTCCGTAATTCGCTTTTTGCGTGCCATAGAGACTCCACCCGTGGATATTCATCGTTCGTTGACAGAGGTGTATAGCGACAAGTGTATGGCCGTTCAACACGTCCAAAAGTGGTGCAAGGCGTTTAGTACCGGCCGGAAGAAAGTCAACGATGAAGAACGGAGTGGAAGACCGTCAGTTTCGGAGGCGGTTATCGAGATGGTCCAACGCGATGTGCTTCAAGACAGGAGGATCACCGTCCGTGAACACTTCCGGAGAGACGATCAAGTCAAAGAAGGGGTGAAACGCTCCCTCAACGGGTTGGCGGCGGAGTTCTATGATTTTATGATACAGAAATTGGAGTACCGTCTACAAAAATGCGTAGAAAAATATGGCGATTATGTAGAAAAATAGAACAAAGTTTCTCCTTTCCAACAATGTAAACTTCTATGAGAATAAAAAATGTTGTCTATTTGTCTATTTCTGGATCCACCCTCGTAGAATGAGTCACGACAAATTCCGTGGGACATTCTTATTCTATTGAGTGTCTTCCACTCATGGTGAGGCAGCTCGATTCCTGGTAAAGGTACGGTAGGATCAATGATATGGACCGCTTGAGCGGGTTTCAAGGCTTCCCAATACTCTCTCCATCTATCATTTAAGTTGAAATCTTCTGCTATAAGTTATTCTGCTAGTAGTAGATGAGAAGATCTTGACTTCAGTCTCGACAGGCCGGCATTAGATAGATAACTGTGTACTGGAAGGTGGGATTCGTTATTATATTATCATATTCGCTTACCAGGCTTTCCTGTCTTCGGATGATGGGAGGTGCAATATGGCCTAGAACCGAGCGCCGAGGGAGAGGTGTACTTTTTAAACAACCGCTAATTATTCTCATGGTCTCGTTGAGTTTGATATCGATCTTCTTTGCGTGGTAACTGTTTAGCCAGACTGGGGCGAAGTATTCAGCTACCGAGTAAACAAGGTTAAGAGCTGATGTTCTAAGAGTGTGTTCTAAGAGTGTATTTGTATGTCCTATGTATGTATTTAATGTTTGTGTGATTTCGTTCACTCGTATTTTTTCTAATTCCAAAAACGCAAAATAAACGTACAAAAGAAAGAAATAACTTTAATAAACAACCTATTTTACTCAGTTCGAAGAATATTTCGTAGAAGACCTGTTAACGTTTCGCTGTTAATTGTACCTTCTACAGAATGGAGTATTTAACTGTACAAAACAAAATTTAGATGGGTCTAGTGTATGGAGAAGCTGCCAGAAGTCTTGCTAATGCTGTCAATCTCTACGGTCAGCGTTTTCCGGATAGAATTCGGTCACGTGGTTAATTTTACCGTATTATAAAACAATTCACTACTGATGGAAGTGTTCAAACGAAAAAAAGGACCTGTCGAGCGACAGTCACCCGAGAAAATAATGAAGTCGCTCTATTAGCTGCGGTGGCTGTTAACCATCATGTTAAGCACAAAAGAAATAGCTCGCGACTTTAGATTGTCCCACACCAATGCTTAGAAAATTTTAAAGCGTCATAAATATCATCCATATCATCTATCTTTACGTTAAGATCTTTATGGCGTTGATTTTCAAAATCGGGTACCTTTTTGTCAATGGGCATGTGAACAATTACAACAAAACCCCATTTTTTTTCGTTACGTGTCGTTCTTCGACGAGGCGCCTTTCACAAACCATGAAACGGTTAATCGATACAATACACATTACTAGAATGTTGAAAATCCACACTGGCTTCGCCAAGTTGAACACTAGCACCCATTAACTGTCAACGAGTGGTGTAGAATAATTGGGAACAAAGTCATCGCCCCCACATTATTGGGGACCACTTAGGTGAAATGTACCGAGACACTTTGTAAAATGTACTGCCAGCACTATATGAAGACGTTAGCTTAGAAGTACGACAGAACATGTAATTTCAACATGATGGTTGTCCAGCACACTATTCGGTACTAGCAGGTGAAGTACTTGATCGTAATTTCAATGGTGCCTTGATCGGTAGAGCTGGTTCAGTAAACTGACCTGCTATATCACCAGATTTCTTTCTATGGGGTTATCTCAAATGCAAACTATTTATAGTTTGCAATTGTATACAATTAAGGACTAACAACACGGGAAAATATGATTGAGCGAATCAGTAATTTGTGCCGAAATTCAAGAAGACACACTTCTCAGTTGTCTAGTCAAAAGCCATCATTTCGAGCACTAACTTTAATTGAAAGATGATGTCCTTGGTTAACCCTAAGATGCATCTCTGGTACAATATCTACTTTCACGTAAACAAGGCCTCACAAGCTCTCGTATTAAAACTCTTTCTAAAATGCGACGACACAAATTTATTGAAATAAAATGTCAATAAAATTCCGGAGATCATTTCGCAGAAAACAAAATTATGGCTATTGAAAACTCCATCTCCCGTAAAGAAATATTCATCTCTCCAAAGAACATGCAATAAAAAGTTTGATTCTTCATAAATTCTATTTAACGTCGTATTGCAAAACAATATTCTCTACACGTTGTCATTCATGTATAATGGTTGAACTATTCTTACATAAAATACGCTGACTGCTATAAGAGTGATATAATACTGAAAGCGCTGTTGTTTTGCTTGATAAATTCAGTTTCCGGAATATTCGTCTAGTGCTGGACGTCGGATATTTATGAACAGTATGCAAAATGTGTTCTTCTGCTGCTACGCTAATTGTGTATAAACATACCAGATTATCGTAGTCGCTCATGCACTCTACGGAATGGTTCTTCTATTGCCGCGTTTGCATTTTCTATCTGGGTTTTATCATTAGAATGTCCCGGAATTGCACAAATGTTGATACCGTTAAATAACTTTATTTCGCATATATCATCAGTAAGTTGGAATATACGTCTACCGTTTGGTACCCAATCTATGACTTACACGTGAATTAAATTTAATAACGCTAACAAATCGGAGACTGCGGCTTATAAGTGAATAAAATAAAATTTAAAAACCCTTACCACAATAGAATTTAATGATTCTAAATACGTATTTCTACACCAACGTTGTCATCTTCAGTAGAAAAAACAGTGTAACACTTGAACGCACAAAAACACTCACAGAAGGATTGTTCTGAACGTCTTCTAGTTTAACACTAAAATTTTCAATCTTAAATGTTACAAAAATTACCTACATTTTGGTAAACCCCACCTATTCATGCAAGAGCATTAACATGGTTAATTAATTAAGCATTGTAAATTCTATAGAAAAACCGTTTAGAAATATTATAAAAGCCGTAATTTAACATACATTAAGAATTCAATTATGAAACTAATCCTTAAATTATGTTGAAATATAAATTTGGAAATTAATGTTGAGTCACAATATTTTAATGGCAAATATTGTAATGAAACGAATTTAAAAATAAATTCCATGAATTCGAATATTTTTTAATGGTTTTCCTATTTTTCATGCTTTAATAACATCTAACTGTCAATTAACTCAAATAAAGAAGAACCTGGGATAGGACCCAAATCTGCGTTAATTACGTTATTCCTATTTTGAAAGATAAAAATGCTCTCAAAACTATCTAATTCGCGGGGGCGTGTGACGTTTTTAATTAATCTCAGACAGTCAGATGTTACGTTGTGATCTGATTCAAGAATATGTCGGGCAACACTTGATTTTTCCGGTCTGTTGAATCTAATATGCGAAACATGTTTTTTATAACGAGCTAGAATCGAACGTTTTGTTTGGCCGACATATTTTTTATCACAATCCTTACAATTTATTTCATAGATACCAGATTTGTTGTTTACCTCAACTTTGTCTTTCGCGTTGCCTAAGAGAGATTTTAGGGAGTTATTCGACCGAAATGCTACTTGAACATTATACTGTTTAAAGGTTTTACTTAAATTTTTCGTAGTTTCGTGAAACGGTAAACTAATAAATTTTTTGCTCGAATCAATTTGAGGTAGCAAACATGTGGAATCTAGAATTGTTTTCAACATAATTTAAAGATTAGTTTCATAATTGGATCCTTAATGTATGTTAAATTACGGCTTTTATAATATTTCTAAACGGTTTTTCTATAGAATTTACAAATAATGGGTTAATGCTCTTGCATGAATAGGTGGGGTATACCAAAATGTAGGTAATTTTTGTAGCATTTAAGATTGAAGATTTTAGTGTTAAACTAGAAGACGTTCAGAACAATCCTTCTGTGCGTGTTTTTGTGCGCTCAAGTGTTACACTGTTTTTTCTACTGAAGATGACAACGTTGTTGTAGAAATACGTATTTAGAATCATTAAATTCTATTGTGGTAAGGGTTTTTTAGTTTTATTTCATTTAAATTTAACGCGTTCAGCGTAAACCTTTGAAGAGTTACAGGTTGGACGGTGTCTATCCAGGATGAAATATAAACTAACTATGAGGATTTATTATGAGGCATAGGTTAGAAATGCTAGCGATGCGAAGACAAAGGAATAGCGCAGTACTGTTGGCGAATCTTCTCAATAATAGCATCGAGTCAGCGTCGCCGTTAGCGCGAATTAATTTATCGATGCACGTATTAATAGTAGAAACTCACAATGTTTTGTGTTTTCAACACCGTATTACGTGTTTGTAGACACTTCATTATTTCGTCGCCAATTAAATTGTAACAAAAAAAAACAGAGAACTTAAATTAAAGGGGTGATAAAGTTAAATATGAGAATGCTGAATCAATTCAAAAACAATGGAAAATCTTAGCTTGTTAGTCCGTCTCCGTAGGGGAAGAATTAACTTAGATTGCTCTGTCACAATGTCCTGGGTAGCAGGTCACTGCAAAACTCCTACGGTAGCTCGGGAAAAGCAGCATGGATATTACAACGACCTGGAGCACAACGATCGCACAGGCCAAAAGGCCATATGTTACAGAGATACAGAAAAAAAAACAAACGATTAAAAATTAAAGGAAATAAATTGATTTCAAAATTACGTACCAGATTAGTTCAGATGTGTTTTTTGTAATACAACAATATCGTGTAGAGAGAAATTCTTCGCTTCTCGTTCAAAGAAAGATCCCCAACGGGTAATTGATTCGTTCAATTACACAAGTATACACGGTTTTGGATCTAAGCAACCGAAAGCTGTTTCTATGGTTATTTGGGGCGCTGAATCCGAATCTGCACTCCGTTTTTTGATTTTGGTTCTAGTTTTCGAGATTTAAATTTTTGACAATTAATCTCCATTTTATTCATTAAAAAGTGTTAAATTAGAAATGAAGAGCAGTCGAACTGAGTCGCTTGTACTGTTTGGGATCTGTTTCACGCATTAAAGTCCAACAGTAGTCGCTCATCATGCCCTCGTCCCAAAATCCTTGGTATCGTTTTTCGATTTTCGCCAAATCTTGGTGTAGTCGCTCTCCTTGCTCGTCGCTTGTATCACCCAAGTTTTCAGGAAAAAATTCGAGATGGGAATGCAGAAAATGTATTTTGAGAGACATTCGAGCTCCGGTGATTTGCGGTTACCGAGAAAGTTGTGAACAACATCTTGAAATGATACCCATGCTGCTGCTTCATTGGGCGTTAAACATTTTGTAAAGTTTCTGTCGGCCATTAATTTTCGAATATCAGGTCCGACAAATATTCCCGCAACTTGGGAAATAACTTGGTCAAGTACTCAAAAGCGGGTCCTTTACGGTCGAGCGCTTTGACAAAGTTTTTGATAAGGCCAAGCTTTATGTGGAGAGGTGGCAAGAAAATGTTCTGTGGGTTCACAAGTGGTATAGAAGAGACGTTTTGTTTTCCTGATTCATAATTAGTACGGTTTGACCAATCTTTTTTCACATAATGTTGGTCAGTTGCACGGCTATCCCACAGACACAACAAACAGCAAAATTTGGTAAAACCAGATTGCATCCCCATCAAGAGACCAATAACCTGTAGGAATAGTATATAAATCATTTATTCTTTAAAATTGAATTGAAATTTATTTCCAAACCTTCAAATCGCCACAAATTTTCCATTGATGCTCTTTATATTTTATCTTGGTAAAAATTTTACATATTGTATCGTAACATTCCTTCGTTTGTACTGCATGAGCAAACGGAATTGATGGTTTTATATTTCCATTGTGTATCAGAGCAGCTTTCAGGCTGTATTTTGAACCATCTATGAACAAACGCCATTCATTTACATCGTATGGTGTATTCATCGCATCAAACAAACCGTTGATGTCATAGCAGAAGCATATATTCTCCTCTTTTTTGAAAAACGGTAAAAGCGCCTCATTTCTGGTTCTATATAGAGTGACTTTTGTGTTTGAGTGTCAAGATATTTCCACTCCTGCATCCGTGATGCGAGCAATTCTGATTTTTGTTTCGATAAATTCAAATCACGAACCAAATCATTGAGTTCACTTTGCGAAACTAAATGTTTTTCCTCCATGTTAAAATCGCTTCCACTGTTCGTCGGTGATAAACTACAAGTTTCCATGTAATTTGCACTCGCACCTGGACAAATTGTCAAAAGATCATTGCTCGCACGTGGAACTGGCTTAGACACTGATGATACCTCAGGATATTTATATTTTGATAGTTTTTTTTGCATTTACACCGACGACATTCATCAAGCAAAAGTAACAATCATCACATGATTTTTCGGCTCTCTCCATAACATTGGCAATGAAAATGAAAAACATACTTTTTTACCGCGTGACCACTTGTATAATATTGTGCTACACGCGTTACAAAACAATTTCGGTACCCACGGCTTGTGAGTGTTTGATACAGAGAAACCAAAATAATAAAAATATGCATTTCTGATCACATTAGTAATAACTTTGCCACTTTTTCTGATCATATAACATCCGCAAACATAACAAAAACACTTTGAATCAACTTTACAATTCTGTCTGCATTTTCACACGTTTTGGATTAAAAAAAAAACTTTAAAAATACAAATTAAATATTGTTTCTAGCGATGCCAACAGCTGACTGTCATTATGATAGCGCAGTGCTGCCAACATGCGCGAACTCACAAAGTAGAACCAATTTTGATAAACGAAACTCGGATTTGAATTCAGCACCTCAAATAACGTCAAGATTTGTTCTCATCTGCTCTGATCCAAAAGTTGACCGGAATTTGTAAACTTGTGTTATCATAACGTTGCTAAAAAAAATACCTGAAGATAGGGGGCTACGAGCGATACTCTACATAAAGCGACTAATTAACCCCTACTAATTAGCAAACGCGTGTTGAACGAAAGCGAGATAACGACTTCTCGATATCGGTGTCGGTCTTTAAACTCTGCCCGATTGAATCCTCGCGATCGGCAGACAGTGGGGAAAGCAACCAAAAAAAATTTTTGCAGATATTAACATAAAGGTAGGTTCACAATAATAGAACGGAATGAAATAAAGGAAGACGCTAATTTGCGATAAATAAATGAGTGTTTACGAAGACGTAACAGCCGAGAACGAATACATTTAGCAGGGCTACATTGGTGCATTCGTCAAGGAAAGCAAACGAATTGTTGAATGCCCGTTTTTATTTTTTTATGGAATTAATTAATTTATTTATTTATGTATTGTTACATAAAATCAAAATTTCGTTGTCCTATTTAGATTGAATCTGTCAGGAAAATATAAAACTAATTTTAATTTATTATATTATTTCCGTTAGTAAAATTTTAATACCATCGTGAAAAGTCTTCGGCGTGTATGATTTAATTGCAGTTATTAAATCGTATTTAGTATTGTTCTCAAAAGGATAACCAGTCGTTTTTATAGAACAGATTATGTACCTACTTAATGAAGTTTCATAAAATAAAAGAAAAGGAAGTTGGACAGTTGAAAAGAATATAGATTTTAATACAAAACCGAACACATAACAAGACACGCGATACATAAAAATCGGCATGGAATGCCTAGACAATGGAACAAACATTTTTTTTTGTTAAAACATATAATATGTGTATTGTTCGTTCTTTTATACCTAGGTTATTTAGTAATTGTAAGAAATAATCAGTTATAATTTCTTGGCAACAAAGCAAGCTACAATTCATTATTTTCCTTTCATTTTATTTATGTGACGATATAAATCTGTATACTCATACGTATACAGGGTCTGGTTGAAATAACAAGACAACGAATAAGAAATGGGAAGATGTAATTATATAGAAAATAAGTCGAAAATAGCGTCATTAAAAACCTCCAGAAAATTGTACTAGGTGATGCCTAGGAACTCAAAATATTCTGAATATCTATAAAAAATAAATATCTATTAAAATCTATTATCTATTAAAATCTATAAATATCTAAATAAAATCTATTGTTGAAGTTGAATACGTACGCTACAGTATATGTTTACATACGTGACAGCTGTCGATGTTATAAAAACAATATCATATTACGATTCTTTGATCGTTATATATTCACCTCGCATCCTTGTTAAATCTAACGAACATGCGTGACTTGCTTTGGGGAGATAATATACTTTTGTGGATGACCTCGATCACGATTATAGAGCATCTCGGCTAGATTGCTTGTATTTTTGTCTGTTGTCGCTGTGTGGTTATTTTTAGGGAGTAAAATTTACACCGAAACAAGCGGTTTATGTGGCGGTATTCAGTGTATGTTGAACTTCAATTTTATTTGATTGAATTGACGCTATTGTCAATGCCGAAGATTAATTTTATCCTCGTCCGACTGTAGGGTTTTTGTTACTGATTTTGTACCAAAAAAATTTGAGTACATCAATACGTCATACACGTATTAGGCATTTGTTACAAATTGAACAGATATGCATTACACATGGACATATATGTATGCTAATGTTTACATATACAAATATGTGTAATGCATATCCGTTTCTTTTGTAACTGATTTAATAACTAATTAGATGTTGAGATTTGCCGTTTCAGTTTCAAATCAACGGAATTGGGGAATTTATCGAAGAAATTAGACCACGTGGACCGAAAATTACATCGAGGACTACGGGTGAAACGGATAACACTAGTGTGTGATTTTGTGCAGAGCATATCTTCAAAGGTTAAGCAAAGACGCCATGTCTGACAATATGTTTTTTTTTTAATTATTCTACTGATAATTACAACTCATTGGACGAAATACGTATTTAGAGTTTATTGATTTATATTGTGGTTATGGGTTTGTCTTGTTTTGTCTGTTTCAGATTTCAAGCCACGATCTCCACAAATTTGGATCCAAGTCGCCTATTAACGGTAGTATTGAAATATATTAACTTTCCAAAAAATTCAAACACCCAGTAGTAGTTGATCAATTTTAATAAAATTTATACATAATATGTGTTCAATCAAACTTAAGAAATTACAACATTTACAAAAAAATGAATTAAGAAATAACACTATTATTTAATATAATAACTCTTCGAGGCATGCTTGAAATTGAATGATTGATGGCATCTTGGGGAAAGTCATCCCAGGCTTCTTGAATTAGGTGATGAAGGTCAAATAGGTTATTTTATAGTTGGGGTAAATCACCCAGTTGAGTACCAGTCATATCCCACACATGTTCGATTATAATTAGTAACCAGTCTGTAGAGCAGGGTTACGTTATTTCCTTGTAAGAAGTTTGTAGTAACCCTTGCTGTATGAGGACGTGCGTTGTCTTGTTGGAAAACGGGTTGAATTAACCTTCGTAGGTATGGCACATTACCTTTCGTATCTACCTAATCATTTGCATTAAAATTTCTGTCAGTAAAAACTAGAGGTGACCTGCTACTATATGTTATCGCTCCCCAAACCGTCACCTCCAGCGTAAGGGCCTTATGCCGTTCCACAGCAAATTCTAAATTTTAACGTTCTCCACGAAATCGGCTTACTCTTCTGCGACCGACGTGGACTCACAGACAGAATCGGGATTCGTCAGAGAACACAATACGAATCCATTCACCATCCTAATTTGTTCTGGCGTTACATCACTCAATCCCAGCAGGTGTCAGTAGGAAACATAAAAATACAGTAATACCCCGCTTTACGCGTACATAATGTATATAATATAGTCATTGACTTCTCTTTCGTCGCGGGAATGCCCGCTTTCTCTGACCATTCTGATTTAAGAATTGGGGATTCCCCATCCTACGACTTTGTTCTGTGGGGATTCCCTCGTTTGTTCCATATGTTTATCTGGGCTGGTAGTCGTTTTTTAACGTTTGGTGGAGATATATATATATAATTTAACGCTACGTTAAAAATGCCACCTATAAAGAAAAAAGAGCGTAAAAGCGTAACTTTGGAATTGAAGATGAAGGTGTTAAGAAGAATGGAAAATGGAGGCAAAGCATTGGCAGAGATTTTGTACCCTCAGAATCGACTGTGAGAACGATTTTTAAAAATCGTGAAAAAATTAAACTTTCCAGCGAAAGTTCAACACCTATAAGTGCTACAAAACTTTCTCGTTCAAGATCCTCTATCCTAGAAAGAATAGAGAAGTTGCTGGCAGTCTGGATCGAAGATTTAAATAAGAAGAATACACCACTGAGTCAAGATCTCATATGCACAAAATAAAAATCTTTGTATGAGATGCTAAAGACAGAAGAAGGTGAAGGGAGTTCCACTCCGACTTTTGCTGCCAGCAGAGGCTGGTTTCATCGGTTCAAGCAGCGTTCCAATCTTCACAATATTCACATAACAGGTGAGGCCGCCAGCGCGGACACTCAAGCTGCAGCTAAGTTTCCAGGCAAGTTTCAAGAGTTCGTAGCGTTAGAAAATAATTCCTGCTTGTCTCATCTTCAATGTTGATGAGACCGGGCTTTACTGAAAAAAAATGCCACCTCGAACATTAATTTCTAAAAAGGAACGTCAAGCCAGCGGTTTCAAAGCTGCGAAAGATCGACTAACACTTCTGTTGGGTGGTAATGCCTCTAGTGATTTCAAACTGAAACCCTTACTGGTGTCCTATTCAGAAATACTCCGTGCAATGCGAGGTACAGACAACACAAGCCTACCAGTCGTGTGGGGGTCCAACAGAAAGGCGTGAGTTACACGCAAAGTTTTTCAAGATTGGTATTCTAATAGTTTTTGCCCGTCAGTCAAATCCTGCTCTGACAGAAATGGGCTTGAACGTAAAGTTACATTACTCTTAGAGAATGCCACCGGACATCCAACCTCACTTGATACGCCGAGAGACTTAAAAGTGTACGTGAAGTTCCTTCCACCAAACACTACGTCAATATTACAACCTATGGACCAGGGAGCAATAGCAAATTTCAAAGCTTATTACCATCGCCGCATTTTTAGCCAACTAATTCATGAAACTGACTGGGAAGGAAGACAGTCTATGCGAGAGTGGTGGAAGTCATACATCATAAAGGCTATTCATAACATAGACGAGGCTTGAAACGAAGTTAAAAAGAGCTGTATGAACGGGGTGTGGCGTAATCTTTGGCCAGATGTTGTGGAAGCACCTAGAAGAATTGTCCAGATTCAGAGACAAGTGCTTGAAGACATTGCTGCAATGATTCAAGGGTCTGAACTTGAAGATGTCACGGTAGAAGATCGCGAAAAAGTTGTAGCAACGCACGACGAACCTCTCAGCAATGAAGATCTGATCGTGTTACAGAATAATCCCATCAACGATGAGGAAGAACAAGTAGAAAAGAGAGTTTTATCTTCAAGCGGAATACAAAATGCTTTTTTAAAAATTTATTCAGGTTTGGACATATTGCAGAGCATAGACAGTGATGATGACCGTGTGTCAAACAATTAAAAACAGCGTTGGTTGTTATGAACGTATTTTACAAGAACGTAAAAGAAACGCTACACAAAAGACAATTGATGTATTTTTCCGTAAAAAAAACATGTAGTACTGCATAAAGTGTTCTTAGAATTAAAGTGATTGATTCAAATGATTTGTAGTTTTTTGTATTAACTTTTGACTATGTTTAATCGTAAACCCCGATATACGCGAATTTCACTTAACGCGATCCCTCGCGTAAAGCGGGGTATTACTGTAGTCTATACGAACGAAGACCAAAAGCTGATATTCTGCGATATATCGTTGCCATAGAGACTCTTTGTTGTAAAACTCCAAACGCAGCATTTCCAATCGAATGGATTGTGGAAACTGTCTTGCAAAGCCACGATACTCAAATGACGATCTTTCCGTGCTGTAGGTCCTCGACGTCATCCGAATCCATGACGACGGTTATGGATTCCTTCTTCGGACCACCTGGATCAACACTGTAAAACTGTTGACACACTACGTTCCATGCGGTCGGAAACTTGTCTTATTAAAATACCTGCTTTTCGCATACCAACAATATGCCCCCTTTCGAATTTACTTAAATTATTGTAATTGTTCCGTAAACGACGCGTAGGCATAATGATTCAATGACTTGAGAACAAATCGCTAATAAATATTGCTTCAATTTGAAGGAAACGCAAATTAAAAAACATAATTTTTTGATAAAACAAAATTGTACACCTGCTATTTTTTTTTTGTTCATTTCGTTATCATTTCTTATTAGAGACGAAATAGAGTAGTATCAAAAATTTAATTGTAATTGAATGACTCTTTCTGAATATTTTGAAAATCAGTATATTTGAATAATTCCAGTATAATGACCATATAGTTGAAAATTTCACATACAAAAAATAATATTTTTTTGCAATTTGTTAAGACCAATATTTCTAATTATTTTTATGATTTAAAAAATCAAAGCGGCTGCATATGTTACAATATATAGATTCCACATACACTTTTTCAGGGTGTTATAATACTACGGATAGCAATAGTAGGAACGATTGCAAACATATTCAAATATTCAATGAATTTAAATGTGAAATTCCGTGTGCGCACATTTCGGAAATGTTTTATGCATTAGTTGGCGGCGAAAAGTGCAACGGAATAATAAACAGATAACGTTATAGTAGTGTGAAATGTAATGTTATTAATTCAACAATGTATCCGCATAGAGGGCACCCATGTAGTGCGTAAAATTTCCAATTTTATTTTCATTAGAAAATTGCGTTTGGTTTTGGGTATTCATCCACTGCATTTATTCGCAATATTAATACGACATAAAAAAGTATTAACGCGTACGGGTAAAATCATTGCATCAGCACCTGCATGACAACTATAGTTGTTAAAATAGTTTCTTTTTGTCCATTTCTATTTAAATTTTTGTATTCGATTTTGATTTAGTCGAGAAATCTGCAGACTTTATTTCATTTGAAATACACAATTTTCGTTTAACCCTTTTGAAGGTCTCTCAATAAGAAGTTGAATTTTAAATTTAAAAAGAAATATATTATTTTAATGAAATTTTTCAAAATTTTTATTGATTTGTAAGAAGTAAATGTTGACATTCGACATGGAATAAAATAACTGTCAAATAGGGTAGATATAGTTTCGCCCGATAATCTTTGTTTGATCCTTTTCGAATAATACTAACAGCTTCACTGTATTGCAGTTTCACCCGGATCGAATTTTTTGGCTATTTACGCGTAGGTACAGTTTAGTTCGATAATCTTAAGTACTTAAGTTTCTACTTAAGTACTTAATCCTTTTATGTTAATTTAGAAGTGTATCCCCAATATTAGTTTTAGTGGAAATAATATCTTTAATGTATTGAACACAAACAATCAGAGTAGGTTATGTGTTGAATAGAAAAAAACACAACAAGTTAAAATTTAAAAATTTATTCTATTACAAAAGAAAAATATATAAAAAAACAAATGACAAAAGAAAAGAAATACTTAAATGGTAAAACAATTACAAACTAATATTTTTAAAATTATGTATAGCAAGCACCAATTAAGTTGGCGCCAGGAGGGGTAAGTTCGCGCAGGATTAGAAGTAGTAGGGAGATTTGTATTTAGTTTTACATCAAATCGCAAGATACCGTAGGCGGCAATGTCAGATAATTCTAACCTCCACGAAAAAACCATAATTGAACACATTAAAAAAACATAAAACACAAAATTTGATGTAAATAATGAGATTATAATGTATAAACAGGTTTTTAAGAATATTTTTATAAGCATCGTTTTAGCGTGTATCACTTTATAATCCCCTAGGACAGACATTATGTTCCGTCAAACGTCAATGGCAAATGTATTCTGACAATTACTTGAGTAGTGGGGGAAGTTTACAGTTTTTAATGTTGTGTGAGTATAAATAGGGCCCGAGAAGAAGGGATATACATTTTCCAGAACTCATAATTTTAGTTTTTAACAAAGTCTAGAGAAAGAAGCAAAACTTTAGCATTCTCTAATAAAATTAAGAGCATCTGAACATTGACAATTTGAAATCATCAAAGTGTGAACAACTATAATTTAAAATACGTAAAACTTAATAGTTATTTATTTTCAAGAGATTCTAAAGAAAGAATCAATTTTTTAACATTATTTAGCAAAATTTAAATTACAGTTTTCGAAATGTCCTGAAAAATTATGGAGATTCTTAGAGGGAAAGCATCTGCACTAGTAATTCGACAAGCCAACGAGGATTTATCTGATGCTGCACCTATTCTTAGAAGAAATGCCTTCCTCTATCTTTGATTCAAAGAGTCATTTTATTTTTCCAATGTAATTTGAATTTTCCGCTTAAGAAATTTATTTTTCGTGAAAAATAAAATCTTGTATGAACCACTGGCGCTACTACAATTATATTATCCTCGGTCGACATTCATCCCTCAGCCCAGAGGATCTCTGACTGAATTAACGTCGACCTCAGAGCAATATAAAACCTATAACGCCCTTTGTGCATAAATAACTATTTCGGAGGGTTTCTAATTTTAGGGATTCGTGTCGTAATTGACTCTTTTGGATATAGATATATTCTATATAATTATATTATTCCATTTTTCATACGTTGTCTCTTCATTTCAAGGACAACCTGTATATGCTTAAAAACACAGAATTAAATATATTCTTGTTAATGGATCTTGCAGTCGCTTCTTGGTGAAGCATTATATTTAGATATACTTAATACGAGTTATAAGTTATAAAATTGATACACTTGATAAGTTTTACTGTTTTATTTTATTGTTTTGATAAAATTGTTTCAAAACAATATTGGCAGATTAAAGTTATCTCATATACCTCATTTGAAAGATAATTTTAATCGTTTAACGAACTTTTGTGGTAGAACACTGATGGAAAATATACGCTCGTCTACTGCGCGTATTAGCAGAAGAAAAGGTATTATTACCGTCAAAGCTCACTCGGTAATTATCAGTCATGAAGGAAACGCTTCGTTAGTGGCTTACTGCGGGTTAGCTAACAACTCCTGAGGTACGTAAATGCTTTGTACTTTTCGAGATGTATGTGTAGTTGGGAGAGCGGCTAATCAAAATGGCTGACTTTAAACGTTCAACTGCATTAATTATGTGGCGGTAACCGACAATGTGTACTAGATGGTTGTAGACTATATGAGTATTTACATATGTACTTACATCTCAATGTAAGTACAGTGTTCTTATTTCGACAATTAGCATGTAGAACGATATTATTAAGTAAGGGATATATTTCAACTTATTATGTAACTTCAACAAACTAAGCCAACAATAAGAATCAATGGAAACTGAATTTATTGAATAATGGGATTTCTGATGTCAAACACTGGTTACTGCAACTGTTCAATGTAACCTCCATTTTGGTGGTATTAAAGCACCCTTCCTTCAAGTTATACACTGCATTATTAGCATTTCGTATTGAATTGCATCAATTTGTTACCTAACATAGGCTAAATTTAAATTATTGATTGACTACGATACTTCTTGAAACTTCATTACAACGACTAAACTTCTAATTTCAAAAATTTTATTGTAAATCCACTTCAATATTGTTTCGCCTTACAATGGCTTCATCAGGTGGATGAAATACCGAATATTTAAAATACAAGTTTGAATATTTGTGTACAAATTTTTGAGAAAAAATAATGGTGGAAATTTTTCTTTTCTACAATCTTAAATTTAGTAGAGGGGAGCTGTTCAAACCCAATTGGTCATTTAAAGGTAATCCAAACAAATTCAGTTTTTTGCTTTTATCTTGAATATGTAAAATCTTAAAATCTATATTAAATCTATGATTCATATCTATCTAAACAATGATTTGCTAAAGTTGAATCTGTTTTTTTTTTCTTCACATACAATCTTCACATATTAACTTATATATATTTTCCGAAACTGTTCCTAAGTAAGTGAATTTTGTAATTTTGGGTAAACTAAAGAATGGGTTTTAGATTTTTGTTGACTATTCAGGAAGTTATTGCTAATATTTATAGAGTAACCATTGGTTAATGTTATTGTGTATATCCTGTTTAGTTCGAGGTCGAAACTGCTTTTACTCATAGGTACGTTAATTAACCTATACACCATTAATTGGTATGCTGATAATTTTTGTGTTATAGGATGAAATTAATTAACGTGTATTGTAGTGTCAGTATGTGTTGGTTTATGATATATAGCGTGTTATGGTTAAGTCTAGACAATTAATGCTTTTAATAAACACGAGTTTGCTATATACTATAAACCAACACATACAGACACCACAATACAAACTAAATTCATTTCACCTATAACATGATCTAATATAATTGGTTCCGTTTATTTGTATTTCGGGGATTCTACTCTGTTTCAAAATATTATTAATATGAAGATCGTTCAACTTCTTTATTGGGTCTAAAACCAAATTGAATGTCTTCTAAGGTTCTATCTAATACAGTTCTTATCCTATTTTCCAATATATTTAAAGAACTAATGGATGGAAAGTTTCAAAAACTTGCGCGAATTCCAAGGTCAAAGTGTCCCTGGAGATATTAAACTTACTACAATCTACAAAATACATAACTGTTCAGAGTTATTCTGGAAATACAGATATTTTACTTGCATGCATTTTTTGTAATTCTTTCAACAAATTTAGTCGTCAAGTTGTTATTCAGAGATTTATTCGCTGTTTATAATACCGGCCCTTAGCCTAGCAAAAATTGAACGAGACCAGTCGTTTATAAAATACAAAAAGGCATACTAAACATTACGCCCTTTGTTTTCTGTTGGATGAAATAGTTCAACTGCCACTGGATGCATGATCATCTGTTAGTGTAACCTCTACTGCTATTAGATGTAGCGCCACCTAACGTCTATCAGTAAAAGTTCTCAAGTTACTAATCGCAGTGCCCCCTCCCCCCCAGTTGTCCCCCCACCAACAACTTCTACCTCGATCTATTTCTCTCGCCCCCGTTGGGTTCAGATCAAGCGATCTTGGTGGCCGCGAATTTTCTAAATGTCTGCTTATAACACGGTCTTGAAAAACAATCTTTAACAAGTCGTTACATACCGTATGAACGCCCGGGAGTGATTGATCTACCACAATGTAGTAAGACGAAAACGAATAGCGAGTTTATGTGGTTAGGGTTGAGAGAGTATATTCAATGTGTTCTACTGTCTAACTGTACGGGCGTTCCCTTTCTTTATCCAACACATTCTACATACGATCTAAGTACGAATCAAATAAGCTCTCTCTAACACATTGAATATTCCTATCAATCGCTCATGGTGTTCACGTAAGGCGAATATATTGAATCGGAAAACAAGCTTGAGACTGGCGATTCAGTTGCAGTTGCTCCTTGTCATCCGTACGTAGAGTACCTATAGAAATGTTAACAAATGTCCGTCGTAATTTTTATAACCGATTGGGTTACTGCTCGGCTCAAGAGGGTGGTTTATTTGAGCATTTACTAAATAATTAGTTTTTCTTTTTAGAATGTTCTTTTATTTAATAATTAATATTTATTACCAATAAAGGTATTTTAGTTAAATTTAATATTTTATAGGTAGTTTATTTAAGGAAACCATTTATTTATACTGGTAAACACTTTATTTATATTCTTGCAAGAATCGTTATTGTTTTGAAATTTTATGCTATTACAGAATACTTTTTATTTTAATTTTTTTCAATAAGAGTTACGGTTTTGTTTCATAATTTTATATTATTTATGTGTTTTCATTTGAATAAGAATTTTTTAAGTTCAAGCCACGAAGCTATGATGAAACTTATCATTGAATATTTAGCGATGAAAATATCTGGTGCTTCGCCGGTAAGAATTATTATTATGCAGTAAAGAAAAACTCTGCACTTTACGGCGGATTGTATTTTATGATACTTTCAACTATATTATATCATTTTATTTAAATTTAAATGTTAAATTTAAAGTATTATGGCCGAAGAGACATGAACAAAAGTATCCGTTATTGTAGGGACGTTGACAGCCGGCATATGACTAATAGTGCGAAAAGCAACGGTGTAGTCGGATAAAATATCCAAATTCGTACATTAACCATAAATAATATACTACAAATAATTTTGCAGTTTGTTAAACAATTAGTTATTAATTTGATACATCATTTATTAATAAACAGCCATAACGCTTTCTTAGTTCACCACAATTAAATACGCCCTGTAGGAGTTTAACGTATGTAGCCCCTCCCACTTGCAGTTGGCCAGTCATTACTTATATATCCATCGATCGCTCGACGTTGTGCACACGGTATACGGGAACGCTCCATCCTATATAAAAATTATGTTTTCAATTGCGTTCACTTTACTGGTTATATACAAGTAGTGAGATGTTCCACAGATTTATTGATTTCACAATGATTTGATGGTAAAAAGAAATGTTAAAATGCTATTTTATTTATTAATTAACTGCTCTATTAAGTGAAGAATTGTATCAGTAATGATCTAATTGTAATTACTGGGTTTATTGTAATTATTAATAACAAACCGCCATTTCAGTGTGACTACAGTAAATATATATGGCCAAATAAAACTCAATATATCAAATGTTTCATTGTTATAAAATCGACGTTTATAGACCAGTACAATTACGAATCGAATAAATTTAAAATATGGAATGCTGGCAATATTAAATTAGAATAAATAAATACACGCAACTGTGCCTCGTTTTGTTCGCGAAATCTAATTCGAAAATTGTTAAAAAAATTACATCATTTCATGCCTAAATAACTTTTTTCAATATATTTACATATCGTTATGAACCGCCAACCTAAACTTTGCGAGTACGAATTTAAATTTTTTCCATCACTTCTTTAAAAACGAATTTATCAAACTTAAAAAGAGAGAACAGAATTTTTTAGCCAGATTCATCGGAAGGGAAACTCTTAATATTCGAAAGCACACAGTGGAAGAACTTTCTTGAAAACTTTTCTTCTGTCGGCGTTGTTATAGATTGTGTTGAGACGTAATCTGATTATATATCTATATATATATATATATATATACACCGCAAAATGTTGCAGATCTACTTCTTCATCGACAAACATCCAAGTCTGCGCGTTTAAAGTTTCGATATCTCCGGCCCGGGAAACAAAGCAATAAATAGGTTAGAGAAGGAGAGAACGATGGGAAGTACTTTCGTTAATATTTGGTTTTATTGTTGTTTCATATTAAATTTCGAAGGTTCGAGATCATAAAATGTGATAAAGACTCTTCATCGTTCCGTTACTTTATTAATGGAGTTTCTCCGTGATTTCCGTTGTTTCAAATTTTGACTCTGTTTCATCGATATTTATTGGAACGTCGTAATTTAGTAAGTAACGGATAAAGAGTTTATATTTTGTTAAACAATATGGATATACTAAGGTATATCAAAATATAACGAGACTGATGGTATAACTTCTTTCACAACTAGAATTTTATAACACAAAAGAGTAGCTAACAAATCGGAGACTGTGGCTTATAAGTGAATAAAATAAAATTAAAAAACCCTTACCACAATAGAATTTAATGATTCTAAATACGTATTTCTACAACCACGTTGTCATCTTCAGTAGAGAAAACCGTGTAATACTTGAACGAACAAAAACACTCACAGAAGGATTGTTCTGAACGTCTTCTAGTTTAACACTCAGTGTTAAACAGTTTAACACTGAGTGTTAAACTAGAAGACGTTCAGAACAATCTTTCTGTGAGTGTTTTTGTGCGTTCAAGTGTTACACTGTTTTTACTACTGAAGATGACAACGTGGTTGTAGAAATACGTATTTAGAATCATTAAATTCTATTGTGGTAAGGGTTTTTTAATTTTATTTTATTCACAAAAAAGTAGCTTTAATTTAACTTTTGACGTTTATTACAAATTAATTACTGAATTGTCATTGTTTGATACACCCATCGAAAAAATGAGAATTAATCAAAGATAGGCGATAAAATTTTGTGTTCGGTAGGATAAAACTCCAACTGAAACTTTTATAATGATTAAAACTGCATACCAAAATGATAGTTTATCATGATGAAGAGTGTTTGAGTAGCATAAGAAATTCAAGGATAATTGTAATCAGTGGAAGATGAACCTCTACGCGGGCAACCACCAACTCCAAAATTCATCAAATCAAATGATCAAAAACTGCAGAAATTAACGACTTGATTCAAAAATATCGTCGGATTGGCATATATCGAATTTCTGACATTGTTAATTTGTCTTAATCAATATGACACAGAATAAAGTATACCGAAACATAAAAATATATTTCTAGTGTTACATTATTTGGTATGATAAAGAAATTTTATTTTAATTATTAATATGTTTGAGATGTTCTTGTACTTGATGACAATTTTCGTGTCTGTCCCGCAAGTTTCTGAACAATTCCCCTGATAGCAGAAAGTGGTACTGCAACCAACACTTGCCGAATTTTGTTTTTCAATTCCTCAATATACTGGTGCACTGGATTCTGATAGATCTTCTGTTTGAGGATACCCCACAACAAGGCAACAGAATGTGTAAGATCTGGCGAGTTTAAGGGAAACGAATAATCAGTTCCTCTGGAGATGAGACGTCCAGGAAAATACCATTGTAGAAGGATCAAAGTTTCGCTAGCAGTATGTACAGTAGCACCATCTAGCTGAAACAACTGCGATCAAATACGTAAATTTATCGCACGGTAAAACCGCTTTAGGTTCTCGTAAAAAGGTGTCACAATTGTTTCGCTGTACTTCTGCTGGTTAACTGTTACATGCCTACCATGTTCATTCTCCACAAAGTATGGGCCAATTATTCCATGCCCGGAAACAGCACACCACACGGTTACTTTTTGGGGGTAATGAGATCTTTCGACAAATACTTGCGGCTTCTCAAAACCTAGATATAAGGTTGTCTGCTTGTTGATAAATCCTGATAACAATACATGTGATTCATTGAAATAAAGTTTTAATTTCGTATCTTGTAGCTAACGTTCTGGCGCAAAATCTCTCTCTTTTGTCAGTTTGACGCAACCTATTAACGACTTGTATACGGTAGAAATAGGCCTTTAATTCTTTTGCAACGCGTTGTAAAGATAATCTACCCAAATTAAGCTCTTTCCCTATTCGGCGTTGGCTTTTTTTACGAGACTGTATATTCTCGTTGTTTTTGGAACTTTTCTCTCTGCCTCAACGACCTTTCTGTTGAGATAACACAGAACCCGTGATTCTAAATTTTCGTACCAGCGATAATATAGAGCGCTTTGCTGGTGGACGTTTGTTGAAACGTTTCTCGAAGCGAGCAGGTACAAATTGCAAACTGGGTCCACCATTTCCTATTCCGTATGATCTGGAATAACATTATACAATAAACGCTTTTTCTATTTCACTAAAGGTCATGGTTATTGAATTTTATATTCGTTTTGCACAGCACTATTGTCACTTTAACATAAAAGTAACATTTAAATTATCAAGGATGCCTAGACTAGAGATCATTTAATTTCGGTATACTTTATTCTATGTCCTATTGTAGTTTCAATCAAAAAATTCTTCATGGATATTTATGGTACCGAAAGGTTGCGGCAAAATAGATTCCAATAATAATAACCGAGGAACAAAAAGCCAATTTAGTGATAATTTGTCGGCAACACAGTTTTTAAATAATATAGTTACATGTGATGAGAGTTTGTTTTGTCATTAGAACCCTGAATTTAAGTCTCATAGTATACAATGGAAGCACAAAGGGAGTTCAAGACGGCAGAAGGCGAAAACTATGAAAGTCGCCGGTATAGTGATGAAAAAGTCTTTCTTTGAAGACTGTGGTTAAGTAAAAACTCAAAAAAGGTATAAAACCTCTTGCGACAATTAATAATCGTATCCAAAATACGTATTTCGACAACTAAGTTATTATCATCAGTAGGCAAAACCTCCAATCAAAGTGTCGACACTTTGTGTGTGTATATGTAAATAAGTATATTTTGCCACAAGAAGAAGACGCCAAATACCTAGGAAGGCAACTTTTTCGGTGATTAATATAAATAAGGAATATGTTTTCGAAGAGAAAGCAGCTAGATCTCGAACTTAGAAGACTATTCTGGTTAATTCGTCACAAATTGAAGTCCTTGTCTACAAAATATAATTAAAACCCATTTATAGCTATAGAACACAGGTCTGTAGGATCGCTTCCATCTTTAACATCGAATATTAGAAGGATTTTAGTCCAAAGTATTCCGTGTGGTTGTCAAGGCTCGTTGATAACAAGTGTTCATTTGAAAAGTCAATCTAGTAGCATGTGATTTACTGAGAATATTTTGAAGTATGTCGTAAATTAAAATTTACTACTTAACCTACGAAGTCGTATATATTGACAGTTTCATACACACAAATAAATATCAAATAATAGGTATTTATTGAAAACTATAACAAATGTTGAAAATGTTGTCCTTCAAGATCAATGCACTTTAAAATCCTCCGTTCAAAATTTCTGATGATATTCTGCAACATTACTGGATTGTTATTAATTTCCATGCATTTCTGTTCGATTCTCTGTAGCATATCATTCAAATTCAATATAGGTGTTCGAAATATGTTATTTTTTAAATAAGGCCACAAAAAGAAGTCGCAAGGTGTTAAATCGCATGAACATGCAGGCCAGGCAATTTCAGTATTTCGACTAATTATACGCTCATCAAAAAATTCTCTTAAATAATCCAACGATTCTGCAGTACAGTGACAAGGTGCTCCGTCTTGTAGGAAATATGCATTTTGAAGTTCATCATCATGCAACTTATAGACAAATGGTTGTAAAATTTCCGTACGGTACCTTTGAGCATTTAACGTTCCCTGAAAAAATATTGGTCCAATGATTCGCCTTTGGCTTATCGCTGCCCAAAAACCAATTTTCTCTGTATGTAGCGATTCTTCATTAATTACATGTAGATTTTCACTACTCCAAATTCTTGTATTTTGTGAATTTAGATATCCCGTTTTATAAAACCATGCTTCATCAGTAAAGATGACTCTTTGCGAAAGTTCTCCATTGTTGCTCATATTTACAAACCAATTACAAAACTGTAGTCTACGTGGGTAATCAATTTCTAACAATTCTTGTACTGCTGTGACACGGTATGGATAAAGTTGCACATCTTTGTTTAATAACTTATGAGTTGTACCAACAGAAAGGTTTATTTGTTGACTCAAACATCGAGCAGATGTTTGTGGTTCAGCTTCCATTATTTCTTCAACACGATTGACAACTTGAGGTGTACGTTTCTTAAATGCTCCGCTACCTGATTTTCTTAAGAGACTACCAGTTTCAGAAAAAAGCTTTAAAGTTCTATTCAAAGTTTTCTTAAATTGTATATAATCTATTACAAATTGTGAAAACTCAACTTGAAATTCTACCATGCAATCTTGAACTGAATAAACCCATAAACCATCAATTTTATTACCACTTCGAAAATAAGCCTGGTCTAAAAAAATTTTATGTTCTAAAGTGAAAGCCAGAATCGACGCACGATTATTTTATGCACTAACTGATATTTGTGATTGACATTATAAAATGTCATTTGGATTTACGTTTACGGAACAACAAACACATACTAATATATTTGCGTCTTATTCTATCAAAATTTCAAAGTAATCTAGATTGACTTTTCAAATGAACACTTGTTATATACCAAATAACATCATAGTATTACCTAAAAATAAATAGACTGAAGGTTAAAACTGGATAGTATACATTACTTAGATAAGGTAATTTAAACAGTTTTTACATGATGCACATTTTATCACACCATCTATACTTTCTGTTTAATTTCCTTCATTTTATTTAGTATTTAATAGTTATTTGTTTCTATTTTACATTGTTTTATACAGTTCTATTATTAAAATTATATTTGACAGATAAATGTATCGATTTTAAGCAGCTGATTTTGCCAACTGTCAAAGGAAGTCAGTTCAATATAATAAAATTTAAGAAATGCACTGTCACTAGACATAAAATTTGACTTTAGTTTATCCTAAAATTCCATGCACCTAACAGTATATGAATTGTAAATATTGAAACCGGTAATTTATAACATCCTAATTATAAAATATACCAAAATATTATGATTAAAAAATGATTGGGCAAACTGGTAAAAAACTAGTACATACTTATTTTATTTACACAAGGCACAAATATATAAATAATTGTTCAATATTTATGTAGGATAAAGTTAAATTTATTATTAAATGATATACCAAACATCGTAAACGAAGTTCATTTTTCATGTTTATTACAGTTAAGATTATAAGAGATATGATTGACAATTAACAATAAATGTTAAAATTAATTCACATAGAATATTTGTTGTTGTAACGTATTCTTATTTTAAATGGAATGTAGAGTCTTTTAAGATAATAAACATACTGTAACTTATAGTTCAAAAATATTTAATATGAAAATACCCAAATACGTATTCTAAATATTGAAATCGGCAATTGAAAACGTTCCAATTATAAAAGTTCCAATAATAAAGAAAAGCAAAAATAATTTGATATTTACTTTACTGCTATTTAATAGGTTATTGAATGCGAATTAACGGCTGTCATTGGCTCTATACGATCAGGCATCCTGTACTAAGTAGTTTATGTACTCTTTCCTTATTATGCGGTAGATTGACGGAGTGGGAGTGACTTAACGACGGAACTGCAGTCAACGTGGACCACGGCGGCCAATAATCACCCGCGTACGCGTGTATTATCAAATCAACGTTCGAGCATTAGAATGCATTAGAATAAAATTCCAAGAAATTATTTGGCTAATGGATTTTATAAAAAATTAAATAAAAACGTTTTTCTCTCTTAAAATGCATTTTCAAGTAATTATTTTTTATTCCATATTTGAAATTATTTTCCCACATAGAATATTGTTTTCTCTTTTCATCATACGATATAAAAAACTTTTTGTTTAAAAGAAGAAACTGGAATATATACATCTGCTCAGCTTCAAACAATTCCTGGAATTTAAATTTAAATTGCATTACAAGCATTTAAATTTTTTATGGTTTCTAATTGATCGAAAAATATTTTTATTTTAAATGTAATTATTCTAGACGAAATATAAATAATACAACCCAGAAAATGTTGTCTTAAATTTCTTAAAATGCATTGTTATAATAAATCAGATCTAGGCATTTGCGCGATTACATATTTAAACCCAATAGTAAAAAACACAAAAGGTAAAGCCGATTAAGTAAATACATCCCCAAGTATATACAGGGGTTTTTACGTAAGTCGTTCGTTAGAAGCTTTTTATGTTAACGCTTTTAAAATTTTTGGCGCGTAATCTTGATACTTGCTGTGTTAAAATAAAATATTTATATTTATGAACCATTTTCGGTTATACCGGGAGTCATACCCAACTTTGATATTTTTTTAATAATGGAATGTTATATTATTATATATTATATATTAAGGTTTCGTTTGCACAAAATTGGCCGTTTTGGAATTATTTTGATTTTTGTGTAATTTCTTGTGTTTTTAATGCATTTTTTAAAATCACATATGTATCTAACGCGTATTTGAACTGAACTATGACAGCTAAAGATATAATATTCCCAGTACTGTCCAAACATTTAATAAATCTCTTACAGCGTGTTAGAAATATATTGATTATTTAAGTAATTTTTAACTAAAGAAAAATCCTTCTTTTTTAATGGAACAGCTTATAGATAAGCACCCCATAATAAGTAAATAAACATTTTTTATTGTACAGATATGTTTCCTTATGGTAAAGTTTGACATAGTTTCTAAAGTTTCAAAATTCACTAGGACTAAATCACTTACCGAATCTTGATGAAACTTTAGATTTCGGTTAACGAAAGATTGAGATTAATTTTTACACTTGAAGTATTTATATACGCTGATTACGAATCTGTATTTAATTTTTCTCCATCACGTCTAGATATTTCAGGATATACATATGAAGAAAATTGAAAAAAGATACCTTTACTTAGAAAAAAATATATATTAAAAAGTACTTAATTCTAGAACTTATAAACTATTGAAATTTGATAAGCGATTTCTTGTTTATTGCGTAAATATGTCACTTATCTTATTTTCAGATTTTCTCTTAAATTTTCGGTTTGACTTATCTCTCCTCAGCAGCCAACACATGTTTGTATTCCACGTTCCCTGATATTTCTCTTCCATATCTTTCAAATCTTGGTGAAATCTTTCACGTTGCTCTTGGCAAACGGCCCTTAAACTTTCCGGAAAGTAGTCAATGTGCGAATTCAAGAAATTAAGTTTATTGCTCATTGAATGACTCATTAAGCCAAAATTTGCAATCACATTCACCACTATTTTTTATAATCAGAGTTTTTATTGTTCACTAAGAAATTTTGCACCACGTTCTTAAGCGATCTCCACGCTTCTAACTCACTTTTGAGTTTTTTATCGAATTTTTTCATCCTTCATTAATTTTCTAACAAAAATTCCTTCTTTCAGTTTAGCGTCTGACAATGATAGGAAAATTGTATAGATACTTGAAACTTTCGTTACGATGAATTAGCCAGGTGTCGTCTAGTAACCTGAATATATAATAGCTACCCTTATATTGAACTTTGAAAAATATTCCACGGTGACGACTTTTTATTGTAATTTTAAAAGCAAACCAGCAATGCTCCCCCCCCCCTTTATTTCAAATTTGTAAAAAACAAATTTTTAGAAGTGTTGTTTATTGAATAAAAAAGGCGGATTAGAACCTCCACACAAATCGATAAAAATATGTTTTGTAAAGGGATCGTGGAATTCAGACTGTATTAAAAAGAATTATTTACAATCTGTAAAACGCATACGGCGAAAGTAACACATGTTCACCGGCTTTTCGAAATTTTTAACAAGATCTAAATGAAATCCTATAGACAGAACTCTAACGGAAAAAAATATACGACTTTTTAAGGCTCTAAAAAAATAATAAAATTTATAAAATACTCCAAAACAAATAGGATAATATATTACCCAACATTTATTTAAGCCCAACAAAACTTTCTCCGAAACATATGCATAATCATTCAAATTATATGGTAATTACTGTATTAACTCGAGCTATTAGAAGACCTGCTTAAAAGATTTTAATAGCATCATATCTCTTTTCTAATTATACATTAAATCCGTACATTAAACTTTCAATTGGAGATTTCTTGCATGTCAATATATTTTAAACACACAATTTACTTATTGTAATATTTTTGCACATATTACAATTAAATTAAGATGTTTAAACATAAAAAAAATAGATGTAAACAAAAGGTATAAATATCTTAATTTGTTTATTAATATCTACATGTATTATTATATCTAGATACTAACTAAAGCTAATACGTCCTGATAATTTTCATGAAAAATAATCTTCATGATATAAGCGTTTAACTATTTTTGTGTATGTCTCCGCTGAGTAACAGAAGAAGCCAATATCTATTAAAGTTAATACCAACAGTTAGTCGCTAAAACGAAGCTTTTAGTGCGTTTAATACGGAACAATAAAAGTAAATCTACTTTCTCATTTATTATAACGTATAAAAATTCTTTCTCTGAATAATGGAGAGTATTTATTTTCAGAACGATATGGGTACATTTCAAGCAGAGTACACTAAAAGAAACGGAGAATAAAAAATGATATTATTTTTTGCGCCAGAAAGAAATATACAGATTGTTTAAAAGACAAATAACAGATACACTTTTCTAATAATTCGAATTAATTCAAATAAATATACGAGAGATATTTACAATGTTCTTTTTAAATTAAGCTTCCGAAACCCCTTACCAAAATATAGCTTCAAATTCTGGTTGAAAATACCTATGACTTCAAGAAAAAGAGCTTCTTAGTCACTGTGGTTTAGTACTTTTGGAAGGGTGTCTCTGAGGATACATATCCTAATATGTTGCATATTACTTGTGTAGCACATGCTCTCCACAGAATCTGTAAGATAAACTTGTTTCTGCTTTTAAAAAAGTTTTCAGAGAAGCACCATTGAGAGTAGGTCTTTACAGGGAAAAACTTCCATCTTTGTCACTGCCTCCCTCTCCTGTAATAACTAGATGGGAACATGGTTGGAAGCTACTAGTTTTTATGCAGAGAATATAGATAATTTACAAAATTTCGATGACGATGCTCGAAGTATATCTGAGCGCAAGGAACTAACACAAATTCCAAATTCAAAAAATCAGTTGTACTTTCTTCAGGAACACTTTGGAAATTTTCCAAAACTAATCACTTAATTTCTTCTCTTCTTCTTCTTATATTAGGCCTTAGGCCTGTTCTTATCCGATCTCTTTCATAGTGCTGCAGTTATGTTTGTGACGTAGACTGCCAACTACCTCGCCATCTTTTGAAGGGCCTTCCCGGTGGTCTGGTGCCCATTGGCTTTAGATCCCTTGCTGTTCAGGCTAATCTCTCGCAATCCATTCGTGTTACATGCTGGTTCCACTCCCGCCTCCTCTGTCTGCCCCACCGTACGATATCGTGTACACCACATTGATTCCGTATTTGATTGTTCCGGATTCTGTCTCTCAGTGTTTTCCCCGCTACTGACCTCAATGTTTTCATTTCCGTTGTTCTAAGCATCCTTTTTGTTTCTGCTGTGTCGGCTCTCGTTTCTATTGAATATGCAAGTATTGGTCTTATGCATACCTTATATATGCGTACTTTCTCGTCCAGTCTCATATCTTTATTCCGCCAAATAACGTCCCTCAGGCATCCCGAAACATAAGCCGCCCTATTAGCCTGTCTTCGAACACTGTCTCTTAGGTCTCCGCAGCTGGATATTTCTATACCTAGATATTCGAACTTAGGAACTTGTTCGATTATCTCATCCCCAATTACGATTTTACATCGTCTGGGCTCCCTTGCCACTACTAAAGTTTTTGTCTTAGAGGTTGATATCTGCAGGTTATAAGTTTCCGCCACTGTTTTAAAATTGTATGCCATACGCTGTAAACTGTCTTCCGTATCTGAGATCAGGACTGCGTCGTCTGCATAACACAGAATCTTTATCTGTTTTCTTCCAAGCCCGTATCCCTGTCCCACATTTTTTACTGCTCTTATAATTTTATCCATTATCAGATTAAACAGTAGTGGGCTTAGACTATCTCCCTGGAGTATTCCAGATTTGATGTCTACTGCCGATGTTAGTTCGTTATCGATCTTAATTTTAGTTTTGTTGTTTGTGTTTATGTCTTTAATTATCTCTACCAATCCACTGGGCTGGTTTTCTTCTTTTAATAACTTCAGTACATCTTCCAGTCTGACACGATCGAAGGCCTTTATCAAGTCTACAAAGCACATATAGGCAGGGTTGTTGTATTCAATTGATTTCTCAACTATCTGTCTTAGTATAAAAATAGCATCTATTGTTGATCTGTTTTGCCGGAAGCCTTGTTGTTCTTCACTTATTGTGTATTGTTTAGTGATCCTGTTGGCGAATATCTTCGTTAATAACTTGAGTGTTGTATTAAGTAGGGTGATGGTACGGTAGTTGCTAGGATTGTTTTTATTTCCTTTCTTATGTATTGGTATTGTAATGCTCGTTTTCCATTCGTCTGGTACACGCTTGGTATCTAAAATTTTCTGAAAGAGTAATGCGATATTGTCAATTATTGTTTCTCCGCCGTATTTTAGCAGTTCATTGTGTATGCCATCGGGCCCTGGGGCTTTTCTGTTTTTTAATTTCTCTATGGTAATCCTGAGTTCTTCTTTTGCAATTTCTATTCTTTGTTCATTATCGCTGTCTCCTTCTTCTTCCTCCGTATGTGTGTTACTCCCTTCCTTATAAAGCTCTTCGATATATGCCGTCCACTTTCCTCTCTCTTTTTTTGCTAAGATTTTTATATTCATTAATAGGTTTTTTTCTCCCTTTAAGTATCTACCACACCTTACGTTGTGCTCCATAGAGGTCATGTTCCATCTCTTTGGTAAACCGTGTCCAATACTCTCTTTTCACTTAATTTGAAAACCAAAATCTCAAATTAAATGATGGATTAACGGCTACTGATAATTTGAAAAATATTTCAAGTAACTTCGGGATGCTTTGAATTTGGCTTTGAACTGAAAATATATACTTTATGAAGTATAAATATGACATGAGTAACCACTGGAAATATAATCAACAAAATATTTCTTTATTAAAATGAATGATGAAGAAAAAAATAACATTAACGTTAATAAAAAATCTCGAGTGCCCAGTAAAATAAAATTGAAAACAAAAATGCAAATCGGATTTAGTTTTTCTTTCTGGTCGAATGGATCCGAACAGAACAGCAGGGTTAAAATCTCCATGAACTCTCGACTGTGTTCAATACAAAACAGAAAACCCCTTAATGCCAAATCACTTTTTATCAAAATGTTTAATATCGGGAATTTTTAATAAACCATTTGTACTTTGATTAATGCTGATAACAGTTGCGCTGTTTCGATGGCTCTTGATGAAACGCAATGAAAAAAAAAGGCAAAAACAAACTCTCCAGTTCCGCTTTTACAAACAAAATCCAGTCATCGTACCGTCGTTACCCCACTACGGGTTTTTATCCCGTTGACACCTCGCCTCATTCACGACTTTTTTTCATCGTATTTCCCCGCCCATATCCGACAGTTCCTCCTCTCCTCTCAACACCCGAGAAGGAAAATGGACATTTCATCGAGTTTTCGATTTAATAACATGAAATATTTTACATCCATTCCAGCATAGAGAGAGATAGCGAGTAGGTTGAGCTGCTATTCAAAGTTGCACGTTGAAAACGTTGATTCAATTTCAGTTCTCCACGTGAAAAATTGGCATTCGGTGCGGGATGTGTCTGCGAGTGGAAAATTTTAAAATGCGCAGATAGATGGGTAGATAAGTGGGATATCTAATATACATACATGTATGGGATGTTGTCCGTGATATGATTACATGCATCTTATAAATGGTACTTTTACAATACCTGTCTTCTTTAATGAATTGGATTTATCGCAATCTTAATAGATATTGGCTTGATGTATAGATTTGTATAGTTTCTATTGAACTCAAAATTTATTCATTTTTAAACAAGCAAAATACATGAACTAATCCAAAATATATTCCCTTCCATTATTTGCCATTGACTCTACGCCTGAAGAAATTCGGTGGTTTGAAAGTGAAGGAATTGTAACGCCAATTTTGAAGCACAATGTTTTTATTAAAAGAGATTTTCCAAGGTTATTTGATAGAGAGTAAAAGAGATGGTCATCTTTGTCTCACGCGGATGAATATCAGATTTTGCTCAGGGAGTTACCTTTTTGTTAGGGCTTTGAAGTTATTCTTTACTGTTCTCGATGTTAACATGAAGGCACATTTTTTGTCACCAGTAACAATGATGACGATCTAGCAAAAAAGTATACCTCGCAACCAACAAGTTAAGAATTACTATAATTACAGCCTTTTTTAATATGTTCTGTTAGTGCTATTTTGTTTATGTTCAACGTTTTATATATCTTAGTCTGTGCTTGTCAAAATGGCGTATCGTTCTCATGAGAATTGATTCCTAACTGCTGTAATCTTAGTGTAAGTTACCACACCTTTGTTAACTGCTCTAATTCTCAAGGTAACGTTTTTTGGCTAACATAGACTGTTCTTTTGCCTATAGGCAAGAAGGAATAAATAAAGTCTCCGAAACTTCACATAAGAAGCTAGAGTGGTATTATTTATCAAAATCCTTATTCTGTATATAAATACATATATATATATATATATATATATATATATATATATATATATAGGTGTCCTTGAAATAAAGAGATATAACGTATGAAGAATGGAAAAATATAATTATGTAAAATATAGATCCAAAATATTTTTAACAAAATTTCCTCTCATAAGCGAGGAAAAAAATAACAAAAATATTTATAAAATATTTGTCACGCCACTGTACGATCGACTAGATCAATGAAAATATCGAAGACTATTTTTAAAGCTGACCGGAAATATCAAAAAAAGGGCAGTCTTCTTATTGCTCGTCAGCTTTAAGTATTGTCTCGGGTTCAGTAAGTTGTCAATCATTACATGTATACATATTGCTGTGAAATTTCCCCTTTCGATAGAAACGAAATCAATTAAATGAACTATAAATTAATTGAAGTCGTTTAACTTAGTTGTTTTTGAATACACCTGGTATATAACATAATAATTTTGCATAAAATACATAATGTAAATAGATTATACATTATAATTAATTTCGAGTAATATTTAAAATCTAATTAGACATACAACGCATACATACGTACCAAAAACTGTATTGGAAAGGATACAAAATAAGTTTTTCTACATATATCTATATATTCTATATATTACATATATGCCCTGTTATTTATCTTAAACTTGTTGATATCTCATGATATATAACAAGTGTTCGTTTGAAAAGTCAATTTAAGCTACTTTGAAATTTTGAAAGAATAAGACGCAAATATATTAGTATGTGTTTGTTGTTCCGTAAACGTAAATCCAAATGACATTTGATAATGTCAATGACAAATATCAGTTAGTGCATAAAATAATCGTGCGTCGATTCTGGCTTTCACTTTAGAACATACAATTTTTTTAGACCAGGCTTATTTTCGAAGTGGTAATAAAATTGATGGTTTATGGGTTTATTCAGTTCAAGATTGCATGGTAGAATTTCAAGTTGAGTTTCAACATTTTGTAATATTATATATAATTTAAGAATACTTTGGATAGAACTTTGAAACTTTTTTCTGAAACTGATAGTCTCTTAAGAAAATCAGGCAGCGCTCAAGTTGTCAATCGTGTTGAAGAAATAATGGAAAATGAACCACAAACATCTGTTCGACATTTGAGTCAACAAATAAACCTTTCTGTTGGTACAACTCACAAGTTATTAAAAAAAGATATGCAACTTTATCCATACCTTGTCACAGCAGTACAAGAATTGTTAGAAATTGATTACCCACGTAGACTACAGTTTTGTAATTGGTTTGTAAATATGAACAATAATGGAGAACTTTCGCAAAGAGTTTTCTTTACTGATGAAGCATGGTTTTATAAAACGGGATGCCTAAATTCACAAAATACAAGAATTTGGAGTAGTGAAAATCCACATATAATTAATGAAGAATCGCTACATCCAGAGAAAATTGGTGTTTGGGCAGCGATAAGCCAAAGGCGAATCATTGGACCAATATTTTCTCAGGGAACGTTAACTGCTCAAAGGTACTGTAGGGAAATTTTACAACCATTTGTCAATCAGTTGCATGATGATGAACTTCAAAATGCATATTTCCAACAAGACGGAGCACCTTGTCACTGTACTGCAGAATCTTTGGATTATTTAAGAGATTTTTTTGATAAGCGTATAATTAGTCGAAATACTGAAATTGCCTGGCCTGCACGTTTATGCGATTTAACACCTTGCGACTTCTTTTTGTGGCCTTATCTAACAAAATAACATATTTCGAACACCTATATTGAATTTGAGTGATATGCTACAGAAAATCGAACAGAAATGCATGGAAATTAATATCAATCCAGTAATGTTGCAGAATATCATCAGAAATTTTGAACGGAGGATTTTAAAGTGCATAGATCTTGAAGGACAACATTTGTTATAGTTTTCAATAAATACCTATTATTTGTTATTTAGTTGTATGTATGAAACTGTCAAAATATACGACTTCGTAGGTTAAGTAGTAAATTTTAATTTACGACATCCTTCAAAATGTTCTGAGTAAATCACATGCTACTAGATTGACTTTTCAAATGAACACTTGTTATATATATAACGAGCCATCGAAAAAATTCATAATTGGAGTAGACTGTGAAATTGGGTTGGTACTTTAACCACTTCCACATAATGACTAGAGCAGACCAATTTCCGTGCTCGCCATTAGCGTCGGTATGAGAGTGTAATTCGTAATATATTGGAATATGCGATAGAATAGGGACCCAACATGAGCTTGTTACCGATATAAGTATAGCTCTACTTCTATACTTATATCGGTAACAAGCTCATGTTGCGCCCCTATTCTAACGCATATTCTAATATATTACGAATTACACTCCCTTACCGGCGCTCATGGCGCGCACGGAAATTGGTCTGCTCTAATAATGACACATTACTTGATGCTTGACAGTTTCATTTGGTTTCATTGCAAAAAAGGTTATGGCATTGAAATCATACTACAACAAAAAAGAAAACAAATAATTTATTTAATATCGAAATCATAATCAAAATTTACATATAGCTACAGAAGTTAAAAATGTTGTCCATTTACATCTAAACACAAACAATTTTCTTAATAAGAGTTTTGAAAAATTTGACACAAACTTATAGTTTCAATGTCAAATAATAAATGTCATTATGTGGAAGTGGTTAAAGTATCAACCCAATTTCACAGTCTACTCCTATTATGAATTTTTTCGATGGCTCGTTATAATAAATTGATGCTTAAACTTCCTTAATAGAAATCTATATTTATTCAAAAATATTTAAAATTTATTCATTTTTAAACAGGCTTTTTTTTAAATGATGTTATGTGTAGCTATTATTTAGTATATAACACTTCATTTGAAATATTTAATCAAGAAGTTTAGATTTTATTTTTAAGATAAGGAATTCAATTTACGTGAAAAGAACCACGACCCTGAATTAGTTTAGTTATTAATTCAATCATCTGTTACAGTTTTAACTATATGTATATATTTAATGCCTGTACCTCTGGTACAATTGATGGAATGTTATGTAATTATAATTATTTGTAATTTATTGTCTTGCGTTCGTTTCAAATTTAATGACATTAATTTGGATTTTGATTAATAATATCCTGCACGACAACGGAATAAAAAATATAGCAATAAGAGAAATTATACTGCCATCCTAATTATAAATTTATTAGATTACTTCTATTTGTTCCTTCACGGGCCGAAACTTGCGCTGAGAAAGATAAATTACGTCAGCTGGCATAACGAAAATTAATGATTCGACTCTACACCACTTGCATGCACACAACCATCCGACTGCCACCGCCTCTCGCCTTGCCTTGCCTTCTCTATCTGAAGGGGAAATTTCCTCGAAACTATGCGAAATGAAGAATGAACCGACCATCTAATAAGACGAAGAGAGAGAAGAATTGGTCGCGGAAAAACAACGGAAAAAGTTCGAAAATGTAAATTAGAAAAATCTCGCGTCAAGTTCACATACATTTTACAGCAGGTTTTCTCATCTTCGCGACGTAACGATGCGGTCGGTAAAATCGCGGAAAACAATTTTCTTAATTACCTCGCCGTCACACGGCCGCAACACGGACGCCTCCTTGATAAAACTCATTCCGTGAAACACACCGCGAATGCAGCAACACTCCGCCGCGAGCGACTTTTTCTCTCGTCTTAAGTTGCGGGCGTTGAATTTTTGCATTTTTCCGCAATAACTTGAGGGAAATTACATCTTCTGTTTCGACATCAAATTTCATTTCGATCTACGATCTCTGGCATGGAACTACTCAATTATGCCGTCGTTGAAATGAAAGAGGAACAACAAACACACACACGCTCTCACACAAAATGTATTCACTGAACACGTTTCACAGTTGGAGGGTGAGTTCAGTGGATTTTTCATTCATTCCGGAATTTCCGAGAGTTTTCTGTAATTGTTTTATCCGGACGGAAATTGGAAAATATTATTTTTCGCTGAATGATTCTTTAATTAAATTTTCAAAATGTATGGTGATTTTTATACAGATACATTCATGTACTTTTTAAACTTCATAAGCTTCCGGTTTTATTAAAAATCGAGGCGTCAAATGTTTTGTATGTCGTACATTGTTAATTCAATGGAAAAGTTTCTATAAAGGTTTGTTGTATAACTATTTAAAATTTAGAAAAAATGCTGTCTCTACGACATCGCTTGTAAAGCTGGGGGTCGCGTGATATTAAAGGGGAATCGCGAAATAGTCCAAACAATAATCAAAATATCATTTTATGAAGTCTTCCTTTGGAGACTCTGGTGAAGTAAAAACTCAAAAAAGGTATATAACCCCTTACCACAATTACTAATCGTATCCTAAATACGTATTTCGACAACTAAATTGTCATCATCAGTAGGTAAAAACCACTAATCAAAGTGTACACAATGTGTACACAAAGTGTACATGGGGAACAGTAAAGCTAAAACACATATGAAAACGCACCAAATTTACACAGCGTCCACGTATACACTGTCAAGAGTACAAGAAGTACCGTATCGTTATGTTCAAATTTTGGGAGTGTAAAGTAGACTTCATTTCAAGTAACAAAAGCGCAAAACTTGTATATCCATTTTTTTTTGTTTCAAAGTTATATGATTGTCAGATCATGAAAAAAAAATGTAATCTTAAAGTCAATACAAACTGATTTTATTTAAAAAAACTTATACAATTCAATAACAGGCCTGTGATTGTTAACGTCGCATAATAAAATGTTATCCTAAAATAAATAAATACGTATCGTAGTGCATACAGTAATTTATCGGAGATATACAAAAAAGAGTACTAATTGATTTATGATAAACATGGTTCTTACTTATTTCGTAAGTGCTGCACCATAAATATCATACAATAAACAAATGTTCAAATGACTGTTAACGTTGCATTTTTTAATAAAGGATTACATTACGTTTCAATTCATACAACAGCTTATTAGTGAGCGGACACGTTTTCTTTATTCATGCCTTACCGATTTTCTTCTCAGGAGTATGTGGACATGCATTTTATGTATCGCTACAGTAACGGCAGTGCACGCGATGCAGTTATTGAATACCGACATCGGTTTCCCGATAGGTGCATTCCTCATTACAGAACGTTTCTGGCAGTACACAGACAATTTCGGGAATTCGTACTGCGTGATTATCTTTTCGACCGCGGGGTAAATTTGCCAGCAGACTTAGAGGAAGAAGCAGTAGCTATTGTTACAAGGAATCCAACTCTCAGTATAAGTCGAATCGCTAGACAACTAGGAGTGCCACTAACGACAGTTTGGCGAATTTTAAAACGTGAGGGCTTATATCCATATCACTATCGCAGGGGACACGGTTTGCTCTATACTCGTCTAGTTTATTCTACCTGGATATTAAGACAGTCACGGCTTCATTTTAATTTCTCCAGAACAGTCCTCTGGACAGATGATCTACGTTCACGAGAAGTGGTATTACAAATCTGAGAAACCTGCACAGATGGTCATCAGAAAATCCCAAAGCTATACACCCATATAAATTTCAACATGAATTCTCTATTAACTTTTGAGCGGCCCTAATCGATGACTTGTTGATTAGTCCTGTCGTTCTTCCTGGGAGGTTAAATGCGGACAGTTACCTTCAATTTCTTGTTGACGAACTGCCAGGTCTTTTAGAGGATAACCCACTGAATGTTCGGCGAGACATGTGGTTTTACATGAATGGGGCACCACCACATTTCGGAATTGCTGTCCGAAATTGGGTTAACGTCAATTATCCAAGATTGATTGGTCGAGGTGGTCCTTTTGCATGGCCACCCAGATCACCAGATCTTAATCCCCTTGACTTTTATTTATGGGGGTACATGAAAAATTTAGTCTAAGCGCAAGTTTCGAACACAAGAGAAGAGTTGTTGGATCGTATTCACCTGGCTGCAGAGCAAATCCGATAAAACAAAAATGAAATTCAGATAAGTACTTCTTCTGTTGGCTTACGAGCACAGGCCTGCATTCAACAAGGAGGTGGACATTTCGAAAATTTTATTAATTGAAGTTTTTTAAATAAAATCAGTTTTTATTGACTTTGGGATTACATTTTTTTTTCATGGTCTGTAACTTTGAAACAAATAAAAATGGATATACAAGTTTTGCGTTTTTGTTACTTGAAATGAAGTCTACTTTACACTTCTAAAATTTGAACAAAACGATACGGGACATCTTGTATAAGAGCACCGTCCACGGAAAGCTTCAAGCTTTTCATCAATTGTTAGATAAGCACCAGACGTATAAGCGGCTTGAAAATTTTCTATTATCTTTTCGAAGACATCTCTAATTTAAGCCAGCTTATCGACTGACTTGCGTTCTTTGCGGGTGTCCTGTTTGTCAAAACGCATGCACTGCAATAATAATTGAAAACGTGTCAGAGGCATGTTTTTTTCTAAATATCCGTATTCCCGTGTCATCACTTGACCACATATCCTCTAGACTCGTCGAGAACTTTTATTGATGCCTGCAAGATACACCAACCCAAATACAGCTTTAATTTCTTCGACGTTAGTTTCTATTACGCTGTACTGGTAATTGTCATCGTATTGTTCTCTAATAAAGTTAATTTTGTAATTGGTACATATTGCTGTATCCTCTATAATCACTTGATCTACAAATAAATTCCAACAGTCACGTATAGTTTTAACGCCTTTGGCGTATTGTTTTACGCCTCGCAAATAGGTAATAATATTTTCTGCTCTTGTTCGGACCGTAGAGGGGCTATGTATCTTTGTATACTTCGTACGTTTATCTTTTCCCCAGTAAGATCGTTGCGTTTGTTCGAGGTCATCTGCGTCAATTTCTTCATCGCCATCTTGCTCCGTATCTGTGTTATGGGAAATCTCGCTAAGATGATCAGACACGTCCTCACTATCATAAATTTCCTTCTCTTCATCTTCACTACCACTCTCAAATTCTTTCCACAATTGTGCAAGTCTTTCTTGTTCTTTCTCGTAACTCCACATTTCTGTTTGTCTCTCTCAACCGTTTCTAGCAGTAAAAGATATCCACTTGTCTACCCTTGAAAAACTTACGCGACTGGTGTGGTGGGGTGTGACATACCCAGAACAAGGTTTATGCAATTTTGTTCAGCCGATAACATTAAATTTACAGATCTCTTTTCGCAACTTGAAGGTTCGATATTTTACCTACAGGTATTGAAAATCAGAGGTAGCGCCTTGACATCTAGCACAAAATTACTTTAATTTTTTAAGTGTGGGGTATGTGACACGCCACCACACCAACGAAAGGTTAAGAGCCTAATTTTGAAAATTTAAAGAAATTAGAACACTTATGTATGAGTGTATTTAATAGGTATACCGCATGTGTCAAATATCATTAGGCATGGGGAATACGTATGAGTACATACGATGTATATGTATATGGAAAAGCCGATCCAATGCCGGCGAAGACCGCGACGGCCGGCAACGATTGTCTCCGATTGTTTCGCAAATACAAGTTAGCAGTAATCATTTGACCATCTACATAGGTACTTGTAATGCGTTCTAAAATAACATTTACGAATTGCAAGGGATTTGCTTTTCTTATTTCTTTCAGTAGATGCAGGAAATTTTTAAGCTGCGGTGCGTCGCATAAACAAAAGCGTAATTCGAATAAAATTAAAGAATAATCCTAAGAAAATAAATAAAAAATGATTCTAAAAATTATGATAAATTATACAAGAGGTTCAAAAATTCCTCCTTGCACTGCAAGACATTGTCCTAGGCGATCGTAGAAATTAGCTCTTACATTTGCTAACATGTCGGCAGTTAATGAATTCGTAGCCTCAGTTATTTTTTCTCTCTAGACAACTAGATTTTATGCTCTATCAGCTTCACGAGTATAAACAATATTTTTTAGATATCCCCACAAAAAGAAATCATTTGAAGATAGATTAAGAGATCGCGGGGGCCATTTAATGTTTCCTGTTCCAGTAATAAGACGGTCAGGAAAAGTATTTCCTAAAAATGCCTTTACCCTCACTGCATTATGTGCTGGACAGCCATCATGTCGAAACCAAACGGTTTTCTGATTTATTCCAATGTTTTGAATGGCGGGAAGTATTTGATTTTTCAGTAATTCGAGATACTTGTCGGCATTTAATATACCATCAATAAAATAGGGGCCTATAGAATGGTCACCTAAAATACCTGCCCAAACGTTTAGTTTTTGAGGATACTGAGTGCGATTTGCAAAATGCCGGTGTTGATTTTCCGAAGCCCAATATCGAAGAACAGAGAGATTGTGCTTTCCGTGTAATGGAGAAGTTGATTCATCGGTGAAGAGAATATTTTTAGCGAAATTTTCATCTCGATGTATCTTTTCCATAACGTCTTGACAAAACTCCATTCTCCGGAAATTGTCCTCGGGAAATATTTCTTGAGTTTTCGAATATTTGAAACATTTTAAACCATTACGTTTCCAAATACGTAAAATAGATGTGCTACTTGTACCCAATTCCTCGGCAGCACTTCTAGTCTATCTCGTGTTATCAATTTCCACAATACTACAAATTAATACATCCCGCCGTTCTCTTTCCTCAATTTTTTGTGGTGATACCTCTCTTGGTTTGCATTTCGTACAGTTATTGAGAGAGGAACAAGTTTCAAATTTATTTATAATATTATAAATTCTTTGTCTGCGAGGTACAGAACGGTTTACAAAAGTCAGCGCAAACAAATTCATGCACTCCATTGCAGACTTGCCAGCATGAAACCATTTTACTAACTGAAGCTTTTCAGTGGGTGTATAAAGAGCCAGTATACATTAATTTTATTGTACGTAACGGCCGCAGCTAGACTGAATGCAAAATTTCCAGTCAATCGGTACCGGAGACAATCGTCAGTCGTCGCGGTTTTCGCTGGCATTGGACTGTGCGTATACATTGTATGTACTCATACATTGATTCTCTATACCTAATGATATTTAACACATACGGTATGTAATTTGGTATGGTGATTTAACGGGAGACGGACTGTTCACAGGCCAAACTCTGTGTGTGAGATTTGTATTTGTGTGTGTATTTAGTAAATATAATTTATGTATTTGTACTATTCGCTTTATATACTTATTCAATCGTCGTCAAAGCTAGATCTGAATTATTTAAACATTCATTTTAGGGAATTTAATACTAGACTTTCTTGGTTGTATTATTTATACTTTAATTAGAATAATTAGATATAAAATAAAAATATATTTGTCAATCAATTAGTACTTGTGACACGGTTCAAATTAAAATTCCAGAAATTGTTTAAATATATATTAAAAACGTGAACGTCTGTACATATTCAATTATTCTTTTTACACAAATAGCTTTTTATAATATGTAATAAAAGAGAGAGAAAATTAGTACAAGCATATTAATAGAAAGATTTTAGTATACATCACCCTACACCATTACATGGAAACAGGGCATAGATTATATATAGGTTATATATATATATATATATATATATATATATAAGTTATATATATATATATATAATAAAAAGAGAAAACATTATAAACACGTGAGAAAATAATTTCAAATATAAAAACTAATTTTGTCAATATCCATTTTAAGATAAAAAACATTTTTATTTAATTTTAAAATCGCGTACATAAAAATACAAAAGAAATCGTCTCCTGACCTAATTTTTTATAAAATCCATTAGCGAAAACATTTCTTGGAATTTTATTCTATTGCATTCTAATGCGTTGATTTCATATTTCACGCGTACGCAGATAATTATTGGCGGCCGTTGTCCGCGTGACTATCCCACCGTTGTTACGCCACTCCCACTCAGAGAATCTACGACTTAATCAGGACACATAATTCACATTGACTGATCCTATGAATGCAATACCGACCGTTAATTCTCATTCAATTATGAATCGAATAGTAATAATCTAAATATATAATTATTTGTGCTCTGTTCTTTATTATCTGAAGTTTTATAATTGCAATATTTTAAATTACATACATTAACGTTCTGAGAATATTGCGTTTGCGTAGGAACGAGCGATTTTCTCAAATTCACCCGATACTAATATTTAGTCATCGCCGAATTATGTTTATCTATAGCGTAACGAAATAACCATTCGTCGGTAAATACTAGTTTTTTTAATAAGCTGTAGGTCTACATTACATTTTATCAGTCATAATTTCATAAAACTGCATCCTCGGAAAAGAATCCGGTGCATGCGAACTCTAATCTGTAATGTAATTCCTTACATGAACTGTACAACAAAATGTTTAGGCAATTCATCGGCTCCTAATTCCTAACACGAACTATTTATATTGTTAATGTGATACAAACGTTGAAAGGTTATTGAAACACATTGTTTATTTTAATTTTTGTAGAAACATTTTATAGATTTTTATACCTGCTTTATTAAATTCTTTGGATGCTAGCGAGAATATTTTCAATTTAAATTGCAATAATTCATTTATATAAAATTAAATATTATATTTTTGTGGACATATATATTTATTGTTAAGCTTTTACCTGTATTTTCTCCATATTTTAAATTTAAAAAAACATAATTTAACACCAAAAATTATTTCCGCTTTCAAAACTATCCAATAATATAGAGATATTTAACGAAAATAGACAGCGATGTCAATATTACATATTTATATGAAATCCAATTTTATTTTTGGTCGGATATTTTAACAATAAAGCTCATCTCATAAATATACAAAATAATAAAATTCAATGTATGCTGGCTTGGCAACTTTTTGCTTGTGTGATGGCATTTTATATAAATGTTAAAATGGAAAATCTAGTGTAAATAAATCTCTTTTATCTGCATTGATTTGGCTGAACATTATTATTGCATTAACAGCACTTTGTGCTACGTAATTTTTTTTAAATAATTTTATATATACATACATTTATTTCTACAGTGTGTTGCCGGGTGTCCCAATAAGAAAAACATTTTATTGTAGATTTATGAAAAAAAAATTCTTTAATAAAGTTTTTGCTTGATTGAAGGTATACAAATAACACTAAACTTTTAAAATAAATTTTATAGTAATGCGAAAATAGTTGTTTTCTGTGAATTTTTGAGTAACATTTTTCTAAGTCCTTAGTTGTACTAATATCTAGTTCCATTGAACGTAATGCATTTTATATCGTGTAAGGCATGTGTTAGGTGAACTACTGTCATGCAGTATTTAATTGTCAAAATGCTTTCACAAAAAGGAAAAAAAAATGTATTATGGATTTATGAAAAAGATTATTCTTATTAAAGTGTTTGGTTAATACACAAATAAGTACAATAACTATCAGTAATTTTTTAAGCATAATCCTTTTAATTCCATGTAATGTTTAAATTATGTTGAAAATATAATTGTCTGTACATATTAAGTGGAAGTGCCTCAAGTTCTTCTAAAAAGAAGTTATTTAGCATATTCAAATAAATACGTTAGTTGACAGTAGTTTAAAAAAAATACGCGCTAATAATTCTATCGTATAGTACCGCACACCACACATTTTCTTTTTTATAATATTGCCGATTAAGATTCATAATAATAACGAGAATTTTGGGACGACACATGTCCAATTGTACTAAATGTACACTCATCAGGGAATACAATGCTTTTATGAAAATTGTGATTACTTGCAATATCGCAGCCTACCCATAGACAAAAGTCTAACCGCTTAGCATCATCGCTAGGTACAAGTGTATGTCGAAAATGTGGTTTATACGCCTTCATCTTGTTTGCTAAACACGACCGAAAAATGATCCGTTCATATGTACATAGATTGGCCGCTCGTTTTCTTAAAGATTATCTAGGATTTTATATAACCGAATTCAAAGCTAAAAGATTAACTTCATCTTCATTATCATAACGCGGTTGGGAAATTCATCTCGAAATTCTTCTAACCAAGTTTGAATTGAGTTCTTCCACTGTCCATCGATCTTTTGATCATTTCGAAAATGAATGCTTTGTGTACGTTAGTAAATACCATTTTCAAAATTCAAAAATATAAATTACTATCTTCGATATTAGTTTCTGACAATTATTGACAGACAACAGTTGACATTTAAATTGTTGACATACAAATCATAGACTTAAGTAAGGACATATGACGTTTCACATCTTTCCGGATGTGAGACATCATTTAATAAAAATCATAAGAAAATGTATTGTAGTTAACGGTGGATACTTTCAACATTTATTAAAGTAGATCAAAACAATTTTTTAATATTGAATAAACTGCGTTGTGTTCTCATAATTTTCTATTTCAACACCCTGTATCTTTTTAAGCTGAAACATTTTACTTAAGCAAACTATGTTCAAAATAATTATCTCCAAATGCCGTGTGGGCCATAAGTTATGGGAAGGCTTGTATATATATATATATATATATATATATATATATATATATCTCGTATACAGATTGGCCGGGCGAATGCTTAGGGATAAGTAGTGACCCAAAGAGTGCGAGTGAATAGAGCGTACATATGTGTGGATATTAAACAGACGAGGACGGGAAAGAACGATCAACAGCGTTGATGCCAATAGCGCGCTCGCTGTTCAAAGATATCCGTCTAACAGTCACTCTAGAAGCATACGCCGGCTTGTACAGACTGTTCGTTGTTGTCGCTTTTGAACTAAATAATGCGTAAAGGAAGTAAAATTATTAGAAAATAATAAATCATGTTCAAGAAATATTGATATACCTATAGCTATTAATTTTTTTACAAAACAAAACTAATTCTGATAAAGAATCAAATTAAAATTGGAAAAATAAAATAAAATTTTTCGATTCTACATAATTTTTAAGTGAAAATAAATTCTAAAAAATTTTCAAGAAAAGGGAAAAAGAAAAAATATTGTTTTTCTATTTTTTCAAATTGGTTTTTTTATTTTTTCAAATTAAATATAAATGAAACTTTGTTGTATAAATACAAAAAATGAAATTATTTAATCAACGATTCAAAGAGTCCTCCATGCTGCAATTCGCAATAACCTAACCGGTTATAAAATGATGTCCGCACATTAGCCAGCATTTCAACTGGAATGCTATTGCATGCCTGTTCTATTTTATTGCGCAGCTCGTCTAAAGTTTGGGGCCTTTCGTGCGGATGTCTAAAGATTGTCTCTTTTAAATAACCCCACAAGAGAAGTCTGTCGGCGCTAAATCGGGGGATCGAGGTGGCCAAAGTATCTTACCCCACGTACTAATGACATGTTCAGGGTAATTATCAATTAGACATTGTTTAACTACCCTTGAGTTGTGAGCCGGACACCCATCTTGCTGAAACCAAATATCCTCCAGATGATCAGTTATGTTACGTACAGCAGGGATAACGCCATTTTCAAGAAGTTGTAGGTACCTTTCGCCATTTAGGTTGCCGTTTAGAAAAAATGGTCCTACAATCTGATCACCCAGGATACCTGCCCAGACGTTCAGTTTTCTAGGATACTGTGTTTTGGTGGCTACAGTTAGGTGTTTGTTTTCTTGGGACCAATATCGGACGACAGAAGGATTATGGTGACTGTGAAGTGCAAACGATGATTCGTCCGTAAACAAAATATTCTGCAAAAGAATTTCGTTTCTGTCAAATTTTTCTCTCATAGTTTCACAAAATTCCAGACGTCTTGCATAATCCCCTATGAGAAGTTCTTGACTTTTATTTAATCTAAAACATTTATATTTATTTCTTCTTAAAATATCCCTAACTGTAGTCTTTGGAATGTGTACAACTTCAGAAATTTGACGGCTCGAACATGGTTCATTAGCTTCAACAAAAGCACATACTTTGAGTTCTCTATCAATTCTTTCCTCAGAATGTGGTAGTTCTCGTCGATTGCCTTTATTACATTGTGAACAACCTGCAATACAACCTGTATTTTCAAACTTATGTACAGTATTTAATATTGTTTGATTAGTAGGGACTGGTCGATTAGGGAAAGAAAAGATAAAACGCCCAACAACCTCATCGGTACTACTAAATGAATAATACCATTTAATCATGTTAATACGCTCCTCTTTTGTATAACTCGACATTTTCAATATTTTCATAAAGATAATATCTTCATTAGGAATTAGAAATTGAAAACAAGAAACACAGAAAAAAACACTAACAATAATAACAAAAATAAACGAAATTCTAACAGATCAATCGACGCTACCTCTTCCGAATCTCTGAGAGAACTGATATACTGATACATTCGACTGTGCACTATAGTTATATTAATCCTCGCATCCCCACCAGTTATTGATTTGGCAACGTTAGTACTGGTAGGACCCTAAGGTTCTGTTCGTTCAATCTGTATATATATATAGTAAACTTAATAAGTCGGCGATTAAAGGTCTGGTTTATTACTTTAAAGTATATATATTTAAAACAACCCTACATGTTTCGGCAATGATGCCTTTGTCAAGGATATAAAAAATATCGCCGACTTATTAAGTTTACCATATCATACCAAGGTCACGAAAATATTATATATATATATATATATATATATATATATATATATATATATATATACCAGGTGATTCAGTTTGGTATTCGCCCACCTGTAACTTTTTTACCTTTAGAAAAAAGTATAATAAACCATATATATTCGTAAATCCGATGGCAAAGCCTATTGGATAGGATCAACAATTTATCTTTGCAATGACATCTGTCAAAAAAGTGACTGTCAACTTTTTTTTTTCAAATGACACCCTGTATATTTTTTGCACCATTTAATATGTATTTTATTTCTAATTCCAAATATGTATCACTATGATAAAATAATAAAAAACAATCACAAAAATAATAAAAGTTTATTCAGATGCGTAACAAGTAGATGACGATGAAAACAATTGTTAGGAAAATTTATTTAATAATTTTAGCAAAAAACTTAGTTCATCAAATGCTCGAAATGTGCACCGTTCATCTCAAGACACATTTCAGCCCTATGTAATACTTCCTGAGTACAGACACGCAAAAGAACTTCTTGAGTCAATTGACGACATTCATGTTTTATTCTATTCTACAGATCTTCCAAATCAACTAGAGGTGTTGTATAAACCCTCCCCTTAAGATATGGCCACAGAAGGAAATCAAGTGGCGTGAGATCCGGAGATCTGGGGGGCCACTTTACTTCCACACTACGATTTCCAATCCATCTCCCAGTATAAACTTCATTTAAATAATTGGTGACAATTCTACCGCCATGAGCTGGTGCGCCGTCTTGTTGTAATATCAGATTTGACCGTATTTGTAACGGAACATCGTCCATATATTCGTATAATTCCTCCCTTAAAAATTGTAGATACCTTTCCGCCGTGAGTGTGCCTTCATAAAATTTTAGTCCAATAATTTTTCCATTAAGGATGCCACACCACACATTTATTCCCCAAACATTTTGAAAATTGGTTTCTCGAAGCCAGTAAGGATTATGTTCTGACGAATAGTGGCAATTGTGGCGATTCACTTTTCCATTGTTATGAAATCGAGATTCGTCTGACCACATGATAAGATGTAAAATCCCAACTTCGTGGGCATAGTTCAGCCAGGCTATAAAGTTTACCCGTTCGTCGTAATCTCGAGGAAGCAAAGATTGATGTACGTGAATTTTAAATGGATGCAGTTTATTATCTTTCAAAATCCGTTGAATTGACGAAAAAGAAATATCAGTTTCATCGGCTATTTGCCGAATGGATATGTGGGGATCAACACTTACTCGAGCTAAAACTGCAATTGCATTGTCTTCATTTCTTGTAGTCCTTGGTCTAAAAGCACTTCTCTTCTTCTTGAAACTCCCAAATGCACCCAAATTTCTTGCTAGTTTTGCAAATAATTTGTCAGATGGCAATGATCTCTCTGGATACCGTAGTTGGTATATTCGTCTAGCGACCTTACTATTTTTTTGGCATTCCCCATAGATTAAAATCATATCTAACTTCTCTTGGTTTGAATACACAGCCATTTTTTAAAGAAATTACAACTAAGTGACGCGCCGTGATATTTGTTGTTGACAGTTAAAAGTGAATTGAAATTATTTTCATGGGTAAATAATTTTTTCCTAGAACTTACTATATCTCCACGATTTTAGTGATTATTTCTGCTACTCTATCCAAAAGTAAAGAGTGTGATACATATTTGGAATTAGAAATAAAATACATATTAAATGTTGCAAAAAAATATACAGGGTGTCATTTGAAAAAAAAAAGTTGACAGTCACTTTTTTGACAGATGTCATCGTAAAGATAAATTGATTATCCTATCCGATCGGTTTTACCATCGGATTTACGAATATATATGGTTTATTATACTTTTTTCTAAAGGTAAAAAAGTTACAGGTGGGCGAATACCAAACTGAATCACCTGGTATATATTAATTTTTTAATATTCGGTTGTTATATTCAAATGCCCAAGTATTATTTAAAAATACATTTCAAAGAATTTAGTGGCACGCTTTTCTAATTGTATTATTTATAAATATTTCGTTTAAAATAAAAATATTTTGTCAATCAAAATCATTTAGCAAGAATAAAAAATCTTATTTGTAAACGATTTAAATTAAAATTTCAGTGATTGTTTACATATTAAGAACGTGCACAGATGTACATATTCATGTATATTTTTCATACAAAAGCTTTTTATAATGCGAATAAAAAGAGAAAAACAATATTCTATGTGAGAAAAATAATGTCGAATATGGAAAAAAATTATTACTTAAAAATGCATTTTAAGAGAGAAAAGTTTCATAGGAATACCGAGCAAAAAAAACTGTCTCCTGACCTACTTTTATAAAATCATTAGCGAAAACAGTTCTTGGTATTTTTCGTATGCATTCCAACGCTAGGGCATTGACCTGATTTAGGTACACGCGTACGCAAATGTTTATTGGCGACGTCCACGTGGTCTGCCGTTCTGTTGCTAAGCCGCTCCCACTCTGACAATTTGATATGATAAGAGATGCATAGTCCACGTATACTGATCGTATGGTTCCCATGACAACCATTAATTCCCATTCAATTTGCAATTTATAGAAGTAATTTAAATATTAAATTATTTTCCGGTTATTTCTTATTTGTAGTTTTATAATTGCAATGTTTTAAATCGACCATTTTAATATTTAGAATTCGGATGCATGCATATGCATGCATATATTAGGTATGTAATTAAATGCATTATAAACGGAAATTATAATTATCTATTTTCATATTAAATATTTTTGAATAATAAGTAACAGACTGTTATCTTAATGTCTATAGTTCGCTTTATACTAGAATACAATAGCTATAGTTCACATACATTTTATACCAAAAGAATTAAATTAACGTTTATTGTTAAACGCCAATTTTCAATCATTTCTTTTATAACCTCAACTTTCATGAACTTCTTTTAAAAATATATTTGTAAATTCTACTTAATCCAACATAAATATTGGACACGTATTTATAAATTTATGCTTTGTAAGTTTTTGACAAATTACAGCTTTAGAAATGTTGCCTTATCCTTTCCAACGCTGTATTCTTATATGAAACAGTAATCACCAAATATATTATAAAAGCAAATAATATTAATGATTAAAGCTCGGGTTATATTATTATGCAAAATGCAAAACTAACTACTTCGAATTTTTCTGAACACCCGTGGCACGATCTAAGGCTTTACAGTAATCGCAAAATTAATGCCATCTTTTTAAAATAATAATTCGATAATTCTTATTTTTCCGGAGAAGGAGGAAAAAACGAAAACATTTGTAACAAGAAGAGTGTATTTATTTTTAGCTCTTTTAAAATTTTCAGTCTTCCGTTTTTTTTTTTTTTGCTATAGAGAGGACGGAGAAAAAGCAAAATAAGCCGCAGTTGTAAGCAAGCAAGGCGAATTGCTTACTTTAAAGAGCCTTTTAATTTTTTAGACCCTAATAAAGGTTTAAAATTTAAATACAAATTAGAATTCGCCACTTGCTGCTGTTTGCTTTAAGGACCGGCCAGGAAGACGAAGTGTACCCCCTTAATGGGAGAAAACGGATTTATGTACGCCCTCCGAATAAAATTTTCCGGAATTGTAAACGATTAGCCATTTTTTTTTCTACTTAATTTTTATAAAAAAAGAAATGTGTTGAGTCGTTGAGCTTTCGTTTCCCCTAACAGTTAAATGCCATGTATTCAAACATTATAATGCAATTTCAATTTTTTATAAATTTTATATATTATACATGATTCAAAGAATATTATAATAGTAAAATTAAAGAACAACATCTATATACAGGGTGATTCTAAATATATGCGACAAATTTTATGGCCTGATTCCTAGGCTTATTCTAATCATAAAAGTTCTTATAAATGTATGTCTTAAACGGCTTAGTTTTAAAGTTACGGGATGTTTAATAGTAAATTAAAAGTTCATACAATAAAACTAATGCAATAAAATTAACTTATACAAATTATTGGAAGTGACCCCCTTCAACTACAATGCAAACTTCCGTTGCATTGATTGGTGAGTGCGTTCAAGAATACCGAGAGTGTTTCGAATTGCCTTAAATTCTGCAACAATACTATATCTCAGTTCATCAACATTTTAAATTGGAGTCGTATAAACTAGTGATTTAAAGTGATCCCAGAAAAAAAATTTAGAGAATTTAAATCTGGAGATTTCCAACAATTCCGGGTCACAGATTAACAGAAAATAGATTTGATGACGGGTTTCCAATGTTTCGTGTGGGTTTTTTTCGGATTATGTGTGATTATTATGAAAATTAATAATAGCATGTCTGGGGGAACCAGCCTCGTCGATGTGGAATACTTAAGCCAAAAACTGAAGATTTAGTGCGATTTTCTGTTGGAAATCTGCTGGCAAAAGTGCCTGTATCCGTTGTATGTGATATGGATGTAATAAGTTATTAAACTTCTAGTTTCAAAAATTATTTTATTGTAAATACCACTACAACATTGTTTCGCCATACAATGGCGACAATTTCATCCACCTGATGAAGCCATTGTATGGCGAAACAATATTGTAGTGGTATTTACAATAAAAGAATAAAAGAAACTAGAAGTTTAATTACTTATTTCTTAGCGTTATAATGAAGTTTCAACAAGTATCTCATTCGTCAATTAACTATATAAACAAAATTGTTAGGTCAATGCAATGTCATGCATCAAAATAGTAAAACATGCAATATTACATTGTAATGATTATTACAATGTATAGAATTCACGGTTGGCTCTTGGTGAAACATAATGAATAATTTACTAAATAAAACACTTGGAATATTTGTTTCACAAAATGTATTTAAAATATCTCTGACATATTGCAATGGATTTTTCCATTCAGAAGAGAGAAAAAAGAAGAATTATATTGAACAGTATTTGTATAACATGAATTTAAAACGCTTTTTTGAATTTTTATTTATATTTATTATATTTGTAATTATCTTTTTGACCGGCCCTATATGAATATTATATTAGACCGATGGGTTCGGCAAAATGTTGTACTATTGAGTTCGATGTATGAGATTTTCGCGATATTTTATACCAGGACTTGCAAACCAGGTGGTCAGAGAGAATAAAAACTTCATTTTTATTCTCCTGTTTTTGAGTAAAGTCGGGTTTTTTGATTTTGGTGCTTTAATTTGTGCATTCAAGTTAATTACGATTTTTACGAGTGTTTGTGATCTCGTTCTTTTTCGATATATTAATTAAATAATGGTATCTCTCGCGTAATTTAGTGTTAAATGTGCTTAGATCGATGTAAGTATAAAAAAACAGTTAATTTATATAATTGCTACTACGATAATTTGCTTATGTTTGTAATTTTAGTTTATAATTTGCATAAATTTTGATATAAAAATTAGTATATGAATATTCAAGAAAATTGTCATGTTTTTGGTAATGGAGTTTTTTCTTTAAGACAAGATATTCTAGAGCGTTTTATATTCAGGTTGGTTTTTGTTGCTGGGTTTGATTTTGTCATGTTTTATTGCGCATGACTGTAAGGCTGTCACGCGTACTCGATAACTTGGTGGTTGTTGACATTTGATGTATTGGGGTTACAGTTAGAGGTCAAACTTGACAAATTTCTTAATTATTTATTATTTATATGTTTGCTCGAGAGTCACAGGGGGCTTTTCTCCTTGCGCGTGTCATTTATCGCAAGGACTCTTTCCTCCTAGCTACTGTTAATTTGCTTTAGCTCCCTATACACTCAGTAAAGGGATTTTTTTCTTTTTTTTATTTTTTTTTATTAAATTTGTAAACAAACTAAATGTGACTTTTCTATTAATGCTTATTTGTTTTACTTTAAATTTAAACTTGGCCCGTATCCGTGAGGATAACCCCTGAAGTAGAAACTCAAGGAAGGCAACACGACTGAAGTCAGCTGGGAGAATAAGTTGCGGTATATAGATTGCAGTGCGAACTTAATTAAAAATCATAATTAAAAGCACATTCCACTGTAATATGTTTCGACTTATTCAGTCATTCTCGAAGAGTCATGTAAACTAAGTAAAAAGTATACTCCTACCAATATTTATGCGTTATTTTTTGAAAAGGTTTATTACAGCATCGATTGTTGGGGTTTTTTGAAAAATCCAAACACGCAGTTGGATTTTTCAAACACCCCCACAATCGATGCTGTAATAAACCTTTTCAAAAAATAACGCATAAATATTGGTAGGAGTATACTTTTTACTTAGTTTACATGACTCTTCGAGAATGACTGAATAAGTCGAAACATATGTCAGAGATATTTTAAATACATTTTGTGAAACAAATATACCAAGTGTTTTATTTAGTAAATTATGTAATGATTAGATTACATTACGATTACATAATTACAACAAACATTTTCGAATGTTCTTTTATTTTTATCATTTGTAGTAATTCATACTATTTAAAAATAAAAAAAATTGCGTTAATAAGTATTCTTTGTAGTGGCCCGTCCTTGGCTTATAATTTTCACATGTGGCCCCTGTTCCCTATAAGTCTGTGCATCCCTGATCTAACAAGATAATGTTATTCGTCTGTAGGATAACACTCGGCTTCGTAAGTGCGAACTATTCGAAATCCGCTTGGTGGTATGGTCCCGTCTGTTCTTGGGCAATTAAAGCAATTGCTAATTGAACTGAAGTTTGCTGTTGCAGAATAGTTCTGCAAATTGCTGCGAGAATTTCGCCAACAGGAATCTATTTATAAACTATTCCACCAGTGTGATTTTTTGGTAATTCATTAAATAATAATTGCTTTAATGCTTCTAAACGTGTTTTTATTGATCAACCCTCATATTTCATTGCGCGGAACAACCTAAAGGCAATCAGCCCTCTATCACAATCTGTATTCGCAATAATAATATCAGAAAGCCATTTCGGAAATTTTTGCGATAACTACACCAAGCCATTTCGAATTATTATCACGATTACCATATAACACCAATAAAATTCAAATATAGCATCACATAAGACCCAAATCGGAGGAGTTATATCAGAGAAATGTTCACAATAGTAAACGACAGCGTGGAATCAGAATAGGCAAATTATATCGTCTCTTTCTGCCGGAATGGCGTAATATCGTTTTACGAATTGTACCTCGTTCCATTGTGTTTGTGTGTGTGTTTTTCAGGAAATACACTAAATGGTAAATAACACCATCAGCCTGCAAAGCTATTTAAATTTAAACACATTGTTACCGTCGTCCGCGAATTATACGTCCCTTCTAACGTTACACTATCTACTTGTACGTCTAGGCCATCTCTTTCTTCTCTTGATATCCAAGGTATAAAAACTTTTTTAAAAGTTCCCTCATAAAGCCGAAGTTATTTTGATGTTATTAGTTCTTCTTCTAAGGTGGCTTTCGTTCTACGACAACGAAACAGTGGGGGAAGGTTTTCGTACACAGTGTAAAATAAGTTTAGTGTTATAGTTACGTAATAAAAATACGGTAGCACCTGAGAGGGTTCCTACCTCGCTTAAGAGCTTTTATAATATTCATTAGCTTGATAATATAGGTATCTATTTATGAGTTTTTGTTCGTGTGTTTTGGTGCTTTTATTTGGTAATAATCTTGATTTATCGTTTCACACAATATTAATTATACACACTGTAGCTATTTTTATATTGCATAGACAAACAAAAAAAAATTGTGCCACGTCATATTTTAAAATAATGTCTCATTAATTATAAATTTAATTTTCGTAGACTTCAAAATCCGTTTGTAAACGCATACTAGGTTTTAAGTGGACATGAATTTTCTTTCTCCAAATGATATCACGTACGATTCGAAACTGTATATGAAACCAATTTAGACACAGCTTACAATTTGCTCCAGAATTGCTTCGCGTTACTAATAATAAGGATGAATTAGGGTAAATTGTGTTAAAGTAAAGATGTTAAAATTTATACACTAAATATCGAACAATTCCACTTTTTGAGAACTAATAATGAATATTTTTTTTTGAATTTTCCCAAATCATTTATTCAAATCTTAAGATATCTCATTTGTTTAAACTAAAAACCTAGTTATCATAATAGAGTTTTATGAAAATTATTAGTAAAACATATATATTTTTGTAGTCTTTCTTTTAGATTTTTATTAAATTTTTCAAAAATACCACGCTCAAATGTTTCTCTTAACCTAGCGGGTATTCACTTTTCGAACATTAAATTAGGACTTAAGGTGTCTGTTTTGACTCTTTTGAATATGAATATCTTGATTCTACTGTTATTTTTATTTCTAAGAAATGTGTGTGTTATTCGACGGTGATCTAGTAGAAGCCGAGTTCCTACAGAACAACACGTCTATCTCCACACTGTATATATTAGATATACGACACATTACAATCAAAGAATACGTACAATAGGAATAAAAAAAAATAAATAATTTTAACGCGTTGTTACGTCCAGTATTAGTTCTACTAGAATTTTCTACTTTGTCTATTTATAGGTTTTAAAATAATTGTAATTAAAGTCGATACAGCTTTATAATACATAGACATAAGTAGTTTGTAAGATTCGACTTCTAACAGGAATTACACAAACAATAACACAGCAAAACTTGCACCAAAAAAGGAAATATAATTCCAAAACATGTATAGTAAATGAATACACAAAAATTTTTTTTTATCTTAATTTGTTTTATCTGACCTACAAAACGCCAAAAAATACACGAAAGTGGTATATACCGCCTGATTCTGAGCAAACGCAACGGCCTGAATGTACGAATATTTCTCCCGCTCCGAATAAAAATCCCCTGAACGCGTTAAGCCAATCACAAAACAGTCTGTTGCTAAACCCCCTCCTCGCGCCAACTTAATTGGCGCTTGCTATATATATGACATCGATGTTAAGCCAATCACAAAACAGTCTGTTGCTAAACCCCCTCCTCGCGCCAACTTAATTGGCGCTTGCTATATGTATGACATCGATGTTGACGCGCCTACAGCATTCAGGGGAATTGTATTCGAAGCGGGAGAAATATTCATACATTCTGATCGTTGCGTTTACTCAGAATTAGGCGGTATATAATATATGTATTGTAATGACTCATTCGATGACGCGAGGCGCGTCATCGCTCTGGACGTTTTCCCGACAGATTTGGAGCATTCTAGACCAAACGTTCCCATTGATATATAAGCCGTCGAGGAAGGGATGTGGACATACATTCAATACCCAAGTCTCGCGAAGTATACATAAATATAGTTACATAAATATAAAATACATAAATGTACTTATTGTTGTTAATAGTTAGTTTTATATTGTTATACGTTTTAGTATTAATATAGTGTGTGTGTCTAAAGTTATTGTTAGTTTTATTTAAGAACCCAATAAGACAAACTTTACAGTGGTGTCAGGTGTGGGGTAAATAATAAATAATAAACTAAGTAGACAATTAAGTGTTAATTAAGTATTCGTTTAAATAAATATACAGTGCGGTAAGACGTTATTTTAAATATCGTGATGGCCAACAGAATGAAACTGACCGAATTAAAAGTGTCCGAGTTAAAACGAGAATTAGAAGAGAGGGATGAGGATACAACTGGCAAAAGGTCGATCCTCCAGCAACGGCTTCGCAATGTGTTGATCCAAGAAGGCGAGGATCCCGAGAATTATGTCTTTCAAGTTCCAGGCGGAGATGCTGACGTGAATATGCTGTTAATTCAAATGAAGCAAATGGAACAGAACAATTTAGACTGTGTGAAAACAATGGAACAGCGTCTAATAGATTCACAAACTAAAATGGAGCAGAAAAGCCTGGAAACTTCTGGAAATTTAGCAAAAACTCTCGAACAAATGGAACAGAAGAATCTGGATAGTGCGAAAAATATGGAACAAAGATTAATAGATAATTCGCAAACCTTGGAACAACGATTAATAGAGAATGCGCAAATACAAATGCAACAAATGGAACAAAGAAACCTAGAAAACGCTAGAATCCTCGAGAAAAATCTGGAAAAGAAATTACTAGAAAATTCTAGAAACTTCGAAAAAGTTCTAGAACAGCGACTAGCGGAAAAATCAGAAGCGTTAAAAGAAGAGGTTTTCACAGCTGTAGAAGAGAAAATTGGAGAACATTCTAGACTTTTAGAGGCAATAATGATTGAGATGAAATTACCCGCTGCCATGAGTCATTCTGATCCCAGGCAGGTCAACGAAGAAGTCATACCGCGGCCCATCAAAATAAAAGAAGAACTTGTGGCTATTTCAAGGACCAGAATCAAGCCACCAACCTTTGATGGAAAGACGTCATGGGCAACTTACCTGACGCAATTCGAAGCGGCCGCAGAAGCAAACGCATGGTCTTCTGCCGAGAAGGCGACTGCTTTAGTCATAGCATTGAGGGGTGATGCTAGTGATATTTTGCAGACATTGCCTCCTGAGGAACGTAAAGATTATTCTCAACTCATTAAACGCTTGGAGATGAGATATGGCCATGCGCATTTGGAGCAAGTATACCATACCCAACTGAAGAATCGATCACAGAAGAAAGGCGAGAATCTTAAGGAATTTGAGGCAGATATTGCTCGTCTAGTTCGACTTGCATATCCGATGGCACCAGATAATTTCATGGAACACCTAGCGGTCCAGACATTCATAGATGGTCTCCGGGATATTGATACGCAGCAAGCATTAAGGTTGGCAAGACCAAAAACCTTGATCGATGCTTTGGCACACGCGCTTGAGTTTGAGACTGCAAAGCAAGCCTCTCGGAACCATGCTCGTGTCTGCACTGTTGACAAGCAGGAAAATGAGGAGTTCATGGAGCAGGTGGTTAGTAGAGTTCTAAATCAGATCAAATCAAATAAAAGTGCGCGGCCATGCGGGAATTGTAGAAGAAACGGTCATATCCAGAATAAATGTGATAAAAGGACCAAGAAAGAATCCGCTGAGAATCCGAAAGTCCCAAGGACTGCCCAAATCGTATCCTTGAAAAATCAAACCAATGGCCTGTATGTGGATGCTATTATGGAAAGAAGAACCTATGCTTGCTTGCTAGATACTGGATCGACGAAAACCATTGTACGACCCGATTTAATATCCAGGAATAAAGAATTACTTTCTAGCAAATGGAGACTAAGGACAGCTACTGGAGAAGCAGCTTCTGTGGAAGGTGAAGTAGATGTCAATTTTGTCATAGGACAAACATCAATCCGACATCGTGTTCTCGTATCCGATATAGAAGAACAGATAATCTTGGGATTAGACATCATGAACACCTACGGCTTCCAGTTAAACATGAAAGAAGGCACTTTAAAAATAAATAATGAGGAATTGTTTCTTCATGGGAAAAATTGTGGGAGTGTACAAGTAATTACAGCAGAGAATGTTGTTCTGGATGCAAGAAGTGAGACATTTTTGACGGCGTGTACGGAAGGTGATTATTTGGACGGAAATGTTGCAATGTTGGAACCAAAGGCTGATGATGACGAGGTGAGTCGAGGAATAGTAGTTGCCAAAATGCTGGTTAAGACTCAGAAGACTGTACCGATAAGGGTAATGAATGTGAACCATTACCCTGTTTCATTGAAGAAGGGTACTATTCTGGGGTGGTGTTCGCCAGTGTCGGCCGTCGTTCATCGCATAGAGGCGAAGAAGAATGGATTCGTGCATGTTCCTGAGAAATTGTCCAAGATAATCGACTCCGCCTGTCAAGGATTGAGCAAGAAGGAACAAAATCAAGTTAAGGACCTAATCAAACACTATGAAGACGTCTTCGAAACTGAGACTGGTACGAAAGGTAAAACCAATATTGTAATGCACAAAATAAATACCGGCGATGCAAGTCCAATTCGACAAGGACCAAGAAGGTTACCACTGGCAAAACGTGAGGAAGCCAAGCAAATTATACAAGATATGGAAGGCCAAGGAGTAATTGAACCATCGAATAGTCCATGGGCTTCACCGGTGGTCCTTGTCAGGAAGAAGGATGGATCTACCAGATTCTGTGTGGACTATCGTCGTTTGAAAAGTGTGACCAAAAAGGACAGCTATCCTCTCCCAAGAATAGACGATACGCTAGACACCTTGGCAGGAGCAAAATGGTTCTCCACTCTCGACTTAAAGAGCGGTTATTGGCAAGTGGGAATGGATCCCAATGACAAAGAGAAGACTGCCTTCAGTTTAGGTACAGGACTCTGGCAATTTACAGTCATGCCATTTGGACTGTGTAACGCCCCAGCTACTTTTGAGCGACTCATGGATACTGTACTGAGGGGATTGTCTTGGAATACCTGCCTGGTATATCTCGATGATGTGATTGTGGTAGGGAAGACCTTTGAAGATCACATGAAAAATTTGGAAGTAGTATTCCAGAGGTTGCGAGATGCCAACCTGAGATTAAGTCCAAAGAAGTGTCACCTTTTCCGCAAGGAGGTAAATTACCTTGGACATGTGGTTTCCGGAAAAGGAATTGCTGTGGATCCAGAAAAAGTAAAAGCTGTGGAAAAATGGCCGGTACCCAAAGACAAACATCAGCTAAGAAGCTGTTTGGAATTATGCACATATTATCGACGCTACATTCCTGGATTCTCCAACATTGCAAAACCACTTACTCGCCTAACAGAAAATCGAGCATTCAATTGGAACAACGAATGCCAAGCGGCCTTTGAGTTGTTAAAAGGTACGTTGATCAGTGCACCCGTTTTGAACTATCCGCTGCCATCTGGGAGGTTTGTTTTGGATACGGATGCCAGTAACGTCGGGATTGGTGGCGTGCTCTCTCAAATCCAAGATGGCCAAGAAAAGGTCATTGGATACTTCAGCAAGACCCTGTCCAAACCAGAGAGGAACTACTGCGTAACCAGGAGAGAACTATTGGCAGTAGTTAAGACCATTGAGCACTTTTACAAGTACCTGTATGGGCAGAAGTTCCTGATCCGCACTGATCATGCCGCCTTAAAGTGGCTCTTGCAATTTAAGAATCCAGAGGGTCAAGTAGCTAGATGGATTGAGAGGCTACAGGAGTACGACTTTGTCATTGAACACAGAGCAGGCCTCAAACATCAAAATGCAGACGCCCTTTCCAGAAGGCCCTGTCCAGAAGACTGTCGACATTGCAACAGAATCGAAGACAAATCGGCCAACGCTCTTCGAACCACCGTTGTTGATGACCAATGGCAACCTGACAATTTTCGCGCGGATCAAGAAGCTGATCCGGATCTTGCAGTCCTCAGGGCTTGGAAAAGAAATGGGCAAAGACCGACCTGGCAAGAAATTGCTTCCCATTCACGAGAATTGAAGTCATACTGGGCACAATGGGATTCCTTAACCATGGATGACAATCTCCTGGGACGTGAGGTCGAAAATTACGATGGAAGTGAGCGCAAGATGCAAATGGTGGTTCCCAAGAAAAGAATACCAGAGGTATTGCGAGAACTCCATAATGGTGCTTCTGGGGGACATTTTGGAGTCCATAAAACACTGGAGAAGGTGCGCCAGAGATTTTACTGGGTGAATTGTTCACGAGATGTGAAAGAATGGTGCCGAAAGTGTGCAAATTGCGCCGGAAGCAATGGTCCCCAGAGGCGTCGACGTGCACCCATGCGGCAATACAATGTAGGAAGCCCATTTGAAAGGATCGCCATAGACGCCGCCGGTCCTTTTCCAGAAAGCAGCAAAGGAAATAAATACATAATAGTTGTCATGGATTACTTTACCAAATGGGTTGAAGCATATGCTCTACCAAATCAAGAAGCTGGAACTGTAGCAGACGAGATTGTGAAGGAGTTCGTCAGCCGTTTTGGTGTACCCTTGGAACTTCATTCCGATCAAGGGCGAAATTTTGAGTCCAGTCTATTCGAAAAGATGTGTGGACTTTTGGGCATACGGAAGACGAGAACAACTCCCTTGCATCCACAATCAGATGGGATGGTAGAGCGAATGAACAAGACCATGATCAGACACTTATCCAAAGTGGTGTCCGAACACCAGAGAGATTGGGACGAACATTTACCATTATTTCTAATGGCGTATCGGGCTTCCGTTCAAGAGACAACAGGCCAATCACCAGCAAACGTGCTATTCGGGAGGGAACTCCGATTGCCCTGTGATTTAAAGTTTGGGAGCAAGCCTGGTGAAGATCTTGCCGGAGAAGATTATGTCAGCACGCTCAGACGACGACTAGATAATATCCATGAACAAGTCAGACATAATATCCAAGATGCTAGTGACAGAATGAAAGAGAGCTATGACATCAACGCCGAGAAGAGTGGTTACCATGAAGGCGATCGAGTTTGGTTGTATAATCCACAACGTCGACGGGGCCTATCTCCAAAACTTCAAAAGAATTGGGAGGGGCCATACGAGGTGTTGAAGCGGATCAACGATGTAATATACCGCATCAGGCGAACACCTCACACTAAGCCAAGAGTCGTACATTTTAATCGATTAGCCCCATACTCTGGAGACAATGACGAAACCGTTGACTTGCGCCGATTGGATAGCCAATACCATGAACTAACCTTCGAAGACTTTATGCAAGAGTATTCTGGTTCGAGAAAAGCTCGATTTGGGGTAACCATCGAGAAACAGCAGGATTTGTTCACGGTGCCGCCAGACTACGCGCTTGCTCATTGCGTAGCCCGAGATCTACGAATGGCCAAAGGAATTGCCTGGGAATTTAAAGAGAGATTTGGCAGAATCGAAAAGCTAAGGCAGCAGGGACCAGCAATTGGGAAGAGTCTCCAAATAATAAATGAAGGACAGCCCATATTTTATTTGGTCACGAAAGAACTGTCGAGCCTAAAGCCAACCTATCGAGCCTTATGGGAGGCCCTGACCCACTTACGCGAACAAATGTTACAACAAGACATTCTGAAATTGGCAGTTCCAAAATTGGGTTGTGGATTGGACCGCATGGACTGGAGAATTGTAAGGAGCATGTTGGAAGTAATCTTCCGACATACTGGTATGGAAATTCTGGTATGCAGTTACCAGCTTGAATATTCCTGTCCATCCAGGCAAGATAAGACCGTGGACTGTTATTTCGATATGACGTCGCAATGTAACAAAGGCCCTACCTGTCGATTTCGTCATCGTTTGAGGAGACCAAAGCATGACATGTTTCGGGACGAAACTTCATTTTTAAGAAGGGGGCAATGTAATGACTCATTCGATGACGCGAGGCGCGTCATCGCTCTGGACGTTTTCCCGACAGATTTGGAGCATTCTAGACCAAACGTTCCCATTGATATATAAGCCGTCGAGGATGGGATGTGGACATACATTCAATACCCAAGTCTCGCGAAGTATACATAAATATAGTTACATAAATATAAAATACATAAATGTACTTATTGTTGTTAATAGTTAGTTTTATATTGTTATACGTTTTAGTATTAATATAGTGTGTGTGTCTAAAGTTATTGTTAGTTTTATTTAAGAACCCAATAAGACAAACTTTACAGTATATATAGAAAACGTTTAATCCCTAATAAATGAATTTTTGATTACCAATCTCGATTACCCAGACACCATAAAGTTGTTTATGGAAATCTTTCCCTACGCATTCACTCAGATATCTTGCATAAATGTACACTAACAGTGGTGTATTTACTTTTAATTAGTTCAAATTAATAATCCGTAAATACTTTAAAATATTCGATTCTAGTTTTACGGACTTCAAATTAAATAATGCGTTATTCTACCTACGCTAGTCTTGTTCCTATTCTGCGTAATATGTACTTTGCTTGAATAGATTTTCAATACAATTATAATTTAAAAATAATTGTGCGAAAGACAATATTACAGAACACTATAATAATAATTATAAATCAAATATTCTTCTTATTATAAACGTAGATGTATAATAAATTATTGCTAAACTTTCTTAATAGAAATTTTTATATTTATCCAAACCGTTAGAATCCGAAAATGAACGATGAATGAATCTTGAATCCTACTTTTTGTGGTACATTTTGCATTTAATTACAATTTTTCTTTATTTTCGTATGTTACTTCCATTTCAATCCTCGTATAAACTATCCTACTGTATGGAAATCACCTATTATATTCATTATTTGAATTTCTTTTTTCTACATTTTTCTTCGTTCGTGTAATTAGTGATTTTGAAAACTAATTTGTTCCCCTTTTAAATTTCCATCAAAATTATACCTTGAGCTAGTTTTGCGTGTATCAACATGCTTTTGTTAGATGTCCTTCGGTAAATTTATTTTCTTCGTTTTCCTATCATTTATGTGTTTTAGACAAGTACGTGCCTAATTTTTTAAACTTCTCTTGAGAATTATAGTATAGCAGTGATACGTAGAAGCTGTGTAAAGTTGTTGCGTGATCAGTTGTGCTAGCTTTATTGTGCCCAATGTGCGACACCTTGATTGGTGGTTTTACCTACTGATGATGACAACTTAGTTGTCGAAATACGTATTTAGGATACGATTAATAATTGTGGTAAGATGTTATATACCTTTTTAAGAATTATAGTTATTTAGTTTTTTAAGTGTTTTTATTTTATATTCTGCTATAAATAGAATAGGTGACAATTATTATTACAATATTTAATTTATAATACGTTTCCTTGTCTCTAAGTATTGCAAAATATTTATTGCGTCCACCGCATCTCTGTCGTGCAAGTTATATGGTATATGATTTATCAGACCGCGCTTGGAGAAACTGATTTGGTTTATCAACGGGTGACTATACGACATTCGCTTATACGCTATAGTTTTTCACAATCAATGATAATTATTTTGAGAGCGTACATACTCAGTAGAGAGCAGTATGTATAATACTCTTAAGTGAGACTCAAAACTTTTTATCACTTATCGAAATCAAATCTTGACATTATAGACAAACACTTTCCAAAGTATTATTCTCTATCAACTAGATCTAGATATCTGGAAAAAAAATATTTTTACATCACCGTTTAGATAGTGAGAAAATCTAACATAAATAGAAAAAAAAGTGAAGGTTGTCGTTTAAAAAAAAGATGACGACGTCATTGTGCAAAAACCGATTGTGTCATTAAAAAAAAAATTCTCCAAAAGACGGCATTTTAAAAGCAAAAATTGACATATCCGAGCGATTTTCTTAAAAACATTATAGAACGATTTTATGAATTTGGTTCCAAACTTTATCACCACACTGTATATAGATTATAGACGAAGTGTACTAATTACCTTATTCACCAATCAATGCAAATTAATACAAATATATTAAAACATATCTGCATCCCTACACATGGACGTACACAACGTATTTAAACAATGGTCACTTTAACTGCAGACGCATGCGTTTCGATGCAGCGATCTCGTCAGTTCACATTAACGAAGTAGCGTCTTAAGATTCCCTCCCGCAATAAAAGCAAAACCTTATCTCGTCAGATGACAAGAGATATTTCGTGACATCTGACGGACACGAGAGACTTGCCGGTATGAGCGCTTGCTCTCAAATGTCTACGCCATTACAAGGGAGAAAGAAACATGTACCTGTAATTGTGTAGTTCATTAACTCATAGCCAGATCGCTCAATATACCAAAACATATCATATCAATGTGTAAACACATAAAGTGCTTTTATTGCTTGAGCGAATTTTAATACGTTGCTTCGTTAATCTGCACTGACGAGAACGTTAGATCGAAAGACATTTAGGTATATTAATTTGTATACACTTGACGTGTTTACACATCGATAAGCTTTTTTTTGTTACCAATCAGTACTTAAAAGAATTTCCTTAATGCTTTAGTGCCTCAGTGTGATTCTCAACCTATCTACTTTCATGGTCTTAAACGTTAGAGGGAGCCCTGTAAGGTTAAGAAGCACTACTGTTTCCTAACGACAGTTTAGTACTTGCTATTAACTAATGATTTTAAAATGCCACATTTATTTTTAAATTATATCTAAAACTAAAGTTCAAATTGCATTAATTATCTCATTGTGTAAACCCGACATTTCAACTATTTACTTTTTTTACTCTAATACAGCGCCATCTACAATCTAGGTCAAATACTGAATATACTCCAATGTGTCCATTGTCTGCAAAATAAATATATTTATACAATTCGATTGCTTCGTTTTAATTTGGTCACCATGTGCGTCAGCCGTCGATATGTTAGTCGCGCACCAATGCAAAATTTAATTCAGTTTATTGCAATTTTATCAATACCTGTCAGTTTCAATTATGCACTGTTTCGTTATCCTGTTACGAACATGCATATATGTATGTAGATTTTATTGTGTAAATCATGAAGGGACCCGGTTTAGTATCGATTTAGTAGCAAATTTGTTTTAGTTTCTAAATTTATTTTTCTTTCTTTTGTAATAATTAACAATTTAAAAGAATGCAATATAGTCTTTTGTAATTCGTTTGATAATCGTTTAATTTTTATAGATTTTTATAGTATATTCATCGTATCTGAAAAATTAGGAAGTTGTTAAAATAAGCAATGTATACATAAAGATTCCATCTTTGCAAATATAATTTGCTCATCACTATCACTTGATCATATCATCAGATTTGGTCCTACAATCCAAGGTGTGTCTTGACCTGTTCTTGGATTAGCTTCCATTCCTTCCTATCAGTGGCGGCTCGTCCTAAAAATTTTAAGGTGTTCTGCAAGTTTTACAAAAAAATTTACCTTGCACGGGCAGTAAGAGGTTGTCTCCCATCGATCTTATCGTGCTTTCTTCGCCTTCCGCACTGAAGTAATGGATTTCTGGAACGATTGTCAATTGTCACACAAAAAAAAAAGAGTCACTAAGCACTACTTTACTAACAAATTATTTCTTATAAATTAAATTTATTCTACGTTCTTTTCGATTTGCAAATTCTGTTATCATTTTGTCATTAAAATTGTCTATTTCGGAGATAAACTTTTTTTCGATAGATAGCATGGAAAGAGATGTTAAACGATCTTCGGTCATTGAATTTCTGAGAAACGTCTTAATTCGATTTAGTGTTGAAAAGCATCGTTCGGCCTCTGATGTTGTCATGGGAGTTGTTATTACAATTTCTAATAATTTTCTAGTCTCCTTCAACGTAGTGCGCCTTTTAAAGATCTACAATCAGTTCTTGAGTAAATAACAGACAATTCAGTTCGTAATCTTTCTTTATCAAGGGTGGGATAATAGGAGCATGCGGAAGTGAGTTTGTCCTCAGGAAATTTACTGCAATACTCTCCAAAGCATTCCGAAAAAAAAAGTGATGCCACTACTAGATGCTCTTTAAAATGAAATCGATCTTTTGCACAATTTAGAATAACATCACACACCTCTAAAGCCGAAATTCGATGATTAAATCTGCTGTTATTTGGACGTTTGCGTTTTTCTGGTGGTGGCTCATCGCTTATTAAATCTGTTTAGTCCATTTACTAATTTAACATAACTTATAAACAATGTAACCCGCTATTTTAATAATGTTCCAGTCACTTGGCTTTTGACACATTGTCGAAATTACTTCAAAAACGTCATCTTTCAAATATCTCAGTGTTATTTAAATTCTTTTAATAAAATTTGTATCGTATATGTTGTCTTTTCTTCGATCCTACCTTGAATAAATACAATAGTGAGTGTATTCTCTTAAATATTTAATCTTCCTTTCTTGTGATCCTTAATTTTTGGATTTTATATCACTTTATGTTTAACTTCTTTCTATAACAGCTTCTCTGTGCCTGTTTCCTATTACTTTTCATTCTCATTGAACTTGTTATTAAATTCCTTCTGCCAATACTATTCTTATTCCAGTTTTAATTTTTCGATTGTCAATTTATTACAAACAAAATGAATATGGCCATCGCTATACTACTACATTATATTATAACATTATTTTCTTTAGATTTACATTTTTAAATTCGTTATATCTTTTGAATGGAATGTCCGATTTTAATAATTCAAAAAGTATTTTACTGGTATTGAAATGGTCTTTAATAAAATATCATTTAATAGGATAAGAAATAATACAGAGGTATGGATAATATGGTTTGATTATTGTCGGCACTTTTATTAACTTTTAAAATGTAAAAAAGTAGTTATAGTGGCATAACTACATTAATTGGACATATGGTTTCGCGGACTTTTTTGTAGATATTAATACGTTCTATAATACTGTAGAACATTTTTTTGTTCTATCAACAATAGTTTCCGCAGCGTACGCGATGGCAGATTTTTTGTGACTAATTTTTTCACACCTTGGGTTAAATTAATGCATTTTTATTGGGGATATCTATTTTTTTTGAAAATGTAATATAGCCTATGTCACTCAGTGAAAATGCAGCTTTCTAATGGTGAAAGAATTTTTGAAATCGCTCCAGTAGTTTTTGTGTCAAAGCATTACAAACATACATACAAAAACACAAATGTTTCCTCTTTATAATATTAGTTTAGATACCGAAGATATCGCCCTCGGCGCTGGTGTAAATGCAGCTAACATGCCTGGTAAAATCACGCAGTGGTTTAAGACAGCCGCGGGTGTAGCGGGGTGCGCGCGGATGTTTGAAAGAGCTCTGAGCGCACGTACGTGTGGACCAGATAAGGAACAAGTGAGCGATCGCGCGAATTAGGTTGGTTATTCCACTGGTCGCCTATTGTATATTATTTGATAATATACTATAGGTATATAACCGGCGTTAAGTGTTGGAATTTCGGAAACGAATATCTCGGCTTCTACTGATCGGATTTTGATGATTGAGGTGTCAAATTGTAGGGTTTGATGTCCTCTACAGGATGATGTAGAAAAATATGCAAATTTTTTTATATACAGGGGGAGTATTTTCACAACAATATGTTACGCTTTTATAAACATCAGAAATGTCGGAAAAATTATGTAAAAGAAAACTAGTTATAACTAATACAGGTTCGCCCGCCCAATTTTTTGGGAGCTCTGCAGCACTGCAGCGCTTATGCGCCAGCCGCCACTGCTTCCTATCATTCACCTTGGCCTTTTAATTTCTGTCTCGTGGTGTTCTTAGATTCTCCTCTATTTGGTCTTTAATTCAAAATCTAGATCTTTATCTCATTCGAGTTCTGGTTGGTGTTTGGTGGAATATCTAGATTTTGTAAGTTTAGTGTTGTCCATCTTTTCTAGATTACCAGATCACTTTAGTCTATTGATTTTGATGAATCAAACTATATTAGGTTCGTTGAAAAGGTGGTAAAGCTCGAAATTGTAACTCCTGTGCCATATCCCGCTCTCTTGCACCTCGATGTATGTGGTTTTGTCATAGTTCATGCTCCTAATGCCTAGATGAGAACGGATTTATATATCAGTATTTTATATTTTTTTGTATATTAAGCCTGATATTAAATTTCTGCAATCCTGAAATCCTATATTCTTCCTTTGATTTCTGCACTTATATTATTTTCACTTATCTCTGGTATCCAAAATATAATAAACTCTATTACACCCTTAAATTTATAATTTTCTGTATCCAGTCCTTCGGGTGACTTGAATTGGATTTTAATAGCAATTTTTACATATTTTTTTAGATACTTTTATCTATAATCGTACTTTCTTTTGCTGGTACTTAAGCTTGTTATTCAAACCTATTTTATCGTTGCTACTATACCAATACCATCCGCGTATGATATAATTTGTACACTTTTGCTAATAATAGCTTTCCTAATCATTATATCTGATTTCCTTAAAGTCATTGCCAGAGCGAAATTACTTCAAGTATGAAAAACTTTCTCCCTGACATCCTTGCGTGTGTTTGAGAAAATCTTGACGGGCTGTTTTAGATCTTGGCTTTACCTTCAACCCTTGAGAAGATTACTTTCATCAATCTTTGAAGTGTCTTAAAATATTAAGCTTTATATAAAATATTAAGCTTTATAAAATATTAAGCTTCATAAGGAGATTCTCTGTCTATACTTCCATAAGTGCTTTTGAAATCTATAAATAGCTGGTGGGTATCAGTACTGATAAGTATTTTCAAAAAACTATAAAGAGAAATATTTGACTAATCGTTGACTGTAGACAACAAACGCAAACGAGAATAGATTTCAGCCCTCAATTTAACATGACTCAATGAGATTTTGGCGCCAAATAATAACGGTTGATGAAACGTGTATATCATTATATACCCGAAATCCATCTAGACAATGGATTTAAGCCGGTACTAATGCTCTGAAGAAGGCAAACACGGTACATTCGGCCGGAGAGGTTATTACTAGTATCTTTTGTGATTTCAGTAAGATTCCTATATCGATTATCATCAAAAACGTTGGAAGATAACAGGCGTATACTATGCGTCAACGGCCGACAGATTCATGTAGCTTTTATGAATCTGTCGGCCGCAGATTACACGATAAATCAGCGGGAAAATAATCTATAAAGTCTATCAAACCACAAAAGACCTTTAGTTGGCATACATCATAAGGGTCTTTTTAGAAAATAGAAGATTCTGTGTGCTACTCCTGTGAGCTACTCCTTTACTCAATTTGCGCTCAAATCCGTCTTCGATATGCTGAGAGCCAGATTAGGTACTTGACCAGTACATGATCTACTAGGTCTAAAGCCTTCCTATTCTAGTTTTATATTTTTATCAAGGTCGGTAGCTATTCTGTTTAGCATCATTCTCTTTAGAATTTTAAATAGATGCGGCAGCAACGATACTGGATGGAAACTAGTCGGTTATGCTAGAAGCGCGAGTAGTGGTGTTGCTTAAACTGGAAAAATGGTTTAGGCAATGCCATGACTCGCTCCTTCCTTCAGATTGCCTTTTTCTGAACTTGAAAACTTGGCTCAGTGGCAAGAGATTTGGGGCTAACGAAAAGGTAATCACTAAAATTAACACATACTTTAAACAAGTCGATTAAGCTTACTTTTCTGAAGAAATAAAAAGGCTTTAATATCCCTGGACTAATTGCAATGGGTTATAAGAAGAATAAGTTTAAAAACAAAACCTTTTTGCCAAGAAGGTTATGTTTTCTTGTCTGGGCTCACTAATTATTGAACTTTCTCCGTATATACAAACTGTAGCCTGTCAAAAGCATTTTTGTTACTGCAAAATGAATTAAAATCAATTTTAAATTACAAAATATTTATTGCGTGCTGTATTTTATTAGATGTAATTATATCGCTGTGTACTAAGTTAACAATAAGAAATAAAATTCAACGCTAAAATCATTTGCACGGATTTCATGTCAAAAACACATTTCCATTCTGCCGTGAAATTACTTGTTTGAAGTCTCTCATTTTCATTAGAGAAAGTACATGTGGGGATAATGTTTTGTAATTATTCCAATATTTGAGAAATAATGTACGCACGTGTTCGGGGCGGCAGCAGATTTGTATTAAATTACATGTTCCTACAAAGATTAAAAAAAAACGTTAATTACGTATTTCGATATTAGGGGATCGGAATATTAATCAAACGAATTCGTTCTTAATTATCACCCCACGCATTAACCGGGTACGTCGAAATTATTTGAAATCACAAAAGCGAATAACTTCAATCTTCTCTCAAGAGGGGGCGTTTTTAGCTTTCCGGATTAAGCAAGTTTAAATTTTAACGCAGTTTCCCATTGCGCTTTCTCAAAATCACATATGCCTTGGGAAGCCAGTTTGTGTTGTTATGCATTGATTTTTATATTAAAACCAACAAAATCGAAGTTTCTTACAAATCAAGAAAGAGCTCCAAAAGTTATTCTTGAGGAAATGTTGGCGGTATACGAGAATGATTGTCCTTACACAACTATTTGTGATAATGAAAAATTCGTGAAAAGTCACATCTATCCTGGAATGTGTGGATGCATTTCGCGAAATGCTTTGATATTTTGTAGAAATAAGTAAATTATAATGTACATATTTATCTTTAAAGTTAATTTTGGCTGAGGCCAGATTTCGATTATTTTAAACTTGTTTTTATTTAGAAAAGATTTCAGTCCTTTTACCACTACTTCCGGAGAAACTTCCGCTAGTACACATACGTATTTATATGTTTTCTTACCTCGAACAGAACTAATGACCAACTTTGGGATCAATTATCTCAGTCTGTTGCGGAATAAACGTTTTCGTCTCTACTCTTGATTCAACTTCCGACATTTGCTCATCTTGCTCACTTTCTATACTTTTTGCTCGCTCCACGGCTGCGATGCTTTTGCCCTGTTCTATATTAAGACGTTTCCTCATGTTTCGCTGCTGTGATGTAGCAATAGAACCAAATCTTTGTGCCTTGTTAATGCACTTCCGACGTCATTGATCACATCGTTTGGGTTTTCAATTGGCAGTTTTTTGAATACTTGCTCTTTGTTAAGCGGTTATATACCTGTAGCATATAAACTATTAATTAGATTTCGTTTTATTCCGGAAGTTTCAGCATCTCCTGGCAATTTGTTGTCCTTTTGTCTGTGAGTTGGTATTTGCACCCTTCAGGCTTTTCCTAAGAAAACGTGGAAATGTAGATTTTGGTACGCTTGATAGATTTTGCAATTTCCACGCAGAAAGAATCTTACGTCACGTTCTTTTCATCGGTCGGAAAAAGGCCACATCTAGTGGCTGGCTCAAATGAGTGGAATTAGGCACCAGGCATACGAAATTTTAACTATTTCGTTTTTATTCGAGCTAATCTATCGTGCAATCTCTACGACTTGTTTTTTACTAATTCGGATGTACTGAAAAATAAGCGTCAAATCATAGTCAGTAGAAAAGATGTTTGATTTTTGGCGAGTGTTATCTTTACAAGACAGCATTGAAATAATAGCCAATATAGTAGTTTAACCGTTTAGTAAAAATTTCAGAAAAATTGTTTCATCAGTAAATTAAACGCAGTGCTGTCAAAAAATACAGGCTATCAACAACTGCAGAATATCAGTGAGATGTTATGAAATAAAACAACCATTAATTAAAAAATTTAAATGTCAATAGCATTGTAAAATATGAATTTGTATTAATAGTATCATCGTGTGATGTCGAGAGAGTTCTTTCACAATACAGAATTATTCTAGGCGTCTATGGGCGTAAATTTATTTTTGAGAATTTGTTACATCACGTTGTAGTTAAATTTAACTACAATTTATTTCCATAATTTCAATAATTTAGAATCTTAAAAAATCGTTTGTGTTCTAACGGAGAAATAAAAATTATTTAATATAAAAAATATTACAACTTGCTAGAGTGCTTTGTAACTAATAACTGTTTTTCTGCTTATTATCAAAATTATGCACATCAGCAACATTTCATTCTAAAGAGATATCGTTTTGAATGTCTAATGCTATATTGTGCAATATAGCGGTAGCAACTATAACTGTTATTACTGTATTTACATTTAGACGAATCGAAGAGCTTAAAGACGCAGTATGAAATTTATTCATATATACTAACATTTGAGGTTACAAATTACCACGATTGCAGCTCGTGTCTTATTTGCAGGTTAAATGGTGATTTAAATTAGAAAATTATCAATTTTTCTTCGTTTAATTAAAAACCAATTAAAAACAAACTTTTAAACTAAATAGTAATTACCAGACAAAATATTGAAACACTAAAAGCGTTTTCAAAAAAATAATAAGCCGTTTAAATATATTATGAAATCGGTCGTAAATCCCACATATTTAAAAGTCAATATTATGGAATTTAATATGACACTTTCTCCATTGTATTATTTATATTTCGTTTAGAATAATTATATTTAAAATCAAAATAAGCAAACAGTTAGCAAAAGCACAAAAAAATCTAAATATTTGTGACACCATTCATATTAAAATTTCAGGAATTGTTTACATATTAAAAACCTGTCAAGATATACATATTCAAGTATTCTTTTTACACAAAAATATTTTTTTGAATGTGAGTAAAAGAGAGAAAACAATATTCTATGTGGGAAAATACATAATTTCAAATATCAAATATAAACTAATTACTTAAATATGCATTTTAAGAGGGAAAAAAACGTTTTTTTTTTAACCACAAAAACAATTCCAGGAAAAAGCACTTAAAGAAATCGTCTGCTGACTTTTTTTTATAAAATCCATTAGTGAAAACATTTCTTGAAATTTTATTCTATTGCATTCTAATGCTAGAACGTTTATTTGCTATCACACACATTCGCGGCTGATTATTGGCCGCTGTAGTCCACGTTGACTGCCGTTCCGTCGTTAAGCCACTCCCACTCCGTCAATCTACCGCATAGTAAGGAAAGAGTACACAGTATAGCATGACTGATTGTATAGAACCAATTACAATCGTTAATTCGCATTCAATAACCAATGAAATATTACTAATGTAAATATTAAATTATTTTTGCTGTTCTTTATTACTTCAAGCTTTATAATTGAGATGTTTTAAATTACGGATTTTAATATTGAGAATACAGTTTCTATTCGATATTTGAAATTACGTATTTTCGCACATAGAATATTGTCTTCTCTCTTTTACTCACATTCTAAAAAGAATACTTGTGTAATAAATATGTATATCTTGACAGATTTGTACTATGAAAACAATTTCTGGAATTTTAATATGAATCGTGTCACAAATATTTTGATTTTTTCATGCTTTTGGTAATTGACTCATAAAATGTTTTCATTTTAAATGTAATTCTTCTAGACGAAATATAAATAATACTACCCAGAAACTCTGGTCTTAAATGCCATAAATGTATATGTATTTTAGGCATGTAGTTAATGCATTATAAATTATATTTATGATTTGGGAATTTTCTCATTAAATATTGTTGAACGATAAGTTTACAGTATGTTATCTTAAAGACTCCACACTCCATTTGATATAATATAGTATAATTTATTTCCCACTGCAACAATAGGAACTTTAATATTTATTGTTAAACGTTAACTTTTAATCATTTCTTTTATAATTCTGAACTGTAATAAACATGAAAAATTAAATTCATTTACGAAGTTAAATATATCATTTAATAAATATGAAATTTGTAAATTTTTCTTTATCCTTTATAAATATTGAACAATTATAATTATTAATAGTTAGTAAATATTAGTAATTATATATTCTTGAATAGTATTTATAATGTCTACTGATGTTTTAAGTTTTTGGAAACGTATTGTTTACAATGCTATATAACGTAACAGATCTAAAATATAAAATACAATTTTGCTTCATGGAATAGGATTTGATTTTTGCTAGAACATTATAAAAAACTTAGTATATTGATGCATATTTTCTATATTATAGCATATTTGTCAATAGTTTTTATTTTTGTCCAAATATATGCATATACTCGTATAGATATACAAGTGTACCGTATCGTTATGTTCATATTTTAGGAGTGTAAAGTAGACTTCATTTCAAGTAACAAAAAAGCAAAACTTGTATATCCATTTTTATTTGTTTAAAAGTTACAGATCTACGAATGTGATTGTCAGATCATGAAAAAAGATGTAATCCTAATGTCAATAAAAACTGATTTTATTTAAAAAAGTTCAATTAATAATATTTTCGAAACGTCCACCTCCTTGTTGAATGCAGGCTTGTGCCCGTAAGCCAACAGAAGAAGTACTTATCCGAATTTCATACTTGTTTTGTGGGATTTGCTCGGCAGCCAGGTGAATACGATCCAACAACTCTTCTCTTGTGTTCGAAACTTGCGCGTAGACTAAATTTTTCATGTACCCCCATAAATAAAAGTTAAGGGGATTAAGATCGGGTGATCTGGGTGGCCATGCAACAGGACCACCTCGACCAATCCATCTTGGATAATTGACGTTAACCCAATTTCGGACAGCAATTCCGAAATGTGGTGGTGCCCCATCCATGTAAAACGACATGTCTCGTTGAACATTCAGTGGGACATTCTCTAAAAGACCTGACAGTTTGTCAATAAAAAATTGAAGGTAATTGTCCGCATTTAACCTCCCAGGAAGAACGAGAGGACTAATCAACAAGTCATCGATTAGGGCCGCCCAAACGTTAATAGAAAATTTATGTTGAAATTTAGGTGGGCGTATAGCTTTGGTCTTTTCTGATGACCATCTATGCAGGTTTCTCAGATTTGCAACGCAACTTTTCGTGAACGTAGATTCATCTGTCCTGAGGACTGTTTTGCAGAAATTAAAATGAAGCCGTGACTGTCTTAATATTCAGGTAGAATAAACTAGACGGGCATAGTGGTTTGCCTCAAGCAAACCGTGTCCCCTACGATAGTGATATGGGTATAAGCCCTCACGTTTTAAAATTCGCCAAACTGTCGTTCGTGGTACTCCTAGTTGTCTAGCGATTCGACGTACACTGAAAGTTGGATCCTTTGTAACAATAGTTACTGCTTGTTCCTCTAAGTCTGCTGGCAAATTTACTCCTCGGTCGAGAAGATAATCGCGCTGTCCGCATTCCCGAAATTGTCTGTGTACTGCCAGAAACGTTCTGTAATGAGGAATGCGCCTATCGGGAAACCGATGTCGGTATTTAATAACTGCTTGACGTGCACTGCCGTGACAGTAGCCATACACAAAATGCATGTCCGCATACTCTTGAGAAGAAAATCGGTAAGGCATTTTGAATAAAGAAAACGTGTCCACTCACTAATAAGCTGTTTGTGAACTGAAACGTAATGTAATCCTTTATTAAAAAATGCAACGTTAACAGTCATCTGAACATTTGTTTATTGTATGATATTCATGGTTAAGCACATACGAAATAAGTAAGAACCATCTTCATCATAAATCAATTTTCAGTACTTTTTTTGTAGATCTCCAAGAAATTACTGTATGCACTACGACACATGTTTATTTATTTTAGGATAACATTTTATTATGCGTCATTAACAATCACAGGCCTGTTATTGAATCGTATAACTTTTTTTTAAATAAAATCAGTTTGTATTGACTTTAGGATTACATTTTTTTTCATGATCTGACAATCATATTCATAGATCTGTAACTTTGAAGCAAATAAAAATGGACATACAAGTTTTGCGTTTTTGTTACATGAAATGAAGTCTGCTTTACACTCCTAAAATTTTAACATAACGATACGGGACAATTGTATATATATGCGCATGTTTTGTTATTTTTACATGCATAGATACTCATGCAATCTGAACTTTAGTCATTAGAAATACTAATATTAGAAGCTAATCTAAAAAATTGAAAGCTGTTTTGTGCCTTTGTATTAACCAAATTATTTGGATATCTTTTTTGTGGAATTAGCACTGAATATAGCTATGCGCTATAGAAAATGTGTCTTTGTGTAGAAAGATCACAAATTAGAGACCGGATGCATCGGGCCGAAGTTACGATGGACCATATAAATAAATCCAAATTTTACAGATAAGAACCTTGAGAAAGTATTGCTAGTTAATATTTAATACTCCTTTACTCAACTTGAACTACAAAATGAACAAATAACAATGTATTTCGTATTTAATAAATCACCACCAGTTTGTTTTCCAATTATATAAATAAAATTAAAAACTATTTAAAACTACAAATTTTCAATAGTACGCCCGTGAGCGATGAGTCATCAGCCTCTTGTGTCCGGTCCCTAGTTATAAGTATATTAAATATTAGTGAAATTAAGAAGTTATTTCCTCTGCCCCAGGCTCCTATCAATCACAATACAATTGATGTCATTACAATATTAATGCAGAGCCGAGCGTGCGAAAAAAATATTGAACATATTTACTGCTGTAGGTACATACAATATTAGAAATTTAATGTAAATTTATACACTTTTCTGGAAAACGATCGTTATTTTTACTACCCACGTTTCTCCCACATAAAACAAAGCAACCGTCCTTAGATGATTAATATGCAATGCAAAATTTTCCGCATTTTCATAACTACATAAATATGTATGTATTCCTAGATCCACGTTAAGTCGCCAAAACTTTACCTGGTATACATTTCACGTAGAAGGAGATACAGATAAAATACTTTAATTGGCTGGTTTATACATGTTTACTGAGCGCCTATGTGAACAAGAGATTAAACTGGATCTTTCTGTATATTTATCCGCATAAGTTGAAACTTTGTTGTTGTTAGAATGGTGTTACTTACACACTTTACCGCTGTCGGATTCCCTGTAGTGTTACTGCTGCGTTCTGGTGTCGTTGTTTGTTTCAGTTAAATTCGCGCTTTCAAGATTGTACTGGGGTCTAAATTAACGATACGCGAAATAAGAAAATCTTAAATGCTTCCATAAATATGTAATAACATAATCATTCTACGTGGGATGATAAAAGCCCATTTTATTTAAGACGACAGAAATTCATTACACAAAGGTGTGTCCCTGTAGAGCAAAATGTATTATTTAATTATTTCTAACTGAAAATTATTGCTAGAAGCTTAGATTAGAGGAAACAAGTAAAACCCGGGTATCTGTACAAATGTTTTATATTCATAATCTTCAAAATATACTCATTTTCAGTAAGATATAGGGTAATACAATTATGTAGAAATTATGTGGTAATTATGTCGGAATTTCCGTTGTAGCGATAAATTGCAGGCAAAATGGTGTCGACTAATATTATATATTACTTGTTAGTTACGAATGAAGTTATAGACAATGTGTTATATATTTAATAAAGTGCTTCATTCATGCATTATCCATCATTTTATCTTCAATTCTACTACACTTTTAGGTCCTAGGATATAACGGGTGTTCAGAAACATTCGAAGTCAAGTGGGCTCTGAACAAAAAAATCGTATATCTTTACTTATGTATAAGCAAACGCCAATTAAGTTGGCGCGAGGAGGGGGTGCGCAGAAGCTGTTTTTGAAAACGTCCACCCCCACTACTCAAGTAATTGTCAGAATACATTTGTCATTGACGTTTGACGGAACATAATGTCTTTGCTAGGGGATCATAAAGTGATACACGCTCAGAGGTTAGAATTATCTGACATTTGATGTAAAACCAAATACAAATCTCCCCACTACTTCTAATCCTGCGCGAACTTACCCCTCCTCGCGCCAACTTAATTGGCGTTTGCTATATCTGATTTGTAATAATTATTAAATGACAACTGTTGTCTGTCAAAAATTGTCAGAATCTAATATCGAAGATACTAATTTAAATTTTTTAATTTTGAAAATGGTATTTACTAACGTACACAAAGCATTCATGGTTGAAGCATATTTTCGAAATGGTCAAAAGATCGATGGCCAGTGGAAGTATTCAATTCAAGCTTGTTTGGAAGAATTTCTAGATGAATTTCCCAACCTTGCTTTTGATTATAATACTTTTCAGTGTACACTAATCAGAATTGTTCCAGTTTTTCGACAAACTGGTAGTGTGGGACGCCAAGAGGGTGGTGGGCGACCAAAAGTCCGGACATAAGAAGTGATTGGGAATGTTAGAGAAATAATGACTGATGCCCCTAAAACTTCAGTGAGAACTCTTGCTCAACAAACCGGGTTGTCAGTTGATTCTTGCCATAAAGTTTTAAAAGAAGATTTACAGTTATTCCCATATCGTATAACTTGTTTGCAAGAAATCCTCGATATTGATTATCCGCGAAGAGTAGTATTTTGCGAATGGTTTACAAATAATTTTAATGATGATGTCCTGGACAAAACTTTCTTTTCAGACGAAGCATGGTTTCATGTTAGTGGATATGTTAACTCGTAAAACATGAGAATGTGGAGTGATACAAAGCCCAATAATTTTTATGTTGAAGCTCCTTTACATCATCAGAAAGTTGGTGTTTGGTGCGCTATAAGTAGAAGAAGGATTATTGGTCCAATTTTTTTTAATGGTACCTTGACTGCAGAAAGATATCGTCAGGAAATACTATTGCCTTTCTTTAATCAACTTCACGATGATGAACTAGCTTTGGGATACTTTCAACAAGATGGTGCTAGAGCTTACACAGCGGAGGAAACAATGAATATGTTACAAAAAGTGTTTGGAAATCGTTTAATTAGTTTGAACAGCGATCATGAATTTCCTCCAAGATCTTGTGATCTTACACCGTGTGATTACTATTTATGGTCTTTTTTAAAAAATTCAATTTATCAAGTACCAGTGCAAGATTATATAGATCTCCAAGACAGAATTATAAATAAAATTAGTGAAATTAGAAATAGTCCCATACTGCAAAATGTATTTAGTAGCATTCGGAGGAGGTGCGTAAAATGCTTGGAAGAAGATGGTGGACATATTCAACATCTTTTATAATTATGGTCATTATTGTTGGTAATTTATACAACTACAATTTATGATATTTATTATAAGGTTGTAATCTAAGGACTCTACAAACAATTTATTTGTTTCAAATTTATTTTAAGCCATTTCTTACAATAATTTATTGAATGTTAATATATTAAACTAGTACGATAACTAGATACTATTGTCACTATAAGATGAATAAAACCTTTACTTGTAAAGTTATTTCCTCTTAATTCTGCATTGTCTTTTTACATGTTACTACAGATTAGATGAGATTTATTTTATTACACAAGAATGAATAGCATATTAATTGGATTATGTAATTTTTTCCAGTTATCGCATCAAGAGGTGCTATTGTTCAGCAAGAATTCTCTAAAATATCGAAATACTTAATTTGAAATTTGCAAATTAATTACTGTTACCTTCTAAAATCATTATTTGACTAGTTTATATTAATTAATATGGCATATTAAAGTAATATATTTCGACATAAACTGACATTTGCGTGTATGATAACCTATAAAATTGTATTAAGTAAATGTATCAATCTATATCAGACATGACTTCATATTTTCAAGGACTACTTTGACTTCGAATGTTTCTGAACACCCGTTATTACGACGATGTCGATGGTACGAACGAATCTGTTCGGTGAACAGATTATAGTGCCATCTATTAGATTTTCTAAGAAGTTATTATACCACTCTTGTATTAAATAGTTTGTTAGCTGCATAATATCAAGTTCGGTCAATTTTAACTTTAATATTAGCGTTTTAAGTAATTGTAACAATATCAAAATCGATTTTTAGAAAATTCAATACCAAAAAAAATGTATTTTTTGTTAGTTTCCACATATCAGGAAAAAAAATTGTAATTAAATAACATGCCATGGAAAAATGGACACAATTTACGTTAACATGTTTTAATATCACAGGACAATTTACAATTTGTAGTACTAATCACAATCTGCAGGTTTTAATTTTACTGTCGGCGTAATAGCAACGGTGGTGATGTTGGCAGTACAAATTCCCTTTGTACCAAACCATAAAAGATAAACATTTCACGTTCAACTCGTCGCTGATTATGCGCACACACAATTCGAATGGCGTGCAAATCGGTTATAATTGTGCTGGGTACCCGCTGTATACCGCTTTCACAATTTTCGCGTTTGAAATTGTATCATGAGTTGAGAATATTCGGTTTCGTAAGCGTTCTGATTATAAAATTAAACTTCGAACTGTGTCAATCGTTACAAACATCAATAAATATTTTTATTTCATCCAGAATGACAACCTAACTATGATGAGTCAATACTTCTTCTTATGACCTGTATTTGAAGTGTTTCTAAATATTTTTAAATATTATAGGATGCATAACTTCTACAGGCACATCTAAATAACTTTCTTGAAATATTAAAATAGACTTTGTATTGTATTTATCGAAGTAATAAGAAAATATCGAAAAACAAAGTGTACTGAGTTATGTTACTAGAAAATGTAGAAAGAATGTTGGAAACTGTCCGAAAAGGATAGAAAGGCGATAGAAACTGTAGAGACGGACTTCCAAATCTATTCAAAATTTTGTAAAATTAAATTTAAGACCAAATAAAAAAATAATTTTTAATATGAAAATGCATTGTTTAAAAAAAATAAATTTAATGTCAGAATTAATAAAAAATATTTTAATTACTAATCTCTATCGTTTATTATCTGTTTTAAATAAACAGTATTTCTATTAAATAATGACTACGTATAATAGTATATTAAAAAACGAGTTTCATAAGGCACCATTTTGCCGCACGAGATCAGTTTAGAAAACGAGCCGCTTGCGGCGAGTTTTCTAAAGAGCGAGTGCGGCAAAAGGCCTTATGAAACGAGTTTTTTATACTATTTTTTCTATTTTGCGTTTTTTACATTAATAAATTGCTTAAATTGGAATTATTTAATTTGAAAGTTCAGAGCTTAATTTTTATATAAAGCATGCAGTTGGTCACATTGATACTTGACATTTTCAAATTTAAATCTTGCTATCCGCGAAGTATATTATATTACATATTATTTATTAATTTTCGTTAACATTATTTGATATTTCATTTAAAAATATAAACATGAGTGACATAGAAACATATATATGTTGTTGTCAATTGTATACAACATACGTTGTTTGTGTAAAATACGAACATATATCATATCTGCCAAATGTACACAAATTCTTAAAATCATATGACAGCAATGATATTTATTTCTGTATTCGAACAAGGCCAACATTGAAAAATGAAAAAAAGTGTATCGAAATAGAGCTCATTTCGATACTGTTTTTGGTTTCATAATGAGTTCATTTCGAACGCAAAATAGAAAATAGTATATTAAAAAACAAGTTTCATAAGGCACCATTTTGCCGCACGAGATCAGTTTAGAAAACGAGCCGCGATAGCGGCGAGTTTTCTAAAGAGCGAGTGCGGCAAAAGGCCTTATGAAACGATATCATAAATCAATTTCCAGTACTCTTTTTTGTAGATCTCCAAGAAATTACTGTATGCACTACGACACGTGTTTATTTATTTTAGGATAACATTTCATTATGCGACGTTAACAATCATAGGCCTGTTATTGAATCATATAACTTTTTTTAAATAAAATCAGTTTGTATTGACTTTAGGATTACATTTTTTTCATGATCTGACAATCATATTCATAGATCTGTAACTTTGAAACAAATAAAAATAGATATACAAGTTTTGCATTTTTGTTACTTGAAATGAAGTCTACTTTACACTCCTAAAATTTGAACATAACGATACGGGACAGCTTGTATATATACATATATGCAAATATTATTTTCTACATTTTACGATGCTAATCATTCGAATTTTTAATTGAGAAAAAAATTCTCTCTTGAGCAGGATACGAAGTCACGTCCATGGTTTGGCAGATCACGGCGGTGGTCCGGCAAACCAAAGTTTCAAATTGCTCGAAATGTACAGAAGCGGAAAAGATTAAACTACCTGAAATTTGCCCATGATACATTGTAAACTGCAACGACATTCGAAACATTTGACTTGAGAATTCACATTCAAAACAAAATAAAATAAGAATTTAGATATGTCATTGATATCTACATTGTGGAAGTGGTGACGGATTGTATACATCTGAAATATATATTTAAATTAAGCAAAAAATGCCAGGTAAATTGACAGAAGAACAAAATTACGAGGGTTAGATCTGGAGAACACGAAAAATTATATCTAAGGACATAAATTTATTTAATTAAGATTTTATTTTTTCCTACATACGGCTCCCAAACTTAAAAATGAAACAAATGTCCTGAAAGTGAAATCAAAAATTTCAAGATTACATTAAAAATATCTAACACAAGATAAGACTGCAATAAGAGTTAGCAAAGGTCCATGTTGAAGAAATGAGCAACTAATGGCTGAAATAAGATGAAAAACTGTTCAATTTTCTTCCTAGGCTAAATTTTTGTTCGACCGCATAGTAATGTAACATTAAATTAGAATTATCTCATACAAATATGTCATTATTATAGATATAATATTGTTCATTGTTAATCACATCTCTTCGGTGACTGATACAAAGTCCGTTAACTAGTTAACTGTTATGTATGCGATATACTATGACCTACGACGGATTAATGTTTGCGTTTATCTGAAATTGGGTTGGGTTTAATCTTTGGAATTATTATTACTGATCACGAACGCTATCTATGATGTCGTGCCGTAATTATACATACACCCACACAGACACACACACACACTTGCCCGATATAAAGTGAACGTGTGTAAATATTTAATCGCCTAGATCAAAATTTAACTGACTTACTTGCCATGTGATCTAACAATAATTTAATTAAAAGTGGCTAATATTGACAGTTTCTGTATACGAGGGTAGATCAAATATACGTTTTGATTTGCATTAGTGATTCTCAGAACACGGAGCGAGCTGTTCTCGCTTATCAGGAATAATGAAAATATAGATATCAAAATACGTCCCTACTACCAAAACGTTGGAAACTACTGCCCGACGTGTAGCAGCGAACTTGAAAATATTCCAGTAATTACAGTGAACGCCGCGACACCTATAGATACTTTATTGATGAGTATAGTTTATTTCAAATTATAAGAATATAACTTTGAGCGGCTCTAATGCTTTTATTTCACCACCTACGGCAATAACTACCTGACCGCTCAATACGATTATCTTTTACGCAAACAAACTGCTGAGTTCCGTAATGACAAAATTTAAGTAAATCGTAGTTACTGCAATTTAGATGAAATAAAATTTAACGCTAAGAAATAAGTAATTAAACTTCTAGTTTCAAAAATTATTTTATTGTAAATACCACTACAATATTGTTTCGCCATACAATAGCTTCATCAGGTGGATGAAATAAAATTTAATAATAATATAAGTACCAACAGTTGTTAATTTGAATATATAGTTATTATATATAGTTAAATAGTCATTAAATTACAATTTAGATGAAATAAGTGCTTATATTTATTAAATAAAATTTAAGTAAATATAGTTAGGAGAGTTGGTATATATTACATCTAATATTCAGTCTATTTATCATTTATGGTTAATCTTTACTGCTGTATACATATTTGATTTTTCTCTCTCTTTACTTAACGAACATGTGGCGACCTTTTGCTGAAAGTGTTAGTGATTATGATGTGGATGGTGATAATACTGCTGGAGCACGACAGAGAAAGCATATATCAGAAGATGCAAAACAGATCATTTTCATTGTCTATCATACCCTGATGGAAGAAAATAACGTATTACAAACCCAGAACATTCAACGAACGTCGCAATTAACCAAGGTGGCTTTTGAAACAATATATAAAATAATTGAGAATAACGCAGGGCCTCGAAAGCAAAGAAGTGACAAAGGAGCACCGAGAAAAATTGAAGAGTATGAAATTGATACTATTAGACAGCAAGTATACTCCTTCTACAGAGGAAATGTTGTATCTACACTTGACTGCTTACATAAAAGAATCAGTAATGAGCCTATATATATTCAGTGTTCTAAAGCAACCTTGTGGCGGACGCTAAAGAAATCTGGTTTTAAGTTTGGCACTATAGACAAACGTCGCACAATTATGGAAAGCCCGAGGTTACAGAAACTTCGATATGAATACTTAACGGCAATTAGAAGGTATAGACACCAACTCTGTCCAGCTTAAATACTCAGTCGCTTACTTGCTTAATATGGGACTGCTTTCCTCTCCGGGTTTCCAATGGAAAACGTGAAAAATACAATAATGTTAGTTAACTATTATTATAAGGGCGCCACTCAAAACTTGTTTGCGAAAATATTTAATAAAGTCTTTGAGTTATTTAGAAGCACAAAAGAAAAAAGGTAGAAATCAAATACACAATTAAATGGAATTTTTATTACAACATTAAAAAAAAAGAAAAAAAAATGTCTTTATAAAATATAAAGACCAATATTGTTAAGGCAAAAATATTATATGAGTATTGACTAGGCCATATAATCAAAACACCTTTATGACTCCGATCAAAAATTACAACTAATAAATTACAAAGAAGTATTCTAAATTTCTCCCACAATATAAAATGTAAACAACAAAATGTGACAGACCGATCTAAACTCTACGCATGTGTAAGATACCACATGTACAAAAACTATATGCCCTTGACACCAACGTGCAAAATTTTATCGTTAAAGAAACTTTTTTACTTGGAAATTTTTAAAATACATTCTTTGTCATCTAATACAACGATTAATATTAAATATAGAAGTTCATACACAATAATACAATAAAATGCATACAATAAAGAGATATTAATATAATAAAAATTTAACTTACGAAAAAATATATTTTTTCTCAATACACGAGACACACACCTCGAGTAAAATTAAATTAAATCAAAATCACGAAGTAAACAACCTCGGATAAATTCGATAATAAGTAAAGCAATCAACCACTATGAATTCAAAAACAAAAACCGTAATTAATTTGAAATTAATAGATAAAAAGTTTATCTACAAATATGCCAACACCCTACTCGCGCATCTAGATGTGTCTAAAGCGGAAATAGGAACCGACGTCCCACCACATCTCAAAATAAATCAAGTCAAACTAACATCAATGTTCATACAACATACAAAGTTATCGAAAATGATAATTAAAGCAAAATTAATATTTTTCACTAAATGTTGCAGGGAAAAATCCACTGCATTATTATATTATTATTATATTATTATAGTTATTTAATGACACCCATGACGTAATTTGCAAAGGTTGGGTGGATAGTTCAAGTACGTGTCAGTTGGACGCGCCGGTTTCGAGAGGGAAGAGAATAATCATTCTTCATGCTGGGTCAGAAAAAGGATGGATCGTACAGCCGCTATTATCTGCTAAAAATGTTAAATCCTCAAGTTTAGATTACCATGAAGATATGACCTCATCTTTATTTGAAGAATGGTTTTGTGACACTTTGCTGCCAAATTTACCAAAAGATAGTGTGATAGTGATGGACAACGCTCCGTATCATTCTCGACAGCAAATCAAAGTTCCTACAAAATGTAATAATAAGAAAGATATTAAAACATTTTTAGAAGCAAATGATTTATATTTTGAGGATCATTATACAAAAAACCAATTAATAGAGGCGATGAAGACAAAAGAATATTTAAAGGATTATTATGTGGATAACAGAGCCATAGAAGCAGGACATACAATTTTGCGTTTACCACCATACCATTGCATTTTCTATCCCATTGAATTGATATGGACCCAACTGAAAAATACCATCAGACGAACAAATCAAACAGCGAAATTTAGTGAAAGCAGTGTAACACACATAAAAAATGCTATGGAACATATAACTGCTGTAAATTGGAAAAATGCTGTTAAACACGCAATAGCAAAAGAGGACGAATATATGCGCATGTACAAAATAGTAGCACCTTTGATTATAAATTTGCAATACGATTCAGACACAGACACCGATTTGCAAGACGACTCAATCACAGATGATTTATGAAATGCGGTGACACATAAAAATTTTATTGTGTATTACAAATAAATTAGGTTTATATATCTATATGTATCCCCTACACATGTTGCCACACGATTTGTACTATTTTCTTTGTATATAAAACCAATGTACACATATTTTTTAGTATATACTTGAAATTAAATTTTATTATAATATTATAGGACCCTAATTTATAGTCAATACGGCCCCTAGATTCATACGTTGCAAATAGGTAAACCTTATCATCACAGAAGGTGGTGCAATAAAAGCATTAGAGCCGTTCAAAGATATATTCTTATAATTTGAAATAAACTAGACATATCTGGACATATACCTATAACATCGTTTGATATCCTTCCTAATATCATGCGTTCAAAGAAAAAACCTTTTTTCAGTGTTTACCATGAAGTGTCAAGATTTTACTGTTGTCAAGCAAATGTAGCTTTTATTTATACCTCTAATAATTAATTTAGAAAAGAATGAATCTAAATTAAAATTTAAGTTTACATTTTAATTTTTGTGGATATTTGAATTTGAGGTAATGACCTCAACGCGTCTCATAAAATTTTATCAACGTATACTGGCTTATAGGCAACTTGCAAATATGTGCTGGTGACAAGATTATATTGAACAAATACAGCTTTTACTTGATGAAGATCCATAATTTAAAATAGAAATAAAACTAATTTTACAACTCAAAATCTGTAAGTACATGATGAAGTCACTGTGCTGGCGAAACAATTGACGTTTTCCGATTACGTATTAAAAAAGTGAAGATTTAAACCTTTAGCTTTATGTCTATTTTAAAAGGTTATATGAAGTATAATTAATGTTTAGGAAAATATTATTAATATGATTGTTTAAAATAGTAAACAGTTCTCAGGATTTTACGATAAATTACAAACACTTTGCCAATGTACAATTTAGTAGCAATTTAAGATTCCCGGCTTTATATTCAAAATATTAGAAAACAAGGAAACAGTGTCTATAGTGTTGTAAATCACCATGTATTTCACAGAGGAAAATTAAATTAAATTTCTTATCCATACTGCCTACGTTTACAATTTTGTCATAAGTAGAGAACGGACACGCTTACCACATGACGCAAAGCCCAGTGCAGTACTGGAGAAAGGCTGTATTTCTAAAATATTTAATTTTATTTATATAATTGGAAAACGAACGGGTGGTGATCTATAAAATTACGAAATACATATTTATTTGTTGAAAAGTTGCATTTATAAAGTTTTTAATTTATTTATATAATTGGAAAACATACGGGTGATGATCAATCTATCTAAAATTACGAAATACATATTTATTAATTAATTTTATATATATAATTGGAAAACAAACGGGTGGTGATCTATAAAATTACGAAATACTTATGTATTTGTTGAAAAGTTGTATTTTTAAAGTTTTTAATTTTATTTATATAATTGGAACATTTTTATTTGTTCATTTTGTCGTTCAAGTTGAATAAAGGAGTATTAATATTGACTAGCAATAGTTTCTCAAGGTTTTCTTCTGTCAATTTTGTTCTCTTTGAATTAAGTACATCCTTATAAATAGAAAACGTCCTTTCTACATCGCAACTGGTTATAGGTGCACACTGGAAATATTCTTTTATTTCTTCACATTTAGCCGTTAGATTTTGTGGAATTGTCTCCATACATAATTGCTGCAATGCAATTAAATCTGGATTTCTATTAAGAATTGCTTAAAACTTTTGCCGAAGGCCACATCCGAAGTCACTTGGAATACTTTTCAAATTATTAACAGCCACATCTAATGTGGTTAATCCGTCATTTAATTTGAGATTTCGATTTTCAAAATAAGTGATTAGTTTTGGCAATTTTCCAAAGTGTTCGTGAAGAAAGTACAACTGATTTTTTAAATTTGGGATTTGTGTGAGCTCCTTGCACTCACCAATACTTCTAGCATCCTCCTTTAGCAGTGTTACGAAATGTTTTAGACTATCGAAATTCTCAGCATAATAACTAGTAGCTTCCAGCCATGTTCCCCATCTAGTTATTACTGGAGTGGGAGGCAGTGACAGAGATGGAAATTTTTCCCTGAAAAGAGCTACTCTCAATGTTGCTTTTCTGAAAACTTTTTTAAAAGCTGATACAAGTCTATCAACTTCCGGAAAAGTGTATCTGATATATTCACAGATTCTGTGGAGAGCATGTGCTACACAAGTAATATGCAGCATATTAGGATATGTTTTCTTCAATAGTCTGCCTGTTTTTAACATATACGCAGCACTATCACTGAGAAATAAAAATATTTTTTCTTTGTACGTGGCGTCCGAAGGAAGCATTTTTTGCATATTCTCCTTAATGGTTTCAGCAACTGTTTCCGCATCAACTCTATTTATAACACTTGTTGCTATTACATATGAGTTATAGGGAATAGTTGGATGTAGTACACCAGCTACAACATTTACCACACAGCGTCTTAACATATCCACCGTTTCGTCGGCGCTTATCCATATGTATTGATTTAAAAGATGGCTTCTAATGCGTTCTACTGTTCTCGTATAGCACCTAGAAACATAATATTTGCGTAAAGTTGATTCATCAGGAACATTTCGACAAGTATATTTTTTCAGAAATGTCTTCAAAATTGGATTGTTCAATTTAAATAATGAAATATTAGCTGCCATAAGAGTTTCACAGAGTTCTTCGTTAAAATTGTCAGATTCCAACGGTTTCAATTTTTTTTCGTGCTTTAACGATATTACGTGACGTTTTACGGTTGATTTATTGCAATTTTTCAATAACGTTTCACACACTTCACAATAAATTTCGGAATCACTGGCAATGTACATACAATCAGTATGGCCCTCAATCCAACTCGCCATTGCTTCACGATGCCATTCTCGACGCTCTTCCATTGTCTGAAAAAGTAAGAATATTCTAGATCCAAATAAACGAAATTAAATAACGAAATTTTATGCACACTTACGTGAAAATAATTGGAAGATGTTGCTTAAATGAAAAGAAAAGGAATGTACGTGCTATTTCTCTTACGAAATACGATAAACTTATTTATTTTATCTACGTACACGACACCACTGAAAACACTATATTCTCCGAATACAATAGCTGGGTTGTCCATTGTTATCGCTGCGAGACCAGGTGGCCGAGTAAGTCAAACAAATACTTCATTGAATTACGCCGGGATGTACTGAGCGACGTTATACACAATTCCAATTGCCGATTGTGTTTTATGGAAATTGCATCCGTTCTCTAGTTATTATACAGTTTGGAATTAATAAGAACGTTAGAGATACTCAAAGATTACAAAATTAACAGCAACAATCTGTACTGGTATTATTAGGTTTAAAAACGTAATTTCAAATATTAGAGCAAACAAGAAAACATTCACAGTTATTACAAACTTTGAATAGAAAAAGTTAGTTCTAGTTGAATCATAAAATTGTAAGTGTACAAGTTTTGTTGGTACGTATTCAACTCCGTTAATATTATAGAATTTTATACGGCAGTTCTTAAATGCAGACTGCCTAAATATAAAATTATACAGACATGCACTGCTTCCTAGAATCTTTGCTCGAAAGGTAATGTCATAAATCTGTAAACTTTTATAGAGGAATTTATTGAAAAGTCACGATTGGTACTTCGGACTTCAGGAAAGTAAATATTACCCCAAAAGAGAATTTATTACGAAGAGGTTGTACAAACTTTTGCTAGCAATGTTTGTTTACTGAAGTGTAGCAGAGTTGTAACATCAACTTAAGAACTTATCTTATTCGCATGTAGGGCTATTATTAATTTATGAAATAGATACTTGTGTATATATGTTTAAGTTTAAACTGTAATACTTATTAAATTAGAAAACCGGAAAATGTGTAGGTATATTCCTTATGTTAATAAATTTCCGTATACGAGGTATGCTTTTCCACATAATACACAGCAAGAATATTTAATTATAAATGCATACGAATGAAGTTAAAGTACCAAAATGTATTTGCAATTGATTTGATTAATATTGTGTACTCCTTTTTTGTAATAAAAGTATAAATTCTTTTTGGAGTTGGTGTTAATCCGGAAAGTTGAAGCTATGGAAAAATGGGCTGTACCTAAAGGTAATAGTATATTAAAGTACAAGTTGCATAAGACATGATTTTAGTGCACGCGTTCAAGTTTAGAAAACGAGCCGCAAGGCGAGTTTTCTTAAGAACAAGTGCACTAAAATGTCTTATGAAACGTGTATTTTATACTATTTTTTTCTATTTCGGACATTAAAAGTTCAAAAAGACTTAAAATAAGAGGCATGTTTTGTACGAAAATTGTAGAAATTTTCTTTTTTTGAAGTTGGTAGCATTGATGTTTAACTAGAGCATTTGAAATATTTGAAAATCGGCGGTGTTATATGTCATTTTAAGTTTAAAATTTAGATGATTTATGCAATAAATTATTAACGAAATGGACGAAGCAAATAATTGCACGCCCCCAGAGATTCGCAAAATAGCAGAAGATAATTTACAAAATCTTTTGCCAACAAAGTCTCGACATATTTATCAAAAGCAATACGAGCACTTTTTAACTAGGTGTAAAGAAAATAATATCGCGAATATTACTGAAAATGTAATTATTGCTTATTTTGATAAGGAAAGCAAGATAAAAAAGGCATCGACCTTGTGGTCCACATATTCGATGTTACGATGTTGTTTAAATATTTATAAAAATATAGATATTTCAAAATTTTCTAGGCTTCTTGCATATTTAAAAAGATTATCTCAAGGCTACGAGCCTAAGAAATCCAAGATTTTAGAAATAGATCATATTAACTGTTTTATAATAGAAGCCGATGATAAAACATATTTAGCAATGAAAGTAAGTAATACAAACATCCTTGTAATAGTATTTTATTAATGTTCTACATTATTTTGTTATAATAGTCATATTAATATTGATAGGTTATCCTTATAATGGGTTATAATGGAGCTTGTCGTTGTGAAGAAATCATGAACATGATTTTAGATGATATACAGTTTAAAAATGATGTCATAATGGTTAGAGTGCCAAAAACTAAAACTTATATTCCAAGACAATTTATTATAACAGAAAAATTATGGATTGATTTGATTAAAAAATATTATTCACTTCGTCCCACTCATGTTACACATTAACGCTTCTTCCTGCAATATAGAAATGGTTCTTGCGTGAATAATCCAATTGGCATTAATACTATAGGAAAAGTACCAAAAGTTATTGCTACTTACTTAAATTTGCCTAATCCTGAGCTCTTCACTGGACATTGCTTTAGGCGTTCAAGTGTGACACACTTGGCTAATAGTGGAGGTGACTTAATAACAATTAAGCGCCATGGAGGATGGAATTGATAATTCCACCATGAAAAAAGTTGATGTTGCTCGAATACTGTCTAGTGCACCTAATACATCCACTAAAATTATTCAGAATCCATCGACTTCTGATGCAATAGGCAGTGATGTGTCAATCAATGTGAATCAACAGGAATTCAAACAAAACATAGTGTTAATCATGGGTAATCCTCTAAGCCCGTTATTAGCTGAGATTTTTATGGATCATCTTGAAAATTCTATTTCAAAAAATCCTCTTTTTCAAAATGTATTATTTTGGTATAGATACGTAGATGACATATTACTAGGTTTCATAGGAACAAATAGACAATTAAATTTATTATTTGATTATATTAATACATTGCATCAAAATATTAAGTTTACAATGGAACAGGAAACAAATAATAGTATTAACTTTCTCGATTTAACGATTACTAGAATTAACAATAAATGCAACTTTGCTATTTACCACAAACCGTCAACTACAGATATTACTATACATAACACTTCTTGCCATCCGATACAACACAAATTAGCGGCTTATCACAGTCTTATACATAGATTAATAAATACTTCGTTGAACCAAACAAATTTCGAGAAAAAGTTAAATTTAATTAGACAAATAGCTATCAACAATGGATATAAAAGTAATATAATAGATAACATTTTAAATAAAAAACTCCGTACAAAAGCCATATCACAAGTTTACCCAATATTAAATAATAACACCCAAAAATTTAAAATGATCACGTTTATAGACTCTTCAAGCACAAAAATTTGTAAATATTTAAGAAAGTTTGACATTAATACAGCGTTTAAAACTAATAACAATTTATCCAAATTTATAAAAAACAATAAGGATTTAACAAACAACAATAAAAAGTCAGGGGTCTATGAGTTAACCTGCGGTAGTTGCCCTATGACTTATATCGGACAGACAGGGAGATCGTTTGAAGTACGCGTCAAAGAACATTTTTCTTCATTTAGAAATAATAAAAGTGACTCTTCATATGCGTCTCATATCAATTCAACGAACCACAATTTTAACAAAGAATTTAAAATATTACATATAGAAAATAAGGGCAAAAAACTTAATTTATTAGTCACTGGAAATCAATAAAATAAAGAAAACTGACAAGATCTTAAATGATCAATTAGAAACAAATAATTCACCCTTACTTAATCTATTTATTTGATTTGCAGACAGTTACATATTGTATAGTATTTTTGTATTTTTCCATAGAATTCGATATCCCTGTAATATAATGTAAACCTCTAGTTTTATTACTTAAGAACAGTACATTTTTTTATAAACCGTAGCGAAAGTTTTGTATAGACATCCCGTAATAAAAAGCACCCATCCCTCTGACTATTTTTTAAAATAAAACATGTGTTTTTGCTTGTTACCGTTTACTTGTGTTTAATATAAAAAAAAATATTTTGTAAATAAGTTAGTTATATGTCTGACGAAGCCCAGGTTGGTGCGAAACGACTCGTTACAGTGATAATTAAAAAGTGAAATTCATAAAATTTGTTTTATTTTATCTTAATAGTTATAATGGAATTTCATCAAGTAAAGGCCGAAACAATCATATAAAACATAGTGTGTTCCCAGAATCTGCCTGAAATCTCCATTAATGCACATGAACCTTCTAGTGTTACAGTAAACGTTTATAACAGTTGCACTATTCAAAATGGGAAGTAAATGTCAATAGATTAGATCTTCCAACTCTGCTTAACAATTTATATTGTTAATTAGTATAAATAAAATGTTAGCAAGTGTTTTTTATTCTTTGTACCTATACAACTTTTACTACACATGCTTGTTATACACATTTATATTTGACATTTACATATGATTTAGTTCCATTTCTTTTTTTGTGACCAACCTCTAAAAACAAAATTTTGCGTGCGAAAAAGTAATACTTTATGCAACCCAAACGGGTGTCGAAAAGTGCACTTTATAGCACCGAAATAAAAAAACATGTGTTTGAGATTATATACATACTGTAGACACTACGTTCCTGAATTCACTAACATTGCGAAACCACTAATACCCCTAACAGAGTGGAACTGAGAGATCTATTGGGGATAGTACAAAGAGCAGTGTGCTCAAGCGCCTGGACGTGCTGGCGTCCAACCTACAACAGAAGAAGAAGAAAAAGACCCCTAACAGAAAAAAAAATACAGTAAAACCTGTGTTAACAGCCAGCTGTTTAAAGGGGCCACCTGAGGTAACTGGCAGTCGCAAAGTTCCCCGAGCCGACTATAAGCAAATTCCTATATACGAAAACCCGTTATTTACGGCCACCCTTTTAAAATGACCTCGAGCAAATAAACCCAAATTTTTACGGCCTATCATCATAGAAATTTATCCACCGGATTATTTAGGATGTATCTTTATCGATGGAAATACCTAATATTATTTCGTATTTGTGCGAAATTGACCATTATTATTATATACACGTAATTAAATTAAACTTTTAGAAATGAATGCGATCTCAATCCCGAACACGCCCCGAAAGCAAATTTCCGACACAATACGTGCAGATTGCTTTCACTTCTACAATTTTCTAGAATGGTTCGAAAATGAGATGCTTAAAAATACAGAGATCCCTCCAGTTATTATTATGGATAATTCTAGCTATCATAGGACAATAATAAATAAATATCCTTACTTCATCTTCAACAAAATAACAAATTCAGGAACTGTTAACTAACAATAAAATCAACTTTGACAAGACAGCTTTAAAAATACAGTTACTGGACTTGGTTAGACTGTTAGTATATAAAATAATTACTAAATTAGGTTCAAATAGACAATATTTTTTATTTAAAGATATAAGCTGGTATAATATAAGGTATAATATGGCCACACAGTTCTTCGACTTCCTCTATATAATTGTATTTTTAACCCTGTAGAATTCATTTTGGGAAATGCAAAAAGATCTTACTTACAATATTAACATTCTAAACAGTTTAAGGTATAACCTAAATTCCATGTGTAAAAAGATTTTTGAAGTTTTTAATTGTACTATAACCTATAAACCAAATGACAATTATTTGCAAGATGTAAACAATAAATTTGTCAACGTTGTTAGGCACACATTGATGACGTGACTGATCTTTTATCGTAAAATAATTAAATTACTCTAACATATGTTTAGGTAAGACAACTTAGAGATAATACAGTGGCGTTTTGCCAATTTAATTTCGTAATAATTTGATGAGGATGAGCCCTCTTATACTGCACAAAACATCGTTCCTTTTTAAATTCTGCGTTTAATATTTTCCACTTACACGACCAATACAAGATTGTTACATTACACAAGCTTAACAGGAATGATTAGAAATACTTATTTTTGTATTGTATGCGTATTTTTTGCGCGTTTACCTTTAAATGTGTTTACTATATTTCTATGAAACACTGGACGTAAAAATAGTTAACTCCAATGTGTAGAAAAAGACAGGTCTTTTATTTGAAGCAAAGAGAGAAAAAGTGAAAATTTGTAAGACGTTTTCCTTATTGGATAGGGAGACTAGCGCGTTCGTTTTATATATATCTTACCGTCTACCCATCCAATCTTTCTGTTTCAGACGGACGGTTCTTCGGGAAATCCGCAAAGGAAGAGCATCCTTTCCGTTTGGAAATTAATCTCTTAGAAAATAAACTATCGATAGTATCTACACCGTCACAGTAGATACAACACAAGACTTTTAAATTAAAAACAGTATCCGCTCGGATGTAATAAAAGCCTTAAGCTGCACGTATATACTCGCATAGTTCTATAATATATTTATAACCAGATAAATTCGATATTATGCAATGGAAAAATGATTATTAAAGGAAAAAGTATTTAAAATGAAAATTTTGCCTCAATTTTTATTACCTAGACTCACATTGCATGCTCAGATTCACACCTCTGTTCTGGTAATTTAGATAAAAATGGGAAAAAATTCTCAAATTTATAGAGTAAAGTGTCCAAATATGGAATATGTACTTAATGTGGAATATCTTTCGATATTGCTGGCACCACAAGCAACAAACTCGTTGTGAAATATGGAGATAATAAATAAATGCGTTTTAATTGACAGACTGCTTGCCCGTTTTTATTTATTTAAAACAATATAGGAACGGTCGATAATTTCTTATATATATATATATATATATATATATATATATAATAACTTCGTGACCTTGGTATGATATGGTAAACCTAATCAGTAGGCGATTAAAGGTCTGTATATTACTTCAAAATATATGTATTTAAAAAACTCTACATGTTTCGGCTGTATACGCCTTTTTCAAGAGAATACAAAATATGAATGACAGGATATAAATGTCAAGTAATTAAGTTGCTATGGTTTAAATTATTCAAAGATACATTCTAGTAATAATAATAAATCATGCCTTAGTATTCCAAAAAATAGATAACAAGGTGTGAAAATATGTGTTGTTCGCTGCTAGCAATTTGTGTCTCCTTCACTTACGCTCTCACACAAAACCACACACCCATAGAGAGACGCAAGCTGCCAGCAGCAACCAACACACAAGTTCATACCCAGAAGGAGACACAAATTGCTAGCAGCGAACAACACATATTTTCACACCTTGTTATCTATTTTTTGGAATACTAAGGCATGATTTATTATTATTACTAGAATGTATCTTTGAATAATTTAAACCATAGCAACTAATTACTTGACATTTATATCCTGTCATTCATATTTTGTATTCTCTTGAAAAAGGCGTATACAGCCGAAACATGTAGAGTTTTTTAAATACATATATTTTGAAGTAATATACAGACCTTTAATCGCCTACTGATTAGGTTTACTATATATATATATATATATATATATATATATATATATATATATATATATTAAAAATAATGGACTTTTTATTGGTTTAGCGAACTTTTATTGAATTTTGATGTTTTATTCTACGACGTTTCGACTTTTATTATTATTTAGTCTTTTTCAAGTAACTAGAAACAAGAATTAATACAATGAAAACATGAGAACTATATTTGCTTTTGTGAGACTGAATTAACAATTAAATTAACAATTAAAATTAAAATTAGATTAAAGACTGAATTACCAATTACATTGACAATTAAAGTAAAAATTTAAAAGTAGATTAATAATGAGTAAGGAAAAATTAAAGTGATTGCATCTGTATAAATGAATTGAAAATTTGAATTAAACTACAATATAGAAGGTAACTAGACACAAGAATTAATACAATGAAAACGTGAGAATTGTGTTTGCTTTTGTGAGACTGAATTAACAATTAAATTAACAATTAAAATTAAAATTAGATTAAAGACTGAATTACCAATTAAATTAACAATTAAAGTTAAAATTTAAAATTAGATTAATAATGAGTAAGGAAAAAATACAGTGATTACATCTGTATAAATGAATTGAAAATTTAAAATTAAACTACAAATACAGTAGAGAAACAATGAATGACAATAAAACTCACCGTTTTTTTTTGGGGGGGGGGGGTTTCAAAAACACGCATTCTGTGTAACATGTGTTATCAGGGACATCCGAGACCTTTTTTTAAGGAACCGACCGCACTAGTTGGAGTATTGTAAGTGTTTGTGGCTTGGTTTAGAGAGGTTAATTTCTGTTCTATTTTGGAGTTAGCAAAATGGCCAGGACCGTGTTTAGGGGTATATAGTAAACGTATTTACAAATGCGAACTGATAATTTTTTTTTATTATTTTTTTTTTGTGTTGTTTTGTGTTTGTGTGTGCGGGGGGGTTTTGATTTTATCTATTGTTTAATGAGTGGGTAATAGAGTTTAATGATGCTACCAGAAAATGAAATAAACAATGTACAAAATAGTTTCAACAATTTCCATCCAAATTTAAACTTTATATTTTAATGAATCAAATGTTCGAAATTGGCCCCATTTTGTTCCAGACACATTTGACACCTTCTATTAACTCCAACTGCGGCGTTTAATATAAGATTTGGTGGTATTTCATGACATACTTGTACTATCTTTCTTACTAAATCATCTCTGGTATCAGATGGAATCAAATAGACATGATCTTGAATGTAAGACCACAGAAAGAAATCCAGTGGATTCAAATCTGACGATCTAGCAGGCCATCGAATGGTCCGTAAGTGCCCATCCATCTGACGCCAAAATAATTATTTAGAAAATCAGTATTCATTCGTGCATTATGGGGTGTGGCACCGCCTGTTGGAACACCACCCTGTTTAACTCAGCAAGTGGCAACTCATCTAAATAATCGCCTAATTCATTGCGTAACAAATTATTACACTTTTCTTAGTTTAGATTACCCTCCACAAAAAAAGGCCCTACTACTCTATCGTCTAAAATGCCACACCATACATTTACACTGAACCGATTTTGAAAATTGTGTTGCATCACAACATGGTTATTTTCAGTGCTCCAATGGCGATGATTATTTCTGTTGAATACATCATTTTTCCCAAAAGTGCATTCATCTGACCACAACACACGACGATAAAACATTGGATCTTCCCTTAGTTTATTCATGAAAACCGTGCAGAATTGAACCCTTCGTTGAGGGTCGTTTTCACCGAGAGCATGCACCTTCCGTGGTTTATAAGGAAAGAACTTGTGCTTCTTCAGAATGTACTGAACTGTAGAATGTGATAGCTGCATGTAGTGAGCAATTTCTCGCGTAGACGTATTAGGGTTTTCTTCCATATAGAGCAAGACACTTAATTCTAAATTTTGATCTTGAATTACACGTGCGTTTATTTTCGGTTTTTTGAATCATCCAAAATTTCGTAAATTTCGCACGAGCCTTCCAAACTTATCGGCACTTGGACGCAGTCTGTCAGGAAAACGATTTCCATAAAGTCGCAAAGCAGCTGCAGAATTTGTTCCGCATTCAAAATATGCTTGAATCGCATCCACACATTCGCCACTATCCATTTCAATAACAAAATTTAGAAATAAATCGTTGAAAATGTTATAATGAATGTGTGACTGACAGATGGCACAGCTATCTTGGAGAATTTACAAACACTGTAAATAACCACTGTAAATGTTGTTGTTGACCCACCGCTCACTGATAACATTGGTTTGTAATCCTTTATGGGCTATATAGTATTGAATGTAAGTGATTTTAAATGGTACACACATTTTCTGGTAATAAAATGAAATAGAGTATTTAAAATGCATTTAAGAAATCTCTGTGTTCGGAAAAACCAGAATAAATCGAACTAAAAGAAAAAACCTTTAATTTCTCGATTTTTTTTCATACAAGGATATACAGTTTCATATTCAGAAAAAGTAATATATTTGAATAAGGAAAAAAAAAGTATAGTGCAATTTAAAAAACACAGTTTGCAGCTGTCTGTCAAAAACAAAGTGTAAAAAAAAATTCAAAGCGGATCACGTTACAGTGTTTTTAAAACGATTTAGTTCGAGGTATAATTTATTACATTCGGATAAAAAATAAAAAAGTTACAGCACGAAAGGTTTTTCATAATACACCCGGTATATGTATATATATGGTAAATTCAATTTGTTGGCAATTTAAGGTCCGGTTTTACTTGAAAATATATATATTTAAAACAGTCCTACATGTTTCGGCAAATTATTTTGCCGAACGCTGCGTTTAACATTTTTCAGTTTTTAAGGTTATTCTACTGAAGATGGCAACTTAGTTTCCGAAATACGTATATAGTATTTATTAATATAATTGTGGTGTTAGGGTGTTTTTCTTATTTCTGTTTCAGATTACAAGCCACAGTCTCCACCAATTTCGGATCACCATGTTTTTTTTTAGGTTCTTAGCTATTCTTCAGAAGAGGGAAACTTATTGAGAAATTGCTTTAGTATTTAATTTAATGGATTTAAGTAAAATTTTCATTTAATGTTTCCAATGTTGAAAGGAGCTATAGTAAAGTTATGACATGATTTTTGATGTCACTTAGAAATCGTGGCTTACTACAAACAGTTCTTTTTTTGAACGCACGATATATTATAATATGTATTTAGATTTGAATAAGTAATTCTATAAATAAAGATGCCTAAGGTAATAACCATTTCAACAAAAAATTTTAGTCAAAAACGTTTCTGCTATATTTATCTGATAACCAGTAAAAGTCCAAAATGTATTTTAGTATCACTAAAAGACCGCACGCCTACATCTAAAATTTCGAATATTCATTAGAATTTCTTTCGGTTTTATTATCCTACGTTTTTCTTTTTAAAAGGCAGAAGGGCCGAATTCGAATAAAATAACATTTACATCGACTTGGGAAACGATACACAGGCGAATTTACGAAATAGAAAGCGAACCGCAGTTGCTCTCCTACAGTCCGTGTGTTTTTTTGCGGGTGTGTGCGTGGTCGGTAACCCGATAGAATTTCCCAAGCGAAACACTTATCAAAATTTGGGTTAACTTTAGAAGTCATTTGGATTCAAATTGCGCGGCAGTCGAAACAATGTACGGACTGAAATCTGCATAGAGTAACAATTTAATTTCGTTTTGAAATTAAAAAATGTCGATGTGCAGTGTGTTTTGAACATTTAACTGTAAACGAGTCGATTAGTAATAATAATAAAATGTATATAAAGATGCTGAAAAGAAAGGCAAAAATCTAAATTAAATAAATAATTAAATTCGTTTTCTGACAATGACGTACTTAATTACTGGATCGAATAATATTACTAGGCAGTAGGATATTTCTTGACGGGGTCGACAAAAACAGCCACCACAAATACAGGGAATTCCAAAATCCATGGACGGTTTTCAATATGGAATAAATTTTTATTGGTTAAACATTACAAAATTACAACGACAACATCTTAACCCTCTATTGTCTAAGTTTTTTCAAATTTTGAAAATTTGCTTAAAAAAATATTTTCGATGCTTGCAGTGGTCACTTACCTTCTAGGTAACACATAATACCATATATAACATTATTCTTCGAAAATTTTGGAAATCCTGAAACGTAACGAAAACGGTGCAATAGGCAGTAAGAGGACAAAATATGAGATCCACAAAAAACTTTATTTAACGAAAACATAAACTAATTGTGATGAAAATAATAAAAACAGTTTGCATTTTTATTTATACACAAATACACACCACACTTTTGACAATAATGTACTGGACTTGAACTGCAACCCCCGTTTCTCCTGCACAACAGGCCAGTGACCTATACTATCGTGGCGAATATTTTTCTCTGGAATGCACATTGTTGCGTGCCCTTTGCGTTTTTTGGAAGCATGTTCGTCATCAACCGAAGAACTACTAGGTCGACCAACTTTCCTAGATTCAATGGTTTTTCCCTCTTTCAGCAAACTTACTGCTATTCGGCTCTTAAATTCAAAAAGCGTCAGTTCGTTTTTTCTCGGAACACCAAAATCCCGACAATCGCGCCTATGCAGCAGCCAATAGTTGACAATGGTCATGTCTATAAAATGGAACAATAGCCGGTGATAATATTTTTTTGACCGAATTGTATTCCTGAAAATGCCGATCAGGGAGTTCATAAGATCAACACCCCCCCCATGAACTTATTGTAAGTGCTTATTGCAGAAGGGCACTGGATGTTTCTGTGATCTTTTTTTATTTTGTCGCACCTACGGATACGTCCCAAAGGTTTCGCTGAAGAAAAGTTATTGAGCAGTATTACAGATCGACTGTCAGTAAACCATTTGATTATTCGGCAAACAGTACTGGTCGTTTCCATTTCTAATTCCTGAAAAGAGCCTCGCCCATTGGCTTTCATAACAGTTCCCAGACAATACACACCTTTTTTTAGCTAATTCATCCACCAGTTGAATAGATGTAAACCAGTTGTCAATATATAAAAGATGATCTGTAGATGGGACACTCCTGCATAGTGTCAAAACAATGTTCCCAATTGATCCTATTTCAGGGCAGTCGGGAGTGGCGGATATTTTCCCTTGTACATATCGAAATCATAAACCATATCGCTGGAGCCGGCTCATAAGTAAATTTTGCAGCACCATTTATGGGTTTTTTTTTGGTAGATACTGATTGAGTGCTGAAAGACCTTTGTAAGGAACCATTTGCTCGTCGACAACTAACATCTGTTCCTTAGGAATCTCTTGTTATTTCCTTAGCAAATGATCTAAAACAGGTCTTATTTTATAGAGTTTTTCTAGATTATCGTTATCTATTTGACTGTTGTCATTACAGTGCAAGTTCTTCTTGATCGCCTTCCATCTGTTCCTACTCATTACATTCGCAACTTCTCGGACAGAAAGTTGAGAATTCCAGCAAAAGACTTGTTTTCGGCATTTTCAAGAGTGACATGAAGAATGTGATTCCCAAAAATTGTTCCAACTCATTTTTGCTCATATTCAGTGGTTTATTACAATTTACTTGTACGCTACATAAAAATTCGATTGTTTGGTTATTACGTTTAACAAGCTATCACCAAAAAACGAACGAAGATATTGTATTGGTTCTTTGATCGATGTTACTTTTAGAATTGTCCCTCTCCATACTGGAATAGCTCTGGCCGTAATTTCATTATCGGGGGATATCTTTGTATTGATATGAAAATTTTTACCGCGACGTAGGTCCAACTTGTTGTGTCACATCTTCATTACCATCTCGAATACTTACATTTCTCTTTCTATTAGTCCCATCCTCTTCTGGCACTTGTTCTTCTATTTCCTTTTCACCTTCATCAAAACTCTCCTCTTCCACTTCTTCGACAGTAGGATTGTACTCAGGATCATCCGAATCGCTAGCCAAACTAATGTCGCTGCCATCATTTATTTCTCTTGCAATAGCGCGCTTCTTACCATAAAATAAAGCCGGATCTATTTTTTAGTATTGGCACACCCAACTGACCCAACGCCGAACTAAACAAAATGGTCACGTTTCACAATTGCTCTGAAGGACGAAGTCACCGAATTAGACACGTTTGATAGTAAACCAAACTTCGCGCCACGTCTACAATAAAGCAACCGGCGGTATCACCATCTCGCACTGAAGTTTCTGAGCTAATAATTATGAATTTTAAGCTTTCTAACTGAAAAGGTGTTATCTATGGTGGTATGCAAGAACACAGAGATCTGTTACTTTCACAAACTCATAAACAACTGGACTAAAATTCTACTAAATACCACTAGAGAGCGCTCTATTCAGGGATGCAATATGAAATGAAATGTACCGAATACGACGTAATAGGTGCCCGTATAATCGGAGTAAGATTTCTTCCATAAGCGGTATTAAAATTAAATGTGACGAAAACGTCACACTCGTCCTTAAAGGGTTAAACTATAACTCTAGAATTTTTTTTTATTTAAAACTTGAATAGTGCAGGTGGCAGGCATCCTTCTGCTACACATTCTTCTAACTGTCGCACGAAATCATACATCAATCTGCCTAGCTTCTCCAGTGAAATTGCTTCAATTTCGTTCAAAATGCTTTGTTCAAGATATTCAAGATTACGAGGTCTGTTATTATTACACATGCCGACAAAATTAATTTTTTTTTATTTTGGATATATTTAATGTGCTGATTCCAAATATACTTGACTTTTTTCGTAGCAGCTTTAGTTTCTGAGATCCACTTCGTTTTAGTAGCAGGCAAAAATAATGAAGTAATTGTATCTTTACACAAAATATCTTTGTTTTTTTGTTTTCGGGACAACAAAACTAAAGATCAGCATTGGGTTAACAAAAATTAACCCTTATGAAACGTCATGGTTCCAGAAGAAGAAAACGAACATTTCGTTGCGAGAGAGAAGTTGGGGAAAACCAGGGACTTAAAGCTGCTTGATAGCAAAACGAGCTATTACAGAAAGTAAAACTTTATTTCCATGTAAACAAGAAAATCAACATTTTACAGACCAAACAGTGTTAAAAGGAAATACGAATTCAAAACTTTGAAGCTATAATTTCACCTCACCATCATCTTCTTGGCATTAGCACAATTATCATTGCTCAGAATCACTACAATCTTCATCAGCCTCAGTTTTATCGCCAAAAATATCTTCGACATTGCCAGGCAAAATTGGAGCAAGCCATGCCAATTCTGGATCATTTATACAATTTTGGGAAGCCAATACAAATAGTACTCTAAATTAGGTACTATTTTCTTACTGAGCGGTACTTCTACCGGCACGATACTTTCAATTTTCTTTCGTTTTTTGAATAGAGTTTCAAATTTTTTCGATTCATCATAATTTCTATAAAATTACTCAGTTTTCATTACTTCCACATCGCCATTTCCCATCCTTCTGATGTAGATTCTCTTTGCTTCGCTGGTTTCTGCAATTTTTTTTATACATGTCGAAGTTTTTTTTAAATCACAAATATCTGCCCATTCTACCCATAATTTAACTTTTTCAATTTTGGAATAAAACTCCCAGTATTTTTCTGTTGATTTTATCATACTTTATTGTCCGTCAATGTTTCGGTATTACCAAATACGCGACCAACAGGTAAGTAGGAATGTCCACGAACTTGTAACCGAAGTGGAGCATGCCTTTGAAGCCAAATCATAAAAATGTGAACAATATGGCTATTTTAATTCTAGCCACTGCATTCATCCGAGTATACAAGTAGTATAACCGTAGTTCCTTCACAATGTCGAAGGTACTGTTAAAAGATGTACTTTAGGTAAGATAACTAAACGCCATCTTCAGCTCAAAAGTTGAAGTTTTGGACAAAACACATTTTGGTTGTCTGCTTCTCTTTTATAATACCAGTCTTTGAATGAATATCTACACGTGAATACTTTTTTGTTTGTTGTTATATACAGGTTACGTAAATGTATGGATTCGAATATTTTTATATGACTACTTAGATTTTAAGACTTTCCACAAATATTTAAATGCAAATCGGAGATTCGATGAGTATATTTATATATGAATCAGACTTCCGATTTAACCGGAAACGATGTTAACTTTTTTATTTTAAATGAAACACCTTGTACATTTTTACGAATTTCGATGGAGCTCTGCTCTGGAAGTCTTGCAATGATAAGATATTGCACCCCTTTGTCCATCAACGATAAAGATATTGCATAAAAATGCATTTAATTAATTGTGGAAAGTCTTATTAAAATCTAGCCAGCCATATCCCTGTATAAGGGTTTATTTTAATGTTAGGAATTTAGTGTTATCCCTTTGGCGACTTGATTAAGAGTATGTCTTCAAGACGCTACGTTAAAAACTATTTTTCTTTTTCAGATTGTTCTACTGAAGATGGCAACTTAGTTGCCGAAATACGTATATAGAGTTTATTGATTTATATTAAGGGTTTTTCTTGTTTCTGTTAACTTTTAGAGTAGGGCAAAATAAGTTTTTCTATTTTAGTGTTTTGTTACTATTTATCTCTTATTCTAAGAAATATTTAAAGTATTTTAAAAATAATACAAACTTCAACGTTCCGTTGGATTCCTAAAAACTGTAGGTACTGCAAAAAAATCCACTTTTTACTGTTACGTAAAAGGAAATTCCGAATTTCAACTCTAAGAAACGTAAAGTAAATTCCGAAGCTGACATAAAGAAAACTTAAGACCGCATAAAGTTTAATTTGAGATTCCGCAGAGCGCGCAGGTAGTAAAATTAACGCTAATTAAAAAATAATTCATGTACATCAAGTTCCATGCTTCATACTTAAACCGTCATAAAAATAATCTCTACATGTTCCTTCCTCTCGTTCGTCGGACCGGCTGACAAGCCAACCCTGTCTTTTGCTCCCTGCGAGATGAAACATTCTGTTCTAAACTCCTCATACCTCTCGAAACGGTAATTTCTGGTCGTCTCTCTCTCTTTACCCCACTTCACTTAAGAACACCAATCTACGACCACTTCTCGTTCCTTCGCGCTGCTTCTTTTCTACTAGGTCGAAATTCATAATTTACAAAATTATATCCTAATTTGTAGGCATTTTTCTTCTCTTGCTTTGCAGAAAAAAAAAAGTGGGAAAAGTGAAAAATTAGGAATATTTGGCGTCAGAAGAGGAGGAAATTAACAATCCCGGGGTGAATATTTTTTGCGAGGTAACAGCTGCTGTGACATTGTTTGCTCTTCAGTCCGGGAGGATTGTATTTGTGCATAGAGCTGACCGTAATATATAAATCCCAGTACACAGACATACACACTCACAAACACGTACTATGTTTTCTAGGATAATAGCATCCTGAAAAAGGACATGCACAATTTATTGCTGAAAAATAGCAGGTTTTGAAAAGTCTTAGATCGAAAAATTTTTAAGAAAGTTAAAAAAAATATATAATTTGGAAGTATAGATAAAATGTAACAAGTGTTCATTTGAAAAGTCAATCTAGTAGCATGTGATTTATTGAGAACATTTTGAAGTATGTCGTAAATTAAAATTTACTACTTAACCTACGAAGTCGTATATTTTGACAGTTTCATACATACAAATAAATAACAAATAATAGGTATTTATGGAAAACTATAACAAATGTTGAAAATGTTGTCCTTCAAGATCAATGCACTTTAAAATCCTACATTCAAAGTTTCTGATGATATTCTGCAACATTACGGGATTGTTATTAATTTCCATGCATTTCTGTTCGATTCTCTGTAGAATATCATTCAAATTCAATATAGGTGTTCGAAATATGTTATTTTTTAGTTAAGGCCACAAAAATAAGTCGCAAGGTGTTAAATCGCATGAACGTGCAGGACAGGCAATTTGAGTATTTCGACTAATTATACGCTCATCAAAAAATTCTCTTAAATAATCCAAAGATTCTGCAGTACAGTGACAAGGTGCTCCGTCTTGTTGGAAATATGAATTTTGAAGTTCATCATTATTCAACTGATTGACAAATGGTTGTGAAATTTCCGTACGGTACCTTTGTGCATTTAACGTTCCCTGAAAAAATATTGGTCCTATGATTCGCCTTTGGCTTATCGCTGCCCAAACACCAATTTTCTCTGGATGTAGCGATTCTTCATTAATTACATGTGGATTTTCACTACTCCAAATTCTTGTATTTTGTGAATTTAGGTATCCCGTTTTATAAAACCATGCTTCATCAGTAAAGATGACTCTTTGCGAAAGTTCTCCATTATTGTTCATATTTACAAACCAATTACAAAACTGTAGTCTACGTGGGTAATCAATTTCTAACAATTCTTGTACTGCTGTGACACGGTATGGATAAAGTTGCATATCTTTTTTTAATAACTTGTGAGTTGTACCAACAGAAAGGTTTATTTGTTGACTCAAATGTCGAACAGATTTTTGTGGTTCATTTTCCATTATTTCTTCAACACGATCGACAACTTGAGGTGTACGTTTCTTAAATGCTCGGCTGCCTGGTTTTCTTAAGAGACTACCAGTTTCTGAAAAAAGATTTAAAGTTCTATACAAAGTATTCTTAAATTGTATATAATATTACAAAATGTGGAAACTCAACTTGAAATTCTACCATGCAATCTTGAACTGAATAAACCCATAAACCATAAATTTTATTACCACTTCGAAAATAAGCCTGGACCAAAAAAATTTTATGTTCTAAAGTGAAAACCATTTTAAAACTGAGAAGCAATTTATTTAAACCAGAATTGACGCATGATTATTTTATGCACTAACTAATATTTGTGATTGACATTATAAAATGTAATTTGGATTTACGTTTACGGAACAACAAACACATACCAATATATTTGCGTCTTATTCTATCAAAATTTCGAAGTAACCTAGATCGACTTTTCAAATGAACACACGTTATGTAAAAGTATTAACAAAAAGTTAACCCAGTTTTAAAATTGAATTAGTAATGAGTTAGGACCGGCCACGAGAGGCCGATGACTCATCGCCCACGGGCGTACTATTGAAAATTTGTATTTTTAAAGAGATTTTAATTTTATTATCTTTAAAGTTTCACAGACTTCCACACTGCCAGTGTATATGTGGACGCCGTGTAAATTTGCGCGGTTTATATTTGTTAGCTTTACTATGCCCCATTTGCGGCACTTTGATTAGCGGTTTTACTTACTCATGATGACAACTTAGTTGTCGATATACGTATTTAGGATACGATTATTAATTGTGGTAAGAGGTTTTATACCTTTTTTCAAGTAAAAATATAACAAAATATGTCTGGGCTGAGTCTTTGCACGAATACTGTGACTACAAAAGAGTGGTTCCCCCATTCTGTACTCTCAAACAAGCTTAAATATGTACTAGCTGATGTACTTGGGACAAATATTTAATACGATTACAAATACCGGAATATAAAGCTTGTAAACCGTGGCTGACACTATAGTTATGTACAGATTTGCGCATAACTTGGTAAACAAACGGACTTATTTGGTTTCTGAAAGGAAATGATGCAGCAAAGACTTTTTAAAAAATGACGAAATGCAGGTTTTGGAACTAAGCTATATCTGGGTCATTTGGGAACAGTTTATCTGGTTGAAAAAAAGCATTAGAAACAGGATGTTTATGTTTTTATAAAAGAAATCGTGAAAATATGCTAAATTCATGAACATATGCATTGTTATGATGGTTTTGATAATGATTTTGCTGATACGATGACGCCTTGTATGTAAGGTAAATGGACATCAGAAGCAAAATGCCAGAAGTAATTATGTGTGCGAAGATAATTGTGTTTCTGGCTCCAACCTTAAATCATTTAATAAATTGATATGGCTAAGAGTACTGGGTCTTTAAGGTTTTTTCTGAATCTTCTGCTTTACAATCATAGCCGTGTACACACTGTCAACAAATACGCTAACTTCATCACGTTAACATGTTCCAGGCGTATGGCGTCATTCGATTTCGTTCTTTGTTCCAAGAATTTTATTCGTTGTTGAGCGAAGGTGTGTGGAGCCTTTTAGGAAAGGATTGTCCGTGGAAAAAAAAATAGCTATCCATTGTAAAAAGGTCAAGAATATGCTGGTAAAAGTTTCTAAATTTTAGTTGAGATTTGCAGATCACACAATAGATGGCGCTTACCGAGATATTAAGCGCAAACTATTATGTGATATGCAAATCCCTGCTGGAATTTAGCCACTTTTACAACCATATTCGATGATATCTACTCTTGAAATAACATCATAAATGAAAAAAAACATTTAAGAATTTCATAAAATTAGATAAATAAAATGACGATTTGAGGAGGACCGTAAAGTGTTTTTAACAACAAGAAACTGCTTTAGTGTACACTAACGGTATGTTTTCTTTTTCTTTTTTTAATTATAATTGGTGCCGAAAGCAAGTTAGTTTTGAATAGCCTCCTGCACATAATCTCAATTAGAACTCCAAAATTTAATTAAAAATTAATAAACCCGGAAGAGCTTTATTACGATAATATGAATATTTCCAGTGCTGACATGGCGTTTGAACTTTGCTTTTAATTAGTCTACGGGGATGATGTGAGCTTGGCGATCTAATGTGAACTTAATAAGACAGCAACATGTCCTGATTTGAATCACGGCACGTTGGGGAAATTTTCTTCGCTGTTAATTACCGCACAGCAGAGCGGCAAAATTCGTGGCCGATTTCTAACTATATAACTATGGCGGATATATGAGTTCAGGTGTGTCAGTAAGTAAGGGAATTTTCGAAGGAGAAAAGAGATTGGCTCTAATTAAATTTTATGAGTGATGTGTTCACGATAAAAACTAAATTTCAGGACAAGTAAAAACACGGCAATTGTTACTGGTTATTTGTACATGTTGTAACTAGTCCAATTACGGAAAAACGATTTCACATTGAACTTTCAAACAAAATTGTTTAAAGCAGACGTATTGCCTGGATATATTTGATAAACTGATAAAATCAAATATCGTGCTGCAGTAAAAGTCTTTGTAAAACACGGTTCGGCGTTGACAGAAATTCATTTCAATTTGCTAAAGATTTATTGGAACTCTTTCTAAGCACTCTTTCTAGACACAAACCATTTTCTTTTATTGAATTCTAGAAGTAATATTATAATCTATCTTGATATTTAGTGATATAATTTGATGAATATTATTAATATTACACAACATAGAAGGGCTCATTTACTGATTCACTCCCAATTGTTCTAATTTAAGCTCTCTGTTGCATAACAAATTTTGCATTTTATTGAATACATTTTGTTGCATAAATAATCCTAGATCTAATCTCCTTTATGTAATCACTGTTTTCGTTGACAATTATGGATAGTATTTATATTTTTCAATTTTCGTTTTTACAAATTCTTGAATGACATTTGGCAAAGCTTCCTCACGAATTAATTGCACTTCCTCAATTACGCTTGGCCGTAATTCGTATAGATTACACAGGCCTGCGATGGTAAAATTGTCTGGATTTTATACAGTGATTTCAATAGATTTTTTGGTGCTGAAAATGGGAAAATTATTTTAAAAATTCCATCACGTAAGGTTTTTTTACAATCTGGGGTTTTTTGACCTATCTGCATGTATTAGTCTTTTTGTAAAGGACAATTTTGTTAAACCGTTGTTTAAATAAACTATTATAATTTTTTTGCTTATGATGATGCAAGAAGTTGATATTGTGAATAACCATACACTAGATTTATGATAAAGAAGTTACAAATAGAAATAATTGAGCATGTCGCAAGACATGACTCATCATCTTCCTGTTACTGCATGTCTACCTCCCCACCTCCACTGCAAACATATTGCTATTCTAGACAAAACAGTTAGTTCATTCAATATCTTCTTTACAACTGTGGTGTGAATTTGTGTAATTAGTTGACATTTGTGATTAGTTGCTGAGTTAATTTAATTTTTATTTTACGAGTTTTTAAAATTAAATTCCAATGGCATCAAGAGGCTGTGTCAATGTACCCAACTTCTTCTGCTATATTTGTGGAAAGTTTACAGTAAATGAAACAACAAAGAAACATTACAAATTTTGTAAAAAAAGTATATTTTGCATATTTTGGTGTGAAATTAGGATACCAAGACAAACCTTGGGCTCCTCATAAGGTTTGTTCAGTGTGTGTTGAAGAGCTTTGCCAGTGGTCACAAGGAAAAAAAACAGTCTTTTCGCTTTCTACGGTTTGGAGAGAACCGATCAATCATAGCGATGATTGTTATTTTTGTTCGTGTGTAGTACACGGATTCAATTTAAAAAACAAAAAGGACATCGTTTACCCAAACCTTCGATCCGCAATACGTCCTATACCTCATGGACCAGAAGTACTTGTTCCTTCACTACTAGATATATTAGATGATGTATCTGATGACGAAATGGTTTCACGTACATGCGCAAGTGAACTGGATGATGGAAGTGATTACTATGATACTGGAAGTGATGAGCCAAAACTGTTTGACCAATCTGAATTAAATGATTTGGTGAGGGACTTAAACCGTCCTAAGGACTCAGCTGAGCCTTTAGGCTCAAGGTTGAAAGAAAAAAATTTGTTAGCACCTAGCACAACATTTTACTGGTTTAGGAACAGAGAAAAAGAGTTTGCTCGATATTATTCCGAAGAAGATGCACTAGTTTTCTGTAATGATGTAATAGGGCTCATGGAACAATTCCACGTAGAATATAATGTTTCTGAATGGAGACTCTTTATTGACTCCTCAAAAAGGAGCCTTAAGGCCGTTCTTCTACACAATGGAAGTAAATATACTTTTGTACCAGTGGGACATTCAGTTCATTTCAAAGAGTGTTATGAAAATCTTGAGCTACTTTTAATTAAAATTCGTTACAAGGATCAATTTGTGGTGATTTGAAAGTTCTTTGTTTGTTACTTGGACAACAAAGCGGTTATACTAAATATCCTTGTTTTTTGTGTGAGTGGGATAGTCGTGATAGAAAGCAGCACTATTGTAAAAAGATGTGGCCACCAAGACAAACCTTACAACCTGGAATGAAAAACATTGAAAGAAAAAGTTTAGTAGACCCGAGCAAAGTTTTGCTTCCTCCATTACATATAAAACTAGGGTTAATGAAACAATTTGTGAAGACATTAAAAAAAGATGGAGAGTGCTTCAAGTATCTTTGCAGCCAGTTTTCTCGCTTGTCAGAAGCAAAGATAAAGGAGGGTGTTTTTGTTGGGCCGGACATAAGAAAGCTTATGAAAGATGAAAATTTGGAATCTAAAATGGAGAAAGCAGAAAAGCAAGCATGGATAGCCTTCAAAAATGTGGTTACAAATTTTCTTGGCAACAAAAAACATGAAGATTACAAAAATATTGTGCAAAATATGTTAGAAAAATTTTAAACATTAGGCTGTAACATGAGTTTGAAGGTGCATTTTCTAGATTCGCATCTCGACTACTTCCCTGAAAATCTTGGTGCAGTAAGTGAGGAGCAGGGGGAAAGGTTCCACCAAGACCTAAAAGAGATGGAGAGAAGATACCAAGGAAGATGTAATATAAGCATGATAGCTGATTATTGTTGGATGTTACAGAAGAAAAAGCACAAAAAGGAGTATGGAAAGACAAAGAAAAAGATATTATAAGGACTTGTAAAGACATAAATAGTATTTTACTGTTTCTTTTCATTAGATTTAATGATATTTGTAAGTAATTTTGTTTTTTATATCCTTTGTAAATAAATTCAAAATGTAACAAAAAAATTATTTTTAATTTTTAAAAAATATAATTTGAAGCCTTTCCGTGAAAAATCCTTACGTGATGGAGAAAAATAGATTTCATATTTGGATTCAGCGCCCAAAAACACATAAGAATCGGCTATCAAATTTAAAACAATTTTTAGAAAGTTAAGAAACGCAGGCCTGTGATTATCAGGTCATCTAGTATAAGCCACAGATTTTAAATGATCCTAAACGAAAATAATCTAGGGAATTTAAATCTGGAGTTGAATCCTTTACGACGAATCCACCGATTTGGGAATGTTTCGTTTAAGAAACTTCTAACATTAAGGGCATAGTAAGGGGGTGCTCCATCTTGTTGGAACCAAACACCTACAGGTAACTCAGCACCTTCCTCAATATTAGGAACCACCTGATCACGCAGAAATAGGCTCTGACGAGAAAACAAGCAATAACATCTTCAGACATGTCCACTCAGTGTTCGACAGAACAATATTTTAAGTGGTATCTTCCATATACAAGGTTTCACGAAAATAACGCCCCAAGCCGTAACTCTGTTATTTATGTTTCGATTTTCATGAGACAGCTACCAAATGAAATGGTTTGATGAATACTATGTTTGAGGGTACACTTACTTTTTCCAGCGCCATCTTAATTTCCTAGCGATTGTCAATTTTTTTTGTCAAACTACACGGTATATATTTTTTTTGCATCGTTGGATAGATATTTTTTTTCTGAATCCATTGATGTACACTGCACGACATATAAAACCCGTATGATTCTTATGAGCATCAAATCAGAGTTTTTTAGTTGCGTAAACGGGACAAATATATGCATACTGTCACTTATAAACTTCATAGATTATACACATACATTGCTAAAATACCTATAACTAAGTCAAATTTGACATTTAGTGAAAGTACATTCATCTGTCCACATAATTTTGTGATAAACTAACGAGTCTTGTTGCAAAGTTGATAAGTAAAAATTACAAAACTGTGTTCTTCAAATTGGATTATTTTTACTTGCACTTTTTGGGCAATGTATGGCTTAAATTTGAACTTTAAACTTCACGAACCCAAGTTTCGGCAATTTCTTCAACAGCTAACAAAACGTTCAGTTCCACGATTTCAGAAACTGGAGGATCTCCTTCCGGAAAACGCTCCATGTAAATTTGCAACGCCAGTAGATTCAAAATAAACTTGATTGAAATTCATAATTTATTTAAAAAATATCAAAATATGCTTGCTTAGTAAAGAAAAGTCGAGGATGACGGTTACATATGCGGAAGGCTTCATTTTTCCATCGCACGCTAATATAAGGACAGTGTTTTAACATTTTTTTTCTTCTAAATTTAACTAAAATTGATTTATTACACATCAACGGATTCAGAAAAAAAATCTCTATCTGATGATGCAAAGAAATATACAGGCTGATTCATTTTCGGCCCTCACCATGGGGATCTCGCTTATTATTGGAGATAGAGTATAGGTTTAAATTTGGCAAAGTTGTTAAATTTTGTGTTTGTTATAAATCCGTAAAGAAAATAGACCTGTGACAAATGACCTTCGTTATTTAAAAATATTATTATTTAAAAATAAAAAGCGAAAACCCCATTTTCTTCATTTACCTGTAGCACCGACATTTGGCCTTGTAGAGAAAAAATAAAAACACATCCTTGTGGCCATTTCTAAACCTCTATCCAGTGGTGTATTCTAAATTTCTATACGACGTTTTGTTTCTTTCTGTCCATCATCAACTATCTAATTTCTTATAGGCGCCATATTGGATTTAGACATCTTCAGAAAGAGTTTTTTTTCTGATTTCAACCATGTACCACATGCTGACTAAAGTTTTTGACATTAGGTTTTATTTGAAAGAATAAATTATAAGATAATAAATAAGGTAGCCATGGAATTTCAATCTGTCAAACATTTCATTTATTGTTCATTAATAATACAAAAATGTCATACACTAACGAAGAGAAACGAGATATGTTAAGTATTTTTTATTTTTCGAACCGAAATTCAACAGTAGCGAGTACAAGATATCTACAATTATATACAGAACGACAACAGCCTCATCGTACCATTTTTCTAGATTTCGACAGAAATTTGGTCGAGAATGGTTCGTTTACTAAGCCGCGTAATGGTCAAGACAACAGGAATTTAAATGAAAATCGACAAGATATTTTACAAATGGTAAATTAAAAGTGTGTTTTCAAATTTCATGTTAACCTTGTATTTTTATAGATAAATAATAATCCATCAATTTCTACACGCGAAGTAGCGTCAGAATTAAATTTGTGCCAGTCCACAGTTTGGAGAACTTTACATAAAAGTAGGTTTAAACCATACAGGATCCATGTTAGTCACTCTTTACTGCCTGGAGATAATTTGAGAAGGCTAGAATATTGTAATTGGTTAATGGGAAGGATAGAAAATGACGAAAATTTTTTAAGCAAAATCATCTGGTCAGATGAAACAAAATTTACAAATTCTGGAATGTTCAACAGAAATACGGAGCACTATTGGGCAGTCAAAATCCCCGACAAAACAGGGCTAGAAGACCACAACATCGTTTTGGAATAAACGTTTGGATGAGTATTTTGGCAAATCGTCTCGTAGGACCAGTTATGTATGAAGAACATTTAAATGGAGAAAGATATTTAAACATTTTACGTACATACGTATCTGACTATCTTGACGCAAATATCCCATTAAATCAATTACAATATTTATGGTCGCAACAAGATGGCGCACCAACACACAATGCAGCTGTTGTTAAAAATTTCTTAAATCAAGAGTTTGCAAACCGTTGGCTTGGAAATAATAGGGGAGTTGTTGAATGGCCTGCGAGATCACCTGATTTAAGTCCGCTAGATTTTTTTTTATGGGGATATGTTAAAAATAATATTTATAAAGTAGATGCGCCACAAAACATTGAAGAATTACGAGACAGACTTCAGAATGCCTTCGATGCAGTTCCTAGAAGAACTATACAAAGGGCAGTACAAAATGCCAGAAGGCGTGCCCAATTGTGCATTACCGAAGATGGCCAGATAATTGAACATTTACTGTAATTATTTATTGTCTACTTTTCTATGTATTTTTATTAATGTTTTTGTTATCTTGTACTCGCTACTGTTGAATTTCGTTTCGAAGAATAAAAAATACTTATCATATCTCGTTTCTCTTCGTTAGTGTATGACATTTTTGTATTATTAATGAACAATAAATGAAATGTTTGACAGATTGAAATTCCAAAGGCTACCTTATTTAATCTTATAATTTATTCCTTCAAATAAAACCTAATGTCAAAAACTATAGTCAGCATGTTGTACATGGTTGAAATCAGAAAAAAAAACTCTTTCTGAAGATGTCTAAATCCAATATGGCGCCTATAAGAAATTAGATAGTTAATGATGGCCAGAAAGAAACGAAACGTCGTATAAAAATTTAGAGTACACCACTGAATAGAGGTTTAGAAATGGCCACACGGATGTGTTTTTATTTTTTCTCTACAAGGCCAAATGTCGGTGCTACAGGTAAAAGAAGAAAATGGGATTTTCGCGTTTTTTTTTTTAAATAACGAAGGTCATTTGTCACAGGTCTATTTTCTTTCGGATTTATAACAAACACAAAATTTAACAACTTTGCCAAATTTAAACTTATACTCTATCTCCAATAATAAGAGAGATCCCCATGGTGAGGGCCGAAAATGAATCAGCCTGTATACCGAGCAACTTGAAAAAAAAGTTTACAATCGCTAGAAATTTAAGATGGCGCTGGAAAATAGTAAGCGTAGCCTCAAACATAGTATTCATCAAACCATTTTATTTGGTAGCTGTCTCATGACAATTGGAATGTAAATAACAGAGTTACAACTTGGGGCGTTTTCTGTGCGACACCCGGTATAGAAGTAACTTTGATATTTTGTAAAATTTAATGCATTTTTTGACAAAACTTGTTGGAATCAGTATAGCGAAAATTGATACATTTAGCTAAGATTGTATGTAAATAGACTATCTAATGTATCTGATAAATGTTAGCAAACCGTGTAAAATTTAAATCACGTGCGCATCCACGTATTTCCTGCTCCGAAATGTTTAATAGTTGATAAAGAAGTATTAAACTGTAGTTTACGTTTCCGAGATTAGAAGTTATCACTTGTATTGCACTAAAACAGATGCCCGCTATTACATAGGACCCCTGGAACAAACTAAAGTCTTAACAGTTGAGCTGACGAAGTTAGTTGTCGAAATTGTCTTGAGTTTAGCGGCACAATAAATTCCTGCAGAATCCGCTTTGCAACTCTCTTACCCTGGAGAAACTTTAACGCGCGCGGACATCTTCCTCCTACATTTCAGCCGTATTTATATAACTTCCGCTTTTTAAATAGAATAGAGGCGTCTTTCTTTCTCGGTCTGTAAAATCTCGTGTTGCTATTGTCTCGTTTCGTCTGCTTTTCCGTTTTGTTTGCGAAAGAAAAACACGGACATGAAGCTGCGACGTAGAAACTTAGTGAAACAATACCAGTCCTTTGCATTTGTAATATTTTAGAAATGCAGGTGTAAATCCCTGAAACGGATTTCAGGCATATCTGTGGAAAAATATAGCGTGTTTAGATTTATTAAACGTTTGTTTGCTAAGATGGAAAGAATATTGCATATTCAGTATTACGTGGGACAATTTTTGAACAAAGAATTTGTCTCCATCCATTTCTTATGTAATATAAGGGGTCAACGAATTATTAAATTTTTTTTCTTAACCTAGCAACAATTCTGCAACTTTATGCTAACACAAACCGATTTTAAAATCTAAATTTGTGTAAATAATTTTTAAAAATCAAACAAGTAAATAATAGAATAATTTACTTACTGGGGATCTGCAGTTAGAGGTAACGGGTGTTCAGAAACATTCGAAGTCAAAGTAGTCCTTGAAAATATGAAGTCATGTATCATGTCTGAGATAGATTGATTTCTGACAGACAACAGTTGACATTTAATAATTCTTACAAATCAGATACTTAAGTAAAGATATACGATTTTTTGTTCAGAGCGCCATCTATTGTTTAGTTTTATTCGTTTCTTGAGTTTTATTGGGTAAATATATGATAGACAGTGACACACCAATCTCTACCAACATCTACTTGCATCTAAGAGAATTGAAAACTAATGCAAAATTTATATCACATAACCTAACTTGGTCACGACATAAATTTAAAAGAAAGTGTTATTATTTATAACAGGTGGAATATATATATAAATATATATGAACGCGGCTGGTCGGGTTTTACAACAAACATACAGTACAGTACTATCTATTACTTAGGTACGATTCAAACCATCCTAATGCCAATCCAGATATCCCCTTTTATTTAATTTACACAACAACAAGGCTCTGTCAACAGTCTCAAAAGCCCTCTTGAAGTCTAAGAATACAGTCAAAACAAACTTGCCTTTATCAATTACTTTTGCCCACGCGTCGCAAACACTCAGCACAACCGTTTCACACGAATGATATTTTCTGAACCCCTACTGATTCGACTCAATTAGAGAATTTTTTTCACAATATTCCATTAATTGGACTTTTACACACGTATGGAGCTACTAAGTTAATAGGTCTAAATTCCTCATGCCAACACTTTCCGTTAACCTTAGGTACTGGCGTCACATATGTCGTTTTCCAATCTTCAGGAAATTTACCTGTTCGAAGTGACGTATTTATAACATCGAGAAACCTGTCAGCAACTACTTCACCGGAATCTCTTAAAATGTTTGTTGATATTCCGTCACCTATCTCTCCAGCACACTTCATTCTTCATAGATTTTAATATAGATTTTAAAGACGCCATCGATACAGCAGTAAAGCAATCCATTTATACGGGGGCATTAATATTATCGAGTATCTTTGGATAATCCATCGACCTAGGTATATCTCTCACAATATTTTCAATACCGTTAACGAAAAAGTTATTAAATTTATGAGCAATCTCCTTCGCGATAGCGTAGCTCCGTCACTGAATTTTATTTCATTGTTAACATTTTTACTTTTATTCGGTAGCAATGCTTTTAGGTTTTTCCACAATTTACGTTTATTATATCTATTTTCATCTATAATCTTAATGTAATATTCATCCTTTTCTTTTTTATAAGCTGTGTCACTTTGTTACGCGCTATTTTGTAATTTTCACAGTCGCAGTCTTGGTCAGTAAACACCTATAGTTCAAGTCTATTAACTTCATCATTTCTATTATACCGCTATTCATCTATTTCTTCTTCAAATAAATTTTTCTCAGTTTGAGTTCCTCTATAGGACACATGTTCTCCATTATGTCACCTATGCTGCGAATGAAAGCATCCTCTATAACATCAACATTTACCACCGAATAGCTCCAGTTGATACCAAGTTAGCTATCTTGTAAACTTTCCTTCCTATAATTTCTCATTTTTCTTTTCTTTATCAGAAACAATTTGTGCAAGAAATGGTACATTATTTTCTATTCGCGATTTATTTTTGATGTAGATTATTTCTTCTCAAATTTCATCAATATCCACATTCATAAAACAAATCCAATTGTTTTCATTCAGAAAATGCTTTTAGATTTTTTTTCTCTATTGCCTCTCTTATAATTGTTGTTAGATTTTCGCTCTTAGCTAGGATCTTGGTGGTTAGTACACGAAATCTGGAATTATATCATTCGCCTTCGCTATTTTGTCGCTTATTTTTCGGTATGTACTCAAAACAGTATCGATATTACATACTCGTATTTAGCAGAACATATTCTATATTAATTCAAAAAAATTGATGTAATTATCTACCCTAAATAGCATAAAAAACATGAAATCTCTCTCTTATTATCTAAAATCGTTACAATAGATTGAACTCCACATACAGTTTCGGGTATTGATCAGACCGTCAAAATTGCTCACGGAATATAAATCGCCGGCAATTGTACACCGACCCGAATGGAGAAATAACATATAAACGGAAAACATACGCCCCGACCGGTGGCACTGTGTACGGCAGCCGCGTTTTAGATTAAATTAAGATATCCATCAATCTAAGTGCGTGCAGTTGTAATTCCCGATGTAATACGTTTTATACGCGGCAGTTCGGGTCGCTCGCGATAACATCCCGGTCAAATGACTATAATAATTAGATTTCTGGCCTGCTGGGGGCGCTCGCCTCGTTAACTTGTCGATACGTTGAACAATGGTCAAACGGCAGATACACGTATACAGCAACAATAAGCAGCTGGAGAACCTGCTGCAGATAACAACCCGCGATTGTGGTAAAGGTCTGCCCTGGGACCCGTACAACCCTTTTATCAGTTGAACTGTGTTGCCTTGATGCTTGCTTGCTACCTAACAATGTGAACCTTGTCGTGTATACATGTACGTATACATACATGTATACTAGTGTGTTCTATATGCGGTACGTGTCTAAACAATAGGTGTTCTGAATAGAATTAGATCGTGTTCAAAATTGACGAGTCTTCTAATTATTTATCATCTATTATTTTATAAAATTTAAAAAAAAATAAATTTTATGAAGTTATATAAAACTTTAAGTTAACATTTTGGACATGTATTAATACGATAAAAACGTTTAAATTATTCATAATAAGGAAGATACCATCAATAAAAATTTCACATTTAATAATACGACACCAAGGCTATGAAAAAAAAGACGAATAGCGTCTCTAACAAAGTTTTCACAATAACGCCTCTAAATTTTCGTCTCCGCATTCTAAATTTAAAAATCACCGTTAAAAATAAAAATATATACCTAAAAATTGATGTCCTCGAGAATATAGAAATTAACTCTTCTCGCATAAACGAAAATTCAACATGAAAGAAGGATTTCAGGGTTATGAAACCTGTATTCCGTTCCAAGAATTTTTCTTCTATCCTGAAAACACCTAGTTCCCGATTACACTAGGCACTAGAGAGTCTCAATCCCGTCACAACAGTTCTGGTTACGATTTTCCTCAATAACAAGTATTATTAAAGTATAACTAAAATAGATTTTTACCACTAAAACATAAATTCAATATAATTTACATATCTGTTGCTTAAGGTGAATTATTCATTAAAATAACAGATAAGTTATCATACCTACATTATACGGGCTACCCAAATTATATTTAAACTGTTTTGAGCCATTAATTACCTACTTAGAATAATTCAAACACATAACCATATAATTAATTATGCGGATGACGCATCAATTACTATAGTTAGTGATAATATAAACGATTTAGAAACGACCGTGAATTGTGTCGTAAGCGAACGATGACGTGGTGTTCAAGGAATACCAACGTCTATCGTGGCTCAGTTGGTTAGAGCGACGGTCCGGCAAACCGTAGACTTGGGTTCAAGTCCAACTTGGACGTAAATTTTTCAAATAAAATTTCCTATGATTTGCGTTGTAATTTGTATACAGCAATGTTTGCATTCACATTTACTTCGCAAAATAACATACTAATTTGAAAATATTGAATATATTTAATTAATATAAAAGCCGAAAACTCCAAGAATTTATCATTTGATATATTAAATGAACGGCTAAGAAAATTATATATATATATATATATAATAACTTCGTGACCTTGGTATGATATGGTAAACCTAATCAGTAGGCGATTAAAGATGGCACAAGTGTGACCATCGTCGACCGAGGTAGCCACTAAGAGTGTTCCCTTGGTTAGCGATGAGCAACCCCGTACAGGGTGCGCTTCGCCTGTCTGCGCCTTGCCTCGTTGGGGCGGGGATCAGACCGTCGAAGTACTGCACGGAATTGTAAAGAAGTTGTCGGGAAAGGGTTGGCGGCCCTACGCAACGGCTGGTTATCCGACCTCTCTAAATTCATGCAACCGGTCACTAAACACACGCACGAACGCACCGACATACAAAACCCTACACTTACGCTCTCACACAAAACCACACACCCATAGAGAGACGCAAGCTGCCAGCAGCAACCAACACACAAGTTCATACCCAGAAGGAGACACAAATTGCTAGCAGCGAACAACACATATGTTCACACCTTGTTATCTATTTTTTGGAATACTAAGGCATGATTTATTATTATTACTAGTATGTATCTTTGAATAATTTAAACCATAGCAACTTGATTACTTGACATTTATATCCTGTCATTCATATTTTGTGTTCTCTTGATAAAGGCGTACACAGCCGAAACATGTAGAGTTTTTTAAATACATATATTTTGTAGTAATATACAGACCTTTAATCGCCTACTGATTAGGTTTACTATATATATATATATATATATATATATATATATATATATATACAGGCTGTCACACAAAAAACGCCCGAAGCTGTAACTCTGTTATTTATATTTCGATTTTCATGAGATGGGTACCAAATGAATTGTTTTTATGAATACTATTTTTGAGGCTACATTTACTTTTTTCCGCGCATCTTCAATTCCTAGCGATTGTAATTTTTTTTTTTCAAACTACACGGTATACATTTTTTTGCATAATTGAATAGAGATTTTCTTCCTGAATCCATTGATGTGCAATACATCAATTTTAATTAAATAAAGAAGAAAAATATTATTAAAACACTGTCCGTATATGCTCTTAGTCACTTGTGTTATACTGTGGTGTGCGATGGAAAAATAACACATTACGCATATGTAACTGTCATCTTTGACTTTTCTGTACTAAGCAAGCCTATTTTGACAGTTTTGAAATAAATCATGAATTTCAATCAACTTACTGATATGCTACAAGTATATTTTGAGTATAATATAAGTCACTTTAAGAGAATGTTTTGAAAGAGCTTTTAATTTTTTTCTCTTCTAAATTTACAATTAAAATGGATGTATTGTACATCAATGCATTCAAGAAAAAAATCTCTATTCAATTATGCAAAAAAATTTATACCGCGCAATAAAAAAAAAATTAACAATCGCTAAGAATTGAAGATGGCGCTGGAAAAAAGGAAATGTAGCCTCAAACATAGTACTCATCAAATCATTTCATTTGGTACCTATCTCATGAAAATCAATATATAAATAACAGAGTTACAGCTTGTGTGACAGCCTGTATATATTGTGTTTTTTTAACTGCATGAGAACTATCGACATCGACAACTATGGTTTGACAGCTGAGAATGTCAAACTGTGTTGACATTTCTGTTCAGTAAGTAAATTGTGGAAATTTACTTTGAAAAAAAAAAATTTGTTCGCGAAGTTCATAGAGCACTTCGTCCATTTTACGGTCAACATAATCGGCCTAGTGAGCAAGCAATTCGTGCAGTTATTGATCGTTTTCGCACTAATTTTACTCTTCTCGATTCAAAACCATCAACAAGACAAAGAAATATGCGTACCGAAGAGAATATTGCTGCTGTAGCGCGAAGTATTGAAGAAGACGCCGAAATGTCGATTCGTCGTCGTTCTCAACTTGTTGGCCTTTGTCTTTCGACTACGTGGAAAATTTTACGTAAGGATCTTGGCTTACGTGTCTATAAAATACAGCTTGTGCAAGAATTGAAGCCAACCGATCATCATTTGCGTCGCATTTTTGCTGATTGGGCTCATTTGAAACTGGCCGAAGATGAACATTTTTATCAAAGAATTGTGTTTAGTGATGAAGCCCATTTCTGGTTAAATGACTACGTCAATAAGCAAAATTTCCGTATTTTGGGCGAAGACAATCTTCAAGCCGTTAACGAATCACCATTACATCCATTAAAATTGACTGTTTGGTGCGGTTTACACGCTGGCGGCATCATCGGTCTTTATTTCTTTCGAAATGAGCAAGGAGCTGCCGTTATGGTGAATGGCGAGCGCTATCGAGCCATGCTGACTGAATTTTGTTTCCAAAAATTAATCAACTAAACATCAACGACATTTGGTTCCAACAAAACGGCGCAACTTGCCATGCAGCGCGCTTAACAATCGATTTATTGCAAAATCAATTTGGTGACAACTTTCTTTCCAGAAGTGGTCCTGTTCACTGGCCCCCTCGTTCGTGCGATTTAACGCCTCTGGATTACTTTTTATGGGGCTATGTCAAGTCATTGGTTTATGCCGACAAACCAGCAACTCTTTAAGCATTGGAAGCCAATATTCAAGCCACCATTGACGCCATACGGCCAGATTTATTGGAAAAAGTAGTCAGAAATTGGACTGATCGAATGGACCATGTAACTCGTAGCCACGGCGGACATATGCCGGAAATCATATTTAAAAAATAAATGCCATGAAATTATCTACCAGATTATAATAAAAAAAATTTCATTCAAACAATATTTCTGGCTTGTATTATCATTTTAAGTTCTCAAGCTCTTAAGAAAACACCCGATATATAAGTCGAAGTGGTTTCTCGGGTATAGTTCCGCGTATGGATTTGCCTCTGAGAAGAATCTCTATCTCAACGTTTCAAAGAAATGTCATTCGTCGCCATCTGGAGCAGATTGGCGGTTGAATACGCTGCGATCGAGTGCATGGCCTATTATGTACCATCGCTTCCTTCCCTCTCTGTTTCAGAGCATACGCTCGGACAAGTTTAAACATGCACAAGCTGTTATACTTGAGACAAATATTTAATACGATTCGAATACAGGGGTATAAAGCTTATAAACCGTGTCTGAAACTATAGTTATGTACACTTTTGCGCATATCTTGGTAGTACACTCAGGTCTCGTTTTATGCGATAGATGCGTTCCAAAAAATATACTCTAGCTTCATATAAAAAGTAATGATTGGTTCCAAAATTCTGAAAAACCGCATAAATTCAAATTTTAATTAAAAAATCTAAACAAAATCGCATAAAAAAATCAACAAAAATATATTTATTTCATTTACTTAAACAATAAAAACAAAACACGTTTAAAAAAAAATAAACAAAAATATAATATTAATTCATTAATTACAGAAAAAACAGAAAATGATCCAAAAAAGAAGCTAAAACATTTTTTAAGGAAATTCTGTAAATATGTATGATTAATCTGAATCACTGAATAATTGTCTGCATCGTTTTGGAATTGGTTCAATGTCACTTTCATCACTAGATGATATTAATCATATTGTCATCATATGGTAAAATATTTTCATCACTAGAATTTATCTCGTGAATAGGGGACAAGATCAAATAATTTTTAGGGGCTTCAATTATTTCTTTTCCTGCAAAATAATTTGTCATCAAACTTTGCGATTTTTAATTTTTAAGTTGCTTATGCAACTCTTGATATCCGGAAAACAGATCAGTCAGTCCGCGTTGAATCTTTAATGCTCTTTCCGTATCTGGCTCCATATTATGAATTTGATTTTGTAAAGCATTAACTGTGCTGAGGATATCACCAATTTTTTTTTGAAGTGAAGTGTTCAACAATTTCTTCGGAATCACTGTCTTCACTATCCACGTTTTTCTCAGTTCCAATAACTAAACTAATAACGTCGTTATCGGTTAATGGTTCTTCAGCTAAAAGTTCTTTTAAATCATCGTGGTTTAGCGAGTCAAATCCATCTCCTCCAATTTGATGAGCTAAATCTATAATTTCATTAGTCAGTATCGATATTTCCCCACCAGTACTTCTAGCAACACAATCTGACCATGTAGTTTTCCAGCATGTATTTAATGTTTGCGGTCGCAGTTTAGAGATCGCTGATGCTTTTAATGTAATCCAAAATTGTAAATTTTTTCCAAACTTCATTTAACGTAAGTGATTCATTTTCAAGTTTGTGTAAAATGAATTGATAAGTGCTTTTTATGTAGTATTTTTTAAAAGTGGAAATTATTCCTTGATCTTAAGGCTGAAGAATGCTAGTTGTGTTGGGTGGAAAAAATTCGACTTTAATGTTTGGATGTTCCAAATGAGGATGGCATTGTCTACAATCAGTAAAACTTTAAATTCAAGACCTTTTTTCTTCATATAAGATTCAACTTCTGGTACAAAGCATTTTTGAAACCATTCAGTAAACACTGAAGTTGTCACCCATGCTTTAGAATTTGCCATCCAATGAACTGGCAAGCGAGTTAAATCCTTACCTTTAAGAGCTCGTGGCATTAAAAACCTATTTACTACTAGCGGCTTTAACATTTTATCTCCTGAAGCATTACTGCATAGTAAAAACGTTAATCTTTCCTTGCAAGCTTTAAATCTACTGGCTCGTTTTTCTGATTTCGCAATGTAGGTTCGACTTGGCATCTTTTTCCAAAACAGACCAGTTTCATCAGCATTAAATACCTGATCTGGGCAATATCCCCCTTCTTCAATAATTTTTTTAAATTTTTCTGGGTAAGCTGCGCAAGCGCTCTCTTTTGCTGAAGCTGCCTCACCTCTAATTTGAATGTTATGGAGGTTATTTCTTTTAATAAATCTTGTCATCCATCCTTTACTTGCTGTAAAATCCTTTGGCCTAGAAATTGACGGTTCAGAATCTTTAATTGTTTCATAAAATGTTAAAGCTTTTTCTGTGATCATGTATCCGCTAACAAGATTTTTCTTTTTCGTTAAGTCTTCAATCCATATAACGAGAGCTTTTTCCACTTTTTCAATTAACGTGTCTCTTGAGTAAGAAGAATATTTAGTGCTTAGTTTTGTGCCTGAAATTATGGATTTTCTTATTGAAATCCCATTTTTTTTAATAGCTCGAATTGTTGATTCCCCTAGTTTATATTCCTTTCCAAGTGCGGTATATTTTGCTCCTTTTGAAATGCGATCTAAAATTTCAATTTTTGTTTCCAGGGATATCGTTTGTCTCTTTTTTGTTCCATTGTTATATCCTAAATGATAATCAAACATTCAGCAAATAAAAAAGCCACCAAAATTTATGATATTTACACTTACTTTTTCCCAAAGTGAAATGTTTATTAAGGTTTAAAACTGATTTCAATTTAAATGTTAAAGCACTCGAATCACTCACTCACTGCACCGTAATTAAACAAATGAACCAGCTAATAAAAAGGGCAATTCCCACAATACACATGCGCATCTTCTATGCACAGAAAAAACACTGCACCGTAATTAAAAAAAAACACCAGTTGTTAAGAAGGGAAATCCCCAGTTTATTCTTTCAATAATAACATACACACACAACACTCATACATACGTATCGCCTATGCATAGAAAAAACACAAAATAAAACAAACTATAACGATTATATCAGTAATGCAAACTTGGTTTAATTTAAAAACGGTAAAAAAGCTTAAAAGAACATCTAAAATTTCAAAATCTGTTAAAATTCTAAAAAAAAATCGTTAATTTAAAAATCGCATAAATTTGAATTCGCATTAAAAAAATCCGCATAAAACGAGACCTGAGTGTACTATATTTGAACCCCTAATATTTAAACCTCGACCACGCTGAACATCTGTAACTGCAGTACTAATGTTGATTTCACATTTTCTTTTATGTTTGCATTGCCTTAAGCAGTTAAAGTAACTGCTTAGTTTTAATATGTTTTATTACCTTTGCTTACCTTCACTGAAGGCATTGTTTCAAACAATTATATCTTGTTTCAGTGTATAGAGCCCAACCTATACGTAATTCCAAAATATTTTTTTCTCTATTGTTGGTAAAATGAAAAATACCGTTGCATAAAGAAAAACCTACTCATTTCGCAATAATACTGGTATACATATTACGTTACAAGAAAAATCTTTTGTAATAAATATAATTGCTTTTACTGGCTTTGGCGAAGGATAATCCCATCTAATGTCCGTCGAGTTAAAACAGCGTTACGATCCTCGTGAACACAGGAACAGCAGGAAAAAAGCGACAGCGCCGGAAGAGAAAACAAAAGATTTGTGGCGTTTTTGTTTTGTCGGGGTTGTTGCATGTTTTTGGCTCCGGTGCTCTGCCTGCCAGAGCCTGCTTGGTCCGTCCTGCCTCAGTACATCCCACCACTTTTCTGTGCGTACAATCCTCGAGCATATACGGAACATAAATCACCGTGGATTTTGTTAGATTATATCCGGTTGAATGGAAATTCATTCGATTTTCTTTTTTGCGCGCGTCCGCCACGCTGCCGTGCGCTCACAACATCGTGAGGGTTTACTTGGTACAATTTATACCGAACAATTTAGTAAAATGTGTCACACACTCGTAAAAAACCAAAGGCCTTAATACGTGGAGAGGAAAAACTTTAAATTATGTTTTGTCAGAGTTGGATTAAGAAGGTGTGAGGCGTCCGTAAGCATACACACATGAAGAGGGTATTTCGCGGAAGCCATGATTGAAGAAAAAAGTTTTACGTTGACTGATACGGGAAAGGAGTGGACGAAATTTATATGTTTATTTTCGCAGGCAATTTTCTGAAAAAATATGTGTGTTTTGAAATTTTTTTAAGGTTATTGCCAATAATAGTAATCAGTAATGCTTGGATTATATGCAAAATGCATATTTATTCCTAAGGTACAGAGAGATTAAAAAAGTTGGCGGCTTCATCGATATATCAACTTTAGCACGACTTTGCCACACATGAATTACACAGGCCTGCATAAAATTTGTGATGACGTGATTTTTGTTTGTTAAGCTCAGTTTTTATATAGCAATAACTAATTAAAATACAGTTGGTCTCTACCACCCACAGATTTTTTTTTTGCACAAAAGAAAAAGAAAAAAAAATTTAAAAAAAACTTATAATAGGCGTTTTAATACATTTTAAAATGAATGTACTACTTCAAATTCTAGGTATTAACCCAAAAATGATTTTCTGTTGTGGTTTTAAAGAAATTTGTTAAATAGGCTCTCATTACCTGATGTAAATCTTTTATTACATGTATTAATTTTGGACAAGATTTCCGGGAATTTTTACCTGCTAAATCCTATTTATTATGCTTTCACTTTATTAGTACTGCGAAGAAGGATTTCAAGTTTATCACTCCAAACAAAATGTATATTTTAATGTCATTTACTTCATTATAGCTCTGAGTGTCGATCAGTAAACAAGTAAAATTAATTTGTCTTTAGTGTTGTACGTGGTATTTGATAAATAAACATTGCTTAAAAATATGTCTAGCCGGTGTTGCAAAAACAAACCAGATGATTTCTGTTATATTTGTGAATATTTCGTCTTGAAAAAGTTTAAGAGACCAATTGGTGAATTTGTGAAAAATGCATATTATGCTTATTTCAAAATCAAATTAGGAGATCAAGATAAAGATAGGGCACCGCACGTTGTTTGTAAGGTATGTGAAGAAGGTTTAAGACATTGGACCAAAGGGAATAGAAAAAGCCTTCCTTTTGGAATACCGATGGTTTGGAGAGAACCGCAAAATCATCATGAAGATTGCTACTTTTGTCTTTGTGATATTAAGGGGCATATTAGAAAAACTCTGAAACATATTTTGTACCCAAACAATATTAAATCAGCTATCAGACCAGTTCCTCACACTGATCATGTACCTATACCTAAACCCCCCAAAGTACTACAAGACGATATTGAAACCTCTTCAACTTCCGGCTCCGTACAGATGGATATTGATTTTGAACTATCAACCTCAGGTCAAAACCAACCTCAGCTATTTTCACAAGCCGAACTGAATTATTTAGTAAGAGATTTGGGACTTTCAAAAGATCTTTCTGAAGTACTGGGGTCTAGGTTGAAACAAAAAATTTGCTTGCCCCAGAAACTACCTTCTCTTGGTATAGAAATCGTGACGCTGGATTTGTAAAATATTTTGCACAAAACGGACCACTCGTGTACTACCAAGCAATTGCTGATCTACTTACTTTCCTCGGAGCTCCTGAGTACACACCTTCTGACTGGAGACTTTTCATCGACTCTTCAAAAAGGAGCCTTAAAGCTGTTCTCTTACATAATGGCAAAGTTTTTGCTTCTGCTCCGGTCGGCCATTCTGTTCATTTAAAGGAAAACTATGAAAATTTACAGGAATTACTTTTAAGAATACAATATGAAAATCACAACTCGGAAGTGTGTGGAGATTTAAAAATTTTAGGCCTTCTCTTGGGTCAGCAGTCTGGATATACTAAATTTCCATGTTTCCTGTGCGAGTGGGATAGCAGAATTCGAGAACAGCATTGGATAAAAAGAGACTGGCCACAAAGGGTGACTTTAACACCTGGAACCAAAAATGTAATGCGCGAAAGTCTTATTGACCCTCAAAAAGTGTTACTTCCACCGCTTCACATAAAACTTGGACTTATGAAACAATTTGTTAAGGCATTAAACAAAGAAGGAAATTGTTTTAAATATTTGTGTAAAAAATTTCCGACTCTGTCAGAGGCAAAATTAAAGGAGGGAATCTTTGTAGGCCCGCAGATTAGGAGCTTGGTGAAAGATCAAGAATTTGAAAATGTGATGGAAGATAAGGAAAAACATGCATGGCATGCTTTTAACGAAGTTGTACATAAATTTCTAGGGAATTATAAAGACACAAACTATGTTGAGATCGTTGAAAATATGCTGGAAAAATTCAGAATTCTTGGTTGCAATATGAGCATAAAAATTGACTTTTTACATTTCCATTTGGACTATTTCCCAGAAAACCTTGGGGACGTGAGTGAAGAGCAAGGAGAAAGATTTCACCAGGATATTAAAGAGATGGAAAAAGATACCAAGGGCGCTGGAACACAAAAATGATGGCCGATTACTGTTGGACATTGAGAAGAGATCTTCCTTTAGCTGAATATGACAGAAAAACAACCAAACGAAGCTTTTCTGGAAAAGGAAAACGTTTTTTTAAGAAGCATAAAGAATAAATAACTATTCCTAATAGTTTCTATGTGTATATTTTTGTATTTTTTTAATATAATATAAGACTAGCTTATAAATGAAATAAATCGTGTTTTTTCTATATTTTTTGATTTTACTGATTTGAAAAATAACCTTATGTGATACAAAAAAAATAAAAGCAGACTTGAAATCAGCGCTACCTAATTACTAGAAAACAGTTAAAATTTGTAAATCAACTTTCAAAGTGTTGAAAAATGCAGGCCTGTGTTATTGTAGTATAAATTATTTGGCTTATAACTTCGCTAAAGTGGCCGTCAAACTAATATTCTGTCATTTGCATTATTTGAATTTGTCAGTCATATAAGATTTTTGTCGCTTCTCTTTCCCAATGATTTACTGCGTTTAATTGAATATTAAAAATATCTTTCTCAAAGCAATAAAAGTCAATTCTCGTTGTTACTATAAACTCATTTTGTTTTGTGTTTATACATTATCATTTTTGCCTAATTTAAGGTTTTGTTGATATCAATAATGCTATTTACGCAAAGACAAAATAAGTTTATTCTAGAGACTTATTTTCGTCACATGCATCCTAGTAAAATAGGTGTTTATTATGTAATATCACTAAAAATAATTGCTGATCCAATTTTCTTACATGATACAATATATGCAGAACGAGATATATTGCTTATTTTAGAACCATTTCTTAGACAACTTGACAATAATGAAAGACAATTTGACTACTTTCAATAGGATAGTGCCACTGATCACACTGCACATAATACAATTCAATTCCTTCGAAAATATTTTAATAATAGAAGAAATAGATGCTCTGGTCCATCACCAGATTTCTTCCTTTTTGAGTATTTAAAGCACACAGTGTTTAAGGCCCCACTATATATATGACCAGAACTACAAGATGCTATTACAAGTACCGTTAAAAGTGTAACAGAAGAAATGTTTCAAAATGTCTTCAATGCTCTAAGAGGACGTGTTAATGTGTATCTACAAAATGAACGACATCTCTTTGAACATATCTGCTGTTAAGTTAAGTTAAATTAAGTATAAGCAAACTCCAATTAAGTTGACGCGAGGAGGGGTAAGTTCGTGCAGGATTAGAAGTAGTGGGGAGATTTGTATTAGGCTTTACATCAAATGTCAGATAATTCTAACCTCTGAGCGTGTATCACTTTATGATCCCCTAGCAAAGACATTATGTTCCGTCAAACGTCAATGACAAATGTATTCTGACAATTACTTGAGTAGTGGGGGTGGTCGTTTTTAAAAACGGCTTCTGCGCACCCCTTCCTCGCGCCAACTTAATTGGCGCTTGCTATATAACGGGTGTTCAGAAACATTCGAAGTCAAAGTAGTCCTTGAAAATATGAAGTCATGTCTGAAATAGATTGATTTTTGACAGACAACAGTTGACATTTAATAATTATTACAAATCAGATACTTAAGTAAAGATATACGATTTTTTGTTCAGAGCCCACTTGACTTCGAATGTTTCTGAACACCCGTTATAAATATTAATAAAGGATCTCGGAAGTAGTTCATCGTAAAATCATAGATGTCGCACGGAAGGAATACAATTCAGAATATGACACATGCGGCAATTACACCATGACTATAAATAAAGTGGTATTGTCAACCTTTTTCGATATTTCTGAATTTCAAAAAAGTTATGAGTTTTATGGTCTTATGTCTTATTTAATAATTTTTGAATAAAACTAGCCTATTAAAAAAACGTATTTTACATATTTTTATTACTTGATGCATATTTCCTGTAATACTACATATTTTTTTTCAAATTACTAATTTTCTTCTAAAAATTACAGTGGGCGGCAAGTTTAAAAATAATTCCAAAATACCCGGCCGTGGGCAATATAGTATTTTTATGATAGCAGATCAGTCACGTCATTAATGTGCGCCACACAACGTTGATGAATCTATTGTTTACATATTACAAATACTGCTATATTGCCATTTGGGTTATTGGTTATAGTTCAATGAAAATCTTCAAAAACCTTTTTTTTTTCAAACGTATAATAACTTCGATATTATACTATTCACAACCTTATATGGCAAGAGTTTATTTTTGTAATTATTATTGGACGGCGGAGTTGAACAAAATACATTTAAATATCATGGAAAGAGTGTCTCCCTCTAGGTATGTATCGTATAATCATTCTGACAAATATTTGGGATACTAACCTAAAACGTCAAACGCCAACATTATCATTAATAAAACGAATTAAATGTGTAATCTGTCATTTCAGCCTAACCTAACCTTTCAATATGATACACAAATTGACGATTTATTCTCAGATTTTTTCACAATTTAAAAATCATGCTTTTCACAGATATGTAAAGCGTTTCTGCTTTCTTTCGTGCTCCAGTCCATAATATTTTTTTTACAACAAATAAAGCTTATTGTTTTCAAATACTTCACAACTTATCAAGTAATATAACATAACCTTAAATTTGCCTTCAAGTGCTACCTACTACTAAGTTTAATAAAATTTAAGATGGTACTGTCGTGAGCAAAAAAAACGGGACACTGTTTCTGCGTGGGTTTAAATTGTGACTACTTAAGTGGCTATCTTTACTCATAATAATAAGTCAGGAATTGTCAAAAATGTGTGTCTTATTGACATTTATTAAACATTTTTAAAATAAATGTAAATAAAAATTACTAAAACGATAGAGAAAGATTATTTATTAAATTAAAATAATTATTTCATTAAAATAATTAGTACTTCGTCATTCCACCGTTATTATTAACTGCATCTAATCTTGTAGACATCGAAGTGACAAAAATATTTGGACAAAATTTATAGAAATTTGATGCCAAGCATTATGAACAATCTCCCAAAATTCTTCCTGGGTAGAAGCTCTATCTCATTAATCCCCATACATTTTCAATGGGATTTAGATAAGGACTGTAGGGCTGGATATCTCAAATTTAAATTTCATTCTCTTGTAACCATTGTGTTACAAGATGAGACAGGGAATTGTGTTATTCTTATAGCTTCCTTTAATGTGTTGAAAGGGTTGTGCCTAATCTCAGTAACTAATGTTTCGTCTTTCTGCGTATTAGAAATTTTGTTACGTGCGGAAATTATTTTCCGATTTAAATTATCCTCTTCCCTCCATTTTTTTTATATATTCTTGCGGCTGAACTTTTACCAATATTAAATTGAACCGATATACTTCTTAATGATTTCCCATTTTTCAAACTAGTCTTTATCAGTTTTCGAAAGATGCGGCATTTTCAATTTTGAATTATCAACTACGATATATAATTTGACGTAGAGTTTGAAAGTTAATCAAATGTTAAAATTACAACGCTAAAAAATAAAGGAAATTGACATAACGATTTTGACACTGTCCCGTTTTTTTTGTTCAGGACAGTACCATCTTAAATTTTATTAAACTGAATTTGCAACAACATTTATTATCTGACTATGTAGAATCCTACACATCTTAGAACCAAGCATCTTTTAATAAAAGCGGCAGATTCGAATATAGCTTATATGAAAACTACCAAGCCTTCAATTAAATCTTCATTTAGAATAGCTTATGATTTCAATTAAATTTGGCAATACTGGTTTTTCTAAAGTCAAATTTTGACAACTGTCATCTGACGGATTACAATTTAGTTGTGTTGCAACTTAATCTTATTTCTAGTGAAATCTTTTAAATAAAAGACAGTTATTTACAGAAATGCGTTTATTGTAAAAATATTACTTTAAAAAAAATGTTCGAAATGTAGCTCTCTTCTCTCGATGTACACACGAACTCATGTTTTGATGTTTTCAAATGCGTTTGACAAATGAAGGATTATATTATCACAAACTTCTCTAATCCTATTGCAAAGTTCCTCATTTGTATGTTACGGCCTTCGAAAAATCGTGTTCTTCGCGTGCGGAAAAATGACGTAATTCAAAATTATGAGATCTGGCGACTTTGGAGAAAAATTCACTATTCGATTATCAAAGAAATCTTCTAAACGAACACGTGTTTGTTGAGCCGTATGTGGTGAAGCATTGTCTTGTTAGAAATATCCTTCTGTAATTCCATCGTCATGTAACTGATTAATAAAGGGTTCTAATAATTCATTCGGTACTTTTCAGTATTTATGGTTCCATTTCAAAATACTGGTCCAATGATTCACCTCCTTAACATCGCCAGCCAAACACCAATTTTATGCGTATGTAATGGCGTTTCCACAAATTTATAAGGATTTTCTGCGACTGTATTCTCATATTTCATTTAAATAGCTCGAAAGATGAAACCAGGCCTCATCAGTAAAGAAACATTTGTTAAGAACGTCATCATTATTCAAGTTATTCAAGAACAATTGACAGTACTCGATTCTTCTATCGTAATCAACGGGACCGAGTTCAAGAACACCTTGAATTTTATATGGACATAATTTTAAATCTTTTTTTAGGAATAGTTTGGCATGTTCCTACTGATAATTGAACTTCTTGCGACAGTTTCGCAATTGATTTCTTTGGTGAGTTTTCCAATCGATATCGAACATCTTCTATACAATCAGAAGTTCTTTTTCTAGGTGCTTCACTCCCTGATTTACGAAATACCGTCTCCGTTGCACGAAATCTGTCAACACAACCAAAAATTTGACTAGCCAGTTGTTCATATGCGATTGCAAGATTAGGGAACTGTTCAAAATCCTGTATACATTGATTAACTGCATAAATCATTTACTAATCTACCAGTTCTAAAATAAGTTTCGACAACACAAACTCTGTGTTGTATTTCTAACGTGGTAAACTAATTGATAAGACGACTTTTCATTAATTTGACTTAACTATGACAAAAGTCTTTCTTTGGAGACTGTGGTTAAGTAAAAACTTAAAAAAGGTATATAACCCAATACCACAATTATTAATCGTATCCTAAATACGTATTTCGACAACTAAGTTGTCATCATCAGTAGGTAAAACCACTAATCAAGGTGTCGCATATGGGGCACAGTAAAGCTAGAACACCGCTTATGCAACAACTACTTTACACGGCGTCCACGTATAGACTAATTTAAACATGCAAATATATCCAACGAAAAGATCGACAAACTTACCTCTCTTAGGGAAACGGCCTTCACATATGTTTATACTCCAATTTGAAATATATCGAACGAAAGATCGACAAAAATTACCTCTCTCAAGGAAACGGCACTTAACATGTGTTAATACTTCAATTTAAAACGTCGACGACCCTTTTATGGTTCTAACAATGAAAAGAGACAAATGAAGGGAGTCGGTCCTTTATCACCGTTAATGGAGTGTTGTATGTTTTTAGCGATATATATACTTTCGTAGGCGTCAAGATCGCGGGGGTTATTAATGCCCTTGGCCAGCTTTAACCCTTTAATCGACACATTGTATAGTGTACTTAAAGCATGGTTGGTAACGTTAGATTTATCCGGTCTATTGTATTTAATATGTGATATGTGTTCTTTAAACCGGGCTATTATTGGTCGTTTTGTTTGGCCTATATATTTCAAATTACAATCATCGCAACTAATTTCGTATATACCTGATTTTGAATTAAAATTAACTCTATCTTTAATATTCCCTAGGAGACTTTTGATAGTATTTTCGGACCGAATGGCAACTTTGGAGACCTCTTTCTTTCACAACTTTATTAATATTTTTCGTGATGGGGTGGTATGGTAATCACATGTACTTTTTCTCCTGGTCACTTTGAGATATCAAACTTGTGGATTCGCGGATTGTATTTTTTATTTTTGTTTTTCTAATTAATTTATTGATTATTTCTATGTCAAAGCCATTATATGTCGCGATATTTTTAATGAAATCCAGTTCTATTTCATATCTCTCTTTTGTTAACGGAAAATTTAGTAACCGATTGACTAAGAAATTAAAGGAAGCTGTCTTATGTTGATAACTATGATTTGAATCCGCGATGATGAATCTATTAACATTGGTTTCTTTCCGGAAAATATCGATTTCTATTTTATGTTTATTCCTAATCGGTAAAGTATCTAAAAATGGTCGCGATTTTTGATACACGGAAATGCGAATTAGACATGTTCATTAATCAATTAAATTTGAAATTTTCGGCGATTAAATTTACGGTGGAAAAGGAACACAATGGCAGGTTACCATTTTTAGATACTTTACTGATTAGGAATAAACATAAAATAGAAATCGATATTTTCATAGATTTCATTTTCGATAGATTCATCATCGCGGATTCAAATCATAGTTATCAACATAAGACAGCTTCCTTTAATTTCTTAGTCAATCGGTTACTAAATTTTCCGTTAACAAAAGAGAGATATGAAATAGAACTGGATTTCATTAAAAATATCGCGACATGTAATGGCTTTGACATAGAAATAATCAATAAATTAATTATAAAAACAAAAATAAAAAATACAATCCGCGAATCAACAAGTTTGGTATCTCAAAGTAACCAGGAGAAAAAGTACATGGGTTTACCATACCACCCCATCACGAAAAATATTAATAAAGTTGTGAAAGAAAGAGGTCTCCAAGTTGCCTTTCGGTCCGAAAATACTATCAAAAGTCTCCTAGGGAATACTAAAGATAGAGTTAATTTTAATTCGAAATCAGGTATATACGAAATTAGTTGCGATGATCGTAATTTGAAATATATAGGCCAAACAAAACGACCAATAATAACCCGGTTTAAAGAACACATATCACATATTAAATACAATAGACCGGATAAATCTAACGTTGCCAACCATGCTTTAAGTACACTACACTAATGTGTCGATTAAAGGGTTAAAGCTGGCCAAGGGCATTAATATCCCCGCGATCTTGACGCCTACGAAAGTATACATATCGCTAAAAACATACAACACTCCATGAACGGTGATAAATGACATTCCCTTCACTTGTGTCTTTTCATTGCTAGAACCATAAAAGGGTCGTCGACGTTTTAAATTGAAGTATTAACACATGTTGAGTGCCGTTTCCTTAAGAGAGGTAATTTTTGTCGATCTTTCGTTCGATATATTTCAAATTGGAGTATAAACATATGTGAATGCCGTTTCCCTAAGAGAGGTAAGTTTGTCGATCTTTTCGTTGGATATATTTGCATGTTTAAATTAGTCTATACGTGGACGCCGTGTAAAGTAGTTGTTGCGTAAGGGGTGTTCTAGCTTTCTGTGCCCCATATGCGACACCTTGATTAGTGGTTTTACCTACTGATAATGACAACTTAGTTGTCGAAATACGTATTTAGGATACGATTGATAATTGTGGTAAGGGGTTATATACCTTTTTTAAAGTTTTTAACTATGACTGTTGTCAAAATTTGATTTTCGAAAAACTGTACTGTTCCACAGTGTTTCCAAATTTATATTAAAATCATAGGCCACTCTAAATGAAAATTTAGTTGAAGGTGTGATGACTCATTCAACGATACATCACGTATCATATCTCCAGCGCCTTCTCGATAGATGTAGAAAGAGAAAGAACGAGAATAGAAAACTCGAGAGAGATTCAACAGCGATACATAAGCCGTCGAGGAAGGGATTCATGGATTCATTCCATACCAAATCATCGCCGAGTGAATTTACGTAAAGATAAATACATAAATGTGCTTATTGTTAGTAATTAGTTTTAAATTGTTACATGACTTTATTATTAATATAGTGTGTGTCTAAGTTACCGATAGTTTTATTTAAGAACCCGAATAGAAAAATACTTTACAAAAGCATGGTATAGAACTGGTTTAAAAAATTATTCAATAATTTCATGAAAGATAACAAATTCCATATTCCATAATGTAGATAATCTTGAATTATGTCAATCACTAAGAAATCTACCACAATTATATATGACATTGGGAATTACTTGCAAATCTAGTTCTGTTATCTTAGACCCACTCTGTACTCGTGGAAAAACCAATATATTTTCCGAACATAATTATCACATGCCCCTTTAATTGCACGCTCGATTAAACGCTTGATATCCCTTACTGGATCTTAAAGATCAACTCGTTCCAATTTACTGGAGCATGCCATCGATGACACACACTCGACCACGAATGAACTACGACAAAAAGCCGCCTCCGGCTACCCTCCACCCACATCTTCTTCCTTTTCTTTACGGTCGTCGCCGCCCGTCGTCGTCACCATTTTCTTGTTCTTATTCGACCAAAAATCGTGTCTACGGAAGCGTTAACACGAAAATAATTAACGCTGTCGTACGTCTAGTTGCTAGGCTGAAACGATTGGCCACACACACACTCTCCAGGACAAAGTCGAGAGAAGAGGTCCCCTTTGAGTTCAATCTCACTCTTATGTAAAGATATTTTTCTAAGAATGTGCTGGTGTTTCGGCGAAGAGGCGTCGTTCCTTTTACATGTCAACGATGAGTCTGTTCGAGCGTTAAGGATGACACGAGAGACATGCCTATGCATAAATAAGGTATCCAGTCGAGAGGGTGGAAAATAGGAGACACTGATATACATACATACATATAAAGATATGTATTCCCTTATTTGGACATATTTGCTTATATAAATGAATATACAGGGTGATTCTTAACTTATATGACAAACATAAATCAAACGGGTGATCAGGAGTGCTATTTTTAACAAATAAGTTCTTATGTGCATGTGGCAAATCTTTAATTGTTTGCGATATTCTGGGTTTCTAAATCATCCGTGCGTAAACTCACAATACTAACAAGTGTTCATTTGAAAAGTCAATCTAGTAGCATGTGATTTACTGAGAACATTTTGAAGTATGTCGTAAATTAAAATTTACTACTTAACCCACGAAATCGTATATTTTGACAATTTCATACATACAAATAAATAACAAATAATAGGTATTTATTGAAAACTATACCAAATGTTGAAAATGTTGTCCTTCTAGATCAATGCACTTTAAAATCCTCCGTTCAAAATTTCTGATGATATTCTGCAACATTACTGGATTGATATTAATTTCCATACATTTCTGTTCGATTCTCTGTAGCATATCATTCAAATTCAATATATGTGTTCGAAGTATGTTAATTTTTTAGATAAGGCCACAAAAAGAAGTCGCAAGGTGTTAAATCGCATGAATGTGCAGGCCAGGCAATTTTAGTATTTCGACTAATTATACGCTCATCAAAAAATTCTCTTAAATAATCCAAAGATTCTGCAGTACAGTGACAAGGTGTTCCGTCTTGTTGGAAATATGCATTTTGAAGTTCATTATCATGTAACTGATTGACAAATGGTTATAAAATTTCCGTACGGTACCTTTGAGCAGTTAACGTTCCCTGAAAAAATATTGGTCCAATGATTCGCCTTTGGCTTATCGCTGCCCAAACACCAATTTTCTCTGGATGTAGCGATTCTTCATTAATTAATTTCATGTGGATTTTCACTACTCTAAATTCTTGTATTTTGTGAATTTAGGTATCCCGTTTTATAAAACCATGCTTCATCAGTAAAGATGACTCTTTGCGAAAGTTCTCCATTATTGTTCATATTTACAAACCAATTATAAAACTGTAGTCTACGTGGGTAATCAATTTCTAATAATTCTTGTACTGCTGTGACACGGTATGGATAAAGTTGCATATCTTTTTTTAATAACTTGTGAGTTGTACCAACAGAAAGGTTTATTTGTTGACTCAAATGTCGAACAGATGTTTGTGGTTCATTTTCCATTATTTCTTCAACACGATTGACAACTTGAGGTGTACGTTTCTTAACTGCTCCGCTGCCTGATTTTCTTAAGAGACTACCAGTTTCAGAAAAAAGTTTTAAAGATCTATCCAAAGTATTCTTAAATTGTATATAATCTATTATAAAATGTGGAAACTCAACTTGAAATTCTACCATGCAATCTTGAACTGAATAAACCCATAAACCATCAATTTTATTATCACTTCGAAAATAAGCCTAGACTAAAAAAAATTTTAAGTTCTAAAGTGAACGCCATTTTAAAACTGAGAAGCAATTTATTTAAACCAGAATCGGCGCACGATTATCTTATGCACGCATTATTTTAGGCATCACGAAATATTGAATTCTATTTTAAGCTTTAATTTTCGTTTTTTGTACCTCTAAAATGTATTGTTGCATAAATACATAAATTTTGTTAAGTATAAACATACTTTTCTTTGTTTGTGTTATTGTTTATTAAGACTGAAATAAATGTTATACAAATTTAGTTTATAATAGTCCAGGAGGTGCTTTATCGATAAAAAATCAAAAGTGTAAACTAAAAGCCAAAATAACAAACGAACGTAGCCCTTTTTTTAAAAAAAAATATAGGAGGCCCGTTTTTTTTTGCATGTGATGTATTATATAATACTAAGCGAATTTACATGACAAATCTTCGTAGTCTTTTAGATTTAAAAGTGGGGAGTTAGATGTACATCTAATTGGTTATTTCATAAATTTGTGTTTTTGAATTTGTTAATTTCTAAAGCTTTAAGATTATTTAAAAGGGAATTGTATATTTGTTATTGATTGTGAAGTTTCTGTCAAAATCATTGTTAAATTCTAACAAATGTATAGCGTAATGTGAATCTGTTTTGTTATTGTCAAAGGATCTAATGTGTTCTTTGATTCTAGTTTTAAAAGAAGAGCTACATAGAATTTTTTGTAACTCCCACAATTTTTTTTATTGTCCCAAGTTCGGATAATAGAATACCTGTCTTAATTCATCAATTATTCCACGTTTGGAAGCCAAAATATTATGAATAAAAGAATAATTGGAGCAATTAATCAAAAACTCCTAGTTACTAATTTTATTTACACAACGCACAATCATATAAATAACTGTTCAATATTCACGTTGGAAAAGTCAAATTAAGAAATATATTATCTACTAAATGATATTTTAAACTTCGTAAACGAGGTTAATTTTTCGGTTGAGGTTTGGTATAAAAGAAATTATTAAAAATTAACATTTAACAATAAACATTAAAATTATTTTTTTTTGTAGTTAAAGTAGTAATATGAACGTCGACTGCGGTATTTCTTTGATGAAATGGGGTATAAACAAATTTTCAAGAAAACAGACTGTAACTTATTCGAAAATATTTAACACGAAAATAGGCAAATCATAAATGTAATTTATAATGCATTTAACTAAATGCCTAAAATACATGTATAGTATGTACTTATATGTATTCTAATTACTAATTAGTCTAATAATATCGGTAATTTAAAACATAAAACTTCGAATAATAAAGAAGACCAAAAATAATTTAATATTTAGGTTACTAATATTTCATTGGTAATTGAATGCGAATTGACGGCTGTCATTGGCTTCATACGATCGATCAACGTGGACTAGACATCTCATGTCATGTCAAATTATCAGAGTGGGAGTGGTTTAACAACAGAACGGCTGGCAACGTGACTGCGGCCGCCAATGAAAATTCGCGTACGCGAATAATACCAAATCATCGCTCTAGCATTAAAATGCATTGGAAAAAAGTGTTTTCGCTAATTGATTTTATAAAAAATAAGTCCGAGACAATTTCTTTAAATGTCTTTTCCCGAATAGTTTTTATAATTGGCAAGTGACTTTTAAATTAAATAAAAATCTTTTTTCTCTTTAAATGTATATTCTCAGTATTTCTTTTCATTAATTTTTTGAAATTATTTTCTCACATAGAATATTGTTTTCTCTTTTTATTCACAGTACAAAAAGCATTTTGTGTAAAAAGAATAGTTGAATATGTACAAATTGCCCTGCTTTTTAAAATGTAAACAATTCCTGAAATTAATTTAAATCGTGTCCCAAGTATTATTGACAAAGTATTTTTATTTTAAATGTAATTATTTTATAAATGAAATAGAAATAATATAACCAAGAAAGTGTGGCATTAAATTCCCTAAAATAGGTTTTTAAATAAATCAGATATAGCTTGAAAGACTATAATTAGGCATTTGAATATTTGTGATTAACATCAGGATATGATTAACACATTTTATTGAAACATTTTCATGAATGACTGCTATAAATTAGATAGATGATTGTAACAAGTGTTCATTTGAAAAGTCAATCTAGTAGCATGTGATTTACTGAGAACATTTTGAGGTATGTCGTAAATTAAAATTTACTACTTAACCTACGAAATCGTATATTTTGACAGTTTCATACATACAAATAAATAACAAATAGTAGGTATTTATTACCACTTTGAAAATAAGCCTGGACTAAAAAAATGTTATGTTCTAAAGTGAAAGCCATTTTAAAACTGAGAAGCAATTTATTTAAACCAGAATCGACGCACGATTATTTTATGCACTAACTGATATTTGTGATTGACATTATCAAATGTCATTTGGATTTACGTTTACGGAACAACAAACACATACTAATATATTTGCGTCTTATTCTATCAAAATTTCAAAGTAATCTAGATTGACTTTTCAAATGAACACTTGTTACATATTTAATTGCATAAAATGCACTCCACAAGTTGGAATTTCATACTTGGCCTAGCAACAAACGAATGTAATAAAATTGTTATTGCATTTACCCTATTTTTCTGCAAACGTTTAAAAAATCTCTAAGCATAGTATCTTTTAGTTCACTTGAATATATGGATAGAATTTTTGTATGGTTTTTGTGATGGTAATGCTCTTAACGCTGCACGAGAATGCCAACTACGGTTTGTAAATATGTATTGTTCGAACATTTGAGGTTATAAATTGATTATAACAAAAAGTATTCGAGTACAATTTTGTAATTACGTCAATAAATAGCGGTGACACAAACCTCTTAAAAATATTTAAAAAAAATATCGAAATTCAAAAAATACACTAAAAAAAATATTTTTTGAGTAGCGTTTTATTTGTCAATACTAGGTCAATTTGTATACGCAATGAAGTTTTATTTTGCGGACAAAAATTGAGTAAAAACATTTAAACACACGTACACTATTATAATCGATAATTACATTGTACATAGTACTAGTAAATATTAATTTATCAAGTGGGATTAATAAAATTTTCAGTGCATAAATACGTTTTCAAAATTTTTGTTAAAGATTGTAATAATAGTAATAAATAAATTATAAAAACTTCATAAATGAGTTCGGTCCCATCTATTCATTAAATTAATAAGCTAATTAATTCGTTCATTAATTTCATTATAAATGTATGGGATTTATAAATTTTTAATTCGAAATATTACCCAGGCAAAATATATTTTAATAATTGAAATATCAAAGTTTTCCATATATTTTGCCTAAAATAGAATATTTAATTTAAAAACTCTTTATGAAAAAAACAGAAATATTTAATTAGATAATAGAAAAACGAGGAAGGAAAACTATATTTACACGGATATATCGGGCCATTAATTTTTAACTGAGTTCATTCATATAAAGATGCGGAAATGTGGCAACACAAGTTGAAAAAAACGAACATATAAAAAATACTGGATCTTTTAACATGTGTGCTTGTGTTTTTATCTATTTTTTGCATTTCATCCAATTTTAAAAATAGATATGCTTGTTCTTTTTGTGTTTATGAAGTGATACGACTTTGTAAGTTTGTTGAGAAAGATACTTTAAGGAAGGTAAAAAAAAAAATGATGGATTGATAAGAACAAAAGATAAGAATTTTATAAACACCTAGCAAAAAAATGAATAAAATTCCAAATTAGAAAAAATATATATTTCATTCATACAGGTATTTAGTTCCCTGTAATATTTGAAGATGAAAGAAATAAATCGTGATTAGAATCTGTTTCAAAATTTAAGTTTAGTTTGGCTATAAAAGTTGTATAATCCATTTATAATCCTATATATTATTATGATGGGAAGAAATATCATTATTTGCAATATATTACACATTATTATTAACTAAACTTATTATTTTACAATTTCTTACATGAAGTTTGTAGATTTTTTCTATGCCCTTGGATTTAAAATGAAATATATTTAATTGAAGATTTATAACATTATAACCGATAATTTTTTTTAAATTTTTTTAAGTAAATGCCAATAATTGCTCTTTTAAATTTAAAAAATAAAATAAAACCTTTGTGAATATAGTTACATAATACTTAATTTTAAACTCTCATCATTAAACTTCTTTTATCTCATATTTATTTTTTGTTGCTCCCATATCCATTCTTCGGGTAAATTTTGTATTAAAAATTATTTTTTCTATTTTGCGTTCCTAATGAACTCATTATGATTTGGGCTTCGTTATGATAACCTTTTTTTTATTTTTCAATATTGGTATCGTTCGAGCACACTTATTGCTGTCATTTTATTTTAAGAATTTAAGTATATTTGACACAAATGATATACATTCGTGGACAAAAAATTTCGGATACTGAAGGAAATGTCTGTTAATTATCTTTTTTTTTTCACAAGACATGAAATATTATCTATGAAATACGAATTGAAAATAAAACATGTAATTTATCAAAACCGCCAAAAAAAAAACAAAAAAAATGACGAATCCAAAAAATCCAACCAAATCCAACCTAAAAAATCTTAGTGTGCTCTTTATTCAGCTTTTTCCGTTGTGTCAAAAGGTCATTTGTGCTGTCAGTACTGACACTGATTGCTTGACAAAATGCAAGCAAAGAATGCAGCCCGAGCAATAGCTTTTAATGAAGATGGACGCAGTATTCGATACATCGCTGCTGTCTTGAATATTCCCAAGGGTACTATGCATGACGCAATACAGTAATATCGTCAAACTGGGGAATACACAAGAAGACCGGGATCGAGTAGACCTCCCACCATAAACCAGCGAGAAGATCGTTTTATGGTGTTATGATGTCAAGGAATGAAGTCCAGAAAACCTGCTCCTTGTCCACTTGTCCCAGCTCAACGTTTTCAGCAACTACGATTTGCCAGTGAACATAGACATTGAACAATGGATCAATGGAGCTGCGTATTGTTCACGGATGAGTCTCTTTTTTGTATGCGTTCAGCAGATGGACGATAACGTGTGTGGAAAATCTGGTGAGCGATTTTTAGCGTGTATATCTCCGAGAATGGCAATTAGGGGGAGCTTGTTCTAATTGAAAATGGTACCTTGGCGGCTGCTACGTATATCAACAAATGTTTAGCTGATCACGTCGTACCATTTACTCCGCTCGTAGGTGAGAACTTTACTCTAATGTTTAGGCGCGACCACAAGCCGCACGGGTGGTTAAGCTTGGAGTACAAGTTATATTAGTTTCTATGTCACTCATGTTTATATTTTGAAATAAAATATCAAGTAATGATAATGAAAATTAACAAATAATATTACGCGGAAGGCAATATTTAAATTTGAAAATGTCAAGTATTAATGTGACTACATACTTTATATAAAAATAAAAGTTTGAACTTTCTGATTAAATAATTTCATTTTATTAATGTAAAAAATGCAAAATATAAAATAGTGTTTTAGTTATCAGGAACAAAAAGTGACATTTTAAAGGACAAGAATGTTGTTTACGGTCGAGGCGTCAGCTGAGGACTGAATTACTTGCGAGGACATTTTCGTTTGTGAGGAATACAACGGTTTATTTCAATACCTGCAAGTTAAATTAATTTTAAATAAAAAGAATAGTTATTTATGCACCAAGGACGTTCAGGGTATTATAATGCTCTGAGATCGACGTTAATTCAGCCAGAGGGGTGAATACAAGATTTTATTTTTCACGAAAAATAATTTCTTAAGCGAAGTGGTTAAAATAAGTGGCAACGAACATCAATCAATTCCCATAGGTCACTCAACAAATACGAAAGAAACATATTACAATCTTAAGTAATTACAAAGATCACAAGTGGAGCATAGGTGCAGATTTAAAAGTGGTAGTGATATTGATAAGGCTGCAATTAAGATATACAAAATACTGCTGTTTTAATAAAGAAAAAATATTTTTCCCTCATTTCGCATTAAGCTAGACCTTATCAAAACTTTTGTTAAGGCACTAAATACAGAAAAGGGCGCTTTCTTATGTTCAAAACAGAAGTTTTCACGTATAAGTGAGGCAAAGATTAAGGAGGGGATTTTTGTTGGACCGCAAATTGAACAACTGTTTCGAGATGAAACCTTTAGGACAACTTTCTTTAAATGATATTGAAAGACGAGCGTGAATGCATTTGGGAAACATTTGGAACTATTTTCTTGGGAACAATAATTCAGAGATTTACCACGAGTATGTTAAAGAACTAATCTTCGTCCAACACATTATGGACTACAACATATCGCGAAAATTCTATTTTCGTTCGGCTTTTTTTTCCTGAGAATTATGAAACAATATCAGACGAGCACGGAGAAAGATTTCACCAAGATATTACATGGATCGAGAAAAGGTATGCCGGAATATGGTGCTCAAACATATTGATCGACTATTATTGGATTGAAATACGAGAAACCCCTCGTCGATCTTATATAGTTCTTAAATTTATTATTAATAAAATGTATGATACGTTTCCTATTGATTAAGATGGATAAATTGGTTTGAAGGTTAGGCGTTTTCGCTGAATTTTCATTAATAGAAAAATAGAAAAACTATTAGACGATAAATTCACCTATAAAAAAGAAAGAAATAATCCAACAGAGGAAACTCAAAAAGAAAATCATAACTTAATAAATAAATGACATAGACTAAACCTAATAGATTTCAATACTAAAAACAAACTTCGCATTTTTAATTCCCACCCTCCATCAATATATGGTTTACCAAAAATCCACAAAAATAATATCCCTTTAAGACCAATAGTATCTAACATACAAGCCCCTACTTATAATATAGCAAAATTCCTAGGTGATAGCATATCTAAGATGTTAGGAAAAACTGAGTGTCATACCAAAGACTCATGGCAATTTCTAAATTTCATCAAGGAACAAAAAGTACCAACTAATCACAAAATTATATCACTTGATGTAGAATCTTTATATACTAACATTCCTACAGATCTAGCTATAAACATAATAGAATGCAAATGGAATGAAATTAGTCTACACACATCACTAAATAAAAATGAATTTATTAGAGGTATACACTTCTGTCTCGATAACACATATTTTCAGTACAAAAATTCTTTTTATAGTCAAACATTTGGTAACATTTGGCCATGGGCTCTCCTTTAGCTGCTCCTATTGCAAATCTGGTAATGGAACATTTGGAACAAAACGTTATCAATTCTTTAGACTTCCACCCCATTTTCTTCAAAAGATATGTTGATGATATCATAACATGTATTCCGACTAATAAAATAAATTCAACAATTTTCACAACAAATTAAAATTCACTATTGAAGAAGAAATTAATAACAGTACTACTAATTTTCTTGATATTTCTTTAAGCTATGATAGACAGGGTACTTACTATTTATACAAATTGGTATAATAAACCCACAGCTTCTTTTCGATATATGAATTACCACTCAAATGCTCCTACAGCATTCAATAAAATGATTATAAGTAATCTGACTGATAGAGCAGTAAAACTATCATATACTCAATACAGAAAAGATAACATCAAGAAAATTAAAACAATCTTAACACATAATAATTATCCACCACAACTTATAGACCAAACAATTAAAAAAAGAATCCACCAAATATACAACACTGCAGACACCAATAACGATTTAAACAATGACACAATATATATCACGATTCCATATGTTCCACAATTATCAGGAAAAATTAAATACACTTTAAAAAAATATGATATAGCTACAACATATAAACTTAGTAATACTAATAAACATTTATTTTCAAAACTTAAACCTAAAATAGATAAAAATCGAGAAACACATGTCATCTATAAAATACCATGTCGTGTTTGCGATAGTTACTACGTAGGCCAAACTGAACAATATTTATACAAAAGAATACAAGCCCACAAATACTCTAAAACAGACAAAACTGCTTTATCTACACACAAATTACAACGCGATCACCATTTCGATTTTGAAAACACAGAGATAATTGATAAAGAACACACAATGAAAAGGGAAATTAAAGAAATGATTAGTATTAAACAGGAAAAAAAATTCAATTAACAACAGAAGTGATATAAAAAATTTCAGCTGTATATACTATAAGTTAATTATGTAACGATCTGCAATTTACCATCATAATATATGTTGCTGTTATATAATTATGTATCTTAAGTGATTTAAATATCTATACATTTGCTTATCATGCTGACAGTTCCGTGTTTTGATTCCTGTCTAGTTTCCCGAGTAGGTTTTCGTGGTTTTCCGTCTCGTTTAAGGCGAATGCCGACAACTTTACATCTTAAGACGCTCCATGGGCGCATACATAATAATAACTCATGTCTTGTGTTTCCCTGTTTTTGTTGTCTATCTATTTCAGAATACTAAGGCATGATTTATTATTATTAAATTAGAATGTACCTTTGAATAATTTTATCCATAGCAACTACAAATGTATGACATTAATATACTGTCATTTATATTTTATATTCCTTGAAAAAGGCATCATTTGGGGAAACATGTAGGACTGTTTTAAATATATATATATATATATATATATATATATATATATATATATATTGAAGTAAAACCAGACCTTAAATCATCAACAAATTGAATTTACTATGTATATATATATATATATATATATATATATATATAAAATTATCTAGCGGCGAAAATAAAACAAAATTATGTGACAGCATAATTTATAAGAAAACAGGTGCCTAAAAACAATTCGACATTAAAGATAAAATTATAGAAATAAAAATAACCACCGAAACATATTCAAAATAGACCCGGATCAACATACATATATGCAGTACCTCGCTGCCTTCCTAATACAATTTGCTTCACGCTTTTTTCAATTCTTTTGTAAATAAGAAAAATACCTTTTGACACGGGTAACACTCTTTTAGAACATAAAGAGTGGAAAAAAATATCTTCGCATTAGCATAAATGACTGACATTAGTTACAAAAAGTGTTGAAAAGTCGCCTGACATTCGCGCTTGACTTGATATATTGCCACGCCGAAATTGTTCCCAACACCTCAATCGCCCTTCGCTACTACATACAGAAATAGCTGTTATGTAAGAAGAGTTGATTCCGTATGTAAGAAAGATTACTTTTTGTCGTTTAAGTAAAAATAAAATTGTTTTTAAATGTAATTATTATGATAAAATGTTGCCCAATTAAGACGATATGTGTTTAAAATTAAATAAAATACAAAATATTTGAGATACAAGCAAAACTTTTTCTTTATTTTATAGTGTAACTTATGACAATTATATTTTGAATAACATATCATTCAAATGTCCACCTTCGGCTTCATTTGCAGGATCGAATTCAATTAATCTAATTTTCGGTGACTTTTTGCAATAAATCAGGTGTAACTTCAAAAATGCAGCGTTGAATGTTCAATTTCAAGGCGTCTCTAGTTTGAGGTTAGTTGGAATAGACCAACGACCACAAATATCCCCACAAAAAAATCCAAAGGTGTTAAATTACAACTTCTTGAAGGCCAATTAACAGTTCCATTTCTGAAGATTACAGGCTCATCAAACTTTTCTCCTAATAACTACATAGTGGCATTAGCAAAACGTAGTGTTGCATTATCTTGTTGGAAAATATCTTGCAAATCAATTTCATCCAATTTTGGCCACAAAAATCTATTAACATTGATCGATAAAGCTCATCATTCACTGTTACTACATCTCCATTTGCATTTTCAATGCAAATAGCGTCAAAAGTGTTAAATTACAACTTCTTGAAGGCCAAATAACAGCTTCATTTCTGAAGATTACAGGCTCACCAAACTTTTCTACCAATAACTCCATAGTGGCATTGGTAAAATGTGGTGTTGCACCATCTTGTTGGAAAACATGTCTTGCAAATCAATTTCATCCAATTTTGGCCATAAAAAATCTATTAACATTTATCGATAACGCTCACCATTCACTGTTACTGCATCTCCATTCGCATTTTCAATGCAAATAGAGATGTAAGTAAAATCTACTGAAAAATATCGCTTAAATTTTGTTGCTGCAAAGCTTGATCTGGTGATTGTTCTGCGGTGGTTTCAGCCCTGTCACTAATTGTTCTTGCATTTGACATTCAAAGTTCTCAAAATTTTGCAAGGACCCAAATGATTCCACGTTTCTTCCAAATGAAGCAAGGCTGAAATTGTCGTCTTTTAGTGGTGAGGAATAATCAACTTTTCTTTCAACTTTCGTTTTCACATCGTACGAGGAGGTTTTGGCTCTAATTTGCACAAGGGAATATTCGATGTCATCAGGATTAATACTCTAGCCAGGTAAGACAGCTAATTTTTTCCTTCGATTGCTCTTCGGAGTTATTTTCATTATTTTCTCTTCAAGTCTTTCTAAGAATACCTCCCCTATTAAGCCAGTATCAATAACAGTACGATCCTAATTAGGGAAACGATTTAAAATTTCATCTTTGTTAATCGAATAATCTCCCGCTTTCCTAAAATAGGATTTTTAGTTTTGGGAAATGATGGGTTCAAAGTCGTTCAACGTTTTTTTGATGAATGAAGGAAATTGATCCCTTGGTAAACGTTGGGCTCTTTTCCTTTGTTCTGATTTCTTCCTTGCTATCAAAGCTTGCTCTCACTTTATCTTCAGTGGTCGAAAATAAGCGATATCTAACGGTTGTGTCAAAAGCGTTGAGTTTGGTGGCAATATTATGTTCCTAATATAATCTCAACACATTTGGACCAACTTGGATTTAAAATTTCATCTTTGTTAATCGGATAAACTCTTGCTTTCCTAAAATAGGATTTTTAGTTTTGGGAAATGATGGGTTCAAAGTCGTTCAACGTTTTTTTGAGGAATGAAGGGAATTGATCCCTTGGTAAACGTTGGGCCCCTTTCCCTTGTTCTGATTCCTTCCATGGTATCAAAGCTTGCTTTCACTTTATCTTCAATGGTCGAAAATAAGCCATAACTAACGATTGTATCAAAACCGTTAAGTTTAGTGGCGATATTATGTTCCTGATATAATCTCAACACATTTGGACTAACACGAGAACTTAAGTTATCTCCGATAACAACTTTTTTGCCTGGTTGTTGTCTGAACACGAGAAGCAAATGAACATTAAACCACTCCTCAAACGTTGCATCCATGCTTGGTACATTTATCTATTGCATCGCGTGGACTATTTTCGGTCAAAGACCACAGATGCCCTGCTTTGTAAATGATATATGGCGGAAGAGTAACGTAAGCATGCCATAAACCTCGCCAAACAATAACTTTTTCTGGATGTAAAGGCTTCCAATGAATCTGTTGTGGATTATTTTTACACCAAAAACGACAATTTTGTTTGTTAACAAACCCGTTTAACCAGAAATGGGTTTCATCTGAAAAGATGTTGCTCTAGACCCCAATCAGCAAACACATGACGCTAATAATCGTCAAGTGGCTTCAGTTCTTGAGTCAACACAATCGTATACGGATGTAAACCGAAATCTTTTCTCAAAATAAGCCAAGTTGTCATTCTTGAAAGGCAATACATCATTGGACTATCAAATTACGGCAAGTTACAAATTTTAAAAAATGAGACCTTCAGTATATCAAATTGAAGCTAACTCAAGCACATCAAATATAATATACGTCATCGCTTGATATAAGTTGGATTTATTCATATGAAACTGAAACTAGACAGGAATTAACTGTTTAGGTGTTACTAGTAATGATTATTCAAAGAAAGTTATTGTTAATTTTATGTCGAAACCTGGACATATAGTCACTATTTCATTAGAAATTCATAAAACTTTGAGTGTTGAGTGGAATCGTCCTAAATCGAAGCAATATAAGCTCACAATCAATTAATTAATTTACCAGTGAAAATGCGGAAGTCACTTAAATCCGAATACCTTCTTTATATTTTCAAAAATCGAGTCACCAAGTCGCTTCTCTGACGAACAACTTTCAAGACCAAAATATTCTGTTGAACCGTTTAAAAATGAAATTTTTAATCCACCATCTTCTAAATTGGAAAAATTGGTTTATCCGTATGGGAAACTGCGTCTACAGAATATAAAGAGAAATATTATAAAAAACAATCAAGATATTTTCGTAACAAGCTGCTACTTTTTACGAATTTTAGAATGAGAACTAGGTACTAACAAATTACGCATTACTTATGCCATTAAGAAAATCGAGCTACTTCCGCCACCTATCCTTCACTCCAAGAACCTTTCAAACCATATTCCTAGTAAATACTAGTAACGAATTTAATTCATATAAAAGAACATTCAATTTAGTTCCTTCTTAAATTTAGATTTATTTCCGTTCGTGCTTAAACTAGCACAAACGGAAGAAATCTTTCTTCTGGACCGCATTAAGAGGTTAAAGACTTCCTAGATAGAAAAAAAAAACAAAACAAAACAACCAGATAGACCAACGTTCGCTAATTTCACATTCATGTTATGCGAAAAGGATTTTTAAAGTAAGAAACAAATCACCCGACAGAGAGAAAAATTCTTGAAAGCAAAACGATAAAGAAATTCTGCGAGATATTTAGACGTGGCGTTTAAGTGCATTGCTAAAGTTAAAAAGTACAAGAAACAAACATTTAAGAAAGTGGATTAAAGCGAAAAATCTCACTGGGGCGCGACTATTTTTACTGAATCTTATTAAAAGTTTCCAGTTTTAATTGGTGTGTTGGCCTCTTAAATTTTCCAGATAGTAAGGAGGGATGGTCGACATTTCTTTTAGAATATTTATTATTAATAAAGAAGCAACCCTTCCTCTTGAATTTAGTGTAAGTGTAGAAAACTGAAATAGACAACGAACGTATATTTAAAAAAATAAACCGACAAAATTACGCAATTAATTCAAAGAAATGTAAAAAATATTTTATTTTTGTTAGATAGCTATTCGTTGACTTCTAATACATTAATGCACATAATAGAATGACTTAAGGATTACTTAGAAATAAATTCAAATGATACCCACATTCGATGTAATGATTTCAGGCCTTCCCATCAAGAATGAATCTTCCGACTACTTGTCGGTATTTTTTGGTTCGAGCTCGTGTCTGCATTATTTGATACGACTTTTTGGTGTAATTTTATGGTTTCTTTAAAATTTATCTGCCAATTTCAGTGAAGATGTACATATTAGGTCTACAGCAGGATGGGAAGAACCCATTTTAGCTGAATAATATTCATTAACTCACTACAACTGCTAATATTCTGCAAAAAAAAATTTGAGCTGATGAAAGAACGTACCCTGCAGGAATCATCCAGGGAGAGTCCGGATGTATTCGCTGTGGAGAGGATAATTCATAAAGCTGAAATTGGTTATGGCACAAAGAATGAACTGTGCTGCTGACATCGCTACTGTTGGCGATATCCTGGATTCGCTGAGTATTGCATCTACAGATCTTAAACCAATCAAGTTGGGTAAGTTTGATCCCAGTTAGTCTGACCGAAAAAAGCTGATTATGATTGCGTTGTCAAGCGTCAGTCTAACTAAATCACTCAGGAAATTGAAAAATCTGCGAAACGCTTACAGATTTAAATTCGTTTGTCTTTCTAAAGACTGAACTTCTTTTGATCTCAGGAAAGGTGGCAGAACTCCCCAAGTCAAAGACAAGTAAAAACAGTTCTTTAGGGAACATGCCCACAAGTTTGCAATAGATCTATTGAAAAGAGAGTGAAAGTCTGTTGAGATGATACTGGGCCTATTAACAAGACATAATGAGCTTAATAAACAAGTAAATAATATGGACTGGACAGAAGAAGAGGTGACCGCGAAATTCATGTTCTATGCCAACGTGAAGATCTAATCTTAAATGAAAGAGTAGGATTAGAGAAAGAACTCTTAACGCTGGATGATGAATAGATTTAGGAAAGTGGAATAAACTCCACGGATATTTCGAGTAATTAATTTAATTTAAAGTAAATAGTATCAAATTCTAAAAATACATTATTTTCAATAAAAATATGAATAAAAATATATTTATGACATTAAATTGGTATCGTCCACATTCATATTTCTATTTAAACTGAGATTTTATTTTCAAAATTGATAAAATAGTACGAACATTATGTCATTTATATCCTCTTGTTTAAATTTATGAATTTCATTGACAATTTTAAGTGGGGCTTAAATAAATGTTGGGTAATATATCATCCTATTGGTTTTGGAGTATATTATAAATTTTATTATTTTTTTAGAGCCTTGAAAACTCGTATATTTTTTTCCGTTGGAGTTAAATAAAATAGGTGTCTGTTTATAGGATTTCATTTAGATCTTGTTAAAAATTTCGAAAAGCTGGTGAACATGTGTTACTTTCGCCGTATGCCTTTTACAGATTGAAAATAATCCTTTTTAATACAGTCTGAATTCCACGATCCCTTTACAAAACATATTTTTATCGATTTGTTGTGGAGGTTCTAACCCCATTCTCTATTCAATAGACACTTCTAAAAATTTGTTTTTCACGCATTTTGAAATAAAAGGGGGACCATAGCTTTTTTTTCTTTTAAATTTGCAATAAGAAGTCGTCACCGTTGAATATTTTTCAAAGTTCAATATAAGGGTAGCTATTATATATTCAGGTTACTAGACGACACCCGGCTTATTCATCGTAAAGAAGGTTTCAAATATCTATACAATTTTCCTATCATTGTCAGACGCTAAACTGAAAGAAGGAATTTTTGTTAGAAAATTAATGAAGGATAAAAAATTCGATGAAAAACTCAAAATTGAGTTAGAAGCGTGAAGATCTTTTAAGAAGGTGGTGCGAAATTTGTTAGGGAACAATAAAAACCCTGATTATAAAAAATAGTGGTGTATGTGATTGCAAATTTTGGCTTAATGAGCTATTCAATGAGCAATAAACTTAATTTCTTGAATTCGCACATTGACTACTTTCCGGAAAGTTTAGGGGCTGTTTGCGAAGAGCAACGTGAAAGATTTCACCAAGATTTGAAAGATATGGAAACGAAATATCAGGGAACGTGGTATTAGGACATGTGTTGGCTGCTGAGGAGAGATATGTCAAACCGAAAAGTTAAGAGAAAATCTGAAAATAAGATAAGTGACATATTTACGCAATAAACAAGAAATCGCTTATCGAATTTAAATTATTTCTAAGTTCTGGAATTAAGTACTTTTTTAATATATGTATATTTTTTTCTAAGTAAAGGTATCTTTTTTTCAATTTTCTTCATATGTATATCCTGAAATATCTGGACGTGATGGAGAAAAATTAAATACAGATTCGTAATCATGCAATGTAGCCGGGTCCTGCGGAGGCTACATTGTTGCGTTGGTACGAAGATGCGTACAAGCATCGAAATAATACTCAGATAAGGTTGGTTTAACGTAGTATAATAATTTAACACATGATAAACATTACAATTACTATATACATAACAATGAATAGTACAGTAGTTAGGAGATCTAACTGGCACTCTCCATGTCTTACTGACTATCTAGCTATGATTGATCTCTTGTTCTTTAATAGAACATCTTATATACCACATTAGAGTGCCTTCGTTTGACTACGTCCTTACTTAACTGTAAACAAGATGTGCAAGCGTGCAACCTCCGATTAAGAATGCTTGTGTTTAATTAAACAGGTGGACCGAGGTCGTGTTTTCTAATACAATGCAAATAAGACCAGGGCCACGCCTTGACTATATCGAGAATTACAAACATTACTTAATTAGGTTATCACAATCAGCTTCAAGTGTAAAAATTAATCTCAATCTTTCGTTAACCGAAATCTAAAGTTTCCTCAAGATTCGACAAGTGATTTAGTCCTAGTGAATTATGAAACTTTAGAAACTATGTCAAACTTTACCATAAGGAAACATATACCTGTACAATAATAAATGTTTATTTTCTTATTATGGCGTGCTCATCTATAAGCTGTTCCATTAAAGAAGAACGATTTTTCTTTAACTTAAAAATTATTTATATAATCAATAAATTTTGAACACCCTGTAAGAGATTTATTAAACGTTTGGACATTACTCGGAATCTTATACCTATCTTTAGCTGCCGTAGTTCAGTTCAAATACGCCTTAGATACATATGTGATTTCAAAAAATGCATTGAAAACACAAGAAATTACATAAAAATCAAAATAATTCCAAAACGGTCAATTTTCTGCAAAAGATACCTTAATATAAACTGTTATAGCACTTTATAAGGAATCTGGAAAAAACAATAAAAAACATAACATTTTATTTAAAATATCAAAGTTGGCTATGACGGTATAACCGAAAGTGATTCATGAATATAAATATTTTATTTTAAAACACCAAGTATCAAGATTAGGTGCTATAGATTTTCAAAAGTGTCCTAAGGCGTTAACATAGAAAACTTCTAACGAACAAATTACAGTAAAACCCATGTATATACTTGGGTGTATTTACTTAATCCGCTTTACCTTCTGTGTTTTTTACTATTCGGTTTAAATATGTAATCGCTCAAATGCCTAAATCTGATTTATAATAAAAATGCATTTTAAGAAATTTAAGACCACATTTTCTCGGTTGTATTATTTATATTTCATCTAGAATAATTACATTTAAAATAAAAATATTTTTCAATCAATTAGAAAGCATAAAAAATCTAAATGCTTGTGACCCAATTTAAATTTGATTTCCAGGAATTGTTTACATATTAAGAAGCTGCACAGATGTATATATTCTAGTTTCTTTTTTTACACAAATCGTTTTTTGTATGTGTAATAAAAAAGACAACAATATTCTATGTGGGAAAATAATTTCAAATATGGAATAAAAAATAAATACTTGAAAATGCATTTTAAGAGAGAAAAGCCTTTTTATTTAATTTTTTATAAAATCATTAGCGAAACATTTCTTGGAATTTTCTTCTATTGCATTCTAATGTTAGAGCGTTGATTTGATAATATACGCGTACGCTGCTTATTATTGGCCGCCGTGGTCCACGTTGACTGCAATTCCGTCGTGAAGCCACTCCCACTCCGTCAATCTACCGCATAATAAGGAAAGAGTACCTATACTACTTAGTATAGGATGACTGATCGTATAGAACCAATTACAGCCGTTAATTCGCATTCAATAACCAATTAAATAGTAATAATGTAAATATCAAATTATTTTTGCTCTTCTTTATTATTGGAACTTTGATAATTGGAACGTTTTAAATTGCCGATTTCAATATTTAGAATACGTATAAATAGATATATATTTTCGGCATGTAGTTAAATGCATTATAACTTACATTTATAATTTGGGTATTTTCATATTAATATTTTTTGAACTATAAGTTACAGTAGGTATGTTTATTATCTTAAAAGACTCTAAATTCCATTTAAAATAAGAATACGGTACAACCACAAAGTATTCATTTTAACGTTTATTGTTAATTGTCAGTCATATCTTTTATAATCTCAACTGTAATAAGCATGAAAAATTAACTTCGTTTACGAAGTTTGGTATATCATTTAATAATAAATTTAACTTTATCCTACATAAATATTGAACAATTATTTATATATTTGGGCCTTGTGTAAATAAAATAAGTACTAGTTTTTGACCAGTTTGACCACTCATTCTTTTAATCATAATATTTTGGTATATTTTATAATTAGGATGTTATAAATTACCGGTTTCAATATTTACAATACATATACTGTTATGTACATGGAATTTTAGGATAAACTAAAGTCAAATTTTATGTCTAGTGACAGTGCATTTCTCAAATTTTATTATATTGAACTGACTTCCTTTGACAGTTGGCAAAATTAGCTGCTTAAAATCAATACATTTATACCTCGAATGTAATTTTAATAAATAGAATTGTATAAAAATTTTAAAATAGAAACTATTAAATACTAAATAAAATGAAATAAATTAAACAGAAAGTATAAATCACCTGATTAAATGTGCATCTTGTAATTATCTAAGTAATGTATACTATCTAGTTTTAACGATAAAATTATCATTAGGTCAATAAAAACACATTATAACAATATTTTTCTTAAACATTAATCTTCTTGTAACCTATTCAGGATGATGTGGACAGGTTATTTAGGAAAACAACAATTTTAATAAATAAAATTTCGTTTTTGATTGACACAATAAAGTTAATAGGTGCTGGACAATTTCCAATACTAAAATTTTATAATTGACAGATAAAAATTCAGTTTTAAACAGTTAAAAAAAATGGTGACCGTATCCTAAAATTCCATGCATCTAACTGTACATGTATAGATACACTGTATGAACTACTCAAACTTTATTATCATCATTTTCCAACTGAATGGACGACTCTAAACTTCTCAGTTGTGATGCTGATTAATCGGAATGATCAGCCTGATCACACTGATCACTAGGAAATTGTTGCAATCTATAATTTCTCTCATGCGCCTTAGATCTTAAATATTGATCTATGTGACTTTTTTGTAGCACTTAAATTCATTATTATTGCATATAGTGCACAATATCCTCCATCAGTAGGCAGTGAAAAGTCAGAATACGGAATTACCAAATCACACTTAATTCTTTTCGACATTTTAAAAATACACTCCGCAAAATAATTATCGCAACACCTGAATTTTTATATGTTACCGACATTTTAGAAGAACATGTGATACCATATACGCCTTTGTTGGCGAAAATTGTCTTCTTATGCTGGACAATGCACGACCCCACATAGCAGGAATTGTACAGCAATATTTGCAGGAAGTTCAATTACCAGTATTAAGGCTGCCTGCACGAAGCCCAGACATGAACCCTATCGAGCATGTCTGGGACCACCTAGGACAAGCCTTAAAACGTACTTTAAGTTGTACTTTTAAAGAATGGGAAAATCTTTTACAAGACTATGTTGCAGACCTCATACGCAGCATGCCAAGGAGGATGGAGGCTGTAATTCAAGCCAGGGGTGGATACACCACATACTAGTGCCATTTTAAACCAGTATTTATTACTATTAAGATAAAATAAAACAAATTTTATGAATTTCACTTTTTAATTATCACTGTAACCTAAGCCCGTTGTTAGCTGAGATTTTTATGGATCATCTTGAAAATTCTATTTCAAAAAATCCTCTTTTTCAAAATGTATTATTTTGGTATAGATACGTAGATGACATATTACTAGGTTTCATAGGAACAAATAGACAATTAAATTTCTTATTTGATTATATAAATACATTGCATCAAAATATTAAGTTTACAATGGAACAGGAAACAAATAATAGTATTAACTTTCTCGATTTAACGATTACTAGAATTAACAATAAATGTAACTTTGCTATTTACCACAAACCGTCAACTACAGATATTACTATACATAACACTTCTTGCCATCCGATACAACACAAATTAGCGGCTTATCACAGTCTTATACATAGATTAATAAATACTCCGTTCAACAAAACAAATTTCGAGAAAGAGTTAAATTTAATTAGACAAATAGCTATCAACAATGGATATAAAAGTAATATAATAGATAACATTTTAAATAAAAAACTCCGTACAAAAGCCATATAACAAGTTTACCCAATATTAAATAATAACACCCAAAAATTTAAAATGATCACGATTATAGGCTCTTCAAGCACAAAAATTTGTAAATATTTAAGAAAGTTTGACATTAATACAGCGTTTAAAACTAATAACAATTTATCCAAATTTATAAAAAACAATAAGGATTTAACAAACAACAATAAAAAGTCAGGGGTCTATGAGTTAACCTGCGGTAGTTGCCCTATGACTTATATCGCACAGACAGGCAGATCGTTTGAAGTACGCGTCAAAGAACATTTTTCTTCATTTAGAAATAATAAAAGTGACTCTTCATATGCGTCTCATATCAATTCAACGAACCACATGTTTAACAAAGAATTTAAAATATTACATATAGAAAACAAGGGCAAAAAACTTAATTTATTAGAGTCACTGGAAATCAATAAAATAAAGAAAACTGACAAGATCTTAAATGATCAATTAGAAACAAATAATTCACCCTTACTTAATCTATTTATTTGATTTGCAGACAGTTACATAGTGTATAGTATTTTTGTATTTTTCCATAGAATTCTTTATCCCTGTAATATAATGTAAACCTTTAGTTTTATTACTTAAGAACAGTACATTTTTTTATAAACCGTAGCGAAAGTTTTGTATAGACATCCCGTAATAAAAAGCACCCATCCCTCTGACTATTTTTTAAAATAAAACATGTGTTTTTGCTTGTTACTGTTTACTTGTGTTTAATATAAAAAATATTATGTAAATAAGTTAGTTATATGTCTGACGAAGCCCAGGTTGATGCGAAACGACTCGTTACAGTGATAATTAAAAAGTGAAATTCATAAAATTTGTTTTATTTTATCTTAATAGTTATAATGGAATTTCATCAAGTAAAGGCCGAAACAATCATATACAGTATTTATTATTTTGTAATTTTGAATAAAGTGTTCTTTTGTTATTTTCTGCATTATATGAGTTGAACAGTGTTGTTAATTATCTTTTACGTTTTTTGATGACCTGACATTTATAAGTAGAATAGTTTAGATATTCAGAAATGACATTTTATGGAAAAATTGGATTATTTTGCGGAGTGTAATTTAAACCTTACTAGAAGTTTATCAAACGCGACGTCTTCCACGTTGCAAGAATGACTGATATGCTTACAAATAACCAAAGAAATAAATGTTGACAATTGAATGTATGTATAATGAAGACGGTAAATCCCGGGAAAAAATTTGCTATAGCGAACTCTGTAAACTTCTCTGTAAACTCTTCAAACTTCTCCATTTATTTCATAAAATGATTTTATTTTAAAATGATGACGATTTGTGTTAGAATTTTTCTATTGCTGCTAAAAAAATTAATACTGGTGTTTAGATACACATTGTTTTAGTGAATGATGTATTACGCGTATATTGTACAAAAAAATGCAATAATTTTTATAATAATAAAATATGTTCCCAAAATGAATGTGCATGCTCCTATGTCCCCCGTTCATTTTATTCGCTGTCGACCTAAATTCTAACCTAAAGTCTGATATCTATTAATGACACAAGCAGTCGATGTGCTGTTTGAGATTAACACCTATTTGAAATTTCAATTTAATTTTTTCACAACTTCAGTTTTAGAATTAAAAAAATGTTTTTGCGTTCGTATTTAAAACAATCTATTTTCATAGAAATATACTCGAGTTTTATGGATTAAGTTTTTGACACATATGCTTTCAACCAAAGTAGTTGATATCCGAGATTATAGGTGGCAGTAATGCATTTTTTTATCTATAACATAATCCCTGTTTGATTTTCATTTAACGTTTCGATCTTTTATTTGACCTTTTTTTTTGAGGGCTTAGAATCAAATAAAACTTGTCAATACTATAATCTCAATTTCACAATAAAATTGCGAAGTTTAAACAAACAACACTGACGATTCGCATTGTAAATTTTCCAAAATACCGGCGTCCTCATTTATTAAATTGAATCAATAACGCCTGATACCCTGTGTGTGAAGTCGCTTGATATTACTGATGGCTGAAGCGTCAATTTTGTCAAGCTATTGCTCGCTCGTTGTTTGTTGTCGAGTTGTAGCTTTACGTTATTTGATCTTGATTGTTTGCAATTCCAGTGGTTAGGATCGCGCTAATGATAAATGACTGGACGTCGGCATAAAGTGTATTCGAAATCGTGAGTGGATCGGATAATGTTTGCCAAATTGTAAATGAAACACACTCATATAAACCTGTGTAATTTTATAGAGAATAAGTTAAAAAGTATTGACGTTTGGATTTGCAATATCAAAGCATATCTTTCATTCACTATTCGTCGCCTATTATTTCAAAGTTCGGACTTTGTGTACAATACATTTCATAAAGCCTTCGATGTATTTGTAAAATACATAGTTTTAATCTATCTTTCAACAAACCGTTAAAATCATTATCATAATCTTTTTCCTCCATTACCCATTACCCTATGAAGTCAAGGTTTCATCAAGAACTTCTGATTCGTTCATTAATTTTTTTTTATATATTTCTTTAATTTTTTTCTCTTTTGCCTTTTATTTGGCTGAGTTCCAACATTCCCCTCTCACCTTACAATCTATTCTACAAGGTGTAAGGTAAGAAAGTAGAGCGTTTCATAGAAATATTATTGTGGATGTCGCTCATAAGATAACCCACAATCAGGAGATACTAGTCACCAAAAACTCCGCAAGTAGCGGATGTAATGTCAATCGCTTTAACGAAATCAAACGTTTTCTAGATTCTAGCGTTAACCTGTAATATACTCGAAGTATTGATCAAATTTTACCAGTCATAAATCTAGTTAAAGAGGCATATTTGAGCGTTCCATTGGAACAGTATTTGTCCTGTGATGAACAAATTATCTCGTTCAAGGGGTGATCAAAGTTAAAGACTTATAATCCTATAAACCCTCATAAATATGGGTGTTATCTTGAATTTTAGGCTTCTCTTATAATTTTGAGTTGTTTGCAGGGAAAGATGGCTATACTACTGTAGACAATGAGCCAAATTTGGGAGCGGCAGGCAATGTAATTGTTCGAATGAGTAGGCCAATACCACAAACTTTATTATGACAACTATTTCTCCAGTCTTTCCTTGTTAGCTTACTTAGCCTAGAAAAAAATACATTTTGCAGCAACTGCGCGATTAAATCGTTTACCTAATCACAAGCAAGTAAATGAAAAATAAATGAAAAAAGATGGAAGAGGAACTCTTGGAGAAGAAACTGCAACGATCGATGATAAATACATAAATGCAGTTTATGCAGTCAATGGTTTGACAACAAAATCGTCGGAATATTGTGGTACTTCTCCTATTCAGAAACTAAAGAGATTTTTCCAGTCATTTAACGAACAGAGAGAAATTGATCGCCCAGACATAGTACAGGAATATAATTGCCACATGGGAGGTGTCAATCCGCAATATTCTTTGCTAGGACTGTATGCCATAAAGGTAAAAGCAAAAGATGGTATCATCCCATTTTTTATCACATATTAAATGTGGTCACCGTTAACGCATGGCTACTTGGCAAGAGAATCAAAGTTTAACTAGGACAGAGAGACAAAATTATTCCTTTGCTCGTCTTCAAAACTGACTTGGAAGAACAATTATGTAATCGCGAAATTGCTTATTCCGCTAAAAGAGGAAGGCCCAGCAGTGGAAACTCCAGAACTAGCAAAAAGGAAGATGTTAAGAAACTAGACCAAACGAGGATTTCGTAACAGACCAATTTTCCCATTGGCCTGAATGGACAGAAGCCAGAGAGCATAGCAAGAAACTGGGATGCAAAGGAAAATCTAGATTCAATTGCCAGAAGTGCAAAATACTGCCACCTACGGCCCGCGCAGGCGTAGTGATAGCGTCTGAAGATGGCCAAAATCAAAATGAAATCGGTAGTCATATCGCACAAAGTCTGGGCGCTTCTATTTACGGTGTATGCTCTTAGTGAGTGGAGACGGGTGTGGGTCACTAAAATTAGAGATGGTAGGTAGCGCCACTCCGTTTTGCTTACGGATGCTCAGTCTGAAAACAGAGGAAAGAGATTGCGCGATTTTAGGCGCATGCGCATATAGACTACAAAAATACAAACGCTAAATACGAAACGAAACGACAAAATGCTGCACAGGATATCTGCAACTTGAAAATAAATGTTCAAACTCCAACTTGCTAAAGATAGCAAAATATTAAATAAACAAACCGCTGGAAAACAGTTAAGTCGTATATTAACAAACTTCTGTTCGAAATAAAGACAAAAATAAAATATACACCCTGTATGCTGTCACACTGTATATATAACAATATGTCATTTTTGCACAATATAAAAAAAATAAAGGGTGATTAAATATATGTATATGAATGAAAATAAGTTTACAATATAAGATTATGAAGAAAAATATTAAGATAAATGCTAATAATAAAAAAAAATTAAAGACATTATAAGTGAGAATGAGACATTATAAGTCTTGATTACAGTGATAAATGAAATAAATTAGTCTTCCCTATGGTACCAAACAAAAGCTTTACAGGATAAAAGTAATTAAAGTAATAAAATATAATTTGTATTACGTATATCTCAAATAATTTTTAAATCAATAAATTTTATATTGTAATACGTGCACATGCATGACTTGCAGACAAGTTTTTTTCGCCGCCTGATGCTCACAGTTACGGAAAAAAATTATCTCGATAAAAATAAATTTAGAATATACTTAAGAGAATAAAAAAATGGTAAATGTGTAGAAAATATTACGTTAAAAATTAATATAACATCAAAGCATATAAAGTTGAAATCAGATTGAATAGTTATTTAAGTAATAAGGGAGGTAAGTAACATTTACTAGTCGAGGACTAGTTTGCGTCCGAGGGCTTGCCCGAGGACTTGCAATAGAGTTCGAGACTGGTAAATGTTACCTCCCGAATTGCTTATAACATTTTCCCACACCCCAGACAATAAAATCCTCAAAAATTAAATGTAATCATGATAAACAGTAACGGTGAACGACCTTGGAATTTAATAAATTAAACACATCTGAAACGTTACTAGGCAGTTCCTACATACAATTGTTTATAAACACAAATAAAACGAAATTTGACAATTCAGTTGTGTTAATTGTGGTTTAAAAATGAGTGTTCCCAATGTAGAAGACGAAGCGAAAGAGGCTTGTTTGGATTTGCTTCCGGAGAAGTCGATGAAACGCTACGAGTTAATAATTTGTTAATAATGTTACTAATTGTACAAACTGTAATATTACCATAAATATAAATTAATAGAACACGTGTTTTGATGCACTTTTTTTTCCCTAAAGGACGTAAGTAAATTACTTACGCCCCGTTGTCATAACAATCACAGTCATTTCAGTAAAACCAACTTACGTCTATAGAAACAATGTATTAATGGTATGCTTACTACAAGGGGAGTGGGAAAAATAAATTACAGCTACAAAAATGTGTATATCCAAATATAATATTTACTTACGCAACGTTACTAAAGATTTTTAATTTGAACAGATAGTTATTCAAAACTGTGTTTAGAGAGACAAGATTTATACCAAAAAAAAAACTGTATCATCGTTCGGAAACGGAGATGCTAGGAGTGATGTCGGTATATAATGGTAATTGATTTGTCGGTAATTGTTTCGTAGTTGAGAAAAAGGTGTCTGGAGCCTTGATTACGGCTTCCAGAAGGCTTGCAGATTGTCCGTAATTACATCCAAGTATTGCCGTCCAAAAAACTCGCGTTTTTCGCATTTAATTCTCAAACGGAACGGTATCGGCTAATTCTAATCTGTATACGCTCTACGTTGTTATCGGCGATAAGCGATTTCCAAACTATGCAGAATTACGTAAATCTTAATTCCCTCAAGATTGTAGAAAAGAGCACTTAGAACAACCCAACAAAACTCACCTACGTCTCGTGAACGAATGTCTTTCCCCATGCAACGATTGCATGGGGAGAAATATTCACACAGATGGTGACAACGTACTTGCGAAAATGAAAATTGGAGCAACTCGTGACGTAAACGAGTATACCGGGCGATAAAACGTTAAATAAATATATGAATAAATTTTATGTTTTCATTCCAAAAGCAACTGTTTCGTTACATATCATCAAAAACCAAATTAGAATTTATTTTGTTACAAAATTGTCTATATGCGCATTATTCGCATTTAGGCACAAATAAAACCACCTCCAAAAATACTCGTTTTGTTAATTTCTTCAAAATTCCACTTTATATCAACATGCATATAAGTAAAACTATATTATCAAAATTTCCAGAAAAAAAAAATTCATGCATAAGAAATAATAAACAAATAATTCATGCATAAGAAAAAAAATAATTCATGCATAAGAGGGTTAAATTTGCGTGGTTTACCGCAGGGTAACGGACCATTAAAATAGTGTTCGCTTTTCAAACTGCATATGTAAAGCGAAATATAACGTACTGTATATCATTACAGTAGCTTCCATTTATCTTTTTATTTCTTTATTCAAGGTTCATATTTCTACAAATTAATTACATTTTCACGAAGTAATGTAAAGATAAATATTAAAATATTGAAATATTAATTGAAAAAATTCGCCCTTAAGCAAGATTCGAATTCGGCATTGTTCTACCACTTGAGCTCTAAGAAATGCGATTCTGAATATATCTAGAAGCCCTAAATTACTTAATGTAACTTAGGGCTTAGAGCTTAGGTTTGAGGACGAATTTTTCAATTAAAAAAATGAATAATTAGCATCGCAAAATGTAGCGAACAATTTTTACATTCACATTTCTAATTCGTATACAGAGTGGTCCTTAAGTTCGGCGAGATATTTTAGGGTGCGATTCCTTGGGTTATCTCGAGAAAAATGCTTCCTATAAACATTTGTCCTAAAGTTTTCCGTTGTAGAGATACAGGCTGTTTAATTTTTCCAAAAAAAAATTTTTATTTCATAAATTAAAGAAACGGTTACAATAAACCCTAAAGGTACTGTTGAAAATTACCACCAACAGCTAATATGCAGGCTTCTATCCTCCTATTCAATTGCATACTCACACGCTGAAGAAGTCCGGGAGTGTTTCGAATTGTTTCGCATCCAACAATTATGCGATTTCTTAGGTCATCGAGGTCTTGAATTGGCGAAGTATAAACAAGGGATTTTAAATGTCCCCACAGAAAGAAGTCTAGAGGGTTCAAATCAGGTGACCTTGGAGGCCACGGCTGATTCGGAAGTTCCACTCCTCGACCTATCCATCTATTCTGATATGTCCTATTTAAAAATTGCCTAGCTTGTAAACTAAAGTGTGCTGGAGCGCCGTCATGCATAAACCAAAGTTTATTTCGGATCAAAAGTGGAGTATCTTCTAAAAGGCCAGGCAACTCGTTTTCAAGAAATAGCCGATTTGATGCACCATTAAGTCGTATAGGAAGAAAAAAGGGACCAATTAAATAATTATTAATTATTCCCGCCCCTACATTTAAGGAAAATTGCTCTTGAAAGTGCATCTCCCTTATGGCATGCGGATTTTCATCTGACCATAAATGGTTGTTGTGGAAATTCCAAATACTATTTCTGGAGAAGTTCGCCTCGTCAGTAAATAGAATGTAGGTTAGAAATTGTGCATTTTGGGCAATTTTTTGTCGGAACCAATCACAAAGGACTAAGCGTTGCGGAAAGTCACGCGGAAGAAGAGCCTGTACTCTCTGAATATGGAAAGGATATAATTGTTAATCGTGTAATATCCTTAAGATGGTTTGATGGCTTGCGTTTACCGTTACACCAATCTTTCTTGTACTGGTTTCTGGATGTTCATCGATTATCTGCAGAACAGCTTCCTCTAAATCGGGTGTTCTTTTAGTTTGAGGTCTTCCCGGAGTATTTTTGTTTCTCTCAAATGTACCAGTTCCTGCTAGACGACGGTGAATATTACTGAAGGTTTCCGCACAAGGTACAAGTCGTCGAGGATATTTTTGTTGGTAAATACGCCTTGCTTCATAACTATTTCCATTAGCTAGACCGTACACAAAATGCATGTCTGCCATTTCAGCATTTGTATAATTCACCATAATTACAAAAAAAGAACTTTCAAATTAATTATTGTTTGACAATACTTATGACAGTTACGTAAGTACAAATAAATGCTGTAAACATGACAACCAACACAACAGTTCCCTAAATCGATTTCTAAATTTTTGAAATAAATTTTTTTTGTGAAAAATTAATCAGCCTGTATCTCTACAACGGAAAACTTTAGGACAAGTGTTTATAGGAACTATTTCTCTCGAGATTACCCAAGGAATCGCACCCTAAAATTTCTCGAAGAAATTAAGGACCACCCTGTATATTATGTAGTACTTATGTGTATTAATTTTCTCTATTTATTGAAAACTGTACATAGATAAGAATTAAAAAAAAAACAGGAAATTTTTTGCACAATATCAACAAAAGGGAAGTAATTGTAACTCAAAAAAGAAGTCTACGTATTTTCAAAATAGACGTCATTATCCCGCACTTTGAATTAAATCATAATACACCCAAGAAAACGTATAGAAATTGCAAAAATTGTTCCAACTTCGCGTTCATGTGCAAAAAATATTCAAGGAAAGCGAAAGCTTGTGAATGAGCGGTGCCAATGTATGTGTGCGTGGTATAATAACAGATGCTTCGCTATAAATAGCGTCACCTGTCTCATTTTCCGTGAACTAAGTCAGCATGAATGAACCTTTGAAAAGCCGACTCGCAATAGCAACAGATTATAATGTGGGGGCCATGATATTTGCGGCAGTCTGAAAAGAGAACTCCAAAAAGAAATGGAGAAGTGAAGTATTTTCATTAATAGACGTGCATCTTTATATATGCACGTGTGTGTGTGTGTGCATATGTAAGTATCAAAATACATACGGATGCTGCTCCAAAGGATGCAGTTTCCGTTTCTTTGTGAATATTATTTTAAGAAATCTTACTCAATCTTCATAATTTTAGATCACGATTTTATCTTCTTCTATAAAATACACAGTGCCGTGTATTCAGTTGGACAAAAAGGAAAATAATACGAGAATCGCTTAAAATCATCATTAGAATATAATGCAAAAATAATATGCAGTTGCGTCGATTTAAAAGAAATTAATATAATGAATTCTTGTGTTGCTCATCTTTTGATGTAGAAATAAATTACAGTGGTATGCGTCTAACACTAACTATACACTAAAAAGCCTCCTCTTAGAGGAAAGACAATATGAAAAGGAAACAAAACTTTTGACTACAGTATTTTGTCTTTTTATACCAAATTAGTGATGAATCTTAATGTTATCACTACGAACCCGAAACCAAACGCTAGTGTATGCAGTGTAAAAACTCCAGTGTAAAAAAATACAAAATGTCCATCTCGTATTTTTTCATTTATCATTAAGAGGAAATATGTCTCAAACGACTTTGGAACATAACGTTGCGAAAACTCAACATTGGGACAAATAGTGTAATTGCAGCAATGAGTAATATACCCGTCTGAACATGTTTTCACACGTCTAGGAGAAGTTTATTGTATATCCGTTGTGTGGTGTGAGATTATGCAATTCATTATCATTTACACTGTGGTACAGAAAATTTGAAAAGTTAGAGTTCATCTTGAGGATTAGAGAAATATTATACAATGGTAAGTTAGGTGTTTGAAGTTGACAATAAAATTGTTTTAGAGTCACGTGATATATCGCGTTGATCCTAACACACCACTGACTCTGAAAAAATCAGAGACAATTGTTGGAGATCTTGATCTAAATGAGGAAATTGATATTTGTTATATATCATCTGACGTCGATTATATAATGGAAGGGAACACTGCCTTATCTACATCAAGCAAAACGGTAGGAATTCAATATGTTACTTAGAGTAGTACAGCCATTGATTACGAAGATGATGCTACGTCAAATGAGAAAAGGAATGAATATTGTTGAAGGATGAAAAGTCTTTGCTTAATTTGTTTTTTGCAAATGTTATCTAGTTTATTATATGCATTAAACTCCATAAAATTTGTTAGAGATAACCGTACTTAGTTCGCCTTAGATCAAAGTGATCTAGAAATGTTTTTTGGCAATACTAATTTTTAAGTGGATATCACACTCTTCCACAGGTAAAGTTAGTCATCTGACGAAGATAAATGTGTTCAATTTGCGAAAAATGCTCTTGAAACATATTTCTCGACATAAAGTAGAACATTCATCTTGCAAATCGATTAGACACATCGATACACAAATTTGCGAAAATAAGACCGCTGATTGATCTCTGATTGATCTGATAACAGAAATTTCTCGAAATATAGTGTTTACGAGACATCACTTGTCAATTGATGAGCAAATGGTACCCTACTTCGGCCGTCATTCAGTGAAAATGTTTTTGAAAGGGAAGCCGGTACGTTTTTGGATCAAAATGTCGCGCCTGACATCTAGCGATTGATATTTAGATCAATTTGGAAAAACTGCTGAAAATATCAAAAGAAAATTTGGATTAGGGGAAACAGAAGCTATATTGTGATAATTTTTTACAAGCTACAAGCTATTAGTTCATCTAAAAAGTCAAGAGTGCTTTGCTATTGAAACAGTACGTAAGAACGGAATACCGGAAGTCAGACTGTGTGTCTTGATGTGCGGCTGTTTTGTTCTGTTATTGAGTTGATACTGTTTTGTGTTGTATTGTTGTTTGTTATGATGTTACGAATGAGACTCTTACGTTAAGACTGTGTGACAAGTAGTCACACAGTCTTAACGCAAGAGACTCATTCGTAACATCATAACAATAAGAATATACCACTGTCCCTACAAACTATTACATAACTAAATACGTGTATTCGTTGTACATTGCATTTTTGACATCATTACGGGTTTTTTTTTGTGTTATTAATTCGCGGAAATTGTACCTACGGGTAATAATACCGAAGGTTTACGATAAGGTCTTAAATATCTAATCTTAACTAATAAATAATAAAATATGATTGCTAATTAAATATTGGTGATTTAAATCTAAGTATGTAGTTCCAGATCGTCCCTTGTTAAAGTAATAAAATGTATTATATATATTTAGGAAACGTAATATTAAAAATTAATATACAAAATAAACTCTTTGTTCAATATAACCCAAGGTAATAAAACAGCGGTGTAATGTACAAAGCAATAAAATGGCAAATGTAAAAGATATCGCTTTCTTAGAACCTATAGAAAGTTTTATAATTTGAATATAATAATAAAATTATGTCATACAGTGGTTTAAATTAACAAATGAACTTTATTTATTTATAAAATAGGAAATTTTGAATTTTGAATTTTATATCCTAGATTTACTAAGATTTAACAATAAAAATTTTCAATATTAAAATATTACAAAATACTTTTAAATCTATAGGAAAAAATATCGTGATACAAGGGATTTCGGTTACTATCACGTAAATAAACTAAGCATGGTACGTTGAAATTACAATTCTGTGGTTACAGTGGCAACGGCACAGCCTAATATGTTGGTGAAGCGGTATAATTGTAGAGAAAAAAATATATATCTATACCACAATCAGATATAATTGCCAAATAAAACGAATATATGGGAGGCGTTGACTTACACGATAAATTACCGAATTCGTGGAAAAAATGGATAGTGGATATTATTTATAAATATGTTAGACTCTACTGTGCTGACTGCTTGGAAACTGGACAGACTTGTACACACAGAGACACCTATTTTGCACCTGGATTTCAGGCCTGAATTTGTACAAAGTATCATGCTAACAAATATAAAACAGCATATGTCCGAGGACGTGGTTCCACTGCGTCTTTATCATTCACTGCATGTTTAGGTAATGTGAGTTACATAATTGGAAGAAATCGTGAAAACTGGAAAAGGCGTTGCAGAGTGCAAGCGTACAATCGTACTCATGTGAGACCGCATTACATTCAGGACTGTCATAACTGATTGTAATATTTTTTTTAGTATATAAATATAAGAATCAATGTTTCGTATCTTTAACTTAAAACATGATTACTACTACCTAAATAAACGTTTATTCTTTGGAAAAATGCCAACAGTGGTCCTAAATGAGTTAAACGAATATCAAATATTGAAATATTACAAGTAGATTTAGATATATGGCTATTATTTCTTAATGTTATTTTCTAATTACTAACATACCTAAATAGTTTTTAAATAGATAAATCAAATATACGAGTATAACTTTAATAATTGTTTAATTCTCTTATAAAAAGAAACTATGAACAAAGAGGTATTATAGAGGAAAATAGAAAGCTCGCCGCGGCAAACGCGACCACAAAAAACAGCACAGCCGAGAACACAATCCAATTTAGCACAAGCAACAACGGAATTAAACTTATTGTTCTCATAATTCCCGACGAAACTCGATTTATTAAAGATATTAATATTATCATCATCCGAAGCGGGAATGTAGAAGAATCCGAAGTTGACGCGGAAGAACTTCATCGCGAACGACGTAGACGAACGGTTACGAAGAAATTTTCAATTTTCGACGGGTGCCCCCCCCCCCCCCTCCATCGCCGAAAAACGAAAAAGCAATCATCAGAAGAATGGTTAAATTATTTCACCCACCAAAGTTACTCACTTCTCAATTTCCATATCTTCCTCCGACATCTAACTCTCTCACTCTTTCATGAACTTTATAAAATTTAATATAAATTTTAATCGAAGTCAAAACCTCCTCCTACCCCGTTCTTATCAACATCCTGAAAGATTTTCGGGATGGGTCGCTTTAATAAAATGCCACCTCTTAGCCCTCTTGTCTTTTAGAACAGCAATAACACTAAATATATATATATATATATCTATCAAGCACACCAAATAGATTCAAACAATGAAACGAATGCATTTAGTTATTTGTCTGTCTCTCTCTGTGTGTTTGTATTTGTGTATGTGCGTATGTATATGTCATTGGCTGCCGCTTTTATTTCAATTTGCGAAATCCAATTTAAATGCTAAGTAGGGTGATTGCGAGTTGGAGTAATTATCCGACAGGCCTAAACGCTTAAATGACTAATTTTAAACGTGAAGAGATGTATAGAAGTTTGGTTATTTTCGCCACATCTTTCATCAAAACTGATGCTAGAGAATTGATCCATTTGCTTTTAAATTAATTCAGTAAAAGAGTCTACATTATTAACAATTAAATCCTAAAATTTAATACGAAATGTGTAATTTTGACATCGTTTTATAAACGAAAGGTATAATAACTTATTAATGTCTAGATAGGAATTCATTATTGCAAATGCTTGTTGTACAAAAATCTAATTCCAAACAAGAATATATGTATGAGAATAGATTAAATAAAACGTTCTCAACCTGACATATAGATGGCGGTCAGAGTACCAAAAGAATTTATTTTCTGAAACTACAATATCTTACCGAAGTAAACTCGACCAAAAAAAAGAAAGACGAATTTTTTCGTTATAGTTTGGCGAAAACAACAGAAAAATTTATTACATTTTCGCTACTTTTTTATCATTTATTATTCTCAACACAGTAAACATTTGTACAAAATTTGGTTTAAAAATATATACCTTAACTAGGTGATTCGTTTTCTTTTGTCACGTAATACAGTTATTGAAACGATTTTTAATTGACAGAAGTTTCTACAGCTATGAGGAATATACCGTATGTGTTAAATATCATTAGGCATTATGAGTACATACAATGTATACGTATAGCAAACGCCAATTAAGTTGGCGCGATGAGGTGTAAGTTCGCGCAGGATTAAAAGTAGTGGGGAGATTTGTATTTGGTTTTACATCAAATGTCAGATAATTCTAACCCCTGAGCGTGTATCACTAACAAAGACATTATGTTCTGTCAAACGTCAATGACAAATGTATTCTGACAATTACTTGAGTAGTGGGGGTGGACGTTTTTAAAATTGGCTTCTGCGCACCCCCTCCTTGCGCCAACTTAATTGGCGCTTGCTATACATGAGAAAGCCAGTCCAATGCCAGCAAAGGCCGCGACAAATGACGATTGTCTCCGATACCGATTGACTGGAAATTTTGCATTCAGTCTAGCTGCGGCCGTTACAGTTTGAAAGCGTGCAATAAAATTAATGTATAATGGCTCTTTATACACGCACTGAAAAGCTTCAGTTAGTAAAATGGTTTTATGCTGGCAAGTCTGCAATGAAGTGCATGAATTTATTTGCAGACCGTTCTGTACCTTGCAGACAAACAATTTATAATATTATAAATAAATTTGAAACTTGTTTCTGTCTCAATAACTGTACGAAATGGAAACCAAGGGAGGTATCACCACAAAAAATTTAGGAAAGAGAATGGCGGGATGTATTAATTTGTAGTATTGTGGAAATTGATAACACGAGATCTACTAGAAGTGCTGCCGAGGAATTGGGTACAAGTAACACAACTATTTCACGT